>CM061033.1:54758219-57158219 GCA_030763125.1 Hippophae gyantsensis
TTTATTTTTTTATTTTAATATTTCTACTTTAATATCTACTTTAGTTTATTTTGACATTATATTTTTAATAATATTATTTTATCACGTTTGTTTAAATTTTATTTATTTAAATTGAATAATAATGGATGATAAATTTCAAAATTGGTTAAAAGTCTTTTTTTTGTGAACTTTAACTAACTAAATCCACACAAATTCTAAATAGTATAATTTGATTTTCAAATTTCTAAAATTTCACAAAGTTTTAACATCATTTACCGTTTCAAAAAGATCTATTATTATAAGCCATCTGATATACGAAACGAACTCAAAAGTTTCAAGCAAAGTGCCATTTTCTAAAGAAGAAAAAAACATCATTTCATATCATGTCCATAATCTATTATTAAGAGTTCGCTATTAAGACTAATATCAATATCCTGTCTAATTCAAAATATCCACCATCTAGTTTTTAACAAAACCTGAATTGAAACTTCCACACTACTGCATTTGCTTTCAGTAGTTCTTAGAACTACACAACCTTTTAACAACATGCCAACCTCCATGACCAATCACCAAGGTGCCACAGCTACACTTTTAAAGTTTTGCAGCACCCTCTGTATGCTTTTGTTAACGTCGGCCACTTCTTCTTGTAATCTATTGACCTCAAAATCTTTGACCACCTTATTGGACATTAGTATGACTCGTCTTTCTTCTAATTTTTTGATATCTTTATCGATCTCAGCAACTTCTTTTTCAAACTGGTTCTTCTCCTCCTTAGACTCCATTATCTTAGAGTGTACTTGTTTTGACTCATCTTTAAGTTGTTCTAACTTTGTTTTAATAGATAACAGCTCATTCAAACGATCTCGCACCACCTTCACATCAAATCCCAATTCTCCCAATTCAGCAAGTGCATCGAAGCTGATCTTAAAGAATTCCATAGGTTCGTCAACTTGTAAATTCGAAGCCTTCTCAACCAAAGAAGCAAAGGTTATCATCTTCCCAATTGCTGATCCTTCACGATAGAGCTCATTACACTTGGCTAACGGACGAAAATGAGGCTTCTGTGGCAATTTTCTGAATACCTCCATTGATTCAATTCTTTCCCAAATGGAATATCTTTTGCTAAAAGTTAAATTTGAACAAGGATCTTCTAGCTGGCACTTACCTAACAAAAAAAGTTTTAGTGTCTCATTAATACCTAGAAAATACAACCATCTGTTCATCACTTACAGGGTATAGGACTAGAAGTCCACAGAGCTTTAGCCATAGCTTACCTGAGTGAACTACATTAGTTTCAGAAGGGACTTCTCGCATACACGCTGATATAGGACTGTCATCAGCTGAAAATTTGCTAGGTACTTCAGCTGCAGCTTCCTTCGTTTTTACTGTCAAGCAATGATCTGTTCCAGAAACTAGACTTGTAGTATTTCTCGGTGCATCATAAATGAATAAGTACAGGAAGCATAATTCAAACAACATGAGTTCAAGTTTTGATTCCAGCAAGTTTCAAGGAGTAGAAAACCATACCATAAAGTTTGCCCCAAAAGACCAGTGATTAGTTCTATTATGTGTTGAAAGAAACTTGCAGCTACAATACCACAACTCTAAGCATGTATTATTTAGAAAGGTTTACTTGATGCATATATCTAGTTGACCTGGTAAAAAAATTTAATCGTGCCAATAACACCTAAAGAAATTTCCAAGCTTGAACCGGTAATAAGTCTTTTCTTAATCATCCCTATGAATTCTATTTTAGTGAACACACTCAATTCTTCAGCTTAACTGTTTATGCCAGGTATCCAAATTTACAGAATATTGTAACTAAATCAACTAAAATAGTTGAAGCTGGTGGGGCAAGAAAGAGGTGCATGGTGGCATTTAAATTATACAATTCCAGAAAATGCCAAGCGTTTAACTAGTATTCTAGAATGCAAGTGACTTCTCCAACAAAACAATTAAATAAAAAACTTCATAAGTTCATATGCCAATTCCAGAGAAAAAAAATATAAAATAAAAATAAAAACTTTATAAGACAATAGGTTTGAACCATAGAAAACTCAACTTCAGCAGCAATGAGACCAAAGACCAACTTTAATATTCTTTTAGCTCATAGTTTATGACTTAATGTACCTTGAAGTTTCATGTGAGCATGAATTCTGGTCATATTTTAGAAAAAAAAATCATTTTAATCAAGTGCTCATTTAAAAGCTTTCTATCTTTAAAAGGAGTAATCAGTAATGAACTTTGAATAACTTTACCAAGATGATTGTAAGATTAGAAGGCAGTAAGCCTTTCATACCTATTGACTGCGTCCCTGTACAATCTAGCAAACCAAATTTCTCAATTGCAATATCTTCTGCAACACTTCTAGTTCCATTCTGTTCCTCACCTATAAAAGTTGGAAAATGTTAGTTTTGGCAAAAATAAATTTTAGCGTACAATTATTGAGTTCTATAAATGGCCCAGAAAACTTCAGCAGCTCCAACAATTACGTGAGAGACATCTGACCTTCAACACTTTAACTACTTATGGATTGGCTAGGACCACACTTCATTATTTTGAAAAGGCAGTAACTTCTAAACAATACTACCCATCAATTTAAATTAATGGACCTAGTTAAAAAAGCTTATCTTCGGTAACCTTTAATTTCTTAGCCAGACGCTTAATACAATTGTTGGACATCAAGGCCCTGGAAACTGTCAGTTCAATCCCATCTATAAAGTTGACTTACACATTTGCACAAAAATAAATTTATCAAACGGTTATAAGCTGCTATAACTTATTAAAACATGCTGCAGAGCTAGACATTCTCCAACAATTATATTGAAGGCACCTGATCTCCATCACTCTTTTTATAAAATTGCTCAACCCACTTAAATTGTGTCCAGGAGTTCATTATTTGCAATGGTTGGTTCTAATTATTGAAAAAAAAACTTTATTTGATCTTCTGCGAGCTTTAAAAGTTTTACCTAGATAGAGAGTGAGAGAATCAGAAATTGATCCACTTGTCAATGTTTGTTCCATCCCTGTAGCCATCATAGGCAATTGTAATATATTAGTTGTAGGATCTGCCTCAGCAAATCTAGCTCCATAACATCCCTCATCTATAAAAATCTGGCACACACCAGACATGACAAAAGCAATTTTTCTTTCGTTTTTTTTTTTGGCAAACAATTATTGAGTGTGTTAACTTATATCATGCCACAAAACTTCAGTTTGTCCAACAATTACACCAGTCACTTGAAACCCATTACTTTTCTTAGTTATAAACTTACTATAACCGTGCTAATTGCCTAATATTTTCTAGAAGGCAGAGTAATTTCTTGTGAATAATGCTCCTCAGTGCAATGCTTGGTTCTATTTAAAGTCGGTGAAGTTTATAGGTTTTACCTGGACACTGAGGAACATTGTCGGGCTGTGAGTCACTGGTAACTATTATCTCCATTCCTGTAGTCCCAGGCACTTCAGATTTATCTGTTGTACAATTTTTGACAACTTGTATTGTCCCATGATCTTCATCACCTGTAAATAATGACAAATTAGTTTTTCCAACATAGAGTTCAACACAAGGTATTTTTAAAGTTGGTACAATTGTGGGGTGCATCAACTTATTTAACATGCTATAAAAATCAACTTCTGCAACAAATGTGTGTGCTTTTTAAAAGAAGCTTCTGCAACGGTTGTATCAGTATATCCAAACTCCATTAGTCCTTTCACTTTAAAAGAATTGCAAGGAACATCCTAATTATATTCAGAAAGGCAGTTCCTTCTAATCAATCCACTCAACAGTTACAATACTTGGACCTATTCAAAGAGTTTATTCTAATCTTTCATGAACTTTAAAAAGATTTTACCTGGATGCTTTGCAGAATCGTTGGGCAGTGAATCAAGTGTAGCTGTCAGTTCCATCCCTGGAGCCTCAGGTAATTCAGTTGTACTAATTGTAACATCAGATACAGCACATCTAAATCCATCGTGTTCCTCACCTACAAATTTTGAAACACATCAATTTTACCAAATCAAATTTATAGCATATGACTGTCGGATGTTTAAACTTATTATGAACCTGATGCTACAACTTTCGAGTTTACAAGTAGAAATTCAGCTTGTTCTCCCTTCCCCTCTATTTCACTACGAACAGTAGCATCCTCCTGTTGTTTAACCTCCAAATTAAGCAATGACAGACATAAAGCGACTACTGGAATAAACTCAAAATGAAACAAAGGGATAGAAATAGAACTAAGCAGGGGTATTACAACAATAAAAAATTTCAAACCAAAAGAAATCCATAAATGTAAATAGCAACTTGTCTTTAGTCGTTGCAAAGATTGAAAACTGATAAAGACAGTTGCTAAAAAATAAGCCAAAAAAGTATGGCCATAAGAACTGATTATTAACAGAGTCCTCTGCCTTGAAGTTCACCCACAGTATAAGCTATTCCTCACTATGCTTTTCTATCACTTTTTGCCTGCGAAAGTGCTTCTCTATTGTGTTGATTAGTGAACTTTAAGAATCTCACGGGATGAGTCGAGCTGGATCACATAATAGATTCAGATATACCTTAGTAAGAGAATTTTCACAGTTTAAGCCCATCAATCCTTCAGATTGTAACCCTGACATGCCTGAAGATTCATTTTTTTCCATTAAATACCCTGCTTCAGTAACTTTTTTCTCACCTATTTTATGTGCACTGCTCCCTTGAACTGCAAGCCATTGTGATTCCTTATAAAATAATTAAAGTAACAAATATCATAAGAACCCTAAATTATATATGACCATTGACTTGTACCTGTTGCAGATAGCATAGCTTCAAAATTTAATCTTGGTTGTCTGCATTTCCTCTTGAATCCTTTATTTTCAGGTTTTGATAGCGTTCCATACCATTTAGAAGATATAGTTTCATGATTTTCAGGCTTTCCAACTTTCTGTTGCTCAATATCCTGCATACGAAGACAATGCATTCTAATCAGGGCATCCAACTAAAGAACAAAGAAAAAGAGGAGCAGGAGAAGTTAATTATGCAATGAAGACATTAGTTTTTCTAAATTAAATAGGCCAAAGAGATATGCAACATATGAAGGCATTTAAGAAACACAGAAGACTCCTTTGTAAATCTTTTTATTTTTTCAAATAATGAAGATAACATAGAGCAAAAGCATCAGGAAACAACCACAAAGATAACTCTTTATTTCATTAATCACAGCCATATACAATTCATTCTATCGTATAACCTGTTACATAACTTACATTAACCCAGCAATGATCATTATATAACAATGCTGCAGCAAGGGAAACTTAAATTACTTAGTTTTTCATAACAATAAACATTTTGGATAGACACCTGATTTGTGTTCCATGTGGGTGTGGTGGATAAACAAGCTCATATATTTCTATATTTCAAACAAAGCATGTTGAGTAACAAAACCAACTAGAAAAAATGTTCTTCATACCTTTGAATTAGTAATCCAGTGTTCACCTCTCCATTCCAAGTGAGGCCTCATTTCTGAATGACAGAAATCTTTCTTTAAGGTTCCATGAATACAAGTAACAGTATACCTTTTCTTTGTAAGAACCTGAGTAACAACCCCAACATACCAACAACCTTCATAGAATGCATCAACTTTTTCCATTAACTCAAAAAATTTATCCTTAAAGCATGGAGGGGAAGGACGAAGCTGTTGGAGCTTTACAATTACTTTATGAAGATATTCTTTCTCGTTGTTCACTGCAATCCTATACTGCACCATGAAGGAGTCCATCCCTACTTCTCCAATAAAAACTGCAGGAAACCACTTAGTGAAAGGATCTCCACAATCAAGACTGAATTCCACCGCATCATCAGGCCAAAATTTCAATCCTTCTGTTTTCTGTAAAGATTTAGGGAGACAATTAATAAGTTTCTTTGTTTATTGAGAAAATAAAGGTATAGAACTTTAAAATAATTTGTCAACTCAAGTAGTGAATTTAACCCAATCACAGAGTTGAAAAAAGACAACAATGAAGACTTGAAAGAAACCAGGAAATAAATGAGAAAGGCAATTGAGTAAATACGAAGATTTAAAAAAAAAACACTCATAAATTGGAATAGTAAAAATAAACAAGTCATTGCCTAACAAATAGGAATTACAAAAGTCTAGATTATATAGCTTAAAATCTACAATCTGAAGGTCTGTAAGACTATAACCTTAAGTTTGACACTATTAGGAAAATCATAATTAAATCCCCTAGATAGGATTAATCTTAAAATCAGAATAAGAATACACATGATCATAGATGCATGATTGGCTCATCATAGGCCTTACTCATTTTATACGGTTTGAATTTAAAAAAAAAATTGTCTTTTGTTCATTACTAACTACAAAAAACAAAAAATCTACTTTCACCATTGATATAATTTTTTTAGAATATAATTATTTATTCCTATAAGCCAACAATTCAAAAGTAAAAGTCCATGCTCTGCTTCATAGAGAAAAGCACTCACAAAGGGGGGTGACTTTATTCTATTTCCAAATTTCACCAACTACTTGACCAATTGAAGTAATCTACTTAAGCTAGCTCGGCCTTTATTTATTCATTTCCTGTTATACCTCCCCATCCTCTATCCACTTTCCCATTCGCTAGGAAATGCGAAAAAACAACAGGTCTTTTGAAGCTTCAAATCGCAGCTTCCCACCAAAATCAGACACCATTTCAAGGTTGGATCGTAAATTAAGATGACATAGTTCAAGATATTTAGACTAGTAGTTTGCATCTCAGATTTACAATTAGAATAATTTTTTCTCAAATGCAGTGTAAATATCCCCGGACCCGAAAAAAGAAAAACGGAAAAAGGGACCCAAAAAAATGAAGCAAAGGAATCACATTTCGTGCCCATTAAACACAAGAGAAGCCAGCAATAGTCAGAGGGTGAAAATCAAACGTGATTTTCAGGTAATAGATTATGAAAACCCATAAAACATAACTTGGACAAAATTACAAAAGAAAAAAAATGAAAAAGAACTTGATGAACGCCATAAACCCCATGCAAACTTAGGGACTTTGAAAAACCAACATCACAAACTAAGCCCAAAAGCATTATTTACACGTATATTCAGACCCTGCTTCTTGGGTTCAATGAAAAAGGGAAAAAGGTACCTGCTTTAAGGTTTTAACCCAAAAGCCATTACTCCAATCCCAGTGAGGCCGCAACTGAGAGCGTGAAAAGTTAATCAAATCTGGTGGGTACTTGAAGGCCACCCAATACCTTCCGTCTACCACTTTGGTGATAATCCCAGTCCACCATACGTCTCGGAAAAAGGCATCGATGACATGGTTGGGTTCCAAGACACTATCAGATGAGTCAGCGGGTGGAGTTGGTCTAATAAATGAGATTTTCACTCGTTCTTCGAGTGGTTTTGACTCATCATCACTGAGCAAAGACTCGAACCGGACCAACGCCTTGCTTCGTCCCCTCTTCTTCAAAGGGGGTGAAGTTGACGACAATGGTGATTTGAGGACAATGGCTGGTAATAGTGCGTCTTCAAACCCATCTTCTTGGCTCAAAACCTCAACTTTTGATCCTTCTTTGAGATAGTCAAGTTCAGGCTCGGGCTCGGTGCTTTGGCTCCAAGTTTTCCGTTTGATCTTTCTGATTTTCGATAGAGCCGGAGAGGAAAAGCATGATTCAAAGTCATTATTGCCCTGTACTTCAGTCGCCATTCTCATGCCTTGTTTGGGTTCCAAGAAACGCTGGCTTTATCTTACTTGTGTTCTAAGACGGTGGAGCTGAGCCAAAGACTTGTTTAAATATATATTAAAAGCAAATGGCGGTTAATTTTATAAAATATGTAAGGATTAAAATGTCACACCTATAATATTATTGATATCAAGCACTTTGTCTCTGTCCCTTGGATCCACCACAGGTTGGGTTTGAGAATAGTGTGGTGGGTGACTATTCAACACGGTACATAGAGCACTAGTAGTTTAAGCTGGTGAACGAAAGCTTTATCATCAAACAAGAAAGAAACAACTCTTTTCACTATCATCATTAACTCAATTTACTATTACGTTAAATCAGTGTAAGAAGATATTAATTTGAGATCTTAGTTTGATTTTTATCTGTCCACCTACCAAACTTTCCTTTATCTTTAATGTCTATAGGTGTATTATTATATATTTTTTTAAAAGAATATTCATTCATTTCTTTTTTTTATTGAACATGATAATTAAAATAATAAAAATAATTTTATTATTTTTATATTTATTTTAATTATTAATATATAATAGAATATAAAATATTATAATAATAACATGTTAAAATATTTTATTTTTTTACATTTATATTATTATTTTTCTTTTTTATTATTTAAAAATTCAAAAAATTGATTTCTAAATTTTGTTTTAATATTACAATTGTTTTTATCCTATTATTTTTATTAAATTTAATTTTTATTCTAGGAATTAAATATAATCTCCATATCCAGTTATTTTATTAAATATTACACATTATTATTTAATTGTCATCTTTCTTTATGAATGGACCTACAAATTTTTAATTTTTTTTATAATAATAGGAATATTTCTGTATTAATTTAGTCAACTTATACTTATATATTTTTATATAAAACGTTGAAGTTAAATTTTTTAAATCAAACTATAGTTAGCTTAATTCTATGATAAGATGTATGTGTACTTCAAACTTCACTTTAAAAAAAAATTAAAAAAAAATAAGTCTTTTCGTAACAAGAAAATATCTATCTCAAATACTCTATCTCGAATACTATAAATAGACTTTTAATAAAATTTATTTGTCATATTCTTCTATAATAAATACATCTACTTCTTTCTTACACATATATTAAATAATTTATTTTTTAATTTTAATTTAATATAATATAATTTTCTATGTTTAAAGCACATAGATGAACATTTTTATTGCTTTATATTTATTTATTTTTAATTTAAATTTTGATATTAGTATTACTTCAATATTTTAGTTTTATTTAGCTCAGAAAAAATAACCAACTCATTTTTTATGTTCCATATTTTTATATTTTATTTAATGTTTATTTTATTAATATAGGAAGAAGACTTCGGGTACCGGATCATTCTCTCGCTTTGACGCCCCGTTAAGACAAACGTACCGAAAGAACCAATCTAAATTCATATTTTATTTATTATTAATAAATTTATTTTTCTAACATAAGAAAATTAATGTGAGTAAAATAGATATAAATTTCACATATATTTGGATACATAAAATATATTAAATTTTTTTTTTAATTTTTGTGATTATAAATTTTTTTTATAAATAAATTAATTATTATAATTTTTAAATGTTTATTTAGAGTATTTTACAAAAAAATTAATTAAAATAAAAGTAAAAATAATTATTTATGATTCAATTATTATAAATGTTTTAAATGTTATTATAATTTAATTCTATCAATTAAGTTTGATAAGTTAAAAAAAATATAATGAATTACCACCCAAAAAGAACATGAATATTATAAAAGAAAGAAAGATAAATGATTTTAATAAAATTAAAATATAATAAAAATATTAATTATTGGGTTAAATAATACGCTTTAAAGGATATCAATGTATAAAAAAATATCTTATATCGATTAAGAAAAATATTATTATAATATTTATAAGTATAATAAGATTTTTAACTTTTTAATATTTTACATGTTAGGTTCTTTATATGGTGTACAAAATTTACCTTTTTAGTTTTTTTCATGTCTAGTGATACAAAACGAAATTAGTATTCTTCTTTGTTACAATATATGCTCGTGGGCTTGATTGTTTTTAAGTATAATATCAATGATTGTCGCAGGACGGTCTGGAGCCCCATATGAGCAAGTCATCCTTGTAGTGTCATTGGGGTAAGCATCGTAGGGCTTATGTTGATAACCTAAACAAAACAAATTGTGGGAACAGGGCTTGCTTCAAATTCTTTAGAAGATGTCGTAATTATCTCTTACAACAATGGGGAAATTCTTCCAACTTTCAACGATGCAGGACAGGTATGCTCACATTCCCATAATACAAGTTGCAGGAGTGTGGTGTCCCGTACTCAAGAGTGAGGGTTCAAGAAAGTGTAACTTTCGTAGTTTCTCTTGTAAGACCATAAAAAGAAAATAAAACAATGCAGGACAGGTTTGCTATCTATAAAATTGCATTTTTATTGGTTTTTTCAATTTTCAGGATCATAGAAGTTGATTCGAGAAATATATCTAAATTACTGTGGTATAATTTAAGATCAATGCCAACTTGTTGATGCCGAGAATCTGGGATTGAACCCAGAAGGTGTTGGATTGGTTTTGTTCATCTATAGCCACGATTCTATTAATGTTTTAATCAATGTTATAATAGAACTTCTATGAAGTCATTTGATTCTGCCGTCATAATATTCCTTGATTTGCTTATGATAGATATTAATATGAAGGTTCAGTAGGTAATAGATTGACTACCTTACCTCAACATGGGTTGTATGCAAAGCATGGTCGGCACACATGTTTCTGGTCATTTTACTTTAACTCCACGGATCCATTAATAGAATTCAGAATTGTCTTATCTGTCTTCTTGCAGATCTGGGACCATGACTTCTTTTGGGAGTCTATGAAACCCAGGTGGTGGAGGAAAGCCATCTGGTGATCTACTATTGATTGAGAGAGACTTTGGGTCTTTCAAAATTTTGTTGGAGAGTTCAAGTCAGCTGCTGCTACAAATTTTGGTTCCGGTTGGGCTCGGTTTGCATGTGAGTTATAAGACCAAATGTCTATGTTGCATTTAGTAAATGATGACGTTTTTTTTTGTTTTTATTCCCTTAAATCAAAACAAAGCAATGTCTTTGTTGTTAAAATGCAGTGAATCCTAGTGACAAAAAAACTTATAAGTGAAGACCCCAAATGATGTGTTTAGAGAGAGAGTCCTATAGAGAGGTTACAACAATTGATGCTAACCACCTTTGTGAAAATATAGGGTCAATAGATGTGATGTTATTCTTGTTGAGAAATTACGTAAATTCTTGATAAATTAGATTTATGAGAAAATAAAATAGACAAAATAACACAAAAAATTGATAACGGAGTTCGACAAATCTTGTTTACATCTCCGGACTTACTGCAGATTTTTTTATTGAAAAGAGAGAAATTACACAAGGTGTTTACAATACTTACAACTCACAACCCACAACCCAATTACACCCAAGAAAATTACTCTCAATTTTCTCTCACAAAAAGTTTTTCTCTCAATTGGAACAAACATTTGGTTGATTAATTCATTACAATTACACATCTATTTATAGGAAAATTCACTCCTTAAATTAATGGTTCCTTGAATTAAGCTCATTGTTTTACTCCATGTTTTTCTCCTTAAATTAAGGAGCTTTATAACAATCTCTCACTTGAAAAATGATTTTCAATCTGTCTTCACATCTCGATCAATGTAGCATCTTTTTTAATCTTGTTACTCTAGCAGACCAATTGAAGTTGAGCACAACTTCAATTTGTCAATAGTTACCACCTTTGTTAACATATCTACTGAATTTTTGTTTCCTTGAATCTTCTCCAGTATTAACACATCATCTTCTCCAGTATTAACACATCTTCTTCCAATAGAAATCTAATGAAGTGATAACGAAGTCTAATATGCTTGGTTCTAGAATGAAATGCTGAATTCTTCGCCAAGTGTATTGCACTTTGACTATCACTATGCAGAATATTCTTCTCCTGTTTGAATCCCAACTCAATTAACAAACCTTGAAGCAATATCATCTCTTTACTAGCTTCAGTCACTGCTACATACTCAACCTCTGTAGTGGATAGAGTGACAATTTTCTGTATTTGTGACATCCAACTAACAACTGTAGTTTCAACAGTAAATATACAATCGGTGGTGCTTCTTTGGTGATCAACTTCACTTCCAAAGTTTGAGTATACGTAGCCTTGTACTTTTAACTCTCCTTTATTAAAGTACAAGCACTTTTCTGTGGTGCCTCGTAGATACCTCAAAATCCACTTGACTACTTCCCAACGAGTTTTTTTTTATTTGACATAAATCTGCTAACAACTCTCACTGCATGGCCAATGTCTGGTCTCGTACAAACCATTACGTACATCAAACTTCCAATGGCTGAGGCATAAGAAACCTTAGCCATGACTTCTCTCTCTTCCTATATCTGAGAGGACTGATCCTTGGATAGGCAAAAATGATTGGCCAAGGGTGTGCTAACTAGCTTGGTGTCGCGCATGTTGAATCTCTGCAAAACACGATTGATGTACTCTGCCTGAGATAACTACAAAGATCCTTTCTTCTTATTTCTTGTGATTTGCATTCCAAGAATTTTCTTTGCTGGACCCAAATCTTTCATGTCAAACTTCTTTGACAATTGCTACTTCAACTTTCTAATATCACCCATATCTGAACCTACTACTAACATATCATCAACATAAAGTAGTAAAATGATATAGTTGGACCTATATCTCTTGAAGTAGCAACAATGGTCAGCATTGTACTTCTGGAAACCTTCCTTATGCATGAAGTTGTCAAATTTTTTGTACCATTGTCTCGGGGCTTGTTTCAGGCCATACAAACTCTTCTTAAGTCTGCAAACTATATTCTTCTTCCTTCTTTCTGAGAAATCTTCTGACTGGTACATGTATATCTCTTCATCTAAATCTCCGTGAAGGAATGCAGTCTTCACATCCAACTATTCAAGATGAAGATCTTCAATGGCTACAATACTCAACACTGATCTAATAGTATTGAGCTTCACAACAGGAGCGAAAATGTCAGTGTAGTCAACTCCTTCCTTCTGTTGAAACCCTTTGACAACTAGACGATTTTGTATCTCTTGGAACCATCATGCTCCTCTTTCATCCGGTACACCCATTTGTTGTGAAGTATTTTTTTCCCATAGGTAACTCAGCTAGTTCCCATGTCTGCTTGGAGATGAGAGATTTCATTTCTTCTTTCATGGCAAGCACCCACTTGTTGGAATCTCGAGTCTGACAAGCTTCATCATAAGATTCAGACTCTCATCCATCAATCAGCAACATATAGTTCATGTATCTCCTGTTAGGTACATGAGATCAAGAAGACTTTCTCAATACAAGAGCTGGAGTAGAAAGCTGTGGTGTGTCAGACTGTTACATACTGCTCTATCCAACAAGTTCCTCTGGCTGATGACTTATTACAATTGGTTCTGTTGCGGAACTATCTGGGACATCATCTACATCTACAAATACTAACTCATTCTGCTCTAAGTCATTGACGTCTATTATATGCATGTCCTTATACATCACCTTTTCGTTGAAAATCACATCTCTACTACGGATCACTTTCTTGTTTTCGTCATCCCAAATGTTGTAGTCAAACTCATCCTCACCATAACCGATGAATGTGTATTTCTTGGATTTGGGATCAAGCTTATTACTGCCTTGATCACTGATATGCACAAATGCTACACAATCGAAAACTTTTAGATGTGATAGTTTCACCTCTTTTCGCTCCATATCTCCTCTGGTATTCTATGCTCCAATGGAACAGATGAACCTCGATTGATTAAATAAGCTATCGTGTTGACGACTTCTGCCCAAAACTGCTTCAATAGACCTGATTATATACAAATACTTCTAGTTCTTTCTATCAACGTTCGGTTCATACGCTCAGGTACACCATTGTGTTAAGGTGTACCTGGCACAATTCTTTCCATTCTAATCCCGTGCTCATAGTAGAAATTTTTGAATATGGTGTCTTCATATTCACCACCATTATCGGTTTTGAGCTTTTTGATTTTCAAACCTGTCTCATTTTTAACCATAGCTTTCCATCTTCTGAAAGCCTCAAATACTTCAGACTTATGCTTTAGAAAGTAAACTCATACCTTTCGAGAGTGATCATTAATGAAAGTCACGAAGTAGTATTTTCTACCAATAGATGAGACAGTTGTTGGTCCCCAAACATCAGAGTAGATAAGCTCTAACATTTCCTTCTTTGGGGTTTTGCCACTTGTCCGTAAGCTGACTCTCTTTTGCTTTCCAAGTATGCAATCTTCGCACATGTCTATCTTCGTAGATTATAGACCTGAAAGTTTTCCTTTTGAGTGCATAATCTTCATCCCCTTCTCACTCATGTGGCCTAGTCTCTGGTGCCACATATTTTGTGTTTGGCCTACTGCAACTGCGATTGAACAACGTGTCCTTACTGTCATGTAAAGAGTGCCACTCTTCTTGCCTCGAGCAACTGTCATTGCGTCCTTTGAAATCTTCCAATCATCACCATAGAAGATCGTAGTATAGCTTTCACTGGCCAATTGCCCTACTGAGATTAAGTTCCTTCTTAGGTCGGGAATATGTCTGACATCCTTCATTTGCGGCCATTGTTCCTACTCAAATCTAACTTCCTTCGGATCGTTTCTGACTATTTCTGCAAACCACCGTGTATTACAACACCTCCGTCAACGAACAAATATTGTTGACAAATTTTCACTATTCACGTAAATAGTATCCTTGCAAGAAAATGACAAAAATCACCATCAAAAACTTTAATACCAGTTGTTGGGAAATTACGTAAATTCTCGATAAGCCAGATTTATGAGAAAACAAAATAGACAAAATAACACACAAATTTGATAACGAAGTTCGGTCAATCTTACTTACGTCTTCAAACCTACTGTAGATCTTTTTACTGAAAATAGAGAAATTACATAAGATGTTTACAACACTCACAACTCACAACCTACAACCCAATTACACCCAAGAAAATTACTCTCAATTTTCTTTCACAAAAACTTTTCTCTCAATTGGAATGAACACTTGGTTGATTAATTCATTACAATTACACATTTATTTATAGAAAAATTTACTCCTTAAATTAATGGTTTCTTGAATTAAGCTTCATGTTTTACTTCTTGTTTTGCTCCTTAATTTAAAGAGCTTTATAACAATTTCAAACAATTCTATTAACAAAGAGTTATTTGGGGACTAAGAGGATTTGGTCCGCGTGCATATTGTTCATGTTCTAGAAGAAAGGATGAATGGCACATGCCTGGTTTGGACTGATACTGCATGGGACAATGACAACTCACTGCTTGATCTGAGTTGAACCATGCCATGGCTGGCTGAATCAGCCTAAGGGGTGATGAGTGTGGATACGGGCTCAAGTTGAGACCCAATGTCTGTAGCTGAGGTCTAAGCGCCCATGTATTGTTTACAGCGTGTTAAACTTCTCAGCTCGCTCTTGTAGCTCGTGAAGGGACTATGGGCCATGGGGAATGATACTTAAGGTTGCTAGATATCCTACTCCTTATAATCAAACACTGCAAATCCCCTTGTTTTGGACTATTATGTTATGACACTATACATTCTAATTCGAGTTTACGTATAGATCAAGTCTGATGTTATTTGTGATTGTTTTCGTGCAGCCACCCCTTACCATTGATATATGGGAGGTAATTTATATTAATTACATTTATCTGACTGGAAATCAAATCTTATAGTTTATCTAGTTTAAATGATTTGTCAACAGCTTCATATTTTGTTCTTTCTGCAGGATCGTTGGCCAGACTACATTTCAGAATTTATGGACACACTTGTCTCATGTGGGAAGCGATTAGTTTTAGGCTTGAAACTGCCAAGGCTCAGCTTGCTTAAAAAGAGGAGGGAAGTTGAGGAGAAATCATCATTGGATACATATGTACATATTGTTGGTTTTTTTTTCTTATTTGGAGGAGCCCAAATGAAGCCTATGTGGCTTAAAAGTTCATGGAATAATAAGGGGACAATTGTGTCATTTCATTGCTTGATTAATAAACCCATTTAGGATTTGATGAGTGAATTTTCTGACGAGAAATTAAGAGTTGCACCAGTTAGAGAAACCTGCAGAAAATAGAGCAGTTTTTCCCTTTCCAGCAAGTCTTCATCAAGTGCTCCGATTGAAGGTCGTGTGTGATCCGATTAAGATGAAATTTTGCAGGCAGGTTCAAGACTCAAGACTCTTTAATCTGTGCGGTGAGATTTGGATTTGGCTCACCGGTTTGAGAAATTCTGAGCAGTGAACAGTGACTACGAATTGAGTTAGATCTCTCCATTTTTCTTGAAATAATTGTTAGTTTCTAAGAAGTGTATTCTTGAAATAATTGTTAGTTTTACTTAGAGAGAACTGTTGTACAATTGTTTCTTGATAGTGAAAGTTTTGGAGAGGAGTGCCGTGGTTGTTTCCTTCCTACACCGGGAAGGTTTTTCCACGTAAATTACTTGTGTTAATTTTATGCATGTTTGATTTTGAGCTCTATTTATTTGTTTCCTAAAAGATTCACACAAAGAAAGAGAATATGTTTAATTCCACTGTTTAGAACTTGATTAAGTTCGTATTGAAATTGTGATTCTCCTAACAAAGTGGTATCAGAACTTCGATTATTATTGTTGAATTTCTTGTGTTGAATAATTGAAGCAAATTTAAATAGAATGATTACTTTGAATGGTTCTAATTATCATACTTGGAAAGGGAAAATGGAAGATCTCCTTTATGTCAAACAATTTCATTTACCGATGGTTGCCTCTGAGAAGTCAAAAAAATTATCTAAAGAAGAATGAACTTTGTTACATCGACAAGTCTGTGGGTATATAAGGCAGTGTGTAGATGATAATGTTTTGAATCATATTAGTGGAGAAATACATGCACGGTCACTATGGAATAAACTTGAAGAGTTGCACGCTCGGAAAATAGGAAATAATAAAATGTTTCTTATAAAGCAATTGATGGCTTTAAGGTACCAAGATGGAACTCTTTTGACAGATCACTTGAATACGTTCCAAGGAATAATCAATCAGTTAGCTGGAATGGGTATCAAGTTTGATGATGAGATTCAGGGGTTATGTTTATTGGGTACGTTGTTGGACTCTTGGGAAACATTTAGAATGTCATTAAGTAACTCAGCTCCAAATGATGTAATCAACATGGATCTAGCTAAGAGTAGTGTTTTGAATGAAGAAATGAGAAGAAAGTCACATGGGTCTTCTCAACAGTCAGAGATTTTGGTTACAGAAAGAAGAAGGAGGAGTAAAGCAGAGGTTTCAAGAGCAAAGAAAAAGGAAGAAGTAAGTCCAACAGGTTTTCTAATATTGAGTGTTATCACTGTGGCATGAAAGGGCACATCAAGAAATACTGTAGACAGTTGAAGCGGGATAACAAGAAGAAAGACAAAGAACAAGAGGGTGATGTTGGTAAAGAAAATGATCGAGTTGCCACCGCTAGTTCAGAAGACTTTCTTGTTGTTTATAATGAAGATGTTGTCAATGTTGCATGTCACGAGATCAGTTGGGTTATTGATAGTGAAGCCTCCATTCATGTTATGTCTCGAGAAGACTTCTTTACATCCTATACAGCAGGTGACTTTGGGACAGTGAAGTTGGGTAATGATGGCTTGGTTAAAGTCATTGGCATTAGAGATGTGTGTTTGGAGATGAATAATGGCACGAGGCTACTTCTTATAGGGGTAAAACATATTCCTGAAATTCGTTTGAACTTGATCTCTACAGGTAAACTTGATGATGAAGGATATTTCAATACCTTTAGTAATGGTCAATGGAAACTTACTAAAGGTGCTATGGTTGTTGCTCATGGGAACAAGCATTCCAGTTTGTATATACTACAAGCGAGACTCTTTAAAGGCGTTATTAATGCTGTGACAGATGAGCTCACATCAGAATTGTGGCATAAGAGACTTGCTCACATGAGTGAGAAAGGCTTGGCAATATTGACTAAAAAGAATCTTCTTTTTGGAATGAATGATGTTTGTTTAAGAAGATGTACTCATTGTTTGGCAGGGAAGCAAAATAGAGTTTCTTTCAAGAGTTCCCCTCCTTCAAGAAAACAATACATACTTGATTTGGTACATTCAAATGTATGTGGTCCTATGAAGACAAAAACTTTAGGCGGTGCCAGTTATTTTGTGACCTTCATAGATGATTGTTCAAGAAAGTTATGGGTGTACACTTTGAAGAGTAAAGATCAAGTATTAGATGTGTTTAAACAGTTTCAAGCCTTAGTGGAGAGACAGACTGGGAAGAAATTGCGGTGCATCAGAACAGATAATGGGGGAGAGTATTCAAGTCCTTTTGATGAGTATTACAGGCATCAGGGCATTCGACATCAAAAGACACCTCCCAAGACTCCTCAGTTAAATGGGTTGGCTGAGAGAATGAACAAGACATTGGTTGAAAGAGTAAGATGTCTTTTTTCGCAGGCTCAGTTGCTAAGATCTTTCTGGGGTGAGGCTTTGAATACAGTTGTACATGTTCTTAATCTCACACCATGTGTTCCTCTTCAGTTTGATGTACCAAACATAGTTTAGACTAGCAAAGATGTTTCTTATAATCATCTTCACGTTTTTGGTTGCAAGGCATTTGTGCATATACCAAAAGAGGAGAGATCTAAGCTCGATGTGAAGACACAACAATGTATATTTGTTGGTTATGGTCTGGATGAATTTGGCTACAAATTTTATGATCCAATTGAGAAGAAACTGGTAAGGAGTCGTGATGTTGTGTTTATAGAAGATCAAACTATACAAGATGTTGAGAAGATAGAAAAAGGAGTCCATCAGTATAGCGATGATTTGATTGATCTAGATCCGGTTCCTTTATCAGTACAGATGGAACAAAATGTTCAAGATAACCAACAGGGTTTAGATGATGCAGATATGCAAGATGAAACAAATCACCAGACTACTGATCAGTTGCTAGAACCAGAAATTCCACCCAGGAGGTCTACCAGAGATCGACGTTCTTCCACACGGTAAGATACAGATGAATATGTGATATTGACAGATGAGGGAGAACCTCAATGTTATGCAGAAGCGATGGAAGATGGAAACAGAGCATACTGGGTTGGTGCTATGGAAGATGAGATGCAATCACTGTATGAAAATCACACGTTTGAGTTGGTAAAGTTTCCTAAGGGTAAGAGAGCTTTGAAGAACAAGTGGGTCTACAGAGTGAAGCAAGAAGAAAAAAATTCACAACCATGATACAAAGCTAGATTGGTCGTCAAGGGATTCAATGAGAGAAAAGGTATTGATTTTGATGATATTTTCTCTCCTGTTGTGAAGATGTCTTCCATACGTGTTGTTCTAAGTTTAGCAGCAAGCTTGGATTTAGAAATTGAGCAAATGGATGTGAAAACTGCCTTTCTTCATGGTGAGTTGAAAGAAGAGATTTATATGGAGCAACCAAAGGGTTTTGAGGTTAAAGGAAAATAGGATTACGTATGTCGATTAAAGAAAAGCCTCTATGGGTTGAAGCAAGCACCTAGACAATGGTATAAGAAGTTTGAGTCAGTTATGGGGGAGCATGGTTACAAGAAGACTACTTCTGATCATTGTGTTTTTGTGCAAAAATTCTCTGATGATGACTTTATCATTTTATTGCTCTATATTGATGACATGTTGATTGTTGGCAGAAATTCTTCAAGAATTGATAATTTGAAGAAGCAGTTGAGTAAGTCCTTTGCCATGAAGGACTTGGAGCCAGCAAAACAAATTCTTGGTATTCGAATTTTTTGAGATAAGAAAAGAAAGAAGTTGTACATGTCACAGGAACGGTACATCAATAAGGTACTTGAAAGGTTTCATATGGATAAAGCTAAAGTGGTTTCTTCTCCTTTATCTAATCACTTTAAGTTGAGATCGAGTCAAGGCCCTTAAACAGATAAAGAGAAGGAAGATATGGAAAAGGTTCCATATGCCTCAGTCGTAGGAAGCTTAATGTATGCAATGGTGTGTACGAGGCCAGACATAGCTCATGCAGTTGGAGTTATTAGTCGTTTTCTTTCGAAACTAGGAAGAGAACATTGGGATGTAGTAAAATGGATTATGAGATATCTTCGAGGTACTTCCAAGTTAACACTTAGCTTTGGAAGTGGAAAACCAGTGTTAGTTGGATACACTGATTCAGATTAGGTAAGAGATGAAAATTCTCGTAAGTCTATTTCAGGTTATCTAATTACTTTCTCTGGTAGAGCAGTTTCTAGGCAGTCAAGATTGTAAAAGTGTGTTACACTTTCCACAGCAGAGGTGGAATTTATTGCAGCAACGGAAGCTTGTAAGGAGTTGTTGTGGATGAAATAGTTCTTGAGGGAACTTAGTTTCAAGCAGCATAAATATGTGTTATTCTGCGATAATCAAAGTTATATTCACCTAGCGAATAACTCGGCATTTCACTCAAGATCAAAGCATATTGATGTGAGGTATCATTGGATAAGGGATACTCTTAACAATAAGTTACTTGAACTTGAGAAAATCCATATTGATGAGAATGGATCTGACATGCTAACAAAAGCAGTGTCAAGAGAAAAACTTGAAGTTTCTTGTTCAATTTCTGGGATGGCGGATCCTTCCATCTAATCAAAAAAGGGGGAGATTTGTTGGGTTTTCCTCTTATTTGGAGGAGCCCAAGTGAAACCCATGTGGCTTAAAAGCCCATGGAGTAATAAGGGGACAATTGTGTCATTTCATTACTTGATTAATAAACCCGTTTAGGGTTTGATGAGTGAATTTTTTGCTGAGAAATTAAGAGTTGCACCAGCTAGAGAAATCTGCAGAAAAGAGAGCAGTTTTTCCCTCTCCAGCGAGTCTTCATCAAGTGCTCCGATCGAAGGTCGTGTGTGGTCCGATTAAGCTGAAATTATGCAGGCAGGTTCACGACTCAAGACTCTTTAATCTGTGCGGTGAGATTTGGATTTGGCTCACCGGTTTGAGAAATTTTAAGCAGTGAACAATGACTATGAATTGGGTTAGATCTCTCCATTTTTCTTGAAATAATTGTTAGTTTCCAAGAAGTGTATTCTTGATGATGTTGTTGATTGTTTGCCTCTAGTTTTACCTAGAGAGAACTGTTGTACAATTGTTTCTTGATAGTGGAAGTTTTGGAGAGGAGTGTCGTGATTGTTTCCTTCCTACACTGGGAAGGTTTTTCCACGTAAATTGCTTGTGTTGATTTTATGCATGTTTGATTTTGAGTTCTATTTATTTGTTTCCTAAACGATTCACACAAAGAAGGAGAATATGTTTAATTCTGTTATTTAGAACTTGATTAACTTCGTATTGAAATTGTGATTCTCATAACACATATTTTGGTGACAATATGTGATGAATGGTGAACAATAATATTGATGATCAAGAGGTTGAATAAATTTCAATTTATGTTGCAGCTTAAGTAGACTAGAGGGCAGCTAAATTGTGGCACTTGAACAAGGATTTAGTTGTTGTACCCTGTGTTCTCTGTAAATTGTCGGTGGTTGTTTCTAATCAAAACGTCAAAATAAAATTAAAAGAGATGTTGATTTTCATGCCAGAAAATCAACAAAAATAGAAACAAAAAAGAAGAAGTTAAATTGTTGAAAAGCAAAACATTGAATTAGACGAAGAAAGATGAAACAATTTGACATTGTAATAGCTTTTGAGTAATATACAGGAAAACCGTAAGGAAAATAGCAAACATCTAATATAAAATATACGACATATAATACAAATTAGATGGTCTCTGTCTTGTGTTTAGATTGTAAGATTCATATCTCTTGTTAAGGTATATATTTGAATTATAATAAATATTGTTTTATCTAAAAAAAAATCAATAACGATAAAACTCATTAAAGCAGTATTGTGATATTATTTGATGAACTTTTCCCATTTTTTAGCTTTTTGCTCAATAAATTCCCATTAGAACGAGACAAAAGCCAAGTGTTCCTGAAAAAATAATAGTGAGAAAACTCATCAAAGCAGTATTGCAGTCTTATTTGTTTAACTTTTTCCATTTTTATTAAAGTTAAGTGGTTTAGTAATAAGAATCAATTTTTTTTCATTTTAAATCACAAATTCCATTCATACTAATTGTCGTTTCTTTTAAAGAAAAAATAAGTTTTTTTGAAAAAAAAAACAAGAATAAAAAAGATAGAGGTTAATATCAGAATTAATTGATGTGAAGTAGCTGTAGCAGGAAGAAGGGTCGACATGAGAGAAGGGAGCCAGTCAGCCTAGCCAAGGAGACTGCCTGGTTGGACCAATACAATTTCTAGATCACAGTGAAAGAATCACATTGGAAATATCTTGAAGTAAAGTTTTAACTCGAGATAGAAGTTAATAAGATTTATGATATATTTTATTAATTTTTAAAATTTATTTTATATTATCTCACTTAATTTTTAATAAAATAATATAATAATTAGATGTTATTAATTGAAATATATCATTTATTCTTAATGAAATTAAATGAGATAATTAAAAATACAAAAATAATAAAATTATAATACATGATTATTTATAATATAAATTTAATAAAAAAATGATATAATATATATTTAAAATTAATTCTAATTGAGTTATAATTTTAATGAAATATAATAGTAATAAAATGAAAAAATATTATATCTTAAATCTATTAGAATGAAATGTAATAATAATAAAATGAGAAAATATTGTATCTTAAATCTATTAGAGATAACATTGTATAATTTACTTTACATCTTGACAATCAATCAAAGTCTACCAAAATGATTATTTTCTTCGTGCAAGAAACCCTCTCCTCAATGGTTAGGCATCCATGTCCTAAGTTCTAACAAAGCATGCCCAATATAGCTTTCTCAATTATTAATGAAGTACAATGCTGAGAAATTAATGTTGAAGTTGTGCTCATTAGCAAGAAGAGTAGGCCTAACATGAGAGACAAGAGCCTGTGAATTAGCCAAGGTAAACCGCCTGTGACCCAAAACAAGATGGTATTTTCTAATGAATGTTTTTCTATTACCCAATCTAATTAAAGCATCTTTGAAGTGAAGGCACAGGCAAGTCATCCTTGGCTATCAAACAAGACTCTTATCCTCATCTTAGAACTCTCTTCTTCTCTTCTTCTTGTTCCTATTGATGAAATCATCGAGTTTGCTAACTCTTTATTTATAGTCTATCCAAGGAATAAAGATAAGATTTGCAAAGCCACATGTATACTCTGACTTTTGTTCTATCAATTTGCTGAATTAATTTATATCTTAATTATTATCTTCTCACTGATCATATAATCATTTTGCATTATTTGAAGCACCAAAATCAACGGAATATATTCTTTATCTCTACAAATAAAGAAAACTCATCAAGGCTGAATTCTGGCAAATTGGTCAGTCTACTTTCTCTGAAAATATACTTGAGAGCACATGGCCTTCAGTTTTTCAATTTATGAAAAGGGTAAATTTCCAATAAGTATCTGATGTTGCAAAAATATATTTATCGTTATTTTGTGTATCATAAAACTTGCACCTCTTCATCTTATCAGCCTATCAGGTACAAACACCGGTGAGTTTCCTTACCTGTTTCATTTTGTGTGAAGTAAATATAAAATTCATATAATTCATCTTGGCCTAAAGGCACAGCAAAATTTACTCTTTAAATCTATTTTTATCATTTACATACATTGTTAAATTCATTTACATTCATTGTAAGTTTATAACTCTACGGTCATATTTAATTGAAAATAATATAAATTATAATGAAAATGATTCAAAATATTTATATATTTAGTTTAACAATTAATCTGAAATGAAATTTAAAACATTCTAACAAAATATCTATTTCTTATAAACCTTTTAAATGATTTATTTTTCTTACATATTTTTACAATTATTTATTATTTATTTCATTTTATCTCAATTAAAAATAAAATAAAAACTCTTATTTTTTATTTTATTTTATTTATAATTTTATAAATTTTATTTTAATATTTATTATTATTTTAATTATACTGTTTAATAATATTATTTTTCTATTCAAATTCATTTCTATTATTATTTAGATTCTTATTATATTTTTATTATATGAATTAAATATGAATTGAAATATGTATCTTCTACAATTAAAATGATTAAAAAAACATGCAAGTTTAATCGAATGACCCTTTTCTCATTTATCTTATGCTCCAACAAACCAATGGTTGCTTTCTTATAGAGACCAAAAATTGTTTATGTGGATTAACTTGGAGGAATAAACAACGAGAATCCATGTAATCTGCTTTGGTCTATTAGAAATTATTGTACAAAAACACAATAGAATATTTTTGGCTGAATATATTTGAACTTATTATCTAAACTAGACAACTGGGAATCCCCTGGAAGCTAATCACCTTCTAAGTAAAAGTAGCATGATATGATGGAATGCTACTAATTTCATCCACTCTCCACAATGAAAGAGTGCTTATCCATTGAATTAAAAAAAGAAAATCTAAAAAAAATATAAATTTTTTATTGGATAGCTAGGATATATGGGATATAGAACTCTCAGTATGAAAAAAAAAAGCAGAAAAACTGGTTTTTGGACTTATGTTAATAAAAGATAATATTATTGTTGAATTTATAAAAAACATGAGTGTTACTTTAATTTGGTATCAAAATTCAGTTATCAATAAACTAAGAATAAAATCAATGAGTTTTTTTTTAAATAAAAAAATAAATAGGATTTATAAAAAAAAATGATGTAAATAAAAATGAAATATAATAAAAATACGTTAAATATACAATATAATAATTGTCTTCACTTATTGGTGCATAGTTGTGATGGAGTTTTACATATTATGATATCAGTTCCATAAAATTTGGGGGTTTGTTGAGAAATACGTTTGCTTAGTAGAATCCAATTAAGTATAGTAGAATCTGAACAAATTTATGTTCAGTGTATCCATTTTTGTGAGCCTGTGATTCTAATGATAAAAGTGGCATGGTGGTAGCACTAATATTTCAAAGTCATTGCCTTTTCCACTGACGAAAGCCTTTTATTCTTTCAATTATTACACATGCAAAGGCTTTATACCTCTTTAGGAAATGCCTTGGTTAAATTACCCACCCCCACGTCCATGCTTTCATGGGACCTTAACTTTGAAATTGATGCACGTGGAAAAAAGACAATATTAGCAGGGGAGATAAAAATAGGGATATACTGAGAAGTTATATTTGTTTTAATAATGCTGACAATATAGTTTTTAATTTTTATAAATTTTATATTTTAATTCTTTAATTTTTTTGTTAAATTTATTCTATTAGATTCTTAATTTTTACAAATTTAATCTAAAAAAATTAAATTTATTAAATTTAAAAAATTAAAGAATTAAATTAAACAAAAAGGTAATTGAAATATGTTAAATTTGTTTAAAAAATTAATTATAAAATTTATAAAAGATAGTGATTTATTCACTCATTTTGATAATAATATTATGATTTCAAATTACAATATAAAGTTATATTTATAACATTAATGACTAAATTGATATAAATAATATCTAAATAGATAAATATAAATTTAAAATATAATTAAATTTTAATGACTTAAATAATACTTATTTAAAATAAAAGCACCTTAATAAATATTTCATAATTATGTTCGTATACTACATCATAAATTAATTCTACTTGAGATGAAAACGTTTCACTTAAGTTCCAATATTCGAGTTGTAGAAGCACGCTAGTTAGACGATAATATTTAATTAATGAATTAATATTTTAAAATAATTTGAAATATAACTATAAGTAATAAGCTATCCAAAGAAAAGATATTAATTTTTTTAGATTAAATAAATTTTTAATACCACATAAATTTTATATATTGTATAAGTAATATAACATTTTTTTTATATAATAGCATAATATCAAAGTGTATAAAAATAATTTATTTTTAACTTATTTTTATTATATATAAATCACTTGTTATTTTATTAAAGACTCATGTAATTTTTTATTTTGATTTCCATTAGTTTTTCTTTCTCATTTATCATTCAATTACTAACTTCAATTGTTACATGTAGAGGTTTATACCTCTCTAGGAAATGCCTTTGTTTAACTTCCTACTCCCACGTCATGAATTCATTTCATGGGACCTTAGATTTGAAGTTGATGCACGTGGGAAAAGACAATAAAATAAGGAAGATAAAGTAGAGACACGCTAAGAAGTTATATTTGTTTTAATAAGGCTAAACAATGCTTATAATTTCTTAATTTTTATAAACTTTACACTATTCCTTAATTTGTTATGTTTAATTTATTCAACTAAGTTTTAATTTTTATAAATTTAATCTAAAAAAATCTAAATATATTAAATTTGAAAAGTTAAAGAGTTAAATAGGAAGAAAAACATAATATAAATATGTTAAATTTATTTGATATAATAAATTTTTTATATTTAAATTAAATTTATAAATATTAAAAGTTTAATAGAACAAATCTAAAAAAAATAAAATTACGGTGTCAAAGTAATAATTTGTTCACTCATTTAATACTAATATTATGATTTCAAACTACAATATCAAGTTATATTTATTTCAAATTATGATTTAGAACTTATTTATATCAAATTGATATAAATATATAAATAATATATAAATTAAAATTAATAATAAATATCAATTTAAAATATAAATAAATTTTAACAAACTTTCCCTAAATAATATTTATTTAAAATAAAACCACCTTAATAACTAATTCATAATTATATATTACATCCTAAATTAATTCTACACGAGATGGAAAAGTTTCACTTAAGTTCCAATATTCGAGTTGTAGAAGCACGCTAGTTAGATGATAATATTTAATTAATGAATTAATATTTTAAAATATAAATATACATCAAATATGTAATTATAATAATGATATTATTATAAAACAACGTATCTTAATTTATCCAAAGTTTTTTTTATTAAATAACTAAATTATGATATTATAGTTTATAAATTCAATTCTAAAAGTTTATTCTCAAAATAATATAATTCTCATATTATTTATAAATATTATATTAACATATTTTTTAAACAATATGTAATACTTTTATATATATTAACATCTCTTCATTGATGGTTAGATTTTATTTTATATTTTTAATATATTTTATTCTATTTAATTGAGTAAGATGTATATTAGTTTTTTTCTTTAACTATTAATTGAGTGAAATTTTAATAATATCTAAATTTTATATAATGTATAATTAATATGATACATTAAATCTTAAAAAATTAATCTATATAATATTTTTAATTAATTTAAATAATTATCATTTTAAAAAAGTTAGTTTTTAATCTTTATATTATTTTGATATTTGATCCCTTAGAATCAACTTTCTTGTTTTGTTCGTCCCTATCCCATCGAACTAATAAATATTAAATTATTGTTTTTTTTATCAAATAAGCTGCATTTTCATTAAATCCTAGTATAAAAATACATCGACAAACCAAGGATAAACAATAACATAACACGTTCACTTATCACTATCTCTTCAGCATAATGGAGACTTGTCCCCCTCCAAAACTTATAAAAATTTATAAACTAAATTGTGCAGTTTGTCGATTTCTTTCGCTTAGATATTTGTGGAATTGTCGCTATTGACTATTGTCATTATAATTAGAAAAGTCTTTACTTTTTTCATTCATATCCTATTCACTATGAAATTGTATTAGTTAAAAGTGATCTAATCAAACATATAATTCAAGAGTTCAAAGTTCTAATATTATTTCAAACATAATTTTTTTATCTACTTATAATTTTCTAACAATATTTATGAATGTATAATAGAAAACCATCGTCATATTATCTGATTTCTTTAGGTACGAAGAAGAATAAGCATAGTAATTTCATCTTTTAATACTATTTCTAACTTTTTTTGTTTTTAAAAAAGTTATAAAATTAACATTCTAAAACTTATAACAATAAAAATAACTTAACTCTAATTCATATACCTATCAATTCAAGATAAATATGTTATTTTTGTTATTATGAATTTTATGTATCATTTTAATTAATTTTTTAGGAATGAGTAATCCTATCAATCCACTTAAATTTAGAAATCCGATCTTATCTGTCAGGTTAGTTGGTTTAGATCGAATTAGATTAATAAATTTTATAGTTAAATTAAAAAATATATAATTTATTTGTATTCAGATCGGATTTAGATTGACATATTTATAATCCGTTGAATTCGATCTCGATTGAATTGCTGTTGAATTATAAATAAAAGACATATTTTATTTTATAGTGTGTTATATTTAAATATTATATATATCGTAATTATATTATATTATTATTTTAGTTTTAAAATAAATATAAATATTTATAATAATTTAATAATTATATAGATATATTTATTAGTTTCATTTTTTAGTTACTATAAATACATTAATTTAAAATTTAAATATTATGTATATCATATTTTATATATGATAATAATTCATAAATAAATTTTAATAACAATCTAATTTTATCTAATCTAAAAAATTTAAAATTTTAGATTTAAATTGATTCAAATTAATTCCATCATCATATTAAATTCAAAAATTTTCTATTAAATTTTAAAATTTAATTCAAATTATAAAAAATCATGTAATTTTTATTCGTAATTCGTTGGTATAATTTTTTTTCCTAATAGTAATATTTTTAACTATCGATAAACGTGTAAATTACATCAAAATTGAACTTGTTTATTTTGTAATGGCCTACTATTTTCGTTTTGTTCTGTTGGTCGACCTTTCGTATGGATACAAATTTGTTGTAATATATTAATATAATAATTATTTAATAATAAAATAATCACATCAAAATATAATAATTATATATTCATATGAATATAATAAATAATCCATAAATATATATAATTTTTTAAAAACTTTCAAAAATAAAAGTACGTAAGGAAAAGATAATAATAATAATAATAATAATAATAATTATTATTATTATTGTTATATTAATACAAACATATAATTTATACACTGTTAATAAAAAAAATTAAAAATAAAGATTCATGCTTTTAGTTACTTATTTACTGTTTTACAATTTACTTTTCTCTGTATTTGCTGACACACGCAGAGGGAGAATTAGACTCCACACCGCCCGATCTAATATATAATCCCCTTGAACGGAGATACCTTCGGAAACCTAATTTGGATCCTTCAGCAAATTACTATTAATCGAGGAGCAAAGGCCGGAGTATAGAGAGACATGGATGAGCAAGAGCACGAGGTCTACGGCGGAGAGATTCCCGGCGACGATGTAGACATGGAAGCTGACTTCGACGGCATGTCTTCTAGACATGAAGAAGATCAAGGCTACGATGAACAGAGCTCCAAGGCACCACCTCCATTTCACTTTGTTGATTGCTTTTTAGGTTTTCTTAATCTGCCTTGGATATATTATTGAGTGTGTTTCGTTTGATGCCATTTGGTTTGTTTGGCAGGAGTTGGAGAACATGAAAAAAAGGCTCGAGGAAATCGAGGAAGAGGCTGGAGCTCTCCGCGAAATGCAGTCCAAGGTGGAGAAGGAGATGGGCGCTGTTCAAGGTTTTTATCTTTATTTTAAAGTTGCGTAGTGTTTTTTTATGTATTCTGTATCATGCAATTTTTAATGGTTGGTTTAACTTTCATTTGAGCCTCGTTTGTGTTTGTTGACTTTCACTATATCGGAAACTAACTCCCTAAAAGCTTAAGTTAACCTACTCTCTCACTTTCAATTCAACAAATTCAACAATACATGGCTTTCCGTTCAAATACCATTCCGTTCAAATACCATGTTAAAGTTGTTGGAAAATCAATTAATCTAAAAGTTACTATTTTAGAAATTTTTGGGAAGTCAACTATCTAAAATTTTAAAGCTGAAGCTATTGGGAGAATGGATAACAATGCTTTTATATATTATATCACTCCCAACAAGTGTTGGTATGCACCATGCATATCAAACATTTGTAATTCCATAACTGGGTTTGAACATAGGATCTTCAATTATGATACAATGTTAGAAGTTATTGAGAAACCAATTTTCCTAAAAGCAATAGCTATTAGAAGAAGGGATAATAATACTTTTATGCACTTATCGCTATATCTTGGTTCCTTCTTGTGGTTGTATCCACTTTGCCTTCCCTGAGTGTAACCTCTTCGGTGCTGAAAAAGCTAATTATTGGAAAATATTACCTGAATCTTTATTACTAATCCTTTTATGCGAGCCTATATAATTGTTAATAGTCTTCTGGATCCCTGGAGTATTACTGAGACAGTGAGAGCTACATCTGCCTGATTTTGCAGATTATTAATCATGTTTTGTTCACAATGGGAGGTTTGTCCTGTTGCTATGGTGTTTGCTAGTTTTCTACTGTAATATAATATGCATCAATACGATTTCGGACACCACTAATGCAAAATGACCAACGTGCTTAATGATATGTAATGTCTGGCAATATTACTTCTCTTGGTTTTAAATTTGTTAGGGTAGGACGGTAGGTATGATTAAAGGATTAGTTTCAAACTTTATACCTGAGTTTTTGGTTTATTATGTGGGATACATTTTTGAACATTTTTAACTTTAGTAGCTGTCTTCAGTTTTGGTGGATTTCGAATTGCTTACTTTATCCAATAGTTTCAATGTACTCGAACATATACCAATCAACAATTGGAAAAAACATAGAAAAATATGAAAAACATTCATAATAACCGCTTTATTTGGCAATCCTTGTTTTCATTGAGCAGTGGCCCATGAATGCTTTGTTGCACTCTTTTATAAGGTGTGAGTGTGAGTCAGATTAGTCTTGAGTTATCCTAGTATTTTTTTCAGTTCATGGTTACTACTACTTACCATTTGTGGACCTTTAAGCAATATATAAAACTTATGATTATGACTGAGCTTCATAAACTCTTAGGAAAGGATGTCTCCTTTTGAGTTTATCAAAGATTTTGTGTGTTCCTTAATAATCTTATCAGTGTCTTTTTTATTCATTTTGACTACATGAAGATTCCTCTGGTGCATCAGCAACTCAAGCTGAAAAGGAGGAGGTTGATTCCCGGTCTATCTATGTTGGTAATGTGAGTACATAGTACAATATCATTTTTCTCATTCTTTGCCAATTTAGAATTTTGTTAGCATGCTTGTCAATTTTCATTGCATGGATCTCTGGTCTCGTCATGCTTATTTGATATTTACAAAGTGTCTTCTTTTTAAAGAAAATATTTAATTTCAAGAAGCGATTGTGTGATTGTGAGTATTATTCAACTTGATTTCTATTTTATGATAGAGTTATCACTAGTGCATCACTAAGTTTTTTTTTGGTGGGTAATATGTGCTTTTAGTCCCCATGTAGTTGAATCATGAATGCAATATGAGCAGAATTTCAAATTGTTATTCTACGAAATCTGTGGAATTCTTCTGTTCCATGCTCAGATTGTTTCCTGTTCCTTTGATTAAGCACCTCTTCTGGCTGCTACTTTTTTTGTCAATACTATGTTGCTTGGTGTTTATATAGCACTCTTCAATTGAGTTAAAATTAACTATGAGCACTAAGTTAAGTGTACATGCCTCCTAATTTCAGGTTGATTATGCCTGTACACCTGAGGAAGTCCAGCAACATTTTCAATCTTGTGGAACTGTGAACAGAGTTACAATCTTGACAGACAAGTTTGGTCAACCAAAAGGATTTGCTTATGTGGAGTTTGTTGAAATTGATGCTGTTCAGAATGCTCTGCTATTGAATGAAACAGAATTGCATGGTCGTCAGTTGAAGGTTGAAAATTTTTCTGGTGTGAATAACTCTCTCAATGTACAGTCAGTTAATTATATGGGTTCATTTGGCATATTTATAGGTCTCTGCAAAGAGAACAAATGTTCCTGGATTGAAACAGCATCGAGGGAGGCGGCCTAACCCATATTTCCGATCCAGAAGGCCCTTCATGCCTGCTCCCAGTTTCTATCCTCCATATGGTTATGGGTAAGAGCTAGAGTAACTGTAGTTAGTCTCCTGTGTTTCTGATGAGAAATTAAAAAAAAATTGAAAATTTAGAATCTTACTATTTCCCTATAGAAATGTGGATCTGATAATATAATACTACTGTTTCCTTTTAATGCTATATGTGCTAATCTGACCTATGTTGTACTTTAAAACCCAGCTTTTTTTCAATGTACATTCTTCATCTTCTTTGTGATCAAGTAAATTGCAACTTCTAAAGTTGGCGCAGATGTTAAAAATAACATGAGATAGTAATATTAAGGGGTAAATTTATCTTGAAATGAAATCAAAATTCAAGTTATTGGAAATTCACCTTCAAACGTATGACATCTTGGCATATATTTGGACTTGCTGCATATTACTCTTTAGCTGATTTATGTGTATCATTCATTTCAGTCAAGTAGTTGGGTGCCATTGAATCCTTATATAGTCCATGAATGCTGGTAAGCTCAAAATCATGCATTATTTCTATTGCTTTTGCTTGTGGTGGTGTGTTGGAAACATGATTAGAATTCCCTTCGTTTCTCAAGCAATGTGTAATCAATTGGCTGCCACATGGCTGTTATAAAATTAAATTGTATTCAGTTATTGGAAATTGGTGGTTGCATGTCGATTCTCTACGCTTGAAGTTCTGAACCACTCATCAATCATTTTATGTATTTCGGGTCACCAAATCAATCTTTTATGTTTGCTGATGCAAGATTTAATCTTTCTACCATGCAGGCGGGTTCCACGGTTCAGACGTCCAATGCGATACAGACCTTATTGAATTATTGATCATGAATCTTATGTCATAGAGGAAGCCTCAATCATGAGAAGACCATTATCATAATCATTCTGTTAATGAAATCATCACGTCTTCAGTTCTGTACTCTGGATAAAGTAATTTGTATCATCCTTTGCATGACAAAGGCCAACTTGATTCTTTCTCAAATATATAGCATCCACAGGACTGAAAGGTTTTCTCTTCGTGGTATCATACTCTTAACAAATACCAAAGATGACGAGACTTTAGAAGGTGCCCTAATCTGCTTTGGGAAGGATAAGAAGAGGCAAATATGTAATGTAGTTTCAGACCTTATGTTAACCCCCCCCCCCATCTTCTTCTTCTTCTTTTAAATTATCTTGAGTCGGTGTATTTTTAAGGATTCATTTTGACTATCTTATTTTTAGCTTTAATTCAAAAAGGAAAACGGAGTCGTACTTGTTGGCCAGGGTGGATTAAGAAATAAGCTAAGCTCATTTTACTAAATGCGAATCTTGGGAAGGAAGAGAATCTTATTACAAAGGTAGAAGTTATTTGGACCGGGAAAGGGAGCAAAACATGTAATTTCAATGCCTTACGGATTTCATTTTTTTAATAAGGTTAAAGTGGTATCTGTTTTTAAATTTTAATTAAATTTATACCTATATTTTTAAATTTTTAAAATGTATAATTTGGTTTTCAAATTTTATATTTAGGTTTCTAAGGTTTTTAAAAGTTTGCAAATATATTTTTGAATTTAATTAAAATTTAGAAATTAATAAATAAAGGTCCATTTTAATATATTTTTCTTCCCTCGTAAGACAACTTTTTATTCCCGAACAAGATTTTACCATGTCTTCATTTTATTACAATATTGCTTATGTTATTTGTCCTATTTGGCCATCCGGTTTAAGTTAAAAAAAAAGCTCCACCTTTTCAATTGTTTTGATTTTGATGTTATTAACCATGCCAATCCCAGTGTTTTTTTTTGGGACAAATTGTGTATTTAATAATATAGTTTGAGTTACGTATGTTTTGATATGATTTTTAATTCAATTATATACACGTGTAATGGTAATATATTGGTGAAGATATATGTGTTTATTCAAAATAATTAACGAGAAAAGAGTAAGATAAGTAAAATAAACTAAAAAAAAGGGGTTCAAATGAAAGGTGATAGAAACTAAATTAAATTTTTGAAAATAAGATATAACGATAAAAATGGATCTTGTAATTATAAAAGTACCTTATAAATAAAGCTACCAGGGTTTACTTAAAAATAAAACACTTAAAAGTAAACTCTTCATGTTTTATTGTCAAAAACAGATAAAAGTATTTTTATTTCTAAAAGTGTTTTAAAAAAATATGCTCTAAATTTGTTTAATTTTTGAATAGGCAAGTTGGTGCAATCACTTAATAAATACATAAAAGGAAAAATAAAAATATTTGCAAGTCGGGTAGACATCGTAAGGATAAGTTTTTTTATTTCATTAAAGTAGCACCATATGATATTTTTAATTTTCTCATAATAATTCAATAAATTTAAGTCTATTACGATAAAGTACCTACTGTTTTTGGTGAATTTCACGTGTTGATGGTTTGTTTGCCGCACTTATTACGTAACTGTGCGTGGCTAGGAGTTTTATATGTTTACAGTATGCTTGTATTTTTATTTTTGTATTAATTGTTACAATAAGATAGGTTAAACTCAAATAATTAATAAAATATTTTATTTATTTTTGAATTAAGATAAAAAGTGGATGAAATAATAATAAAAATATTTAAAGTTTTTCTTCACATGTATCATCTTACTAAGACATATTACCTTTTCTCAGTAATTTTATTTGTAATTATAGTGGTACGAACTACAGTAAATTTGTATAATAATATTATGATTAATGACATATAGTTTATTTAATTATATAAAAAAAATTTAAATTTGAGTTTCGAAAATATATGAATAATATAATTATTTAAATTAATTATTATTATTATTATTAAGGATTAGACTTTCATACCATTTAAAAAGATAAAATAACTTTATTAATTTTATATTAATTTTTAAGCATGATTCTACTATTAAACGTGCATTTATAATATATATATTTTGATTAAATAATCACAAAATTATCACTTAAATATCGTAACTATTAAATTATTATTTAAATATTTATTTTTAACTAAAATATCATAAATATTATAAATATTATTACTAAATTTTTGTTAAAATCTTGATAAAAATAGATAAAATATCAAAAATATTAATTAAATTTTTTTATAATTTTAAAATTTATGTATCGATAATAGTTAATACTATTATATAGTAAATTTAATTATTTTAAATCTTTTACTTATTTATTTTATAATATTTTATAATAAAAAATATTTTATTATACAATATTTTATTAAATTATTAATTAATATAAATATTACGTTTGAAGTTCTATCCGGATGACCTGAAAGACTGCTGTGGTAAACATTCCGTATGGTGGAGGAATTGGATGTACAACGCTACTTCCCAAGACATTGTAAAATGCTGACTTGATTGATTTTTTTGGTTGTTGCGTTTGTATTGGATTGTATTAGGACAGATTGGATGGATCATTGTCATTTGTCGGTGATAGAATTGGTACATAAAATGTTTCTTTAAGGTTGGTATAGTAATATTTTTACATTTAAAAGAAAAATTGTTGAATGTTTTGGCAATGCCAATCCAAAATGGGTGCTATTAATGTAATGTTTGGCTCTTTGTCTAAATCAAAAATTATATTCAAGTGAGTTTTGAGGGAATTTCTATTTTTGCCTCAAATTAAAGCAGCAATACTTGTAGAAGACGGTGATTTTTTGAATTTTCAGGCACGTGTAATGGAATTTTGATGACCTTATGAGGGACATTCAAAATATGGTTTTCTTAGGAGGATTTTTATGTATTGTTTGGAAAAATGCCTTGGCAGAGCTAAATTTAAATGCTCTTGTCCTGGCTATACAGTGGATAAATGTTAAATTCACAGTGTTTTGCATTCTCCTTTCGTTGCATTAACATTACCAAACAAGACATGTCAGCTTAACAGATCATATATCTGATTATTTTCAGCAACTCGTCTCGGAGAAAGATTTGATTGTAAGAGAAGAAGCATGCCGTATTGGTTTAATCTTTGGTGGCTTCTTTGGATCTTATCATGCCCTAAGACGCCTTATGAGGAAGTTGAGGAGGAAAGAGACACGATTAAATGCGTAAAAAAATGCTGTTTCCTTACAAGGGATTTTATTTCGTGGTGTTTTTTTCTTTCTGTCATGAAATTGTGCATGCTTTTGTCTTAGAATTTAGAAGTTTGATGCAATGGTGTGAAAATGTTGTGTGAAAGCATATTTCTTATTTATGGCTTTGTTTAGGGGGTTTTTGGAACAGAGTTGTGGCGGGGCACAGTTGCTGGTTTTTCTATTTTAGCATTACATGATTCTAGTCGGAGGTGCACACTTGCTTTGTATCTATTGGCTAGGCAAGCTCAGGTATATCAATGTGTATCATGTATAATGATTGCTTTCCTATCATAAGTTTTAACTTTTTATTTATCAATTTGTTATTTTATGTTATCATTTTTATATCAATTAGATATTTTTAAATGATATTGACATTAAATTTCGATAGAATAAGTCACTTTTAACGATTAGATTAAAAAATTAAGATTTTCTATCGAATTAAGTGGGAGGAGAAAAACTTAAAATAATAAATTACAAGTAAATCATAACGTCTAGTATGAAATAAATTGTTTGCCCTTATATTAAATCTAAATTAAGAATTTCTTCTTAGAACTGCCTGATGAATCCTTTCCTCAACAGTGTGCTTGCAATTCTGCAAAGTCTAATGACAACTTTCACTTTTGGGGAAGCCATGGAGGCATGGTGATTCTTTACTCTTTGCTCTTGCATGTGCACAGGTAACTGTTATTTATCTAACGTAGCATGTTTGTAGGTTTTTACTAAAATCAAAGCAGTTTTCTTTGGTTCACTTATAGCATAGGCCAGATATGTAGGCTATTTAATATTCATGGAAGATAGAATAAGGCACAGAAGTGATTATCCTATAACTTAGACTGCATGCTGCTATATGAGTTGCAATTCTTTTCAGGTTATATATGCTTTTGTAATGCGTCCAGAGACTTTGCATAAAGCATATCAAGACTTTATTCAGAAGACTGGGCCCGTTGCACAGCCAGTATACAAGGTTGTAAGGGATTGTTGTAGAGGATACCCAGTGGATATTACTGCACTTTCAACCTATCTCTCCCAGAGGAGACAATCTGGCCATGTAAAGTTGGAAGAGTTTCCGTTCATTATACCATGTTCAGTAATTCATCCAGATACAAGTTCTTGTCTAGTACACAATGGAAAGGCTATGTCAGTTATGTTTAAGAAAACATTTCACCTTTACTTCTCTTTGACATTTGTTCCATTTGTTGTTCTATGCCTACAAAATGTACGTATCTCTCTCAAGTTGCTTGCTTTGGAGACGATACTGCATGAGTGGAATGCATTGCTTTTTATATAGTGAAAACAAGACAATACTTTGTATATAGATGAGAGAGGTAGCATATCTGTTTTGGACTTGTGATTCTGCACTGTCACTATATACTATGTAGTAGTTACTCAATTCTCACAGATTTCATTCCAGTTATTCTCTCTCTCTCTCTCTCTCTAGTTATGGAATTGAAGTATGATTAATAATTGGCTTCTTATGTCCCTTTGTTAGCATTTCTATTTTGTTTTTGCTACGAATGTTAGTTTATTTTTTCTTTAAGATACTGGTATCCTGGTTGTTACTATTCTAATTTATCTGGTATGATATTCATTAATTTCTAGTTCTTGGACTCCCCTGCTCGTACCTGTTTGGTGGCAGTAAAAGATGCTATACGTTCAACAATGTTTTTGTCTGCTTTTGTCGGAATCTTTCAGGTAGTTGTTGGTTCATGCTTTTTATAAATCATCTTAAAATATGAGTAGGTGTATTCATTAGTCTTGTCTTTGTGATGCTAGGGGGTTATATGTTTGCATAAAAAAAAGTGGCATCGAAAGACCACAAGCTTCTATACTGGATTTGTTGTGGGCGGAAGCAATAAATAGCGGTGTATGAATATATCAAAGCGATAAAATGAACACACAGAATTTACGTGGTTCGACAATTCGCCTAGGTCCACGGGAGGCAGCAGATATTATTTGAACTGAGTAAGAAATATACAGAATACAGATACAGATTTCCTCACTAATAATATCTCTCAAGTGTTTCCCCAAATTTATAGAAAACTCTCAAACTCACAAGTATTTTCTCTCTTTGAGTTTGCTTATGCTCTCTTTGATTTTTCTGATTTTTGCCTTGTTCTTCAATGCATGAACCCTTCCCTATTTATAGATGAAGCAAGACTCCTTTTCCATAAATTGTGCCATAATTTAAGCCTTAAATTAGGCCACTAATTTCCTTAAATCATGCCACAAATCATGCCACAAATTAGGCCACTAATTTCCCTAAATTATGCCACTAATTTGTTACTTTTAGAGCCAATATTCAACAATCTCCACCTTGGCGAAAAAGTTCATAACGCTGCCTCCAAAATCATAGCGCTCTAAGCTCGAGAGATGTTGATCAAGTTCAAGCAGTGTTGAAACTTGATCCTTGTAACCACCTTTGTAAGCATATCTGCGGGGTTATCTACAGTTTCGACTTTCTGGAGTATAACATTTCCTTCATCGACGATTTCTCGAACAAAATGAAATCGAACATCGATGTGCTTGGTACGACCATGATGAACTTGGTTCTTTGCCAAACAAATGGCACTCTGGCTGTCGCAGAAAACCTCCACGTTCTTCTGAACAATACCCAAATCCTTAGTCAACCCGAGAAGCCATATAGCTTCTTTGAATGCTTCACATACGGCCATATACTCTGCCCGTAGTAGACAAAGCTACTGATTGACCGCAATGTTGATCTCCAACAAATGGTCCTCACTGCCATTGTGAACACATAACGATTGTAGATCGACGCTTATCGAATCTCCAAAGATAGTCGGAATCCACGTATCCAACTAGTTGTTTGCCTTGATCTTGTCTCTTTCAAACTTCAAACCAATATCCACATTACCGTAGATGTACACGTAGAATCCACTTGCTTGCCGGTGTCCTTTACTGGGATTATGCATGCCGACTCACCATACTAACAGCGTGAGAAATATCAGGTCTGGTGCAAACCATTGCATACATCAAGGCACCAACAGCATTTGCATATGGAACACGTTCCATTTGCTTCTTCTCATCGGTGGTGCTAGGTGACATCAATGCACTCAATTGAAAGTGAGGAGCGGTGTACTTACTAGTTTGGTTTTTCATCAATGTCAAACCTTTGTAGTACTTTCTTGATATCGAGTCGTGTCAAAACAGTGTGCTTGTAACTCTATCTCTTGTGATTTCCATCCCAAGAATTTTCTTAGCTTCTCCAAGATCTTTCATTTCAAATTGAACTCAATAGAGCCTTCAATCGTCGATCTCCACCTTGCTCTTAGATGCAATCAACATATCATCAACATATAAGAGCAAATAAATGAAGGTACCGTCTTGGAGTTTCGAAAGTATACAGGTGATCAAACTGCGTGTGTATACGCTCTCTAATGAAGCTATCAAAGCGCTTGTACCATTGTCGCGGTGATTGCTTCAAACCGTAAATTGACTTCCTCAGCTTGCAAGCCCAATTCTCTCGTCCTGAAATTTTGAAGCCATCTGGTTGAGACATGTAGATTTCTTCGTTCAAAGTACCATGGAGAAAAGCTGTTTTGACATCGAGTTGAGCTAACTCTCGAGATCAATGTGCTACCAAAGCCAATAGTATCCGAATAGATGAATGCTTAACAACGGTGAGAATACCTCGTTGTAGTCTATTCCTTCTTTCGAGCATAGCCTTTTGCTACCGGTCGGCTTTGTATCGATGTTGTCTTTACCAGGGAACACCTTCCTTCTTGGCATAGACCCATTTGCAACCAATAGTTTTTTCCTTTGGGAAGTTGAACCAACTCCCAAGTCGGTTCTGTGTAGAGACTTCATCTCTTCATCCATTGCCATCTTCCACTTCATACTATCAACTCTGCACGGCTTCTGCGTAAGTGCGTGGGACATCATCATCAATTCTTGGAAGTGCGAATGCTACCATGCGTGTATCTGGTAGGCTTTCTAATCTCCTTCTCGGTCGAGTAGTGACAATAGATTATGTTTGTTGATTGATTGGTGGTGATGGTGAGAGAACGAGATCTCTTCTTGATCATCAATTTCATCTTCACCACGATCGGTAATCGGTGCAATCTTTTCTGGATCTTTTGGAGTCTCAAGCATCACCTTAGAAAGAGTATTTGGACTTTCATTCTCTTTCTCTGAATTTGTCTGTCTCAGCATAATAGACTCGTCAAATGTAACATCTCGGCTTAAGACGATCTTCTTGGATTCACCACACCAAAGTCGAAATCCTTTAACTCCTTCCTTAAAGCCCATGAAAATAGCTTTCTTTGCTCTAGGATCCAGTTTGGATTCACTAACATGAAAATATGTTGGACATCCAAATATTCGTAATGAATCATAATCGATGTGAGTTGTCGGACCATACCTCTTTAGGAGTTTTTCCATCTAATGCAGTCGTAGGAAGTCTGTTGACTATATGAGTTGCATATGACAAAGCCTCAGCCCAAAATGCCTTGCTCAATTTTGATTGAGATAGCATACATCGAACTTTCTCAACCAAAGTTCGATTCATTCGTTCTGCAACTCCATTCTGCTGTGGTGTACGAGGAACTGAAAAATGTCTGATTATCCCTTCATCTTGACAAACTTTAAAGAAGGGATCTGAATTGTACTCGCCACCATTATCAGATCTGAGTCTTTTAATTTTCCTGCCTGTCTGAGTCTCGATCATTTTCTTCCATTTAAGAAAGATATCCAGAACTTCATCTTTGTGACTCATAGTGTATATCCAGACATATCTAGAGAAATCATCAATAAAAGTCACAAACCAATGTTTACCTCCAAGTGAAGCATTCTTTGAAGGTCCCTAGACATCCGTGTGAATATAATCAAGAGATCCCTTAGTACGATGAATGGCAGTGTCGAACTTGACTCTTGTTTGTTTTCCCATTACACAATGTTCGCAGAAATCAAACTTTCCAGTCTTGACACCTTTTAAAAGACCTTGCTTCATTAAGCCTTGCAAAGCCTTTTCACGCAGAGCGTACCTGCCTAAACGTACTGTGCCACGTAGGAAGAATCATTTGTCTTTTCTTGAACTACTGAGACAAATGCTTCTTCCCGTAATAAGCGTACTCCCATCTAGGAAATACAAGTTCGCGCTTCCGAGTACCTCTTCATCGCTACAAATGCACCTCGTACAACTTTCAAGACTCCATTTTCCAATGTTACCTTGTAACCATCGAGAATCTAGAACACCTAAAGAAATAAGGTTTTTCTTTTAGGTCGTGAATATACCTTACATTTGTAAGTCGTCTCGATTGTACCATCGTGCATCTTTAGTCGTCTCGTTCCGATCCCTTTTGTTTGGACAGCATTGTCGTTGCCCATAAGCACAACTCCTCCATCGAAGCTCTTCAAAACTTGAAAACCAATGTCTGTTGGACACATATGATAAGAACATCCAGAATCAAGGATCCACTTATACGAGTAGGTTTTTTGATGATGAAACCGAAAAAGGTGATTCTTCATCTTCATCGCCTTCTCAGGCAACATTTGCATTTGACTTGTCCTTGTTTGGGCAATATTTCTTCCAATGCCCCTTCGGTGATAATAGGCACACTCATCCTTTGCAGACGTCTTACGGATGAATCTCCCGGACTTTGATCTGGATCGCCCTATTATTTGATCCGCCGTATTTTTTTGTTCGATCCTACCTCCTGGTTCGTCACACGCTTCGATATTGAGTCTCTGTGATCATGTTGATCCTTCTTAGATACTCATTATTTACCAAAGCATTTGAAACATCTACGAACTTAACCTCATCTTTTCCATATAACATGGTTGTGGTTAAATGCTCATAGCTCTCGGGTAATGAATTCAAAGAACAACAAAGCTTTTATCTTCATCGATAATTTCAACATCTAAATTTTGTAGACGCCCAAAATTTTATTGAAATTATCTAAGTGCTCAATCATAGGGTACCTTTCTTGTCTTGGAAACGAAAAAGTTTCTTCTTCAAGGTAGAGTCTGTTCTCAATACTTTTCGTCGTCGTACTTGTCCTCTAGTTTCTTCCGTGCTGCAGCACCACATTCTCTTTCATGACACAAGATTTACGATCTTTTCCTAAGCACGTCGAATTGTGCCACAAGCTTGTCGGTTGATATAATTCCAATCTTCATTTGAATAATCTCCTGGCTCCTGGTCTCCAAGGCTATATTAGATCCTTCTAAACAATAGATCTAATATTTCACATTGCCACATGCCAAAGTTATTGCCGTAGTCGAATTTCTCCACCTCGAACTTTGCGTTGGACAACATAGTTCTTCGAGTAGAACAACTTGGTTTGACAGAAATTCTAAGGTCAACTTGTTCACCTTCTTCGATCTCTCTTTATCGGCCTAAGTACAAGAGATAACGAAATTTTGCACTTACAACTTAAAACAGTGTTTTTTCCAAATTTTATATCTTATTTGAAAAACGAGTCCGTGATTGAATCCGAATGGTCCAATTAGCTAGAAAAGATCCAACTCAGGCGAAACGGATGAAAAACGGGACTAACTCGATCCAAATATCACTAGTGACTGAGTTGACTCAGTCCAACTCGGTGAGTTGACTCAGTCTTTAGTGACAACACTCAGGAAGCAGCGGCGATTCTGACTTTCGATTTGAGCGATTCTTTCACCGTTGTGTTCGTCTCGTCGAGAGCTTCGATTTGATATATAATACTGCTATATTTGGCTCTGATACCAATTTGTTGTGGGCGGAAGCAATAAATAACGGTGTATTTAATATATTAAAGCGATAAATGAACACACAGAATTTACGTGGTTCGACACGCTTAGGTCCACGGGAGACAAACGAGATATTATTTGAACCGTAGTAAGAAATATACGAATACGTATCTGATTTCACTAATAATATCTCTCAAGTGTTTCCCCAAATTTATAGAAAACTCTCAAATTCACAAGTATTTTCTCTCTTTGAGTTTGCTCATGCTCTCTTTGATTTTTCTGATTTTTGCCTTGTTCTTCAATGCATGAACCCTTCCCTATTTATAGATGAAGCAAGACTCCTTTTCCATAAATTGTGCCATAATTTAAGCCTTAAATTAGGCCACTAATTTCCTTAAATTATACCACTAATTTACTTAAATCATGCCACAAATTAGGCCATAAATTAGGCCACTAATTTTCCTAAATTATGCCACTAATTTGTTACTTTTAGAGCCAATATTTAACCGGATTGCTGGTGGAATATCTGCACAGGAGATTCTTGGTGGTACATCCTAGTGAAGCGCCACTTACTTCCAAATATTAAGAATGCTGAGGTATTATGTTTCCTTTCATAACATGTCCATCTGTTTGCATTTCTATGTATATTGCCTTTTCAATTTGTAGGTCTTCATGTTTTTCACGTGTATGGGAGGGATCATGTATTACTTGGAATATGAGCCAGAAACCATGTCCCCATTCCTCAGAGGCCTGTTTCGTCGCTTCCTTACTAGCAGAATTAGCAATCCTGGTTCCTTGTCTTGTCGGAGTGCTTGCTACTTTCATGTGCAGACTCCTGATCCCATGAACAAACCAAAATTGCAAGAGAGTGAGGATGCTACAGATTCACCTTCTGAGAAATACAATCTTAAATCTATACCAGGACTGTAAGTCATAGTGATAGACAGTTTTTCTTAACAGCCCAACACAAAATTTTGCTAAAAATATTTTTCTTTTACAGTTTCAGGGATTAGGCATAATAAATCTGATTATCTGAGTGTGTAGACATTTGTTTTCCTCTGTACTTTTAATGTATAGAATTAAATAATACATAAGCTGGCTTTCTTGCCTTTTGTGAACGATATTCAATAAATTAAAATTCATTGTGAAAGTTTTGATATACAATATAAAACCTTGTTTACAGGAGAAGATGAACTAGATTTGTACTTTATAACCAAGCATTCCACTAAATTTCTGACAGCAAAATTAGCAAGAAAAGAAAAAATGTTTGACATAGCAAGCTTTATATTCATCACTATATGGGATGTGCAATCTTTTGCAAATCTCATGGGCATGATCAGCACAACTTGGTTTTGGTGGTGACTTCCAAAAGTTATTATTCTTTTTATGTCCCAAAACTTTGCGTATTCCTGATACAACCCTGAACCAAGCTGAAAGCTCCCGCCTTCCTCCATGGATATCAGCTCCTACCTTACTAAGGAATGCAGTCTGATCAAACAAAGAGGAAGGTAGATTATTGACGTCCACCACATAATCATCTAAGATTAACATTATAATAATAATAATAAGAATTATAATTATTATTATTATTGATGTTAAAACAAATCCTCTCTTTTCTTTCCCACCCATGTATCTTCCCTTCTCCTTTCTCTGTATGATTTCTATTGCCCTTATATATACACCATGCATCATCGGCATTGAATAAGTTGTTTGGATTTCAATATTATTAATTATAAGTCAATCAATTAATTTTTTTTAATTAAACCCAAATTAAGATTCCATTTACCCCTTCAGAAGAGTCTTTTTATGGATACTAATAGGACATTTGTAGAAGCTACTTTTGTATGCATGTATGTTGACTCTTTGGTTGCAAACTGATCCAGCTCTATTGATTATAGATTCAACATTATTTTTAATTACATAATTTTTTAACCAATAATCTAAGTTGAAATCTAATGAATGATATAATCAGGCAGTTTAAAGTTTCTGGATCAATCAATGAAGACTCTTATATTATTTTGATTTAATTGTATTGAAACAGAAAATGCCTTCCTTTCACGGCTCAAAACGGTAAATATTTTAATTGGAATTAACTGAAAGCTCAACATTAACATCAACATATAAGATTGCAAAACTTAGCTTTCGTTCTGTTTACTCACTCTCTATATACATATATTTTGGTTCATTTCATGTAAACCAGAAAATTAGTTACCAGAAAATATATATAATCAATTTATAACAAAACCATTTGACATTTATGTCACATTATATATAACTAAAAGAATTCATTATAAAATAAATTTTGAATAAATATAAAAAAAGTAACATTTAGTAATTTAATTTTAATAAAAATTTAATTATTCTTTGAATTTATAAAAAGATACTCGTTAATCTTTTAAGTTATAAAAAAAGCGATAAAAAATACTTTTATTGATTAAAAAATTTGAATATATATAAATGAGGTATTTTTTTCATTTACCTTCCTCCAATCAAGTTAAAACAACATGAAAGTGAGCTGGTGAGGGTATTTTCATATTTTCACCTTCACCCTATGAAACAGGTACCAGCTACCTCTGCTATATCGTTTCCTCTGTTTTATGGAGAGATGAACACGAAACCATTCCTAAGCTGAAAAAGGAAGCACGAAGCAAAGGCCTGAGGAAACCGATTGTGATTGAAACAAGGGACCTCACTTCAACGAGGAATTTTCACCATTTTCATAGGGCTGGCGTGATTCAAGAACGTAAAACAGAGTAGTAGTGCAGAGGAAGCCAAGAAAACAAAAAAATAAAAATAAAAATACAAACCCTAAAAGATGACAAAGAGTATGGAAGATGGTAAGATTGTTTCTTTCATGTCATATTATTGCGAATACAACATTTTAGTGTATTCTTTCACAACAGAGGGTTAGGATGTTCAAATACAACATTTTAGACGCATTATCCAATTCTATTGGATTTTAAGGCAATGCTGCTCATGTTTCATCGTTTATTGGATTTTTTGAGGTGATTTCATTTTCACGAGATTTTGCTTGAATATTATTGATTGAATGTTATTTACATACCCTCCGTCATTTATATAGTTCGAATGTTTTTTTCATACGACAAAATCATTCTTAAAGTTTGAAAGTTGTTTTGTTTTATTATCTTGATTTCGCTTTTTTTTTTCTCGACCAAAGCTGAAAATAAACTCTTTTTTTTCTTTCTCGATTTGGTTTCTACGTCATTGCATCCTACTAGCAAGATATTACTGATGAAAACGTTAACCTATTAAGAGGTGTTTAAGAGGAGGACGGAGATAGTAGATATGTTGTTTATATTTTAAAAAAGCAACTAAATAAGGATACAATTCAATTAAGTATAAAACTTTATGCATTGAGATATGATAGATACATTAAATTTTAAAGAAATGATAAAGTTAAAATTGAAATATTTTATAATAATGAAAAATATGAATGGGATCCTCTCTTCTAGGAAGTAGTTTAAAATTTTAGTGTTTATTATTTATATAAATCATAGCGAGAAGTTTCAGGTTGAAGGAATCATGGGTTGAAAAATCGGATTAGTAATACATTTATATTTGAGAACATGTTAGAATTTTTTATGAATAAACCTAAGAAAAAATATTAAAAAGTTCAAAATGTTATTAAAGAAAAGTTTAATATTAAAATCGATAAATATGTTACGAAAAGACTAAGACTAAGGTTGGGGAAATAATGCATAGAAAATATAAAGACCAATATTCTAAATTATTTTAATATGATGAATAATTTAAGATAACCAACCTTGAAATCATAATTGCGTTAAAAAAAAAATTAAAGATAAAAAAAATGTTCTTAAGTTTAAGAGATTTTATATCTGTTTGGTACCTGTTAAGGAAGGATGAAAAAAGATTGTTGAAGATTTATAGGATTAGACAGATTTCATTTAAAAGGACATAATGTAAGTATCCTTTTATGTGTTGATGTAAAAAATATAATATACCCTTTGGTCTATGTTGTTGTTGAAACTGACTCAAAGAAAACGTGAAAATAATTTGTTAAAATTTTGTTTAATAACTTAAAAATTAGTGAAAAACATTCTTGTATTATCATGAGTGATAAAATGAAAGTAATTAAATCACAAGTAAAATCTTTGTATCTAATTTAGAACATAGACTAAACATATGACGTATGCATAAAAACTATGCGAAATAAGTCAAAAAACACAATTTGAGTTTTTATTTTTGTGGGATGTAAAAGTTACAATAATGCTTAAATTTGAGCAATGGATATAAGAGTTAGAAGTGAAATCATCAAAAACTTACAATTGATTGTTTGCAAAAATATTTAAGTCAGGACAAATCATTTCTTATATTACATTGCAAAAAGATTAAAAGAACCCTTCTGATTTTATTTTTATAAATAAATTAAAATTTAATAAATATATTTTTTATCGTAATTTTTATAAATAAATATACTAAATATCACATTTTTAAAATATAAAATTAAATGATACATTTTCTATAAATTAGGGTAATAATATTATCTTCCAATCTAAATATTAAATATTGATAGACGAATCAACTAGTTACAACTCTTACTAGCCATTATTTATTTTTTTAGCACACCAACATTCATTGCCATTAAATATGCAAGCTGGCCATATATATTAAGCACAAATAGGAGGTAGGCCCGGGCGGTCACTACATTCTGATAATTTTCTAGCAAAGCAACGCAAGCGAGGGTGGTCAGCGTCATACAATTTATTGCAAACAGCATTGGCCCAATCTTGCAAGCTATAAATTTCATTTTGTTGGGATGTTGTGGAAGTTGTGCACGTTTTACACAAAAATGCACAGTTGGATCAGTTATCGACTTCTTCTTTTATAATTATGTTGTTGTTTCTTCTAACAACTTTATGTGCTCTGGACATAACCCACCACCAAACAGAAAGCTGCCGCTCTTGTTGTTGCAGCACCTTTTTGTTATAATATTCATGATATTTAGTATCATCAATTTCATCAAACAATGATGATGAAGATGAAGAAAAACAAGGTTTCTTGTTATTGTTATTATTGTTGTTGTTAGCCTTTATAATATCAACATCTAAGATTAACATCACAATTTGCATCATAAATGTTAAGTCGCGTTAATTAGGTGAAATCAACAATCTTATATAAGTCAGGTAATTTTCTAACGCTACATGTCTTGGGTTGAGAAGTTAGCGCGGATTTAAGTTGGTATCAGAAATTTCTTGGCTTCTCAGATTTATCGTCTGATAAATGGGGCCGTCCAGTAATCCGAACTGGCCGATGTGGAGGGGATGTTAAGTCGCGTTGGTTGAGTGAGTCAACAATCTTTCCTTATAAGTTTCAGCCGTCCTAACTCATACATTGACTTTTGGATTGATTAAGCGAATTTTTAAGTATAAATATCATCATCATAACAACTTTATCTTTCATTCTTTCCCTAAGCCCATGTAGCCTCCTATCTCTGTTTCCTGTATGTGCTGACCTTTGCATTATTTATATATAATTTATATATTGTGTGATTGAATTGTTAATTTAATTAATTTGTAAGATAATGTTAAAAGAAAACTGATTTTTTTGTAGATTTAAACTATAAGAAAATGTTATGGATAATTTTTTAATAATTAAGAAAAACGTCTTTAGATAGGCAGATTATATTAATAATAGTTGCTTAATTACCACTTAAAGTAACTTTTTATTATATATTAATACTGGCCCTTAGTTTAAATCTAGGTACATACGTTGTAGTAAATACATATCCTTTAAAAGAATAATATATCTAATATCTTTCATGGGTCATGAAATAAGCTAGCTTGTACTTGTACGCTGACTCTCTTCTTAATTTAGTTTCTACCAAATATCAGTATAATCAAGACAGTATATTGAAAGGTTGTATGTGTATATATATATAGTAAAAAGATAAGTAACAGAGAGTAAAAAAAAAAGGTTTTATACGTGTCTTGTATATGGAGATTGTTGAAAAAATGGTAAATAAGTCGTAAAACAAATTAAGCAAGCAGACAATAAAGAAAATGCATATTCAAACTAACAATATCCTTTGGGGAAAAGAAATACGCATCGTTGAAAAACTAACAAATAATTAAGTTCCACATGTATGTTAAACAAGCAATGAATTAACCATCTCTATAATATATAAAGTATTATTTTAAAATGTGGGAATATTTAGCGTAGAAAAATAATACTATTAAAATTTATAATTATAAAAATAATATTATTTTATAATAATTTTATATATTTTTACTATTAATAAAAAATATATAATCTTATTTTACTGAACACATTTTAATTGAATGTCATTTAAATTAAATAATGGTCATTTAAATTCTTTTGATATTGGATGTATTTCATTAAATATCGTTCAATATTATTAGAATGTTATTTTATTATTAATATAAATTTTAAATATATTATTTTAGGCAATTTTTTAAAATTTAAATTGTGATTTTACTTTTAATGTTATATTTTACAAAGTAATATTATATATATATAAATTGTAATATGGAGAAATAAAATATTAAAGTAACTGTTGATCAGAGATTATTATACTGTGATGTGTTAATTGATATATACATCAATTATAATAAAAGCATTTTCTAATTTCACATGACTCACACTTTTAAGTCAAATCCTTAATCTATTCCCACTCAAAAAGTAAAATAGATACTACGTAAAATACAAAAGGTCCTATCGCTAAAAATATGGGGTTCATAAGTGAACATCAATTCATAAGATTCGTAAGTGAATTTTGCAACCATAAGTACATATATAGAATTACCCATCAAGAAATGGCTCAATAGTACTTTTTTAAAAAGTGATGTATTAAGAAAATTAACATAAATTTTCCATTTAAAACTCTCTATTATTAACATCCGGTTATTAATATTCAAATACATCAAAAATAAATATAAAATAATTATAATTATTAATATAATCTTATTCCAGTATCATTCCTATCTATAGTCCAAGCTGGAAGATTGAGCTATTATGAATTACGTAATTGTAGTTTTAGTTATAAGCCTACCCAAACTTACTCCATTAAATGCCTTATGGATTATCTGGTCCAAACCCAAACGTTAATTCATCGATGTTCGTAGAGTCTATGTCACTCAAGCATGTGAAGATAATGATTCTAAATTCTTTACACTCAAGCATGTGAAGATAATGATTCTAAATTCTTTATATTGAGCTTAAACAATATATTATATATCCAATCGATTAGGCTCACCATTTTCTTCTATGTTCACGGATGAGTTGTTTTAATAGAGCTGGAGTTGAATTAAGATAATATATTTTATTAAATCATGGCGTAACTTATTAATTTTATGTATAAGTCTAGAAGGTTCTCATTATTTTATGACCTTTATTGATGATCATTCTAGAAAAATATAGACTTTTGTTTTAAAAACTAAAGATCAAGTGCATGAAGTTTTCAAACTCTTTCATATAAAAGTGGAGAGAGAAACTGATAGACGTTTGAAGTGTGTACGTGTAGATAATGGTGGTGAGTATCGTGGATCATTCGAGGAGTACTGTAGAAGTTTCGACATCAGGTTGAAAAAATCAATACCAAAAGACACATCAACATAACGGTGTCGCTGAGAGGATGAACGAAACTATCAGTGAAAGAGTTAGATGTATGTTCTCAAATACAAAATTGTCAAACTCTTTTTGGGGCGAGGCAATGAGGATAGTAGTCGATTTAATCAACCTTTCTCCATCAGTTCCACTAAACTACGGCGTATCAGAAAGAGTTTGGACGAGGAAAGATGTTTCTTACAAACACTTGAAAGTATTCGGTTGTAGAGCATTTGTTCACATCCCAAGAAGTGAGCAGTCCAAGTTAGATGGAAAAGTAAAACAGTGTATCTTTATGGGATATGCCCATGAAGAATTTGGCTATAGGCTTTCGGATCCTATTAGCAAAAAGATTGTCAGAAGTAGAGATGTGGTTTTTCTTGAAGACCAAACAATCGAGGATTTTGAGAAATTTGAGAAACCACAGTCAGATGAAATTCCAATTAATCTGGACCTAATCTTTCCACCAATAAATATTGATGACGGGGGAGTTACACCAGATACTGATGATGTTAATCCACCAGCTCGTACTTCAAAACAAGAACAAGTTTCTGAACAAGTCCAGTCAGAAGTACGGACAAGGAGATCCACTCTAGTACGACAACCAAGTCGTATATATTCTCCTAAGGAGTATGTGATGCTTACTGAAGGGGGAGAACCAGAGAGTTATAATGAAGCTATCACTGATCAACATAAGACTAAGTGGTTAAAATTCATGCAGGAAGAAATGAAATCTCTACATGAGAACCACGCATTTGACCTAATGAAACTACCATAGGGAAAAAAAGCTCTCAAGAACAAGTGGGTATACAGAATCAAAAGTGAAGAAGGCAGCTCGCAACCACGTTACAAAGCAAGATTGGTTGTGAAAGAATTCGAGCAGAAAAAGGGCATTGACTTTGATGAAATATTCTCACGAGTAGTTAAAATGTCTTCAATCTGAGTTTTTCTTCGTTTGGCAGCTAGCCTTAATCTGAAGATTGAACAACTTGACATAAAGACTACATTCTTACATGGTGATCTTGATGAGAAAATCTATATGGAGCAACCCGAAGGTTTTCAAGTCAAAAGTAAAGAGAGGTTGGTATGCAGACTAAAGAAGAGCTTGTATGGTCTGAAGCAAGCACCAAGGTAGTGGTATAAAAAGTTTGACTCATTCATGGAGAAAAATAAATACAATAGAACGATGGCTGATCACTGAGTCTTCATATTCTCTAATGGTGATTTATTATTCTTTTGCTTTATATTGATGATATGTTAATTGTGGGTCAAAATATTGACAAGATTAACAAGTTAAAGAAGGAATTGAGCAAGTCCTTTGCAATGAAGTACTTAGGACCTGCTAAGTAGATTCTTGGCATGACGATTACCCGCAACAGGCAAAAGAAAAAGATCCAGCTTTCCCAAAAATGGTATGTTGAAAAAGTTCTTGAAAGATTCAACATTAGCAAAGTTAAACTTGTTAGTTGTCCACTTGTAAGCCATTTCAAACTTAATGTGAGTCAATGTCCCTCAAGTGAGGAGAAGAAATCAGAGATGAGCATAATACCTTATGCATCAATAATTGGTAGTCTAATGTATGCTATGGTATGCACCAGACCAGACATTGTACATGTTGTGGCGTTGTAAGTCGATTCCTATCAAATCTTGGAAAGGAACATTGGGTAGTTGTCAAATGGATACTCAGGTATCTCAGAGAAACCTCTAGTCATTGTTTATGCTTTGGCAATAATAAACTTGTATTAGAAGGATATACAGATTCAGATATGACTGGTGACATAGATACGAGAAAATCTATATCCAGGTACCTAATAACATTTGGAGGGGGAACTGTTTCATGACAATCACGATTACAAAAATGTGTTGCCTTAAGTACCACAGAAGTAGAGTACATTGCAATCACTGAAGATTGTAAGGAGATCCAGTGGATGAAAAAGTTCCTACAAGAATTGCATCAGAACTAAGAAAACTATGTTCTTTATTGCGATAGTCAGAGTGTAATTCACCTTAGTAAGAACCCAACCTTCCACTCAAGGTCCAAACATATCGACGTAAGGTATCATTGGATTCATGACGTGTTGGAACATAAACTACTGTAAGTTGAGAAGATCCACACCAATGATAACGGGGCAGATATGATGACAAAGACCGTGACTAAAGAAAAACTTGCTATTTGTAGAAAGATTGTTGGTGTGGAAGAGTCTTGTCCCACATAGAGTGGAGGAAGATATTTGTTTGTCTAACTATGTGGGCAAGCGGCAAAAAAAAAAAAAGGATTTCAACAAAGATGGTACCGAAAGAAAGAAAGAAAACAAAATGTCAAAAATTTCTACCATTTGTCTCCATATAATCATGCGTGAAGGATGAAGCTTTTGGCTTTATAAAAGTTTTTGCTTCAATCTCAATATTCACATAATAGAAGTTGAGAGGAAAAAAAAACATAAAAATCTTAGTAGAAAATTTTCTTAGAGAAGAAAATTGAGAGAGTAAATTTGTGAAGTTAAAACTCACAAATTGAATATATATATTTATTATATTTTTGTGATAGATCTACCTAAATGTGAAGTTTGTAATCTTATCTTATTATAATAGAAGTTTTTAAATGACCTACGGGTCACGTGGTTATTAATTTCATTTTTGGAAGGTTTTTTCACGCAAAAAATCTTTGGTATTATTTTTGTTTTATTTTAACTTAAAAAATTATGTTGGGTGTGTGAAATTTATTTTTTTACAATCATATATTTTCAACAATTATTTATAATAACTAAAATTCAATAAAAATAACTTTAATAATTATAAATGAGATGTGATTATATTACTGATCAAATTCATTAAAAAAAAAAGTAAATGAAACACGTTACAATCCATTTAGTATCTTTAAGATTTACCGCAACGGTTTACAACTTTGCATGCCAATGATTGCTCATAGCTTTGGGAAAAGTTGCTTGAACATAGGGAGAGCTAGTTAGTATCTCTTGTTACGTTATCTTACCATAATTACATATTCAATTTTCTCGAATAAGTGTTACTAATAAATAGTTATAAGTGTTATAACTATACTTTTTTAACTTAATGCATACATTTTAAGATTTAATTTCTCGTTCGTTTAAATATTATTTTGAAAAACTTAAGAAGGTATGTTAACATTTTACTTAATGATAAGGGTGAATCACATTATAAGTTTGTTAAATGTATCAAGAAGTCTTGTTTAATAATCTTGTTATTTTTATAATATTTTAATCATTTTATTGTTAAAAAAGTGACAACATAATAATAAATAATTAATTTTTTTATTTATTTTATTTTTTTCATGTTTTTTAATTCTGATTAAAATATCAATTTTATAAATTATTTACTAAAAAAGTTGATAAAAAATTTAAAAATTGATAATTTATTCTTTCATGTTTTATTATACTTTTTATAATAAAATGGTTAAAATGATATAAAAATAAAAAAAATTAAATAATTATATCTAACATAACTAAAGAGTCCTAGATGTATGTAGCATATGAAGTCTTTTTTTTTGTTGAAATGTTTTCACCTAACAAAACTGACAAAAAAAAGAGAAGAAGAATATAAAAATAAAAGTAATTGCAAATATAGAGATAAAGTCGTCGTCAAAACAAATAATAAGCATAATTAATTAATTATATATGTGGAATATGAGGCAAAGGAGGAGGTAAGCCAGGTCTGGCCATACAATCGTAAACATGGTTAATATAGCAACGAGTATGTTGATCCACTGTGAAGCGCAATGTATTTTCACAAAGAGCAAAGGCCCAGGCACCGCATGCTTTTGATTTTATTGCCATTGGAAGATTGGGTGGTAGAAATGAAAAGGGATGATCTGGTGGAATAGGAACTACTACCCTTCTATAACCAGCTTTACGCGACTTTTTAATATTCCTAATTTGTTCTCCATATCTAATAGCTTGACGCCCAATTTTCTGTATGACTCGTGACCAAAAGAAAAGCTGCGAATCAGGCGACAATGTCTTGTTAACAAAAGAAGAAGAGACATGGTTGTCAATGTGGCCAATTTGCAGAGCATGAACATCCATGATGAAATTAATCATCATAATATACGTAGTTATCATCTTAATTAATATTCACTTCTTAACTCTGTCATTTATATGTGTATATATATATATTCTCTTTTTAGTACTCTAGCTTGCAAAATAGCCCAACCGTTCACTCCCTAATATTATTTGTTTGTAGGAATTACGGCGTGCATGGCTTTCTAGTTATATGAGAGTATAGTTAATGTTCTATTAGCAAGTATTTAATACTCTAGCTGGCTAGCAAGTCTTTTGAATTGTTGCAAAAGGTAGAACTTAGTAGCTTATATCTATATATTCTTAATTAATATTGATGGGTTTAACTATGGTTACGTACTAGTTGTACCAAGTAAATTAGAAAAACACTTTATAATATTATTATACTATTGGATACTAATTATGTATCATAAATCTAATAATTTTTTAAATTTTAATAAAATCTTATCAATAATTATAGATTTATCCATTTAAATGGTTTTAATGTCACAATGATACCATATAAAATTACTCATTAAATTAGGATTTGTAATATATATATATATATATATATATATATATATATATATATATATATAAAATGTACCACGTACATTACTTAAAATATACTAATATATGGTTATATGTATTGATCGGCCTTGCCGTCAGTGTCATTAACATTTTAGAATTGGGATGTTCATGGTGGAATTGTTAGATTAAAAAAAAGAAGGTTTTTTTGTGTTCTTCTTCTTCTTCTTCTAACAGTGTATATCATACATATGGTTCATTGCTTAAAATGATATTAATAAACGAGGTATATTGAGGGTGGATTTATATAGAGGAGAAGTGGGATCAGTGTGTTACCTAAGTAGTTTTATATCGTAAGGTTTATAAGTGCGGTAATATTCGTAAATAAAATATTTAAATATAATTTAGTTTTTAGGCTCATCTTTCAATACCATTATTTTAATCGAAGAAATTATCGAGTTTCAAAGAACATATTTCAGGTATGTTTCTGTTCTTATGTACATAAGATTTCATATTAAACACATAAGAATATTTAGTTTATAGGTTACTCGATTGATTGAATAATGTCTAGATCGATCGAGCATCAATATATTATAATTTAAGTCATCTTAGAATTAATTTGAATATGGAATAGATTAATCAAGTTTTGAGTTCGAGGACTAGATTCTCGATCGATCGAGATACAATCGAATTCGATCTATCTAGTCTTGAGTTTAATTAATTGTTGTTTGGATTGATCTAAATGGGTTTTAATCGATCGACTTTATTGGTTCTATTGATCGAGCTTTATCTAGATCGATTGAGTTGCGAAGACTTCTACTAATATTTTAAGATTTTCAAGTGATTTTGATTTTGATTTAACTAATACGTTAGTTGAGGGCATTATATATGATATGTAGTTTGAGTCCTTTCTTTTCAATAGAGTATTATTTTCACAGTGTATAATTAGGTAGTTCGATGAATTGATGATTTTTCTCGTAGTTTATTGTCATGACTTAAGTTATTTTTACCTAAAAATTTTCTGTGTCAATTTCTATTTTTACATTATTTTATTTACACATGATTATATGTTTGGTCGCTTGTAAATTTTTAATTTAACATAATTTGATTAATTATCTATTCGTAATCTTTATTTAATTAGATCAATAATTAAAAGACTTTCATATATGTGTGTTGTATTTCTACCAATGTATTTTTATTAGTTGTTATAAATATTATCCGCTTTTAAATCAAGTGGAACACATAATAATTAATTAAAATTTTAATTTATTTTTATGTGATGATGAAGTGGGATGAAATGATACTGAGAATGTTTAGAGTTTTTTCTTTTATTTAGATTTTAGATTTTAGATTTTAATATTTAATAACTCAATATAAATTCAATAATTTAAATATATTTTAAAATGATATATATATATTATTTTTTTAATTAAAAAGAAGTATAATAATTGAGAAATAATTAGTATTATTTTTTACTATGTATATGATATTTATCTTAGATACAAATACTAAATCGAGTAATCCTTGTTATTTGTTAGAGTAGAATGTAGAAACGAAATCTTTTAACTTATAATTAAATTGAGTAACATGATACTTGTAACTTTGTTTTTACAAATTAGTTACGTTGGTTACATTTCTTAAAATTGGTTTTGTTCATCTTATTATTATATTTTTGAATAATTTAATCATTTTTTATTAATTTTAATTTTTAGATTTTTTTATTAAAAAAAACTAAATTAAATCAAATTAAACCTTACTAATAAGAGGTTGATGTATATCCGGAGAGAAAAATGTCTCAAATAAAAGGTAAAAGAAGTGAAAATAAAGTGATTAAAATCAATAAAATTAACCTAAAATGATTGAAATATCCATAAATATAATACTAAGATGTTTAAAGTGTATTAATTTAAGATCAATAAACCAATATTTTAATTTATAAAAATAAAGACACCTAAGTATTAAAAAAATTTGAAATTTTTTTTAAGTAACAAAAAAATAAATATAGTGGAGTATTTGATACTACTTCGAACTAAAAATAATTGCCAATTTCAAATATACCTTACCTGGTGAGGTAATAATATCATAATGAATTGCACTTAGATTTAGATTCTAGGCTTCCCAATTTTTTAGGTACGGTTTAATTTGTTTATGTTGTTGAGATATTGTAAAATCACTTATGGTAGAAAGGTTGGTTTCTAACAATTTTTTATATATTTAAGTATAGTTTATCATTTTATTAACACATTAGAAAGGTTGGCTTCTAATAATTTTTGATATAATATTCAAAATTAGAGTTCATATATTTAAATTCTAATAATCTCAATTGTATTAAATTTAAAATATTCTATATGCATGATGCTGTACATAAAGTCCTTAATTAAGAGGATCTATAGATATATAACATAATGATATCATATACATAAAAGTCTCCCAATTAACTTAAAAGAATTTGAATTGATTCCATTAATTCCACACTTCTTTTGTATATGATATAAGAAAAATATAACCCATGAATTTTATATGATTAATTTATTATTATATATGATTTCATTTTTAATTCTTTAAATAAAACATATATTTTTACGTTATCAAAAATATATACATGTCATATTTTGTACGAAAAAAAAACATATACTTTCTAAGTTATACGAAGAAAAAAAAGTATGTACAAGAAAGGTTTAATATAAAATTTTATTTATAAAAACAAGCATAGTATACAATTAATTCAACAAAATTATAAAATTAATCTACCAGCATATATAAATAATATATTCCAACAAATGCTATGAAAAATAATTAAGGAACCCAAAAAATAAACTGTATAAAAACAAATTGATAAATAATAATGACATCTAAAAAGCATTATTTATGAATATTAGTTATCTTAAATATATTAGCCAATTACAAATATAAATAGTAGTAATTAATAATGATAAATAATTATAGGATTTGAGTTAGGGTGTATGACTGGTATAGTGAAATTAAGGAGGAGGTAAGCCCTTTTTGGCCATACATTCGGAAAAATCATGAATATAGCAACGAGCATGTTCTTCAATGATTGAACGCGAAATATTTATACAATTAGCAAAGGCCCATGTACTGCATGCTTTGGATTTTATTGCTATTGGATGATTTGGTGGTAGAAATGAAAAGGGATGTTTTGGTGGAACTGGAACTACTTTAGAAAAATTATGATTCCCACCAGTTTGTCCTCTTCTCAAAGCTTTACGGATTTTCGGTATTACTCGTGACCAAAAATTAAGCTGTGGCTCCGACAATCTTTTGTTAGCAAAGAGACGGTGAGAAGAAGAAGAAGAAGAAGAATAAGCCTCCACAACTAAGATGAAATTAATCATCATAATTATGGTAATCATCTTAACTACTAATTCCTCTCGAATCATAATTGTGGTCTTTTATACACTCTTGTTCTCCTTCTCTTCTCTCTCTCTCTCTCTCTCTCAGCTTTAATTTTTTTCCCCTGATCTGGAAAAATAGCCAATTAATTAACACACCGATCTCTATATTATTTTTGTATGTAAACTAATTACTAGAAGTTCTTTAATGTAGACGATTAGCATATATTGTTTGGATTTATAGAACGTTAAAGGAAAACAAAAGAATAGAATTTACCAAGGTTTTTACCTTACTTAATATGCAATCATATTATATACCCTTCTATACGATTAATTTATTTAAATGATTTTGCTTTTAATCCATTAAATAAAAATATATATTTATTTTTTATTACAATAATAAAAAATATACATTCATTTATATTATAAATATATATATATATATATATATTTATTTTACGATAGAAGTTAAAAATAAAATATTATTTATAAAAAATTTATAAGATAGTAAAATTTATATTAATATTTATTGGAAAAGTTAAAAATAAAATATTATGTATAAAAACATTATAACATACAAGTAAATCTTATATTAATAATAAGAAAGCGTTACAAGAAACTATTATTTCAGCGATAAGTAACCGGTGGGTTTGAAAAAAATATTATTTTTAAAATTTATAATCATAAAATTAATATATTTTTATGTTTTATTTATATATTTTTATTATTAAAAAAATTAACACATTATTTTATATTAAATTACGTTTAATTAGACATAGTTTAAAATAAAATTATGATTATTTAAATTTATTTAATATTAAATATCGTTTAATTGAATTATGTTTAGAATTATTAAATATTATTTTTATTTTTATAAATTTTAATTTAAAGATGTTATTATTTGTAAAATTTTTTTCAAATAAGCAAGGATAAATTTACACGCATAAATAAAATACGATATTTTCATTTTTTCTTTCCGTCTACGACTTTTCTAAGGAATCTTTCGATATTTTCATATGTAAAAGTCAAATTAATAATTTCTTGGATATTTTTTTTGTTTAACAATTTCTTGAATATAAATTTTTTATTATGTTATTTTGAATTTTGATGACTCAGGATCTAGCAAAGCACCAAGGATGGAAGATCGATCTGTTTACATATATTTTTTAAAAGGGGAGCTTTTATATAAATCAGGTTTACGATGATATAGAGACTTTTTTTTATTGATTATTTTATATAAATAAATGTTTTACATATAGAATACTTTATTTTATGTAAGTCACAATCATATTTTTTGAAATTAGTAAGTTACACATATATTAATCATGCACTTTGATTTAAAATCATTGCAGGATGTTATGTTGAGAAAATTTTACTTATACTCACTAAAATAGCATCAACGTTCAAAAATAAATCACATTCTTATAAATACTTATAGATTTCACTTGATTTAATTAATAACATAACATGTCTAAACCAAATACAAAATTTACATGTTGTTAGATTTTCCCAAAGATACAAATATAATTTATTTAATTTGGATATTTCTCTTAGAGTTCAAATTTAATGCATATTAATATATGTATTACTAATACACAACATATATGAATATGAGTTGTTGAAATTGGAACAAAAATAGCTAACAAATTAGATTTTTTTTGGTCTACTAGCTCTCTTGTCGCTTGTTACAGAGTAATTTTACTTGTATTTATTGGGATAGGAATTTTACTAACGTATCAAATTATTTATTTTAATGAAGATGTAATTATGGTGATAATATATAAAAATTTCCTTTATTAGTGGTACATTACATGCAATTCTCTAAGGCCTTAAAGATAAATAAATATATAATATATAGATATTTATTATTATTATTCTTCTTTAATTTAACTAAATAGTTTTTTCTTAAAATAATTATCCTACTTATATATTTTATTGGGGACTCAAATCATGGACTTTTTATTTATCTAAATAAGCTATTTATCATTGAGTCACAAACTAGTTCATATTTTTTCTTAAATAGTTAAATATTTGAATCCTAACTTTGATTAACACTTATGGGAGGAGACGAAAAAAGTGTTGGAAAATAACGCAAATTCTCGATAAGTTAAACTTATGAAAAAACAAGAATAGAAAAATAACACACAAATTTGATAACCGAGTTCGGTCAATCTTGCTTACGTCTCTGGACCTACTGCAGATCTTTTTACTGAAAGAGGAGAAATTACACAAGGTGTTTACAACACTCACAACCCACAACCCAATTACACCCAAGAAAATTACTCTCAATTTTCTCTCACAAAAGCTTTGCTCTCTAAGCTTTTCTCTCAATTGGAATGAACACTTTGGATGATTAATTCATTACAATTACACATCTATTTATAGGAAAATTCACTCCTTTAATTACTCCTTAAATTAATGGTTCCTTGAATTGCTCCTTGAATTAAGCTCCATGTTTTGCTCCATGTTTTACTCCTTGTTTTGCTCCATGTTTTGCTCCCTGTTTTGCACCTTAATTTGCTCCTTAAATTAAGGAGCTTTATAACAACAATCTCCAACATTCCCCCACTTGAAGACTGATTTCAATCTGTCTTCACACTTCGATCAATGCAGCAGTTTTTCTAGTCTTTGTTACTCTAGCAGACCAACTGAAGTTGAGCACAACTTCAGTTTGTCAATAGTCACCACATTTGTTAACATATCTGCTGGATTTTTGCTTCCTTGAATCTTCTCTAGTATTAACACATCATCTTCCAATAGAGATCTGATGAAGTGATAACGAAGTCCAATATGCTTGGTTCTAGAATGAAATGCTGAATTCTTTGCCAAGTGTATTGCACTTTGGCTATCACTATGCAGAACATTCTTCTCCTGTTTGAATCCCAGCTCAGTTAACAAACCTTGAAGCCATATCATCTCTTTACTAGCTTCAGTTACTGCTACATACTCAGCCTCTGTAGTGGATAGAGTGACAATTTTTTGTATTTGTGACATCCAACTAACAGCTGTAGTTCCAACAGTAAATATATAACCGGTGGTGCTTCTTCGGTGATCAACTTCACCTCCAAAGTCTGTGTCTACGTACCCTTGTACTTTTAATTCTCCTTTACTAAAGTACAAGCACTTTTCTGTGGTGCCTCGTAGATACCTCAAAATCTACTTGATTGCTTCCCAATGAGTTTTTCCTGGATTTGACATAAATCTGCTAACAACTCCCACTGCATGGCCAATGTCTGGTTTCGTACAGACCATTGCGTACATCAAACTTCCAATGGCTGAGGCATAAGGAACCTTAGCCATGAATTCTCTCTCTTCCTCTGCGAGGTGGTGATCATTGGATAGGCGAAAATGACTGGCCAAGGGTGTGCTAATTGGCTTGGCATCGCCCATGTTGAATCTCTGCAAAACACGATTGATGTACTCTGCCTGAGATAATTGAAAGGATATTTTCTTCTTATTTCTTGTGATTTGCATTCCAAGAATCTTCTTTGCTGGACCCAAGTCTTTCATGTCAAACTCCTTTGACAATTTCTGCTTCAACCTTTTAATATCATCCATATCTGAACCTGCTACTAACATATCATCAACATAAACTAGTAAAATGATATAACTGGACCTATATCTCTTGAAGTAGCAACAATGGTCAGCATTGCACTTCTGGAAACCTTCCTTGTGCATAAAGTTGTCAAACTTTCTGTACCATTGTCTCGGGGCTTATTTTAGGCCATACAAACTCTTCTTAAGTCTGCACACCATATTCTTCTTCCCTCTTTCTGAGAAACCTTCTGGCTGGTACATGTATATCTCTTCATCTAAATCTCCATGAAGGAATGCAGTCTTCACATCCAATTGTTCCAGATGAAGATCTTCAATGGCTTCAATACTCAACACTGATCTGATAGTATTGAGCTTCACAACGGGAGCGAAAATGTCAGTGTAGTCAACTCCTTCCTTCTGTTGAAACCCTTTAACAACTAGGCGTGCTGTGTATCTCTTGGAACCATCATGCTCCTCTTTCACCCGGTACACCCATTTGTTGTGAAGTGCCTTCTTTCCCATAGGTAACTCAACTAGTTCCCATGTCTGGTTGGAGATGAGAGATTTCATTTCTTCTTTCATAGCAAGCTCCCACTTGCTAGAATCTCGAGTCTGACAAGCTTCATCATAGCATTCAAGCTCCCCTCCATCAGTCAGCAACATATAGTTCATGTATCTCCTGTTAGGCACATGAGGTCGAGAAGACCTTCTCAATATAGGAGCTGGAGTAAGAGGTTGTGGTGTGTCGGAATGCTGTGTACTACTCTGTCCAACAAGTTCCTCTGGTTGAGGACTTGTTACAATTGGTTCTGTTGCGGAACTATCTGGGACATCATTTGCATCTGTAAATACTGACTCATTCTGCTCTGAGCTATTGGCGTCTATTTTATGCATATCCTTATACATCACCCTTTCGTTGAAAATCACATCTATGCTTCAGATAACTTTCTTCTTTTCGTCATCCCAAATGCGGTAGCCAAACTCATCCTCACCATAGCCGATGAATGTGCATTTCTTGGATTTGGGATCAAGCTTATTCCTGCCTTGATCATTGATATGCACAAATGCTACATATCTAAAAACTTTTAGATGTGATAGTTTCACCTCTTTTCCGCTCCATACCTCTTCTGGTATTCTATGCTCCAATGGAACAGAGATGGGCCTCGGTTAATCAAGTAAGGCTGCCGTGTTGATTGCTTACGTTGAAGCGCCGGTAGACCAGACTGTATACGAATGCTTCTGGCTCTTTCGGTCAACGTTCGGTTCATACGCTCAGCTACACCATTGTGTTGAGGCGTGCCTGGCACAGTTCTTTCCATTCTGATCCCGTGCTCATAGCATAAATTTTTGAATCTGGTGTCTTCATATTCACCACCATTATCGGATCTGAGCTTTTTGATCTTCAAACCGTCTCATTTTCCACCATAGCTTTCCATCTTCTGAAAGCCTCAAATACTTCAGACTTATGCTTTAGAAAGTAAACCCATACCTTCCAGGAGTGATAATCGATGAAAGTCACGAAGTATTGTTTCCCACCAATGGATGAGACTGTTGTTGGTCCCCAAACATCAGAGTGAATAAGCTCTAGCCTTTCCTTCTTTAGGGGTCTGCCACTTGTTTGAAAGCTGACTCTCTTTTGCTTTCCAAGTATGCAATCTTCGCACATGTCCATCTCTACAGACTGTAGACCTGGAAGTTTTCCTTTTGAATGCATAATCTTCATTCCCTTTTCACTCATATGGCCTAGTCTCTGGTGCCATAGGTTTGGTGTTTCATTTCCTGCTGCAATTGTGATTGAACAACGTGCTTCTGCTGTCATGTAAAGAGTGCCACTTTTCTTGCCTCGAGCAATTGTCATTACACCCTTTGAAATCTTCCAATCATCACCATGGAAGATCGTAGTGTAGCCTTCACTGGCCAACTGCCCCACTGAGATTAAGTTCCTTCTGAGGTCGGGAATATGCCTGACATCTTTCAGCTCCCAAACAAACCCGTTTAACTTAATCTTCACTACACCTTTGCCAATAATAGCACATGGTTGATCATCACCAATATATACCTTTCCAAGGTTTCCGGGGACATATTTCTCGAAGAATTCTTTCTGTGAAGTAGCATGGAACGATGCTCCAGAGTCTAGCACCCAAGATTCATCCTTGCTCTCCAAAGAGTATATCAATACATCGTCCCCTCCCGAGGTGGAAGTAACATTTGCCTTTGCCTTCACTTGTTTGTCCTTCGGTGCACTCTTGCACTGATTTTTGTAGTGCCCGGTTCTTCCATAATTCCAACACTCGATAGTCTTCGAGCTATGGGAATTATTAGGATTCCTGGATTTGGACCTCCTGTCCTTTGATCTACCTCGGTAGTCTGTTCTACCACGTCCATTCCCTTTGGTTGAATTTCTTCCTCTTGACTCTGTATGCAAAACTGAAGAGGTTGACGATTCACCTGTCTCTCTACGTCGGACCTCTTCACTGAGAACCAAATCACGAACATCGTCAAATTTTAACTTATTGCTTCCCGATGAGCTACTCACAGCCGTGACAGTAGCATTCCAGCTTTCTGGTAGAGAAGACAAAAGTATCAATGCTCGTACTTCTTCATCGAATTCAATTTCCACTGAACTCAACTGGGTTGTGACTGTGTTGAGTTCATTGAGATGTTGAGCTACCGATGCACCTTCCGTCATCCGCAAATTGAACAAGCGCCTCATCAAGTGCACTTTATTTGAGGCTGATGGCTTCTCATACATATTGGAGAGAGCTACCATAAGACCCGCCGTGGTCTTTTCCTTTGCTATGTTTGAAAGCAACATTACGGGATAACGTCAATCGAATAACTCCGAGGGCTTGTCTGTCTAGAAGATTCCAATCTTCTTCCTTCATAACCTCTGGCTTCTTCCCAGAGAGAGGTTGATATAGATTTCTTTGATACAGATAATCCTCTATCTGCATTTTCCAAAACCCGAAATCTGTGCCATCGAATTTCTCGAGTTTCACCCTTCCTTCATCTGCGGTCATTGCTCCCACTCAAATTTGACTTTCTCCGGATCGTTTCTGACTATTTCTGCAAACCACCGTGTATTAGAACACCTCCGTCAACGAACAAATATCGTCATCAAATAGTAACCTTGCAAGAAATTGACAGAAATCACCACCAAAAGCTCTAATACCAGTTGTTGGAAAATAAGGCAAATTCTCGATAAGCCAAACTTATGAGAAAACAAGAATAGAAAAATAACACACAAATTTGATAACCGAGTTCGACCAATCTTGCTTACGTCTCCGGACCTACTGCAAATCTTTTTACTGAAAGAGGAGAAATTACACAAGGTGTTTACAACACTCACAACCCACAACCCACAACCCAATTACACCCAAGAAAATTACTCTCAATTTTCTCTCACACAAGCTTTGCTCTCTAAGTTTTTCTCTCAATTAGAATGAACACTTTGGATGATTAATTCATTACAATTACACATCTATTTATAGGAAAATTCACTCCTTGAATTACTCCTTAAATTAATAGTTCCTTAAATTGCTCCTTGAATTAAGCTCCATGTTTTGCTCCATGTTTTGCTCCTTATTTTGCTCCATGTTTTACTCCATGTTTTGCTCATTAATTTGCTCCTTAAATTAAGGAGCTTTATAACAACAATCTCCAATATAAAGACTCTAAGCAAGCACATCAATTGCATTCATTCCAGAGTTGTTAACACCAAGACCCAACGTGGGATTTGGAGAGTTAATTCTTGGCTGAGCACCAAAATCAGAAGAAGAAGTAAATGAAGGTGATCCTGACCGAATGACTGTTGTTTGCCGTCGAAGACTCTAAGAAGCACATGTGTGTCGACTCTGATGCACACTAGCACACCAGCAAAACAGTTTAAACAATATAATCGAAACCAGTTCTAAGCAACATCCTAATATTTTTCCCTAGCTATATTAAAATTGCATAAGTCACCGATCCTTTTAAGCTTTAAGTTGATTAAAGATCGTTAATTTAGAATTCTTCGGACATTTATAGTCTAGTGACATGTTCTTCGATTGGAAATTAAGTTTCAGAGTTAAAAAATCTGAGTTTCAATTCTCAGAAAGTACGTGAATAGTTTAATTATTAAAAAAATTGATAATTTAATACTTTATTTCATACCATTTTATCTAACAATATTCCTGGAGGTATTCTTTAGTCCACCACTCTTATTAATATGATGTTAAATTAGGTTGACCATATACATATTAAAGTAAATAGTTAATAATGATAACTAATTAAGGAGGAGGCATGCCCTCTCTGGCCATACACTCGAAAAAATGATGAATATAGCAACGAGTATGTGTTTAATGTATGTGTTTAATATTTCATGTCCAATCGATGTGGGACATTTAAACACTCCCTCTCACATCGATAATTCATCAATGGACGGTGGTGGGTTTACAGTTGCGTACCACGGGGTGAGCTTGCCTGTTCTGATACTATATTAAATTTGGGCCTAACTCCATCTCAAAACCCAGGTTATGAGATGGAGGATTGTCCTTGTTTATATGTGCAGCGTGGACGCGATCCCTAGTCGATGTGGGACTTTAATACTCCCTCTTACATCGGCAAGGGTCTGTCCCCTTGAGACCAATGGGGATGTTGAGCTTATGGAACCCAAGTGGCGGAATGCATCACTCACCAGTGGCGAAACAACTGCACCAACCGGATAACCTTGCTTTGATACCATGTTAAATTTGGACCTAACTCCATCTCAAAACCCAGGTTATGAGATGGAGGATTATCCTTATTTATATGCGCAGCGTGGGCGTGATCCCAAATCGATGTGGGACTTTAACAGAGTATGTTGTTGAACTGAAGAACGCAATGTAGTTCGACAAAGACCAAAGGCCCATATACCGCATTTTTTAGATAATATTGCCCTTGGATGATTTGGTGGTAGAAAGTAATAGGGATGATTGGGTGGAATAGAAACTAATTTCCCAGGAGGTTTCTTAATACTCTTAAATCCACTTTTGATCAAAGCTTGACGGATCATTTTTGGTATAAGTACTTGTGACCAAAATGAAAGCTGATGAGGTGGCTCCAACGTCATTAATGTTTTGTTATCAAAGAGACCATAAGATGAAGAAGAGAAAGAAGTGTTGTGGATGTGGCCAGCCTGCACATCCAAGATTAAATTAATTATCATAATTGTGTTAATCATCTTAACCAAAACTTCTTCTATTATCATTTCTTTAATTTATCTAGTTACTTTTTACACATATAGTTCTTTTCTCTAAATTTTAATTTTTTTTTTGGGTATAATAGCGCCTAAACGCTACTCTCTAATATATGTTGTTGGATTTAAAAAAAAAAGAAGAAAAAGAAAAAAAGAGTTTACTAATATTTAAGTATTTTAATTATCATGCAGCTGTCACGATATCTATAATAAGAAACAATCATTTGAGCAATTAGATGTCATACTGTGGCTTTTGAATTGTATGGAATTATAGTTAATATACTAACTTGATTAAAGTTTTCATTCTTTAGAAGAGACATTAACATATACAATAATCTAGCTAGTTTTCTGTACCGTTGCAAAAGGTAGATTATATATATGTTTTATTCCTTCTTTGAGCTTCTTCTAATCAAGCAAAAAATAATAACATAAACAAATAAATTGATTCAATTCAAATCTAAATAATGTTATATACTTTGCCCACACTTCTTTGCTATAGTGATGGTGCCTTTAAGCAAAAAGATTCAATATTAAAAAACCCCACGTACACTAAAAAAAAAAATATTGTCTCAAAAATTAATTAAATTATTTATTTAACAATTATTATAATAATTATTTTCGTATATATATACAACATCATGTTATATTCTCATAATGAAAGGATCGACTTATGAATGAAAATATTATTATTTTTGATCAAAATTCGTTTAATTTAATTTTAAATAATTAAAAATAAATAGGTGTTATTATTACAGAAAAAATCGACTTATAAAAAATTTAAAGTTGATTTGGTGTAGAATCGACGCTATCCATGTAGAACGTAGCGTCGGTTTACGTGTCAAACTGACGTTATACGTGGATGTAGCATCGGTTCACCACGTCAACCAATGCTACGTCCACGTGTAGCGTCGGTTCAACACTTCAATCGACTCTACTACGCTACGTAGCGTCGATTGAAACCTGAAGCCAACCCTACATCCTACGTGGAGAGCGTCGATTGACACGTAGAACCAATGCTACACACGTGGATAAATTCTTTTCTTTCTTTCTTCCCCAAAGAGAAACTATTCCAAGGATTGCATAACTCTCAAAACCCCAAAACCTCTTCTACTTCTCCTCTATTCTTTCTCATTTTTTGGCCACCTACGATTACCAATTCTAGCGCCGGTTAGTGGGTTTTCTTTCTCTCTAACTAATCTTTTAGATCTCCTATATTTTTTTAGCAAAATACTCAAAACAATTATACGAATTTCTCACTTACAAAACACCATTTTTTCTTCATTTTCTTCATTTTGTCACTTCGTTTACTCTTGTAAGTATTTCTATTAATCCTACGCACTTATTATTTATATTTTTTCTGTTATTATGTGTTATAAATTTTTGTATTATATATGTAGATTTGTATTATAACATCAGAAGAAGAATATGATGATCTTGAATAATATAGAACAATACCATAGTAATTTTTCTACTATTAATTAATATTTTATTTTTTAACTATTTGTATTATTTAAACTATTTGTTAAACAGATTTTATTTTTTTTCTGTTATTATTTAGTGATCGAATATAAGTTTTAATTTGAATATAAAAGAAAATGAGTAAATTTTGTAAAAAATTAAAAATTTAAAGTCAATTCATTGCGTAAACTGAATTTAAAGTAAATTCATTGCGTAAACTGAATTTAAAGTCAATTTTTAACCGACTTTAATAGTCCGTTTTGAAGTAGTGTAGAGAGGGTAGAGATCTCTAACTCTATGACATACGCATGGGAGCATTCATACTGGTATCAAAATTGAGAATTTTACCCATATCCATCTCCTACAGATGCAAACTGACCTCTCTAGACACTCATATGATTTTCAGGAAGGAAAATAATTTGAATTGCAATTTATGATATTTATTAATCTACATGTGTGACAATATAATCGATAAAAAAAATTTATATGAACAAGATCTATACATATGTGGTATATTATGAAAATTTTAAGAAAATAAAATTGGTCATTAAAATAGGTCTATATTAATTGATTCCACGTATAATAATGAATTAATTAATAGATTATTCATATTATACAAGGTAAAAGTTTCTTATTATATGCATATGATTAATTAGTGATTTTATAATTATTTTAACATTTAATATTATTTATATTAAAATATGACTTGTGTTAGTTTTTTTTTTTTGAAATATCTACACTTCTCACACTACTTAATTGGGATTGGAACCTCAGAAAACTTAGCCTTTACCTGTTATAAAATATTATAATACCTGTTAATTCATAAACTCATTGAAAATTTGTTTTAGATGTTACAAAAAGATAAATAAAATAATATTTATGAAATTAATTCTCTATTTATTATAATTGAAAAATGGCTTGCATGAGGAAAATTTAATGGTTTAAACATTTTTTTAATCCAACCACAATTAAGAGGATATGTTATAAGTATAAAACAAAATATAAAATAACATTTAAAAATACGAAAATAATCTAATTAAATGAAATTTAATATCACATTTACCAATCGAACAAAATTCTATATAAAATGTTAGAATCAATTGTTTTTTAATAAAAATATACGAATTAGATATAATGATATTATTTTTATGATAATAATATATAAATTTTAAAAGTATTATTTTCGTTATTTTTTAATTTTTTTTAGAATACAATAAATATCCCTTAAAACTTTTAATCATAAAAATAACACAACTTATATTCATCTCATATATTTATACTATTAAAAAACTTACACATTATTTCATTTAAACGACATTTAATTAGATATCGGCAAATTATATTATAAATATTTAGATTTATTTAATATTAAATGTCATTCAATAAATGTATTAAATATTAAAAGTTATTTAAAAATCAATTTTCTTTAAGTTTGTAAGAAAATTACAAACTATATTTTGATATATTTATCCCCAAAATGAATAATGTAAATATTGCTGTATTAAAACTTCCTAAGATCAGCGCAATTGAGGTTCGGCGTACTTTCGAATAAGATCTTAACTAACTATATTACATTTTCCCAGTCCAGCAACATAAATTTTTGGGGCTTTTTTCTCCCTCTTTTCTTACATAGGTTTGGTACTCCGTAGCGTAGCGTAGCGTACAACCAGGTGGAAAGTTCGTGAATCGTATTCAAGATAGCATGATACATCATACATTACCTTGTTTTTTCTCTATTTATTTTTATATTTTAACTATTTATTTTACATCTAGTTTATGTATAATTTAAAGTTATTATTAAAAAATAAAATTTTAACATTAGTTCTAACAAATGAAAATAAAGATAAACGCATTGAAAGCTTGGAAATTTGTTTTTCTTTTATTCATTCCTCAAATTTTATTTTTCTTGTATTCTAGCTTTTGATTACTATTGAAACATGAAAGAAACTATATTATTAATTACAATAGAGATTTATCCTCCATTTTTTATATTATTCAATTATACATGTAGCTATACTTTTAATCTATTTATAAATAAAAAAATATGATTTTTATATTATAAAAAATATGTACACTGCATTTTTAGATATGTAAAAAAAAATATTTTTATGTTATGCAAAAAACAATATATGTATATAACATTGAGATGAGTTAAAAATGAAATTTTACTTATGAAATAGTGTTTTGTTTGCAATTAAACTAAAATTTAACTTAAAACAAAGAATTAAACAAAAGCTGAAGAAAGAAACTGAGAGCGGACTTACAAATGAATAAAAATAATGGTATATCATATATATGAACGGTTGTAAATCAAATTAACCTGGTCTAAAGTAGATGCACAAGGGTGCCTCAAACCACGACCGTACGCGGTTAGCTTTTGTATCATTCAATAATAATAATAATAATAATATATAATAGAAAAGAGAAATGAAAAGAATTAACTTTAACGAAATTAACTGTCATATATAATAATAATAAGTAGTTCACGGCCGTGCAAATCTAAAGGTTCAAGCAATTCTTGAATTCATGTAAACAGCAACGACGATACCGGACTTGATTGGACTTAAAATACCTTGTGCAAATAGATTTTGCCCTTTCATTGCAAACATCAATTTTTGTTGAGAGTGGATCCTGAATTTTCTCATTCTTTTTATGCCCAGCAGCTGGCTTTACTTTTATAAGAACTTGCCGTATTTCCGATGCAATCCACGACAAACGTGAAAGTCGACGCTGCCACAACCGTGGTTGCAGCAGCGGCTTTATGTTATATTTGATATGAATACTCGTTTTTGCATCATTTGCAATACAATCAGCAAAGAGTGGAGAAGAGTAAAAGTCTTTATTTTTATTAGCCTTCACAACATAACCATTATTTAAGACTAACATTGCTATTATAATAACAAATGCTTCTCTCTTTTCATTCCAACTCATAGTCATGTACATCTCCCTTAAGTTTTCAACCTTTCTACATTTATATATCTAACATCAATAATGTACAAAACAAGAGTATATATAATTAGGATTCTAAAATTAAATTGTAAAATCAAAGTTGGTAAATAATATTAAAACTTAATAATATGTCAATCTCCTTCTAATACAGTTGGTAAGTGGATAAATTTACTGGTTCGAATTCCCCACCCCATTACTTGTTATAAAAAAAAACATGTTAGGGCTAAGATATCTATGGCTTTTGAGCTAATGAATATATCATTAATTACTCGTATACTGACTCTTTAGCTTAGCTTTGTTTTTAATTAGAAGTACTATAAAAAATTTAAGATAAGAGCAAATAGCACCAGATGTCCCCCATTTAGGTGCCTTGAATAAAACTCATCAAAACAAATACGTACTACTGTCACGGTGATATATTTTTTAAAATTTTTAAAAGGACTAAGAAGAGCTCAAGTAATTTATTAAGTTTTATAAAATGGTATTTTAATCCATATGTATAATTAGTACATTGAGTTATTATTATATTTTTCTACTTAATATTTTCTCATTTTATTTAATAAATAATATTTTTAGATTAAAAATATTAAAATATAAACTTTTTAGTAAAAATAGATGAAAATAAGTGAAAATATATTGTTGTAAATTTTTATAAATTTTTAATGCAGAATTAATTAGAAGATGTCATGAAAACAAATGATTGAGTAAGTTAAGTTAGCGAAGAAAACTAATCGTACAACTTCACGTATAAAGTGTGATGTAGTGTTATACCACGTGTCAAAATGATGTTTATTTCGAATCTCATTGCACAATCAACAGATAAACCACGCATCATCACCTAATTCGTTAGTGTCTACCTTAATGGATCATTATGTGTATATTACATTCACAATTAATTCTAGTCATATACAAGGAATAATATGTAGTAATAATGATTAATTTCAATGATAAAGTAATTGATTAAACTTTTATTAGAGGCTTAGAATGGTTTGTGAAACATCGATAGCCATCCATCTTTGAAATTGATGAAGTTCAAACGAATGCTTTTAAACGTGTATAGTTAATATTTTTAAACATGGATTAAAAAATAATAAAAAATAAAAAAATGCCTTAAAAGCGGTCATTTTACGTAGTATTCCTTTAAATTAGTAATATAAGTATTTTACATAGGATTTTTTATACATATATTTTACATAGGATATAAGATAGAATAAATGTACAATTCCTAAAAAGGATTTTGATTAATTTTTTTCAAATATAAAATGAAATATTAATTCTTGTGAAGACAGGGTGAAGCTACAATCATACTGTTTTAATTGTATCCAAAACTTTTATTTAATATCAAACTTAAAAATTGATAAAAACATTATTATTGAATTGGAAAATAATTTTGAAAAAATAACAAATACACCTCAAAAAAAAAATAATAAAATATTATTTATAACACTAACTTATATCTTTTTTAATTAAAGAAGATGATGTTATTTTTATTATAATGAGCTTTATATTATCAGAGGTAATTTCTTAATTAATAATTTATATTTTAACCTATATAGTCTATTATCTAAAATCACTCAGCGCAATATTTATTTTAAATATATAGTCCTTCTACATACAGCTAAAAACATAACTAATTCTATCTTAATTAAACATGCACAAGTCCCATAAATTTTTTTAAAATGCAATTCGGACCAACAATTCTTTAGTTAGACTCTATGTAATCTTTTTATTATAAAAAGTAAATACATATAGTACTATAATTATTAAAAATAAATAATTTAAGTCACATAATTATTAAAAATAAATGTAATTCTTGTGTAATCATGAAACTAGTTTTTATATTAAAATCCTAGATTTCTATAAATAATGGGATTTAAATTATTAAACTCATAAATTATGAGACTAAAGTATATTTTAACATAACTATTGTAAACTTTTTTTTCATTAAAGATGTGGGTTAACATTATTTCTCCCATAGAATAGACAAGGAATTATAAAATTAGAACATTTCCATAGAAACAAACAAGCTAATTAAGCTATATGAGTTATCTTAGAGCGTATTTGGTTCAGTTTCTAGGTTGTTGAATATTTCTATCATTGGAACACATCTTCAATTTATCGACACAGCAAATATAATACCGAGGAGTATCAGGCTTATGCAGTCGAGTGCAAACATCTTTGGCCCATACATTGCATGCAATGAGTCTTGCTGCGTTTGGATCCACCCTATGGATCGGATTTTTCTTCCTCTTTTCAAGTTTTTTAACAACTTGTATGTCTGATTCAACAAAGGACTCGTTAGAAAGTCGTCGTTGGCACTTTGGTGGCAATAGCGGCTTTCTGTTGTAGTCATTATGCATGTAAATTCCATCCTTAGCATTATGCGAAATTTGAGCCAAATGATGGGAAGGAAAAGGCGGGTTGTTTTCGTTGGCTTGCACTCTATAAACATAGCATGATATTAGCATACTAATCGTAATAGACAAGTACTTCATAACAAATACTCCTATCGTTTGTAATTTCTAAAGTATAGACTGCTCGTTTAATTACTTCTTGCAAAATACTCCAACTTCCTCTGAATTTATATACGTATATTCTTATTAATCATGTACCGTTGACAAATTGTTTGGACTTTTCAAAATTGCGGAAAGTCCACATTAATTTTCAAATAAAAAATAACCTATTAATTAAAATATAAAAATTGGGCTTTCTAGTGCTAATTATATTATGTGGTGGCTTTTGAGTACAATGAGTCATTATTCTTACCTTAATTAGCCTTGTAATTGTCAATTTTTAAGTGGAATATAAACAAATTAAGAATAAAGAAAATGGCATCGAATAATCATGTTCACCGTTTAGATGCCTTTAATTTGCAAAAAAAATGGAACGTGGTCATCAACGTAAATAAACTAAAAAATATATCCCAAAGCTAAATGAAAGATTTGACTAAACGTATAATTATATATTGCTAATGTATATCGCCACAGACTAAAAATCAAAACAAAATGATCTTGAAAATTACATTCTTACGCTCATAATTAACTAGAAAAGAAGGATTGTTGTTATAATTATTTTTTGAAATACTTGTACTATTTAAATACCCATAATTAAGATTTAAATTTCAGATCTTTTACATACCCAAATGAGTTTAATGTCGTTGGGACATAGCTAGTCTGAAGGATCATCATTACTTGTTAAAATCAATTTAGAGGGCTTAATTAATTAGCTCTAATTTTGGTATGAAGATATTAAATCGTAGGAGGTACAATCTTGCTCTTGAGACAATCGTTTAATTTATCATCACAATAAAGATGATACCGACGGGTATCAGGAATCGTGTAATCTCTTGCAAAAGACTTTGCCCCATTCTTTGCAAGCAGTGAGATTTTGGTGTGAATGTAGTCCGGAGTGGCTTTTCTCTTTGAATTGGTGGTTTTTCAATTGGCTTTTTCTTAGCCGAGGACCAATTAGAAAGTAGTAGTTGTTGTTGTTGCTCTCTTCGTATATGACTATAATTAAATGTGTCATGAATACGAGCCTTAGCATTATGACCACTAGTATAAGCAAAGAGATCACGATAAGAGGAAGATTGGTTATCTGCATAGTAATTAGCTTGCACCACACAATCATAAAAGATTATTAAGATGCATGGTTATAATTATAATTATCTTCATAATGGCAAATGGTTATTCTCTCATGTCTTCTCTCGGATTTTTCCTCCCTATTTATGTGCAAATTTGGGTTTATATTTTACCTAGCTACATGTATAGTATTGTTGATATATATTTAATTTTTTTATGCTCAAGTTATATATATAGAGTAAATGATGTGCCCTTTGTGCTCACTTTAGGGATATATGTACGCATTATGGAATATGTACCTTGCATAAATTATTTGGACTTTTCAAAACGAGTTTCTTATTTCTAAAAAAAACAATGATTATATGAGAATTGTTTTTTCAAAAGAAAAAAATTAATATCATAGTAATTAAATTGTTATTTAATAATATAATATTTATGTATATTTTAGAATAAAAACTTTTATTTAACGTTATCAAAAGCAACTCACAGTAAGATTATATACGGTTATTGTAAAAAAAATTCAACCAATACGACACCCAATTTGTCTAAACATTCATATATTATTCTAAAAATAATAAATATTACTTGATTATTAGATATATTAAATGAGTTTTTTTATCCTATCACATATCTCGTTTAATATCTTTAATAAATTTATAGATTAAAATTTTTGTATTTTATTTATAATTATTTTTAATGATCTCATAATTAATATAAATAATTATAATTATTATTGATAATTATGTTTTTTTATAATTTTTTTATTATTTAAAATAAATAATATTATTTTATTATCATCATAATATATTAAAATATAACTGGTATAAGATAAGTTAATTTCACAAAATTTATTAATTATAAAATAAATTAATGAAACATCACTCACAATTTATTGATAATAAACCAATTTCACGTAAACCTAATAGTCATTAATAAGCACACATTAATATTTAGATAAATAATATTTTTGATGTGATGTTTAAAATGAGAAAAGATAATTCTTTTTAAAATAATTAACATATGATTTAGAAACTCACGCCTAATTCTGAATTTTAAAATCAGCTTGTGAGTTAAAGGATTACCTAAACTTATAAGCAGTACTGCTGCCTTACTCTTAGCCAATGTGAGACTTAACATCCCTCCTTCACATCGGTTAGAGTTCGGATTTACTACACGGTTTGGATTTACGGCACGAAGACCGATGGGAGTACGAAGAAACCAAGAATCTAACTTTGATACCAACTTAGAAACCCATACTTAATTCTGAACACAAAAATCAGCTTGAATCATGTGAATATTTTGAGAACGCTAATGTATATATATATATATATATATTGCCGGCTTTTGAGAGCCATATATATATAACTAAGAACCCTGTGAATATTTATTGGCTGTAGTGGATCGAGGATAAATTAACACATCAAAGTCTTATCCTTTTATGACTTATAGTTATTAAGAGAATCTCATTACTAGAGTGGGAAAATTACACATTGAGATCGTGTTTTAAAGGGTATTAAATTACAAGTAAGGATTCTCTTTTACTTGCTTACAAATTTATGGAAGAAATTTGAATCTTTTATCTTCCCAAATTAACATATTTAAAAATAATTATTACTTTTGCATCTAAAAAAAATTTAAGTAAAACAATTAATCCAAACCTGTTATGTTTTGAAATTATCATTATTATTATTATTATTAATTGTTCAACTAAACCTCTAATTATATAATAATATATAAATATCAATAAATAAATTTATTTAATTAATTAAAGTTGACTATGTGGGAGATTAGTTAATTACTTACTTCTAGAATCCAGATCCCCATCATTCTTAGCTTGGACACCCAATGGATCTGTTAATTGAACGAGTAATTAATCAGCTTAATTAATTAATATATAATATAAAATACAAGTAGGATATTAGAATCAATTAATAATATTTAGTAAGTTACCTTGGTTAACAGCAATAACTTCTTTATTGCCAACAATTTCCATAGAAGAGGAGCCTTGGAAATGGCCCATAGACTAAAATGAACTTTGTATTCAACTTTACTCATTCCTCCATTTCCAATCTCAAGCATGTCTGGATCTACATGTTTAAATTCACAGACAATATATTATAAAAACAGGTTAGTACATGTTTTTTAATTAGATTATCGATGTTATTTAGTTACACGAGTATATGTTTCGTAATTAAATTATTAATATTATTTAATGTCGCCCGTGATATCATTTACTTTTATTATGGATTAATAATAAATCATATTATTTTAATAATTTTTTATTAAAATATAAGTATTTAATTAGAATAAATATCAAATTTAATATGAATATATAAAAATATATATAAAAATATATATAAAAATTAATTTAATTATTATTTAATATATAAATACGTAATAATTAATTTAATTACTATTTACCATGCATATCTAGCTTCTCTTTTATAAAGTGACGATCAACCTCTACATGCTTAGAGCGATCATGTTGTACTAGATTTTGTGATATATTAATGACTGTCTGATTGTCGCAATACAACTGCATAGTATTTTTGAGTTCGAAACCCAAATCAAATAACAAAGTTCTTATCCATAGTAATTCACAAACCCCATGAGCCATACTTCTATACTCGCCCTCAACACTAGATCACGCCACCACTTTCTACTTCTTACTTTTCCATGTAACCAAATTTCCTTACACAAAGGTGAAATAACTTGATGTTGACTTTCTATCTATAATACTTCCTACCCAATCTGCATTTGTGAAGCCACAGACTTCAAGAGGATTGTTGTGTTTAAAGAACATTATTCCCTTTCTTAGAGCCGATTTCAAATACCTTAAAATTCTCGAAACAACATTCATGTGGTTCTCACTTAGATTCTGCATGAACTCACTCACCACACTTACTACATATGTAACATCTGGTCTAGTATGAGACAAGTAAATCAAACGCCCAACCAATCTCTGATAGCGAGTTTGATCAGTTGGTATCTGATTTGGATACTCTGCTAAACAATGGTTTTGCTCAATATGAGTGTTAATAGGTTTGCAATCCAACATACATGTCTCTGTTAGCAGATCAATAATGTACTTCCTCTGACACAGATATATTCCTTCTCTTCCCCTAGCTACCTCAATTCTTAAGAAGTACTTTAGTTCACCTAAGTCCTTCATCTCGAATTCAGAGGCTAGCTGTCTTTGTAATTTATCCATCTCAATAGTATCATCACCAGAGATTACCATATCATCAACATAAATGATTAGGGTTGTTACCTTCCCTCGTTGATGTTTAAGAAATAGAGTGTGGTCTGAATTACTTTGTCTGTAACCAACCTTTTGCACGAACTGTGAAAACTTTCCAAACCAAGCTCGAGGGGATTGCTTTAGACCATACAAAGACTTCCTCAATTTACATACAAAATTACCAGGAGAATTAACTATATACCCAGGTGGAAGACTCATGTACACCTCCTCGACTAATTCTCCTTGATGAAACGCATTCTTGACATCAAACTACCGAAGTGTCCAGTTTAGGTTAGTGGCAAGTGAAAGCAAAACCCAAATAGTGTTCATTTTGGCAACAAGAGTAAAAGTCTCATCGTAGTCTACACCATACGTTTGAGTAAACCCTTTTGCTATAAGACGAGCTTTATACCGATTTATAGATCCATCACCATTATGTTTTATAGTAAACACCCATCGACAACCAGATATTTGATCTTTTGCCAAATATCGTTCTTCTGTAATGCCTTCATCTCTTTAGCCATTGCCTTTCTCCATATTGGTTCTCCCAACGCATCCTACACTTTGTTAGGTACTGATACACCACATATTTGATTCACAAATGATTTATATGACTTAGATAATCTTTTAGTGGATATGTAATTGGCTACTGGGTATTTTGATTTTGCATGAATATTTGGTTCATACCTTTTGGCTGAGTGACCTCGAGTAGACCTATTTGGTAACACATACTGTCCAACATTAGACTCAATGCTATTAGTATCAGTGGGTGTACATACCTCAGATGAGTGACCTTTAGTACCAGGGAGTTGTTGATCAGGGGTAGAAGTAATGCATGAGGAAACAATTGTGTTTTCCACTTCATTTACTGTAAGCGAATTTGGTGCTTGAATACTTGGAGCATCTGCTTCTACAATGACTGGATTCAATGGATTAGGAATCTTATCTGGTCTCATTGAAACATCAGTTGGTGATTCTTCTAATGCCTCTCTCTCACCATGATCCAGTTCTTCGAAATATGTATTCTCCCCCTAACGAGCAGTATCAGGTGAGGAAAAATAACTCATGTCCTTAAAAAAGGTAACATCCATAGTGACATAATACATTTTGTTGGTGGATGGAAGCACTTGTACCCTTTTTGATAACTTTCATAACCAACAAACACATATTTAATTGCCCAGACATCTAATTTAGACCTTTGATTTTTAGGAACATGCACAAAAGCAACACAACCAAATACATGGGTAGTTTGATTTTTAGGAACATGCACAAAAGCAACACAACCAAATACACGGGTAGGAAGATTATGGAAAGATGATAAGGAGACGTAAGATGCGGGAATTTGGAATGACATTTTTCCGTTAAGGACACTAGACGGGAGACGATTGATGAGATGGGCGGAAGCTTGTACAACATCACCCCCAAGATATTTTGGCATATAAGCACTAAATAAGAGTGCACGAGTCATATCGATAAATGACAATTTTTTCCTTCATACACTCCATTTTGTTCCAGTGTTTGCGGACAAGTAGTTTGGTGAATAATATCATGTGTTTTGAAAAATCTTGAAAAGCATGATTAATATATTCCCCTCATTGTCAGAACGGATGATCTGAATGATGTCATTATATTGTGTTTGAACGAAGGTATGAAAAGTTTGAAAAACTGAAAAGACTTCATCTTTTGTTCTAAGAAGAGAAATCCATGATAACCTTATACAGTCATCGATAAACGAAACAAAATATCTCATATCCGATATAGTGGGCTCTTTAGATGGTCCCCAAACATCAGAATGAATTAATTCAAAAGTAATAGTACTTTTATTAGAAATACTAGGGGAATAATTAATACGATGGCTCTTGGCCAAAACACAAGTCTCACAATGTAAAATAGTCTCACTAACACCAATAAATAAAGTGAGCATGTTTTTTTTCATAAGACTAAGAGACGGATGCCCTAAGCAGCGATGCCACAACCAAATTTCACTTAGCTTATCGGAACTAGAAGTCAATGCAGTGTGTGCCCATGCTCCTGGTTTCTCCCATGTGTAGTTCTGATCCAAACGGAACAATCTGCCCCTCAAATACCCTCGACCAATTATTTCCTTGGTAAGAAGATCCTAAAAAATCACATACATAGGATAAAAGGTTACAGAACATTTAGACTCAATATTCAACTATGGGACAAATATTAAGTGATGAGATCTCTTTCCTGAGACAGAAAAGGCCTCACCATTAGCATTCGTAACATAAGACACTGGTAGGGAAGATAACTCATTAAAATAAGATTTATCATAAGTCATATGATCAGATCCACCAGAATCAATAATCCAAGTATTAGACCCAACATAGTGAGAAACATTTAAGGTCATACCAATCTTACCACGACCAGCTATTGAAGTTGTAGGGATACCTCTACATTCCATAGGATGATCCTGTCCATAGTAGTCTGGTTCTTGGATAATTTGCACTACAACTGCCTTTGCTTTAGAACGATGATGTTGTCATTTTGCTCCATAGTAGTCTGTTTTTTGATTTCAAGTGTGGATACAGTTTCCAACAAGTCTCACGAAGATGCCCATGTTCATTGCAATAAGAGCAATGAGAACGAGGGTGATTGGTAAAACCTGGTGAAGGTTCCTACTGATGAAGTGGAATTGAATTTTGCTGTTGGAGGAAAGGTGCCTTTGATTTGGCTTGAATGGTTAGACTTGATACCTCAACTTGTGCCTGATGAAGACTTTCCTGTTGAGATTCATCTTTATGGATGTATGCAAAAGCGGTAGTCAAGCTCGAAGGGTCTGACATTCGAAGCAATTCACCTTTAGCACTATTATGTTTTGTATCAAGGCCTCTTAAAAAGGCATATACTCTTTCAAGCTCCTTCTCCTTCTGGTACCACAGAAGGTCTTCTGGATTTTTAATTTTGCACGGGTATTTCTGGTCAATTTCAGCCCTTACATTTTTCAGCTTGATAAAAAATAGAGATACTAGTTGCCCATTTTGCTGCATGCCAGCAGCTTTGCACATGAGTTCATGAACTTGAATAAAGTTAGACTCATTTGTATAAAGATCGCTTAAGGTATTCCATATGGTCTCAGCAGTTTCACATTCCTCCATCATTTGTAATATATCATCAGTGATGGCTCTAAATAGAATTGACATTACAAAACCATCATCATCTTCCCACCTAGTATAGGCTTCTACATCAACTTGACTAGGAGCCCTGATTAATCTAGATACATGTCTCATCTTATGCATCCCACGAAGATAAACAGACATAACTTTTTTCCATGTTCAAAAATTGGTACTATTAAGTTTAGTACCCCCGAAAGAACCAATTTCTGAACTCTTAATAGAAACTTCAACTTTTGGAACTTCATTAATTCTGAAAACTTGATTTTGTCTTGAATTTTCCATTGAAATAAAAAAATATTGTGCAGTGGAATAAAAATTTTGATTTTTTTTGGGCCGATCTGGATTGTGGATTGGGCTGGTAAATGGGTTGATGAGCTAATGGGTAAGTGGGCTGATAAGTTGATGGGCTGATGGGCTTGGACTTAAGATAGGCTGATGGGTTTGGACTTAGGGCAAAGCTGAATGAATGTAAAAATCGGAAAGCTAAAAAATTGAAGGAAAAAAGACACTGCGAGAGTAAATATTACTCATAAAAGAACACAGAGTAGTGCGGGAGCTGGTGCGTAGATGGTGCGGGAGCTAGTGCGTGGACGATGCGGAAGCTGGTGCACGGACGACGTGAGGCTGGTGTGCGGATGGTGTGGACGGCTAGTGCATAGAGTGCACCGGAATTGGTGCTCAAGCAGCGTGGGCCGGCTAATGCAATTTAGACGGGAAAGGCGGTTGGTCTTGTGGTAGCGGTCTGCAACGGTGGTGCAAATTGGACAGTGTGAGAAGATTAATGACACTGTATAAAAATACCAACAGCGGCGTTGCTATTGATGGTGGCATGTTGCTTGGGAACTGGTATTTTTCTTTCTTTCTTTCCTGCTCTGATACAAAATTGAATATAGTGAAATATATTTACAATCCAATTACAATAAATGATAATACAAGTATAAATATAGGAAATAAGAATCTACTTTTTAGTAAAAATGTTTTTAAGAAAAGTATATTAGTTGCATACAATTAATATATAACTGGTAAAATATTTTAATTGTATACAACTAATATATCATTAATAATGATTTATTAACCGTTTTTTAATGAAATTTTAAAAATATGATTAACCCCGTCTTTTCTTATAAACACAGATTTCAGAACTAAACTTTATTTTTAGATAATTAATTATATAACATATGGAGTCATAATTAAATTAAAGAGAAAAGAAACAAGTGCCAGGCTTAACTATGTTTACATAGTTATAACCGAGTTTAGAAAGACCAGTGGAAACTAAAGCATCAGCTGGGATCCAAGTGAAGGAAACACTATTAGTTACTTTTTTGTGAAGAGTACTTAAGAGTTGAATTAATATACTAAATAAAATAATATTATCGAATTTAATTGAAATTAAGAGAAAAGAATGTAAAGCAGAGAAGTGATTATGTCATGTTAATTATTAAGGTATATATTATAATTGGATTAACCATATATACCAGTTTCTTTAATGATTTTTTCATCGATGTCGCACCAGAAGTGATTCTAACTATTCCACCTGTCCATAAAAAAATATGTATATAATTTAATGAATGATAACAACCTAAAAAATTAATATACACATGGATAATGGAAAGTGGAAAAAAGAATTATAATTTCAGTAAATGTAGAAATTAGTAGTGTAAATGGACAAAGATTAGTGGTTGTTTACCCCATGGGAGGAGTCTTGCCAAGATTGTTGGCAAGTCAATTTCTTGATATTCTAGAAGCAGTAACATTGGCTAACATAAAAGAAGAAAATATAAACTCGTCAACGTAGACCCACTCCCATCACCTACACCATAACTACCACTCTTTCTCATTTTCAATTATGATATGATCATACGCTGAATATCTATTTATTTATTTATATATTATTATTAATAATAATAATAATAATAATAATATTTATTTTTCAAATTATATTAGTATTTATCAAATGTGTCAGGATGATGTACTTAATTCTATGTGTGTCGCAAAAAAGTTGGGCATGCAATTGAGTTGAAGGTATGTTTTCTATTTCTTATCCTTTGTATTTAATTTTAAATTTTAGGAAAAAAAAAATTAAAATAAGCACTTTAAAAAAAGACTCATATTAAGTAGTGTACTTTTTGTCTCAAACATATATTAATGTATTTATTTTCACAATTCACTTGTAAATTTATAAAATTTAATTATTATTTTTTTCAAAAATTTGTGAAAATTAACAAAAAAAAATTAAATTAAAAAAGTAAAATAATTAAATTAACATGGTCCTCGCCATCCGTTAATTATCTTTTGGAGTGGCACTTCATATTACTTATTAAATCTGTATAAAACTTCACAAGATAGAATATCCAATAGAGTACTGAAGCAAAATAGGATTACGATTTACGAACATACTCTAACAATATCACAACTGGTGATTATATATTCCAACGTGCCCTTGCAATTCAAGACATTCTAACGAGTCTAGCTAATTCCAAAATATATTTAAAAAATGTAATACTAATATATAATTTTAAATTTATTAATATTTTATTCAAATAAATAAACAAATTATTTTTATTGTATACGCAATAAAAGATATTATGACACCTTTAAAAAACAATTCACAAATTGAAGAAAAATATAAATATTCAAAAATAAAACTCTCAATTACATTCAAATTTATTTTCTTTTATGAGATGATTAAACTAAATAAAAAGTAGATTATTTATAGTACTCACTGTATAATTTACATTATCTAAATATAAAATTAAGAAATATTTCTAACAATACAAATATAATCACATTTTACACACTTCTATTTTTTATGTCCTTTTAGATTTTCTCTTTAAAAAAAATTCTTCAACACTAGATTTATTAAATTAATGTTGATTTTAGACAATTTTCTTCGACCAGTTTGTACTAAAGATTACATATACATATAAATTATTAAAATGATGAAAATTGAAAAAGATTTAGAATGATCGATCATTAATAATAATTGCAAAAACCTAGGTTTAATTAGCTATAAATTAATAGACTCGTTCTTGGATAGTGTGTTTTGTTTAAATTTGAGTTACAACATTATGTAATTTGTTAATTAAGGCAATCCTTTAATTTTTCAACACAGCAAATACGATACCTAGAGATATCAGCCTTATATAAATTTTTGCAATATACTTTGCTCCGCTCATTACAAGCAATAACTCCTGGACTTCTTGTAAATGGATTCGGGAGTAGTGACTTGTTTCTTTGCTTTGGAGTGTTTCCAAGTGGCTTCTTCTGAACAGATGATAAACTGAAAAGCTCTTGCGCCTCTCTTCGTATATTACTATAACTAGATTTGTAAATTAAGAGACCATGATGAGAATTAGATGATGATTGGTTATTTGTATAGTAATTACCTTGCACAACACACTCATATAATAAGATTAATATTATTACAGTTGACTTCATAATAATAAGTATTGATGATCCTCTCATTTCTTCTCCTATATTTTCTTCACTATGTTCAACTTTAATAGGGTTTATATTTTACCATCTAAGGTATAATATTTTTTTTAATAATATAATTTTATGCTTAAGTATTACAAAGTAAATTAATATTATGTCCCTTTGTCTTCACCTTCCTTAAGGTACACATCATGTACAAAATTGTACACATCATGAATCACTTATCATGTACAAATTATATATACGGACTTTTCAAAATTGGAAACGTCAAATTGTTATTAATAAGAAACTTTAATGAATTAATTATATTCAAAAGAAGAGCTTCTTGGTTTTTGATAATAAGAAGAGCTAGCTTGTTGTTATATATATATATATATATATATATATATATATTGGTTTTTGAGAACTCCATGAATCTTTATTTTGCTAATATATTTTACTATTTGGCTTATCGTCACCAGGAATATTTAGATAGGAAAATATTTCTATCAAATGCATACTTTATTACACATATGATATTATAATCGGTTCTAATACTTAATAAGATACAAATTTATATATATTTTTGCACCCTCATCTCTTATATTGTATCACATGTTAAAATTATTTTAAAAATGATAAAAGTGATTTATTATTCTTGAAAACCCATAATATATTTCCATTAAAATTATATCATCATTCAAAAATAAATTATATGCTTACATGACTTAATAGATGGAATCGTATTTAAAAATTAATATAAAATTAATATGCTTGTGATATTCATATCTCAACGTATACAAATATAATTGTTTTATATATACAATATTTACACGTGATACAATATAGAGAGAAAGTAGATTCAAATTTATGTATTTTTAATATTTTCATATAATTAATTTATTACTGTCTTATATATAATTATTTTGTAAAATAATAAAAATATCACACTTAAAACTTATAAATACAAAATATCACCTCATATATACACTTCAATTAGATATTATTTAAATTGAATTATAATTATTTAGACTCATTAAAGATATTTTAATTAATTAAATTAAATATTATTTAAGTATTATTTTTATTGTTATAAATTTTAAATATGTTATTATATATATATAATTTCTCTAATTATTTTAACATCTCAACTTCTCGTTTCCACGACAATTTAATATTAATACTCCAATTAATACATACAGTATTAATTTAATAATTATAGTCTTATAGCATTACTAATGAACAAATTTAGGTAGTACGGGAAATGTCCCCAGATATCCCTACTTAGATTGTCTTTTGCAATTCAAAATGTCACAATATAATTTTTTTTAATTAATTCAATTAAGTTTTTTTAAAAAATAAAGTAGGTTTAAAATACAAACATATTCAATTAATATGATTAAAGATTTTATAAAAATTTATACGTATTCAATTATAATTTTAGGAAGTCTTTAAAAATCTTGTTGTATATAACAAGTCATAGATTTTTAATAATTTTAGTAACTCAGAGTTTTGAGTTAAAATTATATATGATACAATCTTTACCCATTTTTTTTCTTACACCTGAGATTTCTATAGATTTTGAATGATCATTTGATTTATGATTCAAAAATAATAATTAAAAGGGTATTTGAGTTGTAATATTTGAAACTTTTTAAATTTGAGTTAGTATTTATTATTAAATTCAAAAAGTATTTTTTTTAGTTATTAGTTAATTTATATTTGCACAGAATTTTTAAAACATGGATGCTTATTTTCAAGATTTATCCAAAATATTCAAAATACTTTTTACCAATTCTTATGTTTTCTAGTTTTTTTTTAAAACACTATTTTCAAATTCTATACCATTCTAACAAAATTCAGTTATTGACTTAAATAGACTGGTTTTTATAAAACTAGACTGTTTTACGTAAGTAGCACTAATAGGTGCCTAAACACAGTACTATTTTATACTAAAATGACAAAAATATCCTTATATTTCATTTTAATTCAAATCAACACAAATGAGAAAGGAGATTGGTACAAACACGCTTGAGCATCGATGTCCAACACCATTGGCAACTAGAAAACCTAAACACATTGCATCAACCATGAAAATCTACCTTCCTTCATTGTTTCTCGTTTCATCGAATTTAGTGATCTTCATTTCAACAACGAAACCAGATCTCTAAATAAAACCAAGCTCTAATTAAGAAGTTTTGACATACATCAATTTCCGATGTAAAAAAGATCAATTATATCAATCTGGAGCGAAAACTTGTTTGATTTTTCCGGTGAATACCTTTGTCGGTGGCGAAATTGAGTAAAGAGAGCAAGTGGCTGTGAAGGAAGATGAGATAAAAAAAAAATTGGTCAGAGATTGTTGTTCGACATAGAGATGGAAGACTCTGGAAAGAAAATAAACTCACCTCGCTTAAGGGCAAAATTGTAAAATAATACACTCAAAACCAAGCCGTATTGTTACTTTAGTTAAATTGATAAAAAAATTGCAAATCTGATCTATACCATGTTATTAATTCAACAAAATTCACTAAAATTACCATATTGTTAAAACTATGAAAGTCTGAAACAAAATTCACTAAAATCCACGTCACTCTTTCAAAGTTTTTAGTAATGGTAACTTAATATTGGAGTATGGATTGTGGTGTATTTGGCTAAGGTCCATATTTAAAATCTCATCTCTCATATTTTAAATATGTGTTTATCGTTGAACTTGAAAAAAAAATCACATTTCTTTTAACTATTTTAAATCACATTTTCAACCTACACAATATATCATTTAATTTATAAAATAAGTAAATAAATACTAAGCAATATAACGATTAATATTCAAAAAGATGAATTTTTATTGAAAAATAATCAAGATAATTCTTTATATTTATACATAAAGAATCAATAAAGTTGATTAACATGAGTACTGCACTTATTGAAGCAATTAAAGTTTAAAAAAAAAATCCATTAATATGGACAAAGAATATGTATTTGGATCAACCTTATATCTTTAATTTAATGAATGTATGAAATTTCTTATTCTTCTAAAAAAAATATTCTTTAACTTTTTGTTGTGCTATTTTATATAATAGAAAAAAAAAACAATTAGTTATCACATGAGAAAATAATAAGTTATTTATTTTTCTATTAAATTTGGGCTTAATTTCATCTCAAAATTCAAGTTGTGAGATAGAGAACTGTTCTTGTTTATATGCACAGCGTGAGCACGATCCCCAATCAATGTGGGACTTTAACACTCCCCTTCATATCGACAAAGGTTTATCCCTTTGAGACCAACGGAGATGTTGAGCTTATAGAGCCCAAGTGACGGAATGCATTACTCACCAGTGACGAAACAACTACATCGATTGGATAGCCTTGTTTTGATATCATGTTAAATTTGGGCCTAACTCCATATCAAAACTTAAGTTATGAGATGGAAGACTACCCTTATTTATATGCAAAATGTGGATGCGATCCTCAAACAATACGGGACTTTAACATTTTCAATAAATTTTTTTCATGTAATACACCGTACTTTTAAAACTATTACTCAAAAATTAAAATACGGAAAAAGAAAATTATGTAAGCATATTATAAATATATAAATTTTTTGTATAAGTTTAATAATCATACATTGTACATATATAATTATAATAAACACATGATAATCAAGTTTATTTAATTTATATTCTGATACATCACCAAACATGTATTACATAGATTAAATAATATATTGTTCTGTTAAATATAGTTCAAACACATCCATTCATTAATAAAATTATCCTCTACGGTACAACTTACCAATCCAGATCTTAGAGTACTGTATTTGGTTTTAATATCTTGGAGGTGCTTTAATATTCTCGTTGTAGAGGCAATTCTTCTTCTTATCCATACGGCAAATACGATACCGTGGGGTATCGAGCTTATGTAATTTGCTGCAAACAGCTTTGGTCCATACACCGCAAGCATTAACTTCTGCTACGTACGTATTTGGAATGCGGTTTGGCTTTTTTCTTGTGTTTGAAGGCTCTTGTCTCTCATTTCGTTTAACAACATTTATATTTGATGCAATAAACGACCAACTAGAAAGTCGTCGTTGCCGTTTTATTGGCAACTGTGGCTTTCTATTATTGTCATTATACATGTCGATACTAACATCATGGTTAAAATGAACCATGAAATCGAGAGAAGACGACGGTTTCTTGTTGTTTTGAATAGCTTGCACCACATAAACATAAGATATTATCATCATAGTTATTGTCATAGACAACCTTATAACAAATACTCTCCTCATTTTGATTTTTCACACATATACAAAATCTCCTCTTTTCTTCGCTCGGTTCGGCTAATTAGTTCTCCCAAAATACTCAAATCCATGCCATGTATTTATGTAAATTCTGATTAATATTTTTTAGATTAAATTATATTGAGTGAGATTTGATCCTGAAAATTATATAAAGTCTGATTAATTGGAATGCATTGTTTGAACTTTGAACTCTTAATATTTAATTTGAAAAGTCAACGATTCCAAATTAATAAATAAAAACCTAATAAATATTCAAAATATGGGATAGTTATGACTCCTTTTTCTTTCTTTCTAAAGAATACGATGATTTATGATTCCTTTTCAGTACAATAAAATAAATCATAGGTAAGTATTAAATTTTATTTCAAGTTAACAATAACCTATGATTTATTGTATAATCATAATTATTTTGAAAATTTAAAAAATAATTCAATTTTTTAAATAATATTAACACATGGTAAAATTTACATGATATTGGTGCAAAAATGAATACAAATTATATTTACCTATAATTCATGTTATAAACAAATAAGATTAGAGATTAATTTCCAATTTTGATGCCTTTTGCAAAAATGGCACAGCAGAGAGATGAACTATAAAACAACAACAGTGAAGAGACAGAGTACACAGTGAGATATTCAAGTCTTTCTCTCTCTCTTTTTAACACTATATAGAAATATTGATAATAAGGAGATTTTCATCAATACCAACATTGTATTACAAAAAGTAAATACAATGAAAAGCTGTTAAGAAAAGGACTGATAACTGAGAGGCAGGCTGGATGATCAATTCAAAGGAAGAAACTTAATTTTAAAGTTGTGATCAACCAAATCAAATGTTTCTTTTAAAAACTTTTATTTAGTTTCAAAAGTCAAAACTCTACAATATTAAGTTAAGTACATTGTCACTCCGTATATAAATCACTATATAATTTCGTTCCTATTAAAAATCTAATTAGTACAAAATTATTTTAATTTTATCAAATTTAATACATTCCTTACAAATTATTTACCTCTTTAACTTTGATCAAAATTTAAAAGTAAGAACTAATATTAAATGTGGATTAGATTTGATAAAATGTATATATATAAATTCCAAAATAGGATAACATTTGTAAATGATGAATCAAAATTATGTTTAGCTGATAACAATATGAATGATAAATTTTTTGAAATTGAATCATATATATTTTAGTTACTAAATATTAAATATAAAATTTATAAATTAAAAAAAATTGAAGTTATAACTCAACAATATAAAAGTTCTAGAATTTAAATTTTATTTAAAGATAGACAAACAAAGAATACAAGAATAATTAAATTAATAAAATAAAAATACGTAAAATTATTTTACATTAAAAAATTAATTTTATTGTAAAATAAGAGTAGTGTTAAACCCTATTTTCTGTTAAATGCTAAACCCTAATTCAGTTAGGATTGTGCACAGTCAGTACATGTAATTTTGTATCAGTGTAAGGTTGTTAGCTTGCATATGGTATTAGCCCCCTCATGCCGGCTTGTGTTTACACTTTTATCTAGAACTACAAATATAGTGAAACATTGTATAAACGTTACAGGAGAATAGATGTAAGATGTATTTCAGTTTCATTTCTTTCAAGTCTCCCTCCTTCATGCTTCTTCCTATTTACATTGTTTAAGCTGTCATGGTATCAGAGCCATTCGTGGCTTTTGTACCTTATTCTGTAACCTCTGATTAACAAAAAACAAGTGCATATTTGCAACATGCATAGATTAATGCACAACAACAAAAACAATACATCAATGATAAGTGTCTTACAATATTGTACACTCACTAGGCCTTAGATAAGTTTCTCAGTCAATAAACTATGCTAATTACTTCAACAACCAACTATGACTCATTAGGTGGCAACTAAGAGATTATGGATTAATGCTGTATAAGTCAACTAGTTTAAATGTGCCTACTTATGAATGGGTTCTAAGGAATGATGATAGACGATCTATTGGAGAGTACTGCATCTATCTTAACCATTCTTTGATCTCATGGAACTCGGATAAACATAAAATACCTATCATATACTATGACAATGATGGAGTTAGGTACATAACTAAACACCCAGTACTACCCTATACGTGAGAAAATTCTAGTAAGATTGTTAAATATTGACCTCGCTCCATCACAAGAGGAAATTGTTGATATAGTGACTAAATTCTTATCACGCACTCAATTTGTTGAATTGAGAATCAAAGTGACAGTTCTCCCAAGACCTTGAGTATATAGTAAAATGTTAAACCCTATTTTTTATTAAATGCTATCCTTAATTCAGTTAGGATTGTGCATAGTCAGCACATGCAGTTTTGTATGAGTGCAATGTTGTTAGCTTGCATATGGTATCAGCCCCCTCGTGCCAACTTGTGTTCACAATTCTGTCTAGTACTATAAATATAGTATAGCATTGTATAAACATTACAATAGAATAGATACAAGATGTATTTCAGTTTCATTTCTTTTGAAGTTTCCCTCCTTCATGCTTCTTCCTATTTTCATCCTTTAAGCTTTTAAATAGTCACTTTATAATCCTCAAACATTATAAAAAATATGTTTTAATTATTTCATACATAATTAATGGTAGCACATAATATTTTGATGAGTTTACTTTTACAAATTAGATATATTATTAACATTTCTTAAAATTAATACACTTTAATCAAATTAATGTTACATTTTGGATGCCTTAATGATTTCTTGCCAATATTTTATTTTAGGATTTTTTTTTGGTGGAATAACTTTGGTTAAATTGCAATGAATATTACTAGTAGGATCCTATTATTAGATGTTTGAAGATAAAAATGTTTCAAAAAATTAAAAAAGAGTGAAAAATAAAATAAACTAATTTTTTTTTCTAAAATAACTAACTTATTCAAAAATGTAAAATTAAGATGATTAAAGTATATTAATTTTAAATAAAGTTATTAATATATTTAATTTGTGAATTTAAAATAACCTCAAGTATAATTTTTTTTAATAAATTATCTTTAAATTTTATTGAAAATAAAAGAAGGAATATGATTTATAAGTGGGTTTAAAACTAATAAATTACCGTAATTGAAATCTGATTCAACTCCTAACATAACTCTATCATTGTATGTGTGTAAAATTTAATTTAAAAAAATCTCTTCCACAAACACTACATGCTATAAATCTTGTTAGAAATACTATGTGTAAATATTAGAAGGAAATCTTGTTAATTTGTAACAAATACGTGTTTATATGGGAAAGAAAACATATATAAGATCATATTAATTCTTACCAAGGACAGAGAAGAACAAGCATAAAGACAAGACGACAGATCGAGTATAATATATATGAAAAAAAAAATATAATTTACAATATAAGGGGTTATGGAGGTAGGTGTTCGCTCTCCATGCATAAATTAAACATCCTCTGCAAGCAACGTTGAAATCCAGAACTGCTGATCGTGTGGGACGATTCATGACATTCTTTTTTGGCATATATCAAGCAAGCGTCGAATTTAGACCCTGGGTTAGGGGGTATTTTCTTTTTTGACCTTTTTAAAAATTGACCTAGGCGAGACCAAATCTTATTGTAGTTGAAGAAAATATCAATCTTACCCATATGATCATGAGCAAAGACAAGAGAAGCAAAAGAAGATAGATGGTTAATAATGTTGTTGTTGTTGTTGGTCGACTCCGCCTGTGCAGTTAAAATTAACACAATTATAATCGATATAATCATAATCATATTCATAGTCACAGCTATCACAATTACTCCGATGATCCACTCCTTTCTTCTCTGATAATTATATTTATAAATTCTTTTAGGTTTAAATCTTATTTGGTAAAAAAATTCCCCATCTATCTCTCTCTTTTCTCGCTAGTTATTTATTTATTTTTTATTCTGAGCAGCTCTTACACTACTTTAACGCTACTATTTTCCTATAATCAAATGTATAAATTAAGAACCATGTATATGTATTTTATAGGGTAATTAAATGGAATTGTTAACCTTATAAGTAATTGAATTAGCAAAAAATAAACTCTATATATAATTCATTTTACTTAAGTATTATTATTATTATTATTGATAAAATTATTTTTAATAAAAAATAGTTATAAAAATGATAATTTAAATTTAAAGAATATCTCCAATTTTTATACTAATACTTGTGTTTTTGATTCTATCGTTTAAGGTAGGGGAGCTAGCCTTAAAAAAAAAAAAAATTAAATGCACCGTATTATTGCAAAATTAAAATTGACCCGTACAACTTGTCTATTGATTACACACCGTCTTTTTTTCCCTCCTCTTCTTCTTTTGTCTAATCTGTCTTTAACCCTTTAGTAAGTTGAAAACCTTTTTCGACGTGGTTTTTTTTTTTTTTTTTTGCCTCTGGTTAATTATTATTTTATGTCTAGCTTTTGAATTGTTTATAGCTAAGGACGTAGATTCAGTCCGGCTCACTACGATCAAGATTGAACTAATATGACTAGAAACTCGATTAGATTCGAAAAAGTTTAATCCAATTCTATCCAAATAATTTAAGGTACGAGCTTATGGTATAACATTTCTATTGTTAGTCCAACATAAAATACTAGTTAAATTTACTTTTTAAAAAATTTGTGTCATTCAAAATTTTATCAAATTATTCTATGATTTATTTCAACATTTGAATTTGCATGATCAATTAAGTCATTTTAGATTCAAACATTTGAGTCCATACTTACCCTAATGAATTTAGGTTTGGGTTTAAGCTTCTATTTTATTTTAAAAAAATTCGAGAAGGTCCAACATGAAGATATATGTTAACCTACGAAGCCTGACCCTAACTCATAATTTCAAGTTTAAGTTAGTTTAACATGGTTAAATTTATTTATGCATATAATTTGATTTTAAATTTTTTGACAAGATATATATGGATCTACAATACTTGATCTTAATTCACAATTTCGAGCTTGAACTAGTCTAACACGATCAAATGTACATGTATATGATGTACACATTAACTTATTTTTTCCATTTATGAGATATTATTGGAATTCGATTCTATTGTTATTTATAGCATATTATTACCAATATGCATAAAACACATTGAAAAAGTATAGAGAAGAATGAGCAAAGGGGAGCACGGAAAAATTAAAAATACTTGCATGTTATAATTTGATTAGTGGTACATATTTTCATCAACATTTTATTTATTTTTATTTTTTGCATTAAGTTGCATAAAACTAATTAATGAATAGATTAGACTTTTTGCTCCACGTACTTTTAAGTTATGAGTTTGCATTTTGGCAATATAATTGTAGAGTTTTTACTTGAGATACAGTTGGCATACCGAAGGTATATAATACAACCGTTTTTTTTTTAATATGTAAATATATGACATGCATATGTGCATTGTATGAGTAAAATATGCTCCTTTTGCATTACAAAAATACTTGAAAGCGCCGTTGAGCTAATTCAATATCATTTATATGTTTTGTGTGTTAACAAAATCTATTTAATGATCGATCACCTGTGTATCTATTAATACCCACTAAGTCTATATATAATTACTCTCTTTTCATCCTGCATGAGTCTAAGTATGAATTTCAAGGAGTTACGTATTAAGAAGCAGGAGTGTTAATTCAATTCAAAAGATTATTTGTTGTAATTTTATTTACTTAATTTTTGGTGTTTCATATAAGGTTATTTGAGCTATAAAAATATATTTAATTAATTAAAAATATATATAATTAATAATTTAGATTAATTTAAGTTAATTTAGACTATCTTTTTTGTGTTTTATATGAATTTCAATATAACTTTAATGTCTCAAATTAAAATTATATTTATTTAGATTGAATTAATTCTAACTAATTCGAATTCATCTAATTTATAATATTGAATCTTCACTATTATTTAAAAATAATTATAATAATAATAATTTAAATTATTACCGTATCGATTTTTATAGTAATAATTAATTCATTTGATTCTATCATATTTAAGGAAGGAGAACCAGCCTTGAAAGACATAAATATTTAAATTTACCATATTATTCCAAAATTAAATTTGACCCCCCCCCCCCAAGCGCCTAGTTGAAAACCTTTTTAACACTTTTTCATTTCTATTATTGTTTGACTTGCCTTCTTATTTTCTCTTGCCTCTCGTTATAATTTTATGCCTTTTTGAATTGTTCATAGCTAAGTATGTAAATTCAGCTCGGCCCCACTCAAAGACCGAACGATCTCGCAATACTTTTAAGATACGATTTTTTTTTTATTTCGCAATGTAATTGTAGACCTGTTATTCGGTATACATTGTCACACCGAAGACGTATAATATATATGTGTATTGTCTGAGTAAGAAATGCTCATTATGCATCATGCATGAGTCTAAGTGTGAATTTAATATGAGTTATTACGTAGTTATTGGAAGAAAAAAAGGAAGAGTTAGTATGAATATTCGCTCTCCTATATGAATGGGCATTGGATGTCAGATGGTTACGATTAATAAACATAAATATTTTGTATCAATTTTGAATACATTCGATTAATAAATATTGATTATGAGTTTCTAATAATTTTTCTACAATTTAACTACGTTTTTATTTTTTAATATCTATTTTAAAAGCATATTAAATTTTAAAAAAAAAATAAATAACAACTTAATTCTTATTTTATTATATCATTTAAAATATTGACATTAATTTTTATTTTTTAACTGTTTAACAAATGTTTTTAAGTAAAATAAAAAACATATAAAATAAAAATAAATAAAATTCAATCTAATTATATAAATTATTGTACATTTTATTATTAAAATTATATTTTTTTATATAATTATATGTATATAAAATACTAATTTTAATATATGTTCGGTTTCAATTAACCACAGTTTTAATATTGTAATAATTATTCATGTTTCATGCCTTATCGATAGAGGTTATTTGTAGGAAAAAAATCAAATTTTTACAAAGAATCATAATTTTAATTATTCACGATTAAAATATTCATCTCACGTGTACTTTTATAATTAAAAAAAGCTTATTTTTTGAGATAGTAATTAACTTGATAAAAGCTAAAAGTATGTCTTATATAAAAAGTTTCTATAATCAAATGTCTCAAAATTTCCTTAAATTAAGTTATTTATACAATTTAATTTCTTAGATTATAAATTATTTTATTTTATTCCTTAACTTTTTAAAAAGGGCTAATTAAGAACAAAATATTTTATTTTAATGATTTTTTATTTATAATATCAATATTTTCTATCAAATAATTAAATTACAATTAAACTACGAGTCTTTAATAAAATAAAAATAAAATTTAATATAAAATAGTTTAAGAAAATAATAATAATAATAAAATTCAAATAAAAAGTTATTTAAATATATATTTTAATATTTTTTTAAAAATTAAATTAATAAAATATTGAAACAAAATAGTGAAAATTACAAATATTAAAAAATGAATATTTTGTAATTTTATTTTATAAAAATATTTAATATATTTTATTTTTAATAATAATATTAAAAATTATTTTTAATAAAAAATAATAATATCTTAATAAAAATATTTAATATATTTTATTTTTAATTATCATATTTATAAAGTTAAGTAACTATATGTTACCGTTTGTAATCTAAGGAATAAAATAAAATAAATAATTTAATTGAAGAGAATTCTGTGATACTTTTTTCTTTGTTTTAATAGAAATTTCAAAGAGGAGATAAAGTTTTCCATTTATAATTATTTTCAATCTATTTGATGGCTCTTTAGTCATTAGTCAGATGGTAAAAATGGTGACTCATATTTTTTATCTCAAAAATTTGTGTTATATATCAAAATAAATTATATTGATAAGAAAATAAAATATCTTTGATGAAAATACACTCTAGATGTGTTGACGCCTACAGAATATATATTCTTTTTGAAGTAGAAGAGAGAGGCTACACAAATTAAATTCTACCGTTCCAGATACTTTTTAACTAATCGGATTAAATTATGGTTTATTTGTTATTTATTAATTCGCCACCTTATTGCCATGAATTTAAATTGAAATCTAATATGTGTAATATTTTTTTATTTAATAAATTTTTTAATGCCTTTTAAAAAATTATAGTTCATGATTTATAAAAAGTACGTATTTCTGTATTTTTTAAAGCATATTCAATAAATTACGTCCATGTCTCTAGTAGTCACATGCATAACATCTGATGATTGAGACAAAAAAGGAAAAGAAAGATATAACAATTATAGAGTAAACAGAGAAATAGTTACCTTTCTTGCTACAATCAAGAGTATCATGATATAACAATAAAAATAATATTAAATAGTATTTAATTAAATAATATTTAATATTAAATAATTATAAATAATCTAATCTAACATCTAATTAAATAATATTTAATATAAAATAATAAATTTATTTTTTAATAATAAAAATATATTAATTTAATATAAAATATATTATTTTAATATTTATAAATTTTAAGATAGTTGTTTTCGTTTTTTTTTCTTAATAACCATTGTACGTAACAAATATACGAATTAAAAGTGGGAAAAACGTTCTATTATATTCTAAAAGAAGAATTAAAAGAAAGGGACAAAATTAAAGACACTAGTAATAGTGACTAGTGAGTAAATAATGTATCCAGTTCTACAAATTTGGAGGTAAGTCATCGTGATCCAGACATAGTTTAAAAAGAATCGTAAAGCAACTTTGATAACTACTCGTCTTGGTCGTTTGCCGGCAAACTTTGTCGGCCCATACCCGGCAAATTCCGAATTTTGCTGATGGGTTAGGAGGTGGTCTTACTACGGGCTTAGAGTTAGAAGAACTCTTTCCTCTTCTTCTTCTTCTTCGTCTTCTTTTTCTTGTTTTTACATATCGTTCTATTCTATACAAAATCTTTTTAAACAAAGTATCAGTCTCATCAATCTCACTATTTTCTGTATCATTATGATGAACAAAGACAGGGGATGAAGTATAATAAAGCTGGTTATTAATGTTGTATGCATTGGCTTGTGAATTTTTATCATCGAAAATTAACAAAATTATAATTGATACAATCATCATCATCATCATCATCGCCATAGTAATTAATCTTCTTCTCATTTCTTAATTTATCCTTTGATATATATCTTCTCTTTGTTTCAACATTTAATTTGTTCTCACTTATATTAGTCCTCTCTCGACCCTGTATTGGTAATTAATCAAATAATTAAGAGTGATGTGACAACAAGATTATTAAATTTATGTATTTGGAATAATTTAATCCATATTTTTTCAGTTAATATATTTTGGTTGTATTTTTAGAAAGAAAAAAATGTACATTTTGGTTTTTAATTTTTAAAACTTTAGGAAATAAAGTTTCTAATTTTAATAAAATTTAACAATTAGATTATTTTTAAAAGAATTTAGAGATTTATATAATACAAATAAATAAATTTAAGGATCGAGTATTTTTCCATTATTTAATTAGTCAATAAAAGATAACAACGTAAGATTTAAGAAAGAGCAAATTAACTAGTTGATTAAGCTTGGCAAATTATTACTCTCATGTGCCAATGTTGCCAAAGGTTAGCTAGTGTCTATCCGTGGTTTGGGCTTATTTTATGGGTGAAGTCACAAAGTATCCCATTTGTATTGGAAAAAAATGAATCGATTATTAGTCATTAGATTTGAGCAAATTAATATTAATTAGATATTTTAGAATTGACAAATTGGTCTTTTACTTCAGACCAAATAGGTATCTTTTCTCCCTCTAAGATTAGGTTTGAGTTCAATTCTAAAAAATATCAAACCACAAATTTTTTTTAATTTAGATATTTAATTTTTTTTAAAGGATAACTACGTTATCATAATTTTGCGATAGAGAAATTTTATTAATAATTATTTTATACATTAATAATGACATAAAAATATAATTTATTATAAAGATGTAATAGATAATTTATATACGTTTTTTTATAGTAATAATAAAATAAAAAATAATTTTGATAATATATATATATATATGTGTCACAGATGACTGAGCTCCCAATTCTTTTAAACAAATAACTTTTACACCCCTTTACTCATGTAAAAAGTCTTATTATTATAATTCACCATAAATGTGACCTCTTTTTTTTTATAATAGAAATGTGACTTACTTAAAACTAATAGTATTTATTATTTTTGTAATACTTTTTTTAACAAATAGTATTTGATATGTTTTAAGTATCTGATTTAAAACAGATGAGATGTGAATCTTATAGATAGAACGGTAGGAAAACTATAATTATGTTAAATATCAAAAAATATTCATTACCTTCAGCATAAGGGTCATACATGCTCTCTAACAATTATGTTAATAGTAAATTGACTTTATAAGTATATTACATTTTTTTAAGAAAATATTTTTATTAAATAAATATAGAATTAATGTGAACTATTCCATCATCTATACTTCAAAACTAATTAATAATTTTAATTAAATATTTATTTTTTATTTTAATTATGGTCGTTTGAACAAGGAATATTTAAAAAAAAAAATTTTAAATAGAGTTTTTAAGAATATTGATGGAGTGATTTCTATTTACAATTAATTGAATTCTTCTTTAAAATTAAAATTTATTTAAATATATGTTCAAAAATAGTAATAATAATTCAAAATTTTGGTTGGAAGCATAGTATGAGTTGTTGTTACTTGGTGATGAATGAAATTGTTGGAGTTTGACAATTTTTATACTTAAAACATGTACCGATCATGAAATATACGGTACTATTATTTTTTTGAAAAAATATGTACACACTCACTCACACCATGACACATATTTACACCGGCAATGTATGAACTTATTAAGTCTTTATAATGTCTATAAGGAGTATATACATGCAAGTCAATAACATAAATGATATAATGAATAATGCTAGCAACACTCCTTAATACATTCTCTCACTTACTCCACTTATTTCATTGACATTTGCTATTTTTTGAAAAAATTAAAATTTACTTTAAATGAAACATACATTTTTGAAAACTTCAACTATATATCAACATAAGAAGTGAAAGAACATATGAAGAAGTATATACGAGGGATAAAGGGTATGGCTATGGAGACATATATATATATATATATATATATATATATATATATATATAGCTTAACATGTGTGTGTCAAAACAAACTAGATACCCGGTGGAATTGCCGCCGATCTCGATCAAATCCTTGCACACTTTATCAGCCCATAATTCACAAACACCGTATTTTAATATTCCGATGGTTTGGAGGGTCGTTGTTTTATTAATTAGGCCATTCTCTTTTCTCTTTTTGTTGATTTTCTCTGATTTTTGTTGAGAGAGTTATTGAATTGATTTTGGCTTAATGTCTAATGTTATATTTATACATTGAAAGGAAAAAACTAACCGTTATTAACTAGCCGTTACTAAACTAGCCGTTATTAAACTAACCGTTATTAACTAGCTGTTATTAAACTAGCCGTTACTAAACTAGCCGTTATTAAACTAGCTGTTATTAACTAGTCGTTACTAAACTAGCCGTTATTAAACTAGCCGTTATTATTCTAATTATTTTCAACACTCCCCCTCAAGTTAGGTGTGTAGATATCGGTCAACCCTAACTTGCTTAAATTTTCTTCAAATGATTTCAAATCTAAACCTTTGGTGAAGATGTCCGCCAATTGTTTTTCACTTCTCATAAATGGAGTTTCAATTTCCTTTGCTTGAATTTTTTCTCGAATGAAGTGGCAATCCACTTCGATGTGTTTTGTTCTCTCGTGAAACACCGGATTTGATGCTATATGTCGCGCCGCTTGGTTATCACAAAACATCTTCATTGGTTCTTGAATTTTAATTCTGATATCCAAAAGAAGTTGTTTGATCCAAGTTAGCTCGCTTGAGGTTGATGCCATGGCTCGATATTTTGCCTCGGCACTTGATCGTGCCACAACATTTTGTTTCTTGCTTTTCCATGTGACTAAATTTCCGCCTATAAACGTGCAAAAACCAGTGGTTGATTTTCTATCAAAGTTACCAGCCCAATCTGTATCGGAGTAGCCACACACTTCATTAGAATTATTACGTTTCATGAGAATTCCTTTACTGGGTGTCCCTTTTAAATATTTTAAAATTCTATGTATAGCCTCTAAATGTGGTGTTCTAGGTGTATGCATAAATTTACTAATTTGGCTTACTGAAAAAGAAATGTCTGGTCGGGTTACCGTTAAATAAATTAATTTTCCTACAAGTCTTTGAAATTGGTTTATGTCTTCTAAGGGTTCGCCATCCTCAATATTTAATTTGCATTTACTATCTATTGGTGTAGATGTTGGTTTACTCCCTAATTTACCAGTTTCTTTCAATAGATCAAGTGTATATTTTCTTTGTGAAATAAAGAGTCCCTTGGGTGAATGTGCTATTTCTATTCCTAGAAAATATTTTAATAAACCTAAGTCTTTGATATCAAACTTCTCCTTTAATTTCATTTTCACTTTTTTAATTTCTTCCAAATTATTTCCGGTAATTATTATATCATCTACATATACTAGAATTATGGTTGTGAATGTACCATAATTTTTGGAAAATAATGAGTGATCGGCATTACTAATTTTAAAGTCACAAGAAATTAAAATAAGAGCTTAGTTTTCCATACCATGCTCGTGGAGATTGCTTTAGTCCGTAAATAGATTTTTTTAACCTACATACTAGACTAGAATTGTTTTCTTTTTTATGACCAGGTGGAAGCGTCATATATACCTCTTTTTCAAGTGTTCCTTGGAGAAAAGCATTCTTGACATCCATTTGATGTAAGGTCCAATTTTGGTTTACCGCTATGGAAAGTAAAATCCTAACGGTATTCATTTTGGCCACGGGTGCAAATGTTTCTTGATAATCTACACTATAGGTTTGAGTGTAACCTTTTGCCACTAATCGTGCTTTGTACCTTTCAATAGTACCATCACTATTAAACTTAATCTTATAGACCCATTTACATCCTACGGGTTTCTTTCCTTTGGGTAGTTGTACGACTACCCATGTTTCATTTTTTTCAAGTGCTCTAAGTTCTTCTTCCATTGCTTTGCACCATACCAGTTGACCTATTGCTTCCTCATAGTTATTTGGCTCATTTTCTTTTAAAATTGAGGTCAAATAAGTCCTATATTGTGGTGTAACATTTTCATAAGATAAATAATTTTAGATAGGATATTTTACCTCATATGTTACAAAATCCCGTAATCTAGTTGTAGGTTGTGGAGTTCGATTAGACCTTCTCAATGGTATTATTTCGATAGTACCATCTTCCCCCTCACTTTGAAAAGTGTCTTCCTCTTCATTCTCATTGATTATTTCATTTTCATTTTCTACTACTATATTTCCTTCTTCAGAATAAAAAAATAGAAATGTAAATTCATTTGGTTTCTCTTGGTTATTAGTCTCCTTTTCTAGTGTTTTGTAATATGGCTCATTTTCTTGAAATGTCACATCTCTTGAAATGTAATGTTTTTTGTTAATCGGATCATAGTATTTATAACCTTTTTTTTTAGATGAATATCCCAAGAAAATAGCTTTGATTGATGTATAATCTAACTTGTGTTGTTTATTTTTGTGCACATAACATGTACATCCAAATACTCTTAAATGATAGATATTGAGTTTTTCTTGGTAGAGGATTTCTAATGGGCTTTTGAAATTCAAATTGGCACTTGACAATCTATTAATTAAATATGTTGCGGTGAGAACAGCATCCGACCAAAAAATTATTGGAACATTATTTTGAAACAAAAGTACTCTTGTTACTTCAAGTAAATGTCGATTTTTTCTTTCCGACACACCATTTTGTTGGGGTGTGTAAATACAAGTTGTTTGATGTAAAATTTCTTTTTGCTTGAAAAAATTTGTAAAATTTTGATTTACAATTCCGTTCCATTATCACTTCTAAAAGTTTTAATCTTTGCATCATATTGATTTTCTACAAAATTATAAAATTCTTGAAATTGAGAAAATACTTCACTTTTATTTTTTAACAAGTGTAACCATATGGTTCTTGAAAAATCATCTATAAATATAACAAAGTATTTATAACCATTAAATGACTCAATTGGAGCAGGTCCCCAAACATCAGAATGTATTAACTCAAAAGGTTTTTTGCTTTTACAATTGGATAAACTAAATGGTAACCTTGTGTGCTTTCTAATTTGCAAATTTCATAACTACTACAATCTAGTTGTTTGAAATCAAAAATACATTTCAAAATCTTATCGGAAGGATGTCCAATTCTCTTATGCCAAAGAGTGCCTAATTCTTCTTCTTTTTTAATATTGAAGTTGCATTTTTCTTCACTCAGAATATAAAGCCCATTTCCTAGAAAACCTTCATCAATGATATTCTTCGTTATCAATTCCTGAAAAATCACATTTTTGGATGTAAATGTAATTTCACAATTTAAGTCTTGTGTGATTTTACTAATGGATAACAAGTTAGATGTACAATTATTCACATGCAAAACATTTGAAATTTTTCTTGAAAGGAGACTAATTGAACCATTTCCTAAAATTTCCATTTTTTCACCATTTGTAACGATTACAAATTGTTTAGTCTCACTTTTTTTGTAATTATTAAGTAAGTTTTTATTTCCAGTTATGTGATCAGTTGAACCTGAATCAAGAATCCATTTGGAATTTAAAGAATTTTGAGTATGGTTTGTAATCATACCAGAGGTTTTTTGAGATTTTCCTTGAAACATCGCGGATAATTGTGTATACAGCTGCCTCATTTGATCCATATCCACCTCACCTTTTATTTCTTTTTCAGCCTCGTTTGTACTCATATCCCCTTTTTCCTTTTGTGTAGAGTAACCCATTTTTTCTCTACTCTCTACCCGATTTTGTCGCTGATCTCCCCCTCTGACGAAGCCTCTATCTCGCCTTCCCTTTTGCCGGAGATGAGGGTTGAGACACCAGCATTCCTCGCGCTTGTGTCCTTCCTTCTTACAATAATCGCAGCGAGTGAGTGACCAGCATTCCTCACACTTGTGTCCTTCCTTCTTACAATAATTGCAGCGAGTGAGTGTTTGGTCTCCCCGACGTTCTGGCCTAGGGTTAGATCTGGTGATGAAAGCCTTGGCTTCGGGGTTGTCAGGTAGTTGAGTACCCATCACTATTCTTCTTGTCTCTTCTCTTTCAACCATCCCAACAACCTCATCAACAGATGGCAGCTCACCCATGAGAAGAATTTGTGAGCGTACCCCCTCATAGCTTGAATCGAGCTTGGCGAGGAAGATGAAAATTCCATCCTGCTCCTCTCTTCTTTTGATTTCATCAAGATCGGCTGTGAGAGGTCGATACACTCTAATCTCATCCTTCTTTTTTTGGATTTGGCTAAATAGTTCGGTGACAGATTGATTTTGTTGTTGTAAATGTTGAAGTTCTTGCTGAAGTTGATAAATAAGAGAGTAATTTTTCTTTTTTCCGAACATTGTCTCGACTTTAACCCACATATCTCGAGTTGTATCTAGATATGTCATAAGATCAAAGATGTGGGGTTCCATGGTTGCCAGTAACCAACTCATGACTAGATTGTCACTCTTTCTCCATTCTGAAATTTCCTTTTTTTCTTCAACTGTTGGGTGTGTTGGATCTTCGGCTTTTGGTTTTGATTTCTCACCAGTGACATGCTCAAATTTGTCTCTACCGATTAGACCAAAAGTCACTTGACGTGCCCAAAGATGGTTATTTTTACCATTTAACAGCACACCTGTAAGTCTCTCTATATGTTGTGACATTTTCTAGATTTCTTGAACTAATACAGTTCTTATTTGTGGGATTGATTTGGAGCAAGATCAAATCTACTCTGATACCATGTTGATTTTCTCTGATTTTTGTTGAGAGAGTTATTGAATTAATTTTGGCTTAATGTCTAATGTTATATTTATACATTGAAAGGAAGAAACTAGCCGTTATTAACTAGTCGTTATTAATATTATTAATTTATAAAAATATATAAATTAATTAAATTAAATAATAATTAGAATATAGGATTTTTAGGAAGGACTATGGGCTATTGATTAAGTTTAGCTAATCATTATTCCAATGAACTCATTTCAAAAAATAGCTTCTATCTGTTATAAAAATATATAAATTAATTAAATTAAATAATAATTAGAATATAGGATTTTTAGGAAGGACTATGGGCTATTGATTAAGTTTAGCTAATCATTATTCCAATGAACTCATTTCAAAAAATAGCTTCTATCTGTTTGTTGAAAGTTTGGGTTCATTTTACTGGTTTTAAGTATTAATATTATTAAAAAAAATAAAAAAAGAATAATATTATTAACAAATTAATTATAGGAGTATATTTGATAATGATTTTGATTTATGATTTTTTATTTTTTTCAAATATTTTATTATTATGTATGTTTGATGGATATTTTTATTTTAACTCTAATTCATCTATCATTTCTCTTATTTTATCTCTCTCAAATTTTTCCAGTTGCACCTCAAAAATTTACTAAAAGGAATTGAGCCATATTAAAGTTAAATATTAACTTTTCCAAGTATATGTTAATACGTAACACCAGCTTATACTATTTTTAAGAAAATATTTATACTAAATAAATATAAAATTAATAATGTGAACTACAACATCATCCATACTTCAAAATTAATAAATAATTTATAATTAACTAGAATTTTAAATCAGCTCCAAGTTTCAGTGCACTACTTAAATTACTTGTATAGTCTCATTTAATGGGTTTTCCTTTTAATTTTAAAGATACACCAAAAATTCAAATTCAAGTGTAACAAATATCTTAAACTTACTTAAAATTATTAGTAACTCAATCTAAATCGGTTCAACAAACTCCTTACTTTATTATTTGATTGTTTTTATAGTTAGGGGTGGACGTACATGGTAGTAATAGAGGATATATATCTCTCCTTACTTGATTAAAAATATAATTTTATATGTTAATTTTTACAAATTTTATAAAAATTAAATTATATTTAAAATTATTAATGCTCTCAATTTAAGTTTTAAACTCATATGTCAAGTGAATAATGTTTTAAACTAATTTTTTTTTTTGTGTAAAATCAATTACTTTATTAACTAAAATATAATAAATTTGTAACAAAATTCACATTTAAACTTATTTGCTAAAAAAAAATTTAGAATGAAATTTTTAACTATATTATTTAATTTACTTTTTATTTAAAAAAAATCATGTAAATATTATATTATTGATTATTGATGAGTGTCCTAACTGAATAAGAATCTTAAATACACCGCTCTTTATAGTAGTGATATTTTCAAATATATATGAGAATGTCATAAGCTTTGGGCATGGAATTTCTTTAATGAAGTATTTTAATTTTATAATTTAAAAAATATATTTTAATTTTAAAATGATGTAAATAAATCCCGTTGCTTTGTATTTTTGGAAGTAAATTAATGATTTTTTTTAAATTACGAGAACAAAATATTTCAATTAAAATCAATAAGATTAAAACCTTCATTTTATTACAACTTTATCATCCATCACTTTTAATTATGCATAAAGATCTAGGAGGTTTGAATTCTTAAGGTTTGGTTCGAGGAAATATATCAAGGAAATAAACATTAAGTTAGTTTTTTTTTCATTTACATTTTTAAGCATTTAAATTGCAGCTCCTTCAAAAAAATCAACTTGACCATCTCCAAGACTACATCAAAAAATCAAATTTGTTACAAATTTTGGTGTAAAGTTACTCTAACTTGGCACTAAATTTTGTATCAAATTTGTTAATATGAACAGTATTTTGTTAAATTTAATATAACTTTTGGTATAATATTTGGTGTAACTTTAAAGGAATATTTTATTTTATAAATAAATATATTTTTAGTGTAATATTTGATGTTGTAAATTAGATAGATGTAAAAATTTAGTGTAATTTTTAATGTAAAATGATATAAAATTTAATGTAAAATAATGTTAAGTATTTGAGATGATATAAGAGGTAGAAATTTGCACTCTTCACCGTAAAATAGTTATTTCTTCTCTTTAATGAATGTAATTAATAGTTTTTCGAAATTTACGTGAAAATACAAATTGTTTGTACACAGCCAAATAAAGTAATGCAATATAAATTACAAGTCTTTTTAAAGTTTCTTATAAAGGAAAATTCTATATAGATGTATTTTCCATGTAAATATCCACTGATGGGTAATTACTTTAATTAATATTTTTTTTAAATAATAAAATAATATACTAATCATAAAAATAATAATTATTTATAAACTATTTAAATATTTTTACTATTACAAAAATATTTAGTATATTATTTCATATTCAACTATGTTCATTGAACACCATCTATTAGGAGTTATTATCAATTTTTATAAGTTTTAAAGATGTTGTTTATTTAAATTTTTTTATTTTATACTTTAACCTTACTTGTAATTTCAATTATAAGAATTTAACATTTTGTAATATTTGAAAAATCATTCTTATTTGTGTCACCGTTCACAAATATTATTCTGTAATTTTCGTACAAATTGATTTTTGAATATATATTGAAGACATAATTAATATAAATATGTTTGGTTGAACTATACAAATAGTTCTAAATCATTTTACATTTTATATTTTGGTGCTCGTATTATATTTTAATGATTTGGTTTATTTATTTTTTAATTTTCACTATTTAATTTTCTTTTTTTAATATATTAACTTTATTTTATATTTGGTCTAGAATTTAAGACAAATTTAAAATTGAACTTTAAAACCATAAAAAAAAAAGTAAGGGAAGCAAAGAGTAAAAACTAAAAAAAATAAACGGATTAAATTGTTAGGAAAAAAAATAGAAAGATCAACATGTAAAAATTCAAAAAAAAGGGATTAAATTGTAAGTAAAAAAATTAAGAAAACGAAGGGGTGAAAATTAAAATTACAGGGACTAAATAAAAAAAAAGTAAAGAGACCAAATTTTAGAATGCTAAAAAAAATGAATGACTAGTTGTGTTGTTTAGTTAATATATTTTCATAAATATGAAAATTAAAAAAAATATTTATATTATAAAATAAATGTTGAGAATATATATATGTTCAATAGATTACAGAAAATGAACATATATTTAATATATTTCTAAATACCACACTCAAAAATAAAAATAAAAAATTGCATGCGAGCTTTAAGAAGTGGAGGTATAGGAGGAGGTAAGCTTTTCGTGATAGCAAATATTGTACTGATCATCGATTTTACTCCATTTATTACAAATTGCTTTAGCCCACTCACGGCAAACTACATATTTTGCATTTGCATTTGCATTTGCAATTGGGGTTGGTTTTATAGTCACAGAATTACTGGCCGCCTTAGTAGTTTTTGCATTATTCTTGTGGCCTCTGAATAGTTGGCGAATTTATATTACAAACCGTAACCAAGTGAAAAGTCGTCGCTCTGGAAATTCTTTATAATGTAATTGTTGTTATCAACATTGGCTTGCACAAAATGGAATACTTATCTTTTAATGTCTAACATAATAATAAGTGACACTCTGACCATCACCAATGTAACATATCCTCCTCTCATTCAGTTCCCCTGCTTATAGCTACTGTTGGAACAAGTTTACAAAAATAGTGTAGGAACAATATTACCGATAACTTGAAAGTAACTGCTTGGGTTGAGTCGCGGACTAGGTCGCTCTCTTTAAGACGTTTTGCGGCTCTGCCCAATTTGTGCAAATACATATATCGTCGTCAGGGATAAAACGAGAATCTTTAATCTACGTCGAACTGCGATTGATGAAGACTGGAATGCTACACCTGAAACTTTGTTGCTTGGAAAACTAAAAAGAAAACTTAGAAATTGTAAAGAGAATTGTTTCTTTTCGTAGGAAGATGAGATTGTAGATTGTTGTGTTTCAAATGAGAGCTAAAGCCCTCCTTTTATAGATTTTAGAAACCGTGTGGCAATTATGAATAAAACGGTAATGTCTGGGAATTAAGAGCGTAACGACCATTCTGAGTAATGAAGAGTAACAGCCATTTTCAGATTAAAGACGAGTAACGGATAACGGATATATTTTTTATGAGTAAATACGAGCAACGGCTCTTTTTTCTGAATAAAGAAGACAAACGGCCATATTCTTAATAAAAGAAAATAACGGTCATTTTTTTCTGGAAAAAAAAAAATATATATATATATATAACAACCATTTTGTAAGTGGAAAAAATTTTCCTTAAAAGAATATTTTACCAAAAAGGAAAATACCACCTCACCACACACACGCACTCGGACTCGGCTGCGATTGACTGACAGCGTCTTGGCGTGTGGTATCACATTTGCCTAGGTCCTCTCTCCTTCCACAAAAGTGGGTGCTCCTTGGGGCCCAATCCCAATAGCCAACTTTTTACTATTTATAACTCTTTAAAATAATGTAAAAAAACAACTTGAAACAAAGACACATTTTCCAACAAATTTTTTTTAAATAAATTTCATCTTTTTCCAACAGCTACTATGGCTCCATCGTACAAAACTTTACACTCTTGTACATACATTTTAGATCGATTATCATATGACGCATACATTGTTTAATTTTAAAATATTAAAATAACAAAAAATTAACCAAATACTTACAAAGCCAAGTGCATTTATCTCTAAAACCTATTATCATCTCGTAGGTTTTCGGTTTCTAATGTGGGATACTTCAATGCATTCTCTAACCAAAGAAAAGGATCATTTGTGATTGCCTTTTCAGTCAATCTAGGAGGAGGAAAAAAAATCTCTCCCTAAAAATCTAGGAAGAGGTTATTTAATTTTAATGAATCATTTCTTTAAAAATAATTTACATACGACAGGCCTGTTATATAATTCTTATTAATATCAAACATTGATCTCGGTACTACTTCTAATATGTCCGTTTCATTTAAGTCCTAATAATTTTATAAATTTTGAGTTATTTATATTTCCAAATTTTGTCTTTAATTTTATCTATAAAAAAAATAATTTATTATACATGAGCCTATGTAATTTCATCGAGCGCTGTGAACATAATTTTTCTGTCTTTTTACATTATCATAATGTATATTCTGTATGTCAGACTTGCGCACGAGTCCATGTAATTTCATCCAGCCCAAAAGGTTTTCTTAAAAAAAATAAAATAATAAGCCCTTAATTAAATGTTATTTAACTAATACTCGAACCTCGACTTGATCACCTCTAATAAACAGGTGTGTGCTCCATGTCTTTTCGTTATAAAAAAATGAAAGGTTAAAATATTAATACCCATAATTCCTCTATTAATTTTAAGTTTTTAAGGTACAGTATTATTTTTTATTTCTAAAAAAGTATTATTTTAATTAAATGATAAGCTCATCATATTATTAAACTCCTTAATTTATTAATTACAATTGAGTTCGTACCTACAATTAAATTAAGATATATATATATTTTTATTTTAATAATTGATTTCTATAAAATTAATAAGAAACACGACTAATATAATTCTAAAATGTTAATTAAATAGTTGTAATGAGATGATTTATAATTAATTTAAAATTGTAAGTAATTAATTTATAATAGATGATTTAGGATGTATATATAAATGTACTTTAGGTTAGTGCCACACATTAAAAATAATAATTAAACAAAAAGGAGAAAAAAAAACATCATTCGTAACTAAGGAATGACAATAATGGTGAGAATATCAATTATAATTATCAATCTCTTAAACCATTTATTTATCGACACATAAGTGTGAGTTCTTTTTGATGCATTTACATATTTTAAAAACAATTATATTACTCGTACATTTATAATTAAGATCGAGATCATGAATTTTTTACAATTTTAAATAAGTTTTTACATGAAGCGAAAAACTTGTTAAAATTTACACATATTAGAGTTGTAGATTTTGGTATTGCCAAATTATTTTTGTATTTCTTTTATTTGCATTTGCTCGCTTTATCTTTGGATTGTAAGATTATTAGCCTTTTGGTTTATATGTAAAAGATTTATGGATGAGGTTTATATGGGTGTAATCACTTGCATATAAAGAACCTTATTTTAATATAAATATTAATAATAATTTATTTAAATTATCCACATATATTATATATTTATAAACTTAATTAATACAAAAGTTTTTTTCAACTTAAAGGTTTGATTTATATTGATTTTTTAAGGACATCGAACACATCTCTTTTCAATTTTAATTCTTTAATTAACTATTAAAATATATGTTTGTAATTCAAAATTTTATAATCTGTTTATTATTAAAAATTTGTGTAATAAATCATACCATTTAAAACTTGATTATTAAAATAAATATTTGTAATTCAAATTTTGAAAACATATGTATGAATTGAGTATTAAAATTTTATAAACTAAATCATATAATTTAAAAGTTTATAAATCTATATATAAAATTCTAAAAAATTTAAAACTTATGTAATTGAGTTCATTCAAAATTTGGGATCAAAGATGTAATTTAGATGGAGTGCAATATAAGTCACTTTTTTTTTTTTTACAAATGTATTACTTTAGTCACTTTTTTTTTAAGTGGTTTATCCCAAATTACATTATTTTTTAAAAATGAATAAATTTACTTTAATTTATATTATTATATTCAAATTATAGAAAAATACAAAGAGGGACTTGTTTGAATTCAACTAATCTTTTTTATTTATTTTTTTAGTTTTTTTTAACGTTAATAAACTTCATAAAACTATATGAATATATGTAAATAAAATTTATGAAAAAAATGACAGAAAAAAAAGTGATTAGTTGATTTTCAATAATGTTCTTTATAATGTGTATTTTTTTATTTAAATAGAATAATATATTTGTAATGTGTATTTTTTTATTTAAATAGAATAATATAAATATAAATGAATTTGATATTTTTTAAAAATAAAATAACTTAAGGTGAGTCATTTAAAAAAAAATGATTAAAACAAACTCTTTATAAAAAAAATGACTTTGTGTTACACTTTATCCTGTATAATTTAGCCATTTTTATTGTCTTTTGATTTAGCTTTTTTTTATTGTCTTTTGGTTTGGCTGGATTATATACTGCGTGATGTACCGGTATTCACTTAAGTTTTTAGTTTTTTCTATTATAATAAAAATATTTACTATTTGATGAGGTAAAAAAAAGTTGGAGCTCTAATACCAGAAAGAATTAATTATTTATGAATTTAATTAAAAATTAAAATTAATAATATATTTAAGGCTTTTTTTTTATTGTGGTTGGAGTATATACTACCTAATGTAATGGTGTTCAAATAAATTTTAGGTGTTTTTATTATAATAAAAGTAAGTATTAATTCAACCTTTTGAGGAAAAAACGTTCGAGCTTTAGCACTTGAAAAAAAATTATTATTTGTTCGAGTTTATGATATACTGGTATGATGTGGTACGATTATGAGTGAATTTCATTCATTTATCTGTAATGTTTGTTTAATTATATTGTTAATAAATTATTAATGTTATATTATTTTTATGCAACTATATTTTATCAGTTATATATTAGTTGTATTTAATTAATATATTTTTCTTAAAAACACTTTTTTAAATAATAGATTCTTATTTTCTATATTTATACATGTATTAGTATTCATTATAATTGTTAATGTAAATACATTTAGTATATTCAATTTGGTATCAGAGTAGGAAATAAAAAAAAATTCTTATCGATTTCTGAGCAGCAATGTCGTCGTCAGTTTTATATGCAGTGCCGTTAAATCTTCTCGCACTATTCAGTTCGTGCCATAGTTGTAGATATGTCCGTCCGTTGCAGATCCGTCGTCCAGTCCGCGACGTCCAACCCGCGCTGTCCAGCCTGTGTCATCCAACCTGCGCCGTTCAGCCCATGTCGTCCAACCCTACGTCGTTCAGCTCACACACCAGCCCTGCATGTCCAGCTCGGCCCCAGCCCTGCGCTGTCCAGCTCGCGCACCCCTACGTCGTCCAGCTCGCGTACCCCTACGCGCCGTCCAGCTTGCGTACCCATGGGCCGTCCAACTTCACCCCTGCATTCTCTGTGAGTCCGCACAGCTCCTGCACTGCTCTGTTCAATTTTTAATTTTTTCAGTTTTTTAAGCTCTGTCCTAATTATCAGTCCTAATCCAAGCCCATCAGCCCTAATTCACACCCATCAGCCCAAACATTTAGACAGCCCACTTATCAGCCCAACCCGACCCAAAAAAAAATCCAAAATCTTTATTCCATTGCACAATATATTTTCAATGGAAGATTCAAGACAACATCAAGTTTTCAAAATTCATGAAGTTCTAAATTATGAAGTTTATGTTAAGAGTTTATAAATTGATTCTTTCGGGGGTACTAAACTTAATGGTCAAAATTTTCGAACATGGAAAAAAGTTATGTCTGTTTATCTTCGTGGGATGCATAAGATGGGACATGTATCTGGATCAATCAGGGCTCCTAGTCAAGATGATATAGAAGCCTATACTAGGTGGGAAGATGATGATGGCTTTGTCATGTCAATTCTATTTAGAGCCATCATTGATGATATATTACAAATGGTGGAGGAATGTGAAACTGCTGAGGCCATATGGAATACCTTAAGCGATCTTTATACAAATGAGTCTAACTTTATTCAAGTTCATGAACTCATGTGCAAAGCTGCTGGCATGCAGCAAAATGGGCAACTAGTATCTCTTTTTTTTACCAAGTTGAAAAATGTATGGGCTGAAATTGACCAAAAACGCCCGTGCAAAATTAAAAATCCAGAAGACCTTCTGTGGTACCAGAAGGAGAAGGAGCTTGAACGAGTACATGCTTTTTAAGAGGCCTTAATACAAAACATAATAGTGCTAAAGGCAAATTTCTTCGAATGTCAAACCCTCCGAGCTTGACTACCGCCTTTACATACATCCGTAAAGACGAATCTCAACAAGAGAGTCTTCATCAGACACATGTTGAGGTATCAAGCCTAGCCATTCAAGCCAAATCAAAGGCACCTTTCCTCCAGCAGTAAAATTCAATTTCACTTCATCAATAGGGACCTCCACCATGTTTTACCAATCGCCCTCGTTCTCCCTGCTCTTATTGCAATGAACAGAGGCATCTTCGTGAGACTTGTTGGAAACTGTATCCACACTTGAAACCAAAAGCAGACTACTATGGAGCAAAACGACAACATCATCGTTCTAAAGCAAAAGCAATTGTAGTGTAAATTGTCCAAGAACTAGACTACTATGGACAGAATCATCCTATGGAATGTGGAGGTATCCCTACAGCATCAATAGTTGGTCGTGGTAAGATTGGTATGACCTTAAATGTTTCTCACTCTATTGGGTCTAATACTTGGATTATTGATTCTGGTGCATCTGATCATATGACTTATGATAAATCTTATTTTAATGAGTTATCTCCCCCACCAATGTCTTATGTTCCGAATGCTAATGGTGAGGCCTTTCTTGTCTTAGGAAAGGGGTAAGTTCATATCACTCAATCTTTACAGCTCCATAATGTTTTATATGTAGCTGACTTATCTCATCACTTAATATTTGTCCCACAGTTGAATATTGAGTCTAAATGTTTTGTAACCTTTTATCCTATGTATGTGATTTTTCAAGATCTTCTTACCAGGGAAATAATTGGTCGAGGGTATCTGAGGGGCAGATTGTTCTGTTTGGATCATAATTACGCAGAGGAGAAACCAAGAGCACGGGCACGCACTGCATTGACTTCTAGTTCTGATAAGCTAAGTGAAATTTGGTTATGGTATCGCCGCTTAGGCCATCCGTCTTTTAGTCTTATGAAAAAAACCATGCCCACTTTATTTATTGGTGTTAGTGAGATTGTTTTACATTGTGAGACTTGTGTTTTGGCCATTAAGCATCGTATTACTTATTCTCCTAATATTTCTAATAAAAGTACTATTCCTTTTGAATTAATTCATTCTAATGTTTGGGAACTGTACAAGGTTATCATGGATTTCTCTTCTTAAAACAAAAGATGGAGTTTTTTTAGTTTTTCAAACTTTTCATACCTTCATTCAAACACAATATAATGACATCATTCGGATCCTCCGTTCTGACAATGGGGGAATATGTTAATCATGTTTTTCAAGATTTTTTCAAAACACATGGGATTATTCACCAAACTACTTGTCCGCAAACACCGGAACAAAATGGAGTGTCTGAAAGAAAAAAATCGTCATTTACTTGATATGGCTCGTGCACTCTTATTTAGTGCTTATATGCCAAAATATCTTTGGGGTGATGATGTACAGGCTTCCGCCCATCTCATCAATTGTCTCCCATCTAGTGTCCTTAACGAAAAAATCTCATTCTAGATTCTCGCATCTTACGTCTCCTTATCATCCTTCCATAATCTTCCTACCCGTGTATTTGGTTGTGTTGCTTTTGTGCATGTTCCTAAAAATCAACGGTCTAAATTAGATGTTCGGGCAATTAAATGTGTGTTTGTTGGTTATGAAAGTTATCAAAAAGGGTACAAGTGCTTCCATCCACCGACCAGAAAGTATTATGTCACTATGAATATTACCTTCTTTGAGGACATGAGTTATTTTTCCTCACCTGATACTGCTCGTTAGGGGGAGAATACATATTTCGAAGAACTGTATCATGGTGAGGAGGATGCATTAGGAGAATCACCAACTGATGTTTCAATGAGACCAGATGAGACTCCTAATCCATTGAATCCAGTCTAGTTGTATGCAATTAATATACTTTTCCTAAAAGTATTTTTCTAAAAAGTAGATTCTTATTTTCTATATTTATACATGTATTAGTATTCATTATAATTGTGATTGTAAATATATTCAGTATATTCAATTTATATCATCAATTGAAAAATTGGTGACGATGATGAAAAATCATTTTATCCATTTTTCTTCTACTTGTTCAGTTATTCCCTTTTTTTCTCAAGGATTTTTACAATGGCGATCCATGACTCAAATTAAAAAAAGTTACCGTCGATAACCGATAATATTTAGTTCATACAGAAAATTATAAATAAAAAATAAATAAATATTTAAACTAATTTTTATGAAAATTAATTACAAAATTTTATATTTAAAATTACATTTTTAATATTAATGAGAAGTAACACATACCCCTCTAATCACCATGTGCATCGATCATATCCTATATTTTTTCGATCATTAATGATAAGTGCATCGATCATACCCTATATTTTTTCGATCATTAATGGTAATTGCAATATTTGATAAGAACTAGGATTTGAAAATAGGATTCTGCATGAGCAGAATATTTAAAAATAATAATGTGAGAGTGTGGACTCGATACTTGATAAGGTGTGTGAGTGTATAAATGTTATTTAAAAAATAATAATAATTAGTTAATAAACTTTCCCCGAGTAGTGAAGACATTGAAGATAATGTACATCAAAACAACTCTTGTAGTCGTCGTCATCGATTTTATGTAATGCCTTGCACAAAGATGCTGCCCTGTTTCTGCATTTCTCAATAATAAAATCAACTGGAGAAGTTGACTTTACATTTTTGTTTTTATATTTTTTCTTTTTTGCTCTAAAAACTTTGCTTATTTTTGATACAATTACAGTCCAGACCGAAAGATATCTCTCAGCTAATTTCCTATCATATTCATAGATAATTATATCATTCGCATCTTTTTCGCTATCATTCAGATGAGAAGAGACTGGCTCTTTATGGTGATTGTCTTGGGCTTCCACGTTATGTTCATATGAAACAATGATCATTATCAGTGCCACAACAGTTATTCTCATATTTATTTCTTTTCTACGTACTCCTCTCTTTCTTCAGATTTTTCTCATACATGCAATTACGGTGCACGAATTGTTTTGGGTTTTTATAAACTTTAAAAATAATTTATTTTCAAGGCATATTTAATGTCAAAATTTTAAATTGATAGAAACAATCTTTAATTATTTGTCTTAAATATATTTATTTTATATATGATTACAACCTTTCATTTAATGTAAGGGATAATTAATCAAAATGAATAGTGATTTTGATGTCTGGCGAAAATATTAACGATATTAGTTGTATGCAAATGTTTAATATATTGTCCTGCACAAAAAAAGAATATTATTTAATATATTGTTCATATTTTATCCTTCCACCAATCTTCGTCTATATTTTTCAAGATATGACCAATTTTTAACCTAATTATACTTTTATGGAATTATTATTTGATACTTAAATATATAATTATTAATAAAAACTAAAGATATTATTCATTATTTTTCCAATATATTACTTATTAACACGTTAATTTTTAGCTACTTGTACATCCGGTACATTTGTTTGAAAATAATAATTTTAATAAAAATTCATACCACGTACGAAGACAACACATGTCACTCTATATAAGTAAATTTTTTTAATTCTATTTTTTTTAGGTTAAATCTATATAAATCTATATGTGCAACTAATAAACTTAAGGAACATATAGAAACATATTATTCATATACATTAAACAAAGAGGGAATTGCATAATCCGAATCCTCTATTGTTTGTGCAAGACGTTATTGAATTAACATCATTCTGTTGAGTAAAATTTAGAATACACAATTTTAAATTTATTAATATTTGATCTAAACAAGTAAATAAATTATTTGTATTATACCAACTATAACACTTTTCAAAAGTAACTAACAAATTGAAGCGAAATACAAACACTCAAAGAGAAAGCTCTCAACTCATACTCAATCTAAGAATACAAAGATTTATTTGTTTTTAATGGAATGATTAAACCAAATGCAAGGTAGATTATTTATAGGTCTCACCATGCAATCTACATCACACAAATATAAAACTAAGAAATAATCTTAGTCACACAAATATTATCTACACACTTTTTTTTCTACAACCTTCAACCACTTCATTTATTTCTCTACTTCCTACAACCATTTCATTTATTTATCTACTTCCTACAACCACTTCATTTGTTTCTCTACTTCCTTCAATCACTTCATTTATTTATCTATTCCTTTCAATCACTTCATTTATTTCTCTACTTCCTTCAACCACTTTATTTATTTCTCTACTTCCTTCAACTACTTTATTTATTTCTCTACTTCCTTCAATCACTTCATTTATTTCTCTACATCTTTAATTATTATGTTGGTGTTGATTTTCAACACTCCCCCTCAACACCAACTCTCACTATTTTTACTATGTCAAGCTGACGGTGAAACATTTCAAACTTGTCAACGCTTAAGCTTTTTGTGAACAAGTCCACAACTTAATCATCTATCTTGATTTGCCTCATTTCAATTTCTTCTTGTAGAACCTTTTCTTTGATAAAGTGATAGTGTACTTCAACATGCTTAGTTCTTGCATGAAAGACTGGATTTTCTACCAAACGAATTGCCGATTGATTGTCACAGTACAACGGTACTGCATAATCTATTGGTCGATGTAGATTATTCATTAGCTGTATCAACCATGTACACTCTTGAGCTGCCATTTTCGTTGCTCGATACTCAACTTGAGTGGTTGATAATGATATCGTTGGTTGTCTCTTGCTACACCAAGAAATTGTTCCAGAACCCAGCTTAAACACATACCAAGTTGTTGATCTCTTGGTGCCATGATTTCTTGCATAGTGTGCATCGCAATAACCAACTAACTTATTGTCTCCACTTTTCTTGTACAAAAGACCATAGTCAATTGTACTTTTCATATATCTCAATATTCTTCGAACTACTTCCAAATGTGGCTTCTTTGGATTCTACATGTACCAACTCATTACACTAACTGCATAAGAAATGTCAGACCGAGTTAAGGTTAAGTATATCATACTACCTACCAATTTTTGATACATTGTCGCATCTTCCAAATCTTTTCCTTCATGTGCACACATGTTGGAATTTCGCTCCATCGGCGTCGAAATTGGTTTGCATTCAAGCATTCCGAACTGCTTCATCAAATCTTTGGAATATTTTTGTTGACAAAGGAATATTCTTTCTTGTGTGCGGTCAACTTCTAGACCAAGGAAGTGCTTGAGCTGTCCAAATTCCTTCATCTGGAAATGGACTGATAAATTCTCTTTTGTTCAAAGAATTTCTACCTCATTATCACCAGTTATGATTAAATCATCTACGTACACTAGTACGATAGCTAGCTTTCCTCAATTGGCTTTGACAAACAAGCTAGAATCTACAGGTGTTACTGAATAACCACTTTTTGTTAAAAATTTAGTAATCTTACCATACCATGCCCTGGGCGCCTATTTCAATCTGTAAAGTGCTTTTCGCAGCTTACACACATATTCAGGATGATCTTGGCTCTAAAAACCCATTGGTTGGATCATATAGATCTCCCGATCTAGCTCTCCATGAAGAAAAGAATTCTTCACATCCATCTACCATAAATTCCAGTCTTTGTTAGCTGCAAGTGCAAGTAGGACTCGTACAGTTGTAAGTTTTGCCACCGGACTAAACGTTTCATCATAGTCTAGTCCATACTATTGAGAGAAACCACGAGCTACCAATCGTGACTTGTATCTCTCAATTGAACCATCTGGACAATGCTTTATCTTGTAAACCCACTTGTAGGATATGAGTTTCACATCTCTTGGCTTTGACACGAGATCCCAAGTCTGATTTTGCTGAAGTGCATCGATCTCTTCTTTCATAGCTATCATCCACTAAGAACTCTGCGATGCTTCTTCGAACGTCTCAGGCTTTGTTGCTTCTTCAATTATGGCTGCATTGGCGTATTTAGGATTTGGCCTTCGTGTTCTTGTTGACCTTCGGAGTTGAGATTGTGGAGTTGATTCTTCTGTTTCACTAAGCCCACCTTCTTCGTTTGGTTGTTGATACATGCTAGTTTTCCAAGGATTCTGAGCCACTCTTTGTTCGACATTATCGCCATTTGGTTATCCTGATTCATATGAACTTGGTTAGGGTTGGATAGTATGTTCCCCTATCTTTTGTTGTAGCTTTTTGCCAAATTCTCTAGAGTATGGTAGCACCTCCTTCTCTGAGGACCACCAAGAAGATGCTTCATCAAACACCACATCTCGTGAAGTGTAGCATCTTCCACTTGTTGGATCACAACATTTCCACCATTTTCTCTGACTTTCGTATCCTACAAAGATACATCTAACAACTTTCTTGTCAAATTTGCTCCGTAAATGATCAGGAACAAATACATAACATACACAACCAAATACTCGAAAGTAGCTAATTGTAGGTTTCATGTTCCATAGTTTCTCAAAGGGTGAAAAAAATTCTAACCTTGGTTGAGGAAGTCTATTGATCATAAAGGATGCAGTCCTTATCGCTTCGGCCTAAAACCTCCCAGGTACATTCTTTTCATGTAGCATATTTCGACAAATTTCTGTAAGATGTCGGCTCTTTCTATCTACTACACCATTTTTTTGTGGCGTGTTGGCACAAGTGTACTGTTGACATATTTGACATTCCCTTAGGTATTGAGAGAACTCGCCTCAACTATATTCTCCGTCGTTGTTTGTACGGAAACAACGAATCTTTTTTTCCAACTTCTCCTTCAGTTGACTCTCTAAACTCTTTAAACTTTGAGAATACGTCAGATTTTTCTTTCATAAAGAAAACCCTCACATACCTTGAGAATTCCTCAATGAATGTCACCATGTATCGTATACCGTCAATTGATGGTTGCTTAATAGAACCGAATACATCAGAGTGAACTAACTCCAATGGTTCTTTTGCTTTAAACTTTGATTCCTCATATGACAATTGGTGAGCTTTACCATATTGGCATCCTGCACAGACCGTGTCTATTCGCACGTCTAGCTGAGGAAGCCTTTTAAACATCGACTTCTTCACCATCACATTTAGCTTGGAATAGCTAACATAACCTAACCGCATATGTCATAGATCTGTTGTCTCATTTCTTCTTGTCTTGTCTACATATGCAGATTTTGCTGACATTACGTAGACTGATTCCAATCGTTACTCCTCCATTGTCGGTGTTTCTGAGATTTTGAGATCACGATACATTTTCACGTCTTAGGGACCAAACAAGACATAGTGACCTGATAATGTTAACTGAGCCACAGATAGCAAATTTTTCTTCATTCCTGGGATATGATAAACATCTTGAAGTGGTACTTGGTTAGTACTATATCGAGGCGTAACTATCGTCTTACCGATGTGGGCTATCAGTAACCTTGAGTTGTCAACTGTCACCACTACACAACCTCCCTTATACTCAAACATGCTTTCCAACTTCTATTTATCACCTGTCATATGATTTGAGCAGCCCGAATCTACGATCCAATCATTCTTATAGTCAATCTGTTTTGATGTTGTCACTGTAAGAGCTAATTCTTCTTCCTCTGTAGCGAATAATGCTTCGATATCCCAACCATCTTCACTATGCTCCTTAGAATTAGAAGTAGCTGTATTTCTTTCAACATGCTTTTTCTTAGTCCAACAATATTTTTCCATGTGACCCATCTTCCCACAGTTGTAACATTCATCGTCAAATTTTCTATTATTATTACAGTTCTTCCAAGCTCCCCCAGGACGAAAGCCTCCCTTTCCTTGAGGAATTTTTCCTTTGTCGCCATCATTTTTATATCCATTTCCATTGTACCACTTGAAATTGCCTCTAATTTTGCTAGTGTAGAACGCTTCTTCTTCACCCTTCAGCAAGGCTCCTCCCATTTGCTTAGCCATAGCTTCTTGACCGGCCAGCAAATTCTCAAACTCAACAAGAGATGGTTGTGTCAGCCATCCTTGTATAGCAGTAACAAACCCTCGATATTCAGGTCTCAAACCATGAATAATTATTCTCTTTATCCTTGTTTCCCCAATAGGAGCTTTCGGATCTAACTCTGAAATTTCACAGTATAACGACTTTACCTTGTGAAAGTATTGGGAAATCGTCATGTCGCGTTGCACCATCGATAGCAACTCGTTCTCCAGAAGTTGCAATCTTGTATCATTCTTCTTTGAAAAGAGTGTAACAAGAGTGTCCCATGCTTCCTTTGGTGTTTTTGCATCCCGAATATGCTCTAACATTTCTTCTTCAATTGTGGTCTTCAAAGCAAACATCGATTTGCCTGCTTTAATTTTTGAATTCTGCAAGATGTTGTTTGCATCTTCCGCTGCTAGTTGTGTAACTTCGTCATCACCAACAACCTCTTATAACCACTTCATTTATTTCTCTACTTCCTTCAACCACTTCATTTATTTCTCTACATCTTTAATTATTATATTGGTGTTAATTTTTAACATATCCTTAACAAACGAACCATATCAGCCTAACTTTCTCGAATTTGATTCGATATTAGGTTGGTTATTTGCCTTCATTCTTGATTTTAATGAAGGGTAATCAAATTTGAATCAATTCTTAATTTTCTTAAAATCAATAAAAAGTTTTATAAATTTGTGATACTTATTTAGATATTGTTAGTCAAATCAAAATTGTTTATCGATGGTTAATATTATAACGATGTATTATTTGTGATATTATAAATGTTATAATATCTAATGTTGTTTGTAAAAAAAATGTGCTACAAGGTCCAGTCTTCAACGTATATATACCCATAAGGTTAAGCTCTCGTGGGTGGAAATAGGATTTAATTCATAAAAAGTCATTAAAAAATTAAAATTATAAAATTAATAAAATAAAATGTGCATGGTTAGATGAGGAAAACCTACAATGACTTTAACAAATTGTGAATCTTACAATTATCTGTGCATTAATATTGTAAGAATTTGTTGTGATTGATTAAAAATAATATTAGGTTTGTTGGTCAAAATATGAGGTGATTAATTTAGAAGAAAATTCATTGAAGGTGGCTTACCATATTGTCAAAGATGGAGGTTGTTTGAATAAAGAATAGGAAAATTAGGTAGCCTAGTTTTGTTGAATGAAAAAATGTTTGACATATGAAATGAGAACTTTAATGCTATAAATATGGTTTCATTTCTTCATTGTTAATCATCCTAAAAATAGAGAAAAACTTATATGAGAAGTTTTTGAGTGAGAGAATTTTGTGGGAAAATTCTCTTGAGATTGTAATTGCTATTGTCTTTTGGGTGTGTGAGAAAATCATTGAGAGTGTGGTTGTAACAATTTTTTACATAGTAAATTTCTTTCTCTGGTTGTCTTTTGACAACGAAAGTGGTTTTTATCCAATTTGGAGTTTCCATTGTAATTCTTGTGTTATGTATTTTCTATTTCGTTGTTATTTGATATTCTGCTAAGAAGGATTTTGGGAGGAGGAATTTTTGATTATACCATTTTATCCAATTTCCTAACAATTGGTATGAGAGCCAATTTCAAAGAAAGAAGGAGAAATGTCAAGAGTAAAGATTGACATTGAGAAATTTGATGGAAGAATCAATTTTGGCTTGTCGCAAGTACAAGTCAAAGATTTGTTGATCCAATACGGGTTACACAAGGCGTTAAAGAGGAAACCATCCCCTGTTATTGGTATTGAGTCTAGTAAAACCAACATAAGTGATGGAGATTGGGAAGATCTTGATCTAAGAGCTACAAATACAATTCGAATATGTTTGGCCAAAAATATTCTTGCAAATGTGCATGAAATATCTATAGCCAAAGAACTCTGGGAAAATCTTGAAGAATTGTATCAAGCAAAAGGCGTTTCAAATTGGGTGCATCTGAAAGAGTAGTTTCATACTTTGCGTATGAATGAAGGAACTATTATGTCTGACCATCTCAATGTTCTCAATGGTATTGTCTCTGAACTAGAACCCATTGGAGTTAAACCCGATGATGAAGATATAGCTTTAAGGCGCATCTGGTCTCTTCCATCTTCTTATGATCACATGAAACCTATCTTGATTCATGGAAAGTAGAAAATATTTTTTTCAGAAGTTACTAGCAAGCTGTTTTCTGAAGAAAAAAGACTGAGTAGTGGAAGAAATGTTTTGCCTAAAAACTTAGCATTGGTAGTTGACAATCGAAAGAAAAACAATTTCATGAAAAAGAAGATAGTGTGTTGGGGGTGTAGACAATCTGGGTACCTCAAAAGAAATTGTCTGAAGGGTGGAGCTGATTCGGCAAGTAGCTTCAATACCGACGATGATGCTAACAATATGTATGTTTTCAAAGACTATAGTGATGCTCTTTGAAAAGAGCGTGTACATCCTCATGGTATGCCTCTAGTCTCTAAATATTATCATGAAAGATGGTATGTTACTGGTAACGGGTCCACAAGGTTGCACACATGCATTGGCTTGGTATAAATGCAAGGTGTGTAGTGGAAAGAATGTTGATGGCTGATGAACTCTCGGGAAAACCAAGTGTGAGAGTTACACCATAAATTTCAACAAGTTTTTTTTTCGACATGAGTCGATGTGAAATTCTTAGAATTGGTGATTAATTCTAAGTGAGTGTACTCTTTATCTTGGAGTATGATAATTCTCGGTGTATAGAATTATGACTATTGGAGTAGACAATGTTGTAGTGGTAATTATGTTTATTTTTAATCAAGGTGGAGATTATTGTGATTGATTAAAAATAATATTAGGTTTATTAGTAAAAATAGGAGGTGCATGATTTAGAAGAAAATTCATTGAAGGTGGTTTACCATATTGTCAAAGATGGAGGTGCCTAAACTTGTTTGAATAAAGAATAAGAAAATTAGGTAACCTAATTTTGTTGAATGAAGAAATGTTTGTCATATGAAATGAGAACTTGAAGGCTATAAATATGGTTTCATTTCTTTATTGTTAATCGTCCCAAAAATAGAGAAAAACTTATATGAGAAGTTTTTGAATGAGAGAATTTTGTGGAAAAAAATTCTTGGGCTTGTAATTGCTCTTGTCTTTTGGATGTGTGAGAAAATCATTGAGAATGTGGTTGTAACAATTTTCCACATAATAAATTTCTTTCTCTGGTTGTCTTTTGACAACAAAAGTGATTTTTCTTCAATTTAAAGTTTTACTGTAATTTTTGTGTTTGTATTCTTTATTTATCTGTTATTTGATATTTTAATAACAATGATCTTAAAAGAAAAAATTTATGATTATATCATTTGATCTAAATTTTTTAACATAATTTGTATGTGTTTACTCAAACAAATCATCCGTACGTTGAAGTCTTATTTTCATTTCCACTAAAATATATATGTTTCGTTTCTTTCCCTTTGTTCGATTTGTTATAGACTTCTAGTAAATATTCTCAGACCACGCATTTGTATTTAGATATATATCTTGATTATTATTTTCATTAATCCATATTTAGAGAATAGGGTACGAAGTTATGAACCCATTCGATCCTTTTTTTTAGCTATTTTCTTTGCCATCGATCATGTTTGAGAGAGAAATTATTATTTGATATAATGCATGTGGTGATTTATAAAATGATGATAATATGTAAAATTTAAATATTTTTTTCTCATTTGTACATGCACCGCACCATCCCGTCTCTCCCATATTGATAAATTTAAATCACCACATCAACTTGATCAATTAAGGACCAATCACTCTCTCATATATTGATTAACTTATAAGTTTAACACCACGTTACTGTCTAAGATCAACTAATAAATACTCATTGATCATATAATTCATATAATATATTAGAAATTTGAAAAACTACTAATTTTTTTTTTTCAATCGTCCTTTTACACACTCAAACTAACAAGAAAATTAATAATATTAATAAATTATTCTAAGAATTATTCTAAGAATTAAAGGAGCTTAGTTCAATCCATTATAAATATAATTTTTATTATTTAACAAGATGAGCCGTACTCTGAAGAATTGATAGTGGCTTTTGTGTTGTATTTTAAGAAATGCATCAGACGAGTTTTAATTATTAAAAAGATTTAATATGTCGTATAAAAGAAAGCGATTTTATCATTTTATTAGAGATCTGTTAGAATAAAAAAAATTATCAAACGGTTATTGAAAGTGAGTAGATTCCAACTAAAGTATTCTCTAAAGAGGCAGGTAGATCTGGTATAATTGAAAAGTCACTATCTGTGGTAATTGGTAAAAAGACTTTCCTTGAAACAAATTATTCTTATATCTTTTTCACTTAAAAAGAAAGTTCTTGGTAAAATAATTTAGCCTTTTATTTTTTTAAATAACATAATAATAATAATAATAATAATAATAATAATAATAATAATTGATTCAATTTATACAACAAAATCAATCTATAGACAATAAGAATATATTATGATAAATATTTAAAATAGTTGTGGGGACGACGCCGCTTTGATCCTAGACAAAATAATGTTAATCGTACTAAAATAAATATAGAATGATCAATTATGATCTTATAATCGAGTATATTAAAAAAAATCAAATAAATAAGAATATCATTAACCATTTTATGAAAAAGGAAACAAACAACATATCACTGACCATTCACCGTCATCATCTATCTCCATAAATATACCTTCCTAAATAAAGGGCCAAATTTCTAAGTTTACATGCGCACGAATCAAAGGCTTGATATATATCTTATTTATAATTTAAAAAAATAGAAGATGAATAATTAAAAAATATTAATTTTTTAATAATATATATTTATTAATCGCTAAATCATAATCTTTAAAACTTAAATTTTAATCTTATACCATCAATTTTAAACCTTAAATCTTAAATCTTAAACGATAAATTGATTAAATTTAAAATTAGTTTACTCTTTTTAATATATATATATATAATGTTTTTTTAAATTATATATTTTAATTATTAAACATGTTATTTTTATTATTTTTATTGTTAAGTATATATACCTACTATATTGGATATTTTATTCGTCAAAAATAGGGTGATAACTTTTGAAACAACACAATAACACGCCATAAGGTCGGCCTGAGTTTGAAGTAATCCAACACGATATGAAACATTCTATTTTAACCCGTTTATTAAATGAGTCAAACACGATAACCCAAACTTAACTCATTAAATAAATATTTAAATATTATTTTATTTATTAAACTTGATATGAATATAATATGATCCACCCATAATGAATGTAATAAGTCATATTTAGTTAAAATAATATATTTTTATTAATTTTTTTTTAAATGATGATACGATAACCTCGCGTAAGATGACCCAAATCCAAAATGACCCAATACGATAAGAATATTTCTATTAATAAGTTGACCCAATAAGACTTATTTATCAAATAAGTTGACATAATTGATATGATTTGCCACCCCTATCAAAAGGCATATTGTCTCTTGAACATATTCATTTTTTTTTCTCTTTTTTGACTCTTATTATTTTGAATAGAAAAGTATTCTCTACCTACCTATTCTATTGATGCAACCATATATGTTTATACTTGGAATTGAGTATGTAAATGTTATTTTAAGTAACTAGTTTCATGCTTTAATATATATAGGAATTAGCATTATATTTTCAAATCATATCATATTACAATTTATTAGATTTGTCTCCTAATTATCTACTTATTTCTCATCTTGTTTATTCGTCTAAATTCCTAATCCAATTTATCTATTCTTTCTCTTATTTTGACCAATGTTTCTCCTCTTTCTCTCTCATATTTTATATTAGTTTAGTATCAGAGCTAACAAAAATTTTGTTTTCTTAAACTAATTTACCTAGCCATTCTTATTTTTTATAATTAAAAAAAACAAAAAAATAGTTAAAAAATCAAATCTCTATAAAGGAAAAAAAATTAGTTTCTTCAAAAAAAATCTCATTCCCGACCAAAAAAAAAACCACGACCACCAATCTTACCATAATGTCACTACCTTCTGATCATCATCACTAGTAGCAAACCTAACCATCTTAACTGTTAATTTTGTATGCCAATATTGATAAATGGAGCTTTTAGGAGAGTTAAGATTAAACATATTTAATTATTACATGTATAATATAAATACATTTGTAACAATATTAATATGTGTTGGCAATAATGTATTTATATATCCATTAAGATTTTTAGTTCATCACATTTTTATTTGTTTCTTTTTGCACCATTATATGTTCCTCTTCTTCTCTATGTTTTTTATTGTTCTCTCCATTTCTCTCATATTCAAGAATTGGTTTTGTGTGTTAGGATTTTCCCTATAACCTAGTTATTGTATTATTATATTATTATTTTTCAAGTAACTATATATATGTGTGTGTTTTCTTTCAAGTGTATTAAGTTATTTAGATATATGAGTCAAATCATTTTAATTCCTATGTTCATTTTTATTCTTTATTTTTACATTATTTCTTGGTATTAGTTTTGTTCAATGATTTGTTAAATAGTTATATCGTGTGGTTTTGTGACATCATGAAGTAAAATCCCAACATTAACCATGACACTATCGTCAACCTAACCCCCATCGGAGCACCAATCCCATACCAAACTTGTTGTGAAAGAATAGATTTTGATCGAACACCTCATTTGGTTGCTACCATTCCCATCCTACACTGCCAACATTGTCAACACATAGAAACAAGATACCAACTATTAGCCAATTTTGATCCATACGTTGCCTCATCAACACCAATTTTCATCACTTTCAAAAGAATTTAGTTATCTTAAACAACTTGGTGACACCCATTCTGTCCCCATATATATTACCATTTGTGTTAATTAACGTGATCAACTCTAATCAATAGAAGTCAAACCTCGATCAAATAGAGTTCATTCTTATCATGTCTTTTCATTTTTACAAATTGTTTGTTTTTCTGTAAATATTTTGAAGATTGAAGAGTTTAAACAAGAACATTTTACCCTCAAATGGCAAGTAAAAAAACAACTCATATATTGATTCTTTAAAGAAAGACATGAACTCAAATGTGGATTCCTTTATATATTTAATTACAAATGAAATAGTATTATGTTTGATTCACATTATTAAGAATGATAATAGTAATACTTTAAGGTATTTATGTATTTAATTTTACTCTTAATTTGAAATTAAATATAAAGTATTCTAAGAGTATTTTTTTCATTTTATTTCATTAAAAAAATTCTAATTTTATTTTATTTATAATTTTATAAAAATTATTTTAATACTTAATTATCATTATTTTGATACAACTACTCAAACAAACATAATAATAATAATATTATTCTTATTAAATTCAATTCCTAAATGTTATTTATATTATGCAAATCAAACATTACTTAAAAGAATAAATTCCATGTTTGCTTTTATAATTCAACAAATATCATTTATAAACGATCTAAGAAGAGAAAGAAAATACTTGTTTGGAGATTACTGAGTTTTGATATTTAAAATCTAACTTTTGAACAGAACAGAACCTGAGAATTAGTTGAAATAGTTACTTCAGATAATTATCTGATTTAAACATAGCAATATATAATTAGATGGTACTATTTATGACTTTTATTATTTATTCATCAGCGACAATCTAATAAAGTGAGAAAAGTTTGGAATTTATTTAAAAAAAAATTATCATGACCCTAATATTTCGCCATGTTTGGTATAAAAAAAATTCAGCTACAAATGTGGGATGAGATCGAGTGTAACAGTAGTGTATATACGATGCACTTGACATACGATACGTATGTGTGTTTAATAGATATTAATTAATAAATACATATGTTTTGTATGTTTAATTGATATACTTTTTTTAAAAAAAAAAATTTTAATTTATACCACGCACGTATTTAAAATTTATGAGATACACAAATGCATAAAGAATAAAAAAGTAACCCTATGTTTTTAATATTGTTAATTAAACTAATTGAATAAGCTTGCTTATTGGAAATGATAATGATAAGCATTTTTAATTTTTTTTTTAAATTTAAAATAAAATACAACGGATAATATACGTTATTATTTTAAAATATAAGACATTTTTATCCAAAATTATTTTAGACTTAATATAAACATTTATCTAGAGTATACATATAGATATTAACTATATATAAGTATCTGTAGCTCAAACCCCAGTCCCCCATTTTCCTATCTGCAACAACAAAACAAATGATAAGAAAATTAGACATTAATCTCTTTATGAAATATGAAATTATTTCTGTTTATTGAAAACTAATTAAACTTAATTTGCCAACCTCTACGAACAAAGATCTCTCCCTCTCTTTTTTTATTCTTTTCTTTTGTATTTATATTCATCCTGCTATTCTAATGGGATGCAAAACTATCATGATTTAGATATAAAATTAATTAATATCAACTTTATAGGTAGGAAACAGTAAAATTTTGACATGTGTAAATGGTATTGTGTATTGTAGTTTATATCTGGATAAAAATATATTTATACATACATATATATACATAATACATGTCATATTCGGTACTATGAAGCCATATTGCCAAATCAATGACTTTATTATCATAACAACTTAAAGTATGCTGGATAAATTTTTGAATTCATAACACTTTTGAATAAAATATAAAAATGATTGAAATAATTTTAAATTTAATTTTTACCAATATCATCGTCAAACTTTCAACAATTAATAAAAGATATTATTGATAAGTTAATATTTTTCTTATCGTTTAAAAATGCGATTTTTAATTGATGAGTTCTATATTTATCTATTTTATTTACGGTAAATAACAATAATACAAACTCAACAATTGTAAATTACAATTGTTTATTATATCTTTGGGATTATTTTTGCTTCAATCTTTCTTTTCTTATTTAGGAAATTTTGGTTTCAACTAGAATTCTCAAACCATTAAGAATTAAGATAATTTCATAAAAAAAAATTGTAGTATTAATTTACCTTAGTAATAGGACGTCGTATGCCCTTTCTGACGAGGCATTCATCAAAATGTTTACGAAAGCAGTGCATATAGAGATAGTTATTAGATGTACTAAACAACATATTGCAATAACTTGATGCCCAGTGTTTACATTCTATAACACCTAATGGCAAGGTTGGCCTTGGCCTTAGCCTTGTCCTCTTCTTCGACTGCGATAATTCTAATGGAGTCGGTGGCTTCACAAGTATTTTTTTCTTTTTAACTCCGATAATTTTACTAACTCGTCTTATTATTGGAGACAAAATTGAAAGTAGGCGTCCTATTTTATGAATATCATTAATCTGTTTAGCCCTGTCAAAGGCTGCACTTTTAGTGAAAAGAGGGGAAGACAAATGTGGATAATTATTAGCCTGAACCTCCACAACATAATACTCATCTAATACTAATAAAATTATCATGGGAATAATCAACAACTTCATAGTTCGTAGCCCTCACAATATTTCTTCTTCAATTAGCAAGATATATATATATTATGTTATGTTGGATTTGATAGGGATTTTACATAAAAATAATATCAAGTAAAATGAATATTTTTAATGCTTTTTATTTTATTTTAAATTAATAACCATTCGTTAATTTGATGGGAGAGTTTTAACATAAATGAATTTTGAATTATAATTAAGTGTGGAAAGTTGTTGATCTTAATTATCATTTAATTTTTTAAAAATAAAATCTTCATTATAATATTTATAAAATTATAGATAAATTATTATATTCAAAATATAATTATATTTTATTTTAATTTTAAATTTTAGACTTTTAATACATAATAATTCATTACAATTTTAATAATTAATACTTCTTTTTATTAAAATAGTATGCATATCTTTTTACGATTACAAAAATCAGTAAATTGAAAAATATATACATTTTTTTACATGTTACCTATTTAGATACTTTTTTAAGAAGTGAACCACTTTTCAGACTTATAATGATATTAATCCCTAGCTAGTAATGATTTTTCCCCCAAGATGATCTTAGCAATGACTTAACACATAGATAATAATATTCAAAAATATAATACGAAATTGATTTCAATTTAATCAATGTTTAACCAAAAGTTAGGTGATGTATGTCCTAGTTCCATTAAAGATAATGAAATTAAATAACATACACCATACAGATGTCACTAATTTAAATTTAAAAAAATTAAATTGTAGATGAGTCACCTTTGGTACTAATTAAGGAGAAAACAAATAACTGATTACGACGATTTTGTTGTTTATTAATCTTAAATACAGGTAGTCTCACTTATTTAAAATTTTAATATTTTGTTTGAATTGATGAAACACATTACACGAGTGATTGTATTAATTATTTTAAATTATTTCTAGTAGGACTAAGAAGAACATCATTTTATTATATGTCAAACTACATCATTTTGGAATTAAATTAGTTGAATTAAAAGATTAGATTAAAAGTCCAATGATAACCGTAAAAAACTGGGACCAAATTAGTTATTTGAGGCCTAAATAGGTTTAATCTGAAAATGTTTACTTAAATTTTAGTTCGGTATTTTTTTAATATATTACATCAGTTTAAAAACCATAATAATCTTAATTTAAATTAAAAATTGTTAGATTTTTATATAATTCAATTATTTAATTAATTTTATTTTTAGTTATTTTAAAAGAAATTATATTTTTTTTATTTCATAAAAAAAGATATGTTAACCGTATTTTTTAATGTATTAAACGAAATTTTTTTTAAGTTAAGAAAAAAAACGGTTAAAATAAAATTTTATATGTAATTGAATAATTTATAAATTCAATAGATATAAAGAGATTTAGAAAAAAAAATGAAGATATTTTATAATTTATATTAAATAGTTTATAATTTTTAAAACACTATATAATAACACGTAAGTTATACTTAACATTTATATATAATATACTCACATACAGATGCTTTAATTAACGTAATATAAAGTATACGTAAGTTACACTAAGCCAAAATTGCATTCACGGTATAAACTTACCAAACATGTAAGCCAAGATTACATTCACGTCATACAAATATTGGTCAATCAAAAAATATTCTTTTGTTTTAAACTTTGCTTTTAACTTTTCCTTCCCTTTTTTTTTTCTTTACAAAGGAGTGTAATCATGTACAATTTTAGTACTTATTTAAAAATTACACTAAGATGTAATACATATTTTTTTATAAAAATTTAATTATAAAAAATTATCACATAAAATAAATAATATTTTTAATATTTTTATTTATTTATTTATTCTTGTTTAACTTTTTCTTTCCTTCTTTCTATTAAAACTTATTTAAGATTAAATATTAAAATAAAAAATTAATTTTATTTTTATATGATCATTTTTTAATAATAATATTATTAAATTGTTATAAAAATAAATAAAAAATTTAAGTATTATTTTTACGATAAGTAAATGGTATGATATTTTTACCTTTTTATAAAAATTAAAATTTTATTAATTTTAGATTTTAGATTTTTGTTTTAAGATTTGGCTTAATTTTTTAAATTAAAAAAATAATTTAAAAGTAAAAATGATGGTAAATTTTTATTATAATAATCAAATTTAACGTATTAAAATTATTTTTTTAAAATTAATTTCTTAACGTTTAAATTAATACATTTAATATTTTTATATTAATTTGTAAAAGTTTTTTAAAAAATACATTTAGTCATTTTTTAGATTAAATTTGTAAAAATTAAAAGTGAAAGGTTAAAAATAAAATATAGAATTATTGAAGTCAGGGGATCGGAGTTTTTTTCTTTTGAAATAACGAAATTACCCTTGTTGAAAAGTCAGTAGAGTCAGAGCAGGCGAAAATCATTTCAGGAACTTTTGGCTTTTGAGATCCGTCTATGTGTCTGGTCACCCACACTCCACAGGATCTCCGGCAATGAATCAGAGCCCCAATGAAATCCCAACCAAAGGCGATCCAGTTGGTGGTAACGTGTTTATTGCCATGAGTGAGCCGTGAGCCTTTCTTTGTGTAAAGCAGTAGCCATTGCTTGTCGCACACGATGATACTCCGGAAACCGATTTACAAAAATCCAATGACTTCATTTTCCAACATCCAGATGCATTCTTTGTTTTCTTCTCACAGAATACCGGTAAGTCCCATTGATTTCATTCCCTCTATATTACAATATAACTATTTTTGTTCCTTTTGTTTTTATTTATTATTAGAGTAAATAATTTTTTTTACATCCAAACTGTGGGGTTTGTATATCACTAACTTCAACAAAAAAATACTACGATGTACCAAAATTTGTTAGTACTATTATCTTTAAATTTGTTTAAAAAAAATACAGAAAATTCATAAGGTAATGGTAATAATGTGACTTTGACTTTTTATACTAGTTTTTTTAATAAATTTAACTGTGACGATCCTTCATAGCAATAGCTGAAGTTCGAACAGTTGAAGTTTAGTGATTTTACATCAACAACCAATTCGGTGGTATAAAAAAAAAAAATCTATTTGCCGTTTTTATTATCAACCGGTTCAAAAGTATTCAATTTAATTAAGCTTAGAAACTTGTTGATAAATATATACAAGACAAAGGTGTTTTACAAGTTTTAAATATTTTATTTGCTTTGTATTGAATTAGGATGTTTGATGACTTTATTATATTGTTTCTCTGTGGTTAATTCTTGTTCACCACGGCAAAATGCTGATCCTTGTTCTCCATTGGCTATTTCGTCAAAATTATAATAAGAAATGTAAATAAGTGAGAATTTAAAAAAGAATAATATTATTGTTAAATATATTCGAGTATACATGTCAATTGTTAGTATGATATAGTTTTGATATATAAAATTGATCATGGACATATCATTTTTATTTTATTTTATTTTATTTAATTAATAAAAAGTAGAATCATAGAATTCGTTGTTCATTCCGTGTTTCATATAATAGTATATCTTTCTTTAATTCTATTTATTCAGTGCATCGTTTATCATCATGGAGTTCTAAGGTCAACTCTGAGAAATCTAACTATACTCTATACAATGGATACTAGGTTGCTGGACGCTGCTCAAACAGGTAATCTCCAAATTTTGCGCCAATTGCTCGTCGAAAATCCTTTCATTCTTTATAATGTTGCATTGTCTTCTATCGAGAATCCAGTGCATATTTGTTCCGTCACTGGCGGCCATGCTGACTTTGTCAAGGAGATTTTGAAATTGAGACCTATATTTGCTCAAGAAATCAACCAAGATGGTTTTAACCCCTTGCACTTGGCTTCTGCAAACGGGCACTTAGAGATAGTGAAGGAATTGCTGATACTTAACCCTAGACTTTGCCGGATACAGGGAAGAAATAACTGGACTCCCCTTCATTATGCAGCGAGCAGAGGGAGAGTGGACGTTATTAGAGAAATGCTTTTAGCTTGCCCAGAGAGTATTGAAGACTTGACTGTTCAAAAAGAAACTGCTTTACACCTTGCTGTAAAGAACTGTCAATTCATTGCAATTAGTTTCATGATGAAGCAGGTTCGTGAAATGAACAAGCATGAGGTCCTGAATTTCAAAGATGAATGTGGGAATTCGATTCTTCACCTAGCAACATGGAGGAAACAACAGCAGGCAAGTACAATTTGTTTTAGAGAGTCTGGCTTATTATTGCTGTGAATTTAGTATTTGTGGAATAACAATGAGTTGTGATACTTTAGTTTTTATTTTGATGTAAACTTAATGTTTATTTTTGTTCGATAATGATTTTGATTTTGAGTATTTAATTTTTTCAAATGATTTTGATTTTGAGTATCTAATTTTGTCAAATGATTTTTCAATAAGATAAGTTGAGTAACGATTTTTGATTTTTATTTTCATTTTTTTAAGAAATCGTTACCAAAATATAGGAGATGATTTATAAATATTTAACAATAATATTTTTGAATTATATTTTTAATTTTTAATTTTTTTTTTCATTTTTATAAAACATTTTTTTTTAAATAAATCTAGTTTTAGATTTTTGTATTTATAAGTATTTGAAGAGAATAATTAAAAATATAAAATTTGTAAATAATAATTAAAAAATTTCTTTGTTTTTAAGTTTTCGAAAGAATAAAAAAACATAAAGTATTACCAAATAATTTGTAAATGATTTTTGATTTTATTTTATTAAAAATAACGAAGTAAAAATTGTTACCAAATATATTAGTGATTATTTTTACAAACAATCATAAATTATAAAATTAATTATTTAATCATAAACCATAAATTAAAATCATTATTAAACAAAGTCTTATTTATTCTAGATATCTTAAGTTAGATTATGTGCCATAAATATCCAGTTATGTCACATATAAGTTTAATAGGATATTTTTGAACTTGTTTTGTAACGAATTTGATTTTTAAGTTTTGTTTTCTTTGAAACTAGTTTTTTTTATTTTCTAATTGATTTAGAAAAAAACCTAACACTTATTTGATAAAATATTTTGTTTTCTTCTTTCCATTTCCTCTTTGATTTGTAAAGAAAAAAAGTAAAACTAACTAATTAAATAAAAGTGAATTTAGAATATGATTTTTAAAACTTTTTTATTTTTTAAGTTTTAAAAAACACAAAAAAAATATGTGTAAAAATAGAACTGAATTCTAATTTAATTTTGAAATTGAAAATTGAATTAATTATCATACAACACATATATTATTGAAAACTTGAGTTAAAAAAAAAAACTTGAAAATATAATTGGTTACAAAAGAATACCTTAGTTATAACAGTTCTTTCTATACCCTTAATCCCACTAATCGCTAAGATCATGTGAGATTAAGAAAAGAAAGATAGTTTCTTCTTCACTTATGTATGATTGGATCATATTTGTTTTCATTCTAGACTTCACAGAGAAGAGTACTATAAGATTCAAGATACACTTATTTAGGCTAACTAATGTTTTAACTATTCCATTTATCTATCTGAGTTGTTGTTTGAACAACAAAATGTTGGAACTTTTTCTTCACTAGATAGTGTATATAATTCTAACAGAAATGAAAAATCTCCCAGGTGATTGAGTGGCTACTCAGCATTAACGAAACTACTGCATCAAGTGCTTCTTTGATTGTAAATGATGTGAACAACAGTGATCTGACTGCTCTTGATTTGCTCCTCATTTTCCCAAGTGAATCAGGGGATAGAGAAATTGAATGTATACTTCGTAATGCTGGAGCTAAGAGAGCAAGAGAAGTAATCTTATCTCCTGTACATTCCCGTGAAACAGCGAACAATCAAACCTCAGCAAGCTGTGCACCAGCATCGGAGACTCAATCAAATGATGAATTGAAGTACTTCGAGTTTAAAAGGGGAAGAGATTCTCCAGGTGATGTTCGTGATTCACTTCTGATTATAGCTGTATTAGTGGCTACAGCAACTTTTCAGGTCGGACTGAACCCTCCGAGTGGTGTTTGGCAGGATACCAACATACACGGGACAAATGATAGTAACAATCCAGTGCATCTAGCAGGGAAGTCCATTATGGGTTCGTATAGTTCAGTTGCTTTTATAATTTTTGTGGTTTTCAACTCCATTGGGTTTTCAGTATCTCTTTTTATGATAAGTATCCTAACTTTCAATTTCCCTTTGCTACCTGAGCTTCAAATTTGCTTCATAGCCCTTTACACAACATACAACACTGCGATGGTTACTATTGCACCAGATAGCACAAAGGTCTTTCTCACTGCTTTTACTGCATCTTTACCGATTATGATACCCATTGTAAACAAGTGGATTAGAAAACCCATGGTGGTGTACATAAGATCTATGGTAAATCTGATAAGATTTTTCAGATGTGAGCTTTAGGAATCATAGATATTATCTCTTCTTTTGTAAAGACTGGTTAAGTAGACACTATATTGATGGTATTATTGTCATATTACATATCCTGTAATCATTTTATATCAGGGATTTTCATTATTAAAGGACAATGTTAATTAATATTTCTTAAATAAAGAAATAGAAACTTGTTTATATATAGAGGAGAATTATATTTAAAATTTCGGAAAATTCTCTCTTTTATTTCCACTACACACATTATTAATTTTATCCATGCATGTGGTCAGGAGGACATGGATGAAAATATTATATATATTCGTGTACACATTAATTTTATTTAAAAAAAATCTCAATTAAGATTTATGTTTTATCGTAGTTTTATGGACAAAAAAAAAATTCCGATAGTTGTAGAAAAATTCAATACAGTATTGTCAACGACATTGAGAAAATTATTATATTCATGAATCAGGAGCCATGTGAAAGGGGAATAAAATATTTATCACCCGACACAATAAGTCATAGAACAATGGATTTAAATTATTAACTATATTACATATTTTTTTATGAAAAAGAATTGAGCTGTAAACTAACATAAAAGTTAAAATATATCAATTATTAATTATATTTAAATTTTAATTAAATTTACAAGTAGAATTTTAAATTTTTAAAACATATAATTTAATACTTAAATTTTTAAAATTTTATATATATATTTTTAAAAATTTAAATTATATAATTTAATATTCAATTTTTTAAAACTTCACACATAAATTTTAAATTTTTTATTTATAAATATTTATTTTAATAAAACAACTATAAGTAAAATTTTAAAAATTTAAAATTTATTCATGAGATCTAAAAATTTAAAAAAATATATGCATAAAGTTTTAACACTTTGTGTTTTAAAAGTTTGAGAAAATATCTGTAAATTTAATTAAATTTTATGGATTTTATCCTAAATTATGAACCGCGCCTTTGGAAAACTTGCAAGCATGCCGGATACAAAGCATGGAAACAACGCGAAAATTCAGGACCAGAGCAGGGTTCCAGATCCATACAAATATCAAAAACTCGCTCTCTGCAAATTTTACGCATCATCTCAGCTGACATTGGCGGCGTGTCGGCTTTATTATTGTTATTATTATTATTATGATTGGAGAGGGGAAATACATAACCAACTGGAATAAGATTGGTAGGGGAATAATAAATAGAAGCAAGAGATGAAGAGGAGGAAGAAGAAGATAAGTAGCGAGTGGCTTGCTGATGAACAACTAATGCAGGCATCGTGTTCATATTAAACATCATCACCACAAGTATAATTACTTCTTTCATTAATTCTATTCCAACCATCTGTACCTAGCTACAGCCTATGTACTGCACTTATATCCTTAATCAATTATAATTAGATTTAACCCCAATCTCTTTTGTATTTATAATGTCCAAAATATATATCTAATATGAAAATATGTGAAGCACGTATTTTTAATCAGTAATTAGTTTCATGTTATTTATCATATTCACATTACATTTCTTTTTCAATAACATTTAATAATATGCATGTATCTGTATAAAATTTAAGATATATTATACTCCTTTAGATATATAATATATATTTTTAAAGCATTTGAGATATACATACATATACGTGTGAGTCATCATTTGAAGGGAAAACGTCACGCTCATCAGTCATCATCAATCATCATCCATAATATTATATTATTTTTAATAAAATTAGAGTGGGGTGGATTTAATTAAATATACATAAATACTTGTCTTTTGAGAAATGATGAACTGAGACCTGTTTGCAGATATCCTACAGATAATATTAAAACCGACTCTTTTATGCCTCTTAAGGCTAATAAGTAGTTATGATTTTTTTTCTTTTTCTTTTTTTCTGTCTTTTCTTTTGGGTTAAGTTAAACTTATAGAGAATTGAAGTTACCCAAGATATCGTTAATAGCAAGAGGAGTTAAAAAAAAATTACATACATAAGTGATACAATAGTAATATAATAAAAGAATATATATTGATATTAATCGAATTTAAATTATTATTTACGTAATATTTGAAGATTAATAATATTTTTATCTATTTTAATGATATTAAAAGATAATTAATTATAATACAAAGTAAATAATTTATACTCTTTTAATTATAGGGATAAAGTAGATAAAGTGAACATATAAAATTTTATTTTTATTATTATTAAATATTCGTATTTTAATTATTTAATATAAAATAAAATAATATTATTTATTTTATCAATTTTATATAACTAAATAGTTAAATAACATATTTTTTATCTATAAAAAATAATTTAATGTAAGGGATCCGGACCTCAACTTTTTTTATTTACTCACCATTTTATGTAGAAATTTGTTACCTTTATTTATAAATGGCAATAGAATGCTATTTATTAGTGATATATAAGAAAATCCTTTTCCAGTCTTGGTGTTGAAAGGTTATTTCCTTTCTTATTCATTGTTATACTCTCATTTTAGAGCTACATCTGTTGCAAGATACCAAAAAATTAAGTAAAAAAACGCAATATAATGTGTGGTTATAGAACTTACTCACTTTGTTAGTGTTAACTAACTTTATTTTTATAAAAGATATTTAAATTTTCTCCGTCATCTTTCTATTTTCTTAATGCCTACACATTATATATATATACAAGTATTTATAATAAAGTTTTAGATATATACAAGTAATTAATACAATATCAAACTGTAAAAAATTAATTTTTTTATTAGATTGAGGTTATTATTGAATGACAAAAATAATAATTAAAATAACAATTTTAAACTATCATTAATGAAATCATGTGCAAGCTATATCTTAAGTTTAATTAAAAATTCCTCAAAAATAGATTTAAAAAATTATATAAAATAATACCCCTAAAATTTATAATAACAAAAATAATATCTTAATAATCGCACTTTAATTTAAACAGTATAGAATTCAAAGGTGTTTAAAATGAAATGATGGTGCCAAATTATTTTTTTATTATTGAAAATATTTGAGATGTCCATGAGATGTAATTGTTTTATGGTTATAAGTTTTAGAGATATTATGTTTTTTATTTTTTTTAATTAATTTTTTCATTTTTTTATCTTAAAAATAACATAATAAAAAATGATAATTTTAAACTATGTAACTAAACGTCCCAAATAATCTAATTTAAGAGATTATATCACTCTTTGGTTATATGATTCCATATATATACATATTGAAAAAATTTAATAATATAATAATATGATAATTTTTTTAATTAATAAAATATTATATTTAATATATCAAATACCAAAATCCCTCTAAAACTAAAGTGCCTAATTTGTAAAAATAAAATGACAGTAGGTATACTTTTTTTAAAAATTTAAGTCCTTAGATTTTATTACAGTGACCCCTCTTCATGAATGGTACCATAGCCTAATTAATACATTAGTATTTCAAATGTGTCATCTTATTAAAAAGTTTCAATATTTTAATTTAAATATTGTTATCCTTTCTATTAATTTTTAATATTAATCAATTTTTTTTATCTAAAATATCTTTTTTGCTTTTAGTGAATGATTTTGTTTTTTTATTTATGAAAATTAATTGGAGCAGATAAAATGATTTTTTTATTAAAGGTTAGTTTCAACACTTCCTACTAAAAATTATGAAAAAAAATAAAAACTATTAAATTATTGCCTTTAAAAAATAAATAATATAAATAAACATTAAAAACAATAACATTTCAAAATTTTCGTTAGGTCAGATGAAATATCTTTTATGGCTAATTGGTAAATATAACAATGAAATGTTTTTATGAACAATTAACTAAAAATATTTGTATCGTTAATGTTATTGAAAAAGAACTTTTGAGAATTAATAATTTTTATTTTATTTTTTTAACTTTAATTATTGTCAAAAACAAAAAATCCTTCATAAAATGCCAAGAGAATATTTTGGGTAAAAAATTTAATAATTATTTAAAAATGATCGAAAGGATACCAATATTTGAATTAAAATTCTAAAACGTAACATATTGATTAGGATGTTGTAAGATATTTAACCCAACCTTTTTCACTAAGTTTATTTTAAAAACATAGTACTAAAATATTACATAATTTTTAACACTCACGTATATTTTAATGTTTGAGATTTAAAGAAAAAAATTATTTCTTATTTTTCTTATAAATCTCAACCGTTAAAATATAATAGTGTAAAAAACTAATTAATATTTTAGTGTCACTGATATATATATATATATATATTTAAGTTCATTCATGAGTGACATAGTTACGTGAAAATTTAAAATTAAAAAATTTAAATTATTTAGCTAATAATGGAGAAGTATTATATTATTAATATCTCTTACCCATTAAATAAGATAAAATTATCTTTTAAAATGTTTTCTTCTATTATAACTAACTGTAATTAGAGGTTCCTCCACTTTTTATGTTGGAGACCGTTGCTTCACGACAATATTTTTTTCCCTCCTATTCTTTTTTTTCCTATCTATTTGTATCCCCTCGACCTTTTTTTAAATGACAAACAAGAATTTCATTCAAGGCAGCGTAAGCTTACGCACATTTGCAAAATACATATTTCAAGAACATAAAATATCAAATTCGCCCAACCAAATCTTGCTAAGTTGTTATGGCCCAATGCATCTGCTAAGTTGCTATATATATAACCCTCCTCCTCGACGTTGGTTGTTGCACCTGCTACATTAATATATATATAACCCTTCAAAAGTTATAATCGATTGACACCCGTTTACAAGCTTAAGCTTACCCATCCAACATCAATCCATCGAAGAAGTAGCCTGTCAAACCAACAATAGAACAAAGACACTTAATCTAATAACCCTCAAACCAAAACCTTTAAAGAAAACTCTTATTAGATCCATGCACCTATTAAAGAACACATGCAAAGAGGAGAAAAGTGGAAAGTATAACAGCGGCCTGCTGGAAATAATTAATAACAAAAATAATAATTATGAGGTGGCCTGCTTGAAAATAGCTTGTAAACATGCATTATACATGGCCTCGAAGCAACGCGCAAACTCAGGATCGTCACTGCAGGGTTTCATTTCCGTGCAAACATCAAAAGCTTTGTCTCTGCAAATTTTACTCATCTCCGAAATTGACGGTGTGGGTGGTCCATTATTTTTGATAGATAAGGGAAAAACTTGATCTTCATCTTCATCATGATGAGATTCAGGGGTATAATAGAAATTAGGAGGTGGTGAAGAAGGAGAGGAGGAGGAGTAAGTGGCTCGCTCAACATCTAATATTTCTAAGGCTAGCACATCAATACTGCTAAACATCATCATGTGTATAACCACTACAATAAGTTCTTTCATTAGTAATATCAATTATGTTCTACTATCCATCCAGTGCTAAACATGTACATGTATATATAATTAGAAATGACAATCACAATTATAATTTTTTAACATATTTTATTATGCGTAAAAATAACATTAAAAATAAAATATTGTTTACTTTAAAAAAAATTGACACGTGACATACAAAATAATTCAGTTGAGTACAAATGTGTGTAAAAATTCATATACATTTACATTTCTCATAAATACGTTACATTCATTATTCAAAAGATAAAGTTTTACATGGAGAACCATTGTAATTAAGATTTGATTTATCTAATGGGCTCTTTAAATTAAATAAATATTTTTCTCAAAAATATATCAGGATATACTATTTAAACATACATCAATCTCATATAAATAAAATATCTATCCAAAATTATTATCTATATTTATTTTTGAATGAAAATTGTGTGTAGTGAATACCTTAATTTACTCTCTTTTTCTTTTTTTCTTTTTTTCTTTTGTTTCTTTTTTTAGAATAGAAAACATGAAGTTAATTATATATATACATTAGGTGCCTTTTCAGAATTGATGAACCATAATACTGTTTTAAATTATAAAAAAAAACTGAATAACGTATATGCCGGTTAACATTATGGTATGGGTAATTTTATTTTTACGATTCAAATTATTATTGTAATTATAATAATTCATTTTTAGAGAAATTAAATTAAATTTTATTAATAAAAACAAATACATAATCTAATCTAGATCGAAATTTATTCATCTAAATATATTATTAATCAAAATTAATAAACCAAAACTAATAACATTTATATGTACATTAATACATTAATACACTACTACAAAATAGATTATTAAAGTCGATTAAAAATTGACTTTAAACCAATTTAAAGTTGGTTCGTTGAACCGACTTTAAATAAAATGACTTAAAATTTAAAATTGGTTCAACTCGTGAACTAACTTTACGTCTAAAATCGGTTCACTGCATGAACCGACTTTAAATTTTTAATTTTTTTTTTACAAAATTTATTCATTTTCTATTATATTCAAATAAAAAACTGTATTCGATCATTACATAATAGTAAAAAAAAAAACTAAAATCTGTTTAACAAATAGTTTAAATAATACAAATAAATGAAAAATAAAATATTAATTAATAGCAGAAAAATTATCATAATATTGTCTTATATTATTCAAGATTATCATATTTTTCTCATGATGTTATAATACAAAACCTACATATATAATACAAAAGTTTATACACATAAATAATAACACATAATAACATAAAAAATATGAATAATAGGTGCGTATGATTAATAGAAATACTTAAAAGAGTAAATGAAATGACAAAATAAAGAAAATGAAGAAAAAATAGTGTTTTGTAAGTGAGAAATGAGTATAATATTTTTGAATATTTTGCTTAAAAAAATAGGGGATCTAAAAGATAAGTTAGAGAGGAAGAAAACCAAATAATCAACGCTAGAATTGGTGATCGTAAGTGGTTGGAAAATGAGAAAGAGTAAAGGAGGTTTTGGGTTTTTGAGAGTTATGTAGCGTTTGGAACAGTTTCTGTTTGGGGAAAAAAGAAGAGAAAAGGAAATATTCACATGTGTAGCGTCAGTTCTATGTGTCAACAGACGCTACAAGTGAACGTAGCGTCGATTAACGTGTTGAAACGACGCTACACATAGGACGTAACGTCATTTGACGTGGTGAACTGATGCTATCCACTTGTGTAGCATCAGTTGACACGTAGTACCGACGTTATGTCCTACATGTAGGGTTGGTTCGACACGTCAACTGACGCTACGAACTACGTGGATAACGTGAGTTCTACACCGAATCGACTTTAAATTTATTATAAGTCGATTTTTTCCAAAAACCAACTTTATATATCGACATAAATACCTCTTTTTATAATAATGATAGGTATAAAAATAAAAATAAAATTATTTTTATTTAAAACAATGAGATGAGAAAAATTATTCTACCAAAGAAGTGCTCCTAAAAAAGATATCCTCTCTCGTATAAAATAAAATAGATTGCCTGGGAGGTTTTGGAAGAGAAAGAGGAAAAAACATCAATTATAATAATGATACTAAAATATAATCGATAAACATTTTATATAATAATAATAATAATGTATAATCACAAAAATAATGGTAACAATATTATTATCCTATTTTGAGAGAAAATTGACTTTGTAATTATATAATAGAGTTATTTATTTAATTATAAATAATTTTACCTATAGCAGGAGTCGGATGGAAATTTCATGGTTAAGCTCCGACTTATCTGAAGAAGAAAAAGACACTAACATATTGTGGAGAAAATTGCCTTTTGTTATTCACATTAAAGGTCATTATTTTATATTTACTTATTATAACAGAAACATATCACCAAAACATAAGAAAAATCTCTGAGTCCTGCTATATAACCCGACTTTTAATGTACGCGATTGTTCCCGATCTTTTATAAATGATGAATTGTTACTTCATTAATGTTATAAAAAAGAAATCAACATCCAATGAAAATGCACCACATGCTCGAAATTAATAAATACAGGATTAAAAATGACATTTAAATAAAAACTATATATCTTAAATTTGAGATTAATTTTAAATGTAATAATTTTATCGATAAATATAATTAAAACTAATAATATTTAATAAAAAATATCACATTATAATATATTTATGATATTTTGATAAAACGAATTGTTTAAGTTGCCTGCTAACCTTGAACAAAAGAATTAAAAATAACTTCTAATAATTATAGTATATCATGAGGAAATTAATATAGATAAATTTGTCATTCGGCACCAGGTTCCGTCTTTGGAATATAGTAGTGCTTTAAGAAGTGGCAGGGTGCATAGGTTTAGGTATTTCTTGTCTATTTAATTTTTTTCCCCTTATAGTTAAACGGCAAGCTCAATATTTTTTTATTGTATAAAGGTTGTAAACTTGTTGGAGTCCATGTAAAATATGAGATTCAAACTTTTGGTAGTTTATTTACAATTTTTTTTTAAGGGGACTTAAATATTTTTTTTATTAAATAAAAAAAATATTATATAAATAAGATTGAAACTAATAGAATGTAAAGTCATGATATTTGAAATATGAGTCAAACTTAACAAAAATTTATTATTTCATTGACAAAATAATTGATTGAATGGTTGAGATTAACATTTGAATATCACATAGATGAGTATGTATTTTAATATCACTACATATTTAAATATTTTATAATTTTATTGTAATTACATATATCAAAATTTAACATAATATATGGTGCAAATGATATATACAAATAACCAGTAATTTTAACATTTATTAAATATAAATATAACATAATTATAAATAGAAAACAAAAAGGTGAGAGAGAGAAATGTCTTACATAATAATATATTTGTTACCTATCTAGGAAAAATGTCTTATTTTAAACCGTACGTAGGGTACATAATAACATCAATAAATAATAATAGTTACTGATCACATGATTCAATAATCCCAATGGCAACTGGTCTAGCTTCTTCTGTGATCCCATAGATCCAACATATTATACCGTACTGATATATAATGCACAAAGGATTTCAATAACCAGCTTATAATTAATTTATAACAACGGCCCCTGTTACATGCATGCATAAATTGTGTTTATAATAATTATATAATTAATAAAGGAAAAAAATATATACAAGCAGTTAAATACCTTAAAAATCCATTAATTAATTAGACTAGCTAAATGTCCATCTAGCGGTACTTTAACCAATATTTACTTTTAATATACATCTCCAACTATGATGTGGCATTGGAAAGCTTACATGAGTACTCTTCAATGACATATAACGAGATATATGAGCAAACTAACAATCACCAAACTCATCTCATTGAGAACTTTTCCATACCACTTAAATTGGGTATAGTAACGTATATATTATAAATTTATATTAATTTTTTAATATTTATTGTTACTCATATTCTTGAGTATTATTTTAAAAGTATCAAAATTATCTCAAATGTACATATTTGATAAAAAAAAATAAGTATTAATTTTATTTTTTTCTCATTTTTTTCTCTTCTCTTATTTTTTTTTCCTTTCTTTCTTATTCTCTCTATGAGTTTAGGGTTTAAGTTTAGTTTTAGGATTTAGAGTTTGGAATTATGGTTTTTATGAGCTTAGCGTTTAAGTTTAGGTTTAAGATTTAAAGTTTGGAATTATTGTTTAAGATTTAGTATTTAAAGTTTAAGATTTAAGGTTTATATTTTAGATTTTAGGATTTAATATTTAAAGTTTAATGAAAAAATAAATAAGAGAGAATTTTATATACATCCCTCTGTGTGAAAAAGAAAAGAGGGGGAGATGAAAAAAAAGAAAAATATGAAAGAAAATAATTTAAAAAATCAAAATGATTAAATCATATTTCAATGTTTTTAGCATGAAAATTACTTAACCAAATGGATACGTTTACGAGAATATGAGTATTTTTAAGTTACGAACCGAATAAATAATGAATATCAAAACAATAATATGGATACAAAAAAATATAACCCCACTTAAATACGAGGGATGCATGTATTCCAAAAGTTAAGGCTAGTATGAAATTATCAAATAGAATTATATAACATATTTTGCTAACTTAATTGGACTAAAATTAATATCAATTTATCAAAATTAATAAATTGATACCAGTGTACTTAAATACAATTTATAAACTAATTATAAAAATTTGAGATTATCATATATATATATAAAACATAAAATTACATTTTTAACAAAGGTTTTTTATATATTATATTTTATAACTTTATTAAAAAAATTGATTTTAAATATGTTTATTTATAATTCAAAATATGCTTATAAAATATTATATTGTATAGTAAAAAGAATATAAAAACTTTTATACGCTCAAATAAATTTAAGCAACAACTCTACCGCGAATGCATGAGGGGAACATTAAACCACCTGAAAACGTACATGCATTTCATTATTAGCATAAGAATATTAAGTTTAATATGTTACAAAATCAAGAAATAATGAAATAAATATGTATCGTTATGTTGGTAAGCGTATATTGATATTGATCTCGTTCTCTTAACATAATAAGACAACATATTATTTTAAAATACATGCCATGTCCCCTTTTTAATTATATATAGAATTATTTTAAAACCGAATATTATTAATTAATTTCACTTTGAAATTTTTATATTTACATCTAAACATACCAAAATGACTCGGAGATAGCGTGTCAAAATAATATGTGACCCTAGCTAGCATAAAAATAAGTAAATATATATATATATATAAGAGATATAAATTACCTGAAATAATAATAATAATAATAAATTAAGTTATAGTTAAATCTACTTTGTCGGGCAAGGAGGAAGAATTTTACTGGCTATGCATTCATCATAATTTTTTTTATAGCAAAGCTTAAACTGCTCGTAATCACTATAAAGCCATTTTTCACAAACAGAAACAGCCAATTTTTTGCAAATTCTACTCTTTGGTACTATAGGTGGCTTATACTTAGGACTATCCATCTCAAGGTTACTTCTGGAAATTACAGTCTCATCATGAGAATCAAAGTTTATTGACGAAGATGAAGACCCAACATGATCATCCTCTAGAGCTAACATAATTATAACTGAAATCATCATCATCATCATCATCATTAAAACATTAAGTCCTCTCATTTCTTTTTCACCAGGCCAATATTGCTTTTTCTTTTCTCTAGCTTTATTTCGTTTACTGGTTACTCCAACCAACCATTACATTTATACCTCAAATCATCCGTCATGTGAACTAATTAATTATGTGGCTTTATTTAATTAAAAAATAATAATATTTTTATTTATTTTATAAGAATAGGAAATTAAGTAATTTTAGTAGTAGGATATCTACTCTTTTTTTTATCTATGTCCCGTTAAATTATCTTAGGTCGGTATGTTTGTTTAACATAACTGTAATGTCTTATTTGGCTCTTTTTCATATATAATTCATTTAGTATTATTATTAATTTCAGTTTTAACTCTTATGTTTAAAAATATGTAACTTTTGAAAATATATTCTACACATATTTTTTAAATTTATATTTGAAAAAACAACAAAAATAACACTTTAAAAATTTGTAATAATAAAAATAGTATTATTTATATTCAACTCATATATTTTTACAATAAAAAACATTTAATATATCATTTTATTTTATATATAATTTAATTAAATATCATTCAATATTATTGTGATGTTATTTTTGTTGTTATAAATTTTAAAGATATTATTTTTTATAATTTTTTTTTATTTTATGACATAATTATTTTGATAAATATAAACAAATTTATTTATATTATAAAATCAATGATAAGTTTATGCGTGGGTCCCATATGTCTAAAGTTGAAGGGTAAAAAATATTATACATTATTTAAAAATAATATTAATATTGAATGTATTTATACCTGAGCCTTACCATTTTTGAAGTTAACATAAGTTAAATTCATTTATATGATAAAAATGTTAAAATGTAACTTAATTCATGTATGAAAATGAGCTATTAATATTCTATCCATAAAAAAAATAAAGAAAAAAAAGGAGTTATTATTCGATTTGCTTTAATCCTTGTTATTTTCGTTATATGAAAGATCATAATAACGACCTACGTACGATTAAATGAAAGGCTTCTTGACAGTTGCTTTTGAATTAATAAATTTAATCTATATGAAATTCATGTATATCCTTTGCAATGGTGAATAAGTCATCAAGCATGAGGGATTACAATGTTTGCCTTTAAAAAAATAAATTATAAAAAAGGTTGCTTGTTTTAATCAACTACTCTTTGGTTTAAGATTTTTCTACACTAATACCTGAACAAATGTGGTTTTAGTTTTGCATTTGCTGGGGTCTCCATTATTTTTATTTTTTCTAATGGACATCTCCCCAATTATATATATGATTTCATTTAAAATCTTTATAAAATATGCTCCATTTTTTAGATAATACGGTTCTCTCTATTATACGAATCTTACATATATCTTATAAAAATAGATTTAATTATTTTTTCTATAACGTATAAAATGAGTTGTAAAAATGTTCCAAAAAATTAAATATTTTTAATTATATCCACAATATTATGTTTAATAATAAATTCATTTCAATCGATAACCATAATTTAAATTTTTAATATAATTATATAATGTGTATTTAACGTATATTTTTATAATAAAATCATGTGTTATAAACATGTACAAAATGTTTATAACTAGTTATAAACGTGTACAATTTTAATGCACATGAAATACATGTGATATCATTTTATTGAAAAGATAACCAATAGTTAATGTATGGATATAATTATAATTACATAAAAAATTTAGTAATTATTATAACTCATCACATATATTTTAAACATAAAATTTAATTTATCCTAAAAAATATACTAAACTGCTGCCTTTTTTTCAACTCGATATCTGAAATTTGTTGGTTCGAAAGTAAAATATTCAAGATTTAAAATTGTTTAAGGAGAAAACAGTTAATAAATAGTTTCATATTTAAAAATGTTTCTTACTTATTCAATTAATTTAATAAATAGTTACACATGCAGACTTCCTCGCATTCGAGGATTGAAAGAGTATGAACACGTATCACTCCCGTGTTCACTTCAAAAATAATTGTACAATATATTTATAATTAATATATGTTTTATTTTGTCAAACGTAAGGAATTTATTTTACCCAGAATTAGTTTAAATATCACAAAAACACAGTAGAGATCACTTTGGACCTCTAAGATGCAATTAGTTGAAAATGACTTCATTTACAAAATCTATGCAATGCTAAAATTCTATAAATCAGAAGACCCTGTAATAGGTAGTACAGTAGTAGTCTATCAGAAGACTACAGATTCTCATATATTTCAATGTCCTTTAAACTTGAAAGTGCGAATATATATACAGAATTTTACTGGTTACAAGAAAGCATTCGTATACAGCAAAATTTAACTGTCAATAGATATAAGTGGAACAAGCAATTACATGTGTTTCTAATCGAAGGGATCGATACGAGGGTCGTGCTCACTTGCCATTGCCATTCCAGTGCAGAGGCACGTTGGACACATAACCTGCCAGTGCCAAATGATGAACATCAAAATTAAAAAATCATTTGGATTCAATGGAAGGAAACGCCTCTAAGTTCAAAACATTACAACAAATCTACTAGACTTCTGTTTGCAATTTAGAAACTTTAATTCCCCTAAATCTTTTCATTAACCCACTCCATGGCACAACTTATAAGAAGGGCAATATCTAATAAGTCGTGATCCACAATGAAGCCATAAGGGTTCATAGTAATAACCAAATCACATATTTTATCTCCAATATTCCCTGTTTAGAACACAACAACAAAAAAAATCCAGTTTTGCTCTTATTTAAACATGAAAATTTTTTCTTCTCAAGTTATACCCTCATTTAAAACATAAATACATGTTATATTAGTACATGTTATATTAGTAATTGGTAGGGAGAAAGGGATATTTAGTTCAGTAAATAAACATTTCTCAGCATAAGGAAGAGGAAAACATAAAAGGAAACTATATGCAATGAATTACCAAATTAAATTTGAAAAATCCCACCTTTCCAGCTCCTGAACAATTTGGACATCTTTCAGTTTTAGGTGGAGACAGAGGCTGATCTGCACCGCTAATTGTAGAAACAGGCTCTATAAGAACAAGGGCTCCTGTGCTTGAACAACGGGCACAAGCAAGATATCCTGTATGGTGAAAGCACAATCAACAATAGCTTGGGATAAAGTACTTATTCACCAAATTTCTTTAACAGTTTTATTAGAATTCAGACGATAAAACATGATCACAGGTTTTCTCAGCCAAAAAAATAATAATAATAATTCTGATCCCAGATCCCAGATCCCTACCAGTTCCAAGACAATATTTGCATCTTTTATGCTCCTGCTGTTTTACATTGTTAATTTCAACAACCATAAGTGCTGATATCACTCCAACTGCTCCTCCTGAGAATGATGCCACTATGGGATCAACCTGACTGCATTTCACAAATAGGGCCGTTAATAAATGATGATAGAAACAATATTGCATAATCACCAGTTAGTAGTTTCATGTCAAAATGAAGGACATGGAACTCAATTTTCTAACACCTGAAACATCCATATCATTCAAAACATAAGGAATCTATTATGACCACTTGGTTACAGAATTACATGATGACAAGACCTGGTTACATAATTTACACAATCGTTTCTTTGTAGATTAATAAAAAAATGTGTAGCAATATTGCTATAATCCTAATTGTTATTGTCACAATTATCTTACAATAATGACAACTTTATCAACAAAAGTGAAACCAATGTATAATTAATTATAAGAGTAAAATAGAAAATTCATACACTTTTGTTGTGGAATGTGGAAATAACAAAACTGAATGTGACAATATCATTACCCTAACAAATTTATGAATCAATATTTTGTAAATCAACAATTCTTTATACGCAAAAAATGCTTTAGTAATTCATAATGTAGTAAAGACAATAAAATAGCAGAGCATTCTGTTGCATAATAGAAACAATACATGCAAATTGTTCTCAAAACAAACATGATGATCAGGCACTGAAATATGAACTCAGGTAAAAGCTCTACCTCAGCTGCATTGGCAGATGCATATTTTGAATGAAATCTGCATATGATGTGCCTCCTACACCCAACTTAAGCTCCAACTGTGATATGAATGAAAAGGGAAGGACAGGAGAAAAGCTCAAAAAATAATATTCCATGACATCTTCAATACTATTCACTATTGACCAAGAACAAAACTCATAAAACAGGTCAATTTTGTGAATCATGGTAGAATTTATCACAACACGTTATTGAAGAATAACCTACTGCAGGCGCAAGAAGGCCACCGAATATGATGATCCCCGCAATCAGAGAAAAACAAGTAGCATAATACTGCTTAAGGTTTGCTGCACTCTGCAAGCATAACACATTATTCAATGGATGATCCATATAAACTTGCCATGAAAACAAGGACACTACTCTCAGGGAGAAAGCACACCAGAGGAGGCAAGAAGGGAATAAAAGATGGAAAATTGGGAAGTTCGTTTTCTTGTTCTTCCTCCAAATTTCCAAGCTCTGTAGTTTTGATTCTCTGTTGTATTCTGAGTCTGCGAACCTGCATTTATTTAACAGGAAGAAGCTTAAACCACAATTACATAATGAAACCGAAGAATCTTATTTGTTCACTAGAACATAAAGAACAGCGCTATCTGTGTTTAAAGCTATAAACAGCGGGTCTCATTCAATAAATTAAAGCATTTCCACTGAATTCTCCATAATAAACAAATCGATCTTTTGCTTTGTTCAGTAATTAGTACCACTTGCTTACCTCCTCCATATGCAGAAAAATTTTGTTCCTACGACTTCGAATATTATCCAGAATCTCTTGCATTTCCATGTTGGCAAAGTCTTGTACCGTCTCTGGCCCTTCTATGATACAGAATCTGCACTCAGAATCGAAAAACGACAAATATATGTGTTAGCCTAACGAATATCTCGGCTCGGAGTTATTACCAATTCAACCATAACATCATCAACAGAGGAGAGTTTATCTTTGCAACTCTTACGCTATCAGTTGTATGAACCGTCCATAAAGAGAGAACGAAACCCCAAGTTCAAGCACCCAATTTCTCAATTCCTAAAGGAGGGTTTTAAGAATTGACCAAAAAAAAAAGAAAAGAATGGAGCATTTTAAGAAAAGGGATCCTAACTGAGTGAAGTAAATTAAACTGGCTTGGATCAGAAATTAAATTATCCAAGTAAAAATCTCTTTTTTCTCTTCTATTAATCTGAACTCTCAACAAGGAGAAAAAAAAAGTAACGAACAGAAAATAATAATTACCCGGCAGCGTTTTTATCTGCGGATTCAGAGTCAATGGAGGGTGCAAAAGAAGAAGAATCGGGATCGGTGGCCATGGCTCGCCATTTGGTATTCAATCTGGGTTTCACATCGTTAAATCTCAAGCTCGAACATTGAATTTTGTACGAAGACAACCGATTTACTGGGTGTGAAAGCGCCAAAACTCGAACTGAACAAAGCATTTCTCTCTGAAAATAACCTTCCAGTCTCTTTGATCCCAAAAACACAAAAGAGTAATTGTTTGTCTGAACAAAATATAAACTGACTACTAGTTCTTCTAAAGACTCGCTTCTCCGAGGTCTGCTCGGCCTAATGAGTGCGGTGACTGTTTGCGCACTTCTGGAATACAGTTATTTAATTGTGAAGAGGGCGGCTCTGCTCCTATGCTTACATATAAAATATTATTTTGAACCAGTAAAAGGGATTTTTAGTGGAACTTAGCTGCAAGTTCTGTTTTCAGATTCCTTCACAAAATGTCAAAATCCAATTTGGTTTGTATCATTTTCTCTATAAGTTCTTGCTCTTTTTCTCCCCTTCTAATTGAACATGTAGTGCTATTCTGAAGATTATCAGTTTAATGATTTTCTTTAATCCCTTCCAGTTTTGCTTGAATCGTATTTTATGGACAGTAATGACCGACTGTATAAATTGTTTTATCTTGATAACATAAAATCAAATCGTCGAATTACATAATATTAAATATTGTTTAATATTTAATAATTTGAATAATGAGTTTTATTAGATAATAATAAATAATGATAAAATATAGAAAAATATATTAAATGAATAGAACGAATGTTATTTATGTAATTATAATTTTTATTTTTTTTGTTTGTATTCCCCATCAATTTTTTTAGCTGCCCTACTTTATCCATTTGCAATGTGTCTTTTCTTCCTTTTCCTATGGCTTCAAATTTTCTAAGTTTTTTCCGTTCTTTAATTTCGTTTTTAGGGGGAGGGGAAATTTTCCCGAGGGAATTATTCTAGTTACTGACTTCCGGAAGTACACCTTACTTTCGTTATTTTTTATAATGTAAATAAAATTTTAAATAATAATATTATAAAAATATATTATTAATAATAAAATAAATATTTTATATATTTTTATTATAATAATTTAATAATCTTAAATTTTTCTACTTTTATAAAAATTTGAACTTACTTAAATTAAGATGTGAGTTTTATTTTGCATGGCTTAAAATTAAATTTTTATAATTTTTTTTCTAAATAATTAGGTTTAAAAATCAAAATAATTTTTTATTGAATAATACCATATTTTAATCACTGTATTTGAAATTAACTATATACTTATTTGAAAGTATTACTTCAATAATTATATTTGTGTAAATGTATTTCATTTCTTTATCATATATAATATTGTAAATATTAGATAATATATATTTTTTAAAATTTACAAGAGAAAATTATTAAAACAGATATATTTTTAAAGACACTCTAATATTTAAATTATTATAGATATAAAAGTTTAAAGTCTTACTTTATTTTCTAAAAAATAAAAGTATTTGTAAATGTTTTTAGTTAAGATATGAAATTAAGTTTAATAAATATATATATATATATATATATATTAAAATTAACATAATGTTTATTTTTTACTCATTTAAATAGATTATTTTAACCATTGTTATTATATTTTTATAATTATCTTTTTTAATAATCAGGAGACATTTATAGATCGTTTATTTCTTTTAAATTTATTTCTTTAAAAAACATAAAAATCAAACATTTTAATCTTTAAAATAAGATTAAAACGTTCAATTTTCTTATGTAAAATTGTTACAAAAACTTAGAATACTAATCAATTTAAAATATGATTTTTCATCCTAACATCAATGAAACATATATTTAATTAAATTGATATAATTTTGTTCAAAAACTCAATGACAAACCAAACAATATTTATGAAATTATACATCTTAAGTTTTAAGACAAGATATGGTTCATCCAATTTTAATCTAAAAAATCATTTTAAATAACAAATATATAAATTGGTTATAAACATGATTTCTATCACGAATTTCATAGAACCACCTTAAACGTATATAGTATTGTTAAAATTCAATTTTTATTGGTTTCAACCATTATCAAATACTACTTATTATCTTTATTTGTTTTTTTATTTTATTTTTTCTAAGTATTTTAATGTTTTTGTACTGTAGTTTAATTTGAGAAAAGAAAAATAACTCATACAACAACGAGAAATAGTTATGCTCACCAAATAAACCTGGTTGATTGTGAGCAATGTGAGCAATGACATTTTTCCACACATGTCCTTAATAATGAAGAGTAGTTTTAGGTTTTATTTTTATAAAAAATATATAAATTAAGATCTATTAAAAAATGATAAAGATTTGTATGGAAATTACCCAAAAACAAAATTGACAAGGGATATATGAACTTACTTTAATTTGATGAAAATAAAACTTATTATTATTATATTACATAATCATTTTAGTTATTATTTTATAATTAATAATACGCATATAATTATTATTGATATGGTCTTAAAATTGTGCTGCAAAGCAATTACATAATATAATTTTTAGAAAAAAAATAAGTGGCACGATATAGTTAGCTATGACATTGTAGAAAATTTTCTGCAAATATTAGATATAAATATAACTAAATAATGTCTATAACTTAATGTTATGCTCCCATTTATTAGCATATTTTAATTTATTAAAACCAAAAATAATTGAACTGTTTTCTTTTTGTGAAGAAATTGCGTATATAAACTTATTATATTGTTTAACGATCCCTATTTATTCCTTTAGAAAATTAAACTATTAATTTTTTTCACCTAAATAAATTGAAAACCACTTACTTTTAATATTTCTATAATATTTGTATTTAAAATTAATTATAAAATTGTTGAGAAATAACGCAAATTCCCGATAAGCCAAACTTATGAGAAAACAAGAATAAAAAATAACACACAAATTTGATAACGGAGTTCGGCCAATCTTGCTTACGTCTCCGGACTCATCACAGATCTTTTTTACTGAAAGAGGAGAAATTACACAAGGTGTTTACAACACTCAAAACTCACAACCCAATTACACCCAAGAAAATTACTCTCAATTTTCTCTCACAAAGCTTTGCTCTGCTTTTTCTCTCAATTGAATGAATACTTTGGATGATTAATTCATTACAATTACACATCTATTTATAGGAAAATTCACTCCTTGAATTACTCCTTAAATTAATGGTTCCTTGAATTGCTCCTTGAATTAAGCTCCATGTTTTGCTCCATGTTTTACTCCATGTTTTGCTCCTTGGTTTGTTCCATGTTTTGCTCCTTAATTTGCTCCTTAAATTAAGGAGCTTTATAACAACAATCTCTAACATTCTCCCACTTGAAGACTGATTTCAATCGTCACACTCGATCAATGCAAAGAATTTTTTCTAGTCTTTTACATTTATTTGTTGACCAACCGAATCGAGCTGTCAATAGTCACCACCTTTGTTAACATATCCACGGATTTTTACTTCCTTGAATCTTCTCTAAGATTAACACATCATCTTCCAATGTAGATCCGATGGAAGTGATAACGAAGTCCAATATGCTTGGTTCTAGAATGAAATCTTGAATTCTTGCAAGTGTATTTCACTTGGCTATCACTACGCATTATATTCTTCTCCCGTTTGAATCCCACCGCCATCAAACTCAAGTCATATCATCTCTTTACTAGCTTCGCCATCGCTACATACTCACCAGTAGGATAGTAGTGACAATTTTCCGTATTTGTGACATCCAACTACACCGTAGTTCCAACAAGAATATATAACCCACAGGTGCTTCTATGGATCAACTTCACCTCCAAAGTGCGCTTCACGTACCCTTATACTTTTAATTTCTCCTTACTAAAGTACAAGCACTTTTCTCGCAGGTGCCTCAGATACCTCAAAATCCACTTGATCGCTTCCCAACGAGTTTTTCCTGGATTTGACATAACCGCTAACAACTCCCACCGCATGGCCAATGTCCGGTCTCGCATGCACTCATTGCGTACATCAAACTTCCAATGGCCGAGGCATAAGGAACCTAGCTATGAATTTCTCTCTCTTCCTTCGTTCGAGGTGACCGATCCTCGGATAGGCGAAAATGACCGGCTGTGCGCTAACCGGCTCGGCATTGCTCATGTTGAATCTCTCTCAAAACACGATTGATGTACTCACCAGATAATCGCAAGGATCTTTTCTTCTTATTTCTTGTGATTTGCATTCCAAGAATCTTCTTTCTGACCCAAGTCTTTCATGTCAAACTCCTTTGACAATTGCCGCTCAACCTTTAATATCATCCATATCCGAACCTCGCTATTAACATATCATCAACATAAAGTAGTAAAATGATATAATCGACCTATATCTTCAAGAGCAACAACAATGGTCAAGATTGTACTTCGAAACCTTCCTGTGTAGAAAGTCACAAACTTTCCGTACTCATTGTCTCGGGCTTGTTTTAGGCCATACAAACTCTTCTTAAGTCTACACACCATATTCTTCTTCCCTCTTCTCGAGAAACCTTCTGGCCGGGTACATGATATCTCTTCATCTAAATCTCCACGAAGCGAATGCATTCTCACATCCAATTGTTCCGTATGAAGATCTTCAATGGCTACAATACTCAACACTGACCGATAAGACAGCTTCACAATCCAGAGCAAAATGTCAGTGTAGTCAACTCCTTCCTTCCGTTGAAACCCTTTAACAACTAGCGTGCTTTGTATCTCTGGAACCACTACGCTTCTTCTTTCACCCTAGACACCCATTTGTCAGGAAGTGCCTTCTTTCCCATAGGTAACTCAAATGATTCCTCATGTCTGTCAGCTGAGAGAGAGATTTTATTTCTTCTTTCATAGCAAGCTCCCACTTACCGGAATCTCGAGTCGACAAGCTTCATCATAGCATTCAAAGCTCTCCATCGCTAGCAACATATGTTCCATGATCTCCTGTCAAGTACAGAGGTCGGTAAGACCTTCTCAATAAGAGCCGGAGTAAAGAGGCTGTGATGTGTCGAAATGCCGTGTATCGTCATTCAACAAGTTCCTCTCGGTTGAGGACTTGTTACAATTGGTTCTGGCAGAACTATTCTGGGACATCATTTGCATCTCGCAAATACCGACCATTCTGCTTTGAAAGTCATTGGCATCTATTTTATGCATATCTTTATACATCACCCTTTCGTTGAAAATCACATCTCTCGCTTCTGATAACTTTCTTATTTTCGCCATCCCAAATGCGGTAGCCAAACTCATCCTCACCATACCGATGAACGTGTGCATTTCTTGGATTGGGATCAGTTTCTTATTCTCGCCTTGATCACCGATATGCACACAAATGCTACACAACCAAAAACTTTTAGATGTGATAGTTTCACCCTTTTCCGCTCCATACTTCCTCCGTATTCTACGCTCCAATGGAACACGGGCCTCGCTGATCAAGTAACGGTTGATCGCCAGGCTAACTGCTTAGAGACTGATCGTATACGAATGCTTCTAGCTCTTTCTCATTAACGTTCGGTTCATACGCCCTACAACGACATGGTCGAGGCGTGCCTAGTACGCTTCTTTCCATTCTGATCCCGTGCTCATAGAAATTTTAACTGTGTCTTCATATTCACCACCACATTGGATCTGAGCTTTTTGATCTTCAAACCCATCTCATTTTTCACCATAGCTTTCCATCTTCCGAAAGCCTCAAATACTCGACTTAAGCTTTAGAAAGTAAACCCATACCTTTCGAGAATGATCATCGATGAAAGTCACGAAATATTGTTTCCCACCAATGGATGAGATTTGCTTGTTGGTCCCCAAACATCTGAAGAATAAGCTCTAGCCTTTCCTTCTTTCGGGTTCTACCACTTGTCCAAAGTCGACTCTCTTTGCTTTCCAAGTATGCATCTTTGCAAATGTCCATCTCACAGATCGTAGACCGAAGTTTTCAGCATAATCTTCATCCCTTCTCACTCACCCACTGCCTAATCTCCGTGCATGAAAGTTTGGTGTTTCATTGCTGCAATTGTGATTGAACAACGTGCTTTCCGTCATGTAAAGAAAGTGCCACTTTTCTTGCCTCGAGCAACCGGCTATCGCACTTTGAAATCTTCCAATCATCACCACAAGATCAGAATGTACCATCGTCAATCGCCATCACCGAGATTAAGTTCTTCCAGGTTCGAATATGCTGACATCCTTCGCCTCCCAAACATACCCGTTTTAACTTAATCTTCACTACACCTTTGCCAATAATACACATGGTTGATCATCCAAGATATACTCAAGGTTTCCGGGACATATTTCTCGAAGAATTCTTTCATGGAAGTAGTACGGAACGATGCTCCGTGAGTCTAACACCCAAGATTCTTCCTCGTTTCTCCAAAGAAAGCATATCAATGCATCATCTCCTCCCGAGGGGAAGTAACATTTGCCTCTGCCTTCACTTGTCTTTGTCCTTCTGCACTCTGCACCGATTTTTGTACAGGTTTGGGCTTCTTCCACAATTCCAACACTCGATAGTCTTCGAGATGGTAATTATTAGATTCCTAGATTTGGACCTCCCGTCCTTTTCGATCTACCTCAGAGTCCTGCTCTACCACGTCCATTTCCTTTGGTTGAATTTCTTCCTCGACTCGATGCAAACCGAAGAGGCCGACGATTCACTTGCCTCTCACGTCCTGATCTCTTCACCGAGAACCAAATCACGAACATCGCCAAATTTCAACTTATTGCTTCCCGATGAGCTACTCACGAAATGTGACAAGAGATTCCATTTTCTTCCAGAGAAGACAAAAGTATCAATGCTCGTACTTCTTCATCGACCAATTTCCACCGAACTCAACTGCGACCGTGTCGAGTTCAGAGATGTCGAGCCACCGACGCGCCTTCCGTCATCCGCAAATTGAACAAGCGCTCATCAAGTGCACGCATTTGTTTAAGGCCGATGGGCTTTCTCATACATATTGGAGAGAGCTGCCATAAGACCCGCCGTGGTCTTTTCCTTTGCTATGTTGAAAGCAACATTACGGATAACGTCCAATCGAATAACTCCGGTGGCTTCGTCGTCGTAAGATTCCAATCTTCTTTCCTTCATACCTCTCGCTTCTTCCCCGAGAGGTTGATATAGATTTCTTTGATACGTATAATCCTTCATTTGCATTTTCCAAAACCCGAAATCTGTGCCATCAAATTTCTCGAGTTTCACCCTTCCTTCATCCGGCCATGCTTCCCACTCAAATCTAACTTTCTCCAAATCGTTTCGACTATTTCTCGCAAAACCACCGTGTATTAGAACACCTCCACAACGAACAAATATCGCTAACAAAATTTCACTATTCACGAATTCACTATTCATGTGAATAGTAACCTTGCAAGAAATTGACAGTAAATTACCACCAAAAGCTCGATACTGCTTGTCGGGAAATAACGCAAATTCTCGATAAGCCAAACTTATGAGAAAGCAAGAATAGAAAATAACACACAAATTTGATAACGGAGTTCGGCCAATCTTGCTTACGTCTCCGGACCTGCTGCAGATCTTTTTACTGAAAGAGGAGAAATTACACAAGGTGTTTACAACACTCAAAACTCATAACCCAATTACACCCAAGAAAATTACTCTCAATTTTCTCTCACAAAAGCTTTGCTCTCTAAGCTTTTCTCTCAATTGGAATGAACACTTTGGATGGTTAATTCATTACAATTACACATCTATTTATAGGAAAATTCACTCTTTGAATTACTCCTTAAATTAATGGTTCCTTGAATTAAGCTCCTTGAATTAAGCTCCATGTTTTACTCCATGTTTTGCTCCTTGGTTTGTTCCATGTTTTGCTCCTTAAATTAAGAAGCTTTATAACAACAATCTCTAACAAAAATAATAATTAGTTACATATATATATATATATGTGGAGTATTTTAAAAAAATTAAGAATATAAAATTGGTCATTACATTAAATAGGTCCACTGTATGCAACTAAATACTTTTATATATAATAATAATAATAAGTGGATATGTTATCCATGCTATTTATGAATGAGATTTATATAAAAAAATTATAGAGGAAATAAATATAAAAAATGATAATATAGATATCAATAAGTTAAGAGGTTCTGTAAATTATTATTATTATTATTATTTTTGCTAAACAACATTATTCTCTTTCTTTTCTTTGTCTACTATTTTACAGACGGACTTGCCACTTTTGGCAGCTGGGAAGAACAGAGTGACAGCAAGGCATTTTGTCAGACATGATTACTAGTGTTGAAGACAACCATAAAAACCAAACTTCATCATGCTCGCCAGATTGTAAACACCAATTATGCATGTACGCATTACACAATATAGTAATGTTTGGAAAGCTCTGAAATTCCAATTTAAAAAAACCATCAACTGGTTTTGATAGTAGTATCTAAATACAAATGTTACCTTGGGTGTAAATGTGCTATATATATCTTGCTTTGGCTTAAAAGCTAAACCAAAAGCAATAGATTTGTTCACTTCTTTTTTCACCAGCCCACCACCCATTCATAACTTCATATGCCCTTTCAAATTTTGACTAGCCACGCTCAAATAGGATGTAACTAATAAATTTTCAAGTAGCTCTAACAAAAATTATTTATTATTTTTAAAGTAATTTATGATTTGATACTCGATTCAATGTAACGTAAGATTAATGTAACTATTTTCTTGAAAAACACAATCACCCGATTCTTAATAAAGAGAGGAAGCAATATGATTTGGGTGGAATATACAAAACATCTAGTACATCTACTACCAAAAATGCATGCTTAATAACCTAACTACACAGCTAATTGTTGTTGATGGGTGGTAGATTCATCTTCATTGAAGCAGTAGTGGAGCTTAAGTGCTATAGCCTTGCTTAGAGTTAAAGGGGGTTCTATTGAATGTAGAGGGGATTGGTGTAACATTTCTCTTTGCAGGTAAGAACAGTAAGTGCAGAAGGTAGAAGGTGTCACATTTAATTGAAAGCCCAATCCAAACAAGAAGTCCACTTCTAGAAGGTTCATCTCTGCTGTGCTTATTCCTCCCACTTTACCATAGTATGCATTGTTGTAATTTCTATACAAAATGGGTAGAACCCAAGTCAGAACTCGTATTTATCAACGAATCACAGCTTTCAATAGTTAAACTAATACAACAGGATCAACTCCAAAGTTTACAGAATTACAGATTATATATTATTATTTTATTTTTTATACTTTCGGGTTTGGTTTCTTAAGTTCAATAAAAATTGAATGTGAATGTCAACTAGCAAAATTGGGAAGAAAGAGGAAGAAAAGTCTCTGCCAAAAAGAGTAAATAAAAGAAAACAGGAAAGTTTGGGGGAAAGAACAGAGTTTATTGCATAAGACAGAGTAACAGAGCATCTATATAGTTAACAGCTAATGTCATATATACAATGAATAACAACGATAACACTAACATCTTTTATTATAGTTAATATCTATAAATATAATGTATCATGTTATTTGATATCAATTTTAGTTAAATTTTTATATTAAAAAAAATACTATTTTTTGGACCTCAAATGGTAAAAAAATATATATGGAAATTGATTTAAAGCAAAGGGGTCAAGTGGGTAGGGTAATTTCTCTGCACAACACATGGCCTTAGATGGGCTGTGATTACTGTTCATAAATATCTCACACTTAGGTTGTCTTGCTTGCATATCTTTATAGTAGTTTGATGAAATTTACAGCACAAGCAAGGCAAAGACAGCGACATCGCATCTTATGTAAAAGCTAGGTTGTCTGTTATCACAAGTTGACGCTGCTACCACGTGGCTTTCTTCTTTTTCTTAACGGTTGTTAATTACTTCCAATTGTTTTTTCATATGACTATGTTTTTTAGATTAAAATTAATAACTCGATCTGACTAAAGAAATGGATCTTGGAGATTTTGAAGTGAAGAATTAAATTTTGGCTCAATTGTGAAAAAATAATATTGGAGAATCTTCAGACAAAGAAACACTAAACTAGAGGATTGATACGAACAAAACATATTCTTCTCATGAGACCTTAGAATAGATTATCAGAAAAATCAATTTCAACAATGGAGATAAGATTAGAGAAAGACCCAACTTGAGAAATGAGTCGGAAAACTTGAAACTGGTAAAAAAACAGATGAGCAAATCACCTCAAAAATTAGAAGCTAAAATATAAAAATTAGAAATGAACTTACCTATCATCCATGAACTTGGCAGAGATCAAAACACTGGTAATAAGCAAGCGATGAACATTGAAGGAGTTAATTGGCAAAGAGGGATGTTTTTGGGTGAAGCGATCAAGATAAACGTAGGCAACTACGAAGCAAGAAGGGCTACAATTGGCGTACTTGAAGATCCTCTGAAGATAATTGTGAATAGATATGGAAGGCCTGGTGAGACCATGAAATACAGAGATCTTCTGAGGCCTAATTAAGTCATTTGACTCGGCAACACGCTGAAGAAGAGACGAAAGGAAGGAGATGACTCGGGGCATTACTTCTTGGCTCACAAGCTCACCCATTCCTTCTTCTTCTTTTTTTGTCTTTCTGGACAGCCACTCTATTGTCTCGCTGATTTTAGTCTAGAGGGTTGGTTAATGTCTTCCTCTATGAGTTGGTTTTTCGGTTAGCTGTTTCTTATAGATCACAACTCACAACACGTTATTTCCTTTTGTAAAGATTTATTTTTTCTTCTGTTTTTTTAATATTTTTTTCTTTTTTACCAAAATGATAAGGTTTGTTCACATTTTGAAGGAAGACCAGTAAAATTTAAGGGTTGAAAATTAGGAGATTCGGAACAATGTTTTTAATGTTATGAAAAACTAGTTTTTATCGGTACAATTACACCGATCATGATTTAAATTATTACTCTAAAATTCTTTTTAAAAAATAAAAAAAAAGTTTTTAATTATATCATGATGAAAAATTAATGTTAAAAACTTTATATAAAGGTACGAAAAATACTCATAAAATATAGTTATAAATTTGTTATTTTAATAATAAATATAAAATAATAATAATTTTATTGATAAAAGGTTAACTAATTTATTACTTTATTGAAAATATACATACAGCAATAAATATTTTATAAATAAGGGTGTGATTTTGTGTAACAGTGACACGATATATCAATTAAAAATTTATTTAATAATTAAATCAATTATAATATAACGACACATATGATTTTAACGTGATAAATAAATTTGATTAGACTAAATAAGTATTTGTATAACTTTATTTGATTTAAAGTAATATAAATTAGTTAACTATTTATTAATTAATATTAGATATAATATGATTTTAATATAAAAATATATAATTAATTTACACAATTAGGAAAAATAATAATTGAATGTTAATAATATAAATTTGATGTATAATAAAATTATTAAATATAAATTATATAATTATTATTTATTATAATAGTATTTTAATATTTATTAGTGTATGTAATAAAAATAAATAAATTTAAAATTTGTTTAAAAAAACAAGGGAAGAAGCATATAGAAAAAAATAAAAATGAGAAAACGACCAACATCGGAGCTTTTTGTGTATAAAAATATGAAATGCATCCCTTGTTGTCAGGATTGTGGCTAAGGGTAGATCGAGCTTAAATACAATTTGATATTTTATTTAAAATAATTTATTAGATAAATTATCATATTTGTTTTTTATAATAAAATTTAGTTAAATTAATTAACATATAGTAATAAGTTTGATTACATGTTATAACCTAATGAAATTTCATTTTTAACGTATATTTTTTTTTATTAAGTAAATATATATATATATATATATATTTTACTAATGAATTAAAAATAAAATCATATTTAATAATCGGATCATTTATACATTAGAGGATTAATTATAACTTATTTTGTAATGTTCGAGTATTAGAAAATTACTACTCTCATTTTACAACAAAGTGCACCAATTGCAGTACAATAATAGAGTGGTTGTTATTCCCCAAAGAGCTCGATGGAGCCCGAACCATTAATTTCTAAATTTTAAATAAATTTATACATATATCTTCAAACTTTTAAAATATATGATTTGTTTTTTAAATTTTTAAAATTTCACACATAAATCCCTAAATTTTTAAATCTTATAATTTAGTAAAAAAAAATTTAAATTTTTACATATAGGTCATAATTTGGTTACTTAAATAAATATTTATAAAACAAAAACTTAAGATCTATGTATAAAATTTTAAAAATTTAAAGACTAAATAGTATGATTTAAAAGTTTAGGAACATATATGTTAAGTTTTAAATGCTTGGTAGACTTATGTGCGAATTTTGTTAAAGTTTAAAAACCAGTGATGTATTTTAACCTTTTAATATAAAATTCTAGTTTATTTTGTCTTACAATTTATAAAATCTTATAATTATATTTCTTAAATTATTAAAAAAGTCATAATTTAAACTATAAATACAAGGTAAGTATTGAAAGAATTTATATAATCAAATATAAATTTAATGAATATTTTTTTAACACCAATTGTATTTTTCTTGATTATTTTAATTTAAAAAACATCTTAGTTATTAATTACTATATTTTACTTATTTATTATTACATCTACTAGTATTATTCTTCATAAAAATAATTGATTTTATTGAATAATTATATTAAGAAATTTTATAAAATATATAATTATGAATAAAATAATAACAATAATATATTATATATTAAAAATATCGATTATAATTGTGTGTATGCCATAAGTATGAATTATATATATAACATATTTTGGGTTTTTTATAAAATAAAAAACTCATACTTTGATAAATGATAAGTAAATTCTAGATTTTCAATATATTAAAATAAGTTTTATTTTAAATAAAAAATATATTTTTTAAATTTCACTATAAATATAAACCAAGAAAATTAAAGAGTATATAAAGGACTTAGGGCGTTTTTTCAAAAATTAACAAAATAATTTGAGTCCAAGATCAAACATGAACTTTTATTTTTTTTTAAGTTGGTTGATCCAAATAGGTCTCAAAAATATCAAAACCAATTTTGCTAGTTTGGTTGGAGGTTAATATTAAGTTATGAAAATCGAATGAATCGAAACGAATCAAACCTATAATATTAACATATAATGATTTTTAAAATACATTTTTAATTATTACTTTATATATTATATAATATATATTATAATTATAATTTTAAATTTATTTAAAATTATAAAATCTAATTCTAATCGATAAGAACTACGCTCTTACACTAAATTATTCACTTTTAAATATAATCATTTGAGAAAAAAATAATCATTTTATGCATATTTTGTTAATTTGTGTAAGTTAATTTATATATTTATAATATTTTTAAGATTGAAAGCGACAAAAAGTGAATGTTTAAGTTTATTATAATTTTTTAAATATCAAAATAATCATTTTATGCATATTTTGTTAATTTGTGTAAGTTAATTTATATATTTATAATATTTTTAAGATTGAAAGCGACAAAAAGTGAATGTTTAAGTTTATTATAATTTTTTAAATACCACTTTTGTGGCAAAAGAATTATTATAATATATTAAATTGTCAACTTAATTTTTTTTATCTTTTGAGTGTTCACCAATATATTTTTTACCGATAGATGTATTGAACTTGGTCTAAAATCTTTAAATTAATAGTTTTTTCTTACATTATTATATGCACTACATGTTCCTGATTAATAATATGAGATTTTATTTAAATTTACAGCTCCATATGATATTCGGAAAGCAATTAAGCATATTCTAATTTCTTTAATTTTTTTATAATTATTCGATAGGAAATTTTAATGATTAGTTTTTAAAACAACCACAATTCTATATTTACATAATACATATTACAACTATCTTATTTATTCTTAATGATACGAGATTAATTAAATAGAAAATATGATGGTAATAACTTTCAAGTTAAATCAATCAAAAAAAGTTTTTATATCATATTATGATTATAATTTCAAAACCATAATGACTCAAAAACTAACCTAACTAACCTACGCATACCCCTACGAAGGAGTGTATTTAGAATTTCTTTATGTTATTTAAGTTTCTTTAATTCCTTTTCAATATTTGTTTCTTTATTTTAACTTTTAGTTGTATTTTATTTTAAAAAATTTAAAAGTTTATTTTTTAGTTTGTCTATAAAAAATATTCTTTTGATACATTGTAGTGATACTCTTCCATATTATTTGAGAAAAATGTAATATATCATCCTTTTAAAATTTGTTATCAATAAATTTAAATAATTTATAATTAAGTTTGCTTTTAAAAATGAATGTAATACATCTGTTAGGGGCATAGATGAATCTCTCGATAACATTGTCATTATTATGGCGACAATGTCTCTATTTTACACTTCTTAACATCAAAAATATCATATTCATATATTTTGATCAAATTATCGTAAAATTATCGAAAATGGGTTAAATTGTTGCTTAAATGTCATTATCATTTAAATATATTTTTAGTTAAAATATATTAGATATTGTAGATATTGTCATTAAACTATCGTTAAAATATTTAACAAAATATAAAAAATATCAATTTTATATTTATTTTTCTCTTTTTTTATTCTTTCTGATCAATCATTTTAATTTAATTTTTTTCTATTGTGTTTTTGTAGATAATAGTACTTCATATACAATCCTTAAATCTCCAAGATAAAGTTTTTAGTGGTAATGAATTTGACATTTAATAATTGTTTTTGTTTTAGTGGGTTTGATATTCAGTGATTATTGTAGTCATTACATGAATGTTTTAATTTCCATTATTTTTTATTAATGTTATAATATGTAGATTGCATAGAAGAATAAGGCTCATTATGTCCTTTCACTTTAAGTACATTTAAAAAACAAATAAATTAATGAAATTTATTTTTATACTATCGAGATTTATCTATTTATAAGAATTTATACTATTAGATTGTATACTTAATTATTTCATACCTTTTAATTACTTATTTTACAATATTTATTAAAAAATAATATATATTTTAATATATAATATTTTAATTAATTGGTCAAATTATTAATTAATATAGTTATTTTAAGTATTTAAGAATACATGTATTCAATAAAAAATTAGTTTAAAATATAAGCAATTAATTATTTTCGTGTTTTATAAAATTTTATAAAACAAATTCATATTTTTAATAGAGTTTCTATCATTTTTATGATTTTTTCAAAATTTTCGTCAAAATGATAATATCTTCGATAATTTTATAAAAATTATATATTGATATTTTCATCCCTATCTACATTTCAAACCTTAGTAGGATAAAATTTTAAATCTAAAAGTAAAGAAAGAAATTGCTAGTGCGTGGGATAGCTACAAAACCCCTAGCCACTCCTATAATCTCTCTCTTTTATTTATTTATTTCGTTATGTGATAACTAAAGACGGGGCTCTTCTCTTATAGAAATTTTCTATGTCTCGGGTAATTTGTATGCATTTTTAACTAAATCTTAATTCAGGTGAATTTATTTCTCACATAAATTTATTCTAGTATATTTTAGGTATGTTATTGAAATATTGTTCATTCTAGATCTAGATCTAGACTTTTTAGTTTTTTTTTTAACTATTGTTACCTTAGAGGTCAAAAACATGAGAGTTAATTGAATATATTAATTGAATGTATAAAAATAATGTTAAGAGTAATCTATATAAAAAAATAAAAACCTATAAAAAAGGTTATTATTGTTAGTACTATCACCATAATAACAAAGAATGTTGTTTATGTGTTAATAAGTTTTTCAACCGTTATTTATTTGTGTCTTGTATTTGAATTCCATGATATCCTACTATTTCAATGAATTAATTTCAATCTTAAAAAATAAAAATAAAATAAAAAACTAGTAACTATATTTACAAGTACATTTTTCATTTTTCATTTTATTTTTACAATATTCATTCGTTTATTTACTTACGTGAAGAGAAAGGGGGTTGGTGGGATCTTAGAGGGGCGAAATAATATAGTTTAAGTGTCGCTAGAGCTGGGATTTTAGCTGCTAATGAAGATTAGGTTGTTGCACCAAGAGACGGTATTGGATTTTGATTAAATATTGTGGTGGTATTTGTGGATGAGAAAGGCACGTTAATTTCACAAATATTTGGTTAAGTTTGAGGTGAGGTATTATTTAGTAGGTAATATGAAACTTCTTCTTCTTCTTTATCTTTTATTTTTTAACCACGAGTATAAAATAAATTTCAAAATGTTATCTATTATATGGTATAATCTTATTATTAAGAACACTTGAACTCATGAAATTATAATCTATAAAAAACTGTTATATCAATTTAAATTATAATAAATTTTTAGATGAAATTGATAATTATAATTTATTAGTAGATATAACATCCTCTTTATATTATGTATGCTATTTCCACCAAACTTAAATGTGCTGTTATTAGCTTTTTTATGTAATAAATATATTAACCTTTTTTAATAAATAAATTGCTCATAAATTCACTTAGATTTGAAATCTATACTCAATTTTTACATCTTTTTATTTATTTATAAATAATTTATCAATATATTGGATTCATATATAACTTATATAAAATATTAAAATTTGATCCTCATCACGTAAATAAGTACTCAATATTTTTATATTCGACAAATTTTTAGTACAAAATTTTAATTTATATTAAATTAAATTAATGATATTATAATTAACAATCATATAATTAAAAATTTGAATATAATATTATAAATTTTGTAATAGATTAATGATTAAATTATGATGCTTAAAATAGTTTGTACACTAGATGAATTAAAAGTTTAAGTTTTGTTATATTTATTAAATTAATTTAATAAATTAAAATTTTAGATTAAATTTATTAAATTTAAAAATATATAGAATTAAAAAATTATATATTAAATTGTAATATTGTAAATAAATTAAGGATTAAATAGATAGATAAATTTTTATAATTAAAATGAGTTAAGTTGAAAAATAACATGGGTTGGGGAGTTTTGGGTGCTATAGCAAAATAGATATTAATTAGAACTTAAACTTCATTATTATATGCGAATGACCCAGTCATTATGACTGAAAGGTTGGCCGGCGGCCATAAAGTTGGCCAATAACTTAACTTCTAAACGACGACAAAATGACTGAAGTAGATCTCAAATTTAGATTAAAATGAGTAAAATTTATTATTTTATTAATGTATTAATTAATATCTATAGAATTATTTAAGGATTTTAACTTACTTATACCCAAGCTGGCAATGTGAAAAAAATATAGCGCACAAGCAATCTCACGTGGATTGATGCTTGTATCTTGATCATATATAGTTTGTAGGACTGAATTGAACTCGTCACATATTTTGTATTAAGGCGGAAATAAGGTGTAATTATATTGAGATAATTATTTTTGTTATTATTATATTAATAGTGTATTAATTATTTATTTTATTTGTATTATTTATAGGATAAGGAGTTGTAAAAATTTTTTACATTAAGATATTTGTGTTAATTAATTTTTTACATTATAAAATATATCATTTAATCTCTTATATTTTATAAAACGTATTAAAGATTGATAAATTTTATTATTTATTTAATATTTTAATAATTTTAAGATAAATATTATAGTAAAAATTGATTTTTATCTTATATTTATTTATTAATAAAATAAAATATTGAGAAGATGATATTCTTTTATTTAAAATATTAATAAAAAACATTTTTTTATCATTTTTAGTATTTTTTATAAAAATAATTAATTAAATGATATATTTTTTAATTTAAAAGATTAAATGGTTCGTTTGACTTAATGTAAGAGATGTATGAGACAATTTTTCTCACAATTATAAATTTATAATTGAATATTATTATCATTAAATAAATAAAAGTATATTTATAAATTATTATTACATTAATAATAAAATAGTCCCAATATTGTGACCCTAATAAAATACATATATGTTTTTGATAGACTTGCTCTTCATATAAACCATTCAAGAAGAACAAGAAAAAATGAAAAATGAGGTAAAGTAGAAGATATATTGATTTTCTAGCCAGTGAAACCTTATATATATATATAATTATGTAAATATTAAATAAATTTAAAATTAATATTAATAAATTTTATTTTGACACATTTTTATTTAAAAAATTATTAAAATAATAAATATGTAAAAATAATATTCTCATCTATATTAAAAAATAAATTAATAAAGTAGTTAAAAAAGAAGTCATGATTTCAGAAAATATAAAAATTTAGTTAATAAAATAAAGATTAAAAATAAAATAAATCAGAATATTTTCGTATCCTTTTTACAATTCCTCCATCTTATTTAACTGCTTCTCTGTCTATTATGGTTAAAAGTAAAATTATTCTTTTAGCAGACGAAATCAATAATTTATTGATTTTAATCTATATTTAATTTTTATGTCGATATATAAATAACTCAATTATTTAACATAATTTTACTTTTAATTTTAATATATATTTATTTTCGTATAACATTAAAAAAGATATATTTATTTAGAAAAATAAACATATATTTTTTTCTTAACAAAATTAAAAATAAAATTCTATATATAAAAAAATTTATGTCATACAATTAAATCTTATATATATTTTTAACTAAATTAGGGGATGAAAATAGTAATTATTATTAGAGATATCAAATTTTTATTCTTTTATCATTTGTTTGTATTATATTACATTTTTATTTTTAAATTATATTTTATTTATTTTTAAATATGTTCTTTTTTCCTTACAAAGATGTGTTATTTTATTTCACTTAGTTATTTGTTGAAATTGAAAGTTCTTTGATATTAAATCATAAGTTAAGATAGTTAGACAGTAAATTAGTTATAACACTTGTAATTGAATTTTTTATTATTATTATATTTTTAAAAAAATATTAAAGTTTATTTGTTATTAAATAAAAAAATATTATATAAATAAAATTTGAACTTATATTTATGATGCGAAAAAAATCTTAAAAATAATATATTATATATCTTTTATTAATATTAATTATTGATATTGTTTTCATTTATGACACATTTTTTATATAAAAATAAAAATTCAAGATTAATTCATACAATCATATATTCGTGAACGTTATATAAAAAAATTTCTTGATATGGGTGAAATTATACTATCTAGATTGTAATTCAATCCTATTTTTTAACAAACCTTATTTAGACTTTTTATTTTCTTTAGCAAATTATTTGGCTCTTGTGTACGATTGTATTTTAATATTCTTTCGCTAATGAAGTATGATTACAGTAATTAATTCATTATATACCATGCACCATGATTGTGTAAAACAAATGTTGCTTCTTGGATACAGCTTGCTTCTTCTAATTAAGTTACATGCATATATATATAATCAATTCAATTGCAACCAGCTGGTTTCATTTAATTTTATATCTCAAGATTTTTTTCTTAAATAAAATGCATGTTTATTAAAAAAAAAGAGAAACAAAGCAAGACTTTTACAGACTACATTTTTCATAAAATTATATTTCCATGTTTGTTGCTCTCTTTATTTCTATAAACTACAAAGTTACAGCCTGTTCCCTGATGTGATACGCTATCAGGATTAAAATTAGAAATTTAATTTAATAAGAGTTGAATATACGTTTAAATTGTGATTAAAGATACAATATTTATAAGGATATATTTTATATTAATAAAATTTAAGATTGATATATATAATTTTTTTAAAAAATAAATATTCAATAAAAAATAGAAAGATAAAATAATTTAATTAATAAAAAAGTATTAATTTTGCACGGCTAAAAGCACAACTTGTTAGATATGAAGAAAGAAAGAAAGAGTTAAGTCAACTAACAAAACAAGCCAAGGGGTATGAAAATAATATTACTTATTCTCATTTTCAAATATCCAAACAGCACTAAATAATATTTAATTTCGAAAATTAATATATTTGCAAACAAATCTAAGGTCTTACACAATTACACTTGAGTTGGGAGTTTCTGACTTTATGTATTGAAATTTGATTTTAATTTTTTTTTCAAGAGGGTTATACTTGACTTTACATCTAAATTGATGTTTATTATTTTTCAAAACACAAGGTAATTTGATTTTTTTATATAAATAATTTGCTTATGTGCTTGTTACTTGTCACGATAAAGTTGTCTTCCAGCTTGTTACTTATCAGGATAAAGTTGTCTTTCATCAATCTCAATATGACAGTTAGTAATGACTATGGGTAACATCGAGAACGGCAATGTAATATTTTAGGGAGTAGGGCTATTTAACCCGATTGGTTTTCAGCACGAGTTAGACACGTCATTCACTAATTCAACTGATATCTTAATTATTATTTTTAAAATAAAAGAAAATAAGAATAGGTTAAAAGTAAGTTATCGATTACACCAGTCAGTATATAAAAACTTTTTTTCTACTTTACAAGATTCCGTCAAACAACGCTACAAGACTCACGACGACTCACGACTTAGGAAGGAGAGAAAATAGGGCATAGCAATAGGGATGTCACGGCACGTATGGGATCAGTACGCTAATGCCCGTATTCATTTTGGAAAAATTTTAAAAATAATAATGGATTATAAATAGATAATAACTTCTTAACAATTTAAGCATGTTTTATTTTTTATTTTTAACAGTAATTTAAAAATATATTTAATTTTTTAAAAATAAAAATTTAACTATTAATTACTCTACTGAATTATTCAAATTATGTACATTAGTTTCTTTGATATTTGGCACATTTAAGTAAAAGTAAAAAATATTCATGTCACAGTAAATTAAATTCAATTTAATTAGTTTTGAAGGATAATTTGTTTGATATTAAAAATATATTCTTTAATGTAAATATATGTTTATAAATTAAAAATATAATATCAATATATGTTTAGATTTTGTTAAAAATAAGCGTAGGCTTATGAAAAAGTTGAAAAAAAAGTGTCCATAAATTTACTCTCTACTTGTCCAATATTGATTTTTTATATCTTTTCAAAAGTATTAATAAGAATTTAACTTGTGACTTAGATTTGGGCTTTGAGGTACCCAATTATGTCTAGGGTGAATAGATAGGTAATTCTTGATTTACCACGCGACGCGTGTGTTGTTATCGTTGTTATTGTTTAATCTGTCGTGTGTGTAAGATATTATATTTTTTAGATAATTTTTTTCTAATTAGTCAAAAAAGACTTAATTTATTAAATTGAGTCTTAATTTTTCTACCTACATTTCTTTCGATGTTCCTTTTTTCTAAAGTTACTCCCATGTTTTCGTCAACTAACGTTACTCTTACATTTTTCGTCTTTTTTCTAATGTTCACACGTTTTTCTCTATATGTAGCTTCATTTTTTTACCTATAAATATATATAATGATCTTAGTAATTTAAATACAACAAAAATTAGTTCTCTATCTACACATCTCTCTCATTTTCTTTTATTCTTTAGTTCCACGCAACATAGTGGTGTAAAATTTTAGTAAAATTTTGAGACAGAATCAGATTTTAGATTGTTTTATTCTAGGAACGATAATACTAATAAATGCTTGTAGAATTTAAACAAAGTTATAAAATATCTTAAAATTTACGACCTAATTTATGACTCAATCCAATGAGTAACTTTCATAAATTCGTTCATTCTTTTATTACTTGTACAACAATAATTTTAGACAAATATGTGTATTGTAATAATAATTCATATCTCATACTTAATCGATTATAATTATTTTGAGAACAAATAATTTGAAAACGTGGGAATTAACAACCAAATGCAATTTGTCTCTAGCTCCAATTATTAACAAAAAATTGAAATTAATACAATTTTAAACTTAACAAATTACCTTATTATGTGGGAAAAAAAATTCCCTTATTCTAAACAAGTTAAATTAAAAAAGATTTAACTATATACAATACACCACACACTACAAAAAAGTTTTCCTCTCTCTTTTCCTCTAGGATTTAATATAAAAATTAAATTAATATTTTTTTATTATATAAGTCCAATTGGCCTTAAAAGTCCAATATATTAACACTAGTATAAAATTATGCTTGACTTTAAATGGTAAGACTTAAAATTTAAAGTCAATTTATGCGTTAAACCAACTTTAAACGTAAAGTCAATTCAAGTGTTTAATCGACTTTAATTTTTTTACATATTTTACTCATTAGAACCTGTATTCAATCACATATAGTAGAAAAAAACCAAAATTTGTTTAACAAAATTTAAATAATATAAATAATTGATTGTAATTACATAAAAATCAAACATAACAAATATATGTACATAAATATAATTACGAAATACTTATATAAAACCTACATAATTAAAATAACAACATACATAATACAAAAATCAATACATATAATATATAAAAAATAACACAAAGTGAACAATAAGTGTTTAAAATTAATAGAAATATTTATAAGAGTAAATGAGGTGACAAAATGAAGGAAATGAATTTTTTTTTATGTTTTGTAAGTGAGAAAATTGGTATAACAAATTTGAGTATTTTGTTAAAATAAAAAAGAGATCTGGAAGATAATTTAGAGAGAAAGAAAACTCAGTAAACGACGCTGGAATTGGTGATCATAGGTGGTTTTTTTTGTGTTGTTTACAACGCTGCAAATAAAAAATGTTGTGTTTGATGAGGAAGAAAGAGGAGAAAAAAAAATATCAACATGTGTAACGTCGGTTGGCACATAGGACCGATGCTACGTCCACATGTAGCGTCGGTTCAACACTTCAACCAATTCTACTACTTACGTGTCAATCGACAGTATCCACGTGTATAGCATCGGTTGATACGTAGAACCGACGCTACGTCATATGTGTATTGTCTGTTCAACACGTCAACCAACAATAAAAACTACGTGGATAACATTGATTTTTCAACGAATTAATTTTAAATTCATTATAAATCAGTTTGCTGAAAAAATCGACTTTAAATCTTAACTTAAATGTCACATTTTGTAGTAATGTAAGCAATATTTTATTAAATAAATTTTGATAGAGAAATGAGTCCTGACGAAACATTTAAGTTATGGGACAAAGTTCTAGGCGTGTGGCTGGTTCCATATTTCAGCCCTTCTAAGAAAAATCCTAGCAATGGCACGAGACACAATACGTACCTCAAGCATAGTATACCAAGGCAATGCATGGGCTGAGCTAGTCACAATATATAACTTTATTTGACAAATGCACAAAGTATATACCTTTTAGGCAGTTTGTAATCACATTTAGCCATAGCTCCGAATTGGATCGTTGCATCCTTTTGCAGCAGATTACTTAGAACCAAAGAGGCCCCCTTTCTCAAGCTAGGTATTGTTGATGGTACTCATCACAGTAGAACAAAAACACTTACTAAAGAAGAACCCACTCAAAGAAACAACCTTAGCTCAAAATCCACGACAACGGTGAAAGATATCTCTCATCTTTTCTAGTCACTCTTTCAAGCTCTCAAATGTTTTCTTTATAATTCTAGGTTATAAAAGAGTGCTTATACATTCTCCAAAATACATTTGCAATAATGACTGTTTATTTTTAAGATATTTAGTTAAAAACTTATAATATTGTCGCATTTTCAACTAGATACCATAACATTAAATTTGATGTAAAGTTGTTTGTATTAAATTTTATATCAAATTTAATGCAATGAATATTTTTATTGTACTAACAATGTTTACGCACCAAATTTTTTCTTTAAGAAAAAATTTTAGATTTTTTTTATATATAATATAAAATTTGTAAAAAATTACTGAACATAAATTTTAGTGTAATATTTTGTGTAATAAAATAAATATTATATTTTTTAAAAGAATATACTTTTTAGTATAAATTTAGTATTGTGGGTTGAAAATGAATAAAAAATTAATGTTATAAAATTTGATATAAAATAATGGGAAGGTTTAGAGATACTGTTAAGTGACATTCGACATTGATTGCACTTTCGCCTTTAAAAAGGTGAATGCAAATTTAGCGGAAAAAAAAACAAACTCATCTATATAACGATGATAAAGCCCCCAAAATCCAATATGCATGCAATGTGCATATACACATAATAATTTTAAAAATAAAATTACCTTTAATTCATGAACCAAAAATATAATATAAATACGTGGTCAAGGACAATTCAATATATCCTATAAAACAAGACACATGGCAAGATAAATTAATTCTATCCCAACTAAGTACTGATTTTTCCTCAAACTAAGCCAAAATTTGATCGCGTAATTTCTCTCTCTCTTACAGACACACATATACAGAGAGAGAGAGAGAGAAAATTTAAGGTTGAAAAAAGTTTATATCATAGTTGGAAAAAGAAAAGAAAAAAAGCTTATATATCCTATAATATTGAAGCTTAATTTTATTTTTATTTGCCAACAAATTAAGAAGAATAAGAAATTTAGTCAGAAGATATCATGTATAGATCGGCAAGCTGGACTCGGGTTCCAGATGACTACTACATGCATTCATCGCCTACGTCCCCGTCATCGAAAGGAACGGCGGAGATGAGAATGTCATCGTCCTTTGAAAGTAGTACTGCAGAGCTGCCAGTTTATGATGAAATAACAGCCGAGATTGCTAAGAAGGAAAAAACACGATTCAAGTTTGCAGAAAATGTTGTGCATGTAATCCCTCTTGTGCTAATTATCTGTGCTCTCATTCTTTGGTTCCACTCCAATTCAGGTAATTAATTAATTAGCTAGCTAGGGACATAATTGATCATTAATTAATTATACATGATCGATGTTGAAAAAACAAAATTAATGGAACAATGAATGGTATTTAATTAAATTTGCAGAAATAGACGCGGGAAACAATTTAGTAGCGGCAAGAATTGAAGGGCTGACCATAGAAGGAGAGATTGACAATGATAGTGATGGTACTCAAACTGGCATTATACCTATCGTTGATATGGGAGATAACGACCCCAAATCAAACCCAAGATCTCTACCCTTTTAAAAAATGAAAGAGGCTAATAGATTATATATAGGCCCCAATAATAAAAGAAAAGAAAAGAAAAGAAGTTAACGATATAATTTATTAATACCGAATTATCACATTTTTTTTTAATTTTCGATGATCGTCATCGATGAATCACTTGCATCTTTTTGTTTTGTTCTCCCTTGTTAGGCTTTCTTGCTCACTACATTGTCTATTTGTCTTATTAAATTGAAAGAGAACAAAAGTCATAATTATCGTAGCATTAGATTTCCCATAAACGAGGGAAAAGAAAAAAAAATAACTATTTTTAATTTAGGTAATTTACTTAAATAATATTTAGATTTTATATTTAATTTTTTGTGATAATTTAATACTATTATTATTAAAAAGTGATTTTATAAAAATAAATTATTATTTTTTAATATTTTTATTTAATTTTTCTTCGAGTTAAAATAATTTCTATTAATACATTTAAATTTAAAATTAAAATAAATACATTTTTTTTTATACTGTAATTTTTTAATAATAAAAAAAGAATTAAAATGTCTTACAAATTAAGAAGAATTTATTGTTTAATCTATATTTTAAAATATATGTTTTATTCCACTTCATGAGAAATAGGTTAATAAAAAAAACGTAATATTAATTTAATGAATTATATATAAAAATATTATTTTTTATTATATATGATAAAAATATTATAAAATGTAAGTTATTAAAAAAATAAAAGTGAAATTTAATATAAAATTATTGTTAAAAATAAAAAATAATAATATTGTAACATCAAATTATTTAAATGCATATTTTTTATTTTTTTAAAAATAAAAATAATGTGAATGATCAAATATTAAAATAAATATTTTGTAAAAAATTTAATTTTAAATGTCATTTTATTATTGTTAAAGGATTGATTTTTCATTAAGTTTAATCATTGATATTTTAATAATATTATTTAGAGATTAAAATATATATTTTTAAATATGAGGAGTTAAATATACATTAAATTTTAATTTAAAAAATTTATCTTATATTTTTTTAATAATAATAAAATTAAATTTTCACCAAATATACTTAAAAGAATTAAATATTATTTTTATAATAACAAATAATACATATATTTTTAACTTTAATTTAATAAAGGTACTTTTGTTTGTCAGAATTTCAACTCATCGTGAATTTTAATATCTAAATACATTGACAGATGTAGCATGGATAAAAAGACATTTTTCCGTACAGAATGTTCAACTTGAACGTCCATTTTATATAAAAACTGTAGGGAAAAGCACGGCTGTTATAAATTGAATATATTGATAATTTTATTTTAAATTTATGTATTTTAATTACTCTATTTTTAATATTTTAATAATTTTAATTAATTTTAATTTAAATATATCTTTAAAAGATGATATCTAAAAAGATTTAAAACATAAAAAATAATTAAAATGTCAAAAATTATATCATTAAAGTAATTAAAGTAAATTAATTTTAAAAAATATAATTAATATATTTAATTTATAAAACTAAAATTATTAAAATCTCGTTATACTTAAAAAGCTAAAATTATATATCTATCTACTATCAGTGGGAGCTTCATCGTGGATTTTCCTTTACCTCTGGGTTGATTTTCATTATATTATTAAAAAATAAAAAATGCTTGCATCCATCTTGTCATTTATAATCTATGACTTATTTAAATACACTCCAATTTTAGAATATAAACTTTAAAAGCTTTTTTTAATGAAAAAAATTGTGTACAATCACAATATAAATATTGAATTTACCTAATTTTGTACGCGAGGCATTTTAAATTTTCTGATAGACTATAAAATTGTGGTTATATTCGTCTTTTTCGATATATTACAAATTACGATTAAATGAGCTTTACACTTTTGGTTAAATACATATATTCAAAGTTTTGAATTCAATTACTTCATCATTTCTAATTTAATTACATTATAAATATAAATTTTATTTTTGTATAAATTTTTTTAAAAGTAATTATTTAAAATAAAAATTAAAAAAAATAATTGTCATTTAATTTATTGAGCCTTCATGAAGGAAACTGCTATTTTTAAATTTAAATTAGTTTTAAATGTGTTTAAAAATAATTTTTTTTACATATATTTAAAAATATGAAAATCGTTAAAGTTTTAATAATTTTGACATTAAAAATAATAATAATAATAATAAATTATACTTTAATTTAAAAAAAAATCTTAATTCAAATATATTTTATTTTTAAATATTTGATATTTTTAAGAATAAATTAATTAGAAGTTAAATAATAAAAATTGGTGTATTAAGTTCCAAATTACATGATCAGGCCCATGTATGTTGGATAAAGCCCAAATTAATCCGGAGATTGAGTAGAAATGGAAAAGGTTGAGTTAAATTCGTGATTCACATTCTCGTCTTGGCTTTTACAAATTTTGGTTCTGATTCACAAAGTCCCCACGTATTTTTTCCATCTTTCGTTCCCCCTTTCATCGTCTTCTGTCACTTTTCCCTCCTCTGAATTTTCGAAGGATCTCAAGCCGGTCTGTTCAATCCCGGTCTAGTTCTTCGTAGATCAACTGCCGAACGCTGTCAGTCATGAATCCCGAATAGTAAGCATCCGATCTCTCTCTTCATGATTCATCAAATTCGTATATTTCAGCGATTTTTACGATTAGAAGTTTCATGAAATTTGTATATTTCCATTTGATTTCTTTTATTTCTGTCGTTGTTTAGTGGTTTGTCTCTTTTGAATTTTTAATCTCTTGTCAGATCCGTGACGGTATATAGCTAGACCCTTTAGGGCGTCTTCTCAATCTTTTTGGAGCTTTGAGTTTTATATTTTCCTGTAAAGTGATTCACAGATGTTGAATTTTGCTAAATTTAATCATCATAGGTTTAAGAATTCACTTATTGATTGACGGAATCTGATTTGATATCCGATTTCATTTGATTTAGATGCTCAAGTAATTGTTTCAAAGCGCTCGAATTTCGCTTTTGTAAATGGGGCGTTACTTCGTTTATATAGAGGTTTGCAACGCCTAGCTACCTTTGATTATAAAAAATATACACCATATTCACTTTATTTTAAGGTGGTATGTACAAGATACACATAAATTCAATTTTATGTACTTTTTATCACTTTTGTGTTTAAAGGATACATGTTGTCAATTAATAAAATAAAAATACTAAAAAACAAAAATTTACACATTTTTCTCCTATATTATTTATATTGTGACATATGGTAGAATTGTTTTAAAAAATAGAGAAGTGATTCATTTTTCTAGATAATTATGCCACGTGGCACTATATAAATGATAGAGGTGCAAATTTGCAGTAGATGTAGGGATTTTTTTGTAAGTAAGGAAAAATGACTATTTTTTCCCTCTTAATTTACTGCAGATACATTTTATTTTCAAATGAAGTAAGATTGAACTTATGTGTACATTTTAGTGAAATAGGAGGCCTGTTGGATGGACTAGAATATGGTTCTGGATCTCAAGCTGCAACTTATTTTGCTGAAGCTTAGTGTCTTTTTTTTTTTCTGTGGTTCATTACAAGGAATTTACGCCAAAAATATTTATGTTTCTTTTGTTTTGCAAATTTCTTTTAATGTTGAATCCAAATATTAATGTAGTTATATGACTTACAAGTTATAGTTTGCTCTTCTGTCTTGCATGGTAGTGGCGAGTTGTATATTATCACAATAACGGTTTCTAGTTTTATATTGACCTGCAAGTTTGTCCTTTTGAAAATTTGAGTAACTTTCACGTAGTTCTCTATTCTGTCATCGTGCCCTTTGAATTTTTTTTTCAATGGTTCCTTTTTATGAAGCTTTTAAAGTTCTTTTGAGTAGTGTAACTCATCCAGTAAATTATTTGCTGGTAATAATTGACTATTTTATCATGTTCTATTATACAGTGACTACTTGTTCAAGCTTTTGCTAATTGGAGACTCTGGCGTCGGAAAATCATGCCTTCTTCTGAGATTTGCTGTAAGCTTCCTGCAACTTGTGAAGTGTTCTAATAATTATGATAAATAAATATTCCTTTCACTTTTCTGTTTTGGTATAGTTCATGGCCTAATGATATGATCCATATAGTGAAATTGATGATCTGTTGATTTCGTTCGTTGAAATTTTCTGTCTTATGAGCTGTAGCAATGCAATTTTGATTTTTAGATTATTGTTTATCAAACTTATCGGTGCTTACAATGTCTTCTTATCTGCATAATGCAGGATGATTCTTATCTGGATAGCTATATCAGCACTATTGGAGTTGACTTTGTAGGTATCTTTTATGTGTGTTTAAAATATTTTTATTAAGAATAGGACCTAATATGTTTTGTTTTTCCCTTTCATGCAGAAAATACGAACTGTGGAGCAGGATGGAAAGACAATTAAACTTCAAATTGTAAGCCTTCCTCATCTCTTCATCTAGTTACTGTTGCTATTTTTTAATCATGTTCTCCTGTGCAAAATGATCATTATTGTCCAATAGATATAGATTCTGAACCACATTTTATTGCCATTTCATGCAGTGGGACACTGCTGGACAAGAACGTTTTAGAACAATCACCAGTAGCTACTACCGTGGTGCTCATGGCATTATAGTAAGTACTTTTCCCTGTAATTTTAACTGGTTCTTATGCTTTACCTGAGGTCTTATATGGTTATCCCATAATTTGCTTTGGCAGATAGTCTATGATGTGACAGACGAAGAAAGCTTCAACAATGTGAAACAGTGGCTGAATGAGATTGACCGTTATGCAAGTGATAATGTAAACAAGCTTCTGGTTGGAAATAAGTGTGATCTTGCTGAAAAAAGAGTTGTTTCTTATGATACAGCTAAGGTGAACATCTATACACCCTCTTTAGTAATTCATTTATTGTCATGAATTAATTACTGAGATCTCAAATGATTTTGGCACCTTGATATCATTGGTTTCTGAAATAGGAATTTGCTGATGAGATTGGAATCCCATTCATGGAAACAAGTGCAAAAGATGCTACTAATGTAGAGCAAGCTTTCATGGCCATGGCTGCGGACATCAAGAATCGGTACTTTTTGTGGATATATTTGTTCTCTCTGGTTTTCTCTTTTAGAATACAGTAATTGTCTTAAAAAATGACTGGACAAACCGTGTGTACTGGGAAGGTTAAAACCCATTAGCGAACGAGTTAATTTATTAAAATTGGTTGGTTATAATATTCAAGTGACAGAATTTCAATGATTTGAGATGCCTTCTAAATTTGACAAGTTTCTTTGATAATTTAATGCAGGATGGCTAGTCAACCGATGAGCAATTCAAGGCCACCAACTGTGCAAATCAAAGGTCAACCCGTCAATCAGAAGTCTGGTTGCTGCTCTTCTTAGTTGGTTATTCTCCTTTTCATAGGGTAGTGGGCTTTAGGGGTTATTTAGCTTACTTAAGTAGATCACATAAGTCCTCTGGTTTTTTAATGAATCATATAAGTCTTGTTGCGCTCATAAGTTCTACATAAGTCTTGTTGCTCATAAAACTAACATCAAATTCTTATTTGGACTATTGATTAAGAAATTGGATCAAAATTTGTCATGTGTTGGTTATGTAATAAAATTGAAAGTTATTTTAATCATTTATCATCATTTTAATAAACTTAATAAAATTGTTATTCTAGATATATCTTCACAAATTTGGTAACATGAATTGGTCCAATTTCTCAATGAACAAGTAAAATAAGGATTTAGACATTTAGTATCAATTTTGTAAAAGTAACGTGACTTATTTAGTCTACTAAAAAATTATAGGAATTATGCCTTCTATTACTTCAAGCATTATTGTTTACCTTCTTAAGATAGAGGGCTACCTCATGCCCACTGAAAACAATCTGATAATTTGGTTGCTAGTATATTCTAAGCTATTTTTAATTCCCATTCTTTGTATTCTTAACAGTAATGCACAAAGGATGTTTGCTTATCCGCAACATTGATTATTTTTCGGGTCTAATATGTCCGTATGACTTGGAGGGTTAAAATTGATGTGAATGCTAATATTTCTTTGCATTAATTAAATGCATTTTTTTTTAAATCCTTGAACTATTAGTATTTTTACAAATGCAGAATCATTAAGAGAAAATTCTGAGCATACCTCATCTCATAACCTCACATGTCTGTGATTTTCCAGTTTTGAAATACCGAGTGCCATTCAATTATTATCATTTTATTCTTTAACTTGTTCTACTATCCCTGCTATTGTATTATGGTTATAATGACATTTGGGTGAGGCAGATCACCATGCAAGTATTCATATATTTTTTACAATATTTATCTCAAAATAAGATAAATAATTAACTTAAATTAGTTAAATAATTTTGCTTTCATACTGTTATGAGTGTTTAATTTGAAATAATGTGTTATAATATTTTTAGTAATAAAAAACTAAAAATGTATAAGATGGATATAAGAGTTTGTTTTTTTGTGGTTGTAAGTTTTAAATGTGTTGTATTTGTTGTTTTTTTTTCACTCTTTCATTTTAATTGTTTTGAACTTTGAATATGGTTTTTTAAAAAAAGGGTAACGATAGATTCATTAAGTAATGTATCATTGTTAAATTAAAAATATAAAATATAAGATGTTGAAATAATTATAACGTCTTGTAATAATAAGAGTCCATTCTATTATAATATGTAAACTATTTGTAAATGTGAGTTTGCGAAGTTGAATAGAAAAATAAACATAGAGAAACAACTAGAACTGTAAAGGATAAATATCTATAATTAAACATGTAACAAGGGCCAATAATAAATAAAACTAATACCAAAGTCTAGAATAAGTATAATATATTATTATAAGTAAAAGGACAGCTCGTGCGTCCTACATGTATCTGCATCATTAATTCGCATATATTTTGAAGTTCTTAGGCATCTACATGTTATTTTGCTCTAAAAGAAATTTACATAAGTAATTATTATATACATTATCCTTATCCTTATGTAATTACCTATCTAACAAGATAATATATACCATATAGATCTAGATTATATTTACATTATATTGGGGATTTAAGGGATATAAAACTTGGGTAATATTTTATAGCAAATAATATTCTCTTATCTCATTATATATATATGAGGGAGAAGAGGTGTTAGAAAAGTTTTATAGATTATGAATTTGGTATTATTTAGTTTTTTAAATTTAAGAATGTATTATCTAATTTTTAAAAAATAAGTCAATTGAGAATAATAAATATTATTCTTTATTTAAATTCGAAAAAATATGAGTAATTAAATAAGAATAAAAGTAAAATTTAATATAAAATTATTTTAAAAAAATCAATAATAATATTTTAAAATAAAAATTAATAAAATATTAAATAAAAATAGTGATAATAACAAAATATTAAGATGAATATTTTGAGACAAAAAACATATATTATCTTTTATTTTATCATTATCAAGTTATAATCTCGTTTTAATTATAGATAATATTTTAATAAAAAAATTCATATAATATTATTTTTAATTGGAGTAACTAAACTTTCATTAAAACTTCTTACTAGAATTGTTCACATTTTTCTCTTTGGGCTCTCAAGTATATTAAAGTAAAAGGCAGGCACAAAGCCATATTTCCAACCAAGCATAGTACAATTACTACCTCTAACATATCTTTAGCGGTAGATGTACTTGAACAAGGCTGTTATTTATGTTCATATTACTGCCATATCATTCGCCATATTTCTGTTCCTTATTCATGAAGGTAAGAACTAAGAATCTAATTTCTGTGAACTTCTTAAGAGTTTAAAGTGCGTTTAATCAAAATATTATTTTTAAAGTACCGTGTGACCCTTTCTCTTTGCAGCATCCAAACATTTTGATTCGTTTTTTAGATATATTAAGTTTTTTTTCTTTCTTATAATCACCAAAATAATATTATTATAATGATTACATGAGTCTGTTAAGTCTCACATCTATCAAGAGTAAGATAACAATATTGCTTATAAGTCTAGACAACCCTCTAACTCATAAATTGGTTTTTGAGTTAAGAGTTAAGCCTGTGTTTCTAAGTTGTTATCAGAGTTAAACTCTTGGCTTCTGTGTACTCACATCGGTCTTCATGCCGTAAATTCGGACCGTGCCGTAAATCCAAACTCTAGCTGATGTAGAGGAGTGATATTAAATCCTACCTTGACCAAGAGTAAGGCACCAATGATGTTTATAAGTTTGAACAATTCTCTAACTAACAAGTTGATTTTTGGATTAAAAGTTACGATTGAGTTTCTAAGTATTACATGAGCCCATAAGTGTTATACTAAAAGAGATTACTAAAACCAGAACTGTTGAACTATGAAGATCTGTTGGGGAAAAAAGCTAGCAAATTACTAAGTGATGTGTACATGAGTTCTAGATACTGACATAAGGCTTGTATGAACTTTTTAAACAAATATTTTTTATTAAATTTCAAACGATATTTATAGCATGGTTGGTATTGAACATTGGTACATTAACTAAAAATCATTACAACATTGGTATTGAACATTGGTACATTAACTAAAAATCAAATCCATAAACTTGTTATGGGTATTAATAAATGCATTTTTTCAGATATGATTTTTTATATTGTAAGTGTGATCATGAAAATTTATAGCCTCAAAATAAATCCTGATTATAGTGGCCAGTAATTAGCAATAATTAAAGGGTGATAATTTACCATATTATTAGGTAAATACTGTATTAAACGATATAGGCAAACATATAATTAACGAAGTAATTAATATAAAAAGGGTGACAATGAACCTTTACTTCCTGATAAGCGATCAGTTAATGTAGCTTTTCACGGCTCGAATGGGCTAATTGATCGACCCAGAAAAACTTTCTGGTTCCGAGCTTGAGTACTGTGTAGAAAGTTAATTACTAATTTTGAATGATCATATTTGGACAATATTTATATTTGCTATATTGTGACATAAATTTGTTGGCATGCAGGAGAAGGTACTAAGGGGCCAATCAGGTTGGCTAAATGTGCAATGAAAAGGAGTGGATGCATACGCCTAAGCACAACTTTTCATGTGCAGTATATAAATCCAAATATTTGCGACAAAAAATGCAAGCAAGAGATCAGAGGATCTTGTGGAGCTTGCATGCAAATCTCTTTAATTTTGACCATCTATTTGAGATGCTATTGCATTTTCTCCTGCCAATTATGTTCAACTTCAATCTAAATCATTTTTAGAAAATATACATTACAACAATTTTATGGAAAATAAAAGAAAAGTTCTTTCATATAGATGCCAAATTACTTACATAATTAATTTTTAATGAATTGAAAAACTGATTAAATTTATTTAAAGTGACACTTTTTTTTCAAACAAGAGATAAAGCAATGTTAAATATTAAAAAAAATAGACACATAAAACTTATTAATATGTATTACTATGTATGAAAAGAAGAAAAAATATAAAAATATGATACTTTTTTGCTTTAAAAGTGATAATTTTATTGAGGTTATTGCTCTTTCAATATATTGATGAAAAATCATAAACCCTATCACCCCTTCTAACGTTTTCCTCTTCCCACCCAACCCTCCCAACCACCCATCCCTACACCCATCTAGCCCTCTGCCAGTCACTCCTTCCCCCAACGCTGCTCGCCTTTATGTTTTTCACACTGATTTGCAAGGGTTCCCATCGGCCGCTGTTGTTGCCAACCTTGTTGTTGCCCCTGAACCCAGTTCTGCCATTACCATCAATTTCTATAGTTTTCTCTAAGAGTTCTTCTTTTTAGAACTACCTTTCTCACTAGAGTAATCAAGTGGATATTTGTTATTTTCTTATCTATTTGGTTTTGTTTTTTGACAAGTTTTACATGGAAGATGATGAAGATGGCAATCCGGATCCATTTATGTTTTCTCTTTGAGGGATTGTAGCATTCTCTCTTCTTATTTGTGTCTCCATTTGTGGTTTTTTAATTTTAGGTTTTTTCTTTCTTTAAATTTTGTCTCTGTATTGTTTTTGTGTAATTTGGATATATGGTAGCTTTTTTATTTATATTTTTGGTTAATTTTGGTAGTAAATAGTGACCTTTCCGTATTGTTAAGTTTACGATCTTTATAAGTCATATGGATACGTGGATTCACTTTTAGTGATGGTTCTTCTGTGAATATTAGATGATGGTATTTGGGTTTGTAAAACTAGGTATGGGTTTGAGATAACAATATCTATAGAATGATTGTTATGTTATGTTCTACTTTATGATTACTACTATAAGGTTATAAGGTGGTGTATTTTATTCATTTTAAGTTTGTTTATTAAAATGCTAATAAAATTGTTACATTAGACCAAATATATATAGATGAAAAATCATATAAGTATACGGTAATGTGGTTAACCTGATATGTGTTGGGCAATTAGATTTTGGCAAGTGTAAAGAAGAAGAAAAATTTATAAAGGTGTGAGGATTTTTTTTTTCTCATCATATGACCCATAAAGGTTGTCATTTTCGTTTTAAGGCTTCAGAAAAAAAAAATTCTCAATTTCGGACCCCTTTCAACTTGATAACTTATTATAACAAATTTTATTAATGTTTTTGTTTGTATACAATTTGTTCCAATATAATAATTTTTTATTTTTTTATTTTATGAATTGTTTGTTGATTTATTATATAAATGATATGTTAATTAAAGTTTTAACTTTGAATTTAAATTAAATATTTTTATGAAAAATTATTATTTAAGATAAACAAAATTAATAATAAACAATCATCTCAACCATCAATATACAATTTACCTATTCTCAAAACAAAAACAAACAAACAAAAAAAAAGTTTCTAAACCTGTCACCGTTTAGTAGGTATCTAACATTGAAAAATGATTTAATGTGTGAAAATATAAACAACAAAAATGTTCCAAGATGATAATCAAAAGGCTAGCCAGAAAAGCTGACAAAAAGCAAGTATTACTTGGAATTTTTATTTTTCATATTCCCAAGTGTCTTCATGGGGTAACCAAAAAGTAAATATATCTCAAAATTGGTCGGAATTAGCAAGAAATGAACTCCAATTTTCTTTTTACCAATTTATGAATACATCTGCAATTGTTTGCTTAAAAAGCAATGTACCCTTATAGCCATTTACAGCTCTAAATAGTTATTTCATTTTTTAATAAACTTTTACCGGAGAAATAAAGAAATATTGGAGATTATTTTGTAATAAAATTATAATTCAATATATATTTTACCAATTTATTTTTGAAAAATTACAAAAAAAAAATAACATACTTAAGATTTATAATAATAAAAATATTAACTTAATAATATTTAACGAAATTAAATTAGATAATATTAAATATTAAATAATGATCATAATTTAATTTAAATGTCGTTTAAAATTAAATGATATATCATACTTTTTGTAAGTAGTAAAAATATATAAAATAAACATAAAATATGATATTTTTGTAATTAAAACTTATAAGAATTCTATTTTTGTTATATTTTCTTTATTTTTTTATGAAATTTCTTTTCTTGGGGTGTTATCCTACTCTATTTCGTTATATATGTGAAAAAAGAGTCTAATTTTGTGATTTGTTTTAAGCAATTCATTAATTTTATTTTTACCTTTTTTTGGAAAACCATTGATTTTAGGTTTTGGTTTTTACTTTTTATTATATGTACATTGCATATCGTGAAAGGACACGAATAAATTCGTGACTAGCTACCTATTATTATTATTATTAGCATAGCTCAGTTGTTAATTAATATTAGCATATATCGATCATTAGAGACATTACAAGGAGTATGAGGCAAAAAAATGTCTATGGCTCAAATATATGATCGCTTCCCTCTAATTATCTTCATAACTATAATGCTTCTATTTAACATGGGTAAGTACCTAATCTCAAATTAATATAATATACTTAATCTCTCATATATAACATGTATAATTGCTTCATGGAGAAGAAGTGAAATTAATTATTATTAGATAAAATAATAGCTAAATAAATATATGATATTGATCATATATATGACTTGAAACTAGCTAGGGTTATGTATTATTGACTATATATATACTGACATTATTGTTTTTAAATTTTGAAGGAAATTCTGATTTGAGGCCAAGAGGTTTATTCAAATGTTATTCCATGAGAAAGAGCTGCTGGCAGCTCCCAAGTAAAACATTCATTGGGCATTGCATGAACGTCAATACTTGCAATCGCAAATGTAGGCAAGAGAATGCTACTTGTGGACTATGTGAAGCTTTTATGTTGCCCAATCTCAAATATTGCTCTTGCTATTATTGCCCATAAAAAATATTAATGCTAGGTGTACATCAAATTTTGAATAAATTAATAATATTAATGTATATTCTAGTTCAAATTCAAAATGCAGCCAACCATAGTTATTTCATGAAGACAGGCTTGTGTTTCCTTTTGCTTCGCAGTGTCATTTTTATCATAATATATATATATATATATTATCTTGTTTCAATATAAAATATTATTTTTTTCATATTTACTATTGATATTATTTCTTTTGAGATAATGCATACAATTATTTCCGATCTAGTTATTCATGTACATTCACTTTTAATTCCTTTAAAATATATATATTTTTTACATTATTAAAAAAATGTGTATATTATATTTTTAACATGCAAAAATCACATAATTTTATGTTATACACGCATTTGTATTACATAGAACGGTAAATACAAAACTTTATGTGTAAATGTAGATTATATTATATCATTAAACCTTATTTTTAATACATTTATAATACATATTTTTATATATTTATGATCATCTAACTTTAGATCAATTTTTAAGTAAATTGAAAAGATGAAACATTTTATATTTTTCTTTGTAATGTTTCCTAAGGGATATTTTTTAAAAATAACAATTATATTTATATACTCGTACATACATATAAAAAATATATATCATTCAATTATTATCTCATATTTTAACATATTTCAATTTTAGCTTATTGAATTTACATGTGTCAGTTAAATTAAAATTTTACGAAGAAAAAAAAAATCAAGCATAACCAAACCGCACTTATTCGTAGGCGGGATGTACCTGTACATTCCATCGGTCCAACCTAGGCCCTAGCATCCTAGGCAAAAATTTATCTCTTTGTCAACCGCTATAAATAGAAAGAGATAATAAATAAATATAAACTAATCGTAGCCAACGAACGGCCCAATCCACTAGAAGGTAAACCAACGACTACAAGCTATATTGCGATATGAGGTCCAATCTACTTGTAAGCTAGCTAGCCCCTGCTAGCTTATTCTTTTATACAATCTTATGAAGTCTTCAGCCATCAAATCTTCTCCATTTACTAATAAAGAAATAGAATAAATAGAAAGGATCATTCTTATTTCTTTATATATTTTTTTAAAAATATAATAGAAAAATAAAATAAAAGCATTATAAATTTAAGATTCGTGTTAGTTGATATTTTCCCAACTTTTCCTTACTATTAATTCTCGTTACAAAATGTAATTTTTATTTTTAATATGAAATTTTAATTAATTTTTTTCGTTTTTTATTTCGATCTATATTTATTCTCATTTTAATTGATCTTGATTAATATAACAATAAGAAATATGATTAAGTTTGTGCCTACAATTAATTGTTTTTGGATGTACACTGTCGTTTAATTTTACAATATCCTTTCCTCTTTTTGCTAGGCTTTTGTTCTACATTCTTATTATGCTTTTATTGTACTTTTATTTTGGTAGGTTTCACATCTTGTACTTGTAGTCGGAGATAGAGTAAAATGAATAATGATATATTATCAAAATCTGATTATATAAGTGGTTAGAAATTTTTAGATATAATATACTATATATTTTTTTTTGTTAATATTAATAGTTAATTTTATCTTTATTTTTTATATATATTTTTATTTTATAAAAATAAAATGTCAATATTATTTCATTAATTCTCTCCATTATAGTTGGTGAAAATATTTCATTCTCTTTCCCATCAAGGAAGTCAATCCACAATTGAAAAGAGATTGCAATTAAATTTTTTTTTATTATTTTTAATCAATAAGTTTCTTAGAAGGGAGTTGACAATGTATACTAGCTAGCTAGCATTTGAACTCAATTAATGTTCTTTCTACATCCGATTGTTAGATTCCTTTCACTTTTGAGTTTTTAGTGAAAACTAATACTAAAAATCTCCATTTTTGGACTTTATATATATATATATATATATATATATATATATTATACTTATTAACTCGTAATTTACTTCTTGAATTTAACATGTCCAAGGAGCTAACGACTCACTTCTAAAAATCACTTATAGAGACGCAAGAAATTATTTAAGCAGTTGGTACGGAAATAAAAGAACTCTAATATTTGTGCTGCATTTAAAACACATTTCCGATAAATAAATCCCACTTCAAAGCATATATATAAACTTTTTTAAACCATTTTCGATAAATTAAATTTATATGTTAGTTTTGTGATTTTATCTAAAAGTTAACTAAACAAATACTATTTGATTGCCAATCAACTTCTAGTATAAATGGTAAAACTTGGCATTTCTACGGACAATATATCTGATCAAATCCCCCATCTACAAATATCTTTAATTAGATGAAAAAATACTATTTAATTTAAAATTTAATGATTACTTAGCTTGTCATCAACTGAACAAACAGCTTTTTCAAACTTAATTAGGTTTTTTCTGGCTAATTATATGGCCAGACTTGCACAAAATTGATTAATATATATATATATGTATGCATGCTCACTGACCTAATCTGATATAGTACTTCGAGTTTGACTATATATTTGTACTTCACTGCCAGTCCACCAGTATTATTAAAATTTATTAATTATTAACTCAACGTTAGAAATCCAAAAGATGCATGTTACTAAACCTTCTAAAATATTGGCAGTTAACCACTTAATTTGTAGAGTCATTTCATTGATCGTTAAAATATAGTTTTGAAAAGCCTCTCTTTTCTTCCTTGAAATAGACCCAACTTTTAAAATAATTTAATTATTTTGATTTAGGCAAGCAAGGATTGTTTTAGGGGAAATTGTTTTCTTCTTGTATAATAATATGAATAAACTATACATTTTTAATTGGCTATACAAGGATATGTAAGTAATTTAATCCTGATATTAATTTATGTATTTTGAGTAATGCTATTAAGAGTCGATGTATGTATTAGATGACTTATCAATGCGGACCTGAATTCACCATGTAAAGTTCAACCAACCCTTTTCCCACTTTATGGTCTTATTAAGGAAAAGTCAATGTTCTGTTTTATGTTATAAAAGAGAATTTTTGAATACATCTATTTAATTGATTTGCAAATGTATTTACCGATTGTATTATAATATAATGATATATGTTATTTGTAAGTATTAAAGATTTGATTGATAACGATTTTGATTTTAAATTTTTGATTTTTTAATTTTTTTTTTAATAATTTTTCAACCACCCATATTTAGTAACAATTTTTTTTTTAAGGAATCACTATTAAAATATATAATAATTTATAAATTTTTAAAAATAAGATTTTTAAATTAAATTTTTTATTTATGTTTTTGTTTTCATTTTCATCAAATATTTTTTTAGAAAATAAATCAAGTCTTATTACTTTTATATTTATAAATATCTGGAAAAAAATGATTAAACACATAAAATTTGTAAATAATAAGTAAAAAAAAATTATTTTTTAAGTTTTTGAAAAAAATCAAAAAATATAAAGTATTATCAAATAACTTGTAAGTGATTTTTGATTTTTTTTTCTTAAAAATTGTTATAAGATAGATATACTACTGATCATTTTTACAAAAAATCATAATTTATAAAAATTATTATTTAATCATAAATCAAAATATTAATTAAATAGGGTATAAGTTAACATGCATGCATTTGAATAACATCATTTTATATGTATGTGTAAATATGTCATTGTTATTTTCAAAAAATATTTATATGTTTTAAATAATATATGAGCAGTGTAGTTATTTAAAAATAAAATAAAAAATATGTGTATTTTCTTTCTAACTGTAATAAAGCAGAGTGTTTAAAGCAATTAAGAATTTTCCTAAATGAAAATGTTATAATTATATATGTGTGTTTGGTAAACCATGTAAATAAGACACGAAGTAAAATAATGTACAACAGTATTTTTCGAAAAACTTGACAAAAAATTTTGGAAATTGGTCGGAAATGACAAAAAAGTGTACTAAAAAGAAATGTCCCGAAATTTTCAAAAATTTGAGGTATAGATTTTTTTTAAAAAAAATCCTATTTTTAATTTTAGAAAAATGGGGTATTTATGTCCATAACTTTTATTGCACATGTGTATCATATTATTAAAAGTAAAATTTATTTTCTCACCCCTTCTTTTAGTTTATGTTGTGTTTAATTATGTTTAATTATTAAAAAAATCCTCAAAAAAGTTCACTAATGAAACGGATCCAAAGATAATTACTAATAAAGTTTCTTTACAAAAGATAATTAATAATAATTGCCCTTATATTAATATTTTTTTGCTAAAAAATAAGTAAAACATTTTAAATATTCAAATTAGTTTTCATGTTAATGTTTTTATAAATAGAATACTTTTTTTTATCACAAGTTGCAATACAACGTACTTAATGTGTTAGATAATTATTAACTGAAATATTATAATTTATTTTTTAACATGTTATACGATTATAATAAGTATGTATCTATTTAAAATATAATTTATTTATTTAGTTAATTTTATTTGTAATTTATTTAATATTTCATACATTTGATCAGATATTTTACATATATTTTTAATTTAATTTTTAAAATAAAAATAATTTTATAAATATAACGATGAAAAACATTCATATTATATAATTAATGTAGATCGAAATTATAGTTATTAATTTCTAAGATGATATACAAACCTAACACGAACTTAAAGTTTTCAAACGGATTTGAGTTTATTATTATTAAATTTGAACAAAAACTAATCAATTAGTTTAAACTCGTTTAATAACAATGTTGTAATGAATTAACTCAAATTAACGTGTGATCTTTTTAATGGTTTAATAATTAAATAGTTTAAGAATTAGCTTTATAATTTAATAAATATGTAAATATATAAACCTTCAAAACCTAAACACTCATCCCATTCTCACTTCTTAGTTTCTTTTATAGATTTAGCTAGCTTTCTCATACAGTCACAACAATAAAAGAGTCACCCTTTTCATCGGTGTCGCCACCTTACTCTTTTATCTTTAGTCCTCCTAATTCAAGTCTCTAACCCAGTTAAGACCACCCAACACCCAATCACACAAGGCCACATATTCGAGGTCACCCCTGTCAAGCTGTTCACATTTCTCACCTAGCCATACCCTCAAATCTCAACCATCGTACTTAGAAAAAAAATAATAAAAAATTGTCATGTTAACTTATTTTCCCATTCTCACTACTAAAATAATGATATTTGATTTCTTCTTTTTCCCATAAATTTTGAGTAAATGTCTATTTTAAAGTGTTACAAATAAATTAATGTTGTTACTTCTTTATAATATAACATGGATGTTAAGTAGGAAAATAATATGGTGTAATATTGAACAAGTTTGATTCAATCCTCTTCTTATGAATGTTTCCTTGTTTAGTTTATGACTCATATATGTTTAATAAAACTGTTTAGATCTTTATGATTTTGGATTTGTTTCCATATCTTGCATTTCTTTATAAGTTTCATTTTTTTTTTCTTGACATGTTTCAGAACTATGACATATATCATACGACTAATTTGTTATTATTGATATTTGGTGGAATTGCTTAATCATTAACTTTTCCAAACAATATGAACACTAAATGGATATTTTTGGGAATATGGAATGGTCTCGGTGATTACTATTTTAAATTTAATTAAATTTCAGATTATCATAATGATTTAGCTACTAATGCTACGGTAGGGATCATTATAGAAACAAACGCTGAAAAGACACTTGAGGTATGTTATTTATTTGAGTATTCATTCAATTATGCAAGTTAGATGGTATTTCTTACTATGTAATCACCACAACATTTGCATGGGCAGACAATTTAAAGAAGCACTTGAGTCATTTCAAAAATTACAATCCATCAAATTTGATCAAAGGAAATTCTCATTTGTCACCATGTTGAGCATAGCATCGACAAATTCAAAATTGGAAATGAGTAGGCAGGTCCATTCCTAAGTTGTTGTAACAATGAAGATTTTGAAATTTTGATTGACATTAGAGTTTTTGGTGTTTGTTTGTTGACAATATTAGCTTATTATTTAAAGATTATTCTACATAGTTATTATAAATATTAGAATTAATTAGTGAAATTTCAATATATAAACTCTTAAATGTAATTGTATTCTTAATTTTAATATAACTTTTAATATTATAATTTATATTAAAAATAGGATTAATTGAAATATATATAGTCACGATTTAAATATAGTTAAAACAATAGATATACTATTTGGTCTTGATCTTATAAAAGATAGAGGTCATAGACATATTATTTAGCCTCGATCTTGTAAAAGATCGAAACCAAATGTATGTCTATAGCCTCGATTTTTTTAAAGATAGTGACCAAATGTATCTCTAAGACCTTGGTCTTTTAAAAATCGTGATCAAATGTCATGTATATAACCTTGATCTTTTATAAGACCATGATTAAATGTATGTCTATAGCTTCGATCTTTTAAAGACCATAACCAAATGGTGTATCTATAGCCTCGATTAAAAACCGAGACAATAGGTAACAGTCAATTGGCTCTTTCACTTAAGTTTTATTTTTTATAAATATAACTATAGACTTACGATTACAGTTAAAAACTAAGGATAAGTATATATTAATATTGTAGTAAGATCTAAACACATATCATATATTTACTATTAAGGATAACAAAATAACATAATATATATCACGATAATATTATTCTTAATTATATAATATAACCTTTTATTCGTAGATATATTTTTTGGTATAACATAAAACATATATTATGTTTGTATGTTTAAAAATATTAATGTACATATATATGTTTTGTATAATGTAAAAAATAAAATATAATAATAATCGAATTATATAAAAGTTAAAAGATAAATTATATTATTATCAAAATATATGCAAAGGACGAAATTTTATATGCATTGACTATTCCATACAAAATAATAATAACATGACTTGTCGACTATATATACGCACGATTGTTGCCTCAATCACAAATGAAGCAGCCCATCTCTTTGCCTCTCTCACACATTATCTTATATATTACTCATCATCAAATTCAGGCTTCTCTTCTCCCAGAACAAATATCATGGAATCTACCATGGGGTTGGGTGAGTTTAACTTTGCCCCTAATTACCAACCCTACCAATATCCAATCTTGAGCCCTCTTACTTTTACCAATACTACTACCCCTTGCTGCTTAACGAACAACTGGACTGACTTGCCGTTCCAACTTAACCATTCCCAAGACATGATTGATTACAACTCTCTCTATGACGCCGTCGATTACGGATGGTCTTCGTTTGGTTTAACGACAACCGACCCAGAATACCCGATTGAAGAGGCTCGAGTTACGGCAGTCGATCAGGGTATGAGGGCATCTGAAGCCCTTTTGACGGATAGTTTAATATTTGAAAACAATCCTTTCGCTTTGGATAACAATCATGAAAATGAAGCTTTGAGAAAACCAGAAAAGTGTGATCAAAATGATGGAAAGCGAAGACGGAGTATAGGAAGGCATTACAGAGGCGTGAGACAAAGACCGTGGGGAAAATTTGCGGCTGAGATTCGGGACCCGGCTAAAAATGGAGCAAGAGTTTGGCTTGGAACTTACGAGACAGCTGAGCTAGCGGCTTTGGCTTACGATCGTGCTGCTTTTCGGATACGTGGTTCAAAAGCTCTGCTGAATTTTCCCCATCGGATTGGTTCCGGTGAGCCTGAACCTGTTAGAGTCAGGGCTAAGCGCCGGGAACCAGAACCTGTGTCAACAACCGTAGATGGTGACGCATTGAAGAAGAGAAAAGGCTTGGCGGCTGACGAAGCCAAGTCAGAAATGCAAGTGGAATTCGATGTATTTCAAATCGAATTTCTGGAGCTTTACGAGCAAACTATTGGTTAGCTAAGTAAAGAAAAAAATCCAATCGACGTAAATTATAGTATTATCTTGTTTAAGTTAAAAAAATAAATTTTATTATTTTAATTAATAATTATTTATCGTATCAGTTATTATGTTATAATAAATATTTAAATAAAATTTTATAATTTCTTAAAACTTATAAATATAGAGATAAAAAAAATTATATCATATTTATATATTTTTATCGTAAAAAAACAAATAACATTTAATTAAATATTATTAATTTAAACAAAAAACTACTTTAAACAAAAAGTAAGAAAAAATGAGAAAATGTAATAAAGAATCATGAGATTTGGTTAATAAAATTTAAATGTGCAGTTATTTTAACTAATTATACGTGTTAAATGTTAAATTAGTATAATTATAACATTTTAATATTATAGAGATAGTTTTTTATTATAAATTTTAAAAAAATTATTTTATGTAATTTTTCAATAAAATACAAACCAATAAAATGATATATGAAGAAGCAACTTATTCGTTTCAGAACAATTTATATTTATTATTATTGTTGAAAATGAATTTAATAAAAAATATTTTTATTATTTTTAGAACTTTTATTTTCATAATTATGTGTCCGTTATTTTATAACCATTATTTTCATAATTATGTAACTGTTACACATAATTTTTCAACTATAAGGCAATAGCCCTCAGTTTTAGAACACAACTTAACAACTCAAAAATAGATATACGATTTTTTATAGCAAAAAAAATTCAAAATTATTTTCTCAAATTTTCGAGCAACATAAATATTTGAGAGGTGTAGTATTCCGGACTTCATCAGTGCAGTGAAGCTCTGAGACAGGAAAAAAATTCTAGGTTGTTTTATCCTAGGGATAACGAGGTTGTGTTTGCTTGCATAAGTTTGGACAGAGTCGCGAAATGCCTTAAAGCTCGTGACCTAGTTCATGACTCAACCCAAGTAGTATATTTCAGTATATTGGTAATATTGTTCCAACACTGTTTTCACGTACTTATTTCAACAATTTTAAGACGTTTTTTATCTATCATCTCTACTGAAATGTTAACTGCTGATTTCAACAAACCATTTCGTTTTGAGGAACTACACTTTAAAAAATGGAGACAAAAAATGTTATTTTTCTTAACCATGTAAAATGTCGTTTTTCTTCTTATTATTGAAAACCCAATACTGCCTAATTCTCATACTGAAGCTACAACAAATGATTTAAACACTTAGATAGAAAATCATTTTCTATGCAAAATTTTTATTCTTAATGGATTAGCTAATGACTTGTATGATTATTATAATTTGGATAACTCTGTACGAAAATTTGGGATGCACTTCAAAAGAAGAACGACATTGAGAAAGTTGGAACAAAGAAGTATACTTCCATAGATTGATGGTAAATCTATGAAAGCTCAATCACACGAACTGTAGAAGATAAAGCATGAAATAACTTCTAAATGTATGACTTTAGATGAACAATTTCAAGTTACTGTTATTATAAATAAATTACCCCTTGCGTGAAAAGATTTTAAGAATGCACTTACACATAAAACTAAGGAATTTTCTTTAGAAAGTCTTATTACCCATTTAAGAATGGAAGAAGAAGCCTGAAAACAAGATCAAAGAGATGAAATACACGTCTCAAACAACAGTACCAATAAGAATTTATCCTCTGTAATTCTGAAACCTAAAGAAAGAAACATGAACACTCATAATCACAATAATAACCAGAACCATAACTACCAAAATAGAATCAGAAATTATCCTCCCCATAATGGACATCAACCCCACTTAAGAAATAACACACTCATGTGTTATAGTTGCAACAGACCTGGCCATTTGGCCAGGAACTGCCGGAATAGGAATCGTCCTGCCCCGTAGGCCAACCTTACCGAAGATCAACTTATTGTTATGATATCTGAAATCAATTTTGCTAGTGGATCTGAGGGATGGTGGGTGGACACGTGTGCTTCTCGTCATGTTTGCTATAATCAAGAACATGAGTAGCTTAGAACTAATTTCTAAACTATCTTTGAATGATTTTGAAAAATGTGAATTTTGTAGTCAAACTAAAATAACAAAAACTTTATATAAATCAGTAGTTACAGAATCTGAACCGTTAGACTTAATACGCTCTAACATATGTGAACTTGATGAACATTTAACAAGAAATGAAAAACGCTATTTTATAACTTTTATTGATGATTGTTTAGATTATATTTATGTATATCTAAATAAAAGTGAAGCGTTTGACATGTTTAAATTATTCATGATTGAAATTGAAAATCAATTTAATAGGAAAATAAAAAGGTTTCTATGTGATAGAGGCACTGAATGTGATTCCAATATTTTCAATTATTTTTATAAAACTCATAAAATCATTCTTGAAAAAAATGTACCTTATTCTCTTTAAATGAATGGTAAAGCTGAAAGAAAAAAATAGAACTGTTACTGAATCAATTGTTACAATTTTATTAAACTATGGTGATGCTTTCCATTGGTGGGGAGAAATTTTATTAACTTTTTGATATGTGCTATATAGAGTGCCTAAATCTACTAATAAAATTTCACCATATGAAATTTTATTAACTTATTTTAAAACTTGGGGTTGTTTAGTTTATGTTAGGATCTCTCATCCTAAAAAAATAAACTTATTAGTAGAGCATACAAATTTATGTTCATAGGATATACTATGAATAGTAAAACTTATAAATTCTATTACTTAAATGATCATGTAGTTATAGAATCAAATGAATCTAACTTTTATGAACATAAGTTTCCCTTTAAATTGAAAAATAGTGGGGATTCGTCTTCTAGTAGTTTACCCATTACTAAAACTAGTGAAGAAAATGAGAAATTAAACACTGAAATTAGGAGAAGTAAATGAGCTCGAATCCTTAAGGATTTTGGGTCTAATTTTTATACTTATCCCTTAGAGGAAGATCACCAAACTCTTAATGAAACATTATCTTCTTTAAATGTCAACTTATGGGAAGAAGCCATAAATGATGAAGTGGACTCTTTTGAGTATAATAGAACTTGACATTTAGTTGACTTACCTCCTAGTTGCAAAACCATATGATGTAAATGGATATTAAAGAAGAAATTAAAATCTGATGGTACTATTAAAAAGTACAAAGCTTGTCTTGAGTCAAAGCGTATAAGCAAAGAGAAAACATAGATTTCCTTGATACCTTTTTCCCAGTCACACGAATAACTTCCATACATGTACTTTTCTCTCTTGGTGTTATCCATGATTTAGTAGTGCACCAAATAGATGTTTAGACTGGCTTCTTAAATAGTGATTTAGAAGAAGAGATTTATATGGACCAACCTGAGGGATTTATTGTTACAAATCAAGAAAAATAAAGTTTGTAAACTAGATAAATCCTTTTTATGGTCTAAAATAAGCCCTAAGAAATGACATAAAAAAATTGATAATCTAATTATCCCACGTGAATTCAAAATGAATGAAATTGACAAATGCATTTATTATAAATCAGAAAATGACATTTACACTATTATATGTTTATACGTAGATGACATGATTTTTTTTGGGTCAAATATTCATGTTAATGTGAAAATTTTGTTGTGTACTATCTTTGATATGAAAGACCTTGGAGAAGCGAGTGTAATCATTGGTATGAAGATTACTAGGTCAAAAAAAGGACATTCTCTAGACCAATATCTTTACATTGAGAATATCTTAAAGAAATATAATTACTTTAACTACAAACCTGCATGTACTCTTTATGATCCTAGTGTAAAGTTGTTCAAGAACACCGGAGATGGTGTTAGACAAAATGAGTATACGAGCATCATTGGAAGCATACGTTATGCTATTGACTGCACTAAACCATACATAGTTTATGTTATAAGACTACTAGTTAGGTTTACCAGTAGACCTAGTATAGAGCATTGGAATGCTATTGAAAAAGTCATGAGATACCTTAAGAGAACTATGAACCTTGGATTACATTATAAAAAGTTTTCAACTTTTCTAAAAGGATACAACGATGCTAATTAGAACACTCTATCATAAGACTCCAAAGTAACTAGTGGCTATATATTTAGCATTATTGGTGGAGATGTTTATTGAAAGTCTAAGAAACAGACAATATTGGCTCAATCTACGATGAAGTCTTAAATGATAGCACTAGCTACTGCTAGTGAAGAAGCACGCTGGTTAAGAAGTCTGTTAGTTTAGATCCTTTTATGGGAAAGTCAAATACCAATTGTCTCGATCCACTACGATAGTACTACGGCTATTGCAAAGATTCAGAATCGTTATTACAATGACAAGAGACAACAGATACATAATACTATTAGAGAATTTCTCTTTACATGAGCTGTAAGAGTGGATCATGTACGTACTGATGAAAATTTGGTTGATCCTTTGACGAAAGGATAAACAAGAGAGAAGGTTTTCAAAACCTCAAAAGGAATGAGATTGATGCCTTTAGAATGAAGAGTCGTGATGGTAACCCAACTTATAGACTGAAGATCACAAGAAATAAGTTCAATGGGTAATAACAAGTCATGAAACGATATGAGATGAATCATGTTATTATGAAGTCTCATTTTATATTGTTAAAAGCATGAAGTCCCGAAGCGACAGAGAAGGATAAGTTAATTATTAAAACTTTTAATGAGTTCTATACTCTATGTGGAATGGAGTACATAGCTACATGAGTACTCTTGATAGACTCATCTATGTAAATGTGAAAATGTGGACACTTCCTATGTAAAATTTGGGCAAAATTTACTAGAGCATTCACTATACTAGGATACACGTGCATAGGCTTTTCGAATTACACCTTGGAAAGGTTGTGTGTGTAATATTGTTAGAAATAGAATTCAAAACTACGAGTTACTCTAACATATTCTAAAGCATCAATACTATGTAAATGGTTAAGTTGATAGACACATTTTGCTTATGCACAATATTATACTTTTAATTGATTGATTGCTCGATGAAACTATTTTTATGTAAAATTCAAGTGAGGGATTGTTGGAAATAAATTTAAATAAAAAAATATTTTTATTATTTTTATAACCTTTATTTTCATAATTATGTGTATGTTATTTTATAACCGTTATTTTCATAATTATGTGGCCGTTCTTTTATGATCGTTATTTTTATAATTATGTGGCCGTTATTTTATGACCATTATTTTCATAATTATGTGGCCGTTATTTTATGACTGTTATTTTGATAATTGTGTTCGTTGCTTTATGACCGTTATTTTCATAATTATGTTACCGTTACTCATCATTTTTCAACTATAAGGCAATAGTCCTCAGTTTTAGAACACAATTTAACAACTCAAAAACAATTTTACGGTTTTGCATAGCAAAATCAAAGAAAAGAAAATTCAAAATTATTTTTTCAGATTTCTGAACAACATAAATATTTGAGAGGTCTAGTATTTCAGACTTTATTAATTTGGTGAATCTTCAAGATAGAAAAAAGATTATGGGTTGTTTTATCCTTGGGATGATGAGGTTGTGTTTACTCGCACAAGTTTGGACAAAGTCGCGAAACTTCTTAAAGAGAGTAACCTAGTTCGCGGCTAAACCCAAATAGTATATTTCAATATATCGATAATATTGTTCTAACATTGTTTTCACGTATTTGTTTCAACAATTATATATATTTTTTATATACGATATTTCTCATTTTAATTTTATCTCATTTATATTATAACTTTAAACATATATTGTATCATTTTTTTTATTAAATTTACATTATAAACTATCACTTATCATTTTTTATTATTTTTATATTTTTACTTTTCTCTTTAACGAGCATTCGAGACAAATAAGATATCTCAATCAATATTGTTTCATTATTATCTTATTTTATTAAAAATTAACTAAAATAATATGAGATGAATTTTAAAAATTAATAAATTATCTCATGAATCTCATCCCAATTTATACATCTAATTTTAATATAAATATTAATAACGTATTCTTAAAGTTATCAAGATATACCACTTAACCACGAATCTAACTTAAAAAATATTTTAGGAAAATAATGAATTTAAACAATATTTTTAAGTTCATAACAACAAAAATATTATAATTAATACCTATTCAAATTTGTTTTTATTTGTATGAATTTTTATAATATTATTTGAAATAATTTATTTTTTTAAAATCAAAATGTTAAGATATTAATACAAGATAATATAGTGAAACAAGAGTTATTTGTCACGACATGATACAAATAAATCCTGAAAAACTATTTAAAATAACACAATATTTTAAAAATTTATAAAAATAAAAAATTAACTCAATAATATTGAATGGTATTAAACTGAATGAATTTAACATTAAACGATTTTAAATAAACATAATTCAATTTGAAGGTATTTAATTGAATGTCGTTTAATATAAAATCATGTATTAATTTTTTTTTAATAATAATATTGATGATAATTTCATACATATGACATGAAAATCAAAAAGTGATCACAAATAATTATTCTTTAATTGTTTCAAAGAATAATTAAGCAGATAATTAATTATATATGTCTACAAATAATAGATAAACAATCTATAATAAATAAATATATATTATAATACATAGTTATATAACAAAGTTATTATAGCTTAATTTTAATCTCACGAGAACAACTATCAAGTTTATTTTTTTCTTATATATAGTCACACACACACACACACACATATATATATATATATATATATATATATATATATATATATATATATATATAACATAATATCTTACATCTTATTCAAATTACTAGATCCTAGAGTATCATAATTAATCATTTTTTTGTATATAATTATTAAAGTAAAATTTATATATTCTTTGTCTTTCATCTTATAGTTATTAATTTAAGAATCGTAGGATTGAAGATTACTCCCACAATATGGTTTAGTATTATTACATTTTGTTCATCTGTATACTCTACATAAAATATTGACAAAAATCAATATCAATAAGGAATAATATATAAAGTTTGTTTATCTTACAGATTCTACATATTTTATTCATCTTGTAGACTCTACGTAAAATATTGACAAAAATCAATATTAACAAGTATTAATATATAAAGTTTGTTTATCTTATAAATTTTACTTAAAATGTTGACAAAATTTAATATCAATAAATATTATTTTTTTCTAAATCTTTTTAGAATTAACAAAATATGGACAATACTTGACGGGAACGAATAATTAAAATCATAATTATGTGTTATTTTATGTGTTAAATCCAATAAAAATATAATACGAAACAAATGTAAATTTAAATTTAATTATCACTTTTTGATTATATTAATGCAAAAAAATTGTGATGGTAAATTAGTCACTAAATAATGATAAGTGTATCTATTTTTAATAATTGTTTTTTAAATTAATTTAATATTGATATAAAAATTAATATTTTATAATATAATATATTATAAATAATAAATTACTTAAATGCAACAATTTTAATATATATAATTAAAAGATATGTTTAATTATTATAACTTTATTATATACTAATTTATACTTATGTACTTTTGCTTAAAATTAGTAATTATTCTAACGTTAAATCTTTTGATTTAATTATTATATATACATAAAAGATTGAATTATGCTTTTTCAGTTTATGATTTTTGCATGAATTAAAATAAAACTTAATTAAGCTGCATTTCATTTTGTACATGAATTAATATCATAAAAATAAAAGACATAATCCTGACCTCATAGCTAATCAAAAATAAAATTATTTATGCATCTTTCTAATAATATAATAATATTTTAAATCATTGTGAGACTTAAAATATAACTTTTATATGAATTAAGATATGTTTAACAAAATGAACATATTTACGCAATACATAAATTCATATTTATAACACGAAATAGCAAGATTTGGTTGTTATAATTGTAAGTTTTATCCTTCTACATTATGCTATTTTATTTAAATATATAAATAAAATTATTATTTAAATATAATTTGATTTGTTTATATTTCAACTTATCATAAATAATAATAAAAATTGTATCTATAATTTGATGGTCTAACATATAATACTCAAGTGTAAGTTATTTCTTTCTTTGTTATTATTCATATTTTGTAATGTAAAAATGTAAATGCATGAGTTTGAATTTTAATATTATCATTATGATTTTTTTTTAACAAAATGGTGATTTAAGATCTAATTTCTCACATTTTTTATATGAAAAAACAAGTCAACTACGTACAGATAAGAAAAGTTATTTTATTCTAAATTTACGATAAATTATAAATAATATAGTGTAATATTATTAATAAATATTTAATAAAATTATTATATTAATTATAATTATGATATAATTATGATATATAAAATTATTATATATAATTTTTAATTTTTAATATTTTCTCGAGCTAATAAAATTAATTAATTTATATTACTTCATTAATTGGTAGTGGATCGGATTAGTTACTTTAGTTAGATAAAGATACCTATTAGTTTCTAACACTGGGCATATAGGTTTTAATTGTATATTTTTTTATAATCATATATTTAATTATAAAATTAAATCATATTTTACATCGTAAAAATTATAAAATTTTGTATAATTAATAGATGATAATTTAAATTATATTAAATAATTAACTTAATTTATTTGAATTTATTAGTCTAAACTTATGTATCTTTATTTTATTTTTTCATTTTAAATTAAAATTAATTTTATAATAAAAATATTTTAATAAGAAAAAATTATATAAAACAAACAAACATATCATTTTAAATATTAAAATATTTATCATTAATTTTTTTTACTATATTAATTATAATATAATTTAATATTATTTATTTTAATATAATTATTATTAACTTAACAAACATATGTTATTGGTATTATAATAGTCGTTCTGTAAAAATGTACGTATTGGGTGAGTCCGTTTGAAAACCCAAAAAGAAAATAATAATAATAATAATAATAATTGGAGACGTCAGTTGTCAATAGCCGTCAGGGGTGGCAGCATCTGTAGGGCGTCATAAAATATAATAACGTGAAGTGATTGCAATAGAGTGGACTCGTTTAAAAGTTTAGTATTTTGTTCACAAATCACATGACACTCCTCAAGTCTCCAAACTAAGGAGGCGGTCACTGTCTATTAAATTACTTTCTATTTCCTGGCTATATCCTAACTTTACGATACCAAATTTAATTTGTATTTGTATTTGGATTTTTTCTTTTCTTTTCTTATCGAAGACAGAATGTATGAATTATTTATTTCCACTGAACCGATGAGAATGAAGCACATGATGCGAAAAAAGTTATAATATATTTTAACTTGATAAAGTCAAAGTATTTTCATAATAAAAATTAGTAATAAAATATTATAGCTAATAATTTAAAATTTTAGGGGATTTCTAAAAATAAATTGTTATGATATCAGAAAAATTTGATCCGATAATAAGATTACCCAATCATTTTTTTTTTCAAAAATATAAGAAGTACCAATAAATATTCATGAAAATATCGGTTATATATATAGACTTCAGTTTCAAATTCTGTTTTATTTTCCTATGGTAGAAATATCGGATATGTTCGCAATATCGATAAACTTTTTGATTATATAACTTTATAGCTTTACTTTATAAAAAGCTCGTTGAAAAATCTACCCATAGAAAATATTGCTAGACGACAATCTATACATTATCCACGTCAGTATTACTATACATAATGACTTAGAATATGGGCATGGTAGAATTTTATGTTTTTTTATTTTTAAAGAAAAATAAAGATTTTATTTAAAATTAGATAATATTTTTAAATACAACCAAAATTCAATTGATAAACCAAGACTCGCCAATAATATACTACTTTATCTAAGAGAATACGTTTTATATATATATATATATATCATATATGTTTAAATTTAAAATGATATAATCAACTTGATTAAAATATAATTATTTATTTTAGTATTGATTAATATTTTCAAGATTTAACAATAATTTTTACAATTTTCATAATCTTTAAGCATGGGAACCTAAAGTTGCATGCTAATTTCTTTAAGCAAACTTTCTAATTTTTATGAGATTTTTTTTAAAGATATTATATATAAAATAATAACTTTAAAATTTATAATAATAAAAATAATATTTAATAATATTATAAGAGATTTAATTTAAACATAATTTAGTATTAAATAATTTTAAATAATTATATTTTAATTTCAACAAATTTTAATTTGACTAAATTTTAAATAATTATATTTTAATTTGAACGAACTTTAATTTTAATAAGTTTTATGTAAAATAATGTGTTATATTTTTTTTAAAAAATATAAATTATAAATAAAATTTGATATTTTTATGCTTATAAATTTTAAGGATAATATTTATAAAAAAAATCAAAAATATGTATCAATATTGATCAATTTTCTATTATTTTAATATTTCGTATTGAGTACTACTATTCTACTAGTCTCAATTTATGACGAATTTACAATTAATGTTGTTGCAAAATATAATAAAAATATAAAAGTGAGTCTACTATTTCATTTAAGTCGTTCCAAAAAAAAATAAAATCATTTAAGTTGTCAGTTGAAAATTCATTTGAAATTGAGACGAGATAATGCAAGATTAATGCATATTTGTGTGCATATGTACGTGTAATTGTGTAGTAGGTGAATATTTGACTAGTATAATTCCATAATTATACCCGAGACCTAAGTTGAATTATCTTGCGACTAACGTGTTCAATTACTAGTATTACTTACTAACTAGTAAAAAAAAAACTAAAATACACAAAATTGTAAATAAATTTAGTGACATTATTTATGATATAGATATAATAATTTTTTATTTTTTAAAATTATTTGATCATATATCATACCATAATTAATTTATTTTTAAATTTATGTATAATTAAAAAATTACTAATACTTTTTTTTTTGTAATTTTATGCTAGATTCAAGTCACTCTTTTTTTTATTTGTTTAATCACACATGTGCCTTTGACTAATAATATTATTTAATAATGTGATATCGTTGGAATTTAATCCCCATGTCCATGTGATGTATGGATCCCGCTTTCAGAGTTTGAAAATGATTTTTATCATGATTTTTTACAAATATTATTTAACATGTTATAATATAATATACATTCTATATAATAAATAATCTTATGATTATTTTAATACCATGTATTTTAATTTAGCATTAAATTTAACACAAAATCGACACTCCGTACATAAAATAATCTAAACATATAACATTAATTGTTAAATTAAATAATGAAGTTTAAAAGGTTTTTATAATCAGTGAAGGAATCAAAAGGTACTGCAGTTGATAACTTGTTGGTTTGTCATGAATGACAGTCCAGTTTTCAAAATTATGATGGAACCATAAAATGTTTCAAATTTTCAACACACATGCTTATGTGAAAGTCCTTTTATTTTCATTTTGGTACTACTTTTAATTTTTAGTCCCAGTTGAGATGTATTAAATATTTTATTTTAGATTTATTTATTATTTAATAATCGGTATTTCTAAAATATATTAATTTATGAAGATTATTGTTAATATTAATTAAAATATATTAGTTATTTAAATTAAGTACCTGCTGTGTGACGGCCGAAAATAAAGCCTAACAAATAATCCCAAACTTGTTCCAAAGTATCGATTCCCCATTGAAAAAAGGTAATTTTGATATATAGCAGAAATATACACAGAAGAAATTAGGGAACATAATGACATCGGGCTAGTCCTATAAATAACAAGCAAGCCGCAATTTGACCAATTTTGTTGGGATTGGTAACTTACTTATATTTTATATATTATTAAAATAAAATATTTTAATATCATAAATTAAATATTTAAATATTAATATTTTTAAATAATAATTTATTTATTTTTTCAAAATATTATTATTTTATATATTTATTTTCAACACAAGTTAAAAAATAAAAATCATTAACTTAACATCTTTTAAAAGATAAATAATATAAATAAGTATTCAAAATTAATAATATTTTTAAATTTTTATTAAATCTAATAAAATATTTTATAATTGATATGAATAATGTAGAAATCATACAAATAATACAATTTTTACTTATTAACTTCACATATATTATTCTAGACTCGATGATTCATGAGATTTTATAATTTATACCAAGTATCGCATTTCGTTACGTTCTTCATCGATGTAAAAGCCAAGATATCTGTTATCAAGAGTCATTTTTTACATATAAAATACAACGTAACCCTCACAAGGACACCGTGTTTGAACCAAGGAGAGTACGATCATTTGAATTCTCTATTATTACTTGTAGTAATTAAATTTATTAAAGATAAATTATATATGTTAATTAATATTTTATTAATATTATCTTATTTTATTAAAAATTAAGTAACATAATATAAAATAGATTTTAAAATTTAATAAATTATATCATAAATTTTATTAATATTTAATCTAAATTTATACTACTATTCAACCCACTTATATAAAACCCATTATAATGCAATGTTCTTCTCTATGGACTCTGTTTTTCCACTAAATTAACTTTAGTTATTTTTTCTTATAATTAAAAAAATCGTAGGAATTGATATTTTTAGGGTTAAAATCAGTAATATTAAAATAATTAGAAGTTTATCTCATAATTTAATGATCTGTAATTTTTAATTAAAAGTGAAAATATTGTTCTAATATTTGGACTCTCCAAAATGTTTTAGTACTTTTTTTTCCATACCCGAAATTAATTCAAATGAGTACCATCTTCTTCATCTTGATATGCTTTTCTCTTGGTTTCTCCTTTAATTAACAGTACAAGTTTGAGTGTTTGACTACTGAATCACAACCACTGCAACATACACGTGTTTGACTACTGAATCACAAAAGCAACCACTGCAATATATATATATATATATATAATAATATTTTTGCTTAAAGACAATCGCAATTATATAATTATCATCACCAGCAAAACTTAACTTATTGTTCTCATAACACATTCCTTATATGATCCGTCATAATCACTTAATTGTAAAGCTTAACTTTTTTTTTCTTTTCCTTTTTTGACCTGGCATGGTTTTAAAACATTTTAAAGACTAAATTAACAATATGAGATACTCCTTTTCTTTATTTTATTTGTTAGATTTAAATCATATTTTATTAATCTAAGTTTTAAAAATACATAAATATTTTAAATATTATTTTTTATTAAAAACTTAAATTCACTGCATTAAATACAAAAATAATAATTAATATTTAAAAATAAGAAGAAAAAAAAACGGACACAAATCAAGCACATAATTCTAATCTTGAGCGTTGCGTGAATTTCTGAAAATAATAAATATTTGTTTACATCTTTATCCATACCCATTCAAAACTTAATCTTGGAGAAATTATCCAATTACTTTCAAAATATGTGATTATTTGATGTTCTAAAATAATAGAATGCAAGTTATTACAATAACTTTCAAAAATACAAATACCTAATATTTAATTATAAAAATAATGAATAACTTATTCTTGAACTTAAAGTTAAAAAAAATTAGAAACTAACAAAATAAATTAAGAAATCAGAGCTAAGTTGCACAATATATTATCATGTTAGTAATGCTAGAGTTAAGTAAATTTATTCACATTAATTATAATGTTACAAGTCGTTAAATAACTAACAAAAATTAAAAAATTACTCATTTAAAAATTGATCTTATATCATATGATAGTAAGTATAAATACAAATATTAGTGTAAATCTATGTTATCAATCATTACACTTATACGTATGACACATCCATATTAATAACCTATTAATAAGGTTTGAAATATTGAGAGATATAATTTTTATAATATAATTTTTTATATCATAATTATTTATTAAAAATAATTATAATTATATTTAATAATAATAATAATAATAATGTAATATATTATTTATAAATTATCAAAATATTTAACATATGATTTTCAATATATGTATAAATATATATTTATTTTATTGTAAAATAAATTATTTTTTATTTTTTAAAATAATTTTTTAATATATGATATGATAAAAAAGATTTATGTATTTAAAATTAATTATAAATTTATAAGATATTAATATTTTTTTATGTTTATAATTATTATATTTTTGTAAAATAGAACAAATATATATTTTTTTTAAATAAAATTAATTAAAAATTTTGCTTTCAAGTTTAAGATAAGATATTGACTAATTTTTTAAAAAATCTTAATTATACTTATTTTTAAATTATTTTCTAAAATTTGGTTCTTATAGACAAAACTTCATTATTTACACAATAATTGTTAATTTCATTATTCATTTATCATTGTTTTCTTTCACACTAAAACAAAAAACTTTATTATTGATAAATATTTTTTATGATAAAACTAAATTTGTAAAAAAAAAATATTCACGTTACTTACAAATTTAAAGAACTTGACACTAAATTTACTAATAGAAATAATATTAATCAAACATTTTTTTAATGAAAATATATTTATTACCGATTATAATTAAGATAACAGAAGAATAAACAAACTAATACATTCAGTTACGAAATTTCGTCACTATAAATATTTTTTAAAACTTATAAATAATATTTTACTTTTAGACTTGGCGGTAAAATAATAAAAATTTTAAATTTAAAAATTTAAAAACCCACTTAATCGACAAAAAAGAAAATACAAGTTAATTTTATCTCCTTATTTCCTTTTCATCCCCCAACCCTCTGAATCAAACCTCCCTTTTTCAGCCCTAGCCTCGACCCACGCAGAGAAGCAACAGGGCCCTGGAATGAAGACCAGCCACCAGAGAAGCATCACCAGTGTGCCATACCCCATCGTGCATTCGTTTTCTCATAGCTTTTTTTGGATTGCTACTCTTTGCACTATGCCTGGTACTCTACCATCGTGCACTCAATTTTTTCCAGATTTTTTCGAATGTGTATTTTGCTACTCTTGCTCTGGTTTTTGTGGTCTTTTATAAATCTCTGTATATTGTACTAATTTTAATTTATTTGTTATTCGGATTGGGAAATTTTCCACAAGTGAAGAACTCCTCTTAATTTATTCCATCTTTCCACTTAGTAGACGAGAAGAACGAAAATTCTACCCATCATGAAGACTCACCACGGTATGGTTTCACATAATCGAGCAATCATCTTGAGTTTTGTGGATACAGGGACAGAGGCAAGTGTTCAAAATCGAAAGAGGTATTACTCTGCTTTCCCAGATTTCAAATGTTAAAGACTTCGTTCCTACAATGCAAGGCATGTCCTATCTTGTTTAAAAAATTTCATTATTGAGCTTCAATGTTGGCCTGTTCTTTTAAATTGTGCGTTTTTTTTACTTAAGATGCTTTCACTGTTGTGTGGCTTAATTTAAATGTCAGTAACTGAAGTCTGATGTCTTAGTTGTTTTGATGTTTTGATATAGGTTACTTTTTCTTGTGGAATTTTACCTTGCTTCTTTGCATTTAAAAATATATATCTGGTTTTGATGAAAACTACATATCAAGATTTTTTTTTGCATAATTAAATTTTATATGAATGCATTAAATGATATTTTTCTATCTCTTTTTTGAAATTCTTAAGGTATATTATGTTAAAGAAAGTTCTAGAAAATTCAAGGTTTACTCAAATGCTTGGGAAATATCATGGACGTATTTATGTGTGTTAAGTTATATTCGATATTGTAATTCACTTATATTTCGCTTGTATTATACTTGTATTATTTCACTTATATTTCACTTGTATTATACTTGTATTATTTCACTTGTATTATACTTGTATTATTTCACTTGTATTATACTTGTATTATTTCACTTGTACTATACTTTCACTATTTCACTTGTACTATACTTTCACTATTTCACTTGTACTATACTTTCACTATTTCACTTGTACTATACTTTCACTATTTCACTTGTACTATACTTTCACTATTTCACTTGTACTATACTTTCACTATTTCACTTGTACTATACTTGTCATTTTTATGGATGATTATTCTAGATTCATATGAATTTTTCTCATGAAACATAGATCTAAATTACCTAAAATTTATTATGATTTTGCCCAAATGGTTAAAACCCAATTTTTTCAAAATATCAAAATACATAGAGCTTGTAATGCTATGGAATATAAATAAACAATTTTTTAAAATTTTCTTCGACAAAATGAGACTCTTTCTCAATATTCTTGTCCTAACACATCGTAATAAAATGGAAGAGTTGAGCGAAAACACAGATATATTCTTAATATTGTCCGTACTCTCTTCATTTCTAATTCTTGTCCTGAATACTTTTGGGGTGAAGCAACTCTTACGGCTGTTTATACTATCAATCGTGTTCCCATGCCTATTATTCACAATCAATCCCCTTATGAGCGTCCCTATAGTACTTTTCCATCTTATAAACTGCTTAAAGTGTTTGGTTGTGTATGTTTTGTTCTTCTTTACTCTCATGAACACAATAAATTAGAACCTTGTGCTCGTCTTTGTTGTTTCTTAGGGTATGGAATAGAACACAAAGACAATCGTTATTGGGACCCTATCTCTAAACGATTGTGCATCTCTCGTCATGTCATCTTTTGGGAACATAAAATGTTTTCCTCTATTTCCTTATTTCATGTCTCATCTCCTACCTAACTCTTATTTTTTAATGACACGACTATTGTTTTATTTCCTTCTGACATTGCTTTATTACCTTCACCATTGTTTATTACGGCTTCTCCTGATGTGTATGCTCCTTCTACTGATCCTACCATAACAATATCTTCTGAAGACCAACTACCTGATTGTCCAAAGTCATCACTTCTTAGTAATTACCAATGTTTCTCTATTATTTTGTCTCATCATGAATCCTAAAATTATAGAAAAGCTAGTTATAATCCTCATTGGTAGCAAGCTATGACAGATGAATTACAGGCATTAACAAAAGCACATATATGAGATCTTGTTGATCTTTCATCTAATAAATCTCTGATTGGTTGTAAGTGGATTTTCAAAATCAAAATTCATTCAGATGGGTCTGTGGAATGATATAAAGCTCGTCTAGTTGCAAAGGGTTTTACATAGGAAAATGGAATCGACTATGAAGAAACTTTTGCACCTGTAGCTTGCTTCACCTCTGTTTGAAGTATCATTGTTGTTGCTGCTGCCCGAAATTGGAACATGTTTCAAATGGATGTTAAAAATATTTTTCTCAATGGAGACATAACTGAGAAAGTTTATATGAAACCTCCTCTTGAATATACTCATTCACCTCATCATGAATATACTCATTCACCTCATCAAGTATGCAGACTTTGTCGTGCTCTCTATGGCCTCAAACAAGCTTCTTGGGCTTGGTTTGCCAAATTCAGCTCTACACTTACTGACTTTGGCTTCATTTCCAGTTCTTATGACTCCGGTCTCTTTATTCGGAAGACTCCCACTGGTGTAACACTTCTACTCCTTTATGTAGATGATATGATCATAATAAGGAATGACTCTAATGGAATTATTGATCTCAAATAGTTTTTGAGCCATCAATTTGAAATGAAAGACCTTGGTCGTCTCCACTATTTCTTGGGCCTAGAAATCTCATCTGATTCTCAAGGATATTATCTCTCTCAAGCAAAGTACTTTTATAATATTCTTAATCGGGCTTGCCTTACTGAATGCAAAATTGCATTAACACCTCTAGAAACCAATGTCAAACTTACTCTATTAGATGGTACTATTCTCTCAGATGCCACATTATACAGACAACTAGTAGGTAATCTTATTTATCTCACAGTCACTCGTCCTGACATTGCCTATGTTGTTCATTTGGTTAGTCAATTCATGTCTGTTCTACGGTCTACCCATTATACTGCGGTTCTTCGCATTCTCCGCTACATCAAAGGCACCATGTTTCACGGTCTCCACTTCTCCAACAAGTCTAATCTTCTTCTTTCTGCCTACTCTGATGCTAATTGGGCAGGTGACTCAGCTGATCGTCGCTCTACCATTGAATATTGTTTCTTTCTTGGAAACTTTCTCATATCTTGGCAAAGCAAGAAACAATTCCTCACTTCTCGATCTAGCACTGAAGCTGAATATCGTGCTCTTGTTGACACCACTCAAGAACTTCTTTGGCTTCGTTGGTTACTTGTTGATATGGGTGTTCTCCAATCAACTGCAACTATCTTATATTGTGACAATCAGAGTGTTATTCAGATTGCTCATAATAATGTATTTTATGAACGAACAAAACATATCGAGATTGATTATCATTTTGTTCGTCAACATGTTCTTCAAGACACTATTTGTTTCAAATCAATATTCTCCATAGATTAAACAGCTGATATCTTCACCAAATCTCATCTACCATGCAGATTTTAAGAATTAGTTTCCAAACTCAAGTTGATTTTTTCTCTTTCTTGAGTTTGAGGGGGGATGTTAAGTTATATTTGATATTATAATTCACTTATACTTCACTTGTATTACACTTGTATTATTTCACTTGTACTATACTTGTATTATTTTACTTGTACTATACTCATATTATTTCACTTATACTACACTTTCACCATTTCACTTGTACTGTACTTTTACTATTTCACTTGTACTACACTTATTATTTCACTTGTACTACACTTATTATTTCATTTGTATTACACTTGTTACAACCTTATAAATAAGGTTCTCAATGTACATTCAAAAAAACACTAATACAATATTAAATCATTCTTTCTTTTTATCTCTCTATACTCTTAACAACTTGAAACTCCTAAAAGTTACTCTTAGTTGCATCGGTAATCATTATTGCTTACAATATGCCTTCCATCTGATGTTAATACTACTTGCAGTGCACTTCCGTTTGAAAGAGCAATAGTGATGCCAAATCTAAGAGCTCCAATCACAACCACAGCTGCAGCTGTGGTTTACCGAGAGTTCATCTTGAAAACACTGCCTGCTGGAAGTCACTTCAATCCTTTTGTGACACTTTATTTGACAGACATACCTAGTCTTGATGAGATCAAGCTTGCAAGTAAGCCAACGTCCAGCTAGCAATTTCTTTCGCTGGTCTTCGAATTATTTTTGGCTGAGGTATGAAGAATTAACAAGACTATATGCATATATGTTTAACATCTTTGTGCTATAACTTCATTTAGTCTCAGATGCACTAGTTGTCGTCTTCTTACACTTGACATGAAAATACATATATAACCCTTAACTGTTCACATAATCTTACAATAATATACAGTAGTTGTTGGTATAATAGTCCTCTTCATGCTCTTTACATTATCGCTTATATGACAATGCTGACTGCACTGACAGGAAGAACTGGAGTTGTATACGCTGTCAAATTGTACCCTGCTGGTTCGACTGAAAATTCTCAAGGTGGAGTTACAGATCTTTTTTGAAAATGCTTACCTGTCCTTGAAAAAATGATTGAACGTAATATTCTTGATGGTAATCTCACTATCTGAATCTAACTGCAAAAACTACGCCTTTAATTCTTCTGGTAGTTAGAGCAATTACTTTTAGACAGCGAGGTAAAAAAACAATTTTATTTGGTTCCATAATGCTTGGGGTGTTATGTTTCTTTAGTTATTGGGTTCATAGATTTGTTTTCTTGCTCTCCGATCAACTTTATTTCATATAAATTTAATAACTGAGTGTTTTTTTTCAATGAATTTTAAAGTTATCTTTTAGTTAGATTGTTTCTTTGTCATGGTCACTGTAAGGCACACTAGAGGACAAAAATAGTGTAGGTTAGAATCGTGTGATCAAATTATTTTTTGCAATCACCTTAATACGCTTGTTCTTAAAATCGGCCAAAAACTCGTCTTTAACTAGTTAAAAATCGGAGAATTATAACAGTGTTAAAAATCGGAAAATTTTAAACTTTAATAAGAATCATAGAACTGAACAAACAAGGGGAGAAACTTGAAATCAAATTAACGATGAGTTAATTAAGTAAAACTTTTTTATATTCACACTAGCGCATCACATTTCATCAAATTCAAAAATAATTTAAGTATTACGTAGACAATATAATTCCTGCCTAGTTTGTTAACATAATTCATGTCGGAAGGCCAATAAAAACCAGATGTATTAGGTGGTGGGTTGCAATGATGCCATTTGTTAGAAATATTAGAATTTATTAATTGATGAGACAACGAAGTAAATATTTACATGCTATCCTTCATTGACATATAATTTGTTTAAAAATTTAGAAAATTAAATGTTCAAATTTTAATTACAATTATATTACAATAATATCTAATTATTTAATATATATATATAATTACAGTAAATGAAAAATAACGAATATCTCTTGGTGAAAAGGTCCATTAAGTAGACAATTCAGTGCTCCAAATGTCAACCATGCACATAATGCAGCAAAGTGGCCGATAAAATGAACATTGCAACATTAAAGCCAATGAAAAGTTTAAGCAACTACAAGTAATTCTTAAAATTTATGGGTAATTTCAGATTATTATTTTAACTCAATATATGCATACACGATATATACATATTCTTTTAATAATTTTTTTTTATATTTTTTAAATAAATTTAAATTTATTAAATTCAATTGATATATTTAATAAGGGTAATAATGATAGTATCATAACAATTTTTGTTATATTATAATAAAAATACATAAATATATATTTGATCTCTAATACTAATGACACCTAATATAATAATTATTATTAAATAAAATTATTACCAATAAAATAATCGTATTATAACAATAAATTTAACTAATCATATCACTGCATATACAAAATTTGTAACTAAAATATCAATAGATTTAAACAAAAATGAATAATTTATTCTTGCCTGTTACGTTGTTACATATGATACGTATTTATTCATTTCCCAAACAAATTAATGAACTACTGTGCAGTAGGTAGGCCTGAGCAGACTAGCATGCAGTACTAAATGCAGATTCATGAAATGGAAATTTTAATTCTCTTTCAACAATTATATTTTTCAATAAATAAACTTTATTAGGTAATCAGCACCTATTATCTCAAATAATCGATATTATTGTATAATTTATTATTAATCTGTTAAGTATTTTCGTTCATAATTGTACATAAAGTATGTAAGATATAAATATGTACCGTACTTACACATAATATTTTGATCTATAAATATACAGATTGATGTGACATTTATGTTGTTGTTTTAATAAAATAATGGATGGTTGTTATTGTAATTGCGTTATATGCTATTAGAATATCTGAATATCATATACGAACGATATTTTATAAACAATAAATAATCTTCTTATTTAGTGTAAAAAATCTTAATAATATATAATTTAGTATTAAATTAATTATAATGTTTCACATGAAAGCATAATTTTAAAAATTATAAAATTATTATTTCTTTTTAATTTTTTTATTATATAATATATTATAAATATTATGTATGTAAATAGATTTGTATTTTAAAGGTAGTTCATGGAAAATTTGAACTTTACACCTCGAAACTCGAGTTAAAATAAAAGTCAACATCATAAACAAATAAACAATCGTAAGAATCTATCGCATACTTAAAGAGTATCTAATTGACCGTCTCTATAATATAAGCCTCGTTATTGTGGTCCAGTACTTGACAAAAATAAAATAAATCATTATTTTCAGTACATAATAAAATGTAATATATTAAATTGTTAATGGTCGGTGAATTACTAGTAAGATTTTATTTGTAAAATTATAAATAAAATATTATAATATTATTAATAAATTTAATAAAAATTATAATATTAATTATAATTGTGATATAATTATGATATATAAAAATATTTTAATAAAATGTTTCTTTTTTATCAAATTATATTTAAGAATGAAATAATTTAAGATATTATTAAAAAAAATGTTAAGCATTTATTAATGTATTAAAAAGTGACATATCATGAGTATGATTTTTAAATATATATATTTAAAAGTGTAATAATATTAATTATAATTTATTATTATTATTATTAAATTAATCCCTCTTAAAGGAAAAACTGAACCTAGCTGTTAGGTGGCTATTTCTGCTTAGTTGCCAGCGCATAGATGTTATAAATTAAAGTTATGGCAGTTATTATTCTGCTGATACAAATGGCCATCATATTATTGCACTGCTCGTGTCGTTTGAAATCGATTGACACACGTTAATTATATATATATATATATATTGTCTGCTAAGATATATTTATTATTTCCTTTGGAAGTTGTTGGTAACAGGATTACACATGTTCTGGTCACTTTTCAAAATTTTACTTTAATCACCTCTATTTAAACATTTCAATTTTTTTTTAACAATTTTAACTTTTGAACAAACCTTCTATCAATATTATATAAAAAATTAATTTACTATTTATAATTATTTTTAAAATTTATTATTGCATTATTTACAGGCATTTCAATAAATTATTTTAGTTAAAAATTATTTAATTAATTTAGTTGAAATATTTAAATCATATACATATTAGGTAAATTTATAATGATACTTAATTTTTTATTATATTTATTAATTTTTATATAAAATAATTGATTATTTTTTTAAAAACGTAGATATTCAATTGAAATAAAAAATATTATAAGTAATAAATTAAAAAATTTAAATATAATATTAATAATTAAATAAAAATTTATCATTAACTTTTTATTTCAATTATATGGATGATAGGTGTTTAATAAAAAAAATGTTATAAAATTAAAAAAACAAAACGGAACACCAACAAAAAAAAGTTGACTGAAGTCATTAAAGAAAATTTTTTATATCACAATTTAGTGCATGTATTTAGTGCATGTATTGTAAATTAAATAATATCATATAATTGTTATAAAAATATAAATAATAGAAAGATAAATAAAAATGATTGATTATACACTCACATGATACCATTCAATTAGTTGTATGTAGAGATTAATTTATTCCATCTTGTAAATTATTTTTTATTTAATTGATTGACTCTTTATGTGCGTTGCTTATAAAATTTGAAAATGTGTTTGCTACCGAAAATAAAACACTAATTTTTGATGAAATTTATAAAATTAACTTAATAAAATGACATTTAAACTATGAAAGATAGAGTTGTTTTTTTTTTCTCTGAATCTTTACGATTAAAAAATTATCAATGATCAACAAGGAACGATACTTGAACATTGACGAGTGATTGATCATTTTTTACTTGATACGTTTAGATTAATATTGAGTTATTATTGTATGTGTGTGGCATATATAATGTATTCAGTAATTGTTTTATATATATAAAATTAGTTTTTATTTTTTAAAATTTATTAATCATTAATGCAACTTGTACTTTCATCTAAATTTTGAGTTACTTTTCATGTACATGAAAGAATGAAATGGTGTTGGTGGTGTTTTATAAAATTTAGTAATAGAATCATACTATATTTATTAAATGAATATTAAGTATTGAATTAAATTGAAGGTGAAGTTGATAGCGTATATTACTTAACGGCCACTTACATTATGATAGGCGACAATTACATTCATATTCTTTCAAACACTGTAATCTCTTATTACTAAAAAATAAAAAATAAAAACACTGTAATAATTTTTTATAGAAGTGTTATTAATAATACATATATTTTTGTATACAAATCACTCATATAACACGATAATTATCTAAAAAGTAAATAGTTTTTTTTTTAATTTATTTTTTGAAATAATTATAACAAATGTTCATCATTTTGTGCAAATTAAGTTACGTATATATATATAATCACTTGATGGCTATATTATCATCTATACTCATCAATAGCAAGAAGGCATGCATGAGAGATGAGACTGCGGGTAATGAAAAAAAAAAAGAAAAAAAGAAAAAAAAGAAGTATATATGAGCAATTTCTAGGAAGGAACTAACTAAGTTGATAAATGGCGACATTGTCTTTAGAGGAAAATTCAACTCTAGAATTCATTCGTCAATGTCTTCTTGGCGATGAAATTGAAACCTCCAACATTGATGATCAATATAATCATGCCTTTTCCATGACAAGTAGTAATACTACGTCTAGTACTTGGTATAATTATCTCCAAATACTCGAGATCGACTATTTATCACAACCTTACTCACCAACATCTGATGGATCAGCCTCGTCCAATATCAACCGTCCAAGTCCCAGATCATCATCATCATCATCACCACCACCATTACAGCCAGACTCTCCAACACCGTCTGATGAAGCCACCAATATCAACCCAAGTCCGCAATCATCATCATTATCAATGTCACCTTCTTTTATTTCTAAATCTCCCTCTAGGCTTCCAATTGAAGGAGCAGCCGGCCGTAGTAGTAGTGTTGATGCCCGACACTACCGAGGTGTACATCAGAGACCGTGGGGCAAGTATGCAGCGGAGATCCGAGACCCGGCCCAAAAGGGTAAGAGGATATGGCTAGGGACATATGACAATGAGGTTGATGCGGCTAAGGCCTATGATTGTGCTGCTTTCAAGATCAGAGGCCGCAAAGCCATTCTCAATTTCCCTTTACAAGCCGGCCAATCTGAGCCACCTGTCAGTATTGGCCTCAAGAGGAAGAAAATAATGACATAGTTATATGGTCAGTTTCGATCGATATTCATATCTAGGGTGGGTAATGGTTTGTTAATTATTTAGGAAATTAAGCTTTCTTATATTATTAGTAGTAAGTAATGCTACATATGGTCAATAATATCCTGTATAAATCGAAAATGTTCAAAGGTCAACCTCACGTTAATCTGGGAAATTAACGACATGTTTTTGCAAAAAATATATATCCTTAACTAAGCTTATTTGGTGATTCTAAAAATTCAAATTAATCTTGACTACTACTCAACTTCTTAATTTTCTTTTAGAGTATAATATCACAGTAATCCATTACAATTACAACATTTAGATCCATAAGTTTTTTTTTTTTAATTTTGAAGAAAGTTTTAATATGAATAATTTTTAAAAATATAAGAAAAAATAATTATTTAGATTTTACTTTTTTAAAACCATTAAACTAAATCATCAAAAGAAAAAGAAGTAATAGAACTTTAATATCACCCATATTTTTTTCATGTTATCCAAGTAATCACATAGAGGCGTTGGAGCATATGAAATAGCACAAATAGTGCCAACTTGGTTGTTTTGAACAGAGTGCAGCTGGTAGCAGGTAGGAAAGTGGATTACAAATAAAACTTGATATTGTTTAATTGCAACAAAGCATTAAATGTGTATTAATTATTGTAACTGCTAATTAATATACATTGAGATTTATTATTTTTATTTTTCTAAAAAAAATTAGAGGGTAAATGTTGAAATTAGGACAATATTTCAACTACTATTAATAACTCAAACGCATTTGGTACTTGAAAATTGTGGCAATGATAATTTAGTCCAAAAAAAATTTAAAAAATGATGGTAATGATAACTGTAAGGGCTTTTATTTTTCTTTGCAAAGGGATAAATATGTACTTCATCGTAGGAAAGAAATCTACATTATGCAATCAAAATGCAGGTTTTTTTATTTTCTTTTTCATAATAATAAAATACGTACGTAGTGTATGCAACATTTTTGTAAGCTTTATATATTCCTAAAACTAAATGCTCATGTTTGATTCTTAAAATAACTCCATCTTGTCATTGATTAAAAATAATAGTAGGTTTGTTCGTCAAAATAAGAAGTGCTTAATTTAGAAGAAAATTCATGAAAAATTGCTTACTATATTGTCAAAGATGAAGATGACTAACTTTGTTTGAATAAAGAATAGGAAAATTAGATAGTCTAATTTTATCGAATGAAGAAATGTTTGGCATATGAAATGAGGACTTGAAGGCTATAAATATGACTTTATTTCTTCATTGTTAATCATCCCAAAAATAGAGAAACTTTTATGAGAAGTTTTTGAGTGAGAGAATTTTGTGGGAAAATTCTCTTGGGTTTGTAATTGCTCTTGTCTTTTGAGTGTGTGAGAAAATCATTTAGAGTGTGGTTGTAACAATTTTTCACATAATAAATTTCTTTTTCTGGTTGTATTTTGACAACGAAAGTGAGTTTTTCTCAAATTTAGAGTTTCCACTATAATTCTTGTGTTGTATATTCTCTATTTCTCTATTATTTGATATTCTGCTAAGGAGGATCTTAGAAGGAATAATTTGTGATTACACCATTTGATCCAAATTTCCTAACAATTGGTATCAGAGTCAATTTCAAAGAAAGAAGGAGAAATGTCAGGAGTCAAGATTGACATTGAGAAATTTGATGAGAGAATCAATTTTGGCTTATGGCAAGTACAAGTCAAAGATTTGTTGATCCAATACGGATTACACAAGGCGTTAAAGGGGAAACCAACCCCTGTTACTGGTATTGAGTCTAATAAAACCAACATAAGTGATGAAGATTGAAAAGATCTTGGTCTAAGAGCTGCAAGTGCAATTTGACTTTATTTGGCCAAAAATATTCTTGCAAATGTGCATGGAGTATCTATGGTCAAAGAACTCTGGAAAAAACTTGAAGAATTGTATCAGGAAAAAAACGTTTTAAATCGGGTGCATCTGAAAGAGTAATTTCATACTTTGCGTATGAATGAAAGAACTATTATGTCTGACCATCTCAGTGTTCTCAATGGTATTATCTCTGAATTGGAAACCATTGGAGTTAAACTTGATGATGAAGATATAGCTTTAAGGCTCATCTGGTCTCTTCCATCTTCTTATGATCACATGAAACCTATCTTGATTCATGGAAAAGAGAAAATAATTTTTTCATAAGTTACTAGCAAGCTGTTTTCTGAAGAAAAAAGGCTGAGTGGTGGAAGAAATGTTTCACCTGAAAACTCAGCATTGGTAGTTGACAACCGAAAGAAAAGTAATTTCATGAAAAAGAAGATAATGTGCTGGGGGTATGGACAATCTGGGCACCTCAAAAGAAATTGTCCGAAGGGTGAAGCCAATTCGGCAAGAAACTCAAATACCGATGGTGACGCTAATAGTATGTCTGTTTTCAAAGACTATAGTAATGCTCTTTGAAAAGAGCGTGTACATTCTCATGGCATGCCGCTAGTATCTAAATATTGCCATGAAAGAAGGTGTGTTGCTGGTAGCAGGTCCACAAGTTTGCACACGAACATTGGCTTGGTATAGATGCAAAGTGTATGGTAGAAAGGATGTTGATGGCTGATGAACTCTCGGGAAAACTAAGTGTGAGATTTGCACCATAAATTTCAGCAAGTTTTTTTTTCGACATGAGCCGATGTGAAATTCTTAGAATTAGTGATTAATTCTAAGTGGGTGTACTCTTTATGGTGGAGTATGATAATTCTCGGTGTAGAGAATTATGACTGTTGGAGTAGACAGTGTTGTAGTGATAACTATGTTTATTTTTTAATCAAGGTAGAGATTGTTGTGATTGATTAAAAATAATATTAGGTTTGTTAGTCAAAATAGAAGATGCCTAATTTAGAAGAAAATTCATGAAATGTGGCTTACCATATTATCAAAAATATAGGTGTCTAACCTTGTTTGAATAAAAAAATAAAAAAATTAGGTAGCCTAATTTTGTTGAATGAAGAAATGTTTGTTATATGAAATGAGAACTTGAAGGCTATAAATATGACTTCATTTCTTCATTGTTAATCATTACAAAAATAGAGAAAAACTTATATGAGAAGTTTTTGAGTGAGAAAATTTTGTGAGAAAATTCTCTTGAGTTTGTAATTATTCTTGTCTTTTGGGGGTGTGAGAAAATCATCGAGGGTATGGTTATAACAAATTTTCACATAGTAAATTTCTTTCTCTGGTTGTCTTTTGACAACGAAAGTAATTTTTCTCTAATTTGAAGTTTTCATTACAATTCTTGTGTTGTATGTTCTCTATTTCTCTGTTATTTGATATTCTGTTAAGAAGATCTTGGAAGTAGGAATTTGTGATTATACCATTTGATCCAAATTTTCTAACACTCCATATTGTGTGAATATAGATACCCTATAATGTTCTTAAAAAATACACACAACACTGTTAAAACGTTCATTAAACAAGCTTGTGGCCTTTTAATTTTTGCATAAAAGACAAAAACTTCATCACCTTTGAAAAAAAGGAAGGAAACCTTTATTGCCCTTTCACGTGAAACATCAATGAAACAAATTAAACATATAATGGATTCTAAATTTAGAAAAGTGTATATACTCACTAATTGCTTTATGTATCCGCCAAAATCCAACCTAATACTTTAGGTTAAATCATTTGAATTATTTTGTAGTTTAAGAATAACGTTTTCCTTACCATGTTCCTTTTAAGAAAGGGTGAAGAATTGTAAAATTAATTTTTAAAATTTTTTTAAATTAAATTTATGACATGACTTATGCATAAATAGATGATTTTATTAATAAAAATCAAAATTTTTATTTTAATCATTATTCTCGTCATTTAATAACTATTCTAATACTATGATGTGTTATTTTCTGTCATATTCATTTTTAGTTTTATTATCTGTTTTATCTTAATCTAAATAATAATATTTTAATTATATGTGTCAAATAATAACAATTTATTATAAATTTAATTTTTTATTATGAACCATTTTAAAATAATAATAGAAGAAAAAAAAAATAATTTCTTATTCTAAAAATTTAATGTTGACTTGAACCTAACAGAATTGTAAACACCCTTCTTTTCTGTTCCATACATATATATATATACACATTAGAGAGCAGCCAATCATATTTTTGCTAATACCAGAGTATTAATATTTTAGGTAAATTAAAAAAAATCCTTAAAATTTATAATAATATAAATAATATCTTATTAATAGTGAATTAGTTTTAATTTTATGGTATTAAACATTAAACTAATTTAAATGATTACAATTCAAATTAAATGAAGTTAATTTTACAAGTTAAAAATAAAATTGTGTACAAAAAATTTTTTAATAAGAAAAAATGTGAAATAAATATAAATGTATTATTTTTGTAGTTATAAGTTTGGGTGTTATTTTCACAAAAAAATTATAAAAAATAACACCACTAAAACATATAATAAAAATAACACTTAATAATATTAAATGATATTTAATTCGATAGTATTCAATATTAGACAAGTCTAAATATATGTTGTTCAATTTGCATTGAATTTAATTAGACAACGTTCAAAATAAAATGATGTATTAGATTTTTTTAATAATTAAAATATATAAGATAGACATAAAATGTATTACTTTTGTGACCACACGTTTTAAATATATTATTTTTATTATTTTTCAAATTTTTATTTGCCACTACAATAGTATTTTTTATTTAAAAATTACAATTCTATTGTGAAAAATGTTAATATATTTAATTATATATATATATATATATATATATTTATATTTATACCCATAATTTTGATATCTAGATATCAAATTTATTATAAGATCACTTATTAACATGTATCAAATACAATGTGACACCTAAACTTAGCATGCAATATAAAGTATAATGATATTGCAACAATAACTTTTATTATTGTTACAATAAAGTATATAAAATATCAATTTTACTCTTAATATTAATTATACCTTAATTTTATTATTATCATATAAAATTATCACAGTAAATTATTCTTAAAAAAATTAAAAACAATACTCCTAAAATTTATAAAAACAAAAATAACATCCAATAATTTTTTTTAATTAAACAGCTTCAAAAATTAAAGATGTAACAGCACATGGAATTAACGTACACAATTATTAATGTATTACACATGGAAGTAAAAAGATAATAAGCTGGAATTAATTGTTGATTTAAATAATCCCTACTAATCTCTACCAAATAAATAAAAAAGAAGAGGAAAGAGAACCTTCAATTAAGTGGTTACAGAATCTATAGCATGCATATATAGAGAATAATGCGACGTTTGGTTCACAGAATAGAATCAGAATGAAATGAAAAGGAAACAATGTTATTTGGTTTGATCATTGGAATCAAAGAAAGAATCAGTATTATAATGTTTGGTTATTCCAATTGTTTGATTTGTCACTGGAATGAAATGAAAAAAACTATAAATTATCTTAATACCCCTATATTTAATAAAGTTTAAATAATATTATTTAATTATTATTTTTTCGTCAGACAAAATACATTATTAAAATTATTATTTTTCTAAATAATTATTACTTAAAAAGAAAATATATTATTAAAATTATTATTTTTCTAAATAAAGTTTAGGATTTTGAGGTTTAAAATTTAAGATTTAAGGTTTAGAGATTTAGAATTTGAGGTTTAAGGTTATATTTATGGGTTAAAATTTAAGATTAAATTTATTATTTTACTAAATAGGATTTAAGGTTTTAGGATTTGGGATTTTGAATTTAGAGTTTTAAGATTTAAGATTTAAGATTTAAGGTTTAAAAATTTAAGATTTAGGATTTAGGGTTTAAGATTTAAGGTTTTGAGATTTATGTTTTAGGGTTTAAGGTTTTGTGATTTAAGGTTTTAGATTTTGAGATTTAAGGTTTTGAATTTTAGGATTTAAGATTTTTGGTTTAAGATTTGAATTTAGGGTTATATTTAAGGTGAGATAAAATTAGAAAAAAAAATTGAAATGAAAATGAAATCATGATTTCTAAAAGAAGAGAATGAATCACAATTTCTTCTACTTTAAGAATCGATTTCATTAGTAAATATTTTTTAAGCTCAATCAAACACACAAATGTAGAGAATCAATTCTAATTTCTATTTCATTCACTCCAACCAAACACAACATAAGGTAAAAAATAAAAAATAAATTTTCAAACGAAATTTAATTAAATATTAAATAAATTTATAATAAAAATATATAAATTGAATATAATAAATATTATTTACACTGTTAAAATTATAAAAATATATTTTTTACATAGTTAATGTTAAACGATAGTACATACTATAAAAAAAACACAACATTTAATCCGCGTACGAGCAAGAAAAAACGATAAAACCTTCCGAGATATTTGAATTTATCTTTTCCTAAGACGTCGGCGTAGAAAAAGAATTATATATTTATGATATGATCAATTATCCAAAATATTACCTAATTAGTTATATTCCTGTATCTTAATGGTGCAGATTTATAAAGGAGTGGACAGAGAAAATTACTCATTAATATCTCAACTATTGATACATAAAAATATAAAACATTTAATAATTTATAACCAATGATCCTATGATATATATATATATATATATCTTAATTTAGACCGTAGAGATGATAAAAAGGAAGAAAGAAAAAGAAGTTAATAGACATAATTGTAGGTCTCAAGGATTAAAAAAGAGTAAAATGCGAGAAGGTATCCAATCAACATGCGAACACTGAAGTTAGATATAGTCAAGATGATCAAATTGCCATTCAAGAATCTGGCAAGAAACTGAACTGTAAAAAACAGTAAAGATTCAAGAAAGTCTTAATTCAAGAGCTATTAGAAACTTAAAATAGAATAATTATTCTGTTACATATTGGTTAGTGTGATTGTACAGGTAACTTAATTTGATCAGTTGTTCAACAGATTAATTTTTCTATAAATAGTAGCAATAGATTTTGCAGTACGTGCGTTACAGAGTTGTATTCACTTTTCATAAAAGAAAATGAATCTCTATAAACACACGTACTGTCCGGTCTATTGCTGTTATTTATAAACAAACTAATTTTTTGAACAATTAATCAAATAAATTGACCCTAAAATCACACTAACAAATATATAATAGACTAATTATTCTATTTTAACAACCACCAACTCTTGAACCAAAACTTTGTTAAATCTTCATGGGTTGTATAAACTAACTACTTGTCAAATTCTTGAATGTCAACTTCATCATCTTGATTATTATCTAACTTCAGTATTCGCATATTAATCAGATACCTTCTCAAAATGTATAGCATGAAAGTCTTCAAATCACATCTCAAAGAAGGATACGTGATTATGCACTGCAAATAACTCACTATTATGTGGTGCTGTGTGTTACTGTTGCCTAGGCCCGTAATTTGTAAAATGCCATGCAGAAACGAGGACTCTCTAGTTGACAAAAAAGAGAGAGAACTTTGAAGACAGTCACACTATTTATTTATATGGATTAAAATTTTAAAAGGGTAGCGTTAACTCGAATTATCTTATTACAATACTCGTATAGACCATTCCCCCCCTCTCTCACTTCTCTTCTTTCCATATAGAGATTAGTGCAACAATGAGAACAAACTGTGACGATTCTTGAACAGAGTCAAACGTTACAGTTTGCTTACGTTTTTCTTAGTGAAACTAAAATTTCTTTCAATTTATTGCTTACTTCTGGTTTACGCAGAGCAATTGTTAATGAGAGCATCAACTTTTTTCAACCTGCAAGTATTTATCCAAGCCAATGACCACTATGTGAAGAAATTATCAATCATATGATGTATGACATCTGCACCATCTATATGTACTGTTTCATCTTTGACCTAAAAAAAGTGAAAAATAAACACTCAGGAAAAAATATTATAGTGAGAAAAAGAAGAGAGACAGATCATACTAAAGCAACTTTCATATACTCATGCAAGGGCATGATTCATAAATCCCAAGCTGCCTGCATATGTGGGAGGAGGAGGAAGAGGACAGAATGACCTGAATAATACTATGAGCAGCAAATCTCTGTCTGCTGCCGTGAAAGCTAACATCTATTTTTTCCCATGAAACATGTGATAAGCCTGTAACCAATTCCTCTGCAAAAAGACGATGTACCACACTTTATAGTAAGCAAACATTTTATTATTTTATTTTAGGGAACTTAGAGAAAGCCAATTGAAGAAGCAATAAACTAAATAACTGTAAGACCAAAATAGAATAATATTAAAAGATATCAAACGGATTCATAAATTTAAAAGCAAGGTTAGTAAAATGAGAGGTGGTTTGGTCATCTTACACAAACGAACCTTTTGGCCAGAGATCAAGTCGCATGCATAAAATATTCAGCATGGGATAATAGATCAGACAAGCCGAACTAATGAATGAATCCCATTTGTGAAATTATTAACCTAGATTAACAATCCCTGAGCCAAAAAATGCATTTTAAGCTTCAAAAAAAGAATAATTTCTCATTTAAAACAAAAAAAACGCTAAATATGCAACTGAAAAAGGCGACACAGATGTGAAGGAAGCACCCAAAGAAAATAAAAGGAAAATGAAAAAAAGGATAGCCAAATTCAAAGGTGTGTACAAAAAGAATCATGTCAGATTAAAATTTGGGTTAATTAGAAATACCTCCAGTTGGATTTCTTGAACAAGCAAAAAGCCCAACGTGTTTGAAAAATAACAATCATTACCCTTATTGTCATTGTCATAAAATTTTCAAGAGAGATACTTGTAACAAAAAAAAAAATCACAAAAGTCAAAATTTTAGGAATGATATTGTCATAAAACAATAGCTAAGAAAGTGTGATTGATTATTTTCTATATTGGACCTACGTTATCGCAGTATTTGAAAACCTCAGGGGCTCTGTAGTAAATTTTCCTTAAATTAATTAGAAAAGCAAATAAAACCTGTGATCAAAATGCTCTAGAATTATAATAAAATCTCAAACCTTCGATCTTGTCTCGGCAATTATCCTTTATTGAAGTTGTTTCAGACAGTTCAGAGTCATAATCCTTGCAGTGTTCTTCATGTACAACGTGTGGATACTTTTCATTAATAACATCCTCCCACTGACAAAAAGGGGGAAAAAACTGCTTGCTTAATTAATTTGCTAATATGTAACATCGAAAATAAAAATTATAAGGATAATGAATAGGGATGGCAAAAAGATAAGTCATAGATATTTGTTCTATGTCATCCACTCCAAATCAGATCAAAATAGATTAATTTTAAATCGAATCGGATCGTGATTCACATACATGATTAATGGATTGGATCAGACCATGATCCACTTATAAGAATAACGAATCAGATCATAATTGATCGATCCAAATTTAAATATTTTTAGAACTAAAATAATCACATTAAATTTTCAACTTTCTTAATTTATACAACCATTTATTTGAAAAAATTTACATTATGAATAATCATTTTTAAAATTTCTCTCTTACATTTTTATAAATCTCTATCCCTTATAATTTTCATAAATCTATCTATTATTGCTTAAAATTTGTTAAACTTAAATTCAAATCATTCATAACTATTCATTTATTTTTATATTTATTCTATATTTAAATGATGTCATTATTTTCTAATTTTGAGTAATTGATTCAAATTTTATTTTTTTTATTTGTAAATAATAAAAGGAAATTTGAGAATGCATGCATAAATTATGCTATATTTAAAATTTTATATAAAGATCAAGTTAATAATGTAAATTTTTTTTTGTTATAAAAGTATTAATTTTTTTGTAATTTATATGATTATAAAATGAATGAAAAATTAAAACAAAAGTTGAAGTATATTCATTATAAATAAGAAAATCTCTCTTAAAAAATAGTAAAAAAGTATTTTTCTTATAGATATAATGTTTTCTTATTGTTAATTTTTTTAATTTATTAATCTAAAATATATAATGTACTACAACAAATAACGTTTTAGTTTTAGGGAAAAAAAACTTAAAATTTTTGAATTGGGTCATGGATATCCATTGATCCACGGATCAACACATGATTCGATCCATCTAATTCACGGATCAAAATAGATCAAATCAGACTAAATCTTTTGAATAACAAATCGGATCCAATCCATTACCATCTCTAATAGTGGTACCTTTGGTAATTCACTATTACGTCTAATCGAAGATGTTCTCCAGCCCACAATATCTTTATACTATTTCGTTATAGAAAACAAAATATTAGCCAAAGAAAGGTTTAAGATAGATCTCCAGAAATATACAGCAATAATAATAACTAAAACTGAAAATAGGATACGGTCATATCCCACATTTGAATATACCACTCGACTTCTGAATGTACGCAATGCAGACCTGCACATGATTTAGTTGTCATCCTACATCTCAGATTTGGATCCACTAATGAAGCTCAAAAAACAAGCGATAACTAAGATCATACGAATTTCTATAGTATTTATAACAGAGAAAGAAGTCAGGTACACAGAAATGGGATACAAAACTTACATGAAATAGCAATCATCATAATCTGTTATCATACGTTTAAGCAGTGGAGGCTTCCCATCATCAAAGTCAGTAAGAAAAAGGTGCCGTCCTGTTCTCCTAAATATTAAATGAATAATACAGCTAGCAACTTTTTCGATAGCAGTCACACCAAAAAGAAATGGTACCTGGAGAAATGGTAAATTTATATAATGAAAAATAAAACAACATAGATAAAGAACAAAAAAACGCAAACAATTTCATTGATCGAGGTACCCAGGAACAATTCAGAAACACTGGTAGGTGACCTTTAAAGTGGGCCATATCATATGCTCATCCCCATTAGCCTACCACCGTATTTCTCATTAAAATGATAAAGATTCAATATTTATTTCATTTCTCAGCTTAAAATGCAGATCCTAAATTTCCAAAATGATAATGACATAGTACAATTACTGAAATTTTTTACACTTGAACTGTTATAAGATACGATTACACACTGGATTTTAACCACGTGATGTATCTTGATAGTCATGCCCCTTCTACCTGACTCCTTTGAGTAAATGACCCAAGTTTCAACCTTCAATGAAATAACTAAGTTGACCATGAAAATATTTGCAGGGAGTTGAAAGAAAGAGGCAGCTACTTAATTTTTATGGACACTAACAGGGCCAAAATGAAGAGTGAATTAAGTGAGTTAGGTACACTCTGATACCTGCTTATTACCCCTTGAACCAAGGTGAGGTGTAGCAGTAGTAATGAAGTTCATGGCCTCCAAACCACCAATTGTGCCCCTTGAATCCATATATTTTTCCAAAGATGAATGAACTGTATTATCAATTTTGGGGGGTCTATATAGTCTCCCTATAGCATATCTTGCCACAAGACCTCCCACAGAATGTGCAACAAATGAAATCTTTCTTAAAGTTGGTTTTCTTTCAATTACTTCAAGGACCTAGAGTTGAAACATTCAGTTAAGGCAAACAATTGGCAACAATAATGTGTCAATCTCAAAATGTAGAAAACATCTAGTTAACTGCAAGATGAGGGTAAAATAGAAACCTCTTGTGCCAATCTATCGCCCATAACATCAACACCATCTAAAGTTAGCCTCGAGACATTTCGTTCACTACCTACAAAAAAACTAAAAAATGTGATGCACAGCAGACATTTTTCAGACTCGGTAAAATGACCATCAATTAAAAGATTCAAAACTGCAGTAGATTCACTCTTAGTCTTAAGATATATTAAAATGTATCAAAATACAACAGGTGACACTAAGAATTAGAATTAGAAGACAAAACTGTGCCACGTTCTACTGTCAAGACAATATGCCCGTGGATCTAATTTTAGAAGTGTTATATAAGCCCAAGGCCTAACTCAACCCAATAAGATCTCATTGAGTTAAGGGTTGCCCACACTTATAAACTGCACTACAGCTGAACGCCTAGTCGATGTGGGACAATACAATCCTTCAACACCCCCCTTCACATCGGACATGAGCAACGAAGGCCACAAACCACGATGAACTCAGGGCCTAGCTCTGATACCATGTTATATAAGTCCAAGGCCTAACTCAACCCAATAAGATCTCATTGAGTTAAGGGTTGCCCACACTTATAAACTGCACTACAGCTGAACGCCTAGTCGATGTGGGACAATACAATCCTTCAACAAGAAGTATACCAGATAGACATAAATTTTAATAAAAATTCAGAACAGAAAGATCTTAGTAATATAGAGCAGGGAGAATGATGCTAGTGGTCTCAAACCTTTGGATATAGGAGTGCTTTAGTCCCGTAGCTTTCAATTCGAGTGTTTTAGTCATATAATTTTGAAAACATGTGCACATTTGTCCTAAAGGGATGTACTTCAATCCCAAAAATAGTGCACATAAATCTTATAGATTTGAACTTTTAGGACTAAAGTGCATATTTTTTTGAAGTTATGATATTAAAGTGCTCCAGTTGAAAACAATGGGATTAAAAAAGTCTTTTTGTAAAAGCTAAGAACCTTCCGTGCCCTTCATCTTATAGAGTACTACTATGTATCCCAATTGGGACACATTTCTAGAATCTTTTAAAAGCTTCAAGGGGCAGCTTTTCAATATAGATTCCCTAAAAAACTGTTTCTTAAACTTGATTGCATCATAACTGATTCAATGCATAAAAGAGAAGAAGACTACTTACAGTGAACGAACACATTGTTGGGAAGCACTTTCACAAATTGCTCTGCCGCAAACTTCCAATCGGTGGCACTGAAGGCCCAAATAATGAATCAGCACCATATAAACAAATAATTCCCAGTAAGAAATTATATACTGTTTGGTTGCTAGTAGAAAAGCAATGAGAAAAAGGAATTTAAAAAAACAAAAATACTAAATCATATAATTTATACTGCTTGTTAATACAAAATCTAGCCAGCCCCTCAAACTATATTAAGATTAGTTTGAGTGAAATTTCGAATCCCAATAAAATTGATAATCTATTTCTGGATCAGTATGTTGACAGTGCGCAACAACAGAAAACAGTTAATAGACATTTCAGCAAATGAATGACACTTCACTGAATGAATGATTGTTACAATGACAGCTAGCTATTTATATACACTTTACATTGCCTTCACCAATCCTATCCTAGTCACCACTTAACTTAATATCACAAACTCTAACACTCCCCCTCAAAACTTAAATTCTATGCAACAATTGTTTAATTAACAATTATTTCTTTAAAACTTGATCTCTAACAAAATGACAATCGATCTCAATGTATTTCGTATGAACGTGTTGCATTGGATTGCGAACAATATGTAAAGCACTAATTCTATCACACATTAGTTTAGACACACAATTCAATTTTACACCTAGCTCTTGCAACAAAGAAGTGATCCACAACACTTCAGCTACTCCCTCTGCAAGAGCACAATACTCAGCTTCGGCTGAGGAGCAAGAAATAATACGTGGCTTGGATGATTTCCAAGAAACCAACTTTCCACCAAAAAATGTGCAATAACCACTAACACTTCGCCTATCATCCAAGCAAGAAGCCCAATCAGAGTCAATATTACAAATCAAATCCAAATTGGAAGGTTTGAACAACATAAGGCCAGCATTCAAAGATCCTTTGAGGAAGCGCAGTACATGTTTAATAGCGACAAGATGAACATCTATTGGACAACTGAGAAACTGGCAAAGTTTGCTCACTGAAAATGCTATTTCTAGCTGAGAAATGACACAATACTAGAGGGCAATTACTAAGCTTCTGTAAACTGTAAGATTAGCAAGAGGAGTGCCATCCCTCTTGCTAAGAACACCACCAGATTTCGTTGGAGAATAAACTGCCTTGGATTGACTCAAACCAGCTTTAACCAGCAGGTCCCCAACATATTTGGATCGATTGAACAACCTCAATGCCTAGAAAGAATTTCAAAGACCCAAGATCCTTTAGAGCAAATTTGTGATGAAGATCATGGACAAAACTGTTGCATGTCAGAGGAATTGGAGCCAAAAAGCACATCGTCAACATAGATCAAAACAAACATCACAGAATCTGCAGTTCTTCCAACAAACAGGCTAGTGTCACTCTTAGTATTGACAAAACCCCAAGCCACCAAGCATCACTGAAGCTTCATAAACGAAGCCCTCGAAGCCTGCTTCAAACCATCAAAGCTTTATGTAATCTACACACTTTGTTTGGCTGCAATGGATCCTAAACCAGGTGGTTGTCTCATGTAAACTGCCTCTTCTAAATCCCCATTTAAGAGGCATTATTTATGTCCAATTGTCTAATCTACCAGCCATAGAACAAGGAAATTGAAAGGATAATGCGTATTGTCGTCATTTTGATCACTGGACTGAAAGTCTCAGTGTAATCCAAACCAAGAGTTTGCAAGAAACCTTGAGCCACAAGATGAGCTTATTACTTGTCCAATGTGATATCTGATTTTTCCTTTGTACGAAAAACCCCAAGATTGCCAATGATCTTTGCATGTGGTGGAGGGTTGGAACCAAGGCATTATACTCAAGTGTCAAGGCTTCTCTCCATTCAGGATGTAAACAGGCCTTACTCAACTGTTTAGGAGCCTTTAGTAAAGGTATTTTGGGTTTGGAATGGCTAGTCTTGGCACGAGTAAGTATATGATGCACATTAGAGGTAGCAGGAGGCAAAACAATGTTAGTAGAGGGGTTATGCTCAATAGGTGACAAGGAACTGGGAGAAGAAACAAGAGGAGACACTGAAGAACTATTTGGTAAAGACTGGCAAAACTAATAGAGAAGGCATAGGAACATATGGAAGGGAAGACTCCAAACGAACAGAAGATTGAACCATAAAAGAACTATGATTCCATGAAGAAACAACCTGAGGAGTAAAATAACACATGGGCAACCAATGAGGGATATGCACAGTGAATAAAGATGGTGAAAAACCAGAAGACAATGACAAATAAAAAGAATTTGCAAAAGGAAACTCACTCTCAAAGAAAACAACATGCCTATTTTTGAGTGGTCATATCAAGATAGATGTAACCACGCTAATTAGGTGTATATCCCATAAAAGTGCAAATTGTTGAATGAGCTTGAAGCTTATTTTTAGCATAGGGATGCAGACATGGGAAACAAAGAGACCTAAAGACAAGCAAAAAAGCACAGTGAGGTTGTTGTAAGTACAATAGCTCATAGGGAGAGGCAAAATTTAAAACTTTTGTGGATAACCTATTCAACGTGAAAACAATAGATCTAAAGGCATAGGATCAAAAATTGACAGGTCTATTAGACTTGAACAAGAAACTCAAACCTGTATCAACGACCCTGTGATGTCTGCATTGAGCCAAGCCATTTTGCTCAAAAAAATGAGGGCAAGTCACACGATAATTGATACCACAAGATTCTAACAACCTAGCAAGAGATTTGAACTCAATTGCACCATAACTTTGGACCTGTTTTATATGCTTACCAAACTAGCACTCCACCATGTTTTTGAATTTCAAAAAAATGGATATTACTTGATCTCGAGAATGCAAGAAGAAAATCAATTGAAAACATGAGAAATCATCCACAATCAACATGAAATATTTCTCATCTCCATTACCAATAACAGGTGAGGGACCCCACAAATCAAAAGATTGTTTGGCCTTTACATGACAAGAACTAAATGGCAATTTGTGTGACTTTGCTAATGTATAGGTTATGCAAGTTGATGTACAGGGCAAAGTGAAGGCAACACTTATTCCACAATTCTTAAGCACTCTATTTATAATAGGCTAAGAGACATGTCCTAGTCTATCATGCCAAACGGAACTAGTAGTAAGAAAAGCTGACTTGGAAATAGCTTGCACACCAACATTAGAAACAACCCCCAACACTTTGTAAAGTCCTTTATCCACTGGTCTTTTGAGAAGCACACTCCTCGTAGGCTTGTCCTTAACAAAAAAGCAATCACCATGAATCTCAAAAAATACATCATTATCTGTACAAAGCTCATGTGCAAAAATAAGTGTTGTAGAGATTTTTGGTGCATGCACGACATGCTTCGGATGTAAATAATTAGAACTACTGTTGGAACAACAACAAAACCAATGTCAGAAATATAAACTTTACCCATTGCTAACAAGGATACCATCTGATCCTGTATAGTCGAAAATGTTTGTGAGATTACCTACATCATTTGTCACATGGTGAGTAGCACCAATGTCAAGAACCCAAGCAATGTCTATGCTATTTTCATTTTAACCAGAAGGCAACAAATGCAGAACCTCCATTTCCTCTACTAGAATTATCACCACGTCCACCAGAAATGAGATTCTTGAGAGCATAACATCAAGAGGCAATATGTCCAATTTTGTAATAAAACTGACATTGCACATTTCTACCTGTACCTCTTCCTCGACTATAAGACCTCTCACGACCTCGATCACTAAAAGAATTATTGTTATTGTTAAAACTCCAACTTCTTGAACTTGCAGATGAGTAATTCTTGCCTTTATTGTTATTATTCGAAACTGTGGTGATATTTGCTTGACAGGCCTGACTTTCTTCAATTTATCTTGCTAAGAAGTTAGGCTTTTATATGATAATAACTAGATTTTAACTTCTTCAAGTGAGATCTTCTCACCTCGAGTATTGAAGGAACAAGAACAAGGATTAAATCGAGGACCTAATTCACTAGAGATTGTGACAATAAGATCTTCATCATCTACGAGTCTGCTAATAGCCTCTAACTCATCAGCAATTCCTTTGATCTTTTCAAAATAACCACTAACAGGGAGAGAATCTTTACGTAGAGTTTGCAATTGAAGTTTTAACTCCATAGCTCAAGCTTTACTAGTATTAGCAAAATTAGACTTAAGACTATTCCACATATCAGAGTTCATATTTTCACAAATGGAACTATAAATCTAGCTCTTAATGACTCCATTAATGCGAGTCCAAAGAGTAAATTCAGAATTTATACATTAGTTCCTTCAAGAAACTTCGAAGGTTTCATTTTATCACCATTCACATAATCTGTTGAGGAGTCCCACATCGACCAAGGACCAGCATAAGAGCTGGTTTATAAGCCTGGGCAGTCCTCACCCTTGCAAGCGCGTTTTCAGGGGTAGAGTTAGGCCCAGGTGAATCAACATGGTATCAAAGCAGGACCCTTGGCGGTGGAGGAGAGCTACCCTGCACTTACACCTGTGGCAACCATAAGACCACCACCGTCCGTCGACACAGTCGATGTGAGGGGGAGTGTTGAGGAGTCCCACATCGACCAAGGACCAGCATAAGAGCTGGTTTATAAGCCTGGGCAGTCCTCACCCTTGCAAGCGCGTTTTCAGGGGTAGAGTTAGGCCCAGGTGAATCAACATAATCCTCAACACCATAAGCAATAATTAAACTCATTACCTGCTCAAGCTAGTGGAGGAAATTGCCTCAAACGAGTTTGATTCCTATGGATACATTAATCGGTGGAATCATTGAGGATAGATGAGCTAATTGTTTGGCAATCAACTCTTTTTCTCCACAAGAAAATCGAGATACTTAATTTAGTGTCATTTTCTTGATTATCCAGATCAATCTTGTTCAGTTGATCATTGATCATCTCAGTTTGAGATATTTGATCCATAGTTCTTGAGCAATTCTCGAAGAAAAATTGATCAATTCTTGAAAGAAGAGCAAGGCTCTGATACCATGCTCAATAACAGAAAACAGTTAGGAGATATTTTAGTAAATGAAAGATACTTAACTGAATGAATGATTGTTACAATGACAACTAGCTATTTATATACACTTTACATTGCCTTTACCAATCCTATCCTAGTCCCCGCATAACTTAATATCACAAACTCTAACAGACGGAAGAAAGAGTGATTTCATCATCTCTTAAAGAGTAATGACTAGCAATGTGGAGAATTAAAACCAAAGGTTTCCCCTTTTGAATTTTACATTTATACGTGAAATCCAAGACCTCGTATCAGGCACGAAACGAATAAAACCTTATCCAATACATTCCCAACCGGAAGAGGAAATTTTGGTTAACATGTCAAACATTACAACTTATACCTCCTAAAAAGAAGGAAAGCAGCAACAGATACTTCATTCCAGAAATAGATCGAGGTTCTATTAAAAGATATAAATGCAAAAATAAAAAACGACGGCGAAGAGCTGACCTCCCGAGGATTCCATTGACCATGACAACCAGATGATTAGCGGACGCTGAATCGGAATCCTTACAGCTCCAGATATCGCGACTTCCAGTAACCGTCTCCGAATAGCAAACTCCGTTTTCTACAACGCCGTTGTCCATTCTAATTCAACACTATCTACCTCTCACTTTTCAAGCATTGATAAAATAACTAGAGTGATTTAGGAAGAAAAGAAAAATCTCTAAAGAAAGAAATATAGTCAGTCGGTAGTATGTCTCTCGGAGATTTCCCGGGAAAATAGGAGTGAAAGCGTGAGAAAGAAGGGTAAAAAACGCGATAAGTATGTGAGTTCTGATTCGGTCGCTGTTCAACTTTTCATAGAGATTAATTACAAGCTGCATTTGATTAATTACTTATATTTTATGGCATCTTAATATTATTTAAAAAAAATTATATTTTTTTAATTTTTTAAATAATTATGAAACATATTAAAATATATGAGTTTTTTGAATTCCATTCTATATGCATTTGAGTTTTTTGGACAACTATTCTATATGGTTTTGGTTGCCACTTATAGGATAATCAATGCGTGTTTTGCATATCAATTATTATATTTTTGTAATTTTTTATTTAAATTTTACAAACATATTTAAAACTTAATTGATATAATGAAATTTAAATAAATAATAAAAATTTAATCATAAATTTTTTAATTAATTAAAGATTTATTATTGTAAAAATTCTTAATCAAAAAAGCAATATCATAAGCAATGATTTTTGAATTTTGAAACTTTTTTAAAATACATTTTTTTAATAAGTTTAAAAAAAGTAAGGAGTTTAGCTATATACACGTGCTCATGTAAATTGTTATAATTTTTAATTTTTACAATATACTTGAAATTATGTGATAGAATGATAAATAAAGACAAAAAAAAATTAATAGCAAGTTTTTTATTTAATCAGAGATGGTAAAAAAAAATTAACCAAAAGCTTCCATATATATCAAAATTAGTTACCATAAGCATTGTTAATTAAAATAAAAAATATATATAAAAAACAAATATGTAATTACTTTAATATATAAGGATAATTTTGTTCAAAATTATTTTAAACATTGATTTAAACTTCTATTTATAATATAAAAAAGTTTTAACTTTTTTATTGATTATTTTTTATAAATAAATAATATAATTAAAAATTATTTAAATATTTTATCATATAAAAATGTATATATAAATTTAGATTAAAAAACACGAACAAACAAACACTATACTAACAAGAAAAATATCACATAACACCTGCAGTGAATGGAACACAAATTGTGACTGTATATGCTCTTGTTTCTGCTTCATGCAAAAAATGGAGCAAAAACATTGCATCAAATGGTATGAAAAATCACACGTTCGGGTTAGCTCAAACATGCAAGTAATTAGAAGAGAAAAAAAAAATAAAGACCTAGATCTATGGTGAAATATAACAAACTTTGTAAAATAACCTAAAAGTGAGTTTTAAAAAACATATTAATGACCAGGAAAATGACGATTTGAGTGGCACAAACAAAGCTGACAAGAGCCACCTGTTCAATTGCAACAATAAACTAGTTCTTCAGACACATAATTAAAGTTGGTCGAACATGCAATAGTGTCTACCTCTTTGCATGTTGTCAGGGGTTTTAAAGCCCATTTGTGCATGAATGAACAATTCTAAACTTATAACACGGTTTTTTTTTTTTAAAGTTGGTTCATAGTAAACTTCATTTGCAGAAAGGCGCTCCTCTTCTTGCTTGGTTTTAAGCAGGAGGGTGGGTTGGCTGGTTTCTCACTTTGGTCAACAATAGGCACCGTTGCCCTAAATAGATTCAAGCTTTTGTGTCTTCTGGTTTCCAGTGTATGAGTCATATATTCTTTACAAACATAGAAAATTAGCAATTTATGATGCCTTTCTCATAATTAATTAATATACAAGCTATATACAATTAACAATTTACAATACCTTTCTCACAACAGATATTAAAAAAAATCTTCAAAGCAAAAAGCCCCAAATTTCAAGGGTGATGATTAGTAAATGACATCTAAAAGACTACCTACTGCTACTGATCTATACAAAGAGTTTTTCAGTGAGGATTCCCCAATGAAGCAATCACGTTACTGTACTGTAAGACTCAAAAACAAGCAGATATGTATGTCAGTGTTCATTGGACTTCCACGCCATTATTGCAGAAAGTAGACTGTAACTTGTTATCAGATTCTTATTTGGCAATAGAACTTTTGTCATTGGTGAAACGTCATTCTCTTCGAGCCACATCTCTATTGCTCTACGATCATAGGTGTATCCATCAGCAGCAACACAAGGGTCATTCATGACTTCCTGTATCCAATGAAATAACATGTGAAGAATATAGCAAAATAATGAGTAACTGAAACGTAAAAGTTTATGCGGTATTGACCTTTAGGATTGGACAAGTAAAATGGCTAGGTGGGACTTTGGCTGTTGAAGCTGATACTTTCGCCTTATCAGCAACCTCTTTCAATCTTTCAAGTACGGGAAGTACTTCATCGTTCAAATTGGGCCTGTCCTTGCGTCGAAGCTCCACACAACTCAAACCCAGTTCAGCTAGTTGCATACTCTCTTCAGTTGGCCAATTCCCAGCCTTCTGATCCAAAATAGCCATTAGATGACCTTCACTCATAGCTGTTTCCATCACATGAGCTAGTGCAATTGCTGGTTTTGCAGTCAGAAGCTGCAAAATCACAATTCCTAACGAATAAACATCAGATTTTGGAGAGATCAATCCAGTCCTGTGATACTCTGGATCTATGTAGCAAAGAGTCCCAACAGGTCCGCTGTCCCTGTACATGGTAGATACAGAAGAAAGGTCTGACTCAAGCATTGCAGCAAGTCCAACATCACCAATCTTGCTCACAAGATTGTGATCCAGCAAGATGTTTGCCGGTTTCAGATCTCGATGAATGATTGGTTTTGGCTTTGAACTGTGGAGGAAGGCAAGAGTAGAAGCTACTTCCCAAGCAATTCGGAACCTCTCAAACCAAGGGATGGGAGGTGTATTATTTTTTTGCATCAACCGGTCTTCTAGGCTACCATTCTCCATGAATTCATAAACTAGGCAACCATGATCTGGACATGCACCCAGGAGAAGAAGCAAATGCGGATGATGAATTTTGCTCAGGATCTCCAGCTGCATTGAAAGATTATACTAGGTCTCAGTAGCATAGATTATGTTCTAACTGGAAGACAAAGATAACATATTTCCAGAATTGCTCTTTAAATTGCCACCCAACACTATATATTGAGAGGGGCAAAGATATTTACTACCTAAACTTTTGATTCAGTTTACTATGACTTTATTTTGATTCAACAACTCAAACTTCACTATTTGATTATAGTGAGAGGGGACATATAAAACCCTTGGATTATGAAGTTCATATCGTTTAGTCCCTCGGATTCTAAAATGTGTTTTTTAGTCATTTAGTTTTGAGAAAATGGGACAAATAATACTATTTTAATGATTATTCTATTAAAATATTATTTTATACTATCAAGTAATTAAAATGTAATAAAACACTATTTATTAACAACCAACAGTAAAAATGAATTTAGTAGAAAATTATTTAAAAAAATCAACAATAATAAATTACTTGTATACGTATTTTTATTCTTTTAAAAATAAAAATCAATAAAATATAAAAATAAAAATAGTGATAATAATTAAATATTAAGATAAAAATATTTTAAGAAAAAATTTCATATTAAATGACATTTTACCATCGTTAAAGGATCAAGTTTTAATTGTGTTAAGAAAGAATAATATTTTAATAGAAAATTTATTAAAATAATATTATTTATTTTTAATTAGTACATTTTATTAAAGTTGAGTAACTAAAAAACATCTTTTTTGAATCTAAATAACTAAATACATACTAAGACTTAATATGAGGAATTTGGCTAAAAGCTACGAAAGCTATGTTACTTTTTAGAGTATGTTTGCAAAACAGCAAAAGTAACAAATTGAATTAAATCACAAAATTCGTGTATCAAATTGAATCAATAAAAATTCAGAGTAATGAATGAGTAAATATAAGTTCTTTATAGCTTGTCCAACACATTTCTCAATATGTTTTTGTTATATGAAAAATGAACTACTTTTTTGGTTTTTTTTATAAATATTTTCATACCTCCTGTTGGAATTGCTTGGTTTTGTTACTCTCTTTAGAGTGGAGAACTTTCACTGCAGCAACTGTATGATGAAAGGTGCCCTTATAGATAGTTCCATACCCACCCATTCCAATCTTAAGATACTTTGAGAAAGATGAGGTGGCAGCCACAATATCTTCCCATGTGAACTGCTGGTATTGCTGCAAAGCACCCACTAGGGCACTCTCAAGCTTCTCTTTCTCTTTACAATCATGAATGGCTTTCATCTCTGCTTCTCTCTTTAAAGAGGCTTCTCTCTCAGCAAATTCTTTCACAACCTGAGCTTCTTTTCTAGCAGCTTCATGCTTCATCTTTTCTAGTCTTGCTAATTCTTGGGCATTCTCCTCCATAAAACTTATTTCTTTGAGCCGTATGGATTCCTCCAGTCGGCGTTTATTAAGATCAGTTATCTAATTGAAAAGGCAGTATCTTATGCTTTGTAGGGATCAATATATATTCCTGGTTACTAAAGTTATACTAAGTACGAAGATGAAAGAAGAAAAGGAGGGGAAAATAAGTATAAAGAGAGCTAAGCAATAAAAATCCTTAACTAAGATCAAAATCGAGATTGAAAGATGTTTTTTTTTAACATATAGTCAGCTGATTGAATGAGAAACAAGGCATAGAAATTGACCTCATTACAAAACAACTGTTACCTTTCGAGATGCATCATTTGTTTCACTTTGTGCCATTGCATAAATTCCTTTGGCATGTCTGAGTTCAATTCTCAGCTTTTCTAGCTCGAAATCAATATTTGCATCACTGACCTGAAATATTAAGATTAATTCTATATGACATGGTAACTTTAAGCACCTTATTTCATTAACATAAATTCTATATGACAGGAGAATAACAATTAAACTTTCAAACCAAAGCATATCTTAGACTAGCTACAGCTCAAGTTCTTTTTACAAAAAATGTTTTAAGTAGTATTGCATGTAAAAAATATCATCTACCAATAACTTGACTAAAATTTGTCCAAAAAGAATAGCCAAATACGTAAGAGGAAGAGAGAGAAGAAGCTAGGCCAGGAATACCTATCCTTAACAAGTAATGTCTGTCATGCTCATATGTGGAAGTTTAAAATTGATGCATAATCCATTAAAAAATCCTAAGAAGTAAGAGCCAAGCAAAAGAAATCAGGATACAATACCAGGCTCTCAGTTGAAGAATAATCTGCAATCGCATCTGATGCAGAAGCTTGGTCATAGATCCATGACTGATTATCCATTACCAAGCTTCCATAACTAGAGGCCCGACTCAATGAATGCTCGACATCAGAGTGACAACTGCTCGTAGCAACCACCAATTCACCAATGTCCAGAGAATTAAATCTAGAATGATTGGTTGCAAATGCATTTTTCCTCGTTTTAATTAGTGTCTGATTCATTACTGCAAGAGCCTGAAATCGTTGCATTGGTAGAGAGGTCATAGACATGTGAGAGCTTGAAGAAACTGATCCATGGTCTGCAGATTCCAGGAATACATGTGATCATTAAATGCTTTATTTGCTGACACCATGGCAGCTGGCAAATGTTTACATGTATTATGGTTTGTATACGGCATAAAAGATTTAAAAAGATAAGATGCAGCCAAAACTTGATAAAAATTACCAGTTGGCAAGCTGGATGAATAGATTGAATTACCAGAGATAGAACATGTATCACTATAGTCGTCTTTAGAGCTTCCAACTGTTTCAACATCAGGTGGACGAATAGATGATAATTTCCCGTTTGAAACAGAATAGACTGTACAAAAACTTGGAATGCATGCAGATATTTTTGAAGACAGGCCTTTAAGTTTCCTGCAAGTATATGGTATTTAACAAAATACTTATAATGCAATTGCATATATGGTAAATTAGTAATGAAGTACATGAATGAGACCAACTACTTTTACTACTAACTAAATTACTATTCCTTCTTTTAAATCCAAAAATGAGCTATTATTATAAACGAGCCCTTGGTTACATACATCATCAAGCACTGTGAAATTAAATACTTTTTAAGAATAATGACATTGACAACAGAAGTTGAAATCATTACAAAGAGTAGAAAATCAATGGCTGTTAAACTCAAATGAATCTGCAAAACACGATGTGAGACACATACCTTGTAAACATGCCACGGGATGGAGCACCAACAACAAGCTTGTTAATAGCAGATTTAGAAATCTCTGCTGCTATTGCATGTGGCACATCATCGGATTCAATCACAACATCTTCTACTTGTACCTAAGTTAAAAAGTATGTTGATTACGCTCTTGTTCCTCGGAATAATTTTGGATAAAAAGTAGGACAAACAAAATACCTTCCTATAAGAACACATTTTCTTGTAAGTGCGAAGCATTTGGTTTGTCGTCCATTCCACTTCTTTTATATAAGCAGCATTTATATCCTTTCCTACTTGAGAAACAGGACTCAAATTTAGCACTTGGATTACAATGATTTTGTTGAGAAAATCGGGTATATTTTTCCTATTTTAAGTAGTTACTATTCACTTATGATTTAAATGAATAGAATTTAAACTAACCAGACAAAATAATGTTATTGGAAATATAATGCTAAAATAAACAAAAGCAGATATTGAAGCAGAAAAATAAAAACACCAAAAATTTAACTAGGTTTGGTATAAATGTTACCTAGGTCCTCGAACGTCGTTGACCACTTTCATTATCTTCAAATGAATAAACTCTAAAATTACAACAAATTAGGCAAAATTGAACTAATCAATTACCCTTATAAAAGAGAGAAAGATTTACAAATTTGGAGATGTTTACAAATGGTGGAGGAGGGCTTTATTTATAGCCCAAAATACAACACTCATTTTCATTCTTAACCAATGTGGGACTTTTCAAATTTGCTCACTAAGGAGCTATACAACAAATCTCCACCTTAGCTTCTTAGTGATTCTCAAATGATTTCTTCAATTACTAGATCAACGACGCCAGTATCAATTCAGATTTGCAGGATGTTAATCAAGTCCACACAATATTTGAACTTAATTGCCCTTACCATCTTAGTCATCATATCTACAGGATCCTCTGTAGTACTGATATTTTGAACTAGTACTCCACCTTCTTCAATAATCTCTCGCACGAAATGATAACGAATGTTAATGTGCTTAGTACGTGCATGGTAGACTTGGTTTTTTGCTAAATAGCACTTTGATTGTCACAAAACACCTTAATATGTTTTTAACCAACTCCCAAGTCTTCAAGCAAACCTTGTAACCAAATAGCTTCTTTCACAGCCTCTGTAACTGCCATATACTCTACCTCTGTAGTAAACAAAGCAACTGTAGACTGCAAGGTAGACTTCCAACTGATTGAAGCTCTAGTAAGAGTAAACACATAACTAGTAAGTTGACCGATGCTTATCTAAATCATCTGCATAGTCAGAATCACAATATCCGACTGCACATTGACCAACGGTATTATCCTGCTGAAATACTAAACAAACATTTACAGTATTTAGAATATATCGTAGAATCCATTTCACGGCCAACCAATATCCTTTACCAGGATTATGCATGTACCTGCTTACAACACCAACCGCATATGAAATGTCAGGTCTTGTACACACCATTACATACATCAAGCTACCAATCGCATTTGCATACGGTACCTTTGCCATGTATTCTCGTTATGCATCATTCTTAGGAGATAATTGAGCACTAAGCTTGAAATGAGGAACAAGCAGAGAACTTACAGGTTTTGTCTGTTTATTCATACCAAAACGTTGTAATACCTTCTTCAAATATTGACTCTAGGTCAAACTAAGCTTCCCCTTCCTTCTGTCTCTGTTTATCTCCATGCCGAGAATCTTCTTGACTTTTCCTAGATCTTTTATCTCGAACTCCTAACTTAATTGAGCCTTCAGTTTCTCAATTTCTGCTTGGCTCTTCGATGCAATCAACATATCATCGACGTACAGTAAAAGATAGATGAAAGACTTATCTTGTAGCTTACGAAAATACACACAATGATCATGTGTACTTCTGCTGCAGCATAAACTGATCAAATTGTTTGTACCATAGCCTCAGAGATTGCTTCAATCCATACAATGATTTGTTCAGCTTACCCAATTCTTTTTACCAGCAACATTAAACCCTTCTGGCTGAGACATATAGATTTCCTCTTCTAAGTCACCGTGTAGAAACACGGTTTTTATATCAAGTTGAACTAGTTCCAAATCCAACTGTGCTACCAAGGCTAACAAAATTCTAATGGAGGAATGTTTTACAACTGGAGAAGATACCTCATTATAATCAATTCCCTCCTTCTCAACGTAACCCTTAAGCACCAACTTGGCCTTATAATGAACACTATATTTGTTAGGAAATCCTTCTTTCTTTGCAAACACCCATTTGTAGCCAATTGTCTTCTTACCCTTAGGTAGTTGTGTCAACTTTCATGTCTTATTCTTCTAAAGGGACAGAAGTTCTTCGTTCATGGCTTCCTTCCATCTTTCAGCTTCAGGGCTTCCGATTGCTTCTTTATATATGGAAGGAACATCATCATGTACAATTGAAAGTGCACAGGCCACCGTATTCTTAAACTGAGCAGGTAGGTCTTCAAAATCTTTGTATCGAGCAGGCACCTTGACATTTTGTCATCACGACCTATCAGCTGCAATTTTTTCTTATTGTTGTGAAGATTCTTGGGTTAAAACCTCTCCATCTGATCATCTTTTATCAATAGAGGATCAACTTTTGTCTTATCTTCACTAATTGGATTAACAATTCTGCTTTCAAACTCCACTTGTTTCGGAGTTACTCCACCTGCTCCAAAGTGTCATCAATCTTCTCAATTACCTTTCTCAGCACGATAGATTCATCAAAGGTAACATCTCTGCTAAAGATTATCTTTTTTCATTTCAAGGCACCATAGTCGATATCCCTTAGAACCAGAAAGAATCCCCAAAAAAATAACTTTCTTGGCTCTTGGATCCAACTTTGATTCTGTTACATGGTAATATGCAATAGAACCAAACACATGTAAGAAATCATAATCACTAGCAGGTTTTCCAAACCATACCTCCATAGGCATTTTGCATTCAAGAGTAGACGATTGACGAGATGCCATGGATATGTCACACCCTCTGCCCAATACTGCTTGCCTGATCCAGCATTTGACAACATACACTGAACCTTCTCCAACAAAGTCTGGTTCATACGTTCTGCAACTCCGTTTTGTTGTGGTGTTTTTCGAATAGTAAAGTGTCGCACTATCCCTTCTTCTTCACAAACTTTCATAAATGGATTATTTGTGTACTTAGTGCCATTATCAGACCTCAGACGCTTGATCTTTCTACCAGTCTGAGTCTCGATCATCTTCTTCCACTTGAGAAAATTTTCCAACACTTTATCCTTCTTCTTCATGAGATACACTCAAACTCTTCTGGAGAAGTCATCAACGAAAGTGACATAATAATGTTTGCCACTCATGGATGGAGTTCTTGTTGGCCCCCATACATCAGTATAGATGTAATCCAAAATGCCCTTTGTATTATGGAGAGCAGTGTCAAAGCTTACTCTTTTCTGCTTCCTCAATACACAATGTTCACAGAATTCTAACTTGTCGATTCTCACACCTCTTAACAGGTCTTGCTTTACTAGAATTTGTAAAGTTTTTTCACCAATATGTCCTAAACACATATGCCACAACTTGGTAATTTATGAATCTTTTTCTTCCTCTAAAACTACTGTTGATGTTGTCCCAATAAACGTACTACCAAGGTAGTAGTACAAGTTATTCTTCCGAACACCTTTCATCGCCACAAGTGCTCCAGAAGTAACCTTCAATGCCTCATTTTGTATGGTCACAATGAAGCCTTTTGATTCTAAGACTCCCACAACAATGAGATTCTTCTTCATATCTAGAACATAATGAACATCCATCAAGACCCTGGTTGAACCATCTTGATTCTTCAAACGAATTATACCGATCCCCAAAACTTTGCACGGATAATCATTACCCATGAAAACAACTCCACCGTCTAATTCTTCAAAGTTAAAGAACCATTCCCTATTAGGAAACATATGGAAGGTACACGTTGAATCAAAAATCCAATCACTAGGATGGGATGATGTTGACGAACCAACCAATGCAAAATCTGAATTTGAATTGCTTTCAGCTACGCATGCATCAGACGGCACAACTTTTCCTTTCTTCTGCAGCTTCGGACAGTTTTTCTTCCAATGACCTTTTTCATGACAAAAGGCACATTCATCTTTACCAAGCCTTCCTTTTGATAGAGATCTACCTCTCGTTTCTTTATGTTGTGTTTACAGACGTCCTCTTACAGAGAGTGCCTCTGTTGTTTCATTTCTGCTTTCTTTTTTATCTTTATTTTTAATTTCATAACTATACAAAGCAGTACAAACTTCCTCAAAAGACACTTTATCCTTCCCAATGAGTAAGCTCGTAATAAGATGATCAAACTCATCAGGAAGGAAAGCTAACAACATCAAGGCGAAATCTTTATCTTTGAAAGTTTCATCCATATTTAACAAATCTGCTACTAATCGATTAAAAGCATTAATGTGGTTGTTTAATGTGGTACCTAGAAGGTATTCAAAACGGAACAACTTCTTCAAATAGAGCCGATTTTGTCCGCTCTTCTTCATGAACTTGTTCTCCAACGCCTTTCACAACTTACTTGCAAATGTCTCCTTCATGAATGTGTACTTTTGTTCTCTTGAGAGACACGAATGGATTGTACCACATGCTAATCAATTGATATTTTTCCACTCGATTTCATCTGCTCCATCTAGTTTCTCTTCTTCAATGGCGATGTCTAAACCTTGTTGAAACAGAGCATCTAGAACTTCGCCTTGTCACACGCCGAAATGACCAATTCCATTAAAGTTTTCCACCTTGAACCTTGCATTCATCACCATAGTTCTGCCTGATGTGGATGATTGGCCTTTATTTGAAAGAAATTTTTCTTCTGCCATTTCTTCAAATTGTAACAACTAGCAACTATATTTTAATAGCAAACAAACAGAATACAAACAAATGCCTAGGTAGAAACCTTCGGCTCTGATACCAATTGTTGGAAAAATCGGGTATATTTTTCCTATTCTAAAAAGTTACTATTCATTTATGATTTAAATTAATATAATTTAAACTAACTCGACAAAATAATGTTATTGAAAATATAATACTAAAATAAACAAAAGCAGAAATATTAAAATAGAAAAATAAAAATACCAAAAATTTAACGAGATTCGATATAAATGTTACCTATGTTCTCGGGGGTCATTGATCACTTCTATTATCTCCAAATAGATGAACTCTAAAATTATAACTAATTGGGTAAAATTGAGCTAATCAATTACCCTTACAAAAGAGAAAAAGATTTACAAATTTGGGGATATTTACAAATGGTGAAGAAGGACTTTATTTATAACTCAAAATACAACACCCATATTCATTCTTAACCAATGTGAGACTTTTCAAATTTTCTCACTAAGGAGCTATACAACAGATTTGATATGATATATTCAGAAAAGCATATGGTAAGATAAGCTTAACCGTTGCACAAAGACTGTTTTCTTTGATAAAAAGATTAATTCAAGGCACCATCTTAGCCAGTAGTTGATATAGCATTTAAACTCAATAAGGTATCATAAAAAAAGTAAAAAATAGTACTACTTGTTTTTCAAATGAAGATGCTATTATATCTCATTTGAATGCAAATATGTTCAAATTATTGCATTCATATAATTGTATTGAGCTTTTGAGTGATAAAAGCCTAAAATTTAAAATCTATTAGGGTATATTTTCATTTTATGCATGAATTTGTTTATAATTCTATAAATATTACACCTAAATTTTTTTTGTCAAGAAATGAAATAAGGTAATGTGCCCCTGATCTTAGCAATCAATGACAGAGGATTGTGAAACAGTACACTGACAGAAAACTAGGGCAAATTCATATTAAGTACTTGCTGAACTATTTGATGCTAAGCCTTCTGTGCCTCCTAAGTTTGCACATGTATCAGAAATAGATAAGGCATAGCTTACTTGCTGTGGGAACTGCAGAGATCTTCGGACGAACATGTATCAACTTCACAAACATAATTCCCTCAGGAACAAACTTATCTAACGCCCAACTTACTATGTATTTACTCTTCTTGCTTCCGCTAATAGCAACAGCCACTTTCGAATAATGGCAGTAAGAATGCTCCAATTTGAGTTTGCTATTCTTTTCAACAATTTCACTTCCATCCATTCCTCTGCACAATTTTGATATACTCAATTCTCTATAATAGAAATGGGGACTCATCAAAAGAGGGCACTAAAAAAAATTAAAACCCTTTGAAAATCCTGATTTCATGTTTAAGAAATACAACACAAATTTATTCCATTCTAAGCTAAGCTCTGGAAAATTCAAAGTCAAACTTACTGAAGTAAAAAATAAGAAATACATGAGACGTACACAACTGGGATTAAAGATGAAAGGGGAGACCGGCGGGATTGAGCTCAAGATAGACAATATTTCCCAGAAAATATTGGTGGACCAATTTTAGCAAGATAAGGAGCATGAGATCTCAAAGCAAAAAAAGAAAAGGAACTTAATCACTATTTAAACTCAGAAATTAAAGAAAAACCCAAATTTTATGAAATAATACTGGAACTTCAAACTATTGAAATGGGTCATAGAAGAAGAATCATTCAGACAACAAAAGAATCATCGCAGCAAATAAACAAAAAAAAGGTCAAAGAAAAAGCATACAAGCAGACCAGCAGCTCAGAAATTCAAACTCGGCGTTCCAACAAGATGTTGTACAGAAATTGATCAATATCCATGTTTGCAGAGCCATACCAAAAGCTCAAACTCCATTTTCACCATTTTTGAATGGTTCAACTAGCAGAGGCAGATGACGCGACAGTTTATAGAGCGCAAACCCAGCACATTTACAATTCACCCATCTCTGAATATTTTACACAACACGGATATATTTTCAGGTTAGTCTAAGTAATGTTTCGCTAATTTATAGTTACTAATAACTAATAATCCCGTGATGGGTTTTACCATGTTTTTACCACATCTGATATAAAGTAGAGGGTTGTTATTGAATCTTGACTTGTTTTGGCACTTTCTACAATTTTCAACTGGTTTGACCCGTCACAGAGACAAATATGCAAACTTAGACTCATTCGGGTGGCTTAGAATTAATATGAGCATCGCAATAATTATAATTATATTAATTTTTTATTAATAATAATAAAATATATTTTTTAAACAACTGTATAAAAAAAAAATTTAATTTTATTTCTCTTTTATTTAAATAATTTTATTTTTAATCTCATAAAAAATATTTATTTACATAACATAATCTTCTTTTTAATATAAAATTCCAATTTTAACTTTTTTAATAAAAATATGTTTATTTTTTTATAACATAAATAATATAAATATATATATATTTTTAATAGATTAAAAAATAATGTTAAATAATTGAATCATTTATATATAAAATGATAAAAAATTATATTTTATGTTATAAGAAAAAAAATAGTTGACTATATATATATATATATTGTTATAAAAAAAGATATATATTTAGACAAAGGTTTAAAAATAAAATTTATCTATTAAAAAAATATGATACCTAATTACAAAAATTAAAGAGTTAAATAAAGATAATTTAGAACTTATTTGTGTATTTCAATTTCAACCTAAGATTTAGAATTGTGTCCATCCATTTTGCTATCGTAATCGTATACTTGCTCATTAATTTAAGTCATAACTGAAGTTAATTTTTTTTTTATATTGAAAACTGATTGTTGTATAAAAGTCAAAGATTTAAGTTATTTTAATTGAATACATTTATTTTTTCATAGTATAAAAGTCAAAATATCATTAATAGTTTGGATTAATTTATATTTCTTAAAAAGTGTGGCATGATTCATGAAAACTGTCGTTTCAATGGCCAGCGTTCAAAGCGTTTATACTAAATATATAAATAGTTAATTATTATACTACTTAAAAATTATTATTTATATAATAATAATAATATATTAATGATATTTATATATAATATTAGTATTTTATATATTTTTATTATAATAATAATAAAATTAATTATAATAATATAGTACACTTTTTTTCTTCTTAACACTTCATTAGATTTGATATTTTGCTATCATATCATGTGTGGTAGCTAATTTTCAGATTTCCATCTTTGTTTCCTTGATAATTAAAAAATATATTTTGTTTCATCTAAATAAAAAAAGACTATTTATAATAAATTATAATATTATTATAATTAATATATTAAATAATTATAAATTAAAAAAATCTTATTTTTTTAACCTATTATTATCCTATACCAAATTAAAGTCATAAACTGAACTACACGACAGAGCAAGAAAACTGAATTGTCAGGCTACCTTCAAATTATAACTAAAAAATGCACGTCTAAATTTTTATTAAATTTTATTTTTGCAGTTTTGTAATTTCAGTCATTTAAATCAAATTAGTTTATGTCTGATGCTGTTGAAAAAGGAAAGGAACAAACAAATAAATATAAAAAATAATTATTTATTGTGATCATTTTTTAATAACAAAATATAAAAAAATATAAGACCTAAACGTTAGGTTTGCAATAAATACGATCATGTTGGTATTTTCCCTTAATGCATAAAAACTTTTTAAATAAATGTTGATAAATTCACGCACACATACAAATTTTATTACAAGAATATTTACAAATTTTGGCTTTGAGTTTAACGCACTCATTTGTAATGTATTTCTGTTTTTATGTTTGATTTTTTTTATTAAAAATATAAAAACCTTAACAAAAGTAGTGATATCAATAATTTTAAGATATCATTGATCATAAATTAATTGAAAAAATATTAATTATCCATTCAATACAGAGTCACTTAATTTCTAAGATTTTGATTTTTTATGAAACTATATTCTTTGTGTTAAGTATCTTTCAGTTTTATATCGATCAAGAATTCAACAACAATGTTACTTATAAATTTAAGTAATTTTTAACTGAATTAGATTTTATTAGATTAAATTAATTCTAGATTTTTAACGCTCTGCATTCAATGCAAATTAACTAAATTGCCCTCTTATCCGTCATTTTTATGTTAGGTTGCGATGTGCATTTTCTAGTCAAACCCATGTTTTTAACTCTATATACTCGGATAATACACCATGCATAAGAATCCAAATATTCAACCCCACATAGTCGTATAAAGTTCAAAAGAAGAGTGACGTATCCGTTTGAATGCTATGCACTAGTGACATTTTTATGGTATCTATGTCTACCAGTCTTGAAGATATTTCCCAAAATCTCCTCAGTACTCTCTTATTCTTTTTGTAATCAAAATCTACTTTTGAGTACTTCTCAGTTTATTGTTTGCTTTCCCTGAGTATCCCCTCATCCAATTAGAGTGAGTTAACTTTGAGGAAACCATGGCTGCTGGATTTGCAATATCAAGCAAAACAGAAGGTTACAATGGCGGAACAACTGTTTATGTTCTTCTATCTTGCATAGTTGCTGCAATGGGAGGCCTTATTTTTGGTTATGATATTGGTATCTCAGGTCAGTTTCCTAATTTCTTTTGCAATTTTTTTCCCCCTACATATTATGTACTTGTGCATATACAACAAGAGCAATTTGGTTTTGAAGGTGGAGTGACTTCAATGGAACCATTTCTAAACAAGTTCTTCCCAGAGGTATACAAAAAGATGAAAGAAGACACAAAGATAAGCAACTACTGCAAATTTGATAGCCAACTATTAACCTCCTTCACATCCTCACTTTATATGGCTGGTCTCATAGCTTCTTTATTTGCTTCTTCATTCACTAGAGCCTTTGGACGTAAACCTTCTATTCTCTTAGGAGGAGCTGCATTTCTTGTTGGTTCTGCCTTAGGTGGCGCCGCTTTCAATGTTTATATGCTTATATTTGGTCGCATTTTGCTTGGTATTGGAGTTGGCTTTGCCAATCAGGTAATCTTTTTATAGATTACTACCACCCAAATTTTATTTATTTATTGCAACAACAATAATACTATTGGCTATTGATCACTTCTTTGCAGGCTGTTCCCCTATATCTTTCAGAAATGGCACCACCTAAACACAGAGGAGCAACTAACATTGGCTTTCAATTATGCGTTGCTCTTGGGTTTGAAATTAACCTCCAAATCTCAATCTTCTTTTCTTTCTTACGTTCCCTTCTTTTTTTATTCCAACATCCTTCAAAGCACTTTTGACTGGAAAAAATCGATTTCGATCCTGAAAAAATTACTAAATCGCTTTCGAGGCTTAGAAAGCGTATTCTATGCTTCTTGATAAAAGTGTTTTCTTCTAAAACTATGGGTCCGTTTGGAGGTATTTATCTTAGAAGTGGTTTTAAGTGAAGGGATTTTTAAAAAACATTTAACTGTTTGGGATGTAAATTTTATATCACTTTAATAATTACTTTGTGATGATTACATGTATTCAAAACTAATTTTCATAAAAGTAATATTACTTAATTCTATTAAATTTTTTCAAACTTTTGAAAGTATTTTTCATAGATATTGCCAAACATTTTTGAAAGTGATTTAATATATTTAAAAATACTTCCATCCAAAAAGAAAAACAGGTTCAAATATATTATACTGAAATTACTTTTAACAGAAACACAATAATATATTCTTTTTAAACTACTTTTGATGATTTTAACAGGGTCCTGTCAGCAAATCTAATAAACTTTGGAACCCAGAAAATCAAAGCTGGCTGGGGTTGGAGAATCTCTCTAGCCATGGCAGTAATACCAGCTTCAGTACTTACACTAGGAGCTTTATTCCTCCCTGAAACACCCAACAGCCTAATCCAGCGCAGCAACAGCCACCAAAAGGCAAAGCTAATGCTGCAAAGAATCCGAGGCACAGAACATGTCCAAGCAGAACTAAACGATCTCATCAAAGCAAGTGAAATATCAAAAACCATAAACCAACCATACAAAAAAATTATACAGAAAAAGTATAGACCCCAACTTGTAATGGCAATAGCAATACCCTTCTTCCAACAAGTAACTGGTATAAACATTATTTCCTTCTATGCTCCAATTCTCTATAGAACAGTTGGCTTAAGTGAAAGTTTGTCACTTTTATGTTCAACTATAAGTACAGGAGTTGTTGGTACTTTCTCAACTTTCATATCAATGCTTGTAGTAGACAAACTTGGTCGAAGAGCTTTGTTTACAATTGGAGGTGTTCAAATGTTTGTTTCACAAATCATAGTTGGGAGCATTATGGCAACTCAACTTGGTGATCATGAAGCATTGAGCAAAGGCTATGCATTGTTAGTGTTGATTTTTATATGTATATATACTTGTGGATTTGCTTGGTCTTGGGGGCCTTTAGGATGGTTAGTTCCAAGTGAAATTTTTGCATTGGAGATTCGATCGATCGGACAAAGTATTACGGTTGCAGTGGGATTTCTGTTTACTTTTGTTATAGCTCAAACCTTTCTTCCTATGCTTTGTTACTTCAAATCAGGAATTTTCTTCTTTTTTGGTGGATGGGTTATAGTGATGACTACTTTTGTGTATTTTTTGTTGCCAGAAACAACCAATATTCCAATTGAACAGATGGATAGAGTTTGGAGAGAACATTGGTTTTGGAAGAGAATTGTGGAGGCAATAAGTGAAGATGGAAAGGTTGAAATTCCATAAGATTTAATGGAAGTAACACTTTTTAATTTATTGTATATGACGTTGATATCTCAAGTAATGTTTTTTTATTACCATATAACAAGATAATAAGGAACACGCGACTCATTAATCTTTTATAAATGATCCATTTTTATAATTATATGATTACAATATCGAGTATAATAATAATGAGAAAGAAATATTTATTTTTAATAATTATATTGATAAACTAATTTAATTTCCTTGCCATCTTGGTTGAAAGGTCTTGAGGTTATCACGTAAATTGTATGATTGTGCGTATGACTCCAACCACTCAACTTCCTTATTCAATCACATGTTCCCATAAACTCCAATAAAATAATTGTGCCAACACTAATAAATTGTCAACTAGTCAAGCAAGACTGCGCCTAATTTATTTCTTATTAGAACTTAATCTTTTTTTTTAACATTTTGTGTCGTTCAAACATTTTTAGCAATGCTTAGCCATTTAAAGTAGGGGATTTTATTCTTTTTACCGCTTTTTGTTGATTTGTTTTTTTCCTGAGGCTAAGAATGTACCAATTGAGAAGATGATGGATAAAGTTTGGAAGGAGCGTTGGTATATGAAGAGATTTGCGGTGTAAGTCAGAGAATTTGGAATTGAAAAAAAAAATTGTCTAGAAAAATACAATTTTTTTTTTACTTTTCCTTTGATTTGCCTGGCTGCTTCTTGGCTTTTTCTTTGGTTGTAACTTAGAAAACAATATATATTTTTTTATTATTCATTGTGGGGATTTGAATCGGGTGTCTACCGGTCGAGTCCGGTCTAATTTTGAGAAAAAAAATTAACCGAATCAGATTAGACTGTTTGAAACGGTTTTAATTAATACAAATCAGATTAAATTGTTTGATTTATAAAATCGTTTGATTCGATCTGATCCAGTCTGGTTTTCAATTTGGTTCATTTTTAGACACCTTTAATGATAAATAATATAAAAAATTTAATATATTATTAAACCGATCCAATCCGACCAGTTTAAAAATTAATACAAACCAAACCGGACCGTTTGATTTGTAAAACCGTTAAATCTAGTCTGATTTTAATCTGATTTTCAGTTTGGTCCGATCCGGACCGGTTTATAAACACCCCTAAATTTGATTACCTTAATTGTAATTTTAGTCATTTTTTATTCTTATGTTTTAAGTATTAATATAACTTTTTATTTTATTAAATATTTTTTTATATTTATGCACTATATCATATTTTAATAAAAGATATCTCTAATATTTTTTATCTTTTTAGCCTATGTAATATTAACAATTTGTTTTTTTCATCATTTTTAACTCTTTAAATATATATTTTAATATTTTTAGCTCATTTTTTTATTTTATATTTTAATGAGTAAAAAAAATTAAAATAATTATTTAATGACAAAAAAATAGTGTGAAAAATTTCCAATATTCTATGGACATAGAAAGAGACAAAAATACTACAAATATATTCAATTAAAATCACATGTATTATACATGTAAAAAATTTCAAATAAAATGAAAAACTTCACTAAATTAGTATCTTTTTTTAAAATGTGTATATCACTAACCTATTATCTGAAAATAATAATAAAAATATCAAAAATAAAATTATAATATAACTAAAATACCAAATCCTTAAAATAGTATGTAAAATAATTAAAAAAATGATAAGAAATTAAGTTAAATATTTTTATTGAAAAATAATTTAATACCCAAAAACAAAAAAACCACTCTAGATAGTATTTAATGTAAATATTGTATAGCATATAAAATATTTATTTAAGAATTGAAAAATGTTGAAAAAATTGCTAATATTCTAGAGATATAAAAAGATAAAAAATAGCACAAATGTCCTTCCCCGAAAACACATATAAGTGTAAAAAATTTAAATAAAATAAAAAAATTCATTAAATTAATACTTTTTTTAAATGTGTGTATAACTAAAGTATCACTTGAATAATAAAGATAAAAAAGTATCAAAAAAAAATTAGGGTATACCAAACCCTTAAAATAACAAGTAAAATAATTAGAAAAATGATAAGAAATTAATTTAAAGATTTTTATTGAAAAATAACTTTACTCAAAAACACAAAAGTGACTTTAGATAATGTTTTAATGTAAATTTTGTATAATATATATAATCAATGCACGATATCTAATCTTAAAATATTAACTTCAAATGAATATAAGTCTCATACTACTTACAAAACATTAGATTAATATATTTTTTAATCAATATGATTTACCATACTTATAAACAATAAATTAACATTCTCTCAAAATGCATGTCATTTCACTTATTACTTTATATCTTTAACATATTTTTATTATATTATAATTTTTTTTAGATCATCTATCTTTTTTTCTTTTTGTAAAATACATGTATTGTTTTTTAAAGATCAATTAGTTTTTTCTTAATCCATTTACCGATTGAATTTATGATATTATGTAAATTTTGTATAATGTATAAATACCATAAGATATTTAATCCTTAAAAAACTAACCTAAAAAAATAAATTTCATACTACTTATATATATTACACTACTATTTTTCTTAATTAATTCATAAAAAAATTTAAAAATGTAAAATAAAAATATTGCTTTTTGAGTTAAAAATAGAATAAAAAATATACACATGTTAATTCAAAAAAATTTAAGATAGAAAAATATTTTATATCCCAATTACACTACTTAATATCATTTAGATATTAAAATTTTATAAAATAAATTCCTTATTATATTAATCACACTCTACGTATTTAAATATAAAAATATTTACATTAAGTTAATCTCAAGGTGTTTAATGTTTTACTAAAATAATAGGCAACAAATCTCGTCCACTCCTAATAAAAAGGCAATTTAAATCACTCTAATATTAGAAAGAACTCATCATCAATTACGCATATGAAAGTGCGTTCTTCCAATCGCTGATCTGATACTCATCATTAAGTAGGCAAACACGCAGGAAGAGAAACCGTTATATCAGTTAAGAACCCTCCAGAACAACCCAACTCATGCCTGATTACTTAGACCACGAATAGGTATAAACGCGTGTCAGAACACAATTGCTTGAAATACAACCTTAATTGAACGACTTACCGCACTGTATCCATGTGATTTTGAACTGTATTAAGAATTAATTTATCTCTGTACTCCTAACGACTTTCCTAGCTATAATCTCTCTTTATCAAAAATAAAAAAATAAAAAAGAAATTTTCCAACTTTTCTTTTCATCATTTTGGTTTAGCTTTTCAGCTGGTTGGATCAGCAGCCCAACCAGAGAGGTAAAGATTCGATTCCCTTTTTATATTACGGTGATATTAGGGTTTCGGCTTTCCTTATTTTTTCCCCTCTAATTCTTGAAGATATTCTCGGTCGTGCTTTGGATGGAAACTAGTTTAGTCATGAAAGAACAGAGTGATAGAGCGATTTGATAGTTGAACGTAAGAATTAATGACTGATCATACTTGCTTGGTTAGGGAAAATGAAAGAAAAATGGAGTTGAAACTTCTGAAGTTGACAAGATTGCTATAGAAATCGGGTTAAAGAACGTGTTCTCTCACTTGACTAAAGAATCTAATTTAATAAACATAATACTAACCAGGCATCTAATTTTGTTCTGCCATTTATTTTCCTTTCATTTCGAGAACTTGATAGATTCATCGTACAGAATATAATTTGGTGAATTAAGACGTTTCTTATGGTGTTAATTACATTGTATGTGATATGATTAATGGACGTGTAAAAGCAACCTTATTCCAGTCCTAATAACTTTAATTGTTCAACAACCTTTAACAAGATCTATAGTTAGAGTTATTGTGTTAAAGTACTAATAACTTTAATTGTTGAATTGTAAATGATCTGTATGGTACGTATAGACAACGCTGAGAGGTGATAGATATATAAAAATAATGTTGGATTTTATTCCAATAACTTAAACTATTAAGAGGGTTCGTTTCTAAGAACTTCTAACAATGATTTTTTTTTTAATTAAGAATTCAACTTTCATTAGTTTTACCTAACATGCTTGTCAGTTTTCTTACTAGTTGATGTTTAGCCATTCTTGCCTGATTTGATAGAAGATTAAAAAACTACACTTTAAACTTTGCGTAGAGATGTTAACGAGTATATTTCGGGACAGGCTTACTGGTATTTTTCTTTCAAATTCAATTGGTATCTGCTACCGGTCCAATGCCTTCAGCTGTCTTGCCGCATTGGCAGGATAAGGCTAGTGATTTCTTATCTTCCTCAGGTACCTTTTTCATAAGACTGTATAGTTCATCTTTGCTATCCTTATAGTAAGTAGTATTGTATATAACTAAAAAAATTATTCAGGTACGAAGCTTAAAGAAGCCGGACAATCAGCTGGAACATTTGTGGGTGAGGCGGCCAAGGATACAAAAGGTAATGTTGTTGATGTGGCAGAACGAGTTGGTTCATTGTTCAAAAGTCAATGGGCACTCCTTCAGAAGCCATCTACAAGACATGTAGTGCAGGAGCGTCTTATCTCTGCTGCTGCTACAACTGGCTTATTGTTTAGGAGGGGAATTTCAGAGACAAAGGACAAGGTTGCTGTTGGAAAGATAAAAGTTGAAGAGGTAAATGTATTAAGAAATTGGTGAACTTATATTATTAAATTATCTTTTCATTACATAGTCTTCTTTAGTGAGTTCTGTTGGCTGGTTTTATCAGGCTTGTTTACATGTTTACGTGGTGGCTGATACGTTCCAATTGGGAATTTTCTTTCAGGTGGCAAAGAAGACTGCCCAAAAAAGTAAAACTATTTTGACTGATATTGAAAGATGGCAGAAGGTGTGGAATATTTGAGGATATTTTATCTCTTTTGGAGATTAAATAAAAAGAAGTTGCTCAATTTGTTAATTTATTTCCTCTTTTTTTTCAGGGAGTTGCAAGTACCGACTGTAAGTTTCCTCTTAATTTCTTAACTTTTGTCACTGTGTTTTTCCTTTCTCTATAGTACAAAGTGATTGGAGTCTTTAAAAAGACAAGTAATCGAGGACAAACTTGGTGAGGATCAGATAGTATGATAGGATTGTGATGTTCCTCTGCTTAATAGATTTGATAGTCTGATAGACTTACCATAAGAATTCAATGCAATAAATGTTTACTCCTTTACATTTACCAGTATTTGGAGTTCCAATTGAGATTTCTGTACAACGCCAACAGGCCAGCAAGCCTATTCCCCATATTTTGGTGAAATGTGCAGATTATCTCATATTATCAGGTAAATGAATTAAGACTTAAAAGGCATGCCCTTCTCAACTACATGCGTTGGCATAAATTGATACTACTGTGTTAATCTTTATTGAACATGTGATTGACTTCGTTTGTAATCTATTGCTTCTAGGATTCAATACACCATATCTCTTTAAATCCAAGGGAGATAAAAAGGTTATTAACCAATTGGTTTCAATGTATAACCAAGGTAACTTGATTATTTTCTTGAACATAGGGTTGTCTTTAGTGAATCAGGATGATATGTCAACTGATGCTTGTTGTGATTGCATCAGACTCAAATGCATCCTTACCAGACGGTATAAATCCAGTTGACGTGGCAGCTCTTATAAAATGTTACCTTGCTAGCCTCCCTGAGCCTCTGACGAAATCTGAGCTGTATAATGAGATCAAAGGTTCTCACTCAAGCATACCGGTCATAACAAATATAATGAGGCGACTTCCTAGTGTAAACTACATGACCTTGGAATTTATAACAGCATTATTACTACATATTAGCCAGAAGTCACTTGTGAATAAGGCAAGAACTCTCTATTTCACCTTCTCCCTCTCACTCTTTCCTTTGGTACCCAATTCATTTTGATTCGTAAATATGGTAAGGGTATTGCCTTCTTCTGAAGTGGCTTGTGCTTAAAATAATTTATTTTGACTTTTGAGCTCCTCACTTGATAATGTGTTATCATGTCTATATTTAAATGATCAATCAATTTAAATCTTACTTTAAATTGTTTAAGATGTCATAAATTAGTATATAATAAGTAAGGGTCTTTCACGCAGAGGATTTTTGAAAACTAACTCCTAATTATGAAAATGGGGGGTTTTGGTTTTTGTAAACTGGAAATTAAATCTATTAACCAAAGACTAATAAGATAAAAACAAGCTTTAAAGATTACCATAGAGATTCGAATAAAAGAACGATTGCAGAATCATTATCTACCACTAGCATGTATTGTAAATCAATAAAAGCATATTTTAATCTCTTATTCTTTGATTATACTAACTCAGAGAAATTCACAAACTCGAAAGTCTCGATCTCTTCTTACCTATTCGTTGAATTAAACAAACTTTTAACTCAAACTTTTTTTAATAGACGACATATAATATACTCTCTAAATTTAAGCTAACAAAGACATTCAATTTCAATATGCATATTGGATCAAGGTTAAACACAAAAGCTCGATTTAATTATCTTGAGTATTAATTCTCATTTCAAGTAATTTATCACTAATTATTTAAATTGATCAATCGATTACGTACACAATCAACTAAATTGATTAATGATGAATTAATCGAATAATTCAATTGTACACTTAAATAATCAAGAAAATTCATACAAATTTTAAAATAGAGAATTAATACATAATCAAGAAGAATGAAAAATTAGAATATAACAGATTCTATTAATTAATTATAATTCATGTCTAGTGCTTTAAAATCACCCACACCCAGATCTAAAATTAGCTACTCATAGAAAACATTAAAATCAGAATAGTATTTATGATAATAATAAAAGAGGAGAAAAATACTGTAATTGATGTTCTTGAATATAATCTTCAACTATTTTAATTGCCTTTTGAATCTTCCTCTTAGTTATTGCTTTCGGCTGAATTATTTGGATCTTAAGAATTAATTAGCCTATTTATAATACTAGGTTTAGAAGAAAATAAGTGGGATAAAAGAATTCTAAGAAGTTGTGTGCTATTATTCATTTACGACAAGCAGGTCATGGCGTACTTTATTTCATGTTGTGGCTTGCAATCAACATTGTTCCACTAATTAGACTTGAGAGGAGAGGACCGTGCTGTGGCACACTTATAACCATGCTACGGTGCTCAATGTTTTTCCAGGATGCTCAGTTAACTTGGGAGGAATGTGCCGCAAAACTATTTTAATTCTTTATTGTTGCACTTTGACCCCTTCTTCGTATATTTTGTGTAAATATTATATAAGTCTTCTAATATATGACAATTATGCTACTAAAGTGCATATTCTTCTTATTCTTATTATTTGTATCTTTTAACAACTAATATTTCTAAAATGCATCAAAACATACCCCGTGATTCAAAAAACACATTTTGTAATATAATTAAATAAATATGTAATATTAAAACTTAATTCTCCCATTAATTCCAATAAATCACAAGGTGAGCGTGCTTTTCAAGCACTTATCACATACATCACATTTAGAGACGAATCTCTCTCTTTTACAGCATTACAACAGAAAATTTTAGTAGTTCGTTGCTTTATACTCATCTGGGAAGTGCTACTTCAAATGCAAACTAATAACTTTGTTGCTTCGGAATAGTGCACAAGTTGGAGGATAACTGGTGCTTACTAGATAAGCATGCTCAACAATCTTTTTGAATATACACAGATGGATGCCCGGACTCTTGCAATGGAAATTAGTCCTGTAATAATTTGGCAGGAGGGAAGGAGACCTGAAATTTATGAAGAATATTGGAGTAAACATTCGCCGAAAGATGATTCCAAGAACTCCAATTTTCCTACTACTTTTAGTGCATGGGACTTGCTTTCTGGTGAGATGATATGATCAGTTCCCTATGTTTGTGTGTGTGTTTGTGTTGCGACTGTTGATGACAGGATTGCATATGAAAAGTAACTGGCTGGTCATCTAGGTCTTCATTAATTAGAAATCATTTATTCATAATTCGATAATCGTTTGCCTGTGAACTGAGAATCTAATTCTATAAATGGTTATAATTTTGGAACAAAGAATTTAGCATGATGTGTTTGAGGTTATTTTTGTTGTAGAGAAATTTAGGAAGTGCAAATGCATTATGATTTATGATAATTGCATTGCCTCTTTTATTTGTACTAGTCCGTCCTTAATCCATCTTCATTTCTTTTCCTACCTTCTTCTGTAATTGCAGATGAAGATGAAGCTGTTGAAGTGTCCTCTGCAGTTCCGCTGGATGATGGCACGCCTATAGACTTCGATGCTATTGAAGCTGTTCAGTGCCTAATAGAACATCACAATGCAATTTTTACAGATGCAAATGAAACAATCTGGAGATAATTTAGAACAGCTTGTTTCCTTATATAACATGTATCAATCATGTTGCGTTGTCTTTTACCAATTGGTATATTAAGCTTGTATCCTTTTTTTTTTTTTAATCAAAATCAAGTGCACAAAAATGTCTATTTTAAAACTAGATGACTATTTCCTTTTAGTTGTTTGTGAAAACAAATAATCTGAGGTCTCAGATTTTCTCTTTAGGTCTAATCCATGATAACACATTTTCTTTGACATTGATGCTTACAAATGTAAATTTAGTTATAAAATAGCCGGTGGTTCGCATTCGGCTTAAGTAGAGATCTAGATAGGGTTAAGGTAGCAAAAGATCTGAATCAAATCTGTAGATGTTCTGTTCATACAGCAGAGTCGCAACTAAAGCAACATATCAAAGAAATTTTAGCATAATTGATTCTGCATAATCCATATTAACAATAAATATAGTGCGAAACACAAACAATTCACTACTCTGATGAGCTTGGAAGTGGTTCCAGATAATCAAGCATGTCAGGTGGGAAGTCATCAAATAAACTGTTAAATGTTGCAGCATCTTTAACCCCTCTCACCATGTTGTTTTTAACATTCCCTTCAAATCCAATAGATGGCAGTCTGTCAAACAATTCCTGGCAATTCCCAGATTGATTAGTCTCCTGTTGCTCCAACATCTCCAACAAAAATGGACTCGCAGGCTCGGTCTCCATTTTTGGTAAAAGTTGGTGGTCTAGATATGACTGAGGGAGTTTAGAAAAAATGTTATGTTGAGAAGAATCAATACATGTTGACACATGATGAATCTGTGTGGCCTCAAGCATGTTTAGGTCTGTTTCAGAATTTAGTAGGTTTGGCTTCACTAGATCAGGAAGTGACACCATTCTAAACTCTTCAGAATCCAAGTAATGATATTGAGATATATAACTAGAACATGATGATCCTTCCTCTTGAGTAATAGAACTGCATGTAGGTACCTGAAATAATATATAATTTTTAAAATAGAAGACAGTAGTAAAATTATTAGGAAAATATTAAACATTTTCCTATGTGATTTATGATTAGAGAGGAAAAAAATTGTGTACATCTTAAGAAGGTTCTGTTTATTTCAGTTCTACCTTTGGTAACTGATGGAGATCAATATGTTTGCCTTTGTTTTTCTGAGACTGTAATGAAGATGGTGCCTGCAAAATCCTTTCCAATCTTTTCCTCCTAGTACTCCAGAAATTCTTAACATCATTATCAGTTCTTCCAGGCAAATATGTTGCAATTTTAGCCCACTTGTTCCCAAATTGTGCCTGCAATTCTATCACCTGCCTCTCTTCTTCTGCTGAAAACTTGCACCCACTATATCCAACAAAAAAGAAAAGTTGACATTCTTTTTCAAATATCTTAACAGATAAATTATTGGTTCGTCTTAATCAAGGTGATATGGTCGTACAAGACCGATCAATACAGTAGAAAGGCAATGGTGAGAGACATAGTTACACATTTTATTTCTCCTCTAGAGCTCACACTATTCACTCTCTCTCTCTCCCCCTTTGTTAATTGGTCTGGATTAACATGTTAGCTTAGTCCGGACCAACCAATATTCCTATTTTTAACACGAACGCACAGTATAGAAGAAAAGGCAAACAACTACAACTTTTTTCACGATCCAAAACCTAATTGTATAATGCTTAGTGCTCTAAGGATTTACAGTGCACAGTTCTCTAAGCTTATTATACATAACTTTCAAAAGGAAATTTTCACTTACACAAGCCAAATTATAACTTAATTCATTACCGAATTAGAAAACAATTAAAATTTAAACCAAATGCAAAAGGCAAAAAATACATAATATAAAGAAATGTAAATTTAAGACAAAAGTAATTAACTAATTTTTAATTTTTTTTAATTTTAGTAATTCAGAGAATGTCTTACGTCTTTAAGTTGGGTCTAAGCTTATTAACCCATCTAAGACGACATGATTTGCCAGTACGGGGCAAGAGACCCTTGGATCGAATGGAGCTCCAATCTCTTGGACCATTTTGCTTGACATGATTTATAAGTACCTCATCTTCTTCTGCTGTCCATGGTCCTTTCTTTGTTATGTATGTTCCTTCTGTCCTTTGTCTTTCCATTTTTTCACATCAATCATTCAAACCCAATTAACTTAACTCTCACTCTGTTTCATATCGGAATTCATTCTAAGTTTCTAGAGAAATCCAAATTATGTCATGAAAATTCACAACTTGAGAATTCGAAAAATAATAAAGTGTAGTAGGGTTATATTCTGTCCTTTGTGGTCCATGATACTATCATGGACTTGCGAGTAAGAACTCGTTTTGGCATGATTAAGATTCGATCAAATCATCAACGACCATTTATATCAGGTTTTGTATTATGTTTTTTATGTGGCTCGAAGGGATTGATCTTCTGATATATATATATTAAAATTGAAAACTACTAAATCATCTTTCCCACTCTTGTTAGTGTCGGTTTCGACAGTTGGTGGTGACACCCACTACCCCGCGTTTTCGCTTTGTTCAAATTAGTGGCAAAATTACATATATATCCTCGATTTATTATCTTGACTCTTTGTTTACATTTTTATATTCTATTTGGTAAAGAAATTACATAATAAGGAAAAAAATATTTAATTTGAAAATTGAATTAAGTTGGTATATTTTTTCCTTAATGCTATGTAAATTGTTTACATTTTTATATTATTTGGTAAAGAAATTACAAAATAAGGAAAAAAGATTTAATTTAAAAATTGAGTTAATTTGTTATATTTATTCCTTAATGCTATGTAAATTGTGAGTGCCAAATTGTGTCATTTTATTCTATCATTTGATAAATAATTTATATCGAATTAATCTATTAATATAAATTTTTTTGTATGTTAATTCATTTGAATTCAAATTATCTTGCATTGTATTATTATTGTATCGTTAACTCAAGAAAAGTAAAAAAGTAAAAAAATAAAAAGATTATTTTGATTAAATATGATTTATTAAATTCACTTGAGATGTGTCATGTTAAAGTCGACTTTAACATATAAAATCATATTAAAATATTAATTTAATGAATTACTTTTAAGTTATCATATTACGTCTTATTTGACCCATTTAACATCATATTATGTCAAATTATTTTATATTTAGATTAATTTCATGTTATATTATTATGTCATGACATATATTACTATCCTTTCTTAACATGATTTCAAAATCATAGTTTACATAAGTAATGATATATATATGTGTATATTTTATCAAAAGTATAAGTTTTTTTCAATTTAGTTTTGATTTCATTAAATATTTTTTTATTTTAAATAATAAGATATCACATTATCACTACTAATCCTTTTGACTTTTTTCAATTGATATTTTGATTTCATTATCTATTTTTATTTTTTTATTTTAAAGAATAAGATATCATATTATCTATACTAGTCCTTTAGATTGTCTAGATTTTACTCTATATATTTTCTAAACTATCATCATTTATATTATCAAATACTAACAAATTTTTCATATGTTCATGGTAGAAAAATAAAACAAAAAGGTCAATTCGTAAGTAAGTTGGTATCTTAACTAAGCTTTATGTATGAAACATTACGTGAACAAACAAATTAATAATAAAATGATGACGTAGTCATTTTTATCTCAACACAAATCTCATACTTATGCTTTAAATCTATTTGGAATACGAGTATGTGTTCTATGTTAATTAATCTACCCAATGTATTGTAATTAACATGATATAGTATACTATACCACAAATTGGAAGATTTAAACAAATAAACAGAATAATTAATCTTATTAAGATTCTTAACTTTTACAATCATTATATTAAGCTTAAATAGCTCATCAAATATGTACCTTTTTTCCACAAATATCACATTTTTGGTCAAAATGACCTTATTAGATTCAAATACTATCTGAAAGCCATGTCTGCTTAACAATGAGTCATAAACAATATTTTTATGGATGTCTAACACATAGAGTATGTTTTTTAATGTAAGTTTCTTCTCAGAGGTTATCTTTAGTTTGACTTAACCTTGCCCTCAAATGATCGATGTGGTCGAATTTTTCATAAAGAGTTTCACTCCATCTTTCATTGGTTCAAAAATAGTGAATAACTCTTTATCTGAGCATACATGCTTTGTTACACCAGTATCAATCCACCACTTCTTTGGGTTTGATCCCACTAAGTTCACCTCATAAATGACTTCATACAAGTCAATATAAGATATCATAAGTGATGTCATCAACCATGTTTGCCTCACGATTTCTTTTTCTTTTTGGAAACTTATAGTGTGAAGCTTTATGCCCTATCCTTTGACAGTTAAAGCAAATCCCTTTAAAGCTTGACTTTTTAAAAGTTGCTTCTTTAGGTCTTAATTTAGACCCTTTACCCAGCTTTCCCTTACCCTTATTCTTATTGTGCTTAGAACTTTGACCATGTTCCATCACATTAGCCTTGGATGCTGATGAGATTACTTTCTTTTAGAATAATCCTTGTTGTATTCTTTTACTTTGAATCTTATCAGCAAGCCTTTCAAAAACACTTTCCTTCGCTTATGTTTAAGATAGGTCTTGAACTCTATTCATGAAGGGAGCAACTTTTCAATAATAGCTGAAACTCATTAAGTACCATCCCTTCATCATACATCTCTATTATAATATCTTGGATTTCACGTACTTAACTACATACAGGTTTAGAGTCTACCAACTTATAATCAAGAAAGCGATTAATCAAAAATTTCTTGGCACTGATATTTTTAATTTCATACTTTTTCGGTCCAATGATTCTCACAAGTCTTTAGTCGTCTTTTCCTTATTGTACTCGTTATACAAGAAACAGGTTAGATTATTTATGACATAATACTGACATAGATAATTAGAATGTTTATATGTTTTAATAACACTAACAGATTGAAAAACTTGTTCACCCTCAAGTTGATTCGAAGCTTTTTTAGTGAATAACTTTGCTAAATTCAAGATAATGAGATAAAATATCATCTTACTCCTTTATCTCTTGAAGTTTAAGCCATTAAACTTTCTGTTTTTCTATCACAACATGATTCATAGGAACAGAAACCGATAACATTAAGATAATCTCATAAGCCCCAATTTTTACCTTGTAATGATATTATATTTTATCCTAAACATTAGGGACATTCGTGAAGAAAAAACAAACTTTAAAAACATTATTGAAATCTTTTCTTAAAAGTTGTGCTATTAACGCTTATTATATCTTATGCTACTAATAAAAGATATTTGTGAATATATAATTAACGTTAAGGGTATTAAAAGATATTTTAAAAAATTAAGGTAAAACTTTAAGGATATTATTAAATTTTTTCCAATTTTTATCATTTAAATTTTACGCGATGAACAAAATTATCACTAAGTTTTCATTATTTGTTCAAATATGCTTAAATTGGTTATATGCAATTCACATAGTAAAAAAATCTAATTTTTTATTATTTAAATAATAAAATAATATTTTTCTAATACTTATAAAAAAAATTGTAATATATTTATCGCACTTAAATATTAAGAGTTCTACACGATAGTTTTATTAATTTAACCTTTGTATAATAATAAAATAAATTGTAATAAAAATAAATGTAATGTGATTTTGAAATAAGGGGTTGGGTATCAATTTAGTCTCTGTACAAATTAATTATAAAATTAAATGAAATTTAAAAAATGAACTATATCATTTAACCTGATCTGCCATTTATTTTAATCGTGGTATATTAATATAACCAAATCGACATATTTAATTATTATATACTTAAGATTTAATTATATGATGTAATATACATAGAATTTTACTTTTAATTCTTAATAAAAAAACATATATTATTTTTCTTACAATATAATAACATTTAATTTTTTTTATGATAGTTAAAATAAAACTATATAAATAAATGGAAAATATATACATCAAATAGTATATTTAATTACCTATTAAGATTTAGTTAAATTGATGTATAATGATAGGTTTGTTGATATTATTCATGTTTTAAGACTTAAGTTAAAGATGAGATTTAATTATAATTAAGATAATATGATTCTCAATTATATTATCATAAATTTAAGTTTGAAATATAATATTTTTATTATTTAATAATAAAATGTAGGTTTAAATGCGTAAACAAAAGAGACCCAAGTTCAAGGCGCTACAGTCAACATTTTTTTATAATAAATGTTGATGTTTAACCAAAATGAATAAAAATGTGGTGAAAGAAGATTTGAACCTATATTGGTAATTTTGTATCGTTTTTTTATGTTTAACTTTGAAAACATTTACACTACTTAAAATTGGAATTAGACCGGATTGTACAAGTTTGCATCCAATCCAATTTTAAAATAAAATTAATCCAATTTGATTTATTAAATTTTTTAAAAAATATTAAATTAGAGTGAAGGATTTTCACCTTATTAATTTAATTATTTTTCAAAATAAACAGATTAACCTTATTGTTTTTACATTGAACTCAATTAGTATTAAACATTTTTAAAAAATAATTAAATAAATCAAAATTATGGTTTTTATAGTATATAAAAATACGTGTAAAATATACATGCATTTCATTAAATAAATTTTAATTATTTTAACACAAAATAAAATTATATTATCTTTAACTTATATCAATTTTTTTAGTATTGTCGAAAAAAGGCTTTAAATTTTCTATTACATATGAATCTTTTTTATTTTATTTATTTATTATTGTTTAAAATTATTAAATTAATTTTAATTAATTAGATATATGATAATTTTTTATTATAAATAATATCTAATTTTAATAATTTTATATTAATTAAATCAATTTATATATATAGAGCTATATTAATTTATAAAATTTAATTACGCAACTCAATAATTATCTAATATATATAGATTTTTTATTACGTTGAATTACTCTTCCAGTAAATACAAGACAGGAATAAAAGGGTTGCGGATAACAAATGGGTTTAATAAGGATAAAACTCCAGAAACACCCTCTGCAGCTTCCAGTAGCAACTCAATTTGCTGCCCATCATTTCCATCGAAGTTTCAAGCTTTTCACTCAGATTGTGAGCCCAAATAAATGCAAACTTGTTAGCTCATCATCTTCTGCATCTTTTACTCGGAAATTAACAGTTAGAGCGCTATCCACTCGGTCAAAATCACTCGTAAATATGGTCAAAGCGATTAGGGTTCATGAACATGGTGGACCTGAGGTTCCTTCTTTACTATTTTCGTTCTAAATTTTCTCTTTTAAGCTCAGTGATTTTGGATTATAGTCTTATTCTTTTATATGATCATACCAACTTATTCTTGTTTTGCTCAATGTTAGATAGATAATCAATTCCACTAATATTAGTGTACCTTTATCCTGTTTTTTCAATCTTTTTTTTAGAATCCTTATACTGCATATTTTATGCTTTTTTTCTTTTGAATTCAAGATGAGTTTCCATTTGTTTCTTGAGATTAATCTTTTTAATAATTTGTTGTCAAAATCCATAAGAATTATAGGCATTTTAATTCTAAAAAGTTAGCCTAATAGGTGGTAACACCCATAATTTTTGTCAACTCTTTTACTCTGTTATAGTATTGTATTTAATAAATGTGGATCCAATGGACGATGACACTCATAATATTTTATTTAATCAATGTTTAACATTACAAGTCCAATGGTTTTTTTTTCCTTCCGATCGACTCAAGTTTTAATACCATTTCAAAATCCATATGAACCATGGGCATTTCATTCTCAAAAGTTAACCCAATGGATGGTGAAACTATAATTGTTATAAAATATATCATAGTATTACCTTTAATTAATGTGGGACATTGCTTCTAACATAACACCAAAAGCTCTCTTTGACTCGTAATTTGTAAGGTTTTGCAAAGTTCATGTGACATATTGTTTGGAGAGATTCTATTGTTATAGGATTTATAGAGAGAAGTATGAAATATGAATAATGATCAAATCCTTTATTTATCTCACCATGGAGGTATATATAGCACCTAAGAGACAGGTGTCGAGGTTACATTGGTAGAAGTCATATTTTGAGCTCTTAGAGTACATAGTAATTTCACATATAATCAGATTGCCTTCCTTAGGTCGCATAGTATACCCTTTATTGGAACGTTGAACTCATTGAGAGATACTATCGCTTGTTTCGAATCACGAGGTTATGCTTTATAAGTCGCTAGTTGCGGGGTGCATTTGTATAATCAATCTAGGTCGTTATACACGAGTTGCTTGAGGTCTTATACACGAAGGTGATTCAAGTCGCTTAGGCGGTGTACTTATTACATGTAGCGTACGAAACATTAACTCTCCTATTCCTTAAACTTTGAGAAGTTAAGTGAATATTTTATGACTTGACTCCTATATTCACATGGTTAAGTCGTTAATAAGAAATCTAATATAACAGGCTCTTAACAAGCGAGGTTATTAAGGTCGTTTAAATAGCGACCCTTTCACCCGTGGTATACCTAACATCAACTCTCCTACTACCTGAATGAAGTCTAGGGAATATTCTCAGTATTTAATCTTAGTTTTAATGGTTAAACCGTTCATCTTCCATCCCTCCTTTATAAATAGTTAATAAATTTTTACTTTTTACCCATTTAAGTTTTAACTTAGCTAAACTTTTCTTAAGAGGATCTCAGTTTAGTGTAACTTTTCATACTACTCTTTTTCGCTACCAGTCTGTTTGAATAAATACTTAGCATGAATTTCAGTCTGTCTTGTTAGCGATTTCATTGAAAAACAATCCGTTTTATTATTACTAGGCCGTTCTTCATTAGATCTACGACATTCATCTATTAGGTAATTTCTTTCTCTTTTGTGTATTATTAATCATATCTTCTAACAATAGGAATGGTATAGCCCACTCCCCATCTTCTACCCTTCAGGTCGTACCAAAGTGTTCCGTTAAGGATAGGTATAACTTGAGGAGGATCTTGGGACTCAACTCACTTAGCAATGAGCTTAGTGCAAGTTGAGCAATCTGCTAAAGTTTCGGCAGATCGTGAAGAAAACCAACTAGTAAGGGCAAGGTACCCACCAAGGAGAGCGTCTTAGTCTTTCTTGCTTCATCTGGATCCCGCCCTACTTTCTCGTTGTCTTTGTGGGGTTCGGTGCACGTCATTCGCTTCCCTGTATCCACGATGGCAAAGGTACCCCGTCCTAAAAAGAAAAGTGATAATCGGGGTGAGTCTATCCACCGAACTAAGGATAAGCATCAAATAGAAAAGGTGTCCAACGTTCTGATTGTTGATAACCTGATGGAAATCAGGTATAAGTACGGTATCCCACCCTTTGTAGGTCTGATACCGATACCCCATTATTTATGCGACGTTGATGATCCCTAACGTGGTGGTGGGTGATACATTTGACACCCTTCAAAATTGGATTCCGATGTCCATTCCCCAGAATGATAGCTCTTGCCCTTAACACTTTTGACATTAACCCCGCCCAGGTCAATACCAACGGATGGTAGACTATCTTATGTCTCTCAGTCGTCGTTGGTGAATACAGGGTGGACCTAACAAGTGACGAAATCAAATGTATGTATTCCCTAAAGAGAAATGGCTTGGATAATGGAAGGGTGTACATATTGTGTGTTGTTGGGCATAGACTACACTTAAAACTCCCCGATAGCACCTCGGGTTAGAAAGACAAGTATTTTTATATTACTGGAGACGCGTGGGGCGATGGGGTCGACCTATTAGACCATCATACCTAGAACCATCACTTCAGTACATCTCAATCCCGTGCAAGTGAGTTGATAAACAAGTTAGGCCCAGATGAAAAAGAAAAACATAAGAAGGATCGAGCTTCAGAATACTTCAAATGAGAGCTACAAGGAAATTTTAACTTTAGCTCGTTTGAGAAAATCCAGGTTTGGAGGGATTATACAGACGAGGACTCAGGTTGTCATTTTGTAATGAGGTAAATAACATTCGTTGTAACTCAGACTGTTACTAACTTTTTTACTTGTTTTTGCAGACATGGACTACTTAAATGTGGACCTTGAGGATCTGATTGACACATCTGGTGTTCAAGACCTAGTACCCATATACCTACGACCTACTCCCACTTTGCCTTCTCTCACTGCTGACTCTGCTCCTCTAGACAAGCTCGTCGAGGTGCCTTCCCCACCTATGGCGTCTAGCATGTCTAGCTCTTCCTCCTTACCCCCTAGAACCGAGGTTCTTAAAAAGGAATTCCATTTAGGATCCAACTCCTTAGATCAAGGCTATGGATCTGGATGACTTTGAATTTGACGAAGTCATTCTAAGGGATGCCGTGGTTCTTGACACCCTGGTGACATATTTTGACGATGGCGTTTTTGGGCGATTTGAACTGAAAAGGGACCTCTATCATCACTTTGGGAGTGATGCTGAGCGAACTAGGGTCAGAGAAGCCCGTAAATTGGAAATGGGGGTCCAATGGGGATTGATGGTGACCGTCTGATTGAGGCGAGTTCGCGTATGTTATGGATTTATTCCTTGTTTTTCACTTGTGATATTTGCTAACCCATCTGTTTGTTGCAGGTCTTGTCATTGGCTAGAAAAGACGAGTTGTTGCTCAAGGCCTATAAGCGCGAAGTGAAAGCAAGTCGCTTGTTAGGAGGACAAGGATAACCTCCTTGTTCAGTATAGTGCAAAATTTTTAAAAATGAAGGGCGACTTGCTTGACAAGACTGAGAAGTTGAAAAAAGCAGACATCTACTGCTTTGAACAGGGTCAACGGGCAAGCCGTTTTGAACATGCGACAAAGGAGATCGAATAGAAGGCGAACTCATTAAGGGATCAAATGAACTCGTTATCTAACTCGGTGGAGATATTAAAAGCTGAGTGTACCAAGGCATACCAAAACAAGGTGGGTAGTCTCAAGACCTAGGTCGAGAAGCTGGACCTGACTGTACCTTACTTCACCTTGATGCGGGCATTTCAAAGTAGTCGGACCAAAGCCTCGTGATGATGAGGTCATGTTGGAAATCTGCCCCGAAGGTGTGGTTGAACACCTATAGTTTTTATTTTATTTTATTGAAATGTACAGTCACATGTTAGGACTGTTTGAATTGCGTAATGAATGGTATTTATTATTTTATATTTTATCATCTAATAATTAAATGCTCTATATGAAATCTCTTGTGCTTCTATTTAATTACCCCTTGCTTCATTTGTGTTTTGTCTTTTGAAATAGCTTGTGTATTTTCCTGAGAGTTTGAGGCTGCTATTTGAAATTCTGAGTCCCCTTCCTTGATTCTAGGCTGTTTTCAAACCATAACACTAATTTGCAAACTTTTGAGGTCGTTATATTTAATAAGTTGCGGGTCTAATGGACTACACTCAAGTCGATATGGACGATTTGATTGAAGCAATGTCATGTTTTTCTTGTACCTTGAACACCCCTCCAAGAGTTACCAAGAAACACTGCTTCCCTTGTTATAAGTGATAAGGTGACTCAAGTACTTCGTGACGATACCACCTCAGGGAAGGAACCCAAAAAATCCAGGGCGTTATGTGCATCATCCCCACACGTAAATGAGGAGATTAACCAAAAGATAGTCCAAGTTGCTTTGTTGTCGAGAAAGGGCACTGATACCAACCTTCCTAGTCAGGGAGCTCCCTGAACCTACCCTCATGGTAGGTAATAATCTACCAACGATGCTTATTCCTTTCAAAGAATTATCTCTGTTAGGGGAAGACATTAATTCGTTGCAAAGTGTTTTCCTCATTAAGCTCAAACGAGGTTAAAGTAGCTAACTAAGTAGCCTATTCAAAAGCATGATATTTGATAACCCCAATATTTAAGATGAATTTTATCACCACTTTGGTGTGCTTGTAGATCAACCCACCATTTATGCAACACGTAAGCAGGAGAAATGGACAATCTGGCATCTAATGGCTAGACGTGTGCTTGATGTGAGCCACCTCTAAGAGCATTTGTTAATACATATTTTTATAGATGTATTAGTTATGTCCTCTTTTTACTTTTTATAGGCAATATTTATCCCCATGGATATAGAGCAAGAAATGGAGATGTGTTGGGAAACTTTCGACTTTGTAGACCAAGAATTGGGTAGCTTGAAGGCTCGTTCTGAAGTCATGGAACAAGAGTTAGGAAAGGCGCATACTGAGTTGGCCCAGACACTCAATCAACAGGATAAGTATAAGGAAGAAAGGGATGAACTACGTAAACTAGTTGAATACTGGAAGCATAGGGCAATCGAGAACAAAATCAGCAAGGCACCTATGCTTGACAGGATCGGAAGATAAAGACCATCTTATTTCGGAGTTGGTCTAACTTTGTAATTTTCTGTCTTGACAGGATCGGAAGATAAAGCAAGATGTTATAGTTTTTTTTAAGGAAAGGCCCCTATTTTGGTGGGCTCAGGATCCTTTCTTAGAACGGGTGACACGTCTCTTATTTTGCATCCCAAGTGGGGGGTTCTTTTGGCCTCTTCACTCCATACTTAGGGGTTAACACGTTAATTTTTTGCAAGACAGGAGATATACAAGGGTGAAATTGAATCCTACCCTTCACATGCGCTTTTCAGAGAGGGGGTTAACTTTGGTGAACTGAAAACCCTTTCTTAGGACGGGCGACACACCTTTTATCCTGCATCCCAAGTTGGGGGTCTATTTGGCCTCCTCATTCCATACTTGGGGGTTATCGCGTTAATTTTTTGCAAGATGGGACATACAAGGGTGAAATTGAATCCCATCCCTCACATGCTCTTCCCAAAGAGGGGGTACACTTTGGTGAACTCAAGACCCTTTCTTAGGACATGCGACACACCTTCTATCCTGCATCCTAAGTTGGGGGATCCATTTGGCCTTTTCACTCCGTACTTGGGGGTTATCACGTTAATTTTTCGTGAGATAGGAGATATGCAAGGGTGAAATTGAATCCTACCCCTCACATGCGTTTCCCAAAGAGGGGGTCCACTTTGGTAAACTTAAGACCCTTTCTTAGGATGGTCGACGCACCTCTTATCTCGCATCCCAAGTCAGGGGGTCCATTTTGGCCTTCTCACTCCTTACTTGGGGGGTTATCGCGTTAATTTTTTGCGAGACAGGAGACATGCAAGGTTGAAGTTGAATCCTACCCCTCACATGCGCTTCCCAAAGAGGGGTTCTACTTTGGTGAACTCAAGACCCTCTCTTATGACGAGCGACACGCCTTTTGTCCCGCATCACAAATGGGGGTCAATTTTCTCACTCTGTACTTGGGGGTTATCACGTTAATTTTTCGCAAGATACCATAATACACATGAATGATCCAGAAACAAACTTTGTCGCCTATCATTATATTATAGGTAGAGTTTTCATACATACTATTTCTTTAAATGTTCTCTATTCCAACTTAGCTTCTCCATAATACCATTGCTCTTTATCTGATAAGACCCCCCTGGAGTGATATCATATATTTGGTATGGATCTTCCTACGTTATGGCGAACTTTCCATGAGTAGCTTTAACTTTGTTCCCCAATGCTCTCTGTAATATCCAATCCCTTATATTGAAGTTATTGTGTTTAACAAATCTATTGTATGACCTCTAATTATTATTTTTTTGTGATCCAATTCGTTTAAGTGCATTCTCTTTTTTCTCTTATGCTAACAAGAGGTCATCTTTCCTGAGGTAGTCGTTATCCTCTTGTGTTATTTTGGATCGAAGAGTAGATTCTCGTACTTTCAATGGGATGATCACTTTTGTGCCATATACAAGTATAGAAATTCTTTCGATAGAGTGCCCCCTGAACGATGGTGTAATTTTTCACTTTCGTCATGATCTTGTACATATTCTCCTTATTCTTTGGTAGGTTATTATGAATGAAATATTCCAAGTACAAAGTTAGCCAATAAGTTTGCGTTGAGGAACTGGTGCTCAACCGACTTTTATTCTTGTCATCCATTATGCTCAGCTTCGACAAAACGCAATTTTGATTTTACCGTTGATGCCAAAGTGTTAAGGGAATCTATGTGTGCATTTCCCCTCATGGTATTTGCTTGACCTTGAATGTTTCAAAAATTGTCTTTGTTTTTTTTCACCTCTTGCACGTAAAGCTTCATCCTTTCTTCCTTGGCCTCAATCTCATCATTGACTTGGTTTACCACAAGTCGTGAGTCGCTATGGATCAACACCATTTTGGCTCCCAAGGTCATCAATTGGCATAAAGCCAAGAGCAATACTTCATATTTGGCAACATTATTGGTTGCCTGGAAAGTGATGCTAAGACATTGCTCTATTAAACCCTAATCGAGAGTATGTATTGTCATTTCAATCCCCGATCCTCTTGAGTTGCTTGCCCCGTCCATGTATGCCTTCCACAGAGTTGGAGTAGGTACTTCCATCATCAACACAAATACCATAGCTTCTAGCTTAGGGGGGCTCTTGAGTCCATTTTGTGATAAAATCGGTGAGTGTCTGTCCCTTTATTGCTCGAAAAGGCTTATATTGTATCTCAAACTCGCTTAATTCAATAGCTATTTGAGAAAGACGACCAGATTGGTCCGACTTTCCTAGGATATTCTTCAAGAGATATGACGTTAGTACAACTATCTTATGTGCTCTAAAGTAGTGTCTGAGCTTGCGTGCTGCCATTCTTACGGTAAATGTTGCCTTATCAAGCGAAGGGTAAAATTGTTGTTAACTCTTTCTGTATTGGCTTATTGCATGCATAGTTGGTAACAAATGTTTTCACCAATGCGTTAAAACTTTTTATACTCTTAGGGGGTAACTCAACAAATCACTATTGTGTTGTCTCTTGGAATGTTGCTACAAACAACCTATAATACATGGCTTCTTTTTTATACTTCGAAAGGCTCACGACGACCATGACCATCTTAAAGTGAATAACATGGGGCACTGAGTCGTGTTCCTTTATAGGCAGGACACTTGGGGGCAGTAAATTTTAGTGGAGGTTTTGTTAACTTAAGAGCGTCTGAAAAGGGTGAGGTTGACAATTGATCAAACATTATTTTGATATTGCCTTAAGGCCTTGGTTTCTCTTGACCTTTAAATCGGTCATTTATTTTTGCCAACATTTTTTCCTCAATGTCCTTGAGCTTTTGCTCAAGGACATCGCCTAGACAATTGGGTGGCCTCGGACATCCCACAGAAGCAACATTCCCTAGGCCTGAGCATGTGCTTTTGCTCAAAGACATCGCTTGGACAATTGGGTGGCCTCGGACATCCCACAGTAGCAGCATTCCCTAGGCCTGAGCATCTTGGGAATTGATGTGGCGCATTTTGCGTCAAGTGTTCATGGGTTGGCGAGTTTGTGAATGCGGGCTCTAGAGCGAGGTGGTGCCTCTGAGTAGTAGGTATGGGTTGTCCCTCGATTACATCAGGTTGGCGAGGATGGGGATTTCGTGATGTACAACCCGATTTAGGTGGATGGATGACCCTTGCAGGGGGATAGGGGTATGGAACAAACTTTCAGTTTTCAAATAATCATCCTGCATCAATCTAGACCTGAGTTTCTTGTTATCGCTTTGAGACTTAACGAATGCTTGTTGCAAATTTGTTATTTATCTTTGGAGGCTATCCAACAAGGCATCCTTTTCACAAGATGTGCTCTTTGAGCTATAGCTAACTGAACTTGAAACTCGTGGAATAGTTCCAGCTGTGTCATTGCGGCCTGAAAGTTGCATGTTGTTGCTGACCAGAGGCAGAGAGTAACCATATTTCAAGTTGTGGTGAGACGCCTTAATTGGCGAGGATTGGCATGGCTGATCACTGGGATCGAATTCTGGATTTGGGCGAGTGATGTTATTAGTCCGTTGGGAAGGTAACATATGCCATTTCGTCCCCAACGGACTAATAGCCTCACTCGCCCAAATCCAGAATTCGATCCCAGTGATCAGCCATGCCAATCCTCGCCAATTAAGGCGTCTCAAATGTTATTATGAGATGAGCTATTTCTTTTGGGAAGGTAAGATGCAAGGTCTCAAATGTTAATTATGGACTACAAAGATTTGAGATCTCACGATGGGCGTCAATTGTTTGGAGAGATTTTAGTGTTGTAAGATTTCTAGAGAGAAGTATGAGATGTGAATAATGATTAGATCCTCTATTCATCTCATCATGGAAGTATATATATACTTAAGAAATAGGTGTTGAGGTTATATTAATAGAAGCCTTATTTTGAACTGTTAGAATACATAGTAATTTCACACACAATCAGGTTGTCTTCCTTAGCTTGCCTAGTACACCCCTTGCTCTTTGAGGAATACCATCGCTTGCTTCGAATCACAAGGTCATGCTTTATAGATTGTTAGTTGCGAGGTGCATTTGTATAACCAATCCAGGTCTTCATATACGAGCTGCTTGAGATCTTGTAAACGAAGGTGATCCAGGTCACTTGGACGATGTACCTGTTACATGTAGCGTACAAAACACATATTATGTTCATTTTTATTTATTTGATTCTCATACCAATGTGTGCTTAATGGGCATTTCTGCATAGCTGATTTTGCATGGGCCTTACAAATTTCTGAATTTTAGGATTGTGAGGGAAGCATTATATTACTCGTTCTCGTTCCACTTTACTTTTTGCATCATGGTGATAATAATATAATATATAGGTCTTGAAATGGGAAGATGTGGAAATAGGAGAGCCCAATGACGGCGAGATACGTGTGAAAAACAAGGCCATTGGGTTGAACTTCATTGATATATACTTCCGCAAAGGGGTTTACAAGCCTGCTTCTTTTCCCTTTACGCCAGGTTTGCTTTTAACATTTAGTTCTCTTGCTGAGGCAAAAGTTATTTTTCAATTTCTTTCTTGAATTGTTGGAAACATTTTATTTCTGCAGCATTGGAAAATATTGCAGGCAATAACTGTTTGTCTGTTTCTAGTTGCCTTTATTGACAATGGCTTGCTTTAACATATATCTACTTTTATTACTATGATTGCCAATGACTTACTAAGTGCATAATAATGTTTCTTGGTGATGTGTATTATCAAAACTCTGAAGAAGATTCAATGTGCATTTTGGTGCCTTTACTTTTCAATCTAACTTATTGGGTCTGTAGAAAACCTGCTTATGTGTGAAGTAATATATTTTAGGTATGGAGGCTGTTGGGGTGGTGACCGCAGTAGGCCCTGGACTAACAGGCCGGAAAGTTGGTGATCTTGTAGCTTATGCCGGTACTCCTATGGGGTCATATGCTGAAGAGCAGATCCTTCCTGCAGACAAGGTTGTACCTGTTCCTCGCTCTATTGATCCTATCGTTGGGGCTTCTATCATGCTTAAGGGCATGACAGCTCGGTTTCTGCTCCGTCGTTGCTTTAAGGTAGATTTATACTCATCCTATGACATGAGAACTCAAGAATTTGTAACTAAATCAGTCGAGAATGGTATTTTGAATCATGAAAGATATAACGAGGACTGAGGAGAATGACGAAATGAAAATTTGGATTATCAACAGTCTTGATTGTTTTTGTTAAGGGAATGGTACATGGTTGTGTTTCTATACAGGTTGAAGCTGGGCATACAGTACTTATTCATGCAGCAGCTGGTGGAGTTGGATCTCTATTATGCCAATGGGCTTATGCTCTTGGTGCCACTGTCATTGGAACTGTCTCAACCAAGGAGAAAGCAGCTCAAGCCAAGGAAGATGGAGCTCATCATGTTATAATCTACAAGGAAGAAGATTTTGTTGCCCGTGTTAACGAGATAACATCTGGGAACGGGGTTGATGTTGTCTATGACTCTGTCGGAAAGGATACCTTTCAGGTGATGAGTGCTTTTACTTGACTTTTTCTTTAAAAGATGCTTCTCTTTTGCTAATTTTGTAGAAAAGTTACAGTTAACCAGTTGGCATAGCTTACTAGAGCAACTGGCTGCAGTAGTCCTACTAGTTTCACTTTCTTCATCCATACTGTTCATTGATTTTGACGTTTTTTAAATTTTATATTAAAAGTATGCTGTTCTTAATTATTTTTTTAGTAGCTGATACATCTACAGACTAGGACTAATCTTAGTAAATTGTCCAAATTAATCCTTTAGACACCAGGGTACAGCTCTAGTAGTTAATAAACTAGTAAGAAGTAATCACATTTAACTTTTGGCTGACCTAATATGGGAATTGCTCAAAGTTAGAAGAAGCCTCATAGAGCCTGCACTTAGTGTTTCAGAGGTTTGGTAAATACGAAACTTGCAAGTTGTTTATTATTTTTATTTAGTTTGTGATCATAATGAAAATAACAGAGGATTTCAGACGGCAAAATTAAAAGTAATTTAATATAGGAATGCTGCAAATATTAACTTAAAGATGTATTTCAATTGATGTGTTAGTGCTTTATAGGATGTGATGTTGTAACTGTGGAATGTTGGAATAATCGTAAGACTACTTATTAATAGAAGACTTGTTATAGTGATGCAAAATAATAATAATAATAATTAATTAAAGTAGGTTTTATCTGTTATTTTAATTTCATATTTATCATTTAGGATTTTATTGAATAGGGCATCACATTGTACCTTAAATCTCATACTTGAAGAATGCTTTGAATATTAGAACTCTTTCTCAAGTATGCTGTCAAATTATTTCCCTTTCTATTCGTCAAAACCCAGACCTTTATTCATTTGTTATCACTTCCCTTCTGTCTATTTCTCTTTCCTATCTTCGTACCCATTTCGTACCCATATGGATATTGGGTCTTTTAATTCCTGTAATTATATAATATATATACTTTAATTTTGTAATTTTTTAGATGAGTTTCATTAATAATATAATTTAAAAGTATGATTAATTAAATCAATATTTTCAAACATTCAGATTTTTTCAAGAGTGAAATGAGAATTATATATTTTATTAATAAAAAAATTGAAAAAGAAAAGAAAAGAAAAAAAACCCACTGTCCTCCTCTCCCTTTTTCTCTCTGCCCTCTGTCTCTCTTCCTCTCTCCACTCTTTCTCTCTCACACACTCACTCTTTACCTCTCCATTCCATCTCTCTTTTTCTCTCACTAATTCTCTTTTATTCACTTTTTCTCTCTCAATTTTATTTTTTATTTTTTTAATAAAATAATGAGAGAAGGGAGGGAAATAATGAGAGGAAAAGGGAGAGGAGGGAGAGAGAGTAGAGGGGGAAGGAGAGAGAAAGAAAGAGAGGGAGGAAAAGTTTTTTTATTTTTTATTTTTTATTAATAAATATATAATTTTTAATTTATCGTTGAAAAATTTTAAATTTTGGAAATTTTGATTTAATTAATCATAATTTTAAACTACAAGATTAATAGAATTCACTTAAAAAATTACAGAATTAAAATGTATAAATCACATAATTATAGGACTAAAATAACCACCCGCCCCTACACATTTTACATTATATTGATTAATGTATACCTCAAGAGAAAAGAATCATTTTCCTATTCATTATGCCTAAAACATGCCATCCTATCAAGTCTAAATTAGTAATGTAGCTTCCTTTTCTCAGGAAAGAAATTTTTTATTGGAATATTTGTTATATCCAGGGATCATTGGATTGCTTAAAGCTCCGTGGGTACATGGTGAGTTTTGGACAGTCATCGGGTACTCCAGATCCAGTACCATTACCGTCTCTTGGAGTGAAATCCTTGTTCTTAACAAGGCCATCCCTCATGCAATACATGACCAGTCGAGATGAGCTGTTAGAGACTGCAGGAGAGGTATTTGCTAATGTTGATTCTGGTGTGTTGCGGGCACGAGTAAACCACACATACCCTCTGTCTCAAGTTGCTCAGGCACAGGCGGACCTTGAAAGCCGAAAAACATCTGGATCAGTTGTGCTGATACCTTAGAGATGTGAACTGATAAGTATAAAAACCTCCAATCATCTTATTATGTTAAAAAGAAATAAATAGATAAGTTTGTCAAATGTCAAAGGTTATGTATATTATATGTAAAGAGATCTGCGCCTCTGTTCCATGTGGGTGATGGTCTCGTATGAAATTGTGTAAAACTAGCTATCCATTGCACTACTTTGCAAGCAAAATGAGACATGTAATGTTTTTCAATAATTTTTGAGTTTGGTTGAAGTTATTATCTTTCTGAGGATGATGTGAGATTATTTGTTCTTGATTCTAAGATTTTCTGTTATTATGTTGACATGCATGATTTGGAGAACCAAACAAACTAGTTAAATGGTAAATGTACTTGAATTTGGTCTACATGCTCGTAAAATTTGCTGATGGTATGCAAAATTTTAACCTTGGAAGTAGCATGATATTTTTTTTATTAACAAATAATGCATTAGGTGAGATTCAAACTCTCAACCTTATGTTATGATATAACTTTCACCAGACATACGTTCTTGCATAAAGTAATTTTAAAAAAATCAATATCTGAAAAGAAAAGGAGGAAAACGCTAAATGTAATTTTGCAAGTGCTGAAGTGTACGCTGTACAAATGTTTGAACTTTGAAGAAAGCAGTCGAATAGTTGAGATTATGAGTTTAAAATGTTAAACTCATTTAGTTACGAATTTAAATGAACTTTTTTCATTGAACAAAGATATAATGAATTAATAAATATAAAAAGTAACAATTTATTTTTTAAAATAAAATAAAAGATAAAATTCAATTCAATTTATATTAAAATATTTTAATAAATATAAAATTTAAAGATAAATAGTAACTTAAAAAACATATATAATATTATTAAAATTAAAGAGATGATCATTGACTCAATTTTAAATTTAAATTGTATTAATTTATAATTAAACTTATATATTATTAAAAATATCAAATATTGTATTTTATAAAAGAATATTAAGTTTTAAAATTTTGAAGTTTTTTTAGAAAAGTTATGATCATTTTATTGTAAAATTGTTAATATTCTATTAAGTATTTTTGAAATATAAATTATAAAAATTTATAAAATATTATGATTCATTTTATATATTATTAAAAATATCTAGAAGTCTAGTTTTTAAACAATTTTACGGTTTGTAATTTCAAGTTTTATATAGAAAATTATGCACATTTTGTTAATAATTGTTTAGATTTAGAAGAACATTTTTTACTCATTTTGAAAATATAAACTGTTTTAATTAACAAAATTTTATGAATCATTTTAAATATTATTAAAAAATTTAGAAGTCTAATTTCTAATAAATTTTATGGTTTATGATTTTGAGTTTTTTTTTATAAAAAATTATACATATTTTATTAATGATTGTTCAAATTCAGAAAAACATTTGTTACTTATTTTAAAAATATAAATTACATTAATTTATAAAATTTTATGAATAATTTTATATACCATTAGAAAGTTTTAAAAGTTTAGTTTCTAATAAATTTTACAGTTTGTAATTTTGATTTTTTTATATAAAGTTATACTCATTTTACTAATAATTATTCAGATTCGATAGAACATTTTGGACTCATTTTTAAAATATAAATTGTATTACTTCAAAAAATATTATGAATAATTTCATATACTATTAGAAAGTTTTAAAAGTATAGCTTTTAAAAAATAAAAATAAAACAAATTACCATTTGTGATTTTGAGTTTTTTTATATAAAGTTATACTTAACGCAATATAACTTAGTTTAAAAGATTAAAAGTTAAAAATTAGAAATTAGTTATGAAACAAGTTATATCTAATTTTCAAGTTTTATTTTTCAAAATTGAAATTAAAAATTGGTTATCAAATAATTTTTTTTTAATATAATGAAATTTAAAATTTCATTCTAAAACTCAAGAATTAGAAAGTTGGAATTGAAATGGTTATTAAACATGATCTAAATGATTAAAATAATTTAATTGATTTCAATAAAAAATTAAATAAATTGTTAAGTTCCACTTACATAGTTGAGCTAAACTTATTTATAAACTAGACAAGATTAGTTTAGTTCAAACTCATTTGAAAATTAGATGGAGTTTAGTTGATTTAAAAATTAGATAAATTCAACTTAATTATAACTTATTTAAGAATTAGATAAATTCAACTAAATTATAACTCATTTAAAAATTAAATAAATTTAACTGAGTTACAATTCATTTAAGATAAGTTGAGTCTGACTTATTCATTTGACACATTAGTGTTGAGAAATTATACAAATTTTCGATAAGTCAGATTTATGAGAAAACAAGAATACAAAAATAACACACAAATTTGATAACAGAGTTCGGCCAATCTTGTTTACATCTCCGAACTTACTGCAGATCTTTTTACTGAAATGAGAGAAATTATACAAGGTGTTTACAACACTCACAACTCACAATTTAATTACACCTAAGAAAATTGTTCTTAATTTTTTCACTAAAGCTTTTTTTTCTCTAAGCTTTTTTTTCAATTGGAATGAACATTTAGATTGATTGATTCATTACAATTATACATCTATTTATAGAAAAATTTACTCCTTAAATTACAGGTTTTTTAAATTAAAGATTCCTCGAATTGTTTCTTAAATTAAGTATTGATTTACTCCTCAAATTAATAATAATCACTCTTTAATTTACTCCTTAAATAACATTTATAAGAATCTCTAACAATTAGTTGTTATTAACCCCGATAGAATTACTTAATTTTTTCTATTTTTTTGGAAATGAATACATGTGATACATATTGCAAATAAATTCTTATTCGGAAGATTTAATTAGCAAATAAAAGGGACATAAGAGCGAGAGAAGAGAATTTGGTATTTGGATTTTGGAGGGTAACTAACCAGTTTGATTTGCGAAAGGAATAGACGATGAGGGACCATTTTATGAAAGGTGATAGGAGGAAGTGACCCGTGAGCTTCAATCTCTCTCGTAATTATTAACTTCTCTCTGCGTTTCTATTGAAAAACTAAGAAATAACTCTACACAAAAGAGTTCTCTAGTTTGTATTATTTTCTTCATATTTTCATTACAATTGTATAGCTATTTATAAGAAAATTTTAATCCTTCAATTACTCTTTAAATTAAGCATTCCTTGATTTACTCCTTGAATTAAGGATTTCTTTTTTTTACTCCTTGAATTAAGGATTCCTTGTTTTACTACTTGAATTAAGGATTCCTTGTTTTACTCCTTGAATTAAGGATTCCTTGTTTTACTCCTTGAATTAAGCTCCTTGTTTTATTCCTTGAATTAAGGTCCTTATTTTATTCTTTGAATTAAGGTCCTTATTTTATTCTTTGAATTAAGGTTCTTATTTTATTCTTTGAATTAAGGTTCTTGTTTTATTCCTTGAATTAAGGACTAATATCCAATACTCCCCCTCAAGCTGGATCCAGAAGGTTTATGGATCCAAGCTTGGAAAAAAGTCGTTGAACTGATGAGAAACCAAGGGCTTAGTGAAGATGTCAGCCAATTGGTCAAAGGTTATTGTATAATGTGTCTGAATCACCTGTGATTGAACTTGTTCACGAACGTAATGACAATCAACTTCAATGTGTTTTATCCTCTCGTGAAACACTAGGTTTGATGCTATATGCATGGCTGCCTGATTGTCACAAAATAAGGACATAGGAAGAGTTGTAGGAACACCTAAATCACACTGAAAATACCTTTAAGCCATATCAACTTCACACACGGTGATTGAAGCCATTGCGATACTCAACTTCGGTAACTTGATCTGGCGATGATTTGCTTCTACTCTTCCGTGTGACCAAGTTTCCACTTAGAAAAATGTATAGTAGCCGGTGGTGGACTTGCGATCGATTGCACGTTCCACCTTGTCGGACATCGCGATACCCACGTGATTTGTGTGTTTTCATTCTTCTTCATGATGATACCACGACCCACTGATCCTTTTAAGTAGCATAAGATCCTTTTAACAAGGGTCAAATGCTCAAGTGTCGGGAAGTGCATGAATTGGCTCACAATACTTATAGAATATGTGATGTCAGGCATGGTGATTGTTAGGTAGATTAACTTACCAACCAGTCGTTGGTAATAACTTATATCCGTGAGTGGCGTGCCCTTCAAGCTAGGTTTGAGCTTGCTGTCAAGAGGTGTAATGGTTGGTTTAGCATCGCTCATGTTAGCTTCCTTGAGCAAATCTAGGACATATTTCCTTTGGTTAAGAAAGAGTCCCTCGTGCGAGGTTGCCATTTCTATACCAAGAAATTACTTCAATATCCCAAGGTCTTTAATTGCAAACCTTTATCTGAGGGACTGTTTGAGGTTGAAAATCTCGTCAGCATTATCACCTGTAATTATCAGATCATCTACATAAATCAGCACAACCAATTTGCCCATAGCTCCTGTGCGAACAAATAGTGAGGAATCGGCATTGCTGCTTTTGAAACCAACACTAGTGAGAATTGAGCTTAGCTTGGCATACCAAGCTCGTGGGGACTGTTTTAAATCATAAATGGATTTGTGCAATTTGCACACTAAATCCAGTTCATTGCTTTGAGGATGCCCGGGTGGCAATTTCATATAGACTTCTTCTTTGAGATCACCATGCAAGAATTCATTCTTCACATCCATTTGGTACATGAAGCACCCCTTGTTTACAGCCACAAATAGTAGCACTCTTACTGTGTTCATTTTTGCAACAGGTGCAAATGTTTCTTTGTAATCCACCTCGAATGTTTGAGTGAATCCCCGAGCCACCAATCTTGCTTTATACCTCTCAATTGATCCATCTGACTTGAATTTAAGCTTATAGATCCATTTATAACCCATGACTTTCTTGCCTTTTGGAAGTTTAGTGATGCTTCATGTATTGTGTTGATCTAGGGCTTTAAGTTCTTCTTGCATGGCTTCCTTCCACACCTCTTGGTTGTTGGCCTCATGAAAGTTTTGAGGCTCACTATAATTCGATATAGTGCTGAGGAATGTGGCATGGGTTGGTGTCACTCTCTTATATGACACATAATTTGAGATGGGATGTGTGGATTTATAGGTGACAAAGTCTTGAAGTCTTGTGGGTGGTTGCCTAACACGCATTGGATTACGTCGTGGAGCAGGAGGAGTTATCTCACACTCGTTCATATCTTGTACCATATTGTGAGGATCATCTTGATTATCACCATCTTCATACAGTGTACCATTAAGACGAGACCCTTCATTGTTACTTTCAGTGAGAGATGCATCAATGTTGACATGGCTGAGATCTTGTTGTTGTAAAGCCTCAAGTTCGATTCTTGGTAATGGAAACATATCCAAGATGCCATCCCCTTGACTTGTGATTTCATGTGACTTGCTGAAAAAAGGGTTAGTTTCATAAAATCGAACATCTTTAGACACAATTAATCTCCTAAGTTAGGGATCATAACACTTATATCCCTTTTGTGTAGATGAATAACCAAGAAAAAACTCTACACAAAAGAGTTCTCTAGTTTGTATTATTTTCTTCATATTTTCATTACAATTGTATAGCTATTTATAAGAAAATTTTACTCCTTCAATTACTCTTTAAATTAAACATTCATTGATTTACTCATTGAATTAAGGATTCCTTGTTTTACTCCTTGAATTAATGATTCCTTGTTTTACTCTTTGAATTAAGCTCCTTGTTTTATTCCTTGAATTAAGGTTCTTGTTTTATTCCTTGAATTAAGGTTCTTGTTTTATTCCTTGAATTAAGGACTAATATCTAATAGATGAATAACCAAGAAAAATACATTTAACAGCTCTAGGATCCAATTTATCTCAATGATGAGATTGAATATGTACAAAATAGATGCAGCCAAAGACTCTAAGATGTGAGAGGTTAATTTTCCTTCCTTTCATGACCTCTAGGGGAGACTTGAAATCCAAGACTCGGTTAGGTAATCTATTGATGATGTAAGCAGCTGCCATAACCCCTTGGGACCAGAATCTCTTTGGTACATTCATTTGTAGCATTAATGCTTTAGTTTTTTCAAGTAAGTCCCGGTTTTTACGTTCAGCTACACCATTTTGTTGAGGTGTGCCAACACAACTTGTTTGATGCATAATGCCATGAATGCTCAAATATTGTTTCATGATATGAGACATGTATTTAGTGTCATTGTTAGACCTTAAGGTTTGAATTTTAGAGGAGAAGTGATTTTTAACAAGATTATGAAAGTCCTTAAATACTTCCATAACTTCATTCTTAGACTTTAAAAGATATAACCATGTGACTCAAGAGAAATCGTCAACAAAAATCACAAAATACTTATAACCATCAAAAGATTCATTAGTTGGTCCCCATACATCTGAATGAACTAGTTCAAAACATTTACTAGCCCTAGACAAGGAAGAATTAAAAGGCAATCTAGTGACCTTAGACAAGTGACAAGTTTCATATACAATTGCATCATTTCTTAAGTTTAGAAATAAAATTGACAAAATTGGTGGAGAAGGGTGAGCTAAACGTTGATGCCACAATTGATTATCTTGGATAGGGTTAAACTTGGCTTGAAAACCTCTGGGATTGCTCTTGGATATGTAATAGAGACCATCTAAGTAAAACCCTTCACCAATCGTCTTTTTGGTGGCACAATCCTAAAAAATGACATTATGAGGAGAAAAATGGCTAAGTCCGGTTTTTGAACCACAAGAAGAGTGCAAACAGGGACATGATAACTGCAGCAAGGTCATGATAATTGCTCTATGAAACTCTCGGGTCGTTCTTTGCTTTTGTTGTTCATTTCAGATTGGTTTCCTTGAGAATATGTGGTTTATTAATTTTGGGTTTTAAGGTCTGTAGGTACAAGTTAGCAGAGGAGAACATGCTAAAGATTATGAAGGCTAAAGGTGCTGTATTTGGGAACCCGATTCTTCGACCAGCGCTAAGATCCGAAGCAAGGAAGTTGATTGGTGACACGGGTTTGCTAGATCATCTGCTAAAGCACATGGCTGGAAAGGTGGCGCCTGGTGGAACATCTAGGTTTCGGCGACGACATAATGCTGAAGGGGCCATGGAGTATTGACTAGAGAGTGCCGATTTGATTAATGCTAGGAGGGATGCTGGGGTGCAGGATCCTTATTGGACACCCCCACATGGATGGAAACCTGGTGATAACCCCCACTCAGGATCCTTTGTGCCAGAGCACTTGAGGAACTCAAGGAAGAGATGGACATGATGAAAAGGTAATGGCCTTTGGATTCTTTTATCAATTATATCAGTCTTCATGTATTGCCTAATTTATTTTATCGTTGATGATCTTTGAGTACCATTAATTTTAATTTGTTATTCTTCTTTAGCCGTTGTAACTGCTATAAGTTCCGAGGCGACAAATTTACAACGTGAAAACAATATCAAAACAATATTATCGATAATTTAAAATAAATTGTTTAGGTTGAGTTGCAGATTAGATCGTCTTTTTTAAAACGTTTCTCGTTTTTATCTAAATTTGTACAAACAAACACAATCTTGTCGTCATCAAGATAAAATAGTCCAAATCTTTGTTTTCTATCTCGGAATTTCACTGCACTGATGAAGATCGGAATGTTACACCTGTAAAATGTTGTTGCTCATAAAACTCAAAAGTAATTTTTTCTGAAAGAATTTTTTTTCTTAGTGAGATGGGTTTGCATATTATTGTATAAAAACTGAGAGTTAAGACTCTTTATTTATAGGTTTTAGAAAACGTGTGATCATTATAATAATAACGGACATGTCTGGGTAGAGAACGTAACAATATTTTTCTGAGTAAAGAAGAGTAACAGTTATTTTCTAAATAACGGTTATTTAACGGATATTTCTGAATAAAGAAAAAATAACGATCATATTCTGAGTAAAAGAAAATAAGTCATATTCGACAATGATACAATATACTTCACTAAAAACTAATCAAAAATCAAGATTAGTTATTATCTTATGAGTAATTTTTTCTCATTTTTACAAACGAAGGGATATTTTTAATTAGATGTTATAACTCTAATTCAATAATTAAATTTTCTCTTTTAATGATTTGACGTATATATATTATTTTTTCTATAACGTAAAAAACGTATATATTTTTTGTATACAAAAAAATATAATACATGTATATATGTTTGTACAACTTAAATAATGTAACATATTTTTTTTAGAGAAAAGTTAAAAATAAAATTAGGTGAATAAACATATCATTTGAAAATAAAAAAAGGCATCCAATTTATTATTAACTTGATAGATGCGCTTACAATTAATATTCATTTTTGCCGCTTCTGAAATCTGAAGTGTATTTGGATATTCAAATATCCAGAGAACATTAAAATATGAGAATATAGTTATAAAACTCGTCAGTGGTTGTTAATGTAGGAACAAATGAAGATACTGAAATCAAGCCAGTACGGACCAAACCAATCAGAATTAGAAGCTCTGCCACCAGTATTAATGGCCGGATCACCAACAATGCCATCAGACACTGAAAGAGACAAAAAAGAGTTGGGACAAAAGAGAAAATCGGGTATGATATCAGGTGAAAAGCAAGATGAGAATCATGGAGGGGGCAAAGCAACAGGTACAGCAATAGAGGACAGGGCTGCAAGAGTACAGAGACTGAAGAGCGGGTTCAGAATCTGCAAGCCACAAGGGACCTTCCCGTGGCCAAACATTGCTATTTCTCCTAAGCATGGGCTCCTTTTAGATTATCTTTTTTCAGCTTTCCCGTCCACCTCCTCTATAACCCACTTCTCTCATGTAAAAGAGACCCATCCAGCCTCCCCTGTAAAGCCATTGGCTGAAAATAGTCCCGCTAGTAGAGCCGCTTTTTGTTCTGTCTCAAACCTCTATGATCCTTTTGCGCCAACAAAGACCCACCACAAATCCCAGAGTACTACCACCAGTATCAATACCTCTCTTGACCTGAATGAAGTCCCTAACGATGGAAAGGGAAATGACACTCTTTGTGGGACTCTTACGTCTCAGAGAAAACATCAGATCAATATGGCAAATAATGCTGCCACATCTGTGAGTATTTCTTGGTCCAAGTTCTCTTTTTAATTAAATTTCTTCATTGCTCCATTAATTGAGAAGGGATTGACCCTTTTTTTATGTACCTAAACAGTTTGAAGCTGAGAAAAAGAAAGGAGTGCCTAATCAAAGGGAAAATGTGATGAGATCCTGAGAACAGCAACAACATAAGAAATGCCCCTCCTCCAATGCTTTGTGATGTTAGGGAGGTACAGTTGAGTTATAGTCTAACATTAAAAAATAATATTAGATTCTATATATACATTACACTAGCGCCTATGTTACAAACTTATAAGGTTTTTAATTGGTTTTGTTTCTCTGAATTGGTGATTATAGTTTAAGGGGTTGCTTCGTGCTTTATAAAAAATAAAAAAGAAATACAAATTTGGAGTTTTCGTTGCTCTTGGAATTTGGAGAATAACATATATCAGTGGAGCGGTAAATGGTAATGTTTCCTAAAATACTAGTTTGCGTTAGTGTATTTTAGAATATACATAAAGAACCCTATTTATAGGGTTATAACAAATGTAATACAAATATAGTATAAGTGAAATAATAAGTGTAATACAAGTGAAATAGTAGAAGTGTAGTACAATTCAAATAGTAAGTATAATACAAGTGAAATAGTAGAAATGTAGTACAACTGAAATAGTAAGTATAATACAAGTGAAATAGTAGAAGTGTAGTACAAGTGAAATAATGGAAGTGTAGTACAAGTGAAATAATGGAAGTGTAGTACAAGTGAAGTATAAGTGAATTACAATAACAAATATAACTTAACATCCCCCCTCAAATTCAAGGAGGAACAGAAACAATCAACTTGAGTTTGGAAACTAATTCTTGAAATCTGCCTGGTAGATGAGATTTGGTAAAGATCTGTTTGATCTGTGGAAGATATTAATTTGAGACAAACAGTGTCTTGAAGAACATGTTGACGAATAAAATGACAATCAATCTCGATATGTTTTGTTCGTTCATGAAATACATTATTGTGAGCAATCTGAATAGCACTCTGATTGTCACAATATAGGATAATTGCAATTGATTGGAGAACACCCATATCAGTAAGTAACCAACGGAGCCAAAGAAGTTCTTGAGTGGTGTCAGCAAGAGCACGATATTCAGCTTCAATGCTGGATCGAGAAGTGAGAGATTATTTCTTACTTCGCCAAGATATGAGAGAGTTTTCAAGAAAGAAACAATATCCAGTGGTAGAGCGACGATCAGTTGGGTCACCTGCCCAATCAACATCAGAGTAAGCGGAAAGAAGAAGATTAGACTTATTGGAGAAGTGAAGATCGTGAAACATGGTGCCTTTGATGTAGCGGAGAATGCGAAGAACCGCAGTATAATGGGTAGACCGTGGAGCAGACATGAGTTGACTAACTAGATGAGCAACATAGGCAATGCCAAGACGAGTGACTGTGAGATAAATAAGACTGCCTACTAGTTGCCTGTATAATGTGGCATATGAGAGAATAGTATCATCTAATGGAGTAAGTTTGACATTGGTTTCTAGAAGTTGATATTGGTTGGCCAAATCTTTTGTAGTGAAGTGAGCCTCAAGAAATTCTCAAACTTCTTTGGCAGTGTCAAAACACCCAAATTCACCATAGATGGAGGGTAAGGTGGTGTTATGGAACCAGGTAATAATTTGATGATGTTTACTCTCCCAGTCTTCAAGGTGGTCAGCAAATAAGGAGTTGTTTTCAATGGTTTTGTGGATGGGTATAGAGATATCACCAGATATGAAACGTCATAGCTTGTGTCTTTTCAAGAAACTTTTCATTGCTTGGGCCCAGGCTAGATAGTTAGTATCATCAAGGGTGATAGAGATTGGTTTTAGGACATCATTTCGGTCCATTTTAACGAAATAATGGAGGAAATATAAAGCAAATATATAGAAACAGTATAAAGGAGATATCCTTAAAAATGAAAAAAGGAGTTGAAAACAAGTGAGCCGAGTTGAGGTGAGCTAGGTTGGAGTGAGCCGAGTTGAGGTGAGCCGGGTTGGAGTGAGCCGGGTTGGAGTGAGCCGAGTTGAGGTGAGTCGGGTTTGGAGTGAGCCAGGTTGAGGTAAGTCGGGTTGGGGTGAACCAGGTTGAGAGTGAACCGAGTTAGGGTGAGCCGGGTTGGCTATGATGAAGAGAAGCGAAATTTTGATAGAAATTTTAGAGGTATATGAGAGGCTCTGATACCATGTGAAAAGTATATAAAGATAAGAAGAAAGAATGATTTAATGTTGTATTGATGTGTTTTAGAATGCACATAGAGAACCATATTTATAAGGTTGTAATAAGTATAGTACAAGTAAAATAGTAAGTGTAGTATAAGTGAAATAATAGGAGTGTAATATAAGTGAAATAATGGAAGTATAGTATAAGTAAAATAATACAACTGTAATATAAGTAAAATATAAATAAATTATAATATCAAATATAACTTAACAGATACGATGTTTATGAATCATTCAAAATCTCTGCAACAGATGTATTAGGTATGGGGAAGATATTAGATGTAAAGGACTTTGTGGAATTATGTAATGCTTCTTTTCTTCGAGCAACAATTATTACTTTATATGAAATGTTATATTTATTTCACTATAAAATTTGGTTTATAAGTTTTAATATTCACGTTCAAGTAATTATTTTATCACTAAACAATAAATATAAAAAATCAAAAATTATATTAGTTTATATATTTTAAATTTATTTTAAATTAATAAAATATTATTTTTGAATATCAAATCATTTATTTTATTTAACAAATGAGAGGATAAGAGAATATATATTAATGAATATGATATTATTGTTGATTTTTGTAAAAAATATTATATATTTTTAATTATCTAGATGTTGTTAAGGGATTTGACTCACTTGAAAACTCTCAGTTATAAAGAATTCAAGATTTAAATTTATCATTTCATTAATTTGCTTATTATATTATAACAATTATTATTTTTAATAATGATTGACTCTAACAATTTATTCTATTACATGTTAATATTGTAGTGTATTTTATAAATGATATTTAAACATTTCACTTTAATTTAAGTCATCACTTATTTTTATCCATAAATGTTAACTAATTAGTATTATATTTTTTATTTAATTATAATACTTATTTAAACGTAAAATTTATTATAAATGATTATTAATTAATATATATTTTTTGTTAAATATATTTATATAAACCCTTATTAAAATAATTGCATTGAGTGTAGTTTTCTTGTGATAAGATACATAAAAAAAACTGTATATTAACCAAAAATGTATCGTCAATTAATAGTAATTTATCAAATTCTTTTGTTTGGACTTTTTTATTTGTGATCAAATATGTTAGTTTTTTTATAATAATTCATTCTAAATTTTTTATAATTTTCAAAAATTATAATATATAAAAAATAATAATTTGATATTTGTTAAAAAAATGTTAATTTCTCCTTATAATATTAACACGTAAAGTTAATTAATCAAATTATTAAATATATTAGAGATAATACCTAGTTAAAAATATCATTTAATATATTTAGTTTTTTTATATAATAATTATTAAATTAACTTTGTGATTGTAATTAATTACGTGAAATTAATAATGTGTTTAAAAGGTAAATATTTATGATATTTGATATAATTAGAGATAAAAAATATTATAAAATGATATATACATAAAAATAATTTATAAAAAATTAATTTTAAATATTTTTTGGATATAATTGGTAAACATAAATATCTCATTGAAAAAATATTAACTTTACCTAAATATCTATGGGTAAAGTTATAAACTTTTTAAGTATGGTTGTTAAGTGTACTTAAAACGTTTTAGATATGGTTGTTAATTATACTTATATGTCTATAGATACAATTATAAAAAGTTTAGATATAGTTGTCAATTACATCTAAAAATATTTTAAGTATAATTGATATACGGTTGTAATTGTATTATGTATAATAATTTTAGATATTATTTTTTTCATAAAAATATATTTACTTAAAATATTATAAATATAATTAATAATTATATTTAAAAATATTTTCCTTGTAATATATATAAATGATTAGATTATATAAAAATATAACATTAATTAATTTTAATAACTCTAAATAATTTACAAGCTCTTTATTAAAAAGAATCATAAAAAATCAAACATATATGTTAGATTAGGAGCTCTTTGTTTAATGCCCAAATTGTATTTTTATTATATAATTTTTCTAATTTTTTTATTGGATTTATCACTCGAATTTAATGTTTTAGTACCAAATTGAATCAAATTCAAAATTGAATTGAGAATTAAACAGTGAGTACTAGATTGAATATATTTATCCATAATTCTTTTTTCCTCATTTGTAGTCGTATATCACATCTGACCCCTTGTTTAATATTAATGTTTGTTTTTGCATCAATGAATATTTGAATTTGCTTAAATTTATTTCTCTTTTGAGCATAGAAACACAAAATATTTAGTAAGGAATTAATGATGATGATTATCTAACCTTAAGATTAAGAGTGAACAAAAAAATTGATAAATATATTTAAATTGAGAAATTTGATTAGATACATCGTATTAGATTGATAAATTTTATAATCGATTCAGATTTAGATTAAAAATTATAGAATCTGTTCATATTCAAATTGGATTCGAATTGATAGATTTTATAATCTGTTGTATCTGATTCAAAAAAATTATTATTAAATTATAAATAAATACATATTTTATTTTATAATATATTATTTTTAAATATTATACATAACAGAATTATATTATATTATTATTTTAATTTAATAAATAAATATAAATATTTATAATAATTTAATAATTATATAGATATATTTTTAATTATTTTAATACTTTTAATTATAAATATGTTAATATCAGATTAAAATTAGTCAAAAATAATGAGTTTTTATTTGTTGAGTTCGAAGAAGTCGATCCACGTGGGTTAGTCTAATTGAATGAAAAATTATACTATTATAAATAATTATTTATTTTACTAAAAAATTTCTTTGACAAAAAAAAAATGAAGAAAGAAGAAGGTGGTCAACAGTGACCATGGTTTTTTTTTTTTTTTCATTTGCTAATCAAAAGTAGGCGAGAAATGCCTACCGAGCGAGGCGAGATTGAAGTACAATTATTGAAAAGCACTCTATTTACAAAAGAGACTTCTCGTTATCAACGGTGGCTATGACTTAATTTGTTTAAAGTTTTGATAGTTTAATGATTATGTATAGTGAGTTTGCACACGTGACATATATGCAAATATTATTTAATAAATTATTTATTTTTGTATGAGTATCGTTGACATTGTTTAATGCAAGCGTTTCTTTTTGGATGTGCTACTTCCGGAAAATCCCTTTCAATACTTAATTCAATGTAGATGTCACAAATGCAACATTTTTATTATTTTTATTTTTAATTTTAATTTTAATGGATATAATTAATGACTAAGTAATTATTGTTTCAACGATATTATGAAAAATTATTGAATAAATAAAAATTTAAAATTATAATTGAAATAATTAATTCACATACCATACCAACTATCAATAATACATCCATGCAATTTAGCCTATAAGGTTGTTAACTGGGAAAAGAGGGGTCAGGAATTCCCTACTCATTCATCATTATAATTGATGATTTATAATTTATCTTTTGTTTTTATTTAAAAAATTTGTAATAACATATTGGGAATTCAAATAAAAACTACGGATCTAAATAATTTTTAAATTTATTTATTTATTTTTTAATAATTTTTTATTTTTATTATAAATTAAAATTTATAAAAAATAAACCAATAATAAATATTTTATATAAAAAAATTGAATCAATAAAAAAATAAACAAATAATATTTATATGAAATTGAAAAATATAAAATATATATAACAATAAATACATAATCCTTTTTATATTAAAAAATATTGATAGAATATTATTACAACTAATTTAAAATAATAATAATAAATTATAAGATTTTAGTGTTTAGAATTTATGTAAAAAAAAAATTATTGCTATTTTAATAAAAAAAGTAGAATTTAAAGATAAAATATATAATATATAATGTATAATTTATGATTAGTTTGACTTTAAATATAATTAAATATATAAATAAAATATAAAAATATTAAATTTTTATATCTTTATTAAAATAATATATATATAATTTAAAAATATTATGTAATTAATACTATCTACTTTTTTATTCTAACTCTTATTATAAAATATAAATTCTTTTGTTTCTTTATTATCTATTTTATTACTCTCATTGTTTCCTAAAATCAAATAATACTAGAAAGAAGATTGAGTGATTGACAATACTACTGTCATAACATAAATTGTCCTGAAAATGACGTGATATAGTAGCTAATTTTGAATAATGTAACTTTTGACATAAATTGCTTCACGTCGTCGTTTAAGTTGTTATGATTTACCCTTTTGCCCCTCTGGTATTCTTTTACTGTTCCAGAATCTTTCTAGTTTTCACCCTCCCACTAAACTTTTAATCTCCTTCCTTTGCTTTCTTACGGTAAGTGAGTATGGTTGTCGCCGACGATGATAATGTTATATACTTCAATTTTTTTCAATCTATAGCTCTCATATCTCACTTATTTTGTGTCATGTATTTCGATCTTGTTTCTTTCATATAGGTATTGAGTGTTGTTTTCTCATATCTTTGTCTCTCACACGTTTTGAAGCAGACAACCTAGCATTCATGTGAGGAAGAAATTTCATCCTTGAATGGTGTTCGAATGAGAAGATAACGGTTTCTTGAACGCTATCATTTGGGAAATTAGCCCTTCTCTCGCTCTTTTTTTTTTCAATCAGAGGTACGCCTTTTGGTCCGAAAGTTAATAATTTCACATATGAATCAAATATGTTTTGGTCAATGATATCATCATCTTCTTCTTCTTGCTTATGTTATGTTTATTTGCTGAGAAATCTGAAGAAGGTGGTTAATTGACTTCTGCGTTTGTGGTTGGTTTATTTTGTACAGTTTTGCTTTTTACTCTTAGCTAAATTATGAAAGTAACTATGGTTTGGTTGATGACATAGTGCACATGCTTGTTTGATTGCGAAGAAAGTAGGAAAGTAAAGGTCGATAATTTCTTTTTCGAATTATTAGCTAGCACGTTGAAAAGGAATTTTCTGGAGTTTAGTATGTTTTATGATAATTGATTAACCATAGTCCATCATCAGAATTGCTAAGGTTATGAGAAATTAGTAGGATAATGTTATATTTTGATTTCAATATTATGTGATGAGTTGGAGTTTTAGCTTCTTTGAAGCTTTCTTTCACTTTAAGAATTATGTGGAAGAGTACATGAAATCTAAATGATTTTTGGGTTTTAGACTTCTTGATTTGAATGTTTAATTGAATATTGGTGTATGTATGCATTTACGTTATCCGGCAAGACAAAAAAGAAGGGTAGAGAACATTAAGAAGTTTTAGTAAATGCAATACGATAGGTCGTTGAAAATTACAGTTCATTTTAAGTGTTCTCTTTCGAGAACACAAGAAACCAAAAATTCAAGGAGTTTCAGAGAGAAACTCAAATCTACAAGCAGATAAGTGGATATTTCAAATCTCTGTAAATTTCTTTTAAAGTTTATATCTGGATGAAAATATCTCCTATTTTAACATATATTATTGATTAAGTGATGATAAAATAGATATAATTGATTGTATTTAATTATATTTTTAAATATATTTATATTTTTAAATATAATATATTATATTTATTTTTAATTTTATACTCGGAACTTCCGTGAATATATAATATGTTATATCATTTATATTTTTTAATATTAAATAATATAACATGTTATATTTATAATGAAATTTTTTTCATTTTAAATTTTAATTTTAATTTATATTTTAAAAATCATTTTTAATATGCATTTAACAATAAATTATTATATGTATTTTTTTTTCAAATTTGATTTTATTAAAAGAAAAAAAATTAGTTGAAGAATGTAATAAAATTAATCAAAATTAATATTTAACGAATTATATTTAAAAATGATGTCTTTAGATATAATATGTTAGATTATTTTTAATGAAATTATTTACAAATTTATTAAAATTTTGATAAAATTGTAGGTAAAAATTCTGGTTAGTTTAACATTGATGTAGTAGAAGTAATGAAATATTAACTTATTTATATTTTATTAAAATTATAAAATAAAAATATTTTAATCTATTAATTTAAAATTATAAAATAAAAATATTTTAATCTATTAATTTAAAATTATAAAATAAAAATATTTTAATCTATTAATTTAAAAAAAACTATTGATAGTTTAAAAAATATTAATAATAAATCGTCACTTAGATATGTCGGTAGCATCATTATTAAGAAAACGGGCTGAGACTTATTGGGCTAAGCCCACATCAATCTAACTCTTAGACCTTAGTGCCAATCATATAGTACGGCATTGGGTTATACGTCTATGTACCTGTATAAATATTTCAATACGCACAAATCGTTTACCTTCGTTCCTGAATCTGATATTCCGATTGTCTCTGGATTTTGGAGAAATAGTCTACTCGCTTTGTAGTTCGTTCTCATTGGTAAATCTATCTCAAAATCTAATCCATGGAGTCTCTCCAGTCAAATCCTAACCCTCCTCAATTCGAAATGCCAAGTCATCCTCAACATCCTTTTCTTCCTCCGTATGAAACCCTAGTCTCTTTCGATCAGGATCTTCCTCCTCCAGCCCTTCCAAAAACCCTAGCATCGGATTTTCAAGGTTTGTATCCATCCAAATCTCCAGATTCATTACATACCATGGATGCTGGAGATCAAAACTCCTCCCAAAATTCACAAATTGCACCTGAAAATGGCCACTCTACTGCAGAAAAACCACCCGACGACTCGGCTGTTGGTGCAGACGGCGCAACTGCACCGAAGCCTGAATTTCCAAAGCCTTCAATTTCTGAAAATGGCTTGACGAACACTCATGGTGGTGTAGATAGAGATTTCTCCGGTGGTGAGGAGGAAACAAGCAGGCGCCGCCGCCGTAGTCGATGGGATCCACCACCGGAAATAGATGGCCAAAGTGGAGGCGGTGGTGAGTCAGGTAGTGGCTCGAGAAAGAGAAAGTCCCGGTGGGCTGATGAGGAGCCGAAGCCGGTGATTCAGTTACCTGATTTTATGGGAGGTATTGAGTTTGATCCTGAAATCCAATCTTTGAATAGTAGGCTTCTCGAGATTAGTCGATTGTTGTCGTCGGGCTTACCTTTAGATGATCGCCCTGAAGGCGCTAGGTCTCCTTCCCCCGAACCCATATATGATAACATGGGAATCAGAATAAATACCAGAGAATATCGTGGGCGTGAGAGATTAAATAAAGAGAGACAGGAAATTATATCTCAGATTATAAAAAAGAATCCAGCTTTTAAGCCGCCGGCAGATTACAGACCACCCAAGCTTCAGAAGAAGCTTTACATACCAATGAAAGAATACCCTGGTTACAACTTTATTGGACTCATCATTGGCCCAAGGGGCAATACCCAAAAGAGAATGGAGAAAGAAACTGGTGCTAAAATTGTGATTCGTGGAAAAGGTTCAATAAAAGAAGGTAGGTTGCAGCAGAAGAGGGATATGAAACCTGACCCTTTTGAGAATGAGGATTTGCATGTTTTGGTTGAAGCTGAGACGCAAGAATCACTTGATGCTGCTGCAGGCATGGTGGAGAAGCTCTTGCAGCCTGTGGACGAGGTGCTGAATGAGCACAAGAGGCAACAGCTCAAGGAACTTGCGGCTTTGAATGGAACAATAAGGGATGAAGAGTTTTGTAGATTGTGTGGTGAGCCAGGGCATCGTCAGTATGCTTGTCCTTCTCGGACTTCTACTTTTAAGAGTGATGTTCTTTGTAAGATATGTGGTGATGGTGGCCATCCTACGATTGATTGTCCAGTGAAGGGAACTACTGGAAAGAAAATGGATGACGAGTATCAAAACTTTTTGGCGGAGTTAGGTGGAACAATGCCTGAGTCGGGAACCAAACAAAGTAGTACTCTTGCAATTGGTTTCGGGGATTCAGGAAGCAATCCTCCTTGGGCTAACAATTCCAATAATGCTGGTAATGCTTCACATCCTGGTTTAGGGTCAACTACAATCAAACCTAAGGAATACGATGAGACTAATTTGTACATTGGATACTTGCCACCAACTTTTGATGATGATGCTTTAATAAGACTGTTTTCATCTTTTGGTGAAATTGTAATGGCGAAGGTTATCAAAGACCGAGTTACATGTTTGAGCAAAGGTTATGGTTTTGTAAAATATGCTGATGTTCAAATAGCAAACAACGTAATTGCAAGTATGAATGGTTACCGTCTGGAGGGCCGAACTATTGCAGTAAGGGTTGCTGGCAAGCCTCCGCAGCCTACTGTACCTCCTGGACCACCTGCGTCTACAATGCCAACATATCCTGTTTCAAGCCAGCCAATGGGTGCTTATCCCTCACAGCAATTTACTCCTGGTGGTCCCCTTGGCAGTGCACAACCTCCTAACTATCTGAGTACTCCAGCTCCATGGGGACCCCCAGTTCCTCCTCCTTATGTCACATATCCTCCTCCCCCTCCCCCTCCCCCTCCTGGTTCGAACATGCATACTCATCCCCCTCCTGGTTCAAACATGTATCCTCCTCCCCCCATCCAGGGCCAGTTTATGGCCCCTTATGGTGTACAATATCTGCCACCACTGCCTCCTCCTAATGCTCCATCTCAGCCTGCGACGTCCAGTGAAGCACAACAAAGTTATCCACCTGGTGTGCCCTCTGAAAATAACACTTCACAGTCTGTTCCAAATACCTATTCAATGCCACCACCTGGTGCTCAACCTGCATATCCTGCATCTTCATATGGTTATGCACCTTATTACAGTGCAGTTCCTCCCCCTCCTCCTGCAGCAGTACCTTCCTCAAGTGCAGACCAAACTCAGAGCATTGGCGCTGTACCCTGGGCTACAAGTGCTCCTGTTCCAACCCCTTCTGCAGCAAAGAACTCATCCTTTGGTACAGATGCAGAGTATGAAAAATTCATGGCAGAGATGAAATGAACCCCAATTTTAGAGGTATGTGCATGTCAATGCATTGCATCTTTCAATAAGTTCAGAATGTCTGCCTGCTAAACTGTACTTTTTGTGCTTTTAATGATGTTAAAGTATAGTTTACTTTTTCTTCTGCAATTTTCAAGCTTACTGTTAACTTAATGAAGAACATCTTTAGATTCTTTCTGTTTTAGTGGATTCTTGCATTTAATTTTTGGGTAATGGGCATCAGAGGTCCTGTAGTTCGCACAAGTAAGGCTCATAAGTCCTGTAGCCTTTTAGTAAACTACATAGGTCCTGTTGCTTTCATAAAATTAACAGTAAAGTCCTATTTTGACCATTGATTGAGAAATTATGCCAGATTTTGTCATGTGTTAGTCATCTAACCAAATTTTTAAGGTTATTTCTTAACCTTCACCCTTAATTTTTTAATGTTTATGAATTCACTTTCTCATGTTTCTGTTACTGAAAATATATTGTTTTTAAAAATAAATATTCTGCATATAATCATTCATGTATTTCATTATTTTTGTGATTTTTCATTCAAATTTTGATTGAAAAACTCCACAAGCAATGGTTCAAGCACCAGTACTTTATATTATGGCATTCTTAGTATGTCTTATATGAAATATGAACCTATTTGCTTAATATCTATGGCATTTGATCTTTTTTAGTATAGGGACAACTTTGGATGGGTATTGAATCTTGGTTTTTTCTTATTGTTTCATTTTACGTGATGCATCTTTATATGATGTCTCTTATCTTTTCTAGTCCAATGTTGGAAAGATCACTTAGTACCTTGTATATATCAAGGGTCATTTTCAGAACACAGGCGATAAATTAATGCCGTCGATGTAAGTATAATTTGCCTAAGAAAGATCTAGAAAGAGTTGTTGAACTCTTATATTCTTGTTGTTTAACAGTAAATTTTATTCTTACTTGTTAGCTCATGCCCTGCAGAATATTTGATATATTCCGTCTCCATTTGGGAAGTTATCGTATTATGGTGCTCTCTGATTGGAGAGGAGGGGAGCTGATAAACTATATAGTTTCATTTAACTAACTCTGACAGCCTTATCATGCAGTGATGTTCTTGAGCATGTCATCCTTAACATTTTTATGCCCTTGTGGGAGGCAATTTTATTGATTTTGAAATTTTAAACTACTTAATACATTGAATGGCTTTGCTCTGCTGTATGCACCATATAGATATAATCATACCATTTTATTTTATCTTGTTATATCAGTATATAACCTTTCTTCCTTGGTATTATTGTATAATTTTGACAGGCCTGATGTTTCTTGGCGCTCTTGTGAACCTGATTTGTATACCTCTTGCCATGACTTTCTTGAAAGTTTGGGACTCACATCTTTAACCTTGTTGTACTGTGTTATGACCTGTGCAGAGACTTGGGCTGGAATTTGGTTAATACTGTCTTATATTCAAGGAGCTATGACTAAACTTTTTCTGATGATTATTATTATGGCTTTTCTATTGGACTTATTTTGTTATTTGTGGTTGTCAGTTCTCTTTTACATAAAGTCTGGTAGCTAATGTTTCCAATGTTTTTCATTGACTGGACTCACTATCATCTGGTACTGACATTCGTTGTTGTGACATTTACTATGTGTACTGTTTACTTTTATGAATTGACTCTAAGCTTTTACCAACTACCTTGGTGCTGAAGCTGCTTCACAGATGCTTTTCTGTTCCAGTTAGAAGGTAATCATACCTGGATATTTTAAGTCATTTGAGGTAACACCCGTTGCACTCCACTCCATTACAATTTGATTTGATGGATCTATCAGTCTCTTTGGTAGTTATACAGTGCATTCATTTATTTGCACCGACTGGGTTTTTGAATTGTCAGAAGCTGTTTCCATTCTATGCTTTGTGTACCTCCATAGGAAGTTGGATGACCACTACTTAAGAGAAACCAATCCTTTATGCAGTGCATCTACTATCACACGTATTGTTGTTTCAAATTTGTGATATATGAAGAGATCTATTTTGGCCTGTCTATCTTAAGAAATGTGTAGAAGGTGATCCAAATGATCTTTTGGGTTCTTGGTTGATTTCAGGATGGAGGCTGGCTGGATTGTGTCAGTGTCAGAATGGGAAATTGATCCCTAAATAGAAAGAAATGGTAGTAGTTTGCTTTGCTATTTTATGATAGCTTTGTCACGTACACTTAATTTTTCTATGCTCGACTAGGAATTGCCAGCACCTTTGTTTTAAAACGTTTGCAATCATGTCAATAGCACAAGTTGATTGGATAAAATTTCTAACAATATATTATTAACATATATCTTAACACGATTATTGGCATCAAGACCTTCTAAAACTTCATTTGCTGTCAGCCGTATGCAGGTTACCAGGATATTTGTAGCTATTCTTACATGAGCTGTGTTGCAGGAGATTTTTTTTTTGTTTTTTTAACTCTGTTTTGTTTCTAACAAGGGAAATAATAGGCTTTCGTGCAGGTTACTAGGCTCACCATACGAAGAGATATGGAGGAACAAATTTGCCCCCTAGAAAATGTTAACATTCAACGAATTTATACTATCATAAAATATCGATCATGTTGTTAAATTCTAAACCTTAATGGGTGAGTACTTATCACTAAATGATTAAAATTAAAGCTTAAAATTTTAACTAAATTAATTTAAGTAGATGATCATAATGTCCTTTCGTAGCTCTCCTTGAGCGACACTGCTTACCGTATCAAAACTCAGTAATCTTTAGCTGCCATTGTAGTTAAAATTTAAAAGCGTAGATTTTTTTTGGGTCAAATTAAAATCATATAGTTGAGGTTGATATTTTTCTTTAGTAGTCCTTTGGTTATATTATCACTGAGTAGCTTTAAACTTACCATTTTGTCTGTTCACCAATAATGAGTTACTAACCGTTTCTGCAGTTTAAAAATTACTTGGTTCCGACCTGGTTGCTTACAGAGTTGGTGTGTTGGTAAAGCGCCTTCAATCTACTTAATATGGTTGTAGCCTCACTAGAGTTAATACCTAATTGAAACGAGTGGTCTAATAAGTAACAATTTAGAGTTTTTCTATGTCTACTCCTTTAGGCTTAAATTGTGTATTTTTTTTTAAATTATAGTGTTCTAGTTAAAAATACAAGGCTATTGGTGCCTTTTTCTTGCATAAAAAATAGGATAAAGTATTAGATCATTACTATGACACCTAATCGAATTAACTTGGACCGGATTGTATCGGTTTTATAAATTAAATGTTTTTATTTGATTTGTATTAATTAAAATCGTTTTTTAAATATTTTGGTTTGATTATATTAATTTTTAAATTGATTAAAATATATTAAATTTTTTGTATTATTTTTCATAAATTGTTAATTAAATTTTTTATATTTTAATTAAGGTATATTATTAAATGTATTATATCTATATAATAACTGGATCAAATGGTTACAAATTGTTAATTAAATTGAACTAAATAGTTGAAAATTGTAATCAAATCCGATTGAATTTTTTGGTTATAATATTTGTAATAATTAAATAATCTGTTCTTGTTTGAGTAATATGAAAGGGTTTTATTCAATTAAAGTTTTTTATTCAAAATTGGAGTGAACTAAATGGGGACAATCTTAAGTGGGACATTAAGAGGTTGTTACCAGTATTATTGAAATCCATATGAAATTTTAAGGTTAAATAAAATATCAAGGGATATAACACTTAACTGTTTAAAATAAAAATCAAAGTTATTTTTTAAATATTATTTTTAATTTGAATCAATAAAAATAAATAGGTGAAAAGTAAGATAATAAATATATATAATTATTATATATTAAATAATATTAATAGAAATTTGTTAGTATAAATAAATTTAAATAAATTATAATGTTTTATATTTTTAGAATTTAAATAAATTTTAAAAAATTATTATTATTGATATTTTAATAAAAAAAAAACTTAAAGATTAAATATAAAATATATTAATTATGATTAATTTGAATTTAAAGGTATTTAAATAATATGAAAAATATAAAATGTTATTTTTTTATATATTTAATAAAATATGATATTAATAGTTTTGAAGAACGGATTACAGGATGCAGTCCGTCCTTGCAGTTAAATTGGATATAGAGTTGAAATCTTGTTCACGATGCGTTCAAATCTTTGCAGTTAATTGACATTTGTGACAAATAGTTGGAGTTACAAACTTCAAAGCATATAATTTTTTTTCTTTTTGCTATTAAGGGTAAAAAGTAAAATGGGTTCGGTGATTTTGTTTAGAGTTGATAGATTTTTTTTTCCTGTAAAATCACAGTGATTGTTATAAAAATGTAACTTAATTTTAAATTGTTATAAAATTATCAAAAAAAAAATATTGTTATTGTTACGTGAGCATATTTATTTTTTAAATTTTGCCAAAAAAGTAATAAAAAAATTACATAAATATGATCATTGTTAAAACATTTTTGTTAGTTTTTTCCAAGATTTTGTGTAGTAATTAGAGTTTAGTAGTAGTTTTATAATAATCCGAAGTTTAGAGGTATTTCTAACTACCACACCATAGTTTGATTGTAAAAACATGTATTTGCCCTTCGATCAATCCTTGTCTAAAATGTTTGAACTGGGGATGATTGTTGTGAAAATGACACAAATGTTTTTTGAATGAGTATTTTTTTTATGCAAAGTTTCTTTCATATTATTAACTGTAAGCAGCCAACTAAAAACCTTTTCGCAAACAATTGCAGTGTGAAATGTGTACATTTAATTCTCAAAATATATTTTAAATATATAAATATCACATGTTATGATATCTTCTTCTTCTATTTCTATTTATTTTTATTTTTCAGATGCACAATATATTTTTATTCTAATAATAAATCTTTTTTATTATTTTTTATTAATAATAACTTAATTCATATAAAATATACGGGCGAGTCTTTTACCAAAGCTTTATATATATATATATATATATATATATTTTAAAAAATAATACTTAAATATTATACTCTAAAATTTAATAATATTGTTATAAAAAATGACTGTATAAAAAAATTATTTTTTATACCTTTATTTTTTTTTTTAATTTTTTTATTATAATTTATCTTTATCTAATATAAATAAAAATAACAAAATAAATAAAAATTATCTTTATCTTTTCGTCACTTATTTTTATAATATTTTTTTTGAAAATAATATAATTAAATTATTATAAAAAATAAGTATAAGATTTAAATCTCATTTTTACAATAAATAAAACAAGTTTTAATTTTTTCTTTAAAAAAATTATTGCTTTCGTATATGCTCGGACAATTTGTACTATTTGATCTTTTAAAATATAATTAAAAAGTGAGGTAAATGATAGAGTCCATGATGACTTGAAAAATATAATAAACATTATCAGATAATTTTTTTGGAAAAACCAGTACATTGAATCTTGATGGGTCATATCTACAAGTAATAATTCATTAAGGTGGCGTTTGGTTCGTGAAATAGATCAGAATCGAAATCGAAATCGAAATCGAAATGGAATGGAATGAAAATGAAATAATATTGTTTGGTTTGATTACTGGAATCAAGCTCGAAATCAGGATTACGGTGTTTTGTTTACCACTGGAATGAAATGAAAAAAACTATAAATTATCTTAATACCCCTACATTCAGTAAAGTTCAAATAATGTCATTTAATTACTATTTTTTCGTCACACAAAATACATTATTGAAATCATTATTTTTCTAAATAATTATTACTTAATTAAAAAGAAATATATTATTAAAATTATTATTTTTCTAAATAGGGTTTAGGGTTTTGAGGTTTGGGATGTGAGATTTAGGGTTTAGGGATTTAGGATTTGGGGTTATATTTGTGGGTTAAGGTTTAGGGTTAAAATTATTATTTTTCTAAAAATGGTTTAGGGTTTTAGAATTTTGGATTTAGGGTTTTGGGATTTATGTTTTAGGGTTTTGGGTTTTAGGGTTTTAGGGATTTATGTTTAGGGATTTGGGGTTTAGGGTTTTAGGTTTAAGGTTTAGGGTTTAGGGTTTTGGAATTTTGGAATTTTGGGTTTGAGAATTTGAGATTTGAGTTTAAGATTATATTTTAAGTGAGGATAAAATTGAAAAAAAAAAGTTTAGATGGGAATGGAATTATAATTAACAAAAGGGGAGAAAGAATTATGATTCTTTTTCTTTTAGTAATTGATTTCATTTCGTTCGACTATTCCGTCAAACCAAACACACAAAATGGAAAAAATTAATTTTGATTCCTTTCTATTTCATCCGACTAAACATGTAGTAAGCTCTTTCTAATATTTAGATGCATTTTCTCATACGGCGAAGTAAGCCATCATAGGAAGAAAAAATAATAATAAGTAAGATAATCTTATATTGTTAAAATCATTTGAAACTTACCTAAAACTGGTCAAGTCAAAGCAATAAGACTTTGCCAGAGATGCAATGTCCATGTATCGGAAATTTGATGGTACATGCTGGCAACTACATCAATGGTCTAATGGTCTTGCAGGAGTCCATACCAATCTCAGATGTGACTTCGTCATTATTGTAAGGCTTTAAAACTAGTCGTAAGCTTTACCATAATTTTGTAAAATACTCTAACCTCTTACATACTTTTGAAAAATTGTTGTTAGACTAGTAGTAATCCTTGCAACATTCTGTAAAGTAATAATGAAAAACATTGAAAGTAACTGTCAAGTAATAAAAAAATTAACAAAATAAAGATAACTTTATATTTAAAATGTGATTGAAATAAAAAAAACATGAAAATTCATCACGAGTCACTGATCCATTTTTTTCCTTATCTATATCCTTAAAAAGCAATATCCCGAACCAAACATACAAAACCTTAAACCTATTCACCAAAAATAATAATAATAGCAAGAGAAATCTCAAAAAGATCATACTTAGTTATAAGCTTTGTCTAGCATTATAATAATAATAATAATAATAATAATAATAAAGATCATACTTAGCTATAATAATAATAATAGCTTTGTCTAGAACAATACTTACTATTGTTAGAGTAAAGTTTACATGTTTAAAAATAAATCTTTCTAAAAGTAAGTACTATTATGAAAATAGTATTTATTGTTCTAAAATATCAATTTAAAAAAGAAAAAAGGTTAACATATGTTCTAGTTGTGGCATTTTTCTAAAACATTGTATTAAATTTCTAAGTGTTTTTTTCTTTATAATTTTTTATATGAGGAACTTTTCGTTAGGTTTTTTGGAAATTTTTTTTTTAAATTTATTTATTACAAGTTTGTAATAAATTATAACTGATATATATCATTATAATAAATACAATAAAATTTATATCATTGTAATTAACGAGAAGATGTTACGTTATTATAATATAATTGTAGTATATATATATGCGGTAATTTTTATTCGCAATACTAACAATAAGATATATGTGCAAAGATGAAAAGCCTAACATCTGTAGCTATATGCCTCAGTGGATTCGTTCTACTTTTCTATGTAAGCCAACCAAGGTTCGATACTCCGAAAATTCCTTTTTTCTTTTCCCTTCACAATTTTGTATTTTGTTTCGAGGAAAATCCATGGAAGGCAACGGTTCCTCCGGTCGTCGGAGGAAGGTAAGGACCTTCAATCCTATCAAAAATATTGTTCATCTTAAACCGAGGCCCTCTGGCTTAACCAAAATTTTAATTCAGATCTCAAGTCTTGAAATGTTTTGACATATTTATTTTTTATTTTTTTATTATCTTAAGTTCGTTCCAAGAGTCTCGTCTCGCCGGAAGCCCAACCTCACACCGCAAAGACGGTATTTCTCTGAAATTTAATTTTCCCTGAAGATCTTAATTTCTTTAAATTATTGAGACCTAAATTGAAAATTATTTTTGGCTTGGTTTAAAAAAATATGCAGAGAAGTGAGTGAAGCTGACGAAGAAGCTGCCGAGGCGAAGTCTCTTCTCCGTCAGTTCAATGTAAATCTATTTATCATATTTACTGCTTTCCCTCTTTAGCTTGGCGATTCTAATACTCAATGCTTTAGATTTACGAATTCCTTTACCAGGTTTGAATAATCTTTAATCTATCTTTTTTTGTTTTATTCTATTTTCTATATTTTATATTCTACATTCATAACTCTTTTTGGTACTTGGATGATTGTTTTTGTTTACTCATGACTGTTGTTGCAATAAAAATGTTTTAATTATACAGTGTTATTATTTTAAATAAAATTATGATTTTAATAATAATAATTTAAATTAAATAAATATCATTACCTTACTTATTAATGAAAATAGGTTAAGGATATGTTTGGAATGGGTATATTTTCAGGCTAAATTCTAAATTAATTTTACCGTGTTTTGTTTTAGGATCACTCTCTAAAACTAATTATTTTGATTTTTTTTTAATCAACTAATTTTCTTTCAAAATTTTCCCATGTTTTTAAGTAATTTTTTCAAAGGATTTTTTTTCCCATTTTTTTTAATGGATTAACATGAACTATTTTAACCATTATGATCTTGTTATTTCATAAATTTTTAAATTTTTAATTTATTCAATTTTCTTGAATATTGTAGGGTTTTTTTTTTAAAATGAGTGTTTAATTCTTGTGAGTTTTCTATAGTTTTTATTTTATCTTTTGTTATTTCTTGACATAGAATGAGTCTATAGAGTTGGAATGTGATTGACTCTGTTTTTTTCTAGAATACATTCATTTGTATTATTATTATTATTTTAAATAACAACTCGACTAACCCATTCATTCCAAACTTAGACCTCAAAAATCTAATAACTTCTCAATAAGGATAGATGTTATTGTGCTACACATGCTTGGCAGACATTCCATTGTATTTTATTCAAACGTTTTCTGCTAAGTTAACAATGATTGGCTCTCTCTTTTTTACAGGAGAATGTAACGAGACGAGGACTCAAAGCTGATAAGAAATGTAATTCCTTCCTAGACTTTGTTTTCATATCATTAAATTGGTTATTGCAAATTATATCGCACTGTTTATATTCTTGCTAAATTATTATATTTTATTATTGCTATTATTGAGTCTCTTTTCTTCTAGTTTCTTTTATAGAAGGCTTTGCAATTCACTCTCTTCATTCACTAGTTTGTTTTTGTCCTCCCCCCCTCTTTCTCTTCCTTTCTCTTTTTCTTGTGCACGTTCTGACTAGACTGCCACTTTTCAATGTTAACCGAACTTAAAAATAGTAGGGAAGAATGAATAATTATAAATTGAAGTATTTTATTTTATTTATTGTCGAAACTTATCATGAAATTTATGAATCCCATCTCATGAATGAGCCGTGAATTTAACTGCTGTAAGTCTCATAAACCAATTATGGTTTGACTAAAAAAAAAATGAACCGCTACGTCTCAGTTGGGATTTAACCATGAATTGAGATATATAGCGTTATTATGTTTTGTTTAACAACCATTCTAATGTCTTCTGCAGCTTCAGTTCAAGTTGCATTTGGTCATGGGGATTCATCCTCAATTTACGTAAGGTCCTATGGGACTTCCCATGACGGAAATGATGGTAAAAAAAACAGCTTGGATTTGAATGGTTCTGACGATGATGGGAGAATTTGCTTGACTTTGCCTTCCAAAGAAGACGGGGAACGTGATTTTAAAGATTCTGATGATGGGAAAATTTGCCTGTCTTTGCCTTCTAAAGATGAGGAATGTTCTAATGATGCTACATCAAATCTGGTTGTCAAGAAAAAATATAGAGAACCTTGGGTGAGAAGCCTGCTCTCTCTCTCTCTCTCTCTCTCTCTACACTTCATAGACACACATTCAGTATATGGCTTTTATGCTGATGCAGGACTACCAAAATAGTTACTATCCCACTGTTCTTCCTTTAAGAAAACCTGGCTCTGGAGACCCAGGTACATGCTTAGGAAGAACCATCATAGTTTGGAAACTTCGTTTTATTTTATTCCATGACGATATCAACAATATGTACTAGTCTTTTATAAAGTTCATATATTTGGCCATGATGTTTAGTGACCTCTATTTGAGAAACCCCCTAATGTTTATTATACCTAGTGCTATCAATTCAGCCCAGGGGCCTCAAATTTTGGTGCAAGCACATTTGTTGTTTAGTTCTTACATCATCAAACTCTCTATTCTTCTCTTTTTGGTAATTAGATGCTTATACCATTTTTAGACTCAATGGAAGAGATAAAAAGGGAAGCAATAAGACATACTCGTATGTTCATAAAAATTAAGTTAATTGTTATGTTGTTTCTGTCAATTCTACAATATATTAGCCTTGTTCATCACTTTCACTAATGCCCATTGTATTTTTTTGTCGACATAATGGCGACTGTCAATTGCATGCTTTTATTACTTTTAGAACTCCTTGATAAGGCAGAATTTGGGGAGGCTGCTACAAATGCAGAGTATGATGAGAATGCTATTGCTCCTGCTTCTGAACTCGGGTTGATGGTGGGTAATTAGACCAGTAATAGTTCTTTGAAAGCACATAACACGAATAAAGAAGTTCTGGAAGTTTTCAACATATTGTTTGTATCTTATGGCAGGAAGAAAATGAAGGAAAGATGTTTTTCTTCCAGCTTCCTCATGTCCTTCCAGTAGTGAAACAATCGGGTAGTGTGAAGGGGAAGGATAAGGTTGGAAGTTCATCATCTTCGATGGGCATAGGTGCTTCAAGTAAACGTAGTAAGTTGGAAGAGTTGCCAGAGGGGTATATGGGGAAAATGCTGGTTTACAAGAAGGGAGCTATCAGGTTGAAGCTAGGAGACATTACCTATGATGTGAGTTTTAGTATTGTTTACTTTAAACAGACAATAGCAGAGAATATATGCACTTGCACACACACATATGTCATGTTTATGTCATTGGAGTAGAAGGTCCTAGGGTTGGTTTGTTTATGCTTTGTTAAAAGTATTTTAAAAAGAAAATGCTTTTAGAAATAATTACATTACTAATGAACTTTCCGAGTTGTGAAAGCACTTCCGGAGTGCTTTTTAGTGTCAGAACCCTTTTTACTGGATCTTAGAAGCATAAATAAATATATTCAAAACTAGTTGTTAACCTTTGGTTGACTCTGCTGCATGTCATGGTTTATTATTACCAGAAAATGAATTCATCATATGCTTTCCCTTATCCAGCATGGTTCTGCCCCCCAAAACCTATGGAATTTTAATTTTATCTGACAAATTGCATATTCAAAAAGCAGAGATTATGTGTATTTCATTACTGAAGCTGCATCATAGATTAAACTCAAATAAACAAAATGATCTGTATTTCGGTGGCACATGTGCAGGTTTCAGCTGGTGTAGACTGCATGGCTGCTCAACATGCTGTGGTAATCAACACTAAGGAGAAACACTGCTGTGATCTTGGCGAGCTTGGAAAACGGGCTGTTGTGGCTCCTGATGTCGATTCACTGTTGCATAGTTTCATTGACTTGGATTAAAACACCTTGAAGAAATCCTTAGCAATATGAACACATTGAAATTAGTAAGAGAAATGTGCACTTGATGACCTAGTAAGTGCGTGTATAAAAGAAAGATACAGATATTGGGGTACATATGTATGTAGAATCCTTAACAATGTTAGCTTAGCACCAAATGTCTACTAAGATTAACTGCCAAATTCCACTAGGTACCATTGGCTGATTTTCCAAACCACATCGAAAACGTTTACCAGTTGTATATACTTGATTTTAGTAGGTTTGCCCAGTTTCTTACTTCAATCTTCCCTTTTAAAGGAGGGAGATTAAATATATAAATTTCATATTTATTTTAAAAGTTATATTTAGTTTTTTTTTAAATGTAATCTTATTATTATTAAAAAGTAATAATACAAAAACAAAATTATAACAAAAAAATAAGCAAGAGATTTCAGTCACTTTTAATAAAAGAAATGAATTTGAAGTTAGAGCTTTATTATAAAGATTTTGAATAGAAAATTAGATGGTTATTTTAATAATCATAATCCTTTCGTATCGATTTTGAATAATTTTAAGTAATAATAGTTGATCAAATTTAACGATAGTTTTCTAATTATTTGACTACTATTATTGTTTTTAATATTCATTTAAAAATATACAGTTTAAAAAATTAAAAAATTAACACAATATTTGTTCTATCATGATGTTTTATAGTTATTTATCATTTATTTTTAAATAAAATAAAAAATATATACATAAATAAAGAGTATTTAATTTAATTATTTAAAGTAATCTACGTTAACATTAAAAATATATTTTATTATCTAATTATTTATATATAAAAAATATAATATTAATATATATATTTAATTTTGATTAATCATGATTTTAAAATTACAGTAACTATAATGGGTAACTATAATCATCTCAAGCATAATTGGTTATTTTAAAAAAAAATTAAAATTTTACTCCATAATTTTAATTATCTCCACAAAAACATTCATTCCTAACGTTGGGTGCAATATTAGTTTTGAATAGATATTTTACCATTTGTGACCAACCGACACTGGTCCCAATTTTTGTTTTTTTTTTTTGCCAAGTATAATATTCACATTCTTCACGTTAAAGAACTAGGATTTGAACTTTGATCTGTTGGTACAATACAAAGAAGGATAAGAAAAAAAGTATAGCATTTGAACAGTAGCAACAACCACAAAAGAAGCATTTGAATACATTATCTATCTTCACTTGAAACTAAAGTTTGGTTAGACCATATCCTTGTGATAAAATGTTAATTTAACATTCACATGAAATGTAGTTCTTAACAAACCATAAAGTAAACTGTGCCTTCAAGGAACTTGAAGCCATAAAAATCATCCATTGTGTGTTTGTGGTTGGGGGGAGGGTTAAACACCCATGTCAAGTCGTCAAATTATCATCAAGCCTAATGAGCACGAACAACTGCCACAATCAACAGCACCATAACCGAAAGCATGAATGATGTCCTCAGCTTCTTTGTGAAGAGATCGGTGGCTTCAGTTGACATTGTTTCTTCCTCCGGACCATGAAAAATTCCATTGACAAGCTTTGTGATTTTTCCAATTACGTCCATGACTTTGTCTTTAGTGTTGTCCAAAATCCAATGAACAAAATTTTTTGCTTCATCGGGAATCTTGGGAGCATCATCCATACCCAGGGGAATGCTATTCTCGGCTGCCCAGAAATTTCAATCATTAAACCATGGGGAGTATAGTGTACCAGAAGATTTTTTATTTTGTTTTCTAGAGCAGAAGGCTACTTATCAATTATCATTGCATTTTCTTTCAATTCACAAAAATAAGATGAAATGCAACAAAGAAACAATAAACTAAAAGGCCAAAAAAGTAAGAATTCATATATAGAACTTTACGCAGTATGCAACCTCTGAAATAAAGCTGACTTGAAAATTCAGATAGATAATTTGAAATTGAAATTCAGATCGACTATCATGCATAAAATTCAACACAATACCAACTTTTTTAGGTGGCTCCAAAGCTCAAGTTCAGTCCTGACTCCCCAACAAATGATGAATAATTTTCACAAGGGAGGAGGGGGGGCATCATTCCAAAAATAATATCTAACAGGTTGACAAAAATAAAATGAATATGATGGTGGTGATATGAGGAAGATATTGATAAAGATGACCTACAACACATGCCATATTATATTTTATAAATTTCAAATGGGTAACTTCATATTTAGATCTTAATTTCAGTTTGTCTCTCCAATTTCAGGACAATGGAATAGAAACACGAAACCACTTAAGTTATTAGGAAAATAATATCTTCACCAAAAGTTTCACCAGAACATCTTCAACTATAACCAATGAAATACATATGAACCTGCAAGGTATGACTCTCTGATCTCCTTCACCGCCTCATTGTTCAGAACAGCATCCCAAACTGATTTATCTGATGATAATGAAACCACCATTCTCTACAGAAGAAATATACTTATGAAATGTCAAAATTAATATACTCATGATCGAGAGACAGAGAGAGAGAGAGATGGACATTTTCTCATTTAAAAAGGACAAGGGAAAAAAAAAAGTCTAAAAAACTGTTATGCTATATATAACAATTCTCAGCAATGCTCTGCATATATAGATGGATTTAATTAATGTATCAGAAATGCACTTTGAATTATTGTGACATTACTTTGTGAGCAAAGTTCCTACGTATCACAATTGACCTGTACGTACCATTTAAAATGAACCCGTCATTTAAGTTACACTAGGGTGCCAAAGTTATACATTATTGATAAGCAGTCCATCATCTTTCTTTTCAGAAAAACAAAATAACTGTTTTCAGATATCTGCTAAACATGTTCTACATTTTGCAGTCTTTACTAGCAAGGTGGGCATTTATAGCATCCTGTTAAACCACTGGATTCAATTTCTACCCCCTTCTCGTTCCACAAGGCGTAAAACCGTGAAGATGATAAAATAACAAATAGTCAAAACCAAATTATCAGTTTGTACATAAATAAGCATAGTTTGAAGTTCAAACTAATCAGTTTTAATAAGCCCGATGTCATATTGAAAGCAAAAAAATTTTAAGAGTCTCAAGCATCTTTAGATATCTTCCATATCATTAACAAATTTTAGAAAGTTATGAAATTCAGATCAGATCCTTTTTTCCACAAAATTTTAGCCAGCAAATAATAAATTTCACCTTTATAGCTTGGTCATTTTGCAACATATGGAAAGCATCATAAACTGTGTCAATCCCAATGGATCTTGAATTACAAAGATCAACAGATGGCTCTATCCAGTCTGACTCCGACCCACCTGAAGAAACTCTGTGCATCAAGCCATTTGGGCTTGTAATTAGTACTGCATCAGCTTTACCAAGTTCAGAAACATACTTATCCCTTACAAACTGGGGGTAAGGAGTATTAAACCTACAAAGAGAAACAGTACCAAGACAGCGGAGTTTTAGACTAAGTGCAAAAGGAATTTCTATAAAGCAGTACTAAACAAAAATATAGAAGGCTCATTGCTATGCATCCTCTAAAGATACAACGAATTAGCTTTATGTGCTTTAAAGATCACTGTTATATATGACAGGGCAAGATGGGTTTGCCTTGCAAACTCTTTCAAAGATAAAGAAAAATCACCTTATGCTTCAGTTAAGTACCATCACTAACATGCAATACTATAGTGTTAACCTATGATTGAGCTGCAGTTATGCCTCTTTCATATCTATTAAGGCGTTAGGGGTCCTTTAGCTTACGCTAGTGGAGGACATAATTCCCATTGCTTTTTAGTAAACTACATAGATGTTGCTTTCATAACACTAAAGTCATATTTTAACCATTGACTAAGAAATTGTTCCATGTTCTGTCATGTGCTGATCATGTGACCAAATTTATAATCATTTACCTTCCATGTCTTGATTGCAACCCTAATTACCTCAATAAAATTATTATTCTAAAAATACCCTTACAAATTTGGTCACATAACCATCAAATGACAGAATCAAATCTAATTTCTCCATCAACAGTTAAAACAAGACTTTAATGAATTTTATGAAAGCAACTAAACCTATATCATCCATTAAAAAACTATGAGACTTATGGAATCCATTCGTGTAAGCTGTAGTACCCTTGGCACCATTCACCCTAAATTTATAACACTACTATGGCTAAATTAGAACTTCTAGAAATTCATAGCTATAGTCATCGCGCAAAGAAAGGTGTACCTGGATCAGAAACAATTTCAGTTGGTGGTTCCAAATGTTAACAATATAACCTTTGGCACCTTTCAGCCTAAATTTATAACACTACTATGGCTAAATTAGAACTTTCTAGAAATTCATAGCTAAAGTCATCGGGCAATGAAAGGTGTAGCTGGATCAGAAACAATTTCAGTTGGTGGTTCCAAATGTTAACAACATACACCACAAGATACATCATATAATAAAGAGAATTAGAGATAACATATAAATAATTCTATGTTCTCCTTCCTGCAAAATTTCTGTGTTATTTTCCCAATTTAATTGATGGGATGTTTGATAAATTAAAAGAAAAAAAATCATTGAACATTCATAAGATGAACTCTAAAAAAACTAGTACAAAGTAATGATAGTTTTTCCCCAATATTGTAACGAAAATTCGAACAACAGTGCATTAAAAGGTTTTTTACCACTCACATACTCACAGTAATAAAAAACAAATATAATCACCATTTCCTTATACGCCCAATAATTTCAACAAAATTAAACAGAACCCAGAAAGCAGAAAACCAGAAACTAACACTACGAACTCATCTGAAAACAAAAGGAAAAAAAATATTACTGTTGAAGAGCAGAGACAGCGCTTTGAACTTCGTCGAGGGAAGGAACAGCCCCAAACGACCTTTCATCGTCACTCCCATCCACAGACAGCCAATCAAAGTCATCAGGGTTAGAAAAAAAGGGCCTGATTGACTTACAAGAAGTGGGGGACATAGGGTTGGGGATATTATTTGAAGCAAAGGGTGAAGAAGAAGAAGATGATGATGAAGAGAGAGTGACATTATTGGATGAAGTGGGTTTGTGGGTTTGGGTCGAAGTGGGAGCAGAAGTAGCAGCAGAGGAAGATAGAGGTTCTTGAAGAACTCCACCACCACTAACGTTAGTCCTTGTGACTGCCCTACCAACCGATCTCAGCATATTTCCACCGCCCATGCTTTTACCACCGAACATTGCTTGTAAAGTTAGCGACTTGGGAAAAAAAAATCCAAACTTGCTTCTCTTTGGACCCCGTGTGGCTATATTGGTGTATCTTTGGATGCTTTTTTTTTTTTTTTTGCTCTGCTATTTTCTCTCTCAGTTTGTCAGCGAGTGTTTGTGTACCTCGAGGAGATGTAATTTGGATAGGATAGGATCAGCATATTCCATTGGCTACGGTTTATTTCCTAGAAGTTTTTCATTTCTAAATTATAAAACAAAATAAAAAAATTGATATAATCTTTTTTATTAATTTTATTTTAATATAGATATTTTATTTGTATTTTTGTACATATGAGAGTAATTTAAAATAAAATAAAAAGTAGTTATGTTAACTTTCTTTATAAAAAAAAAGGCAAAGAAAGAAGAAAAGGTGAACTAATGCTTTTTCCGGATAGATTCATTAATATTTTTTCATTTTTGGATAGTGATTCCGAAAGAAAGGAAAATCAGTTTCTGTTTTTTCTTACCTTAGCTAAGTGATAGATATTTGATTTTCACCTTTAATTATAGCTTGATTTAAAAGACATTCCACACGCGCGTTTCACATATTTTATTTTTTTATATATATCATAAAATATATCAATATACTCTAATATATAAGGTTGTAACTTGATTAGTTAAATGTAAGTATAAATTTTTTAAAATAATTTTCAAACTTAAAAAATACTCACATTTTTGAATTAAAATATATTTATAAATAAATAATATTATTTCATATAATATAAATGAAAAATATTTTTTTATCAATAATTTTTTATTAAATATCTATTATTATTATTATTATTTTCGTAATGCAATTAATTATCAATTATATTTAAATTATAACTTTTATATTTTATTAAAATATTTAAAAAATTTATTGATTCATATAAATAAATAAGAATTTTTTAATATAATTGAATTTAAATATTTATTAATAAAATTATTAATTATAAAACATATATTAAAAAATAAAGAAATCAAATATGAATTTTTAATATCAAAATATAGTAAATAATGTAGTTTAAACTTATGATTTAAAATGAGCTATATAAGTTTTATTACTCAAACTATTAGATAAATTATACTAAAATTAAATTAAATTTAATATTAAGAGATAATTTATCATTATGATATATTTATATTAAATCTATAAATGATATTTATATTAAAATAAAAAAATAAAAAAATATTTTAATATATATATCTTATTACTGTATTTTTAATAACGTATTTTTTAAAATTAAACAAATCATACTCATATTTTTATATTTTTATATTTTTATCAAGTTTGTATGTATTTTATATCAAATTTTTAACATATTTTACATTAAAAAAAAAGGTATTACATCCGTTTTTACGTTAGTTTGAATAATAATTGTTTAGAAGTTTACTAATTATGGTAACTCGTATTGTGGTAGAGTTAATCTCAACTTCTAACTTATCTATTTTAGATTGGGTTATTAAACTTTTACAGGCTTAGAATAAGAGAAGTTATGTGGAAGATATTTGAAAGAAATTAATTGTGTTTTGCTGGGGAATTCGTAAGATCAAAAATAAAATTAACTTTCATAATGTTTTTAGATTGTTTGAAGAGCTGATAAAAATAATCAATTTTAACTAATTCATTTTCGTATTAGTTTTTGAAAATTTTCTTATTATAAACTTGTATTTTGTGCCTCCAATTGAACTTTTTAATTATAATCAATTAAAAAAAAGCTTAAAACTTAACTTGTTTTTATTACGTTACATATTTTTAAATAATATTAAATTTTTAACTGGTTGAATTTTAATGCTCTTAAATATTTGTATTTAGAAGTTGATAATTCGTTGAATGAAATCATTTTTTTAATAAAAATGGATTAGAATGTCATTCACGACTAAGTTTCTTCTTTTGATTTCTTTTCCTAATCACGTACGTTCATGTAAAAAGTTTGCTTGCAAACACTTTTATACATAACAACTCCAAAATCAATTTACGTCAAAGTTTTTATGGAGTGTAGTATAACTAGTTTCATGTTAATTAATTTGTATAAAAGATTATGAAAAAATAAAGTTGCGGGAGAGTGAAGCTAATTATAATAATAAATAATAGTCAAACCACTTTGATATCGAGTGCAAAGTGTGAGAATAATTCACAAGCGTGTACGCTAAATTGACATCTTATCAATAAAAAATTAAAATTGACCACATTTTTCTGCCAAAATATAAAATAATAAAAACTAAAATTGATATCTAAATTATCTAATCAACGTTTTCTTTATCAGAAAGTTCCATATAAATTTTTAAAGATTATATCATTTATATTATTTAATTCTTATATTTATAAATAATATTATTTAATCTTTTTATTTTTAAAAAATAAGTTAATTAATAACAATCTATATTATTTTTATATTAAAACATTATTTTAAAAAATAATATTTGAATCCAAATTTATTAAAATAATATGTTTTGTTTTTCGTACGTACATAATTTATAATATATAAATTAAATAATATAAATGCTTTAAATGTAATGATCGGTATATATTGTCATCTAAGTTTCGCGTAACTTTGTTCTCTCCGTCAAGGTTACATTGTTTTATTTAGATCAAGAACAATTTTTTTATTAAATAAATAAAATATTTATTTTTTTAAGCAAACATTTACTACTATGTTTGTAAGCATTTATTACTATGTTTGTAAACATTCTATTAATAGAAAAAGCTTAGCATATCGTAGAAGCAAGGATATTCACATCATAAATTCCACGTTAAAAATACATTATAATAATTATTAAACTATATTAATCGAGTAACGAGTGCGCAACCAATCGTGCTGTGCCAACTATAGATTGTGCCGGCTGTTCGGCTCCACTCTTCGAGCATGTTATATAAAATATATGATCTCACGAACTCATTTCATTATATATCAATATCATTATATGTAAATGTTATTATCATTCTAATTTTTGTGCGAAAAATCTATTGTTCGACTTATGAATTAAAATTTTGATAAATTTGTTTTTTGAAAAAAAATAATAATCAATAAGATGTAAAAGCATTGATGTTTATTACAAAATCAAAACTATGATTAACTAAAATAAAACATATACGAATATTTTTTATATATACATATAATTACATAAAAATATTTTTTTAATAATAAGACACATAATACTTAAATGATTATATTAAATTTTATTTATTCTTATTTTTATGTTTTTTATTTTATATAAAAACATATATTAAATAGTTAAAAATGAAAATTAATATCAATATTTTAAATAATATAATAGGATGAAAATTATGTTAATATTTAATTTTTTAAAAACTAAATATATTTAAATAAATGTTAAAAAAATAAGAAATATAACTAAATAGTAAGAAACTATTACTTACTCATAACCAATAGATATTAATCGAAGTTATTATAAGATGTTTATGATTATTAACATAACCATTTCGACTCGACTTTCCACACACATTCCTAATTTGACTTGACAACATTTGATTTTTAAATGAATGTCTTCTTTTTATTATAATATTTATATGTTGATATAAATTTATAACTTTAATATAATTAAATTGATCCTAAAATAACTTATTAATTTATATATTTAAGTTATAAACACTTCGTAATTTACGTATAACGTGTACATATGTAATATGCACGACTATCATACTATTTTATGAGTAATTTAATTATTTATATATTATATATATATATATATATAAGTTTTTGTTTATTGTATTTTTTATCTTAAAAAATTAGAATGTTAATAAGATTCATGATATAATTTATGTTATCTTGTCTTATTTATTTTTTTATAGAATCAAACAGTAATAAGTTAATATTAATTGGGTTATTTTATTTTTATCTAAATGAAACAAATAAAAATATAATATATATATATATATATATGATAAATGATTATTTATTTTGTGAAAGTTTAATAAGAAAAATAATAAAATAATATATTTAAAATTAGATATATTAAAACTACAATTTAAATGGGATAAGATAAAATTATTTTTAAATAAGATAATATAATATTGTATATTAAGTTTATAATTATCACTAAATAAGATATGAAATAAAATTAGATAAATCACTTTATATCTCTGATAATAATATCGTCCAAACATTTGGGGGTGTTAAATGGAACAAATAATAATTACATGAACCAGTAAATATTTGACAAGATACTACCCACTAAATATTCAACAAGATATTACACAACATTTGAGTAAAAAAGGGCAATATATCACGACTTGCAACCCATTTATATATATATATATATATACAGTAGATGTGACCCAATGACAATTGATACATGCATATATACGAGAGGGAGAGGCTTCACTTTCCAAAGTAGTAACTTTTGGATTTACTGGCTATAGGTCGTGTGGGCCTTTCAAGCATAGCTCTAAGAATTAGGCACAACATAGCACGAAAAAATCCACGCCCAAGAATCCAAGCATGACACATTAACTAATGTGTTATAGGCCAATACGGCATGTTAATTAACAAGCTTGATCGTACTATACAATAGAGCCCACCCATTTTATCACTCCCACCAATCACTTGAAAGTGTAGTCCTAACATATATCAAAATGTATTGGGTATAATCTGACTTTTAGTGGTTGCATCACAATTAGATCTTTAATTCTATATAACTATATGAAAAAATAAAGCTATTGTGTTAAGGCAATTAAATCATTTTATTATTGTGTAAGAGCAATATTTTTCCTTTCATTTTTAGAATTTTTTTTTCAAATAATTCTTTGTAAATAATTAATAGAAAAATCTCACCAAATAAAAAATGATTATAAAATAAAAGATGTATTTATGATCTTTTAAAACAAATCATTATTTCAATAAAAGGAAAAAAAAATAATATACTTATTAAGAAATTTATACTATTATGAGAGAGTTGTAAATTCTCTTTTTCAAGATAGGAAGGAAATAATATAAAATAAATTAAAAAATAAAAAATATCAAACATAAAAATTTAAATAAATTTTCAATTCATAGAAAAATCATTATCGTCATCAAAGACAAATCTAGAAAAAAATTCAATATGTATAATCTTTTTACAATTATATTCTCAATAATTTTTGTATATCAAAAACTCAAATACATTTGTCTCAATAAACATTAGAACTTATAACACAAATAAGTTTAATGATAAAAAACTTTCTTTATTAGGATTTGACACATGATCTCGATAAAAATGACAAGCATTATCCTTACCCACGTTAGAAGAGCCAAATGCTCCACAGGTGAATTACATGCTATTTGGGAGTATATTTGACCCATTATATAGGGGTCTATCCTTTGGAGTCAAAGCCAATTAAAAGTATTTTTTTCTTTAAGATTGAATAGAGAAGCCCGGAGATGTAAGAAAAATAGAGGAAGCGACTTTCTTACGGGGAACACGTGTCAAAATTAAGTGCATAATTCAAGTTTTTTAAAACTTTGTAACGTATGAACATGTGTCAAAATTGTTACAATTTAACAAGAAAGTGTGGAAAATAATAAAAAAATTGTCCCGTTTTACTTTTATCATGATTTAACAAAGTAAATAAAATTTTGATTAAATTATTAATTTTAAAAAATAATAGGCTTATAATTGTAAAGTAGTTTAATAATTTCACTGTTTATTTGATAAAGATTCTAATTGTTTTTTTACTTAATGATTTTTAAAAAATAAAAATCACTCATAAATTATTTAATAATTTTATACTTTTTTATTTTTTAAATTTAAAAAATGAAGAAATTTTTTATGTTATTATTTTTAAATTTTATGTTTTTAATTATTTTCTTTTAATAGTTATAAATACAATTTTTTTTAAATAATTGGTGAAAATAAAAAAAATTTAAAAATTTAAAAATTTATACATCCTCGTATATTTTAATAATATTTTTTAAAAAATATAAAATAAAAATAAAAAAATTATTATCATAAATATTTGATTAAAAAATCATTTAAAGAATTAAAAATCAAAATCATCATAAAAAAAAAAACATTTAACGAACCAACCTTGAACACCTTATCTGATGGTGTTCAGAAAAATAAATGAATCGGGTCCGATCGTATGCGGATGAATTCATAATTGGAATGTATCCATCGTTGCGGATTGACAGAAGGGAGGGTTGCTGTACACCCCAAAATCTATTCGGTTCTAATTTACCCTCGAAAAGAGGCGTACTTCTCTCTCAGAAGTCAGAAAGGTATTCTCTCTCAATTAGTTTTGCGCTATCACCGAACGAGGCTTTTGCGTCTCTCGTCTGTGACTAATATCTGTACGGTTTTGGGCTTCATCATTTCTGTTTGATGGGTAGAGAGTGTGGTTTTTATGTTCAGTGTATTTGATTGGACCAAGTTTTCTCAGTTTCTGGGTTTAAACATATTTGGCCCTTGAGAAAGTCACTAGGGCTCAACTAATTACATTCTCCCGTAGGGAAAAAATTTGTAGTTTTTTATTAATGTAAAAAATTATTGTTCTCTTTTTGGAAGAGTTTGTTTTCTAATTACTTTTAACACGGTATCACACCGAACACTTTCGAGGAGTGATAGAAATATAAAATTATTATTAGCTCCAACCGTGCTATCCTTTCACAAAATAGAGACAATTTATGCTTATGTTCTGCACGTTTTAACGTTTCTCAAAGTAGTGAAAATTAAGTATTAGAATACTTAGAAACTCAACCTGAACTCAAAAATCAACTCGTGAGTTAGAGTATTGTACAAACTTGTAAGCATTATTGTTGGTTTATTTTTAACCAACGTGAGACTTAACATTCTCTCTACATTGGTTAGAGTCCAGATTTACGGTACGGTATGGATTTACGGCATGAGGGTCGATGGGATGAAGAAGCCAAAAGACTAACTCTGATACCAACTTAGAAACTCGGGCCTAACTCTGAATCCAAAAACAAGCTTGTGAGTTAGAGAATTGTCTAAACTTATAAGTAACATTGTTGCCTTATTTTTAACTAATATGAGAATTAACAAAAATGATGGCAATTCCAGTTGAGTTGGAAATTTGAATATCGTGGACTTTCATGCCTTTTGGATGTAGCTATTAAGTATTCATAAATAATTTATCGGTTGCAGGAGAAAGGAATTGTATTTGCATTGTCACACACTATTTATGGATTGTGCTTGTTTCTCATATGAAAGTCATTAGGAATCATACAACCCTATTACACTGTCTAATTTCTTATGTTGATTATATGAATGAAATCTCCGCAACTGTTTGATGTTAATTTCTATCCTTATGTTGATTATATGAATGAAATCTCAGCAACTGTTTGATGTTAATTTCTATCCTTATGGGGAACAATAAGAAGGTGTTTTATTAGCATAAATTATTAATACATATGTCACCTTCCATGTGTTTTACTTAAAGGTGAGTAAATAATTCGATTTAAACTGACAAATCTAATTTGGTCTGTCGGATTCAGACTGAAAATTATATAATTCCTTCGGATTCAGATTAACAGATTTTATAATATATTATATAGATATATTTATGATTCTTTTGATTTGTTTAGTTGTGATTATAAATAATAATATTTTTTACAAAAATATAAATTTAAAATTTAAATTTGTATTTGATTTTATATATGATAATAATTAATAAATAAATTTTAATATTAATATGCATCTATCGGATAAAAAAAATCAGATTTGTTCGGAATTGGATTGATTCGAATTGATTATATCATCGGATCAGATTCAGATTGGTCAAAAACAGGCAATTTCGATCCATTGTTCATCCCTAGTTTTACATTATGTTCAAAATTTAGATAAGTTCATCTCTCTTTTAAATCTGTTATGGGAGAGAGATGTTAAAAACGTTTTATTTTTACAGAATAGCAAAGATGGTTTTTGATGAGGAGCTCTCAAATATGTGTATGTTGTATACTCTTCGGTCCTTTCGGAAGTTGATCCTTCAAACCAAGCTGCATACGGGCTTGTGGACAAATAGGTACATTATATCTTTTTTCATGGCCCATACGTTTAGTCTATTCTTTATGAAAGTGGGAGAATGTTAATTTTCTAGATACATTGATCTGACTCTTGTTCTATGTTAACATCAAGAATGAAAAAAAAAAAAAAAGATGATCACTTTTGATGAGAAGGCCTCAAATATGGGTATGTTGTATACTCTTCGGTCCTTTTGGAAGTTGATCCTTCAAACCAAGCTGCATATGGGCTTGTGGACAAATAGGTACATTATATCTTTTTTCATGGCCCAAACGTTTAGTCTATTCTTTATGAAAGTGGGAGAATGTTAATTTTCTAGATACATTGATCTGACTCTTGTTCTATGCTAACATCAAGAATGAAAAAAAAAAAGATGATCACTTCTGATATTTCCCCTTCTGACTTTACAGTACACTAAATATCAGGAAGCTTAGTGGTGAGGACGGTATTTTTTTTTATCTTCTTAAAGATTTTGGTACTTTTAGCAAAAAAAAAAAAAAATTGTTTAAAGAAATCAGATGCATATCATTAGGCTGAGATGAGGGACTTTCCTGAGAAGATTAGCCATTTGGAATAAATGCATGTGCACAATTAAGTTTGGTGACATTCCAAAGCTTACTTTACTTGAACGACGAGGTCTAACTAGCTAGAACTCTTTTTTTGGGCTATTTAGTTTGGCTGATTATGTCATTAGAATCTTATATACGATGAATTTCAATATAATCATTTGTTAATCCTCATCGCTGCATGAGCGTGTATTTAATTTGTGCCGAGGTTTTTAATTAATTTTTTCAGTACTGTTGTATAACGTAAAAGGGTAGTTGTCTCTGCTTACTTTTCTATCAGTCTAAAGATTCAAATATGCATCGTCATGTTTTTATGGCATTTGAACCAAGTTGCTCATATTCAGATTGTTTTACAGCCAAAAATGGAGTGATAGAGAAGCATCCATAGCTCTTCAGTATTACTGTCTATACATCATTGCACTTGGTTTGATTCTAGCCAATTTCTTGAACGATCCTTTTATTATTTTCATTAGTTATATGGCTAAATAATCCCACAATGAGTAGTAATTGTGAATTGTTCTTTATAATTAACCCCTTAGTTTGTAGTTAAGGTGTATAATAAAGTCTTTCACATAGGTGACAGCATTACGTGAGAGGCAATTGCCGTACGTAGTATATACACATAGGTAAGTAACGAAGATCACCATGGTAACGCTTAATTTGCTTGTTGATTTGCTCATATTTGAATTCACAATTCATTTTATTAAGATGTCTACACTTGTTCAGATAATGACATCTTGTAGAAATACAATAAATTTTTATTGCAGTGGTAAGTTTTATATTTCCTGCTCGTTGACATCGCAAAGATATCTTCAAGGATTTTGTACTCTGGAGCATTCATCAAGTCTTATTTCAACGTAGGGCTTGCATTTTTATAACTTTACTTTTGTTATTCAGGGGTAGTGTCAATTGCTTTATATTTTTAGAGAAAAATGTCACGGCTCCTTTTTTTTTTTTTTTTTTTGAGTAAAATTATTGTTTATTCCTCTAATTTTAAAAAAAATGTTCAATAGTCATTTACTTTAAAAAAAACCACAAAAAATCTTTTATTGATAATTTTTTTAAAACATATATTAGTGATGATATTTTCGTCATTTGTTCTATTATATCAAACAAAAAAAATTACAAATATAACTGATGTCTTTTATCCCCATCTTATTGGTATATTGTTGATAATTTTTTAAAATAAATTTATAATTATTAAATATGTTTTTTTGGGGTCATTTTTATAAGTAAAGGGATTAAAATGATAACTGGTGAGGGTATGATCGTTGGTTACCCTTATTCTATGAATAGAATACGTGCAATTTTTTTAAATAAATTCAAAATTATTAAATTTTTTATGTTATTTTTATAAGTGATTGAATTTAACTTTTTTAAAATTCGATGAATAAATGATAAATTTTTATATATGTAAAAGAATTCGTGTGGCTTTTCATCACTTTTTTAATATATTGCAATGATATATTTTAAGTGGGCATTTAGAATACATTGATTCAATCTCTCCTAAAATAAATAGGGATTTGAGTGTATAATATGTTATTTTAAAATAATTGTTAGTTTTTTTTTTTTTGGTAATATGAGTGTGATTAGAGATTGTGTGTGTAATACTTTATGTTAGAAAATTTTATATTGATAAAATATATTAATATGACAGAGATTATAAAAAATATGAGTTTTTTCGTCTTATATTGATCTTTTGGTATTGAAATGTTTTTTATGGATTTTATTATGGTTTTAGAGCTTCAATCTATTATTAATAAGCATCCTTAAAAGTGTATGAGTTTTGTAAAAATGAAAATATGAGTGATCTAAATAGGAACAAAATAAAATAAGTTGAAAATACAAAGTATTTGGTCAAATTATCCAAACATTCAATTTGATAAAAAATGAAAATATGATATTGATAAAAGATAATATTATATTATAACTTATAAAAAATGAGTTTCTTCACGTTAATCATTTGGATTTGAAAGTTTATGTGTGTGTGTGTGTTTTTTTTTTGAGTAACATTTTCTTCTGGTCTTTATTGAATATTTTCACTTACCTAAATAAATAAATAAAATTTGAGATGTGTGTTTGAGTCTTTAAATTTTTATTTAAAAGAAAATACAATCCAAAAGTTCAATATATAAAATTTCGTCCCTTGGTATTTTTAAATTAAGTTAATTCTTAGAAATTGAGGGCAATTATTAATTCATAATTCTATGCAAAAATTTAAAGATGTAGTATATATGAAAGGAAAATTGAAGCAGTGTAGCAAGGATAAGAAAAGGAGTAATCCTATTGGTAGAATATATTTTACATATTTTTATTTTTAAAAATTTGAGAGTATTAAATTATAAGGTAAAATATTTAATTATTATTTTTTAATATTTTTTTGTCCTCGAAATATCAATTTTCCAAGGAAAACTAGGTGAGTGAAAACGTACAAAGTCGATGATTCATAGGACTACCACGGGTGCATGGTTTGTCGCTAAAAATCACCACCAAGGTTAATTGTAAAATAAAGTAGGAGAAGACGTAACTTATGATTAATATGTAGACTAGGCTTAGATGCGTATCCCATCTCCCACAAAACACATTAAAAGTGAACTTGAATTTCTAAAATAAAATGATGTTTGTCTTTGATTTTGAACAAAAAGAGTTTTTAGTACTGTTCCTACTATTTAAAGATAATACACATCGAAGTAACATCTTTAACCTGCCCAAATTCACTGGTTTAAACTCAAAGGGTAACAAATCAAAGCAAAAAATATATATGTATCTGAAAATACCGACTTCAAATTATTTTGGGTAATAGTTGATGCAAAATATGAAACTACACTACTTGAAAGCTACCTTATAGTTTAATTATTTTGTTTAAAAAATAATAATAAATAACATATATGACTTTGATGTGAATAATTGTAGTTGAGAAAATTAGTCCTTTTTTTTTAATTTAAAATCTTATTTGGGTCCCTGTCACACAATAATCCAGCAATATATGACATGAATTTAATCTTAATTTTAATTACTCTTAATCCTTTTGGATTGTTATTTCTCATATTTACCTAATAACTGAATAATATTTGGTTAATTTCCCAAAATCCCTCCCCAAAAAAGAACGTTTTAGTTTTCCCATATATATTTTTAATATGTATTTATATTTATATATCTTACTTTAGAATGTCTAAATCATTTGGTTGTCTGTTCTCTCACACCTAATTCATCACATAACCTCACAAATACAATAATTAAGTTGGCCAATATTCCTCTCAAACTTTTCTTCATAGAGACGCATGACATGCAATGATGATAATATGAGACCCTTTTTATATTGTAATCTGTTTATTTACTGAAAATTTCACCACCAGGTTTCAAATGTGTAATTATTATTATCATTGATCACCCTGGATTCCTCTTAATTAATTCTTCTTTTTTAACTTTTTTTTTTTAAGTTGTTTCATGATAATGACTATCGATTAATGAAGACAAAAACAATTACGATATGTACATCACTCGGATACTCTTATAGAGAGAATAATTTGTCGTTAATTTTCACGATACTATCATATACCAATTACTTCTACTGCTAATTAATATTTAGAAAAAGGAATTGCCTTTCCTTGTTTTTTTTTTCCTTCCCAATTTGGATAAATTACACAAGTAGTCCTTATACTTTTGAACATTTTAAATTTTAAACTTTGATTTCGTTACTCTCTTTTTTATTTGATCTATTTACTTTTTCTTCCTTTTTTTTTAATTTAATCCATTTAATTTTTAATTTTCACACTTTAACTAGTTACTATTTTACACTATTTAAGATCATTTTTAAATTAATCTCAAATTTTAAGCTGAATTCTAAGAGAAATAAAGAGATAAAAGTAAATATTTTAAATAAAGTAACAAATTATTAAATAAATAAATAAAAAGACTCTCAAGTATTAAGTTTATAGATAATTTTTATATTTTATTCCTTAATTTTTTAAAAAATATATTATATTGTTTCGAATTTGAATTTATAAAAGTGAAAATAGAGAGTTATATTATAAGAGAATTAAAAACATATCACATTCAATTATTTTAATATGGAAAAATTATCCAAACACTCCTCCAAAACACAATATCACTTGTTATTGTGGAAAATAAACTCAAATAAAAAAAACGGACAGATTTTAAGACAGTATTGAATGAGGAATTGAAGTGGCAATTCCAGATCATTTTGAGCAAATGAAGAGTCTAATTCGTGTGTTTTTAAGTCTAGTTTTTAATGGTGAAGGTTTCAGGTCATTTGGTATTACCTACAATAAGTTATGGAAGTTTTAGCAAGGAAGGGTCAGAATTTACTAAAAACGGACAGACAGTATTGAATGAGGAATTGAAGGGGCAATTCCAGATCGTTCTGAGCAAATGAAAAGTCTAATTCGTGTGTTTTTAAGTCTAGTTTTTAATGGTGAAGGTTTCAGGTCATTTGGTATTACCTACAATAAGTTATGGAAGTTTTAGCAATGAAGGGTCAGAATTTACTGTTTTGTTTAAAGCTGTTTTTTTAATACGAATTTTAAGAGTCTTGTTTAGGTCTATAAATAGAGTTGTATTCTTTTGTAAGTAGGCAAGAAGAGAGAAATAAAAAAGAGTGTTTGATTAGTAAGAAAGAAAAAAATTGTTTTTGTCTCTCTTCCTCCACCAAAATAGTTATAAAATATCAACAAATTGGTATCAGGCGATGGCGAATGTGATGGGTCAAATGCCGCTACCACGACTAACGAAGGCAAACTACGAGAATTGGAGCATTCAAATGAAAGCTCTTCTCGGATCTCAAGATGCGTGGGAGGTGGTCGAAGAAGGTTTCAAAGAACCAACAAATACCACGGGATATACGGCGCCTCAAAACAAGGCGTTGAAACAGGAGCGATCAAAAGATAAGGCGGCACTATACATGTTGTTCTGAGCCGTTGACGAGTCGGGCTTTGAGAAGATTGCCGAGGCAACTACTTCAAAAAAAGCGTGGGACATTTTAGAAAAAGTGTTCAAAGGAGCCGACCGAGTAAAGCAAGTAAGACTCCAAACTCTACGCGGTGAATTGGAGAGTATGAAGATGAAGATGTCAGAAGGTGTATCCGACTACATCTCGCGTGTGCAAACAGTGGTGAATCAACTAAAACGAAATGGAGAAATTCTAACTGATGCAAGAGTGGTGGAGAAAATTTTGCGGTCATTAACCGAGAATTTTGAGAATGTCGTTTGTGCAATTCAGGAGTCCAAAAATGTGGGGGAGATGACCCTTGATGATCTCATTTGGTTCTCTTGAGGCGCATGAACAGCGGAAGAAGAAGAAGAAGAACGAGTCGCTGAGGAAGCACTGCAAGCCAAGGTATCTATCAAACATGAAAAGGTACTCTATACTCAAAACTTTCGTGGTAGAGGGCGCGGCCGTGGAGGTCGCAGTAATGGTCGCGGTGGTGGAGGCCGCGGTCGAGATGCACACTATGAGGAGAAAGAGCAGTCAAGCCAACAAAATTGGCGAGGTAGAGGACGTGGTCATGGGAGAGGCGGCCGGTCAAATCATTCAAATGTTGAGTGCTACAACTGTGGCAAGCATGGGCACTACGCAAAAGAGTGCAAATCAAATATCGAATGCTATAATTGTGGCAAGCATGGGCACTATGCAAAGGAGTGCTATTCTGAGAAAAAGGTAGAAGAAAATGCGAATCTAGTCGCGAAAGAGGAGACAAGAGAAGATGGTGTTCTCATGATGGCCTACAAAAATACCATTCCCGACAGTGACACGGTGTGGTATCTCGATACCGGCGCTAGTAATCATATGTGTGGGCACAAACACCTCTTTGTGGAGATGCAAGAGATAGAGGTTGGGCACGTGTCATTTGGAGATGCGTCAAAGATTCAAGTGAAAGGTCAAGGTACAATATCATATTTTCAAAAGAATGGTTTAAAGGGATTAATTGAGAATGTTTATTATGTACCTGATCTCAAGAGCAACATCTTGAGCATGGGACAACTCATGGAGAAAGGATACTCGGTGTTTATGAAAAATCGAGTATTACAACTGAAAGACAAGAAAGAGCGAGTAATAGCACGAGTTGAGATGGCGAAGAATCGAATGTACAAAATCAACCTGTGTTATGTGCGAGAAAGGTGTTTGCGAGTTAATGTAGAAGACAAGGCGTTCCTGTGGCATTTGCGATATGGTCATTTGCACTATGGTGGTTTACAAAAATTGTCGAAGAAAGGAATGGTACATGGGTTACCCGAGATTGACTACATCGAGAATTTTTGCGAGGAGTGTGTACTCGGGAAGCACTCGAGACACTCATTTCAGAAGAAGGCAGAATCCGAACAACAGATCATCTCGCATTAATACATACCGACATTTGTGGGCCAATCACTCCCGAGTCATTCGGCGGTAAAAAATATTTCATTACTTTTATCGATGACTATTCCGAGAAAGACTTGGGTTTATTTCTGAAAAAAATCAAGCATTCGAAGTGTTTAAAAGTTCAAAGTAATGGTAGAAAAGGCAACCGGCAAGTTTATTAGAGCTCTACGTTCGATCGAGGTGGCGAATACAACTCGGCCAATTTGCGAGATATTGCGCAGAACATGGAATAAGAAGGTTCCTAACCGCACCGTACTCTCCTCAACAAAATGGTGTGGCAGAGAGAAAGAATCGGACCATTCTCGACATGGTTCGATCAATGCTGAAAAGTAAGAAGTTGCCAAAAGAATTTTGGGCGGAAGCTGTGCAATGCGCAATTTATGTGCAAAACCGATGTCCACATGCGAGTTTAGAAGATAAAACTCCACAAGAAAATTGGAGTGGTAGAAAGCCGACAGTCTCACACTTCAGAATATTCGGTAGTGTGGCTTATGCTGCACGTCTTAGGATCGGCGAAGAACAAAGCTAGAAGATAAGAGCAAGAAATTTGTGTTCATTGGTTATGACGAGAAGACTAAAGGTTTCAAGCTTCTCGATCCAATAAACAAGAAGGTAATAATAAGCCGAGATGTTAAGGTGAATGAAGCAAGCGAGTGGGATTTGGAAAAACTCTTCCGAGGTGATAGTAGAAAGGGAGAATCATCAACCACATCAACAACAAACCTCGAGATCGAGATAGCAAGAAGCCTCAAACAAGCGATAATGAGGAAGAGCCAAGACAACCAAAAATGCGAAGCATGCAAGATTTGTACGACTCAACAAGTGAGGTACATTTAATTTGTCTTTTGGCGGATGCCGAAATAATTATATTTGAAAAAGCGATGCGGAATGAGAAGTGGCAAGTAGCCGTGGATGAAGAAATAAAAGCAATTGAGCGAAACCGAACTTGGGAGTTGGTTGAATTACCAAAAGGATGTCACCGTAGGAGTAAAATGGGTATACAAAAGAAGATGAATGCTCAAGGCGAGATAGAGCGGTACAAGGCAAGGCTAGTTGCAAGGGCTATCGACAAAAGGCGGGGATAGACTATGATGAAGTCTTTGCCCCAGTTACAAGAATGGAGACGATTCGCCTTCTCATTGCTCAAGCACCTCAATTCAAATGGAAAATTTTTCAAATGGATGTCAAATCAGCTTTTTTCAATGGTGTGCTAGAAGAAGAGGTCTATGTAGAGCAACCACCGGGTACACAAAAATTGGGGAAGAAAAGAAGGTCTTGAAATTGAAGAAGGCACTTTATGGACTAAAGCAAGCACCTCGAGCTTGGAATACCCGCATCGACACTTACTTCAAGAAGAACGGGTTTACTTAATGCCCATATGAACATGCTTTGTACGTGAAGAAAGAAGAAGGTAACTTGTTGTTTGTAGCTCTTTATGTTGATGATCTTATATTCATAGGGAATAATGAGGAGATGATAAAAGATTTTAAAGAGGCTATGACTCGGGAGTTCGAAATGACAGATTTGGGTTTGATGAAATATTTCCTTGGTCTGGAGGTTAGACAAGAAAATACTGGGATTTTTGTATCACAAGAAACATATGCAAAAGAAATTCTAAAAAGGAACAAAATGGAGAAGTGCAACCCGGTATTGACACCAATGGAACCTGGGGCTAAACTTTCTAAGTTTGACGGTGGAGAACGAGTAGATGCGACCAAATACCGAAGTTTGGTGGGAAGTCTGCGTTATCTCACATGCACGAGACCAGACATATCTTACAGTGTTGGAGTGGTAAGTCGGTTCATGGAAGAACCGGTCTATACACATTGGAAAGCATTGAAGAGAATTTCGCGATATATCCGAAGTACGTAATCACTCGGATTATTTTTCTCGAGAACGTAAGAGTATAAAGCGGTGGGATACTCGATAGTGGTAGTGTGGAGACATAGATGATCGAAAGAGTACATCGGGATACGTATTCTTTATGGGAGACACGGCGTTCACATGGATGTCGAAAAAACAACCCATCGTGACACTCTCGACATGCGGCGAATATGTGGCAAAGATCGTGGTGTGTGCGACATGTAGTTTGGCTAAGGAAACTTTTAAGCGAGTTGAATCTCAGACAAGAAGAAGCAACCGAGATCCGAGTTGATAGCAGGTCGGCAATTGAACTCGCAAAGAATCCAGTACATCACGAAAGGAGCAAGCATATCGATGTGAAATTTCATTTCATTCGAGAACAAATCCGGGAAGGGAGTGTGAAGTTGAATCATGTAGCGAGTCATGATCAAGTAGCCGACATGTTCACAAAGCTGTTACCCACGGTTTTGCTGGATAAATGCAAATGGCAGTAGGCATGAAGGATGGAAGAAATTTGAGTTTAAGGGAGGAATTTGTGGAAAATAAACTCAAATAAAAAAAACGGACAGATTTTAAGACAATATTGAATGAGGAATTGAAGTGGCAATTCCAGATCATTTTGAGCAAATGAAGAGTCTAATTCGTGTGTTTTTAAGTCTAGTTTTTAATGGTGAAGGTTTCAGGTCATTTGGTATTACCTACAATAAGTTATGGAAGTTTTAGCAAGGAAGGGTCAGAATTTACTAAAAACGGACAGACAGTATTGAATGAGGAATTGAAGGGGCAATTCCAGATCGTTACGAGCAAATGAAAAGTCTAATTCGTGTGTTTTTAAGTCTAGTTTTTAATGGTGAAGGTTTCAGGTCATTTGGTATTACCTACAATAAGTTATGGAAGTTTTAGCAATGAAGGGTCGAATTTCTTGTTTTGTTTAAAATTTGTTTTTTAATACGAATTTTAAGAGTCTTGTTTAGGTCTATAAATAGAGTTGTATTCTTTTGTAAGTAGGCGAAAGAGAGAAATAAAAAAGAGTGTTTGATTAGTAAGAAAGAAAAAAAATTGTTTTTGTCTCTCTTCCCTCCATTAAAATAGTTATAAAATATCAAAAGTTATTACCTAATTGGTTTGATGATCGAGTGAAATTATATAGAATTATTCAATAATATGTACTAAAACTGAGTTCAAGAAAGAGATAAATAGTGCAGGAGTGTTGGAATAGCTATTAACTTGAGGTTTTATATACTGTTGAGATGTTTAGCTACTTAGTTAAATCTTGACTTAAGAGTGAGGTCTCACATGCCCATTTCATTCACCTTCAAACCCTAATAATTTTGTTCTCCACTTAACGAGAAAGTGTTATCATGTGAAAAATGAGCTATTATAATTTTATATTTAAAAAAAAAAGGGAAGAAAAAGACAAAGAAGCACACTATGCTTCAAGTGCAGACTTAATAAGTGAGAGCAATGTAGATATAAGGTGACTGAAGTCAAACACAAGGATAAGTTTTTTATTTGTTTTTATTTAATAAGAACACAAGGAGAAGGTAATTGTTAAAGTGTACAGTGTCCTTCTGCAGAAAGAATGAAAAGAATGTCCTAAAATATGGGTCCCAGATTTTGCTATCCATCCGTCATTTTCTCTCGCCATCAGTTTTATTCTAAAATACCGTTCGTTCAAATATATCAAAAATTGATGTTTAATGGGTCATCAATTCATCATTCTATCAGGCCCTACCACATTTTCGTATTTTTATAAGGAGAAATTACTGGAGAATTTTTTTAAAATTTTCTAAAATTATAATAATACTCTTTAAGAAAATTACAAAACTATTTTTTTGTTTTAAGAACAAGTAATTATACCTCATCTATTAGTATTTTTTATCACAATATTTTTCTTTAAATTTTATATATTTTATTGTAAATATATCTTTGAAGAATTATAAAAAATTAACATAAATAAATATAGTTGTTATATTTTAAAATTATAGGGTATTTTTATTGTTTTAGAAAACCTAGAGAAAGTTAATTGGCTGATTTTTTGCATTCTACTATTTTTAAATTCGTAAATCTCAGTCTCCACTGCATGATAATCCGCGTAGATATATCATTGTGGCTTTACATGACTAAGAATAATTTTGATTTATAATTTACATTTTTTTGATTTTTCATTCTCTATTAATGCACTTGATAACAAGTTTTACTTGATAGTTTCTCTCAAAAAAAATTATTTATAAATTCTTTGATAAAATTTTATAATTTTTTATTTTAAAAAAATAGAGTATTTAAGAAAAAAAAATATTATTATTATTTTTATCATTTTTACTAAATTTATCCTTAAAGAGAGTTATAAGACTTGGATTTTTTTTCTTTAGAATAATATTTAGTGAAAACAAAAAATGTCATAAATCATAAATATAATTAAAAAAATTATTTTTAAAGTACTATAAATCGCCACAGATTTTTTAAATAATTCCTTAAAATTTTGAATATTTCAATAAAAAATTGTATTAAATCTATCCAATTCAAAAATTATTTAAAATAAATTTTAAAAAATTAAAATTAAAATCGTTATCACCTAAATTAATTTAAATTATATGTTATTAAGCTACGTTCAAAATAAGCTTAATTTACTAAGAAATAATGATGATAAAATTGCGTCAATCATATTGGCCCATTTGATAAATGGGTCGTATTGAGTCAACTTATTATTAAAAATATTTTTATCATGTTAAGTTATTTTCGATTCGTTTTGTCTCTTGTGTTATCATGTCATTGATTTCCAAAATAATAAAAATATGTTATTTTAATCAAATATGACATTAATTTATTTTAGTCAAATTTGTTCCTATTCGAGTCATGCCTATTAGATAAAATAATATTAAAATATTAATTTAATGTGTTAGTTTTGAATTATCATGTCATATCTTAATTGACTCATTTAACAAATAATTAAAATTGATAATATCATATTGCATTGAGTTATTTCATATCCGAATTGACTTTATATCATGTTATCTTATTGGATCAAAAATTATTACTCTTATTAAAAAATAAGGCTTTTATATTTTTAAATTCTCTTTAAAATAATTTTTTTTTATATTACACTCATTATTATACTAAATTAGTCTGAAAAATTAATTAATTATTTATAAAACATACATACATACATACATATATATATATATATATATATAATATTGCTAATGAATTTTGGACTATTATAAAAATATTATCAAATTTTGATTTGTAACTTTCATGTCACTAAACTTCATAAATGTTACAAAAATATTATCAATTTTTTTGTTATTTTCATATAATTAAATTTTATAAATATAACAAAAATATCATCAATATACATATAACTTATTAACAATTATACTTTTAAATAATTTTATCCAAAAACTATTATAATTAGTTAATATTATTTGTCTAAATCATTTCTCATCGTAATGGATCCAAATTATATATTACAAAAATATCACTAATATAATCAATTTTAATACAATCTCATTTAATTTGTAAGCCTAATTATACTATATTATCAAAGTTTAACACTTCATTTGATATCTATCATAAATTTAAAGTATTCAAAATTTTCCATTTATATAATTATAAGTTGTAAGAAGGGAGTACAATTATTTTATATAATGTATTGATATCATTTTATTTCTTAGTTTAAAAGTGATATTATTTATTCTCATTATTTTATAAAATTTGTTAACTAAGAATAAAATATATTATTTTAAGAATTTTTATTAAAATATTTTTTTACCAAATAATTCAAATTTGATTCAAATTTAACAAGGATACATGTTATGTTTAATATGAAAATATTAAAAAAAATCTAATTAATAATATTTTTTATAACTATTAAAATATATATTTGAATTTTTAAGAAATAAAAAATAAAAAATATTAAAATAAATATTTTGTAAATTTAACATAAAAATACTATTTTAATATTAAAAATTTAAAATAATATAATTTGTTTTAATTAATATTTTAAAAAAATTAAAAAATTAAAAAATATTATTTATCATTTAAAAAAACTAAAAAAAACAAATAATTTAATAGGAGATTTTAGTATTCTTTGTTTTGTAAGTTAAATATCATGATAAATCATAATTATATTATAATTATAATTAATGTGATAATTTTTTATTAGATATAATTATATAAATTTAACTATATATATTAATAATATTATGTTATAATTATAATTAATTTGATAATTTTTTATTAAATATAATTATATAAATAATAATATTATGTAATATTATTTATTTATGGTAAATATATTTCTTCTGTATAAATACAGTGTAAGAAAGGTAAGTAATGTATCATATGAGACAGTATATTCACTACTCTCCTATCGGCCTCCTCAAATTCAAATTAGAAAGATAATGATATATGAAAAACAAAAAGTATATACATATCGGCGTAAAATAATTAATATGTTACATAATTATAATTATAAGTTAATAAAAGATGGATATTATTATTTTAATTTATATATATATATATATCAGTGATACTCCCAAACATCTTTCATAAAGAAGTGTTCGCTGTTCAAATATACAGAGAGAAAAAAAGTGATCGCTGTTCACACCCAATGTGACTTTGTGAGACTGTGACAATGCCATTTCCGTAGGTTACAACTCAAATTTGATACTTTATATAAAGCATATTTACACCTAAAATTTGATAATATATATTTGTTTATGTTTTATGTTTTTAATAATTTTATATATCATAATTATATTATAAATTACTATTATATATTTTTATTAGATTGATTTATTACAAAATTTTGATAAATAATTTTTTTTATTTTTTAGACGATTATAATAATTTTACTCTTTTTTATAATTACATATGTTATTATTATTTTAAAAAATAAAATAATATATTTTATATTATCTATAACTTCTTTTATAAATAAGATTCTTATGCATGACCTTATCTTATGTCTTTTAATTTTTTTTCTTCTATCTAATTTAATAATTTTTTTATTTTTATCTTTTTAAATAAATAATTATCATAAAATAAATTAAAAAATAAAAATAAAAACTTATATAATTAATCTATTTTAAAAAAGAAGAGTTTTTTTTCTCATGATAACTTATAAATAATTTACATTACTTTAAATATTATGTTAAATTATTATTTATTTTTTAAATAAAATCAATCTATTTTATTTTACAAGTTTTCATATATTTTATGTGTTTCATATTTTGGTTTACTATTTTTATTTTTCGTTTGTTCCTCTTTAGACACATTTTGTTTGAAGAATATTTTTACAAACAATATAGTTCTTATTATTTTTAATATTTTTTAATAATCTAGAGACTATTTTGTAAATGTATTAATCATGTAAATGTCATAATTTATAATTTTATTTTATATAAATAAAAAATGTAAAAATTAATCAATAGATACATCATTAATATCTTAATGATACAACGTTGATCTTTTTTGAAAAAAAAATTAAAAATATAAAATGTAATGTATGTGAGAATTAGTAATGTTGAAATAGAAGCTTTATCAATTTTTAATTATTTATTGGTGTCTTATTTAGTAAAACTTGATCAAAATGAATCAAATTTATCTTTTTACGATCATTTTAGATTAAATTGTATCATTTTTTAAAGAAAACATTTCTTATATACCTATAAAAAATATAATATTTTTGTGTAAATTTCTTAATAGTAAGGTACTAGTAAGTATATAACCTTAATAAATAATTACGTGAATGTATTTTATCTTAATCTATTGATTGTAAATTTATATAATGATTATAATTTTTTAATTCATTTTATTAGAATTGTTTATTTTAAAGTGTATGTATAGTATTATTTTTTTCTACATAGATATGTGTGTGATCGTTAAAAGTAAGTTATATTTTTTTTTCAAAAATATTTATGTTTGAAATTTAAATAAATTAACAAAATTTTAATTATTGATAAAATAATTAAATACATAATAAAAACAAATAATAATAACACGCCTAACGAAAAAATATATATGTTATATAGTTCATCATTGGGGTCCTTTGGAATCAATTAATAAAATTTTGTATTTTTTATCAATTAAAACTTAAAAACTTAAATATTTATCATAAAATATATATATATATATATCTTTATGAAATCTTTCTAAAATATTTTTATGAGAATAAAATTAATCAAATGTTTATAAAATTAACATGTTTAAAGTTTTCGTAATTTTGTTCAAAAAAGAAGTTTTCTCGTAATAATAGTGTATCATTATGTTTTTAAATATACTATTACATTTTCAAATGTATATTTATGTGTTCAAGTGTGAGCTGATTTTCATTATGTTGTGTTTATTTATTAATATGCTTTGAGTATTTGTTTTATTTTAATTTATCAATAATAATAAAATATTTATTTTATTTTAACATGTATTAATATTAAATATAAAACACTGTTTGTTTTTATTTATTTCTATGAATATAAATTTTATTTATATTAAGTTATAAATAGTAATAGAACTTAAGTATGCTAATATAAAAATATTTTCACATATGAAATTCATATTTGTGATTTATTTTGCTTCTTATAAAAGTTTGATTTAAAGGAACAATATTTATTACTCTTTTACAAAGAATTTTATCATATAATATTACTTATAAAGTTATCTCATATGTGATTTTGTGTATTATTTTTCTTCGTACTTTTTAATTGATAATTTATTTTATAAGAACTAATATGCTCACTTTAAAATTAAATGAATGTAGCCTAAATATAATTTATAATTTAAATAATTGATATAAAATTAATATAAAAATATTATTGAACTAATTTTAATACAACAAATATGTATGCATAATATTGATATTAAAATTTATTTATAAATTATTATCATATGTAAAACATGATATATATAAATTTAAATTTTAAATTTTAAATTTATATTTTTATAATAAATATTAATATTTATATCCATAACTAAAAAAATTTAAAAGAATAAAAAATATATATGTGTGCAATTATTAAATTATTATAAATATTTATATTTATTTTTTAAGTTAAAATAATGATATAATATAATTATTATGTGTATAATATTTAAATATAATATAATATGATATGTATTTATTTATAATTTAATAGTAATTTATCTGAATTGGAAACAACGGATTATTAAATCTATCAATTTCAATCAGATTTGAATACGAATAAAATATATAATTTTTAATTCGAATCTTAAGTGGTTATAAATTTTATCAATTTAATCAATTTGAATCCGAATCGTATCAAGTTTTTTAATTTAAATAAATTGATCAAATTATTTACTTATTTATAATATTAAATAATTTAAATATTTGAAGTTAAACTTAAATGATATAAATTGTAAATGTTTAATATAAAATAGTTGGACTAATTTTAGAATATATTAATAGTATAATTTAGTTTATTTGTTTGTAATTAATATCTTATGATCTTCTTAATTTTATAAAATATGTTAAGGAAGAACATAAATTATTATTTTAATATATTAAGTAAAAAATATTATTATTTTAAAATAATGTAATTTGGTGGACAGTAAAATTGGAATGAATATATTTATAAAAAAAATGTCATTTAGGTTGATTTTAAGGAAACAAAAATGACAAAATAATCTTATTAAAAATAATATTAAAATATTAGATATTAAAATTATATAAACACCATTATTTTTTCTCATTTTATTTTTTTATTTGAAAAAAAATTGGATTAAAAAACAATTATTATAAGGAAATGGTTAAATAAAACTATTCAATCAATCTAAGTGAACTCAAAAATAAAAATATATATTATATTATTTTTATTATTATAAATTTTAAATAATATTACAAATATTAAAAAAGAAAAGAAGCCCGCAAAGAACCACATTAGGGGGGAAATGGGAGAAAATCACGCGTTAATTAGCGTGGGAAGAAGGGTGATGGTGTGTGATTCCTAATGACAACCTCGGCCCTCACCATCATGCCGAATGTGATGGTGGTCGACGGTGGGGTCTATACTCCCTCACGCCAACTATCACAGCCTTAACATCTCTAGCCACGTGTCTTCTCTTCTTTCCAAACGCGTATAAGACAACGTTAATTTATTTTACCAACATTTAGATGATTATTTTAAATTATGATTATTCATATAATTTTTTCTCAAAAATAATCATAAATTAAAATATCAAAATTAATTAACTAAGATTAAATATATATTAATATTTTTTTAATAAATATAATTATCTAAAAAATATAATTTTAATAATAAAACTACCTACATGAAATAATTATAATGAATTTTATCTATTCTTATTTTTATATATTTTTTATTTTATTTAAAAATATTTACAAAATAATTAATAAAAATAAAAACTAATATCAATATTTAAAATAATATAGAAAATTTTTGTTAGAATTTAATTTTTAACTTAAATATATTTTTAAATAAATATTAAAAATAACAACTATAATTAAACCGTAATAAAAAAATATTAATTCATAACTGATAGTTATTATTTAAATATAATTAAAATTAATATAAATGATTATATTTATTAATATAATTGTCATCTATTATACTCACATCAATTCATAATTAAATTTTATTATAATTATAATTAACATAACAGTTTTTAATTAATTTTATAAATGATAAAATTTTCACGAATTTGTATTAAAAAGAATAAGAATGAATTATAAGGAAATTGTGAATAAAATTTGAAAGGATTTAAAAAGGAAATAGTGATGTAAGAATAATTACCTTACCATTTCTTATATATATATAATTTATCAAAATAATATAAAAAATGAGTTAATTCCCCCTTTTCCCCTTTTTTTTTCAATCAATAAACACATCCATAAATAAATCAAACATATCATGACTAAGTTTCAAAAGCATTACAAGAAATTTTAAAAGCATGTAGAAGCAGATAGTCTGGCATGCGCATTACCATTTTTGTAATATTACGCTTTTAAAGCGACTGGACGTACCCACGTTATGTTTTTGTCCAAGGCTATAAAAAACAGTCATAAATTATATAAATAATATTTTAAAATAATTTATGCCAAGGAAACTATAACTAAACCGTTACATATATATAATCTGATATTCTAGTCATTGTTATTGTTATATCAGTTGTTAAGTTATTTAAAAAAATCTAAAATTTATAATAATAAAAATATTGTTACATTTAATTTAAAAGATATTTAAATTTAATATAAAATGATATGTTAATTTTTTTAAAATAATAAAAATATATGATACAAACGTAAATGTATTATTTGTATTATTATAAATTTAAATTTTTATCAAAAAAACAAACTTTAATGTTTGTAATTAACTTAAAAAAAATCCTTCCAAGTACAAGTTTGGGAGTTTATGTTCCCCAGATGGTAAAAAATAAAAAAATAATAAAGGGGAAGAAGAAAGAAACATCTAATGGCTAACGAGTGAAGGTAAGAGTTTTTTTTTTCTTTCAATAAAGAATAGTGGACTAAAGACAGAGGTCAGTGACTGGAAATGTGTTATTTAAGTAAATAAAATTTAAAATTAATATAGTTTTTTTAAAAAAACTAACCAATAGAATTTGAAAAAAGAATAATTTAATGGAGAATTAATATACTCAAATATTAATAAATAATAAATTCTATCGACTATATATACAACTGTCCCTCTCACATAGAGGCTATAGATGAGGTCTGTTTCTTTTTCTCTGGAGAATTTTTAATGTGAAACATCTGGTTGTTCTCTTTTGTGCCTGGCTTTTAAATGGCCATTCATAATAACACTATATGTTGGAACCAAAAATAATAATAACAGCAAATTTTAAAAATGAACGAAATTTAACTTTTGGTAATCGAGATTTTTGTCTCATATTAAATGAAGAGATGTGAGATTTTTTCCCATAAATATTCGTAAATTTATTAGGAAATTGAACATTAATTTGTAATAATATTCACTTCGAAAATGAAGTCAGCATTGGGAAATGGCAAATTTGTGAATGACATAATAATCTCAAAAATAACTAAATAAAATAAAAATCCAATTTCAAGGAAGTATTTGGACTATTTTCCGTATGGGGAAAAACAGGGTTTAATGTCCCCCCAATACGAGTATTCGTGGAACTTAATAATCTCTTCAATGAGCAGAGACACAATAACACATTTATAGCCTAGCTAGTGGGAGTCACGTTTCAAAGCCTGATTGGCGGCGAAGTATTGGAACCAAAGTAAGAAGGAGTCCATACGAGCAGGCGAGTCATGAATTCAAATTCTACATTCTTGATTTTTTTTAATATAGGGAAAATTATTATAAAGCCCTTCAAGTTTTATAAAACTATAAAAATATCCTTTAAAATTGAAAAATAGATAATTATATACTCTTTCTATTATTATTATTATTTTATTACAATATTTTTTTATTGAATTTCATAACTTATATTAATTTTATTGCAAAGGACTTCCTTGAAAAATCAAAAAATAATATAACAGTTATTTTTCAAATCTACCATGATATGTTTTTGATATTTCAAATTTTTTGAATGAATTAAGTATTAATTTTTAATCTATTTCCTCGTCTAAAATTTCTTATAGCTAAGTTTAAGGGGGGTGGAGTTCATGCAAATATCAGTTCGTCATAATTATATCTTGTTTTTGTACTATTGACCCTTAATTTTTATTTTAATATTTCGTTATACTTTATCATAAATTTCGCATTCGATGCAAACATAATCAATATGCTATAATAAACAATTATATATATTTAACTAGGTACGTTGTAAACGTTATTAAAAAAAAAAACTCGTTAGTAAAGGTATAATATTAAACTAAAGATTTCAGCAGCAAATTAAAAAAAAAAACTCATTAGTTGTAATTAATAACATCTTCGAAAATCGCATAGGTGATGAAATAAAAAAGATGTCGGATGGAAGTATATGCAAAAAACCAAGGTTGAAAAAAGAAAAGAGATAGAGAGGATGATTGTGTTTGAAGCTTTATTATTATCTTAAAGAAATACTTTTTTCCAACATTAATGATACAAAGGAAGGCCTGCTGCCTATCATGGTAAAGCTTTATCAAAGTCAAATTCAGTAGAAAAGCAATTATTAGTATATTCGTATTAAGATTGATGGGTATTTTTTAATGACATAGATTTTCTTAGATTATTCTTTAAAATTCCATACGCTTTTGTATATACAATCTTTCAAGGGGATATATTTTTTTTTTTTGGACTTATCTTTGAATTTGAATCAACCGCTCCGCTGATCCACAGCTTGTTTTTCTTCATAATATTGGTTTTTTTTTAAAACACCATCATAGAGTGACAGGTGCATGCTGCAAAATCATCACAAACCACTTATTATGTGCCATATTCTTTGGCGTCACTCCTCCAGATTTTTTTTCCTAATGATTGGACTATCAAAGGACGGAAAACATGATAGAGATTTTTTTTTTAATAATTGGTAGAGAAAAATATAAGATTCGAGATTGTATACAAATCAGATTGTATGCAGTTTTGTTTATACCTACAAGCTCAGTAATTGGGTATAGGATCATAAATCTAGAGGGTCACTATATAAAAAAAAATCATATTATTAATTTTATAATGAATTTTTAAGTGGTAAAAATATAAAGTTTAAAAGGTATAGTTAAATTTTATATGTAAATTTATTAATAATTATATAGCTATTACATTTAAAATTATATTTATAAAAAAATTAGAAGAGACACGTGCTATTCCTAAATAATGTACAGATCTGCCTCTGTACAAGCTGTACGTACATATGGTACATTAATATGTACATGTTCTATCGTTTAGAGATTATATATATTGCATGGTGTGTACATTATATAAGTTAAAAATGACTTTAAGAAATCAGTTCGATTCTGTAATATTTATAAATATTATTTACTAATCCAACTAGAAAAATCATATTATAATTAAAGGAAATAAACATATATGTCAACCGTAAAGAAACTTGTAGTGTAAAAGTAAATATATTTGCAGTATAAAAATGCCAGTTTAAATTTATTTGAGTATAAAAATGTGCATAACAAATGAAAAATTAATTTAGAGTTCATTAAAAATATATTATTTAGATATTTAATCACTTAATTTTTGTATTAAATAAATAAGTTATTATATTTTTAATACACTTAAGTTACATAATTTCATAATTATGTGACTAAAATTTTAATTATTTACCATAAAAAATATACACTTTAATCACGTAATTATAAAATTATGTTATTAACTTTACGTTTTTTAATTAGTTTGTTCAATAATTTTTTAATTGGTATACTTTAATACTTATATTTAAAAAGTTTAAAACTTCGTATACAAAAAAAAAATCTTTAAATTTATGTCTTTAGAATATTTTATTACTTAAAATTTATTAAAATGTGATACATTAATCCTTAAAATATAGATTAAAATGTATTTTTTTATTTTGAAAGTAATATCTAAATGTAATAGTTAGAAGTTTAAAAAATAAAAAATTTCAAACATATAAGTTTAATAACCTTCGTATCACCACATCCTATAGTTTATATGGAAATTATATGTTTGCTGAGTGCCTAGCCTAGCTACGTGTATATAATGGATATGGAACAGATAAGAATAAAAGATTGAGAGCCTACAAATATGAGATGTTGATGATGAGTTCACCAATCAAATGGAAGATTTGGTACCTCAATCATCCTTTCGCAGTGATAAAAAATAAATAATAATAATTTAATTGAATGATTTAATCTTAAATAATATTTTATTTTTAATTTCCTTTATAAAGTAGAAATAATTTTTTTTAACAATATAAATAATATATATTTTTTACATGTTTAAAAATATGTTTTACATATTTTTTTATAAGGTAAAAAAATATATTTTTAAAATGTCAAAGATGAAATCAATTATATAACTGTGCCGTATAAAACGAGAAGGATTAATATCCTTGATCAGTTGTATAAAACAAATATGATCATATACCGCCAATATTCATTATAGATAATTAGGATAATTAGGTATGTCATATGGGATGGGGCGATGGGCTCGGGGAGGACTTAATTAAGTTTTAAAAAATGAAAGGTTGATTGCAAAAATTTTATATTTATTACAAAAATAACACTTATATTATTTACTTATTTTTTAGTTATAAATTATTATTATTATTATTATTAAAACATTCTTTACTTAATATAACTAAAGAAATGAAATAAAAAAATTAACACTATATTTATGCAATTATTTTTTAATAATAATAGGGTTAAACTATTATAAAAATAAATATAAGATTTAAAAATATATTTTTCTTATACCAAAATTTTTTCTTTAAAAACCTGACAATTAATGAAACTTCAGGAGAGACGAGTGTTTTTTAAATAGGGATTTCATAATAAGGTGGGAAATTTAGATAACTTTCTTGGATCTTGAGAGATAGAGAGTAGCATTTCACAAATTTATCAATTTGTTAGACAAAGATAAAGCAAACTAAGGAATGATGAAAAGTGGGATGCAAAAGAAAAGGAAAAAAGAAATACAAGAAAACCAAAAGTATTAGTGGACATCAGACAAAGGTAGAATACACAGGTAAGAGAAAATAAAATATAGACAAAGAGAGAAAAAAAAAAGGAAAAGAAAAAAAAAATATGTATGTATGTAATTAGATTGTAGAGGAGATATAGAAATACTGCAATAGAAGGAAGCTCTAGTTGTAGCAGTACTAGTTTCCTTTACTTTCTTGAAAGAAGCCTACCAAGAACAAACCACTAAACCATAGTAATCATCATGAAACACCATCTGTACCCAGCACTCCAGAAAAGCAATCCTCTCCCACATCAAAACCAACCTTCCCTTAAATTTACCTCTGTTAACACCACTACCTTCTCATTGTATCCTCCCAAATCCCAAAAACCATGAAACTTTCTTCTTTTCCTTTCTTTCTCACATTTTTATTCTTTCTCCGAATATCCAGAGTTGTCTCTGAAAACACCACCACTACTACTTCTCTGCCTTTCCAACTCATTGCACTTCTTTCCCTCAAATCTTCTCTCAAAGACCCTCTTTCTACCTTCCATGATTGGGACCCTTCTACCACCTTCTCCAACTCTAATTTCCAAGAACCAATTTGGTGTTCTTGGTCTGGCATCAAATGCCACCCCAAAACTTCACATGTCACCTCTCTTGATCTCTCTCACCGCAATCTTTCGGGCACAATTCCATCTTCAATAAGCTACTTGTCTAGCTTAACCCACTTGAATTTAAGCTCTAACTCTTTTGATGGGCCTCTACAATCTTCCCTTTTCAATCTAACTGAACTTAGGGTCCTTGACATTAACCACAACTTCTTTAACTCTATTTTCCCACCTGGGATTTCCAAGCTCAAGTTTTTAAAAGTGTTCAATGCTTGCAGCAACAGCTTCACTGGCCCTTTGCCTCAAGAATTCCTCAACCTGAGTTTCCTTGAGCAGCTCAATCTCTGTGGTAGCTACTTCCAAGGCACTGTTCCTTTTAGTTATGGAACTTTTCCAAGTCTAAAGCTTCTTAATTTGGCTGGAAATTCACTAGAAGGACCCCTACCACCTCAACTTGGCTATTTGAAGCAGATTGAGCATATTGAAATTGGGTACAACCAATTTTCAGGTGGGATACCAGTAGAATTTTCGTTGCTATCGAATCTCACATACTTAGACATCTCCTCTGCTAATCTTTCTGGGTTTCTCACGCCAGAGCTTGGCAATTTAACGAAGCTAGACACGTTGCTACTCTTCAAGAATAGATTTTCAGGAACAATTCCTGAGAGCTTAGGGAATTTAGTGTCTCTAAAAGTGCTTGATTTATCAGATAATAAGCTTTCAGGAACTATACCAAAAGTACTAGGTTCGTTGAAAGAGCTAACAAGGTTGAGTTTAATGAGCAATAATATCAGCGGTGAAATACCAGAAGGAATTCAGGACCTTGAGAACCTTGACACTTTGCTTCTATGGAACAATTCGTTAACTGGGATTGTCCCTCAGAAACTTGGGTCGACTGGGAAACTAACAAAGGTGGATCTGTCCTCAAATTCACTCACCGGGTCAATTCCCCCAAATATTTGTCGAGGCAAGACGCTAACGAAGCTCATTCTCTTCTCGAATAGGTTAGTCAACCAAATTCCCATATCCTTAGCAAACTGTTCTTCCTTAATAAGATTTCGACTCCAAAACAACAACCTTAATGGATCGATTCCGGAAGGTTTTGGGTCCTTACCAAACTTGACATTTGTGGATATGAGCAACAACAATTTCACGGGTCTAATCCCTAAAGATTTGGGCAATGCCGTGAAGCTAGAGTATTTTAACATATCTGAAAACCCATTAAACTCAAACCTCCCAGAGAACATTTGGAACGCCAACGACCTACAAGTTTTCTCAGCTAGTTCATGTGGACTCAAGGGCAAAATCCCAGAATTCATAGGCTGTAAAAGCATTTACAAAATTGAGCTCCAACACAATTCGTTCAACGGCACTATTCCGTCGGACATTGGAAACTGTTTAAAACTTCTTTCGTTTAATCTAAGTAGGAATTCGCTTACCGGAATCATTCCTATGGACGTTTCGAGACTGCCTTCGATCACAGACGTGGACCTTTCACACAATTTTCTCACAGGAACAATCCCTTCAGACTTCGGCCGCTGTAGCACATTGGAAACCTTCAACGTCTCGTTTAACTCATTAAAGGGTCCAATACCTACCTCTGGTTCTATTTTTCCCAATCTTCACCCATCGTCGTTTTCGGGCAATGAAGGTCTCTGCGGTGTCATTTTGGCCAAACCCTGCGGCGTTGACAATCTCAACAACGCTGGTGCTGTTGAGGTGCACCCAAAGCAACCCAAGCGAACCGCTGGTGCAATCGTGTGGATTATGGCTGCAGCGTTTGGAATTGGGCTCTTTGTTCTCATCGCTGGCACCAGGTGTTTCCAATCTAACTACAGCCGTCGATTCAACGAAGACCGTTCGATAGGACCGTGGAAGTTGACTGCATTTCAACGGTTGAATTTCACGGCTGATGATGTACTTGAGTGTTTGTCCATGAGCGATAAGATCATTGGGATGGGATCTGCAGGAACGGTTTATAAAGCGGAGTTGCCAGGTGGAGATATCATAGCGGTGAAGAAGTTGTGGGGTAAGCAAAAGGAGAATATCCAACGGAAGAGAGGGGTTTTGGCTGAAGTCGAGGTTTTGGGGAACGTGAAGCACAGAAATATAGTGAGATTGTTAGGGTGCTGCAGCAATAGGGAGTGTACGATGTTGCTTTATGAGTATATGCCCAATGGGAATTTAGATGAACTAATACATTCCAAAAATAAAGGTCATAATTTGGGTGCTGATTGGGTCACAAGGTATAAGATAGCACTTGGTGTGGCTCAGGGGATATGTTATCTTCACCATGATTGTGATCCGGTGATCGTTCATCGCGATCTCAAGCCGAGTAATATTTTATTGGACACTGAGATGGAAGCAAGGGTGGCGGATTTTGGGGTGGCCAAACTAATTCAGAGCAATGAATCCATGTCTGTTATTGCAGGGTCTTATGGCTACATTGCGCCAGGTACGTTGTGTGTTTTATTTTCTTTTTCTTTGGTCCTTTCCTTCCAAAATTATGTTGGTCCACTGCGATTAGGCGTATGTTAGCCATTGATCATGATCAAACCAACTAAATTTGTTGAATTTTTAATTATTAGATGAATTGAAATGAAAGTTCTATAATCTCTCAGGCATTGATAGAATGAAGTTGTCTAGCTTCTTCCACTCTAATTTGATTCGAATAGAACATAACAAAAATTATATATTTTATACACATGCATTACTATTTTATTAGTTACTGGTGGTATCTATTAACATAGATATTACTTCCTTTCTTTTCTTTTCTTTTTTTGCTTAAAACTTAAATAATTATTGTAATATAAACACAAAATAACTTTATTTTATTAAAATATAAATAAATTATTAAAAAATTAAAATAAAATGATATAAAACTCAATATTTTTATATGATATATTCATCCATTGAATCCGAATCAATCTGTAGTTATATAGCATGTTAGGCTGTATTTAAGTATACATTATATTCGCTGCATATTAAATTTTTTTTAAAAAGAATTCGAATAGGATTAAATTGACCTAAAGCTTACCGCTTCCAGTACACCCCTGTTGTTGGGTGACGAAATCTGAGATGCTGCTGAATGTGCACTTAATTTAGGTTGCGTACACATTAGCATATGCCAAATTTAGCAAGCTACATGACAAAAAAGAGTTTAAAGAAAAAAAAAATTGATAGTTGTCGTACTTAGAAACCAAATGAAATGTTTGTTTTTATTTGGCTTACTAATTAATTAAGGTAATATAATATGGAAATATTACAGAAGCTATTAAGATTTGAGACCCACCTCATATAATTAGTGGGATTTAGCCAGATATTCCGTAATGCTTAGTATCTTATCCTTATATCAAAAAGGCAAAAAATAAAAGTTTTATTGGCGTTAAAAAAAATTTCGTGTCAAAGGATGGTTGGTTAATAATCAATACCACAGTAAGTAGAAAAGGAGCGCACTATTTAGGAAGGTTATTTTTTCAAAGCTTGAATTGATGATACGGTGTCGTGAGCTACACTAGTCTTTACTTTTACTTTAATTGATTACTTCTTTCTTTCTCGCATCGCAATTTTTCAAAGCATTTTCGGTGCATGCATGCCACCCACTATTGCTTTCTCTCCCACCCTTAAAGATTTTGTCTCCATTGCTGATTTTTAGAGTACAAAATACAAATATTATAACAACTAAATATTTTACTTAAAAAATCAGAGCAATGTAATTTATATTTATTACTTTTATATCCCATTTATTTCGTTCATTTCACAGCACACATTCTAAAGTAAATTATTGACAATAAAAAATAGCCATATATATAAGAGACCTGGTATCATTCCCTATATAGATTTTTAAAAAATTAATGGTTTTAAGATTTCTAAATATAGAAATATTGTTGTTGTATTAGTAAAAATTGTTCTAGTAATATGGGTATCAAAATTTTAAGTTCACACTAATAATTTTAGTAGTATATATATATGCTAATTAATTACTATGGTATTGATAAATTTGTATTATTTTTGGCAGAATATGCATATACACTTCAAGTGGATGAGAAGAGTGACATTTATAGCTATGGAGTGGTTATGATGGAGATTTTGAGCGGTAAAAGATCAGTGGAGTCGGAGTTTGGAGATGGTAATAGCATAGTGGATTGGGTGAGGTGTAAAATAAAGAACAAAGATGGGATGAATGATATATTGGACAAGAATGCAGGGGCAGATTGTACTTCAGTCAGGGAGGAAATGATGCAAATGCTTAGAATTGCTTTGCTTTGCACCAGCCGTAATCCCGGCGACCGACCGTCGATGAGGGATGTGGTTTTAATGCTTCAAGAAGCCAAGCCAAAGAGGAAATTGCCTGATACTAGTCATATCTTAGCCAATGGTGTCTTTGATCAGGATGACATTGATATTCCTTTGCCACAAAAACCAGCTGTTGTGGAATGTTAATATGATAAATTAGTTTTAACGGGTTTTTAATTACCTGTTTTCTTTCATTTTCTTTTCTTCTTTTGGGTTTATTTCTATTTTGCAAATGGTGGGTGATTGGTATAGGAGGGGGGTTATTTCTTACATTTTATTGTCAATTGGCATTGCTTAATTTACTTATGTGTGCCACATTTATATATTTTCTTTGGTTACAATTTTGTTTAATTGATGCATACTAGGATATAAATGTTAGCTTTCTTTCACAAAAATGATAAAATATGGTTAGTAATTAAATCTTTTAAAAATTTAACGTGAGTTTATAATTATGTTTTCATATGTTATGTTGGGACTTGGACATTAGAAATAACAATGACATGGGCCAGCGTGGGGCGGGGTAGTAGTGCTGCTATCCCATTCTCTATTTAAATATTACGGGGCGCAGAGGTTGGGGATTCTCTAATATAAAAAATAAATTAAAATCAATAAATATTTAATTGCCTAATCACAATAACATTTTTAAGTATATTTGTTGTTTGTTATATAATTAAATATAATAAATTTAAATTTGGAGTACAAATTATTTATAATTTTATTTTAACAATTATTATTATAATAATAATTATCTCATATATCATAATATAATAATTTTGTAATTATAATATTAATTTATTGACAAATATATTATTTTAATCACAATGCATTTAATTTAACTCTAAAATTTTACAAACATATAATATTTAAATATAAAAATAAAAAAAAATCTAAGAATAGGCAGGACAAGACGAAGAGGGTAATTCACAAAACTACTCATTTTTCACTAGACATTCTTTATTAATGTGAAAATATGAATTCTACACTTATTTTGATTCTACTAAAAAAAGATTAAAGTATATAATTGTTCTTAAAATTTAATTAAATGTATATATATTAAAAACGTAAAATTTGATAACTAAAATTTTAAAACTTTAGCTATATGTTATTAAACTTTTAAATCTTATAATTTAGTTAATTATTTATAAATTTTTAAAAATTTGATAACCAAATCATATATTTTAAAAATTTTAAAAATTATATGTATTTTGTTAAAGTTTTGAGAGTAATAATATATTTTAATTTTGAAAAAATTAACTTCCTTAATAATCTTAACACTTCTAATAAAACCAATTATATACCACAGAAGATCACCCATTTGGATTTTGATTGATTCTTACTCGAGTAATAAATATTATTGAAGGCCAATAAAGTAAAAACACACACCATCATTTAGGGTAAATAAATAGATTGAATGGCGTCCTAAGGGGAAATAAAGCAGGGGAGGATACAAAGGAAGAAAAAATTCCCATTTTTCAATTTCAATCTACTTAAAAATATAAATCAGGGAAAAAGAAAAGTCTTCAACTTTAACCTCATTTTCATTCAATTATTCAAACGAAACATAGTAATGACTATTAATTTTTTCGATTTAATTTCATTATTGTTATGGTTCTTAGAGAGTTCGTGAGTTTTTAGTTATTTAAAGAAAACATTTTCGTTAAATTTTAGTGCAAATTAACTACAAGTAACAATTTTACGTTAACAAAAAACACACGTGAATGATATACTGGGTCAGAGACCAACTCCAGCTTAATTGATTGCGAATAAATTTAATAAAATATTTTAACAAAAGTTTCGTTTATATATATAGAAATATTTTAATAAAATTAATGAATTATGAGAAGATATATAAATTTGATATTATTTTTATATTGAGAAAATATCGTATTAAGTCAAAAAAATATTTAAGAATATTTGGATAACTCAAAGTATAGGCTTAAAAATCGTAAAAGTTCAAACTATAATTTAAGTATATTTTAAAATGTAATTAATTATATATAAGTGTAACTACGTTTCATTACGAGCTTTTCGCAATTTTTCAGCCAAATATTAGGCAGGTAAACTTTCTTTTTTTTAGTTCGACATTTGGACTAAAATCTCTATTTCTTTAAGAATGAATATGTAAGGTTATAGCTTACATGTGTAATTATGCATTTATCTTTGACTAATATTTATGTTGTCGTACAAACTAATATATAATTTTTTATGCAAATTTCAATAGTAAAAAAAGAAAAAGAAAAGAAAAAATAGGGATAATTTTATTTCTCTTTACTCTATGATAATGTCATGCTATTTGTTAGTATCATTGATCCTGAACTAAATAATTTGTGTTAATAATTCAATTCTTATTTTTTTAATTTTAAAATTTAAAATTATTTATATTTAATAACTCATTTCAACGTTTATTTTAATTTTTTTTATTCGAATTTAAATTTAACCAAAATTTAAAATATTCAACTTTATATATTTTAAATAGTAATATTATTTGTACTATTGGATACAAACTTCACTAACCTGTAAATTTTAAATTTCCTGTTACACACATGTTTTGTTATTAGATCAAGTATCTAGTTTATGGAGTTATTATTTAGATATAATTTTAATAAAGATACATAAAGTTTTCTATTTTTTTAATATTTAAAACTAATAACTCAAATATAATTAATCATATTCAATCTTTGATTAAATAGTCAAAGTTTATTTTAATGAAAACTTATCAAACAATAAATTAAAAATTAATTTTATAACTTAAAATTTAAAATTTGAAAATTTTAAAATGAGTATCAAACATTCATGCAATGCAACATCAAGTTTCTAATATCTACGGTTCAAATCGATACTTGAAATTAATAAAAAAATATTTTTATAATTTAAAATTTAAAAATTTAATTACAAATATTTATTAAATATTAAATACTAAAAGAATTATCAAGCATTGCTTTAAGAATTAGAGTATTTCTCCATTTTCAAGTCTAAGAGTCATTACATTTCATCCCCACCATCATAGACAACTTCTAAACTCATACTATAATGTTTCATTTATTTAATAAAAAAAGATACTATACTTTAGCGCTTCATTTTTTAAAATAAAAAAATTAACAAGCCCTTTTCCCATATGTTTGAATTTATTTTGTTTTGATATTTAGATATTATATTTTTTTTAATGTATTTTTGTAGTTAAAAATATAAATATTTAAAGACATAAATGGTTACATTAGATTGAAGATATATCAACTTATTACTAAAAATAATCACATATATTTGAAGAATTAAAAGAGTCAAAAAAGAAAACTAGAACCATGTTATATATAATTTTCATTGACTTAATTGTTTGTGTAATTTTTGTTTGAATAAGTGAAATATAAATTTTTCAAAAAAGTCTAAAAATTTGTATTCAATTACAAACACAAAATAAAAAAAATACAATTAACATATTATTGAAATTATACATAATTAAACTAAACAAATTAACTAAAAATTATTTAAATAAGCATGTAGATCAATTAAACATATCATGATGAAAAAAAACTAAAAAAACACATTAAGGTAAAGATAACAATAAATAATTTGTGGTATTAAATGTGACAAATAAAAAAATGACCACACAACTTATAAATAGCCAAAAAATATTATAATTTTTATATATAGAGTACATAAAATAAATTAAAAGGGTTATTCAAATATAAAATAAAATAATGTAAACGGGAAGAGAAGGATGTTAGGATAAATTTTGATGAAATGAATAAAAAAAATTAATTTTAAGCTTGTCATCAAGCTTCTTTTAGTCATGCCAATTGCTTTGTAGTCAATGACATACGATTATTATGAGCACTTCAGAGAGTGAGTTCGAGATCACTATCAATTACACACGTGTGGCCGTTCTATGGTGAGAATAGTTTCTTAATAATTAAAAATTTAAAAAAATATCTCTATTGTATTTCTTAGTTTTATTAGGTTTGTTTAGTACATTTAGAATAAGAAATTAAATAAAAGTTAAATATTTCAACAATTTTTATTACACCGTTTAATAAATCATGGCTTAAGTAGTATTATGATATATATTATTAATAAAATAAATTGTTGGTAATACTATTACAATTTAAATTATTATTATTATCATAAAATTAATTAATTAATTAATGATAACTTTATCTAATAAGTACCAAAATATAATTATTTATAAAGATATAATAGATCATTCATATACTTTGGTTGTAACAATAACATAATTATTTTTGATAATATTATTATCATAATATATATATATATATATATATATATAGTTATATATCCTAATAACATAAATTGTGTTTCCACAAAGTATTAATGTTCTCTATAATTAGTTACCTAAATATACGGGATATAATACCAAAATAAAATCCCTCAAATTAATTTCGTTCTTATATTTTTCTTATGTATTATATTGCATATTATTTAATGTAGATAAATAATTAATTCCCATCCATCTTATTTCATTTTGGTGGAAACCAATTTATCATTGAAAAGGTCGTACATGCCTAAACAAGTTAACCTCTAGCATCATGAAGAGCAGTATTCCAAAGATTTTTAGGAACTCAAAGGACCCAAAAAATACATCAAACTGTTAAAGTGCTCATAATTATCAAAATAATTAAACTAAACCAATAACTGTATAATACTATTAAAATGGCACAAAAATATGATGAAACAATTTGACCTTTTTTTCTTATTCAGTATCAACCAGGAACAGATGAAAATCCAACCTGACTGAGCTCTTCTGGTGCGGGTAGATTAAGATCAATTTTCAAATTATGATCTGTAAATTTAGGCGATGATGAAATATTATTAATGGTCACATTAGAAAAATGAACTTTCTTATGACCACCTAAAGCTTGCCCAGATCCAAACAACCTGAAACAAAATGGACACTCAAATGTTTTCCTTTCAACGACAGAACTGCTACCACCGCTCTCTTCCTCTTTATCATTAGATTTGCTTTCAAAGCTTTGATTTTTTATTTTCTTGTGACTTGCTCTGTGCCCTCCTAGAGCTTGATATGATTTGAACATTTTGTTACATGTCTCACATTTGAAGTGCTTATTGGACTTAGTCGTCCGTATACGAATCCGAGACTTATGGTTAGAAAGTAGCTCGTATTCTTCCTCATCATCATCATCATCATCATCGTCATCATTATTGTGATTTTCAACAAGTTTGTTACGGATAAAGTTGTTATTTCCTTTATCCCATTTATCTCTAGAAAGCATAATAAGACACCTAGCAACTTCTTCTACTTGAGAAAAAGTCATATCATTAGATAATATGGAACTTACCTGATGAGTATCGATAAGTGCCGCTCTACCAATTGTTTTACGGCGTCGTTCAGATCTTCTTCGAGTAAAGTTGTTTGGATTTGAATTTATCTCATTCTCAGTATTAACGACCTTATCATATTGGATGGTCGAGTCTTGAGAATATACTTCTCGGTTTGATGATGTCATGAACTGGGTTTGAAGCTTATCATGAACGTTTGTGTAGGTTTTGGAAAAGTTATTAAGTGAAGAAGAATATGATGAAGAAGGAGTTGGTGATTTGGTTCTGATGAACTGTTTTCGTTGTGGTTTTGGAGGAATAGGAAGTTTGGCTAGATGAGATCTCATATGCCCACCCATAGCTTTTCCATTCGAGAATCGCTTATTGCAGATCTTGCAGATTCTACTTTCCATCAAGAGGCTAGAATGGAATTTTTCAGAAGCAGATTTTTTCCCCCCTCACTATATCTCTCCCCATTATATATGTGTTTAAGTAGAGTAAGGAAACATAAAAGGGGTCTATCACAAGCAAATGTAGAAAATGATAGGATATACATTATGTTATGGGTGTCCTCTGAAAGGGCAATACATTGTGTTGTTGGTGTCCTTTGAAATGGCAGCCCAAATGTATATATAGTAGCTAGGGAGTCTTCACCATTTCATGATCTATGACTAATAAATATGCTCATATCTCGATATATATGAATCATTAAAACTTCTTATTTTCTTTTCTCTTTTTTCTTATTATTTATTTTATGTTGGATAAATACAATCTATTTTAAATATACACTAACTCAATAAAAGATCGGGATTTGAACCCATATTTAAAAGAATATAAAATATCACTTTTACCACGTACTACAGGGTGGTTCACAATTAAGATATTTCTTAATCTCACGTAAAAAAGCAAATAACCGCATGGTAAAAATGGTATTATGGAGTTCTGAGTCTTTCACCACACATCATGTTCCTTTAATCCCCTTCTCCATTTTTGCTAGACATTCATTTGTTTAAAAAATACAAATAACAAGAGTAACTTTTAACTATTTCATTAGTCCTTAAATTATATGTAAAGTTCAAATTTTAAATGGTATGATTAAAATTTCAAGAATTAAATTATTTATATGTTAAAAGTTTAAGTATTTATGTATAAAAATTTAAAAATTTGAATACTAAATAATATGTTTTAAAGTTTAAGAATGTTTAAATTTAACCCAACTTTGAGAACTAATCAATGATAAGGTTTAGCATAAAACTAAGGGTATATATGAAATTGTTTATCATTTTGGATGAAAGTGGTTTCTATATCAAAATATTTCTTAAAGTGTTTAGTATTTAATAAATATATAAAAATAATGTCAATAATTCTTAAGTTTTTATTAAAATTGGTTATAAAAAACTTCTAATAATATTTCTTTTTAAAAGTGTTTTTAAAATTTTGGAAATCATTATTAATATTTTTAGAAAAAGAAAATAATACTTACTTTTTGAGAAAAATTATTCACTATAAATGTTTCATTCTTAAAAAATTTACTAAAATAACACCCAAAATCACTCTTAATATTTTTTCTCAAATACTTAAAAATTTATCTTAAAATTACTTTTAATCAAAAATTTATTTTAAATTGATTATCTTAAAATCACTTATTAAAAAAATCCAAATGTGCCCAAATATTATTATAAGGTAAATAAACAGTGCAAATTGAAAAAAAAAAGTTGAGTAAAATGTACTGCATCAAAACCAAGGGGCAATAGTGCCCTAAAGCCCATATCTATGGTTTACAGGTGTGATTCGATAGATGAAATAAAATTCCTTCACTCAAAGCAATACCATACGGTTAAAAATAAGCAGCAGTTTTCCGATTCATTTAAAACCGTAAAAAAAAATTTATTTTTTAAATTTTATCATAAAAATAAAATAAAATTTACGTATAAATAAATTATGTTATTTAATTAATTTTTTATATTAATTTATACATTAAAAAATGTCTAAATATAAAGATTATTTAAATATATATCCAAGACATTCACGTTCAAAAAAGATGATTTATGGATGCTTCTCGTGTATGTTGTCAGGGTTGTTAGAAGCTCTAAAGATATTTATGTTTTTAAATATATGTATAAAAATAAAGAAAGATAAAAAAACAAAAGTAATTTAAAAATATATAATTATATGATATAATTTTTTTATACATAAAATTTTATTTTTAAATCTTTAATGTTTTATTTTTTGCATTATATTATCCGTAATTTTTTTTATAATATAAATGGTATTTAAAAAAAAAGTTAAAATGAAAGCATGAAAAGTAGAGTCACGGCAAAATGTACCTAAATAAGGCTTTATGTATCATCCGTCAATGCTAAATTGAATGACACAAAATAGCATTCCTTAATTAGAGATTGCTAATTAATAACGGTGATAATTGAGATAATCCTTTTCGTAGAATGTTTCGATCACACTATGACACGTTAATTATCAATTTGATATCTTTTATTAAAGTACAATATATTTATCATAAATCTATATAGATTTATAAATTATAAATAAAGATATATATTTTAATTATAGATAATTAAAACCGTAATTATCCGTATAAATCTGATAATTTTTTTCAAAAATAACTATAACCTAATAAGCGTGGAATATAGATGATTATTGTAATATTAAAACTGTAATTAATGTAAATATTTTAAATAATATGATAAAATAATAATTAAGTTAACATTTATTTATTTTTAAACAGAATATATTTTCAAAGAAATGTAAAAAAAATAACAAACATGGTTAAATTGCGAGTAAATTACTACTAATTCATAACCGATAATTATTAGCTAAATGTATCCAAAATTAATGCAGGACAATTATGATTATTAGTATAATTATCTCCTCCCATTCTCGTACACATTCATAATAAGAAGTGATGCAATATAATATTATTGATGAGTATAATCAAACCTGTATAATTATATTCAATAAAAAATAATCACGTTAATTATAATTGTAATTGTAATATAGTTATGATATATAAAATTACTCTTCTTTAAATGATATTTTGATAAAGAATATAATTAACTTGAGTAAATTTCAAAATTTTACTATTTTAATTTTTAATAGAGAATGATTAACGACTTAATATATATGTGGATTGAAACCTTCTATGATTACTTAAAATAATATTTATAAAATTAATAATAATAAAAATAATATGCTTATTTTAAATTGATTAGCATATAAATTAGTATTAAAATATATTATTTTGTTATTATAAATTTCATAGAATATAATTTTTTTTCAAAGTTATTTTAACTTAGAAAAGTATAAATTTAATGAGTGATTTCTTTTACATGTTATAATATAGAATGTGGTACGTAACTTATGAATAAACTAAATCTTTTCAAATCAAATAACTATTTATATATTATGTAAAATAAATATTGTTGTGATTAATTTTTTTTATATGAATAGAATATTTATATATATCATAATTATATTACAATAACAATTAACATGATAGTTTCTTATAGAATATAATTATATAGATTTAATTATACTTACCAATAATATTACATCATATTATTTATAATTTATTAATAATTTGTGATAAATAGACCTTTTGTACTACCCATGTTTTGATAAAATTTATATAAAATGATCATGTTTTAAAAGAATTTTTATTTAATACATATTTGGTATTTTTTAGTTTGTAGAGATGTCATCTTAATGACCCGAGATACTCATCTAATAGATATATGATGATGTATCCGTTCATGACACATGAATAACAACTTAGTCTTTGGGGCCAATTGATCTAGTTCTATTAGAAGACCGTAGGTGAGTTCAGTAAGCTATGATCTGATTATTGTTACCTAATGAATACAACAAGTTCTATTGTTACTCAGAATTAACCTTAAGTAACCTAGGAGTAGCGACCTAGTGATTATTTGTAATCTTGCCACTTGTCTCTACCTTGACACATCTTGAACAAAGCACTATCTATTGTAATGATGACACATGCCTCTTATATATCTATATATATACTTTACTTATAACTTGAATAAAAGATTTGAATATTATCTCTCTCTAATATCTCTATAGAAACCCTAACACACTAACAATTCTCTAAATAATTGACAACCACCTCAGTTAGTCCTAATACTTTGATGTTAAGAATGGCGTGAACATGACAATTTATAGCTTGGACATCCTTATCTTGCTCTTCTAATGAGGTGGGCAGTGAGGATAATTGGTTTACCTTATCACTTAAAGATGACGATATGGACTCTCTTACTCTTGGAAAAGGGTGTTTGGGTTGTAGGAATAATATGATCATGTTTTTATTAAATCATTAATATCAACCTTTGAATAATCCATAATCTATAATTATACAGATTGATTTTGTAACTAACAAGTTCATTGTAGACTCATAATCAAAATTGATTGCTAAGGAAATCCAAGATTCAGAAAACCAAATAACAAAATCAAGCATGTAAAGAAGCAAAAAAAAAAAAAAAATACAAGTGCATTTATATAGCATGCCAACCATAAGAAAAATTCAAAGGTAGATACACATATATATTATTCAACATAGAAAAAAATGCTACTTATATACACTTCAAAACACGTGACAGATGTACAAAATGCATTACCAAAACATACAACAATTACATAGAAAATTAAAGTCTTAGTGCAAATTACAAGCAAAATATTTATCACGAGGTGGCTTCATCAACCTATCTCTCAACACCGCCTCCTTAAGTTATTTCCTTTGAATGAGGTGAAGGAATTAGAGTGTTGGTGGGAGGTATTTTACGCTTACTACTTTGAAAAGCTAGCTCTCATCAAGGTGTAGTAGGGAACAATCATATCAAGTTTCTTGGCATGTGTTTTCAAGCTGCTAATTATAAAGCTTATCTTGCTTCGATAGGACTTGGTACACTCCACTTTGAAAGTTTCAACAAAGTTAGAAAGTGACCTCATTTGCTCTTTTAGCGAGCTCATCTAGTCTTTTACGGAGCTTGTGAGAGCCTTGGCTTCTTTGGAATACTCTTCACAACTAGCCGCCCTCAAGCCTTGGTCGTAAGCAAAGTTGTCCACTTTTTCAAATTTTTAGATTTATCTAAGACATCTTCTTTAAATCTCAGAATTTTGGCCTTATTCTCAAGCAAGGGGCATCGTTATCCTCCATGAACTTTTGGTACTTTTATATTAGCAAACGACCTTCTTGTACCTTGTGCTTGTAAACTCTGAGAGATAGCTCACCTTTTCCAACCAATGCTAAAACCTAATACACAATATACCAAGTGTTAGAAAGCAATGAAGTGTAAAAACGAAGTGAAATCCACAAGGTAAATGAAGCAGGGTGCACAAGTTTTAATAAATATAAATTTACCTCTAAAAGATGATAAACCATCAACTCCCCATTAGAGGCATGTGTCTCTTTGTGAGCATCTCTAACCCTAGCCCATTATGCATCACTCTCAAAGTGGCTATATAGATCCCTCATCAATTCATGTTGCTAAAGACGCCTTTATCAAAGTAGGTGATCAAGATGTTCAATACCACAACGTCCATCAAAATGACTTATAAAATTTAAAGTCATCTAGGTTTATCACATGAATGGGAGAGGTTAAAGGTTCCACATTCTTCCTCTTCTTAGAGGTCGCATTATAGGGTGGTAAAGCATACGATCTTGGAATACAAGTTAGGTTGATTGGGGCTAGGGATATTTCCTTAGCAGGTACATCATCTGGACAAATTATATCCTTAATCCATGGAGGAGATTTTTGACCAGTCCTTTGCATAGTAGGCTTGAGGTTGCGAGCCCCAAACATGTCGATTAGGTCTTCAAAGTCTACCTTTTTATAGTCCATACCTACAAAATTAAACGAACATTGTCAGTGTATAGTGCAAACTTCTAAACCTTTTATACCCCGCCATCAATATCGACTTGGTTTCCCGTTGGAGTAATCCCTCCATACACTAGAATTTCTAAAACGGTCTACTTTTAGGATGTACTTATAAATCTTATTATTGATATTTTGGAGCTCAATCATTCAAATTTTCTCTTTGCCACCAGGTCCTAACCTATTAAGGAGTTCGTTGGCACGAGGTTGGATTGTGTTGAAATTATTGGTTTATATAGTGTATTGGAAACTCTGCTCTACCACCCAAAATGTCACTAGTGATGTAGAAATACTTATTTTTCCAACCACTAAACTGTATGGAAGTTTTAAAACCAATTTGTGGCCAAAAAAGTGTTGAAATATATGTCCTTCTTTTGTCAAGGCCTTTCTTCTTTAGGTTATACATACATCATATTTCCTTGTTTGTCAAATCTATCCCTCGTTTCCCATCAATGAAGAAGGGGCATATAAGAGTTTTCTATCCGTTGGGGTTGACTTGGGTCACGTTGATGTCAAAAGTATTCAATGGGCGTGCTACTATTCTTGAGAATTAACATCTAAGTCCTAGTTTGAACCCTATGGACTGAATATCACACCACCCAACATAAGGATCATCTACGTCAGAAAGATGGCAGAGAACTAGAATTATCCCAACTTGGGATATTGTAGTCTCTCTCTATCTAGACCAGGTCATCAACGTCCAACTTATTGAGCATTTTTTTCAATTTGGTGCTTGTCCTAGGTCTTGCGTATAAGCTTACCCTTTGAGTAGTGATTTTTTCTTTTTACGATGTACCCTTATCTTCACTGGGATTCTTATTATAGGTACTAGGCCTTGTGATGATAAGGTGGAAGATGGGAGCGAATAGGATGCAACGGGAAGAGCCAAGATGCCCTCTCTTCCAAAAGTGTTACAAGTTTCCTTACCACAGTTTGTCGTGGTGTTTAGAGATCATTTAGGTTGGTCACGACCTGAATATGAACTAGGAAACTCTTTGGGGTGCTCCCAGGTATCCCAATCCTAATGGGATCACTTTTTGTGTGACCTTAAGGAGAATCATTGGAGGTTATTTGGCGACCTATATTTTTGCTCTTATTGAAATATATACTAAAAATCAAAATAAGTAGTGTAAACGATTCCTTAAAAATGGTTTGATTACTTGAAAAATGAGTTGAATGAAGAAGGTGAAAGGGCTTGAAAATGTTTAAACAGATTGAAATACAAACTAAGTCGTGAGAAAACGAGTTGAAAACACTAGAAACAATCTGGGATTTCTTCATGTGGGCTCAATTTTTTTGATTGAAAATAAGACTAAGTTAAGGAGGTGGTAAATGGTAAAAAGTTTTAACTATTTATATAGGGGTTTATACAATTATCATGGGAGTTATGAAAAGTTGAATAGTTAATGAAGTCATTTTGAGTGAAAGATGAAAGGTTCTAACTGATTCTTAAATATTCTATTAACTTCTCAAAATTAAAAGAACAAGGGAATTAATATTTGGTATTATTTAGGTAGTAGGAATACGATTCTAACGACTTGACATATTCATCTGATGGACATATGACGATGTATTGGTTAGAAGATCGTGAGAGCGTTTGACAAGCTACTACTTGGCTATTGTGACCTCGTAAATACGATCAATTATGTTGTTATCTAGAATAAATCTTAAGCGACTTAATAAAAATAACCTAAGAGTAGTGACTTAGTGATTATTTGTAGTCTTACTACTTGGGTCTGCTTTGACACATCTAGAAGAGAGTATCTTTTATTGTAATGATGAAACCTATCTTTTATGCATCTATATATATCTCACTTGTAACTTGAATAAAAGATCTAAATATTATATATCTTTTTAATAATAACGAGCAAAAACTTATTTAATGCTATTTAAATATGGGTAAAATGGTTAATCGATTGCATTCTTTCAATTTTAGTTGTTTATTTTTTTTATTATAGTTAGCTCAAATGACAAACAAAAAAAATTAGAGATATTTTTGCTTAAGATTTCGTTTTACACTTAATGTGATTGGAGAGCATGAAATAGGCAAAAGGAGGTGGGTTGATCATTTTATCTCTACTTAAATAGTATAAAATGTTTTTTTTATCTTTTTATTAAAAAGATTAAATATGAACTTTTTAAATATTATAGGTATTAAATAAAAATTCTTTTAAAATATGATTAATTTTTAAATTTTTTTTCAAAATATGAGTAAAAAATATCGATCCCTTGAATTTTTGTTAATATCATTGATATATTTGTTATATTTTCTTCCTTGGAACGATATTAGTGTAAAATAAAAGAAAATTAAATTTGTTAAAATATTGCGATATGATATTGTATGTTTATGAACAACTTATGTGTAGTTAAACTTATTTAATTTAAATTTAAATTATATAACTATTTTTTTAAAATGAATTAAATTGAGTTTATGATTAGTTAATTTCCATTTATAAAAAAATTAAAAAATATTTATAATTTTATTTATAAATATAAATTAATATAAACATTTATATTTTTTGACCTGTAAATTTTATTTAAAAAATAAATAATTTTTTAATTTTTATAATAATTATGAGAAATGATTGGATATGAATGGTATGAATATAAAAATGTATACTAGTATTTCAATTTATACCACTATATCTATCAGAGAAATGTAGGTTAATCTCTGAGATAAAATTTTCCAATTTTTAATATGAACTTTAGCTTGTTTTGAATTTTCATGTCCGTGGCTTTGTACCCACGTATAAAAAGATGTTTTGAATCACAATTATTCCTAAATGGCTACTTTTAACGGCTATATTTGATATTTGGAGGTTTCTCCTGATTCAAATTCGTTGACTAGAAAGTTTAGGGAGAGAGAGTGAACTAACTAAAAAAGATGGAATAATATTGAGAGGGATATTGATGTAGAGTAGATAAAAAGCTATTGGAATAAGAATTGGGATATTGAGAATTGAGAAACTGATATAATAGAAGAAGAAGAAGAAGCAGAACAACGGCCTGAACCATGCCGTTAAAGACTGAAAAGCCAAACCAAAACCCTAGCCCCTCCCCCATAAGATTGAAGAAAAGGTCACCAAGCTGGTCTGACCTCTGGCTCAAGAGTCCCAAGTCCTTGAACCATGTCTTCTACACAATGCAAATCCCTTCACTCTCTTCCCCCAAAGACCCAAACCACAAAGCCCTTCTCTTCAATTTCCCTAATCTCGATCGAACCCTCCTCTTGTCCGACGAACTCCTCCTCCAAATCCTCGCCAAGCTGCCTCATTCCCAATGTAAATCTACCTCTCTAGTTTGCAAGCGCTGGCTAAGTCTTCAAGGTCGTCTGGTTCGGTCTCTTAAGGTATTGAACTGGAACTTTCTTCAATCGGGTCGTTTAATTTCCAGATTCCCGAATCTGACTCACGTCAATTTGCTTTCTGGGTCTTTGATTTCGGACCAAAGTTTGAACATTTTGCTGAGCCACAGAATGTTTTCGGTGAATATTGGTTCTCGTGTTTCGTCAAATCCACAACTTTTCCAAGTAGATTTACTTCCAACAGAGGTTATTGATAAAGGGCTACAAGTGTTGGCTAGTGGGTGTCCAAACCTTCGCAGACTAATGGTGTTCGGGGCAAGTGAGATGGGTTTGTTGAATATAGCTGAGGAATGCCCGACTATGCTAAATTTGGAATTGCACAAGTGTAATGACAACGTTTTGCGTGGTATTGCGGCATGTGCAAATTTGCAGGTGCTGAAATTGGTTTGTAATGTGGATGGATTTTATGGTTCTGTGGTTTCGGATATTGGGTTAACGATTTTGGCTCAAGGTTGTGAGAAGCTGGTTAAGCTTGAGCTGAGTGGCTGTGAAGGGAGCTTTGATGGGATTAAAACTATTGGGCTGTGCTGTCAGATGTTGGAAGAATTGGTTCTTTGTGATCATAGGATGGAAGGTGGTTGGTTGGCAGGTCTATCGTACTGTGAGAATTTGAAAACTTTGAGGTTTCGATCATGTGAAAGAATTGATACCAGTCCTGGCTTGGATGAGTATCTGGGTTATTGTCCTACCCTTGAGAGGTTACACTTGCAGAAGTGTCAATTGCGGAACAAGAAGAGTTTGAGAGCTTTGTTTTTGGTGTCTGAAGCTACAAGGGAGCTTGTTATTCAGGATTGTTGGGGATTGGCGGATGATATGTTCAGTCTTGCAAGCTCTTGCAGGTAGATTCTTCTCTTTTTGCTCCGTTTACTTGCCCTTGCCTATTCTTTCTAACAAGCTACTTAGGTCATAAAGGAACAATGATGAGATAGTTAGGAGCTACAATTTTACTAATGTAGAAACTACAATTATTTATCATGGAATGAGGTTAAAACTTTGGTATATGATACAAAAAGGTCTTAATGTTATGTTTAGTGGATACAGCTAAAAGAGGTTAAAATACCCTGCAACAATGTTGGCGTACATATATTAAATTTAGGTCTTAATTCTGTGTTCCATTATTAACTAACTGCATTAGTCTTTTAATGGCAGCTACTGATGTTAGTTTTGCCGTTGGACAAGAAACAACTGTTATTTTGCTTTTTCAAAAGGCAGTGAATTATACATGAAATGCTGTAGTTGAGTGGAAAAGGCCCTGCTAGTTTGGATGCTTACATTTTGTTAAACTCGTTTGAATCTAGAGTACTCTTGTATGATTTCATTTAGCTGCACTTGTTTGATAAGCTACTACTGATTGGCATGATAACTAGAAGATCGTTTAATGAGTTTATGTAGTTGGCATTGGATGTTGTCTTATCAGTAGATAATGAGTATCCTTGATGTTATCACAGGAGGGTGCAGTCCCTGTTATTAGAAGGATGCTCATTGCTGACAACAGCAGGTCTTGAGTCCTTAATCCTTTCCTGGAAAGACCTTCAAAGTCTTAGAATAGTTTCATGTAAGAATATAAAGGATCATGATATCTCTCCTGCATTAGCTACCTTGTTCTCTGCTCTTAAGGACTTAAAATGGAGACCAGATACCAAATCTCTTCTTCCATCAAGTGTTGTGAGAAAAAAAGGTGGTAGATTTTTCAAGAGAATGCGAGATCCAAAGTTTCTATTTGTAAAGTAAACTAAAAGTCGAAACCTACATCTTAGCTTTATGCTATATGATGTGATGATCAAGATTCACTTGGACTCTGCGAAAGGGTCTTATCCTGAAGACTAGCAACACATTATAGTCATTAGATGGTTCACAGATGTTGATGAAAGAACATTGTTGGTCCTTTTCCTCTATTAGTGACACTCAGGAAAACTGTCAAGTTTAGTTTGTTTGGGGTGGGGAATAGTTCTGATTTTCAAGCCTAAACGATGTAATTTTATTTCATTATGTAAAAAAAATGATCTAGTTAGAGCTCATTAGTCATTACTCTTCAAAATCTTCCAGCTTTATGGATAATGTATTGTCTTGTACTCTTTAAAAACTCTAGTTTTTTTTTTTCTTTTGGTTTTTCTATTATGGATTTTTGCATACGCTAGTTGTAAACCGTTGAAGTAACTTAGTTGGACCATCCTTATCGGGAAAAAATATAAATAAAAACTTAGTTGGACCATGTTCAACCAGAACATAAAGGAAAAAAAAAAAAATCTTTTGTTTATGAATGTATGTCCTCTGAAGAACATTTGTCGATTCCCGTTACACTTTTTCGATTTTATAAAAGTTATGAACTAAAATAAACTTGTTTCACCCGGTTTTAATGCCTCAATTGTATCCAATAATCTCCCAACATAATGCCGTATATCTGATAAATGATACATTAAAACAAATGACTTGGAAGCATACCAAAGATTTGGAAGTAAGCACGAGATCTTTTATAATTATTTAATTTTGAATTATTGTATTATATAATAAAAGTTTCATAATTTTTAAGTCATAATAATCTTATTATTATATGCAAGAGAGTTTTAATTCTGAAATTTTTGAGTTGAATACATATATAATCTTGTTATTTATAAAAATGATAGTATTTTTTTTAGGTTAGAATTGTTCATTTTAATAAATTATAAGATTAAAAAAATTTATTTTAAAAAAATTTGGAAACTAACTCAATAATTATGAAATTAATATACTTATTTGATAAAAATTATAGAACATCCTAGATGCAAGATAGTTTAAGCCAATACATTAGAAATTTTTTTTGGTCTTTGAAGCAAACAATAACATTATTGGAATAATAATATATTAGTAGAGTAGTAATACTTTTAAGTATATTTTATTTTTATTTGTTTCATTCTTTTTATATTTTTGGTTTAAAAAGAAGTAAAATTTATATGTATTATTTAAAAAATATTACAAGTAAAAATTAGAGTTTAATTAAGAGTGTTACTATCAATATTTTACGTGACTACTACAAGTAACGTGAGATAGGAAAATAATAGTCAAATTACTCGTATTCAACTTGGAATAAAAATAATTTTCTTCTCATTTTTATATGAATAAAGGAGATTGTTTTTTTTTTTCACTGTATAATATAAAGGTGGTAAAGAAATTTTGATACAGAAATAATTTTTTTTAGATTAAATAATATTTGATATGCAAATGGATATAGTTCATATCGAGTAATAGAAACAAAATTTTCCAGATATTATCGGCATATCTAACAGAACTACAAATGATTCAGTATCATGTTTGCAACAACACTTGGTGAAAAATATATAAGTTTTGTATTATTATTTTTTATTATTGTAGATAAATTAAAAAAAAAACATTAAGTTAATTTTTTGTGTGTGAACCAATAAATGAATACCATATGATTAACAGTAAACCACTATATATTAACAAGACACAGATATGATTAATTTATTATAATTATCATCACCCTTATTTTCAAAATTACTTAGTCATATTATCCAATAAATTTATTTGTTTCGTACTAATTATTTTATTTCTATATTAATTATTTTATTATTCTTAAATAAAATTATTATTAATTAATATTAATCGTGATAATAATATTTTAAATTTAAATGATAGTAAAAATTGTACTTATCTTTACGACAATAATTTTTTTATTGAGAATAAATAAGATGAAAATGTTGATGACATCATCAATATTATTGTTATTTTATATATCGCGATATCGAAATATGATATTTATATATTTTGGTTAAATGGTTACGAAATTATTAAGAATTTTGATAAATTATTGTTAAATTATTGTTCAATGTTTTTTTTACTAAAATATCATAGATATTATATATATTATCATTAAAATGTCAACATAAATCATCAAAATGCCATTAAAATATTTGAAATTTTTTTATACCGTCAAGATTTAATTGTTTAAAATAATTAATACAATTAGATATTTTATTTAATTATTTCAAACTTTTTAACTACTTATTCTATTATATTTTGTAAAGATATTTTATTATATAATATTTTAATTAATTTATCAACTTATTGATTAATATAAGTATTATAAATGTTTAAAAATATATGTAATAAGTAAACAATTATTTTTAAATATAAATAATTGATTGTTTTTATGTTTTATGAAATTGATTTATTTTTTCATATTTTTGATAATTTTTATTTTATTTTTATGATTTTTTAATTTTTACCAATAATAATAATATTTTTGATATTTTTATAAAAATTTAGCTCAACTCTTGATTGATATTAATATTTTAAATCTTGAGAATAACTATGGTAGTGGGTATTCTGTAGACAAATTAGGTATTTTAATTTATGGTGTGTAATTTTTTTTTATGTAGTTAAATATGGTTATGAAATTTATATTCTCCTTCATATTTAATTATTATTGAATTAATTTTATTTTTACTTATATATATATATATATTTTGTTATAAAAAATATTTATATTTTATTTTTAAACATATAAAAAAATATGTTTATATATAAAAAATAAATAATATTTTTACTAATAAATTATAATAATTGTTATAAAAATATAATTAAATTTTAAATTGTTATAAAACTATAACCAAATTTTTGCTTTTGTTATATAAATATCATGTTAAAATTTTTCAAACTAACAAAAAAAATTTACATAAATATCAACGTTGTTAAATTTTTCTATTAAATTTTTGATAAATTTAACGATAATAACATTTTTATAATAATATTTAAATATTAATTATAATTTTATAATAATTTAAAATTGATTCTTTTATAACAATCATCTTATTTTATTGATAAAATATTAAGGGTAAAAAGAATTTATGTGTCCGCATGCTTACAAATAATATTAATACATATTATAAATAGATTATACTTTAATTAATTGGTAGCATTTTATTTAATATATTTTAATGAATTTGATTGTAATTATTAAATATGATATAATTTTTTTATACATGAAAAAATATTTTTAACATCATAAAAAATATATATAAATTTTCCTTCTAAAGTAATTAAACATATTTTTTAACATTTAAAATTAAATAAAATAAAAAATAAAATTAATTAAATAATTATATCATTTATAGAAAAAATCAGCAAGATTATTTATGATTTATCTTAAATTTAAAATACATATATTTTCCTATTTTTAAAGTTGATTGAAAAAACAGCAGAAGGGAAGGATCACGCCACAGTGTCACGCAGACGAGGTAAAAGAAAAGAGAAAGGACGGAATCAAGCTCGCTAATGCTATATGCTTACAGCTTACGCGACATTATTGAAAGATGAAGCAGTGACTTGATGAGAGAAGTGGAGGAGGTAGTGGCAATGGCGATTAGAGTCAAGAATTGTAACGAAGAAGATGACATCGACCTCCTCCGCCATAGTAAGCAAGAAAGAGGAGACACGAAGAAAGAAAAAGCGGTTGCGTGATGGAGTCCAATCGCAAATTGCAGCGAAGAAGAGAGCAACAATCCTAAGAATAAGAAAGACAATTCTTCCTGTCAGATTCTCTTCTCTTAACCTTTCGTTCAAATACGACCTCGTTAAGGTAAATTTCTTCACTCCCCTCTCTATTTGTGTTTGTTGATTAATCCTGGGGATAAAAATTCGATATTTAAGTTGTTTATTTAATTTTAATTGGTGAAGGTGTGATTGGGTGATAATGCCGATCATTATTATGGGCTCTCCAGGTTTCTGCTTTGTAGAATGTTGACTGTTACGAAGGTTCATATTCTCTTTTTCTGTTGCATAAATTTCGATTTTTGATTGTATTAATAATATTCGCATCTCATTTAAGGATAGAGCTATCGCTTGTAAGCAGTCAATCACGGTCATGACTGATTAGAATGGATGATTATATATTTCATATTCCAAATCATGTAGCTATTAAGATTGCTCTTGAGCTTAAGAAGCTGCTGGTCGATAATAGTCTTTTGGATGTGTATGCTATCTTCGCCCTTCTCTTCCCTTTTTTATTATCCGTCGCAATACGTCTCAATATTAAATTAAATTCCTTAAATTATAGACATCTTATGCTTGTATCTTTATATCTTCGTGCAGCCCTCAGTCTGATTTGGAGGCTAATTTGTTTAAGGTAAGTCATATCTTGCTTAAGAATAAAACACTTTGACAACCCCTTCTCTATCCTGGAATCGGATTTTGGTATCATTATATTATTCTTTCAACTGTATTTTTAGCGTGTAATGGGCATATGGGAATCTCGACGGTAGTTCACGACTCTCTAGATATTCAACGTAGTTACAGAAGATTCTTTTATGACTCTTTCAGCTTATAGAGCTCAGAGGATTTGGGAAAGAGTATGTAAATCGTTACAAGATGATGACAAGGTCAGTGTGTTTTCCTCTAGAAACTACATAATATCTGTGTGAAAGCAGAATTGATCTCATCCCCTGATTTTTAGTTGAACTTTCACTTAGAATTTGTTTGGTGTTTCTTAGCGGGCATGCATGCTGGTTGGCTGAGTTATAGAATGTTGGCCATAATATCTATATTGACTGTTAAAGTGATCCTGGTAACTGGATTCTGTATTATCTCGGTTTGTGTTAAACTTGCATTCATGGTTGTCAATAAGTAGAAACTAATTAAGGCTGGATAAATATTAAAATCTTAATGCAAAAGAAAGAAAATAAAAGATGAGGGCAGATTTTGCTTATATGTGCTAAGTTTTTCATTCTCTAATTTTGCAGATTTCACCATCAAAGAGTGCCGTTGGTCATTGTATGTGGGACTGCCTGTGTTGGGAAGTCTACCGTTGCTCTACAACTTGCATAGAAGCTAAATTTTCCCAATGTCTTGCAGGTCCAGCTTTATTTATGTATGAAACAGTGCTTTCTTTCTTGCATATTAACTCTCTTTAGATTGCCTATTTATATCTTCTTTTTCTGTTGACACAGACAGACATGGTATATGAGTTGTTGCGGACATCAACAGAGTATGTATTATATTATGTATTTTTACTCCTTTAGTTTGGATTAAACCTTATTACATTTTGGGCAAGACTAACTTATGGGTGACACCCAATTCTTAGTGTGCATATGATTGGCAGTCCTCCAGTTTGTGCTGTCTCTCAAGAATTATCTGTCATCTTTGTAGAGCTTCTCACATTTTTCATTGTTCTCTTTCTTTATTTATATTTATTACAGTGCCCCTATAAAGTTCACTCCTGTATGGGTTCGAGAGGTCGGATGCTCTGAAGAATTTAATTACTGAATTTTGTAGGGAATGCAGAATTGTACGTAAAGGTATCAACTCTTCTACTTAGCTGTTGAATTACATACTGCTAGATTGCCTATAGATCTCGAGTTTGTATGACTTTCTGTAAACATGTCCTTGAACTTTCTTTTCATGCTAAGGAAGTTTTTCTGATTTTTTTTAGTGTATTGGTCAATGACATGCTGTCTGTAATTTGTGTTCCTAGGTTTGGCTGGTGACTTGAAGAAAGCTATGAAAGATGGAAAATCAATAATAACAGAAGTATGGTTAATCTCTGTGTCTGTTTTATACATAACAGGAAGTTGTGCTTTACCATATGTCTTTTCATGATGGCAGGGAATACATTTGGATCCAAGTATATATCTTATGGACGAAGCAAATAAATTACTTTCCAATGGACAAGAAAAATTTGACAATGCAAAGCCTTCATCCGGCTCATCAGATAATGCTAAACGACAAATGGAGTCAAATTTGTCAAGTTACTCTGGAAGTGAGAGTGAACTTAACAAGTGTAGTGAGCATGTCAATTTAGAAGGAATGCCAAACAATATGGTAACCAGAGTCTCATATCATCTGGAAGCAATCAGTATAACGAGAAGTGCTCTTGATTGCAAAGGTTAGCTCTACTCTTAAAATCTGCTAACAGGTGGTATGTTATTTCAACCTTTCAATTTTAAACATGTTTATATCCTACATCATGCATATAACCATAAATTTTATCAAAAAAGTGAAGAATTAGGCCTATCAATCATTGGAATTTCTATTACTTCTCTGCAAGGCAGGTGAAACAGTTAAAGACCCAGATGCAGATAAGAGTACTTCTGTTAAGAACGATAAGTCTGGCACAAATCCTATAATTGTTGTACCTATCGTTCTGAGAATGGCCGAATTGGACCACAAGGTATGATCAGGTCCTCTAAATATTATTCACAATATAGATCAATATTTGTCCTTCATCTTAATTCAAGATGATGCCATAAGTTTGATAATATTACTGAAACCCTCTCTTACATGAAACTACTGGTATGTGTTGGGTTTCTCACACACACATAAGTAGAACATCGTGTTTATTAGCATCATCAAGATAACCTCTTGATGATATCTGGTGGTTTTTAAAAGTAATAACCATTCATGGTATCACCTTAGGTCATTCCAATTGGTAAAGTAGTTTATAATCTCATTATTGATCCTGAAGATGGACATGGTTGATTTACTCTCGAACTATGTTATAAAAGTTGGAACATAAAAATTTTCTGTTTCATTAACCAGTCTGGGACACTTGCTTTGTAATCTATGCCTAGTTTGTTTGCCCCAATTTTTTTCCTACTCAGTCTTGCACCTTTGAACAGAATTCTTTTTATGGCAGGCACTACTTGAGGAGTGGATTTCAAGTCGTTCTTGTAATGATAAATGTCTAAAGGAGGTTCTCGTGGTTTTTACCTTATCATTCTTAGCCATTTAGAATATTCAAATTTTGGAGTAAACTTTTGATTAAGGAATCACTAGTTACTGTATCACAGAGAATGTTTTTGATTCGTACCAGCATATTTGACTTCTATCTATGAGATTCAGAATTTTTTTCTCTTATAAATATCAAGATTTTACCCCTTAACCTTGGCTTTTCTGGTTTCAATTTTTTGTAGTTTTCAACCAAGCTATTTTTTCAAAGTTCAGTCTTCAGCGTCTGTTGACCAAGGTCTTTCTACAAGTCTTCTCGCTTCCTTTTCACAGGATGATGATAAGCTAATAACCCATTTGAAAACAATGCAAGACTATCTATGCTCTTTCGATTCCCAGGTATGTACCTTTATGCTTGTGGATGGCAATGGCAGTTTACTTCAATGATTCAGCTCATTTATTTAAATGACACACTTTACTATCATAAGCTAAGGTGACTTCAAACTAGAACCATTTATTTTTTGTTGAATTTCATAACGAGTTCAAATTCCTTAGATAATTTCATGACTGAGTGAAAAGTTACAAGTCTTGCGAATGCTGTTGTAAATTCATTTAAATCATTTGGTTGTACTCTTTGACTTTGAGTCCTTGTTAGTACTCTCATTTCCCTTTGAACAGGGTTTGACAGCTGTCAATATATCCGCAACCACATTCCCACAAACATTGGATTGGTTGCATGGGCATCTTCTTCAGGTATTCCTACTTTGTTCAGTTTCTTTTTTCATTTTCTCTCACTTTTATGCTGTCCCCTTAAAGAACTCGTCAATTTTTCTTTTCTTGTTTTTGAGGCTCTCTCTCTACCAGCTTGGGTGTTTACTTGCTTTCTGCTCATTAATGTCACTTGTCCAGTGCATTGAGCAAGTCATATCATCAGTGCCGAATGAAAATGGTAGGCAGGTCAGAAAGGATTGGAATTAGATTACGTGCAGATGCTAGCCGAAGGAAGGTAATAGTCAATATGTCCTTTAATTTTGATCTGCAAGTTTATAGTCCTATTTCTGCAGTAACAAGCGTACAGTTATATGCATCACGTTTATGTACACACACTCTTATATAGGGCAAAGGCATAAAGCTGAAATTGCATATCTGAAGTTTTCACAGAAAGTCGCACCATACAAGTAAGGTAATGTGCTTTTAAATTTTATTTTCGGTCAATTTTTTTTGATTGCATGTGCTGTTAAAAGATTACATAGGGCGATTCAGACAAGAAAATTACAGAATTTTGTTCATGAAATTTCATGCTATAGTTAAGGTTCAGAGTCCTAATATGGAAGTACGCTTATAATAATCCCTTCAGAAATGAGCATCAAGAACTTCTAGAAGAGTTCAGAAAGCAATAGCACGAAAAATCAAAACAGTCAACAGCCTCTGTTGAGGGCCTTGCAGGAGCCTCTAGTAAAAGTATCAAAAACTAGTGATGTTCGTGTCATCTCCAAAGATTATTATCTGCTTTCTGAGCTATGTTTAGCATTTTGTAACATCGCCTGCACTTTTCCATTATTGTATCACATCATATCAGCGTGACCCAGGGACCAGATTTTGAAGCGTTCATTTGGACAACCAAGCTGATAGGACGATAAGGAGGTCCTACGGAGACGTACATAATTCAAGTTCCATAAGAAAAGGTTTCATAAACAACTGTTGCTTTGAGATGTAAAATATATAATTTAAGGACAAGTATTTAAGCACTTTCACTTTGTGTGTGCGAATCATTTTGAAAACTGGAAAGTTACGTTATATATAAATTTTGAAAGCAATATTTAGCTTTTGCAGGGTGAGAGCTGAACGTAGTAATTATTGGTAATAAGCTTTGTTTACCGGAGCTAATAGAAACTTGATTTTCCAACGATGTAAAAGTGTAGATTCGAAGAGATCATACTTTACGTAGGTATTACATTTGAGTTGAAAACGATTCCTAATTAGACACAATTTCATCTCAACTTTTCCAAATCCATTTTATGGCTTCTATATGCTCTTGAATTTCAAGCACGGTGGTCTAGTGGGGTAAGATTATTCATTTTTCTTTTATTTTAAGTTTAAATCACCCTAAATATAATTTGATTTAAAAAAATCATACATGCCGAGCATTTTGGTGTATAAAAAATCATTTTTTTTTGTTTCAAATTATAAGGTTGTTTGGAAGTATAGAGATAGAATTTTTATTTATTTTTATTTCAAATTATTGATTTAATTCATGACTAATATAATTTAATCTTAAAAAAATCATGCATGTGGAGCTTTTGGTACAATATATTATAAATGGTAAAGATAATTTTTTTCTTTTTTAAGAAAAAAAGAGTAACATTATATGCAATTTTTTGCTACCAAAAGAAGTAGAATAACAAGTGTGAACAATGAAGTACATTAAATCTCGTCATCCCAAAGATCTTCAAGTGTTCTGTACGGACTTGTGGTTTCATTTACTAGAAATTCCCCCCTCATAATCTTCTTTTCCTCCAATTCATCGATGTAGAGGAAATCTTCATCGTCCAATTTCAAAGAAAGAGTCTCAATGTTCTCTTTCAACCTATCTTTATTAAAGCTTTTCACAATTACACTTGTTCCCTTTGATAATCCCCACTTCAGCGCAACCTAAGTAAAATCAGTAAAAAATTATTTCAATTAGCTTTTTTATTTTATTTTTGATCACACATATTGTACTATAAAATTAAAATATTTTACAATAAAATAGATATATATATATATGATGATTTGATGGGAAAAAAAATATAGATGATGATTACCTGAGCAGGAGTAGCGTTGCGTTTGAAAGCGATGGATTGGATAATTGGGCTATCCACTACAGCTGTTGAACCCCATGAATTACCGGGTCCACCAAGCGGTGAATAGGCACTTACATGGATTTTGTGATCTACGCATAGCTCGCGAAGTTTAGCTTGCCTCCACAAGGGATGCATTTCCACCTAGCCATCCCATGTTAAAATAATAATAATAATTATTATATTAGGCTCGATTACATTTTTCTTTTCCTTTTGTGCTTTTTCGAAATTATTTTTAAATCTTAATTTTAATTTTTTATTTTATATTCTTGTAATTTAAAATTATTAATTAAAAAATAATAATAATCCTCTAGTTATGAGTGCATAACTTAGATTTGATAAATAATAATAAAAATAAATAGATGATTTTATTTCATTGTACAAATAACTTATACATTTTATTATATTCTACGATCTAGTACATTTATTTTTGAATTTTCATACTTTAGTACTTTTATTTTTTTTAATAATTTGATCGTTTTATTTTTTAATTTTTTACATATTTAATTTAAAATTTAAGATTAATTTAATATTAAATTTTAAAAATATTAAAAAATGTAGGATAAAAGTATAAAAATTAAAATAAATAAATAAATTAAATTGTAAAGAAAAAGTAATATGATCAAAATATAAAAAATTAAAAAATAAGAGAACCAAAGTGTAAAAATATAATATGGGGATCACTTTTAAAGTTCATCCATCATAGAAAAAATAACAAAAATAACATTTATTATAAACTTGTAACAACAAAAATAGTATCATTATATCATGATCATATATTTTTATTTTTAAAAAAATCCAAACTCATCATTAATTATATTACCATCATTTAAACTTATTTAATGTTAACTATCATCCAATTAGGTCTCGTTTAGTATTATTAAGATGATATTTTTATTTTTATATATTTTAATGGTGTTATTTTATATAATTTTCATTTTTGTTTTTATTTTTGAGTTATGGACAACATTTCTTGTTATTTACAAAACCAAATGATCACCTTTAAATGTTTGTTACGTAGTATTAAAGTTCATAATTGTATAATTTTTATACAATTATGTGTTTAGCTATAAAGTGAAAACGTATTGTATAAAATAAAAATTATACGATTATTTAAAAATTTATTAACAGTAATAGATGTGGATCTAAATCTTATTTAATATTTTACTTAATTTATTTAAAATTTTAATTTTAATATTATTTATCTTGATTTTTTCTTTCATCTTAAATGAAAATAAATTTTTAAAAATAAGAAAAATATAAAAATAAATTAAATATTTGTTTAAATAAATTTTTAAAAATAAAATTATTTTGATAAGTAATAAAATTATATTAAAAAAATGAAATACTATTATTTATAAAAATTATTTTATTAAAATATTTATTATTAATTTTATCCTATTATTATACAAATAATTATAATAATATAATGCATTCAAGTTTAAATAAGCGTTTATTGCTTTATTGTTCATGTTGCAAGAATGAAAGGTATTCTCAACTATTCAGAAAAGAAAAAAACGAAATATTCTTTCGGAGGTATTTTGGATTTGTTTAAGGTTGTCATTGAAATTTTATACTTGTCATTAAATCACCCTTAAAAATCAAAATATTGAATGAAATCTTTTCCTTCCTATAAAAAAAAAAAGAGAAAATATTGCTCCAAAAATTCTTCGTACATATTCATGCAGTCTGGGAGACAAAGTCAAAGAATTTGACCAAGATTCCTAAATTTAAAATTAGCCGTCCAAATTTAACTAATACTATAGTCAAACCTCTCTAGGTGATAACTCTAAGAAGTGGGGTTCTATTTTGTCTAAGAGTTCTTTGGTTGTAACTAAAGGCTGGTTATTTCTTAAACTAATTGAACAAATAAAGGGTATTTGTACAATAAAATAACATATTAAACTTAATTTTAATTCATAGGTTAAATAGTTTTTTGAAATTAAGCATTTAGGTTTAATAATTTTTATCTTGATAGATTAACTTATTACTTTTTAAAAAGTTAGGTTCAAATGATTAATTTTATATATTTTTTTTAAAAAAAATCTTTTATTTAAAAAACTACTTTAACAATTTATTTAAATTTTCTTTTTTAAATGCTGTTGAAATTATTATTATTTTTTATAAAACTTAAAAATTGACTATTTTTACCTACAATCATGTTTTTAATTAAAAACGATAAATTAAAATATACTAAAAAAAAGCTATTAAACTTAACTTTTATAATTATAATACATAACGAAGTTATGCTTATTTGTCTCTAAACTTAATAATAATAGTAATATGGCAACATAAAGGCCTTGATGAAGCCAGCCTTCTAGTTCGGAGAATATATAACTTACGTAACATGAATGGTCATCAATATTCATGTACAAAGTTTATTATCAACAAAAATCGATTTTATATTTGGTCTCTCGCCTTTGAAATCCTATCATTTCGTTATTAACTATCAAAATTAAAGATAATAAGTTTCAGTTATGCTTTCATCATGATAGTCTTAGTTTTGGTTTAAGCAATATATATAATTTTATTCCAAAATCAAAATAATAGATATTAGTATTTTTTTTGTGTTAAGAAAAACAAAAAATCGTTTTGAAAGTTTGTTAATTAATTTACATAGCATGTATACTAACCTGATTTACAGCAGGACGAACAGAGGCAAAATCAAAGAGGGTCTGAATCTTTTTACTAGAAAAGTTGCTGACACCAATGCACCTACACAACCCCAATTCCAGACACTTTTCCATGCCAGCCCAAGTGGTCTCAAGCTCTAATCTCTCAAAGTCATCTTCATTTGGAATTGCATAACAAGCCCATGGCTTCAACTTCACTGGCCAATGCACTAAATACATGTCCAAGTATTCCATGCCTAAGTTCCTGTCACATTAGTTAATTTTCCCATTTCAATTTTCAGGCTCGATCTCACTAAAACAAATCATTAAATCCATTTTAATTCTAATTAATTATATGATGTCACGTTGCTTGTGAACACATTTTAAGTTAAAACGAACATAAGTGTTCTTAATTCTTTATGTTACACATTAAAAGTTAAAACGAATACAAGTGTTCTTAATTCTTAATGTTTTGATTAATGGGTACACAAATTGTCAACCGCTTTGCTTTCTAGTACAGTTTGTAAATAGTTTTGATTTTTTTATAGAGGTTCTTGATTCAAATTAAAGTTAATGATTACATTTGAAGATTGTATGAAAGCCAAGAAGATATAGCTAGCCACATGTATTTATATATTAATGCCCACTTGGGAAGTGATTTTATTTCATAATGATATAATGTAGAAATAGCAATTTGCTTACTTCAGAGTTTGCTTCAATGCTGAAACAGGGTCATGATGGTCGCTTCCCCAAAGCTTAGATGTCACAAATATATCTTCCCTCTCTACTACCCCTTCTGAAATTGCTTCTGTTAAAGCGTTTCCTACTGCTGCCTCTGAACCATATATCTTTGCTGTGTCAAAATGCCTATAACCCATCTGTACGTATTTATTCCACACACACACACACACAACAACAACAACCCCAATTAATTTATTAGCTACTTTGGGTTCTTTTCATTACTACTCAACAAAGCTAGGAAATAAAATATAGAAATTTTAAAGCAGTACTTAAAAAATGTTTGTACCTCAAGGGCCATATTAATGGCTGATTCAGTAGTCCCTCTATCATTTTGGGAGGAATAAGTACCTAAACCAATCACCGGCATTGTTATCCCACAGTTCAAAAGCACCTGATTGCTCCTCCTCATCTCTCTCTCTCTCTCTCTCTCTCTCTCGTCTATTTCTTAATTTCCTTCTCTAGTTCTTGGTGTTTGGAACACAATGCAAATAGAGCCAAATGTTTCAGCTATTTATAGTGATATACTCACACATATATATAGCTTAAAAGTCAACAGAGATAACTGTTTCGTAACCTCAGCAGCTTTTTTTGAATACCCGAGTATTGAAAAGTGTATTTTTAGTAAAGATATAAAATCATAATTTCATATTTATTCATGTATTATATATTACCGATCACACTAATTAACTTCTCATTTTTATCCTTTTTTTTAATCTCTGTGTATAGAAAAAACTCTCCTCAACAGCGTCATAAAATCTTACAGCACAACGGATCCATTGTGGTAAAACATGTTGATCTTAACCCTTAATTTTCATTAAAATAAAGAAAAAATTATAAGAAATAAGGTCTGAATTAATACTAATATTAATAATAATCATACAACAAGTTGTATATTTGTATATAAGATTTTGTCTAACCGAGTAGCATAAATATTTATATACTTAAGACGTAATATTGTGAAGATCTTGTTGGTATTATGAGAGAAGTGAAAGGCCGGTGTTAAAATAAAATTATTGAATCAACCATGCAAATCAAAGCATGGGATCTTCCATGTGTTTAGGGATTTTCTCAAATTGGTCCAAATTCATCATCTAAAGGCTTTTTTTTTTGTTTTGCTTTGTTTTTTTTTAATACAAAGGCAAATATCTTTTTGCAACTTATTAGAGAGTTTTTTTCTTCATAGATTCATTGTTTTTTGCCTCCTTATTTTTTTTATTGTTTTCAATCTCAACTGTATAGTTTAATAATGACATGAATTTAAAATTATTATAGAAAATATTATTTGAAATATTTATATATAAGACACATTTTAGACAACAATTTCGATAACCAATGAATTTAAACAATCATCTTAACTAAATAATTTAAATCAATATTAAAATTAATTGGTAAAAATAAAAACAATAATCAAAAAACATAATAACTTATATTTACCATTATATATGAGTAAATTAATATTCAAATATGTCTAATTAAATTTATCGATTAAAATCATTTATCCCATATGCTAATCCTTCATATATCATTTAAAAATATACTATTTAAAGGTAAAAATAGTAACCATATTAATATTAAAAATAAGCGTAATGTTAAAGCCACTTTTTAATATACTCTTTTTATATTATTTGCATGACATATGTTGTACTTTTTTAAACAAAATTAATTTTTTTTAAACTAACAACATTAATCATGCAAGAATTAGGATTTGAAACTCAAATCTTAAAAATGTTACAATATTCTAATTAAAGAACATGCACAAGTCCTTATAGTAGAGGTGTCAAATTGAGTGTTCCATCTTACAAATAAGCAATGTTCAAGTTTTTTTTTTTATCTCCATTTGTATAATTAGTTTAGCAACGTCTATTGTATGCTTATTGTTTGGACAAAAAAGAAAGAAAAAAAGTTTTAAATTACATGCCACTGTGCTAGCTAGAAAGTTAATCTTCTCATTAAATGAATAATACATCTTTCAAAAAAACTGCAATGTGATATGTTAATTTTGATAATAAATATATATATATATATACATTAACAATGAATACTATTCTTGAAGAAGTCAACGACTTGGTAACATATATTCACATCTCCCATGTTCATAATATAAGTCAACTAGTCGGTACGTACCACTCCCTGTTAGGTCTACTCAAAATTTATAAGCAACTGCCACCTCCCTTCTTTTTTATATTTTTTTATAATGCCACCTCCCTCTTAATCTAGATATGTAGCCATTAAATTGATCAAAAATAGATCCTTAGACGGTGTCTACAATTAATCATTAAATAATATATATTTTACTTCAAAAAAAATTTTATTAGGTTTGTTGACTCAACAAGTAATTAAAAAAAATATTTGATAAGAAAATTTGTCAATGCCTTGTTATTTTATCTATATTTAGTCAATCATTAGTTTCTTTAAATTCTATTATCCTTTACGAATTTTGCTATCATATATAAAGTTGAATGTGCTTTAAAGTCAAATGAAAGCACATATATAATTTACTAGATATATGATCGTCTGAGATAGAAAACCAAGTGCATGTTGCTACATGTTATAATTTACTAGATATTTTTTGTTCCTTTTTGGTAATTATGATGTTCTATAGGTCCGGCCTCTCGTTGAATCAAAATTAATTGCAACGAAAAACGGTGCATAATTTGTTTGATATTGTTAAGGATATATAGTATGTTGGAATGAATTTGCAAGAAAGCTCAAAGAAGGTGAATGAATTGTTTCAGAATCCCCCAGAGAGATATATATATATATATATAATATTGGATTATTTTTATTTATAAATTAAATAAAAAGGTTTTAGTTTTGCACCGTCTCAAATAAGTGTGGGACTCGGTATGTTAAGCAATCCTGTCATGTGAGGGAGGATTTCCTCATGTTACTCTGATCTTTAGGCATATCCATCTCTTACATTTCCCATTTATTATTATTATTTTTTATTTCTTTCTCGCTCTAATCTTTAGCTTAAATGCAAGTACCATAGGACGTACCTGACAGGCATGTTTCTTCAATGTTGGAATTCCGTGATAAACTATTGCAGGTCATAAGAATTACTTGATTATATATATATATTAAATTTCATAATAGGTTCTTAAGAACGTTTATCAAATGCAGATACGGATTATTAAAATTAGTTAGTTAACCAATTTTGGTTCAACGTATCAACTAATTTTTAATTTTTTTTATAAAATTTACTCATTTTCTATTATATTCAAATTAAAACTTGTATTCGATCACTACATAACAGCAATAAAATCAAAATCTATTTCACAAATAATTTAAATAATATAAATAATTAAAAAATTAAATATTAATTAATAGTAGAAAAATTCATGATATTATCCTATGTTATTCAAGATCATCATATTCTTCTCCTGATATTATAATACAAAATATACATATATAATACAAAAATATATATATGAATAATAAGTACGTAAGATTAATAGAAGTACTTACAATAGTAAATGAAGTAACAAAATGAAAGAAATAAAGAAAAAAATGATGTTTTGTTAGTGAGAAATAAGTATAAAAAATTTGAATATTTTGCTCAAAAAAATAGGGGATCTAAAAGATAAGTTAGAGAGGAAGAAAACTCACTAAGCAACGATGGAATTGTTGGTCGTAGATGGTCAAAAAATGAGAAAGAGTGGATGAGGTTTTGGGTTTTGGAGAGTTATACAACGCTTGGAATAGTTTATGTGTGGGGAAGAAAGAAGAGAAAATAATTTATCTATGTGCGTAGTGTCGATTCTACGTGTCAACTGACGTTATCCACATAATTCGTAGCGTCGGTTGATGTATCAAACCGACTTTAAATTCATTATAAATCGGTTTTCTCCAAAAATCAACTTTACATATCAACTTAAATACAACATTTTGTAGTAGTGGTATGTTCCATTATGTCATGGTAATAGTAATTCAAAAATATATTTAAAAATGTTAAAAATAAAATAACATAATAACAAATATGCATTTTAGATATATTACGTGGAGTAGAGTTAGAAATTTATTTTGAGGATAGTTGGAGTGTAGTCAAAGCCCTATAACATATAACGAAAATTATCTAAAATAAATAAAAAAAATATAAAACAATAATAATTTAATAATATTAATTTTACACATATATAACTGTTAAAAACTAAAATAAAAATATTAAAATATAAAGAATAAGATATTATTTAGAATTTTAAGCTTGATAATATATTTAAAAATACATATTATTAAAAATAAAATACTAACAAATACACATTGTTTTGTCTGCGTTTATTTCATCGATTTTTTTAAGCGAAAAAATAAGCAAGTTTCATATAGTAATAAAAATGAATGAAAAACTATAGGCAAATATTAAAATTTTTATATTAAAAATTATAAATAAAATAAAAAGTTATTAAAATAAAATATGATATAATATAATATTAGATAAAACTAAAATGTGAAATTAAACAAATTTTTTTGATGATATGAATGACAAAAACCTTAAAAGTTTTAGTTTAAAGTTTCTAATAATATTTTTAATTTTTTTTTAATTTTTATAATTTTTAATACTAATATTATGTTATTATGAATTAAATTTAAATATATAAAATATTTTTTAGGTTACACTATATTATATTGACTTAAGAAATATTTCTATATAATATATACTACTGTAAATCTATGTACATGATTAATTAATGTTAATATATGAATAAAAATATCCATCATCAACCATTTTAATTACTATTATGTAATTAATTTTATATAGTTAACTAATTAATGATCAATAAATATGTGAGAAAAATAATATTTTATTTATAATTTATTTATGTCATTTAATGATATTGAAATATACAATGATGTATTAAAAACATGCATAAAAAATTAGATACAATATATTATTATAAATAAAATAATTATTTAATGTTAAAAATATATATATAATTAATTTCTTTTTGTAAATTTTTTTATCAGTCCTATGTAGCTTTTTAAATGTTATGCCCCTGTTACAATATTATTGTTTATTATAAGTTAATGTAATAAGAATATTTTATTAAATAATAATAATACTATGATGTAATTAATAGTATGGATAAAATAAATATTTTATGTATTTTTATTATAACAATAACAAAAATTATTATGTTATTAGCTTCATTATAATATCATATGTAAGAATATGATACTTGTATATTTTATTACACAAAATATTTTCATGTTATTATATATCAGAATTTATGGGACAGTTAATAAAAATCATATTTCTTTAACCAAAAATTGTCCATCGCGTCAGGTTTTATTGTAATACAACTTATGTAAAAAATAAATGATAGTACCAAAATGTAATTAAAAACTTTGATCCGGTATGTATTAACCCAAAACGGGACCACCACTTCTGTGTTTTACCCCGCAAGAAAACAAAAAAGCTTAAAATAGCAAGAATATATATTTTTTAAAATAGATTAATACTTTGATTTGCAATTTGCACTAAAAAGTGTAGTGCAAGGTATGGAATTGTCTGGTCTTGAATGGAATAGCGACCCCATTGTATGGGAGAGTGGGGATTGGCTTTTTCGTTATTGATAAAATCATACCACAAATTGTATATTTATTAAATATAATTTTATTTTCTCAATTTTATTTTCACATTGATATATCTGTTTATTTTCTTCATAAATTTCTTATATATTTTATTTATTATAGTTTTTAAGTATTATAATTCACATACATTAATAGTTGTTGTTCTATTAAATTTATAAACCAAGCTTTTTCATTTCTTATTATGTTATAAGCTATTAGGACTCTAATAGTTGAAGTCTTTGATTTTCAGGTTAGAGATGCTTGTATGATTACATTAATATTCATATCTTATTTATTTAAGATTTTTTTTTCCTATCCCTTATACACTTTAAATTTAAAAAGTTAGACTTATAATTTTCATAAATTTTTAATTATAGTAGAATATTACCTTTAGTTCCCTAACGTAACCTTTATTTTTTCATTTAGGGTTGTTGTTTTTTTCTATAAAAAAAATCAGGTTTCTCTCCTCTTTATCTATTATTTCCTTCCCTTTGTGTCATGTTTCTTCTAGGTAAGTAATGGTTAATAAAAGTAATTTTATATAATCTTTTGTAGTTATGATTTTTGGTTCAAAATCTATCTTATTTATTATTATCGTATTATCTTCCTATTTATTTGTTTAAAGCTTTTCAACGTAATGTTTTCCAAGTTCTTCATTAATTAGTGTTAACAAATTAATTAATTTTTTTATATCCCTATTTTTAGGGTCTATAATTCTAATTTTTTTCTATATTTCATAAAACTTTGATTTTAATTTTTTCTTTATCTTTAATTTTTTTTTCATTTTTTCATTTTTCATTTATAAGTATCAATGCATCTGATATTTTAGATAGTTCTTCTCTTAATGCTTCAAATAGATCAGGCTTATGGTTCATGATTTCTTTATTTCTATGTATATTATTTATATATATTATTAATTCTATAAATTTTTTATGTATATCTTGTTGTAATTTTTTATTAAATTATCTTATTTCATTTATGAATTTTTGTGTGTTTCTTTTATGTCTTGTAAAGACTTAATGTTTAATTCTTATACTATATCTATTTATTCTTCTAAAAAACTCAAAGCATTTATTATTATTAAATGATGTTTTGATACACTTGTTTGTATTTTATTAAATTCTAATTCAATATTTTATAATTTATCTTTAAATATCTTATTTATATTTTCTTCATAATATTACATAATATATTAATGTTTTTCTTATTTGATATTATTTTTTAAGTTCTATAACTTCTTTTCTTTGTTATAAGTTTTTCTTTTTTATATTAAATCTTTGTATATTATTATTTTTTATTAAATTACTTTTTCTTTCAAGTATTAAACCTTTTTTATATCTAAGTATCATTCTTATGTTATTTGAAAGTCTATAGGTATTTTTTGATTTTATTATTTGTCTCGGTTCTTAATTATAAATTTATTTTATTCACGTATTGAATTATTATAATTACTTGTTAATAAATACTTTATTATATAGTGTATTGAAAATAGATTATTTTTTTCAATTTTTTTTCTTTTAAGTTTATATATCTTTTTTCAATTTCTTAAGTTAAATTTAACATTTGATTTAAGTTCTTATTATGAATATTAATAATAAATCTAAAATATATTTAAAATTTTAACTTTTGGTATCTTAAGTTACCTTGAATAATTTCTAATAAAATATTTTTCTTATTTGTTATTCTATTATCTAGTAATATTAATTTTATTAATGTATCAATTTTTTTTATAAAATGTGTTTTTATAATATTTGGTGTTTTGAAATTTGTAAAGGAACTAATAACCCTGTAAGTGCTTTTAAAAAAGTCCAACAACTTAAGGTGTATTGTAGCATCAGCTTAATCAATAAATAATTAAATATCTATGATAAAAAAATGATTTGATTAAATAGTTTAATTTTTTTATGTATAAAATTTTATTTTTAAATTTTTATGTTTATTTTTTTATAATATAAATAAAAACATATTTTATTTTATTAAAAAAATAAAAATAAAATCATATTAAATAATTAGATAAAAAATTAGTAATTAAACATCTTCAATTTAGCGAAACAAAATTTCTATTTATAGAAAAACTCTTACATTGAACTGTCACAAAAGTTCTCTTTATCCAACGTCTCATTTTATGTACTCTTCTTAACTTTTACTATAATGGCAAAAGGGTAAAGGAACCCATATTTTTTTCTAAATTAATCAATTTAATCTCATTATTTTTAGATCAGACATACATTTAGTTTCATAATTATTAAAAATAATCACTTTAATACTATAATTATTTAAAATTATGCACTTTTGTCCCATGATTGAAGTAAATTTTTTAAACTAAAATACTTTATTTTCGTAAAATTAAATAGATTAAATTGACTAATTTTACCTTTAGAATCTTTATTTCATTTGAAAAATACCTCAAATGTTTTATTTAGATATATCAATTTGGCGTGTTCTCTGGTGCGTGATAATTAGTAAAAAATTTATTGAATAAGTAAAATTAGTAAAAATATATCTAGAATTAAAAATACACCAACACATTTGTCATTTTTTTAATAATTAATAAAAAATTTATTGATTAGGAAGTAAAATTACAATCTAAACCAACATTTGACCTACAAAATATATTATATATCTAGAAACGAGATCAAAACTACCAAATTATTGTAGCACCACTATATTTGTGAGTGAATACACAATAACATTTTATAATAATTTTATATTATAATTCACCTTAAATCGAAATAATTATAATTTAACAGATAAATAATAAATTCTCTTAAAAACATTTTAACAAACATCTTAATCATAAAAACAAACAAAACAAAACAAATAACTTCATTATAACTAAAAAAAACACAATACCTACTGATCTTTAAACATACCAAAAATTATAAGAAAACAAACAAAAATAATACACTCATTTTAACAAAAAAAAAACACAATACCTACGGATCTTTAAACATACCAAAAATTATAAGACAATAAACACAAATAAATACTTATTTTAACCCAAAAAAACACTAACTACAAATCTTTAAACATAGTTGAGCAAACAAAGTAACTATTAAAGTCTCACATCGATCGGGGATCGCGTCCACGTTGCGCATATAAATAAGGGCAGTCCTCAATCTCATAACCTAGGTTTTGAGATGAAATTAACTTCAAATTTAACATAGTATCAAAGCAAGGTTATCCAGTCGGTGTAATTGTTTCGCCACTAGTGAGTGATGCATTTCGCCATTTGGGTTCTATAAGCTCAACATCCCCGTCGATCTCAAGGGGACAGACTCTTGCCGATGTGAGTGGGAGTGTTAAAGTCTCACATCGATCGGGATCGCGCCCACGCTGCGCATATAAATAAGAGCAATCCTCCATCTCATAACTTGAGTTTTGAGATGGAATTAGGCCCAAATTTCACAATAACAATGACAAAACGAATAAAATCTCGAAAGATTACTAGAAACTAAAGCTAAAAAATAGAGGCATGCGATTGAAGAAAAAACTAAGCGACGAAGACGGTTGGGTGATGAAGGCACTGAAAGATAAAGATGGCTTAGCAACGAGGGCATCGAACGATGAAGATGTTGAGTGATGAAGGAGGACAGTGAACTTGGGATGAAAAGGGGAAGATGGGTTTGAAATTGTAAAAATAAAAAAGCATAAATCAACTCTCAAAACAAACTAACTTCAATGATTGGAACTCTCGTTAAGTTCAAAAAAGTTAGAAATAAAAAAGTTGTGAATCTATTGAAAAAAAAATTAATCGAGAGTAAGATAGTAATTTTCTTTAGTTCCTTCAACAAATTTAACGCAAGCTCTAAGAACGTTGGCGACACAAATTTGAGTTTGACAAGTTGATGGTATATATATTTACAACCAAATTAGAGGTATTTTAAGAGATAAATACACCTAAGTTTGTTAATTACGTTGGTTAGAATAATTTATTTCTTTGTAGTCAAATAACATATATCATCATGATATATGGTAGAAATTTCCATTAGTTTCTTCAACAAATTTAACACAAGCCCTTAGAACATTAACGACACAAATTTGAGTTTGACAAGTTGAAGGTATATAAATTTACAACCAAGTTAGAGGTATTTTAAAAGATAAATATACCCAAGTCTGTTAGCTACGCTGGTTAGAATAATTTATTACTTTGTAGTCAAACAACATATATCCTCATGATATAAGGTATAAATCTCAGGCGAGACTTGAAAATGTGGATGTTAAAATCCATTAGCAACAAAAAAAGAATAATTTATTTCCTTTTGTTTTTTTTAAATAGCTTCTTTTAAAAAATAACTATATAAAAACAAATGATTCAATCTTAAATTTTTTTATTTTTATTTTATTTCTTATCAATTTTATAATCATTATTATTTATTAATTATTTAAGATAATTTATAAAGGTGATATTTCAATAAAGTTAAGAAAAAATATATAAAAAAAATATCATTAAGGTGTCACTTTTTTAAAATAAAATGACTAAATTATTGATTAAAAATCATAACAAATAAACTAAGTTATTCTTTTTAACATTTAATCCAACTTTAGCAAAAAAAAAGTAAAAGTTTGAGGTATTTAAAAAAAAGTTAATAATTTAAAGATATAATTTTTTTTTGACAAATTGATTTTTAAAGTTTAAACGGAAGGGATAATTTAATACCGGTATATTTAACAAAAATATATTTTAATTATATATTTATTAGATAGAATAACATAATCCATTATCATAACAAAGATCTATTTTATAAATATATAAGTAAGATTTCATAAATACTTTACTTTTAAAAAATAAATTGATATAATTTTTAAATTTATTAAACTTATGCTATTATACCTGATAAATAAGAAATTAAAATAATATAATGTAATTTTATTAAAACAATTATAATGACTTCGAAATGTCATTAGTATAAAGTAATTTCGCACACAAATCATCAAAACATGATGGTAGACATAAAACATTACGATATGATATAAATTGCTTGACGCATAACAGCAACAATTTAATGTTTTACATCTCCATTTTTATTACGAAAAGTATCATCAGGTTTTGGGCACAAAGCAGACCTGAGGAAGACGCTTTGGAAGAACTGGTCGAACTTGTGTCCTGAAGAGAAGAAAGCTGAGTTTCCCAACAGAGTAATACATAAATCCACCACTCGAGTGTGTCACAAACGATCCAAAACTCTTCCCCGCAATGCAGTGCCATGCCGGTCCATATAGTCCGTCAAATTCCTATAAGTTAAACAACACCCGAATAAACATTTTAAAAAAATAATTAAAACTTTTTTTTTTAAATATGATACTTGTAAAGAACTTTATACCTTCTTGAGAGACATAGCCAAGTGGGTGGGATTGGGTTTCTTGTCAGCCGGGATTGAGTCGAGGAGTGTTCTGGTGTATCGCAGCACACGTTCTTGCATTACAGCCGGCATATCTGCCGATCTCGGCCGTATGTTCAAATCAACCGCTAGGGCTGCCAACTTCGCCTCGTTCACCGGAGCTCTTACTATCATAGCGTTAGCCGGAGGTGCTAACGTGCGGTGAGGATGACTCAGTACCACCCGCTCCTTTTGCTTTGCTGCTCCTTCCCATCTCCTTTCGCCCTTCTTCCGTTCTAAGCTCTCCATGCGTCACCGTGTCAGAGACAGAGGTACAGAGAGTAAGTGAAATAATACTTGAGGACAATCAAAATAATTGTTTGAAAGAAATTGCAACGTTTTTAACTTTGACTGTTTTTGACTGTAGCCTCGAAGCAGACAAATAAAGCTTCGAGGTTCTCATTTCCTGTCTGCCTTATGTGCATCGACTACAATGTATCTTTGCCGTTCGTTTAATGGACCCCGGCAATCCCCATCGTCCACAGCTGAGATCCCTCTTATTTTAGCACTCCTTAATTGATTCTATTGATAAATAATGGAATCTTCTGGATTAGAATGCAAATAATGGAATCAAAAATAACAAATATGTCCTGGTAGTTTTAATTAGCAATTTTTGTTTCCTAAAAAGAACCGTTGCTTACTGTATATGATGAATAGAGTGACCATCTCAATCATTTTATTGGATTAAAAAGTTGTGGTGAAGTTTGAATGCCGTTAGTAAATTTAAGTTCAAAATTACAGTTACATCTTTTCTTTCTTCTCCATTTTAGCAAAACAATACTCCTTTTAATCCTAAAAAGAGCAAAATAGAAAGAAAACAAAATTAACAAATTGTGCCACAAATATCACAAAATTATTGAATCATCTCAAGTTAACTTTAGCATACCACAGTGACAGACAACAAACAAAAGCAAAATATGTTCTTAATATGGAGAGAAAATAAAACAAATGTTTAGCCTCATTCATGAACTCTCTATGTATTTTATGTCTCTGGACTGACTAACTAAAAGAGGTATCAAGTGAAAAAGGCCGTAATGTATGTGATCCATATATTTATACAAAGATTTGCAAGACAAATGGAGACAAAAGGGACTTCAAAGATTTATGAAGAAAATGTACTAGAGTGCATGCATTTCCAAATGCGTATGTTCCTTGTCACTGTTAATGGAGGATGGAGCAGCTGAAGCCTCTTTCTCATCAGTAGTAGACTTCATCTCTTGAACAGGGGGAGCATTGACGATGGTCATTTGCACCATAGCATTATCTGAGAGACGCCCTTTCATCTCCCTATGCTCTTGACACAAGGCACACCAGTGCAGGCAGCAGTGCACCATGCATGGATCACATGGCGAGTTCTACGTGTTAGCAACAACAATTTGAGCCAAAATTCAATCCAATAAACTAAAAGTATGTTTGTAGGTAAACCACTTAAGATAAAAGTTGTTTAAAAATAAGCTTTTAGAGAATCAAGGAGACTTCTTAAAAAAGCATCTCTGATATTTTAAATGTGGTTCTCGCCTACATTACAAGCACTTTTTGATGCCAAACACACGAGAAAGCACCTGTGACTCCAAAAGCCCTTTCTATTTGTCCATCCAAACACACACTGATACTTAAAACAATGTTAAAGAGCTAAATCCGATTACTACCACTGTATAAAATAGGTAAGGGTGGTATGAGACATGAACCTAAGCAGGACAGTCAGGATGAACCCTCCTGCAATAGTGGTCACAGGTCACCCTATGGCCATGGTTAACCACACAGGGTGGAGGTAGATGTTTACTCTCCAGGTTACAGCAGCATACCACCCACTACACTATTACCCTTTAATTTCACGGTTAAAAAAAAAGCCATTCAAACATTTCAAATTTCATTTTTGGATGAAAGTTAATGAGACGTGTTCAAAATTTGTGCATAATTGGCACTTTGAATATAATCATGCTACGCAAGTCCATCATTTGCTTGTAGATGAAGCATGCTTGCAAGGAAGAACACAAACAGATAATCAGGTATAACCAAAATTTACAAGGCAACAGTTTATTTTTGATCCTTTTAGTAAGAGGTTTCACCTTGGACCCCATATTTGTGCATGTAACAATGTTGTATATGTATAAAACTCTGTTTTTTACAAATTTGAATATATATACAACATTGTTGCGTATATATTGAGAGAAATAACAAGAGTGAAAAAAAATTGACAATATAGACATGAGATTGAGAAAAATATATGTAAACAAAAAAAGCCTAAAATAATATAGCTTAAACATAAACATTGAAAAAAAAAAGTGTTAAATAAGAGGGATCAAAAATGAAATCAATACATAAATAAGGGTCATCTAGGGACTAGGATACTAATTTTCAACCATGGTAGTTCTTCCACGTCCAATACTTTCTTTGGAAATCATTAAAGAGAATGGAAAAAAGAAGAAAAAGAAAGAACCACAAAGGACACAATAGAGTGAAGAAACTTGGATGATATGGAATAAGATAAATATTTTTAATTTCCTTAGTTTGAAATAAAGAATTTCAAATTACCTTTAGATGATATTTCTTCTGTAGTGACTGCCTAGCAAGACCTGTGTAAATGCCACACATCCACCATGCAAATAATAGACCCTCACAGATTAGGAAGGAAGTTCTTGGGTCAACACCGTGGAAAATTGCAGTAGCTGCTGCAAGAGCAATGCCACCTTCCACACAAATGGCATGACATGCACAAGGATAGGTCCATGGAGTATCTTCTCTTAAGCTTTCGACATTACGCCCAAACAGAACACAAGGGCAAAATAGTCCTGTCCAGCCTGTAAATGTAGGAAAAACAGGACTATGTTTCAGCTTCGTATATATTCAGCTAAATATGCAAAGTAGGCCATACCACCATGAAGTATAAGATATGTAATCTCGAATCTAGACTTACAGCTTTCTCTGTCTTCAAAACAACCAAAGATCCCAGTTGTCCAAGGTTCGTCAGCAGGGGGTTGATAGCTTTCAGGCAGAGGTTGCCCACATTCGTTGCACTTGCGTACAGCCAACTATTTGATATTATTCACAATCATTAGTTGAATCAAAGTAATTTAATTTAAATACTAAGAGTGACCAAAAGTCCAAAAGCTTAAAATGATATACCAGGCCATAAAAAAAAAAATTTCTAAAATGACATACATCAGAAATTTTCACATTCAAATTTCAAATGAATTACAATCTACCGAAAGTACCTATCATTTAACAATAAACCACTAATCATCTCAGTTTTTTTAAAACTAACAAGACACCTTAGTGTATACAGGTAATTGGGTATACAATCTGAAATTTACTTTGTACCCTACAGACCACAGAATAAACTGCTAGTTCTGTAAGCAGCACCTGGATCAAGGAAATTCTAGTCCGCAGGTCTGTTAAACTACAGTACAATTAACTTACAAAATAAACTACTTCAGAAGACTGGGCACACAAGACATGAGCCGCATGCATCAGTTCAATGAATTATGATCTTTTCAGAAAGTTAACGTTAATCAATATTAAGCAAAGAATCAGCAACGGGATCCCTGCAAATCACCCTGTTTTTCAAATCCATACCTGAGTTGGGCACTGAAGCATGGTCCGTGAATAATGAGGCCCCAATAAGCCAATGAAACATGCCACACAAATTCTTTCTAGGCTCTAATTGGGGTTTAAAACTTGAAGCAGCAAAAATGCTACTAAAGTTGAAACATATTAATTATTATACCATCTTAATAAAAACAGAAGAAGTAATTCACGATGACTAACATAGGGCTGCTACCTTTCTAAAAATTAATTAGATAGATCAACATTGGAATCAATTTTGCTCTGGATCACACATTACATCACTTGTCCTATAACACTTCCATGTAAATCTTCTTCTAGTCCCCTTATAAACATCCACCACCAAAGTAAGAGATGTTAGTCCACTGTAGTCTACCAAACTAACTTGGAAGCCTAAAGTACACTCACACAGTAAGAACAATTAACCTGCAATCCGCTAGCAAAAGACCAGTGCAATTTGCCACATATTCAAGTGCATTATCAGATCATAGAGTAAATCATAATTTAACAGCAGAAGATTTCGCAATAATTTGAAGAGAAATATTAACGGAGAGGGGAAGAGAATGTGTGTAAGAAAAACCTGAGGAACCTCAATGGGCTGATTAAGCTCCCCAGGTGTAATATCTTGAAGAGGCGCTTGATCTTTTTTTAGCTTCACATAACGAGATTGAGCAGCCACATCCGCCATATTGATTGTGTTTTCTAATTTATAACTCCTTAAATGATAAATCAACAGCCAGCACCAAGCTCAGCTCGATTGAAGATGCAACTGCGATAAAGTTTAAAGAAAAAATAATGAATCATTTCACAATATATGCACCCTAATTAAGACCTACATAAAACCCTACTCAGCAAAACCAAAATAAACCCAAAGATCCATACTCTATTTCTCCTAAATTTTCAACATCCAACTATGTACCTCATAAGCAACGATCCAGACAATGACGAAACAAAAGTTTACAATGAAAGGTTCGTTCAAATATGAAATGCTAACCTCTGACGTACCGCAAAGCCAAAAAGTATACTCTCTGCTAAGTCTCTAGCAATTAAAACAAAATACAGGAGAAGAAAAAGGCAGACAGTGTAAACGAGAGGTGGAGTACATCTAAGGCAACATAGATAAATCTGGAGGAACGAAAGACGACTTCACCGACGAACAGCTTGCCGTAGATTTTGGGGACTTTTCATAGACGTCGTTTAGATTTAATTAACGGAATCAACATTTGTCTTAAGTTTTTCACGTATGACTCGTTAATCCCATAGAGGTAGATAATAAATCATATTCTGATCATGGCCATTAATGCTCCTTTACCAACCGCATCCCCACCCTTAATTATAAACTAAAATATCATCACATTAATATAATAAAAATATAAATAATTATTGTGATAATTATTTTACAATAATAATAATGATATTTATAATGTAAATAATTTTAAAAATATAAAAATTATTTTATATATTTTTATTATGATAAAAATAAAAATAATTATAATAATATCATTTTTTAATGTGACAATTATTTTATTTTTGTCTTCTACGAGGATGTTTGATTTGGATACTGAATTAGTGTAAAATAAGTTATTATTATTCTCTTATTTATTTTCTAAAATTATAGCGAAAAAGGCATAAAATACCAACAAACTCAATAGTCATTTCTATTAATTTTTTAAGGTTTTATTTTTATTTTCAAATTCATAAGATATATTATCAGTGACTTGTATATTTTTATATTAATCATTAGTATTTTTAAAATACATTTAAATAAACGAATATTTTGAGTATGATTCTTTATATTTCTTAACCACAAAAAATATAATGAGTTTAATACTTTCTCTCGTCTCTAATCTAATTGATGTTCATTTATATATGGATAATTAAATGTTTAATAAATTATTTTTTCTTAAAAGATTTGTAATAAAATAAAAAACATAATTTATTTATTATGTTGTATCATTTGTTTCTTTGAAAATTCAATCAAACATCATTCTTGTATAAGTACATGCTTATTGTATATAGATACAATTATATATGTTTACTTTTTTTTATATTTGTTAAAACAAAATTCTCAATTTTATTATAATTAATATTGTTTCGATTTAACTGATCATTTAGTGGTAATATTATCTTTAAAATTTTTAATGAATGTATTCTTTAAACTAAATATTAAAAAAATATAAATGACTTAAATTTTTAGAAAAAATTAGTATCAAATATTTTGTTTTTGATAAATTGTACAATTATAAAAATTAATTCACAAATATAAGAACATGTTTTATCAAATCATACTAAAAACACCTATATTTTATATCACCTATAAAATTTAGGTGTTTGATTGAGTATATCATCAATTAGTTATAAACTAAAACAAAAACTATTATTTTTTGGAGGGGAAAAAAACTAAAAGTGTAATTAAGACTCGTATATAAATGCTTATCATATGTAATTTAGCTCAAGTTTATGTAAAACTCATCATATGTAAGTATGCTTATAATGCTTTAAAATTTTATCTCAAAACCAATTTGTTGTTGCAACATTTTAAGCTTTAAAAATTCTATATTAAACTTGTTTTTGAGCAATTTTTATTAAATTTTGAGTAATGTTGAATATGATTTTATTAGTTTTTAGTAAATATGTTAAGCATATGGTCTCATTTAATGTCTCCAAACAACCTATGATGTAATATTATCTTATCTTATTTAAATCTTATTTTATCTCATTTAGATTATATTTTTAATGGATTTAATTTTAAATATATGTCGTATCATTCTTTTTTTTATTAAAATACATTATAAATAATCATGTATTAGATTTTTTAATTATTTTTGTATTATTAATTATCTAAGCTCAAAGACAATTAACATATCTCAATTAATAGAATTTAATTACAATCTCGTCTCATTAAAAATTAAGTAAGATAAGATAAAATAAACTTTAAAAATTAATAGATTATATCATAAATCTTATCTATATCTTATCTAAATTTACCTCTCTAATTATGTAAAGAAATAAAGAATAGAAATTTGATTCATAAACTAACTTTTTTGAATTTTAAAATTTTATCAAATAATAAGACTGAAGTTTTAAATTTAAAAAATTAAAATTAAAAACTACTTAATAAACATACATCATTCAAAAAATTTAAAACTTAAAAACCTAGAATTATGATTTAAAATGATTTTTAATCATGAACTAATATCTAAAACTTCAATTTTTAGAGAAAAAATGTAGTAACTTCTCGAATTTCATCCCGGTTAAAGAATAATAAAATATTTGTTTGACAATTTCAGTCAAATAGGTGTCTAAAACATACATTACTAATTATAAAGTTTTTAAACTTGGAATTTTGTAAGTATATATTATTACTATAATTATGTGAATATAAGTTTGTTTTGTACAAAAAAAAAAAGTTAAATATTAAGCATCTTTCTCTCCCTCCTTTCCTTAGTCCTTAGCCTCTTGTATACAAATCCTTTCCACTTCTTCGAACAAAAGAGCCCTCTCGTCATCCTTTCTTCTTTGTCGAAAAGGGAGTTTCTTCTATTTGGAAGAAATTTCATATAGTACATATCGCTAAGAGCCTTTCATGATTGCTGTAATGTCTTTGAAGAGAAAAATATAAGTGTTTAGCATCAAACAAATTGCTTAAAACTCTTACATGGCTTCCGAGTACTTAATTGTAGTATTTGTTAGTTTATATTTTTTTTATTGATATTGTATTGATAACGAGGATATCCCTGATATTTTTTGTTAATTTTACGTGAAGATTAACTTTAAATTAATTATATTAATTATATTATTTAGATTTTTTATATTTCTTAAAATATTTGTGTTTAAACTTATGTCATTAGATACTCTTTTAGTGAGAATTGATACTTAAAACTATCTTACTATTTTTTTAGTATTTTTTTTTATCTTTATTCTTAATTTAAACACATAAAATATTTATATTCTTACATTGATCAAAATGTATATTAATGATTTAAATAAGTATTTTATGTATCATAGTTGAAAATAATGATAAAAAATATCAAAATATAAAATAGGATATAGTTTAAAAGTACCAATTCCTTCAAGTGATTTTTATCTATTAATGAAATAACATTTGTTGGGGGAAAATATATTCCAGAAACACGCATGTTTTAGAGTTAAAACCATCAAGAAGCATAGTATATAAAATCCAATTAAAGCAGAGTGAATAAAAACCATTCAATTTTGAATACAAACATTGATCGTTGTACATATATATATGTTTTCCAAATACCATTGTTTACTCGAAAACTTGTTAGTACTTGTCTAATTATGAGGGCCAATTTCTATACCAACCAGCCCAAGCAGAGACCAATCCACTGATGCCAAGAGTAACAACATGGTTACAAAATGGATTTGGTTCAATTTCAGCTAAAGCAATTATTAAATCTGCTATGTTAGCTGACATTGCCATTAACCTCATCACTCTATCAACTCTAATCTTCTTTATTTTTTCACTATTAGTCACCTCTTTACTAGATTCTCCCTTATTATTCAAACTAGTAACAAGTAATTGTTTTTCTTCCTTTACCCCTTCTTTCAACACTATGAAATCAGATATGATAAAAAAGATGTACCCAAAAGACTCACCAAAAGCTGATATAAAGCTCATCTTTTTTGCCAATTTGGGGTCTAAGGTCCCAATTCTTGATAACCAAAGCAAATGGTCAAAGAAGAAATAGACCATTTCTCCAGCATTAGAAAGAACAGCTAGGAACTTGAAAGCAGGAGATGTGCCAGGACTTCGTCTAACGGCGTTAAATCCTGTAAGAAACCGGCCACTGCGAAAGGCTTTTCGACTAAGCCCTGAGGCAACTTCCAACTGCTTGAACTTTTGAGCCATGTTTGGATTGGTAGCTTCGATATGCCAGTGCACAAGCTTGGAAACGTATTGGAAGGTCTTGACAAGCTTGTCAATGCCATCTCTCTTTGCTAAATAGATGACCAATTTGTCCACTGTATCATTCATGGCTTAAACTAGGTCTTATGTTGATGATGATAACACTGTTGGTACATTGAGTTTTAGTAGAACGTTTCAGCATAACAAAAGGTGAAGGAGAGCCACAGAATTAGCTTTATTTTGGATAATAGGCTAGTGACTAGTTGTGGTTTTTTGTGTTACTATTTGCATATTGAATCACTCTGCACCACTGGCTAGAGCCTAGAGTATTACTTTATCTAACTATAAAAATGAAAAAAGAAACTATTACTAGGCATGTATATTGATTTCGAGAAGGAAAACAAAACATTATAACACGAAATTTTCGTATAAATTTAAAGTTAAATGCATACATCGTACTTAAATTTTAATTAAATTTATATATATATATATATTTAAATTTTTAAAACATATAATTTAATAATCAAATTTTTAAAATTTTATACATATTTTCATAAATTTTTAAATAATATAATCTATTATTTAATTTTTTATAAATTCACGCCTAAATCTTAAAATTATTAACAAATATTATTTTAATAAATATATTTGGGTGTGATATTTTAAAAACTTATCGATAAATTATAGGATTTAAAAATTTATATGTCAAGTTTTAAAAATTTTAAAACCAAATTATATTTTTTAAAAATTTGAAATCATATATATAAATATAATTAAATTTAAAAAAAAACAATATATTTTAATATAAATTTAAAATTTTAAAAAATAATAGTTATTTAAAAAATGTATTATACAACATCATGTTTGCTACACAAAATAAAATATAATAATTGCGTGAGGTTCTTGAACACATGAGATCTCTTAGCTTTTGAAAAAATACAATTTATTTTTTATTAGATGCATTGAATATCCCTTATTTTAAAAGTACATGTAAATTTATTTTAATTTAATTATCTCAATTTGATTATTTTTTAAATGTATAAAAATCATATGATATCATTTATAATGAAAAAAAAATTAATATAAAAATATTTATTTTTTATTTAAAAATCAATAATTTTTAGTTATTTTCATTGATAATAAATTTATCTCTTATTTATGATGATATATAATATTTATATGTATAAATTGTAATGAAATTATGTATAACCTTAAAATAAGTAAGGACTCACACAGCACCTTTTAAAAAATTAGGTAATAAAGCGTAACTTTTTAATGCATCTTGTAAAACCTTGATTTTCAATTTATTTATACAACTTTTAATATGTGAGTGCAATATTTTATAGAGCTCTTCATAAATGAACAGATTTCACCATATTATTTCTCTAAATGTATACATTTTATTTTGTGATTTCATTACCTTAAAAAAGAAAAAAATGATTGAAGCAAACGTCGGATGGTAATTAAAGTAATGAAACTATTTTTCCATGAGATATTCGGGTAGAAATTCTTTCCTAGGGTTTTGAACGCAATTTTATAGAGTTGGGAATCTCCTTTTCATTTTTTTTTATCTTTTATTTATATTTTTATAAAAAAATTTATGGAGATATTTTAAAAAATTTAGTAAGAAACAAGACTCTTAAATAAAAAATAAGATATAAATAATATTTTTAATATATTTTTAATAATTTTTAGTTTATTATAAAAAATTATTAAAAAAACTAATAATAAATATTTATAATAGATAAAAAATTTCAAACTAAAAAATAATAAAAATAAATAATATTTATGTAAAAATAAAAATAAAATATATAATTTTTTATGCTAAATAACATTAATATAATATTGTTACAAAATAATTTGAAATAATAAAAATAAATTAAAAAATAATAATTTTTTAAAAAAATTGCTAATATTTTAATAAAATAAAAATTAAATTAATAAAAAAATATAAATATAAAAAAAATATTTATTAAAATAAAATATATAATTTTAAGAACAACACAATAAATACAATCTTTATTCTTCTACATCTCATATCACCTAATCTTTATGTCAATTTGCCGCGGTAAAATTGACAACCCTATTATTTCATTTTGTTCTAATTATCCGCTGAGGTGCCGTTCTAGAACAATCCAAAGTTGAATTTTCTTCTGGAACGTTCTCATTCTGGGACGTTCCACACTATTCCACTCGCCTACTATAAAGAACGCCCTTCGTTTCCTTTGTTAGAGTCGTGATCATTTAGTTGTAAAAAATCTAACTCTTTACAGTTCTTCCTTCTCATATTCGAGTAATTTTTAGCTCTTCTTTTCAATCTTCTGAGCATCATCCATGGCGGCCTCACTTGCTTTTAAACGTCTCTTTTCCTCTAGCATTTTTCCCAAGTCTTATTTTGGTTCGATTAGCCCAATTGCCTCTGTCCCTTCGTCTTCTAGGTTCTTCAACACTAACGCGGTACGTAACTACGAAGACGACGTCGGCGTTGATGATCGTCGATCCGCTCGTTCTGTCTCTCGCCTTCGTAATGACGATTTTCTCTCAGGTAGTCGTATTTGAAGTTTCGTTTTCCTTTAGATAAAATTAACATCCATTAACTTGTATTCCTAATCTAATACATCGAGATCATCAATTTATAACAAATAGAATTCTTCTTTAGCTGACTTAACGGCTTGAACAAACAGAGTATTGAGAATTTTCTGTATGGCTGCTTATAAAAGAGAGGATGTACAATACATTGTAAATGGCTTAAATGAACAAATGAGCGCATAATCTGCAGAGATACGTATAATTTTTTTTTCATGTGTTTGATTATTGCTACTCGTGAATCCTTATTTTTAACTTTGAATTTATAGATGTTTTCGATCCGTTCTTGCCCACAAGGAGTCTAAGCCAAGTGCTGAACTTAATGGACCAGTTCACGGGAAGCTCAGGTTCAAATAGCGTAGGGACAGGGCTGCGCCGTGGTTGGGAAGCAAGAGAGACTGATGACGCTCTGCATCTGAGAATTGACATGCCAGGGCTCGGCAAAGAAGACGTAAAAGTATCTGTGGAGCATAATACTCTGACTATCAAAGGTGAAGGTGGCAAAGAAGAAGGTAATGAGGAGAGTGGAAGGAGGTACTCAAGTAGGATTGATCTGCCGGAAAGGTTGTACAAGATTGATCAGGTCAATGCTGTGATGAAGAACGGGGTCCTTAGAGTGGTGGTGCCTAAGATGAAAGAAGACGAAAGGAAGGACGTTCTCAGCGTTAAAGTAGAGTAGACACCGACTTCTTCTTTCTGAAGATGTTTGGTCGACCTTTTCTTTTCATTTCGGTGTCTCCATAGATCAATAGGGGAACATAATGGGACTATGTGTGTCGTAGCCTAAAGGCGAAAAATGTAAACGGGTTATGGTGATGTTTTCTTTTTTGGACTCTCGTTTATGAAATTAATGGCTTTCAGAGGAAGTTGAAAAAAAAATGGTAGATGAACTTAGTTGAATAAAATAATGTATTTATATTTAGCATGATAAAAATAATAAGGTTAATCATTAAAATATATATATATTAAAATATTAAAATAATTTTAAATTATATTTAATATTAAACAGATAAACTGATTAATAGTTAAAATACATAAATTAAAAAAGTTAAAATATATACATATATATATTTAAACTTGATTAATTTAAGCTTGTGATTGGTTTTAGATTTAAAGTTTGTGTAATTAATAAGAAGTTATTATTATTATTAATATTTATGTTTTTTATAATATAGTTATGATTGGCTTTAGATTTAAGTTTTGTGTAATTAATAAGGGGCTTTAAAAAAACTTAAACCTCCAGGGATGAAAATGATGTATTTTGGATGTGTTTGGTGATAATATTGTTTTTAACATATTTTGATGATAATATTTTAAAAATACATATTCTTAACGATGATAATATTTTAATGCAATTCACGTTGTTTCTTTCTCTCTCTTTTTCGCATATGTTATAATTGCATATGTTATAATTATGTTCATTTTAATGATAATTTTTTAGATTAATATTTTAATATTATTTTAAATAATGTTTGAGATTGTTTATTGATTAAAAATTTATTTTATTAATATTTTAAAGATTTTTTTAAAGACTTGTTTAGGTTTTCGCTAAATTAAAGAAACCTTGATATAGCTTTTGACATTATTGTTTTTTGACTTTACAGAGTAAGGAGCAACTTCGTGCTCTCTAGCGTTGCACGGGGCATTGAACTTGTTCGATGTCGAAATAGCTGCTCTCGATTAGTGTAGGCTCTATCTGCTTTGCTTTTTTTTTTTTCCTTAGTGATTTTTTTTTAATCGAGAAATATTTATTCTAATTTGAAATTATAATTTTAAGTTAATTACATTTACTTAAACAAAATTAATCACACTTTGCGTAATGTTTAAAGAAGTGTGGAACAAAAGTTTGGAATTCAAGTTAAAGGTATAACCTCGAAAAGTAAAGTTGCTTTTCCTAGACAATTATTTTTCCATTGTTTTGGTCCAGTTGCCCTGTTACAGTGAGCAAAGAAAGTGAACATTTAGGTCATCAAGTTGTCAAGGAATCTTCAAGTACACACTTTATTATTTATGTTATTTGTATTTTAATTATATTTTGATATCAAAGTGTCAACGACCTAAGAAAATCTTCAAATACACACTTTATTTTATATTATGTTAAGTTTATGTTATTTGTATTTGTATTATATTTTAATATGTGTCAACAAAGTAATAGAATCTTCAAATACACTGTATTTTGTATCATATTTTTTATATTAATTATGTAAGACTTTTTTTTATTTGTTTACATATGAATAAAATTATTAAGGATATAAAAATTATTAATTAAATTTTATTTAAATTTATTATTCAAATAAGTGATCTCTTTTAGATTCTAATTTGTTTTTCTTTTAATTTCATTTTAGTGTCTTTGTGAATCAGAAGGGGAACATAATGGGTCTCTTGTGTTGTGGCCCAAGGGCGTGAAAGTGTTATTGTGTTTGGGCCTGGGCAGCGACAAGACTAGGCTAGAGTTTAAGCATGCACGCCATGGTGTGTTGTTTTCTTGGTCATATCTTATGGTTGTTATTGGGCTCTCGTTTTCGAAATAAAAGGTTTCAAAGGAAGTGAAAAACATTGTGTAGACAATTTAGTTGCTAAATTCTTGATTTTCAATCTTTTGTGAATGATTATCCTACGGATAGGTCTCCTTATTAATGAATAAGCTCTCGCTGTTTAACTCCTAAAAAAAGACATGAATTATAGTAAATACTATTTTCAAAAATTAAATTTTGCAGAACAAGCAAAAAGAATAAATATAAGTGTCAAAATGACAATACTTGACCAGAAATTGGTTATTAATGATGGGTCATGTTATATGAGTGTGAAAAATTAAAGGATGTGAGTGAAAGGTGAGTTAAATGTGTGACATAGTGGAGTGAGAATAAGAAAGAATAAAGTATCTTAAAAGTTATCAGTATAATATTTTAATTATTTTGTTTTTATAAAATATATTTAGGTTATATTAATAAAAAATATTTAACATAATAAATTAAATTTAATAGGCAAAAATTTATTATTTTATTTTAATAATTTAAAATTAAATTTAAACATTATAATATTTATTTAAGTAAATATTTTTGATAAATTTTATATTTATAAAAAAAATTATATTTTTTTCTAATATATTTGGATATCCTATTTATATGTATTGTGTTTAGATTAAAATTGTATATTTTATAATACCAAAAATAAAAATTAGATAAGTTAAAAAAGTATAAAATCAGTAACCTCGGATTACATAAACAGTTCTTTCAATTGAACTGCGTATATTTAATGTGTTATTCAGCGTTAGAGAAATGATTACGTCATCCATATGCTCAATCCATGTGGTATAAAGCACCCATGAAGAAATTTCTTTGCACCTTCTTTCTTGTACGATGTCCGATATAGATAAGCATACATACAGCCAACTCCAATCACATCGATGTTACTTGATTAAAAATAATAATAATAATAATAATAATAGTAACGACGATGATATTAAGTTAATAATTTTTATTATTTTCATAATATAAATTATTTAAACATTTATTATTAATATTAATTATTATAAAATAAAATTATTATTAATAATTTATAATTATCATAATAATTTATATTATGTTAACATTATTAAGTTATATTAATGAAAATCTTTTCATCTATATATTTTTTAAAAAATAATATTTAATATAATTTAAATTTATGGTTAAAAATATAACGATAAGTTTGTCAAATCATTATATGAATGTTTTTTTTTCATTTGAATGATAAAAATATATATTAAATATGAGACGGTGAAAATTTTTATTTGCAAAAAAATTACAACCATTTTTATTTTCAACAAGTTGTATGGGAATTAAATAATGTTAATATTGAAGAAACTTTTTCGTAGTTATTTTTTATTTCCCTTTTTTTTCCTTTTTAATGAATTTTTCATAATTATGTGCTTGCAATGATGAAATACTCAAAAATCATCCACTAATATTTCCGTCACCGCTTCCGTACTTCCTAGGTGGCAATATATGTCCTGAGTGGTTGGAGTACATGCGCTGCACTTTTGGAATAATTCCTTCTTTTCTTCTTCTTTTTTTCGTATTCGGGGATAGACGGTACTGATTATGTCATAATTATTTTACATTAATTTTAATTTTATTTAATTAACAATTATTAATTATGTATCAATTTTTATTATTTAATTATATTTTTTAATATTTATTTAAAAATATTTTAAAAAATAAATATTATTTTTATTATATTATGAAAAATATTGATTTAATTTTTTTTATTTTTAATTATTTAGTATATATTTTTTAAGTAAAAATAAATAATATTTTTTTTACATTATTTTATATTATAAGAATTATTTTTATGTTATATTTTATTGATTATAAGTATTTTTATTAATAATTATTTATTTTTTATGAATAAAATTTACAGTTTTAATTACCGACCGTCCCATCTAATTATTTCATCTCAATCATCGAATGACAATTTTGTCCTTAATTATTTTCATCCGAACGCATGCTATATAATCCGAGTGCTTTAATTGCACGACTTGCAAGGCTAGTTCTGATTTTATTGTAATATTAATTATTACTGAAAAATAAAAAAAAATATTAAAAAAATTATGTGATAGTATGATATTTTATAAAATATAAAAAATAAAATAATATAATTATTAAAGAGTATAATTTATAAATAACACTTATATATATAACTATGCATTCGATATTTTTTTTTATTCTTAAATAGACCAATTGTATCACACATTGTTATAAAGAATTAAATAATAAAGTGAGAGATAAATCTATTCCTTAAAAATTTAACATACCAGTACTGTTTTTAGATGGGGACAAAGAGCATTTTTCTTAACCCATCGGCATAACTGGTGAATGACGAAATTTTCAACGAATCCAAAACCAGTAGTCTCACGTAATTAATGACATATTTAGTTGGTATAAATAAAAGTGATAATGGAATTTATTTTGTACGTTTTTATTTTTGTTTTTGTTACATAGTAATAATTAAATGAAATTCAATAACAATTTCATTATATTTTTATTGATTTTTATTTTATTTTTATCTTTAATTTTGAAGATATGTAAATTATATAGTAAAAAATAATTAATAATTTAATGTTATTTTAATAATAATTTTAAATAAAATTAAATAATAATTTTAATAATAATTTAAAAAACATATTAAATAATATTTTTAAGTAATAGTTATTCAAATAAATAATAATTGTAATAATATATTTTATTTTAATAATAATTTAGAAAAATAAATAATATTAAATAATAGCTTTAAGTAATAATTATTTTAAAAAATAATAATTTTAATAATATATTTTATTTTAATAAAAAATTTAAAAAATTACTTATTAAATAATATTTTTAAGTAATAATTATTTTTAAAAAATTATAATTTTAATAATATATTTTATTTTAATAATAATTCATAAATTAAAATAATATTAAATAATATTTTTAACTAATAATTATTTTAAAAAATATAATATACTAATATATTTTTCGTTATATTTCAATTGTAAATCAAATATTATAATATCAATTTTTCAATTAATTCATTAAATTAAATAATATAATAACAATATTGTATCTTATTCATTTAATTTTATTATCATTTTCATTTCTATTCTTTTTCCATTCAGTAAATCAAATATCTCCTACTAGTTTATTTATCAAAAAATAAAACATTCCTATTTATTTTTTAACAATATAACACTATTTAATGATCATTTTTTTAATTATTTTTATTAATTAATTTCTTACTTTCATTTTCATATTAATTTTTTGATATTTAATATTTTTATTATTTTTTTAAAATTATATTTAATTAAATTAATATTTTAATTTAAATTTCTTATTATGCTTTAATAAAACACAAATAAATAATATATTTTACATTTATTTTTTTCTATATTTTGATTCGTATTTTATTCTCATTAAATGTAAGATTATACGTTGATTAAATATAATATTATTGTATAAGTTTGGATTGATGTTAGAATTTATTTATAAATTATTTAGTCTTATTGTTATTAAAAAAATATTACATAAAGATAAATGATCATTTTTATATTTTATATTTTTATTTTTTTAATTATAATTTATTTAAGTTAAAAATAAAATATTATTTTATTTTTATTTTTGTGTGGTTATATCTTAATAAATTAAATATTTATAAAAATAAATATAAAATTTAAATATTATTTTTGTAATAAGTATATGATTTGATAGTGTTTGTTTATTTATTTAATAGAAAACCTGATTCAAGTACATTGTTAACGATTTAGATGTATGGCTTGCTTCTTTGTGTTTCAGGCGCGTTGTTCTTGCCTTTTTTTTCTTTTAGTTTTGTTTTACTCAAAATAATTGTAGGGGGGGACTTAGGATGAATCATGCTGTCAAAACTTTAAATATTAACTTAATGACATATATATGTTTCTGTGATTATATATTTTTTATTCAAAATATAATACGGTGTAATAATGCACAAGTTTATCTGTAAACTTAGTTAGTTGTTTAAATTTATTAATTTTATCATTAAAATATTTGAGTGGTGATTTTTTTTAATCCAATAAGATTTATTAAGAATAATTTTTTTTATTCAAAAAAGTAAATACCATCGTAAATGAATTGCTTTTAAGTATCACTGTGGTTTTATAACATTATTTCTATTTAAGTAATTTAATTTTTGTTAATTATTATTATTTTAAATAATTATACAATTTAATTATATGTGATTTATATAATGTATTAGTGATAAGATTCATCTATATTATATTTAAGAATTTTTAGTTACATAAAATATAATATTATATTAAAAAAAAACTGATAAACAAATATTAACTAAATCAAATAATTTTTAATAACATAAAATATTATATTATATTTTCATGTAAACTGAATCCTTTGAATTAAATATTTTAGATAATTCAAGTTTTCTATATTTATAAAAAGTTATAGAGCCGATTGGTATGTTGGTATAATAGCCTTATAACATGCCGAAGACAGCGTTTTGAGGAGGTAAAATATATACAATTTTTTCTCGATTGTTTTTTCTTTAACCACTATTTTATATTTTATTTGCGTGGTTCATCATTAGAACTTGGGTTATGTCTTGTAATAATTTAAAAGATATATTTTAATCTTTTATTTTTTAGAGAAGATAACCATAAATTTTTTATATTTATTGTAAATTATATATTTATATTTTATAATAAGTAAATCAACTTTATGAAAAATTGACTGTATATGATAAATAATTATTTTTTATTTATTTTTTAAAATTTTTGGTTATATTTTATTTAAGTTATGATAATTTTTATATAATATAATCAAATAAAATTTAAATAATAAATAAAATTATTTTTATCTTTATGTATTTATTTTTTCATGACAATGACAATAAAATTAATCTGTTACAACAAATAAATACAGAGCTTAAACATCATTTTTATAATAAGTAAAGGTCTTTATGATATTTTTACTATTTTTTAAAGCATATATCTAGAATTAATTTTTAAAAAATTTAAAAAACAAATTATCTATACCTATCAACAACAAAAAATACACTTATTAAATAATTATTTAATTATTTTTGTTTTTTTTTCTTTAATTCTTTTTTTTTTTACATTTTATTTAAGTTATGTAAATCTCCGTATAATATAATCAAAACATTAAAATAACAAACAAAAATTATATTTACCTTTATGCATTTATATTTTTATAAAAATAAAATTAAAATGTTAAAAAATAATTAAATAATTTTATCTTATAGAAATCACCTAAATTAATTTAAAATTTGAAAGTGAAAGTATATTAATGTTTTTTTCTGATTTCCTTGTCTTAGGTCTATTTATGTTTTACTCGGTGCAGATTGAGTGGAGAATCTCAATTGATTACAAGCAATATATAATACTTCAAAAAGAAAAGAAAAAAATAGAGATAATATAGTGGGGTAGTGATATTTATTAGGATAATAAAAGTCAATAAAATGTTAATTATAATTTAGTATTATTATAATTAAATAAAATTATTATTAATAAATTATTTTTATAATAATAATATCGATACTTTACTAGTGAAAAAAAGAAAATTAAACATCATAATGTACCCCAGCTGGCCGTCTATCACTAGCAAAACCATCCAGAATTGCCTTAGCTTTCATATTTCAAGTACTTTGTGGTTCACATTAAATGATGCGTCTCATTTATGAATCGCAATAAAAGTAGGGATTTAAATATAATATTTTAGATATTATAAGTGTAAAATGTTAATATTATACATTTTTATATTTATATTTGAATTGAAATTATTTATATTATATCACATATTAATATTATTTAAAATTAATTTAATTTTTAAATAATTTATCATATATTTTAATATAAATAATAGAAAAATAATTACTATAATGTCTATTTTTTTTCCCTTTCTTTTGTTTACTTGTTTGTCAACTAGGCATTAATTGTTGAGGATGTCATGTGAGAAGAAATAACGCTGCCCATATATAAATATGATGTTGATTGCTGGCCTGGTTTTATTAAGTTTCAGTTTGGTCCGATAAATTGACTTTGGCCACCCTTACTTTTAAGCATACCAGACGCGTGTGATGAGTCTGATCATGACTACGATCTAATTATAGAAAAAAAGTGCATCTGACGTATTTTATTCTCAAAATTTTAATACATTTGTTATTTGGCTTAAATTCGTATTTTTTTTTATGTTTACGAATATTTAATCATTTTAAATCAATTTAATTATTATAAAATTTAATTTAAATATTAAAAAAAAATAACATCATCAAATAAAATTACCAAAATATTTAAATATTCAATAATAAAATGATATAAGAATTCTAAAAAATATATAATTAATATATTTAATTTATAGAAATAAATTATCATGATGACCCTAATTACATCTGTGTTATTTTTTAGCATGTTGCATCTACATGGGACGTGATACTCAGTATTATACCATGTCATAATACAAAATTTACCAGGTAAGGTAATTGGTATAATCCATGAAAACATAAGATGCAATCTCATATAATGATGATATAACTTGAGTTTTTTAAGTTAAGTTTTAGGTTACACATAATTTGAATCTGAGTTAAAATTTAAATCGAATTAATAATATAATTTTTTTAAAAATTAAAAATGGTTATAATTTAATAAGACTTATAAAATCAGTTTAAATGGAAACTCTTTGGATTCAATTAGATAGGGGAAGATTGAATTTTATGTTTTTTTACACAAATATTTTTAAAAAACATTTGGTTTTAATAATTGAATAATTATTACATAAAATTTTATGTTTTAATAATTGATTAAGATTTAGACCTTAAAAGATTTTGAATGTTTTTCAAACAATAAATAAAAAAATCATATATTTAATTTTAAATTTTAAATAGTATAAAAATTAATACAAATATTTATTATTTAATTTAATATCAATTTTAACATATATTACATATATAAATAATATAAATATGAAAACCGGAAGGTAGATGATTTGAAGTTAGGTTTATGATAAATTAGATATGATTATTGGATTAAGAGAATATAGTAAGAATTGATTAATTGAAATTTAGAAATGTTAAGTTATTGCGAAGTGGATCTTCTAAAAATTTATTAAATTTGTTATATTTTTTATAGTTTTATTAAATAAAAAAATTGTATTAAAAAATATATATATATATATATATAATATAATATAACTATGATTTAGATTAATTTATGTAATTTTTTTTATAATTTTAAATTAAAATAAATTCAATTATTATAAAAAAAATGTATAATTTTGATCGGGTTGAATTAAGTTATTTAGATTAGATTAAAATGTTATAATTTTGGTAAGAGTTTAAGAAAAAGTTTTGTTATAATTATAATTTTTAATAAGAAATTTATTTCACTAATTTTTTTGTTTAAAATTCTCTCTTAAAAAAAATTCCTTAAATTTGGCTGATTTCTTAATAGGAAGTTGCAAGGTGCATAACAATGTTCCACTAAAATCAAATAATTGAAAAATGTTTTACATCTAGATCATTACAGCACATTATTATTCTGCATAATTTTAACACCATACTCAAATTTTTCAGCAGGATTTATCTGGATCAACTATATACGTATTGGAGAAGCTCCGTAATTACAATTTTATATGCACTCGTTTAGTCATATATATACACATAAATTATATATATACAATGGCCCACTTTGAAAATCTGATTATTATTTTCTCAAACAACAAGCCTACTTTTTCATAAACCTACCTCAGATTACACATTTTCTATATATTTTCTTTGATAATACAAGTTCTAAGTGTGTAAATATAACAATTTTTTGTAGGTAAATTTTAAATAATATATAATAATATTATTATTTAGCATAATTAGACCGGAATTCTAATATTTAAACAATATTATTGTAATTTTAATATATACTAATATCCATTATAATACCAAAAAATACTTTTTTATAACACAAATAATCATAATTAAATAATAGATGATTATTAATTAAAATAATAAAATTTATTTTTCTTTTTACACAAAATAAAGAAAGTTTTCAAGTAGGATCATGTGAACTCGAGACTAGCATGAACTATGTTTTCAAAAGACAAATGATTCACCAACTTTCTTTATTATTTAATTTTTGAGTGTGAAATAGTTCGATAAATATAATTTTGAAATAAAGCTACGAATACAATATGATAAGACATAAACACTACATAAATTTAAAGAAAATTAAGTATATATTTGTTAAAAAAGTCGAAAGATATATTATAAAATTTACAATTACATAAACATACAGAGAAAAACATATTTTATTCGAATTTATCTAATTGTTTTTAGTATTTTATTAATGTGTGTTAAGGGTGGAATTAGGGGGATTAGAATGAGATAGGATCCCTTTAATTTGATAATTTTTTGTTACTAATATATAATTTTTAGTATTTTTAAGATAATATAAGATATTTAGTTATTTATATTATAATAAATTTATTGTTATTATATATAATTAATATAAAATATTATATTTATCTATCATATAAAATATAATTTTATTTATTATTAAATAATTTATAATATAAAGTTTAATTTATCTCAATCTCATGTAAAATAAATTATTACTCCGCACAAACTTTGATTGCAGGAAAAATTGGTCTAGACTCTTTCTGTGTGTATCGACACATATAAGCAAAAAAAAAATGTAGTAGCACAGAAGGATTGATCTTAAAATAATGAAGACCTCACACCTCACCCTAGTAATGTTTTGCTGTGTTTTTTTTTTGTACTTTTTTTCCTGAAATAATTATCAATAATTTCTAATGTTAATTTTTAAAATAATATTTATTAGTATTATTCACGTTAAGACGACACTAAACACACGCATTGCCAAACATATGATTCATACAACCGACATCTAGGAATGAAATAAATAAGGGGCAATTTCGTGAAATTCAAACCCCATAGAAACATCCAAAGTGGTAATGCAGGGCATTTTAGAAATTCCGCACATTAAAATATTATTACCGTCAAGCTTAAGAATCTTCAGGTAGCTAACTGTTGCTTATAGCGTTTGCCTCCAAAGCTAGTACGAAACGTATGCCAGTGTGTTTTCGTTTATTGAGCAACAGAAGGCAAAATAAACTCTCTCAGAAAGAGAAAAAAGTACAGAATCTAAGAGGCGACTCGACAATTGAGCTTAAACGTAATATAGCGTAATTAAGGGTCACAGCTAAAAACCAGAGGTACTTGTATTTATGATTTGTATGTTGTTGTAAATTTGTGATTTCAAATTGGGTGTAGTTATAAATCAAATTTCTTGACTGTTTTGTTTTTACGAGTTCTTATTGCGTCTGCTGATTGAGTTGTGATGGAGCCGGAGTTCTGGTGATTTTTTCAGTGATTTTCTGTTATAGTCATTTTCATCAGTTATTAAATCTATCTTATCCGTCTTGTTCTCACGGATAATTTTTGTAAAGTTTTGATAATTGGGAGGAAAATTCCAAAAAATGGGTTTCTTAAACATCGTTCTTCTTCTTTTTCCATTTTTTAGCTTTCAGAGGCATGGAATCACGGGTTTCATTATGTTCTTGCAGAATTATGTTGGATCAAATTACCCTTTTTTCTCCGTAAAATTAATTATTTTTTCTCCATTAGAAACCCAGTTCGAGATCGAGATCGAGATGTATGATTCGTGGTTAATTTCTTAAGTTAGATTTTGTGTGGTTTTACTGAACTTTTTTGCTTAGGATTTGTGGATGTTCTTTCCCTCTCTGCTTCTAATTTGCTAAATACTTGTTAGAATTTGTTATTCTGCGATCGTTTGACGAATTCAATGCATAAGATTTTCCTTCCGAAAAAAGAAAGAAGCAATTATTCTTCTGAACTCATTGCAATTGTTCTGTGGCGAGCAAGTCGTGAAGTTGTCGGGAAATCTAGAAAACTTTAAATTTTTTGTTCAAATAATTTGGAGTAATGTATCTACTACATCAAATTTATAGAAATCCGAGGTACTTCATGGTAATCTATTATTAGCAACTCATATCGTTTTTCCTAAAACAATGTTTGTTCTGCTTAAAAATGAATTTTTGGCTAGTTCTAGTGAATTTGCTTGCGGTTTTGAAATCTTTTGCATTTCTTCGTTATGTTGTTTCCAGGTCGGAGATCCAATCACCATCTCGAGAAGTGAAATTACTTAATTTTCTTCATTCTAGAGTAAGAATCATATATGGGTTCGTTATCATTACCGTTACCTGAGATTGGGAGAAATTACAAGAAGCCACCAGGAATTGGATACATAGAGTACATGAAGAAATCATCAATTTCGTTTAAAACCCATCAAGCCATTGTTCTGATTGTTACTTTCTTAGCATATACTAGCTACCATGCTGCTCGGAAAACTACGAGTGTGGTCAAGAGTACTCTTGATCCCCAATCCTCAGATTTGGGGTTGAAGCATGTTCCATGGAAGATAAATTACCTTCAGGAACCACCTAAAAGCAGGATTTCATGGGTGCTCGGCGATGGCTGGGCGCCTTTTAATGGAACAGATGGGACTGCTCTTCTTGGTGAACTTGATGTGGCTTTTCTTTTAGTATATGCCATGGGAATGTACTTCTCTGGGCATTTGGGTGATCGAATGAATTTAAGGATATTTTTGACTATAGGAATGGTAGGAACTGGTGTATTCACTTCCCTTTTTGGTGTTGGTTATTGGACAAATACTCATAGCTTTTATTACTTCCTTATAATGCAAATGATTGCTGGTTTGTTTCAATCAACTGGATGGCCTTCAGTAGTTGCAGTAGTTGGTAATTGGTTTGGGAAGAAGAAGAGAGGGCTAATCATGGGTATATGGAATGCTCATACTTCTATTGGGAATATTACTGGTTCTTTGGTTGCATCTGCTCTCTTGAGATATGGATGGGGCTGGTCTTTTGTTGTGCCTGGTCTCTTAATTGCCTTTGTTGGTTTAGTGGTTTTTCTCTTTTTGCCTGTTAGTCCTGTATCTGTTGGAGCTATTAGGGAAGAAGATGATTTGCATTCTCCTAAAAAAAGTGTGGAGGGACTAACAGAACCATTGTTGACATCAGAGGAAGAAGGTCATGGGAAAGCTGTAGGGTTCATACAAGCATGGAAAATACCCGGAGTTGCTCCTTTTGCTCTCTGCCTCTTCTTTGCCAAATTGGTGGCTTATACATTTCTATATTGGCTTCCCTTCTACATTAGTCACACAGGTAACTGAATTTAGCTTTTTTCTAAATGTGACTTACCGTTCATGTAACTATGTTCTAATAAGAAGTTTATGTGCATCACTTCTATCAAGAAGTTCTTTAGAACCTTAGAATCAGCAAGAGATGATCACATGGAACTTCCTAACGGAACCCTTTGATTTTTTATCTATCTTTTTAGTTCTTTGTTCAAATATCATAAAACTACTATCCATTCCACTAACTCCATGGAATCGCATGTTGCAGCTATTGATGGGAAGTATTTGTCCAGTGAAACAGCTGGAACCTTGTCAACGTTATTTGATGTTGGTGGAGTTCTTGGAGGAATCCTAGCAGGTCATATTTCGGATCGCCTAGATGCAAGAGCAATAACAGCAGCAAGTTTCATGTATTGTGCCATTCCTGCACTTTTTTTCTACCGAAGCTATGGACATACTTCTTTGACCCTAAACATTTCCCTTATGTTTATATGTGGCGTGTTCGTAAATGGGCCATATGCTCTTATAACAACAGCAGTCTCGGCTGATCTGGGAACACATAGCTCATTGAAAGGGAATTCGCGGGCACTGGCAACTGTGACAGCAATTATAGATGGAACAGGATCTGTTGGTGCCGCAATCGGACCCCTAATGACCGGCTACATTTCTGCTAAAAGCTGGAGTTTGGTTTTCACAATGCTAATGGCATCAGCTCTAGTTGCAGGGCTGTTTCTGACTAGGCTAGTTGTGGCAGAGGTTGCTGCAAAAATTGAGGAATCCAGGTCACGAGGAGAGCCTAGATCTTCTTCTGCATCACTTGAAGTGTAATTGTGTGTGTGTATATATATATATATATGGGATTATGAGATTAGATTGCTTGCATTAAATCCATTAGCGTTTGTAGGCTATACATTTCAGCCACTGCTTGATAAATGACAAGTAGATCCTCCTGAGGATTAGAGAAAGGAGAAGATGTTTTGGGTCTTGTCCATTACTTGTGTAGTAGTGATTGGAAAAATGTTTGTATTTCTTGTGTGTACAATTTTGAATCAGAAGGAATGAAAAATTTAGAATTCCATAAAACGCAATATTGTTTTTTTGTGTTTTGTGGTTTTAGAGAACTGTTCAAGACCAACTATGTTGTGTGAGGAACAGTTGACGCACTTTTGTGATGCAGTATTTCCCCTTTTCTTTAATTTCTCTGAAACGCTTAATCTTGAAAGATAAGAAATGGCTCAAACTTCACACAGATTGGCTTCATTCTAGGAATGATCAGATAGAATAGAGCCGATAGAGATTTGAGTGTAGTTGGCGGGACTTGGAGAAGACATGCAAAATACGAAAAGATGCTTTCTTTTTCTACTTTCGCTGGTGCAAGAACCACATAAATGGAGCAAGTGGATTATGTCTGGGGCCACAGCAAATGCTATCCACTGTAATATTAGCAAAAATGTTTTTTACACGTAAATTCACATATATAATTTAATTAATACCATTTTATTAATTATGTTTGGTATCTTAATTTTATATTTTATTAATAATTTATAAATTATTTGATACATATAATATTATTCATTAAATTAATCTCTTAATTGTGATATTTTAATAAAATAAAATATAAGAATAATGAAGCCATTTTAAAAAGAAAACATAATTACTCAATGTTAAGTAAAAAAACAATTAATGAGATTTGAATAACGCAATAAAACAAGTAATTGATTCATAAATAGTAATGAATAACGCACACATTAACGTACCATGTCTATTTCAATCGGCATTTTAAAATATAATAATATCGACATGATTTGTTAAGTGGATGCCTTGTAAAGGGCCCAAAGGCATCATCTTTCTTGAAGTACTAGGGTCTAGGAACGACCTTTTTTCTGGTAAGAAAGTGCAATATTGGTAGTCATTGGATTAGACCAATAATATCTTTGGACCCCATGGATAGTTTAATCAACATCCCTCCTCCATATTAATGGTATACAAAAACGGGATAGGATTAGATTAAATTGAAAAATCAAATCGAATCGAACGAATTAAACAATTTTATAAATCAAACGGTCCGATTCAATTTGTATTAATTAAATTTATTTTTTAAACGATCTGATCTAATTATATTAATGTTTAAACTGATTAGATTGGATTAAATCATTTAATAATATATTAAAATGTTATATTATTTTCCACAAATCGTTGATTAAATTTATCATATTTTAATTAAAAATATATCATTAAGTGAATCATAATTATGGATTATTAACCGGACTAAACTGTTAACCAAATCGAACCAAACTACTCTATTCAATATTTTTAATAATTAAACGATCTGATCCAGTCTAATTAATTTTTTATTATTTAAAATCAAACCAAACCGAACCATAAACACCCTACCCGTGGTTGTAGATTTTATGGTACAATTTTAAGGATTTAATATTTAATTGAGTTTACCTTTATCATTCCTAATAGTTATATTCTTCCTTAGAAAAAATAATTCTCACCAAAAAAATAATTATTTTATTTAATAATTATTTATAATATTAATTGTGATTGAATTTAATAACATAAAAAATTAACTTTTTATTAGATCTATTTTCTTGTGATTGTTCTCCTATTTAAATTGTATGTTCCCTATTAAAAATAATAATAAATAAAATGTTGTATGTTCGCACGTAAGTTGTGACCCTTGTCACTTGCAATTAACCCTTAGCATAGTGGTAAATAAAAGTGCCTAGATCTAAAAATTGTGGTTTTCAATTTCGTTAAAAGCAAATTTGTTCAGCTTCTCTCAATGAATTTGTAAAAGCAAACACTTAAAAATCCCCTTCCCAAATTTCCATATTAGATTGGATAGAAGGTAGCAAATTTTTTATTTTTATTTTTCTCTATATTATACAAAATACGTATTTTAGTATCATAATTATTAAAATAAACGCTTTTTATCTATCAAAAATATTAAAAATAAATATTTATAATCTCATAAATAAGACTAATTTTACACTAAAGTATCTTAACTTTAATAAATAACATGACTAAAAACATCTAATCTAAAAATTACATGATTAAAATATTCATTTACATTTAATAACAAAACTAATGTGATATTTTTTCGTATTTGATTATGCTTGACTTTGGAAAAAATAAAATAAAATACTTCACCTGATATACCTACTGTGCCCTTTTTTTTGCTGTTATTAATCCTTCTGCCGTGTATAAGCATGACAACATGTATACTACGGCCATTACTATGTCTAGTTTTCATCTCCTCTTTCAATTATGTGTATTACTTTTCTTTTTATTTTTTTTTATTTCTTTTATTAAGCTTAGTAGGTGATGGATTTTATCACTTCTCTAAGAAATTATATTGTTAATTGACTTCAAAATACCATCCTATTAAAAGAGAAGAAAATAATAAGATAGATCATTATTGTAATTTGTATCTATCGTGATCACAAAGCTCGAATGCACTATCATCTGGCTAAAAAGTTTGAATTCCAATTGTGAATTAACGGGAGCCATGGTCAATCACTCGACACTTTCTATTCTCCATTAGTTGGTGAGCTTTATGCTCATTTTGAATATGGAAAGTTGGGGTTGGAATTAAATTTTAAACTTTTATCTAAGAACACCACAATCTTAAAAACTGAATTATCAAGAGGTGAGCCAACTGGTTAACAATCCTGTAACTGTTTTGGAGGCAGAAGGTCAACTAGCAGATGATGTGAGAAAATTGGGTAGTCAAATGTTTAGCAAAGCTGATCATTCTTTGGCTAAATATGCTCTAAATGCATATGTGTTCCCAGTATGGATGGGAGAGAAGCCGTCTTGCACACATGATGTAATAACTGATATTCAAAATTAAATAAAACTCACCCAAATGGTTGTAGTTTAGTGGCATCAAAGCCTCTTGTGAGGTATGTAAATGAAAGATTAGGAGTTACATCCTTAAAAGCGTGAGAGTTGTGTAATGTTATATAAAACTCCATTGACAAAAATAAATATATTTCTATTTAGAACGTCAAATTTTGATACAACTTAAAACTCACCCATATTTTGAATTGTAACTTCACACCTTCAACATGCTCAAATGAATTTTATGTTTTATGTTGTTGAGTTAGTGGCTCTCTCTTTGATAAGTTACATCTGCCTCATTAAATACGGAAATTTAGAGTCAGTATCACCCCAATTATAGTTGAAAAAATAATTAAGTAGAGATCCAGCACAAGGAAATTGTGTCACGGTTTACATGGCAATGAACAATTATGTGTTGTTATACTTTGTAGCAAGAAAAGAAAAGGACGATCTGCTATATATTTAGTGTTATATTTAAGTTTACACATGTCTTTTTTTTTTCATAAAGCTTAAGGGCTCACTTGGTATGACATTTAAATATATAATTATCTTCGAAAATTTATTAAACGTAAGATATGTGTTTGGTAAAAATGTTATTAATGCAATTTTTGGATAAAATATTGAAAACACATGTTTTAGAAAAGAAGTTAATGTTGTTCATCTTTTCTAAAAAAATATCTAAATATAAACTACATATTATTAAAATAATAATTTTTGAATTAATTAACATAAACAAATTCAAATTTAAAAAATTTCAAATACAACTAAATTTTAATAATTTTGAAATGATAACCTTTATATACATGTGCGGGAAATATCTACAGAAGTATGTATATTGTTCTGCTCTTTTTTTTAACCAACCATGATTGCCCTTGTTAGATCCAACTTGGTGAATAACGCCAAATCTTGAGCCTATTTTTTTTTAAATAATAAATAAAATAAATAAATAGAAAAAGCAAAAACAGCAAATTTTCTCCAAATATTTCAATTAGGTGGTCTAAATAAGTTTCTCTCTTAAATATAGAGGTATTGTAGTTAACAGAAGCCCATGGATAGTTGAATAGCAGATAGCCTGACAGCTCATATTCATTGGAGAGCTCTCTCAAATCTAAAATGCAATATTCTAGGAACAAGGTTGGGCATGTACATTGGAGTGGACGGACTTGGATTCTCTCATTATTTTTATTTACTTTTCATCTCAATTTATATTTCATATTCAATGCAACTAAATTTCAAATGCAAGATCCCACGGAAAAAACAAAGTTTTATGAGACAATTTTATGAATGAATAGTAATCATAGTTGTTCTTCAAAAAAGTACTTACTAGCTTTCACACAAAAACAAACCCCCAACATGTCAGAAAATGAAACATGTATAATAGTTGTTGAAATGCTCCTCCTGTTCTCTATGTCACCTATAATCATGCTCCACATAAAACTCGAACATCCCACAGATCGTTTCTGTGCTATACACGTAGTGTACCTACCTTAAAAGTTTTATTTGCTATAAAACCAGCTAACATCCCATAATCTCTTGGTAACCCTCCTTTACTACACCAGCCTCACTTAAGAAATTTTAAATCTGATTTTTAACATTTAACTGGCATTAGTTTAGCGGCACAAAAACATTCTCTAAAAGGTCTTGTCCCTTGGTTCTCATTCAGACCACCGTTAGATCATAACCAAAGTTAAGAGCTAAAGCCTAAAGTCCAACACATTATAGAATACAATTTCTTTCTTCTTTGATAAAAGAACCAAGCTTAAACGGGGATTGCCATATTCAACCCAATAAAATACCTAAAAAGTTTCTTGGCCACCTAAAAAAAAACTGCTTATATTTTGGGTCAATGAAATAGTAATCATATTTGTCTATTTGATGACTTAGATAATACGAGCAATTTCTTCTCATGGAAAGAGAGAGGGGAAAAAAGAGAAGAAGAAGACGACCACTACTAGTGATTTTCTCTCTTTTCTAGATGTAAAATGACTTTCTTATCTGTTCACCATTATATTCCTTGAAATAAGCATGCAACAAAATTATCAACTAAATATAGATATCCCAGATGATTCTCATTACTAAATGTAAAATTAAGACAATGGAGGAGAACAAACAACTTCAATTTCAAACAGCTTTCACTTTTTACATCCTTTTAACTTTTGGCCTCTATCAAAACGATGTACTCTCAAAGGCCAAATTTATGAATGCAAAAGACATATAGAACAATGTCCAAAGTTGGAATTCATTTGAAGCACAAAATATCTAGTACATATTGTAGAATTGAATTGGTCACCAAATAACATGTTAGCTTATACATAATTATATATTTGTATATAAATGAATGTACATTATGACAGTGTGTGCATATAACATAGGTAAATGGTTATATATACACGTCATGTACAACCAACATGATATTTTAGGTTCAATTCGATTATGTATAATTTGTAATGTACATACTATTTAAGGCCGACTATGTTATAATTATAATGAGGAAGTTTATAATTGAAATTTATCGAACATAATCAGACAACCTAAGTCTTACTAATAGCATCAATTGATAAAAAGTAAGTCTTGACAAAGAATTCTTGGAAGTAATTTTGACAATTTACAAAAGAAGGTTAAAAAATAAATCTTCAAAGCAAGTTAAATTCTAAGGGAAATTGTTACTAACATAGCACCTGAGTAAACCTTCGGATGCCTAGAAGAGGCTTTCCATTATCAAGGGTTTTAGGTAAACTCCCTCATGTCAATCTAAAAAACTAGCTAGAAGGTTAAGCTTAGTTCTACATATACGAAATCAAAATTCGGCAGATTTTGGTTCTCCAGCTGGTAGCTTGCCTTGAAAATAGCCTCCTTGCATTGGGATTGTACTTTATGCGAGTATCTAAGGGTTACTCAATATTAAAAAAAATTCTAGCTAGCAATGATGCAATTATTGGAGTAAATTGCTAATCAACATCCCTCCTGCCCAAAGCTTAAAACTGTACTTCAAGAAGCCTAGCATTTTTCTACTAACAAATATATCAAAGGTTTTGAGTATCGGGACACTTATACAGACACAGATGGTTCTGTTCTGCGCATCCCAAACAAATCTCTCTAGAATGTTTAAGAGTAACAGAGAAGAACCATAAGGACCTAATAGGCAGCCATAACACAAACAATTATCTAATTCAAAAACATCAACTGGAGAACTCGTCTTTAATTGTTCTTTATTAACAATATGAATCAAATCTTTTCTTGAGGGCAAGTTCATAAGAAATAATCTATAATCTTTCAGAATTATTGTTCCTATGCTTAATCCTTCCTTTAATTCTCTTAATCAGTAAAAAAAATTCTTGATCTTACAATCAATAGAACAAAAATTTCCAAAATAAAACCTGGATTATTAATGGCTTCGAGAAGCAACTAGTCATCGTCCTTCCCTTTCTTGGGCTTGCGATACTTCTCCTCTACTTGCTTAGCCATGATGAGAGCTGTATTAGCTAGCTTCTTAATGTTAGGAACGTCGTAGTTTTGAGCGATGTATACTCCACAGACTGTCCCTGATATGAAGGAGAAGCAACTCCTTATGATCCCCATCCAAATCTTCAACCACAAAGCTTACGACCCTAACTTCAATTAGTGGAGAATTAGGGCTCGGGATTTGATACAGATGCTCTATTGGGGCTTTTATGATGAATGACTTGGGGTTCGAAATTTCTCGCTGCTTCGGAATCCAGATAGCCGTGGGGGATTGTGATGATCGTGCTCTTTTTTTTTTTTTTACCCTTTTAATACAAAATGCTCTTTTGTCAGTTGTATTCGTGGAAAACATGGGATTATCCTGAAGAATGAGATTCTATGATTGTTATTGTTTTTTCTTTTTCATATTTATAATTTGTATGTTGTTAAAATAAAATAAAGTTGAAAATTTATGTGTAATATATATTAAATATAGTTTAAAATTATAAACGTAACTATATCATTTATTTGGATGGATGTTAAATAAAAAATAAAATATATTTTTAATTATAATATTGTATTTTATAACAAAATATACAATAATTTATATAAAAATAAAGAAATTTGAGTTTAAAAATATAATGAGATGGGATGTAATTCCTAACCTACAACATAAAGTCATTTTCTTACTAAAATTATTTTTCACTAAAGTTTTTCAATAATTATCATAATAAAATATGATAAAAATTTATTGTTAACTATTTTATATATATTATAGGATGAGGTGCAATAAAAATCCTTTAAATTATGTTATTTGTCACGTTTAATCTCTCCGATTAGATATGATATCATTTAGTTTCTTAGTTTTATAAAATGATCAATTAATGATGAATTATATTATTTTTTATTTAAAATATTATTATTTTATATCAAGTAATTAAAACACGATTAAAATACTAATATTTAGTACTATTTAGTAATGATAAAATTAAAATTTATATGAATTTTTTTAATAATAATAAAATTTTAAAAAAAAATTATTTTAATATATATTTTAATTTTTAATAAAAATAAAAAATTAATAAAATATTTAAATAAAATAGTAATAATTAACAAATATTAAAAATATATATTTTGATAACTTTTTTTATAATAATTGTGACTTTATCATGGTTAAATATTATTCTTTTAATTATGTTTAATTATTTGACAGAAAAATAATAATATTATAATAAAAAAATTATTAAAATAATATAATTTATATTTAATCGATCATTTTTATAAGTTTAATGGACTACGTTATACTATTTATAACTTAAAATAACAAACGATATAAATGAATTAATCTAAAAGATTTTTATAACATTTTTTTCTATTATATGTAAATTTAAAGTCTCACTTAAAATCATTTTAAAAAATAATATCATTGATATCATTATATTTTTTAATAATAATATATATTATTTTTATATTTTATTAAAAAAAATAATAAACTAAACCTCACCAATAATTTTTTTATAATATTATAAAAATATTTTATTTATACATATGAAATCTCATCTTTTATATATATACTTCTTTTAGGAAAAAATGCATGCAAATTTTAAATATGTTTTAAAATTTAGTGAGTTTAATTAACAATTATTAGTTTCAAACAATAATCATTATAACTTATTCATGGTAAAACTGTTTTTTTTTTTGTTTTGATACCCTAACCATCTCTATTCTTTCTCTTTTTTTGTTAAAGATTAAAAAAAATACTTTATTTTCTACCGGAGAGAATCTATTGTACAAATTTATCGATTTATTTTTTTTATCTTTAATTATTTATTTTTAATAAACTTTAACACATATATCTTATCCTATAATAATTTATTTATCTAGATACTTATATGTGATCATTTGTATTGTATTTATATTTATTTTGTTTGTATTTTATTGTTAATTATAAATTTTTAAATATTGTAATATAATATTAAGATTTTATTTTTTTAAAATTACATTCAAAATATCAATTGAAACAACTAACTAGATAACAAAAGGTAAAATATTATGTTTATAAAACTAATATTTCATTCAATAAAATATTGGTTTAATCAATTAAATTTTTATATATTTTTTAATAATTTTTAAGATATTATTTCTTATGTACATATATTCTTTTACTTACTAAAATTTTAAAATAATTGATATCTACTTGAAAAAAATCTTGCGATCCTTATCCTTAGTAAAAGTAATGGGAAAAAGTTATATTAAAATGATTTTAATTAATGCATTTAAATGTTTTATCATTAAAAATAATTTACTTGATATATTTTTTTAAAAATAGTTTATTAAAAATTATCCAAAATTTTATTATATATATATATCTTGTGGAAACAAGAAAAAAAATGAAACAAATAGGGTATACTGTATTTTTGTTCATAGCACTATTAAAGTTTTAATCTAATTTTCAATGTTTAGTAAGTGTAACAAAATAAAAAAAATAGTAATTTTTGTTAGTTTCGTTATGATAATCATATAATTTTTTATTTTTTTATATGAACTTATTATCCCTAATTTGTAATTTTGTTAGTTTACAATTAAACTGATGTCAAGAGTGAAAAATATAACATTTAAACAAAGGATAAGAGACAAATGTATTATACTTAACCAAATTAGGGATAATAATTTCTAAATTTTGAAACATCTAAACAAAATAGGTCAGACGAGATAAAAGTTAGGAACAAAAATATTAATCTTTTATATCAAATAATATTAATGTGTTTTAAATATGTTATTTGAAAAGAAAAAATATTATAGGTATATTTTATTTGAATAAAAATGTAATTTAATTATCTAATTTTAAAAAATTACTTATTAATATTTTAATCTATAAAAAAAATACTTATTTGTCATTTTTTTTATAAAAACAGCATTTATTAATCATTTTACTTATAAAAAATAAGTAATAAAAAGATTTTTATTGATAAAACAAACAATGATAAGAGTATTTTTATCATTTATGTAACTTTCTAAACAAAAAAAATTATAAATATAATTGATAAAAATATTATTGTCTTTTATCCTATCTTATCATTTAAATACCCCTATAATTTTACTCTTTTAAAAAAATAAATTTAAAATTATTTAATTTTTTTTTATACTCTTTTCTAGATAAAATAATTAAATATTATTTTTTAAAAATTAATAAATTAAATAATATATTTTATATAAGTAAAAGATAAATGTTAACTTCCATCTTATTTGAAATAATAGAAAGTGAGTTATCATAGCATAATTTATTGACATATAAAATTTATTTTTTTCCTCACATGTTATTATTATATGTTCTTTTTAAATGACCGGATGGATAAACATTTAAACTAATTTTTATAGATGAAAAAAATACATTTTTTTAAAAAATTATAAATAAAATTAATTAAATAATTATCATATAAAAATGAAATAAGAAAAAGAACGTATTTAACACAAGCAAATATTATGCGAACCGACCTAACACCATTGACAACCCTAGGAAAATGATTTTACTGTAGCAGTTTTGCTTTCCCGGAAAAATATTGACCTGTGAGTAAAATTATTTCTGAAGCGAACATTTCTCTCTCTTTAGAATTAAGAAGCAAATCAACATTGCTAAAACCTCTCCCACCGACGTTGCCTCATCTCCATCTCATTCCGATTCAGGTTCCCGATTTGCTCAATCTTTCATATTTTGCGTGTTTTTTTATCTCAATTTTACTTTCATATTCAGGGATTTCATTTATCATCTGTTTCTCTATCTAGTCTTTTGTTTTCTCAACTTCAACATTCTAGGGTCGTGCATCTTCAATCGGTATCGATATTATAGGAAATTATTTACTATGTTTTCCACTCGAACGAAATTATTATGTTAAGGCTGTACAGCAATTTGATCATTTTCTGTGATCGTCTTCACGAATTTGTTTACTTGCAGAAGCAAGACTTTTGTTTTCCTTTTTATATTCTCCTCAATTCTGGAGGATAACATTTTTCGTGGCAACTAATATGAGAGAATTATTGTCAGTACATCAAATTTAAATATTTCTGTGCAGGCTAGATTTCAATTACAGGAGCTACTTTTGCTGATTTCTGCATAAAGATTGGTGGGGTGTTCACTGAGTCAAAGCCTCTGCCTATTTAGCATTATGAATGCCTAAAATTATGTTCAATCTCGGTGGAAGATCACACTAATTCCGTTTTGATGACTCTTATTGCTGGACAATACTGAAGAGGTGGAGTTTGTCCAAATGGGTCTAAGTTATATAGGCGTCTCGGCAATCTGTACAATATTAAGCTTTGTGGGTTTACAGTTGTGGACTAAATCTTCAGTAATCGGGCTAAATTCAGAGGGACTAATTCGTGAGGACTATATTCATGGGGGAAACGTTGGCCGTGTGTTTGAGTTGCTTTTGGGATCTTATGGGACTATTACGCTGCTTGCAAGTTTTGTGCTCAATGTATTTGTTCTACTCGTTCTAGTCCTTAAGGTAAGCTTAGATCCTGAAACCTGTTGTGGTGTTGCTGGTTTCCTTGTATGTATGAATGAATGTACGTATATAGTGATCTAACGTTTGACTATTTTACATTTGTGTAACATTTATATAATAGGTTTATCAGATATGATTGTTCATGCGTTGGTTTCAGTTGGCTTTAGATTTAATCTCTATCTACTGAAGCCAATGCTCGTAAAGGAATTCATAGGGCTTCTTATGAGGGTTGTTTGTTGGAATCATAGATAAATAGACCTTGAAGATGGGCTAAGAGGCATAGTATAGTTATCTGTGTCAAACTGATAATGGTCTACTCCTGCTAGAATGATTGGATAACTGCTCTGACAACATGTTTTTGTTTACAATAATCAGCTTCTACTTTTCACATGCAGACTATCTTCTTTGCACAATTGTATCCTTCTGAAACCCACAAGCTTGTGGAACGACTAATCAATTATGTTATCTATAAGGTAAGCTTTTTAATTGATTGGTTGCTTGGCTACACACTTTCCTAGGGGAAAGGGTTGGTATTGGTGTAGTGTTTATATAGGTTGGGCATTCAAAGTGGTACTTTGGCAACCTTTGGGTCTGCATTATCTGGAAAAAAAATTTATTTTAATTTTCATATTATGATTATGATTAATTATAACTGTTATGTGGTTTCATGAATCATGAACAGGGGACTTTTCTTCCCCTGGTTGTTCCACCAACAATATATCATGCAGGTCTCTGGTCAATCTGGTTAGTTGTTATTTGTTGTTTAAAGGTAATGTGATATAATGTTTTACAAAAGAACGCTTATTTTTGTATTCAGTATCAATTGATGGACTAGCTTATTTCTTAACTTGTATTGTATAGATGTTCCAAGCTTTGGCTAGGGACCGCCTTGAACGATTGAATGCTTCTCCTTCTGCTACACCATGGATGTATTTTCGTGTGTATTCAGTATTGTTGTTGGTCTTCTTTGTTGACATTTTATGGTACTGTCTTTATTTCCTCTTGCTTGTAGAAAATTGCTTCTAGTCTTGTATGTATTTCTTGATGTAATTTTGTGAACCAAGTCTCTAGAATAGGTATCTTTCAATTTATGCCATTCAATTTTTTATTAGCTACATTCCAAGCAAATGACAAGTTCATTGTGGTTGTCCTAGTCTGGTGGGTAAGGCTTATCTCCCATCCTTCAATTCATAGGTTTGAACCACAACCAAACACCGTTTGATCTAAAAATGACTAGTTATTCGAGAATTAATGCAGAAAATGCTACTTCCAATATTTGAAATATATGATTAGTGGAATCATATTTAATTAGGTGGCTACTTTTTCAGCCATTATATTGTCTATTGCTTAACTAGTCCACAACTGCTACTCACAAATCTGGAAGTAGATTATTAGTAGAATCCTATTCCTTTGGAAAGATCACTGAAGACATGGGGTTTTCTCTTTAAATATGTTCCTTGTTTATCATGTATACAAGTTCCTTTTATATATTTATTTATTTTTTGAACGAATACAACTTACATGACCTAAATTGCATCTTGTGCCTTTTATTGGCTGCATACAGGGTACAGTTGTGTTTTCTAGTATATAGAACGATGGGGCTACCTGTGTTCCTGTTATTGTTATTTGAGCCTCTCAGTATTGCTTTTGAGACATTACAGGTAAAGATATTGGAGAACCTGCTGTTAACTTTCATGATGGTTTGATTACCTAATAAACTTCTTGTATTTTCATCTGAAAGCTAAGAACTCAAGTTGACAGGATTATTCGGTATTTCAAATTTGTGTTCAGGCTATTTTGGCACATGGATTTCAATTGCTTGACATATGGCTTAACCATTCAGCGTATAGCAGCTCTGATTGTGGAAGATTCAAATTTTTTGACACATCAGCTGCAGGTTTCCAATATTTCTCGTGTTATTCTATATTCTGACTGAATTATTGGGTGTTTCGCATGCCTTTTAGTTTTAATGATTTCCTCTAGATTTTAATTAAATACACACTTCATGAAATTTCTTCTGATATATTTAAAAGTAATGACACCTTTCTATTAAATTCATAATTTGGAAAATAAATTACTCATATTGGCTTCATTATTCAGTTACTCATTCTGCATCTTTTGTCATATTGTAACGGGAGAAACTTTTGTATGAAACAGTATAACAACTACATGATGATGCTTCCTGTTTATTGTGAATGCTTAGTTAGTGGTTTAAATTCTTCGTCTCTGGGCTTTTACAATTGAAATTAAAAATCAACATGACGCGGAGAAAATGAAACATGTCTCTACTTCATTTGGTGTAACTGGTATATATATTAGTTTCTTCTTGTCATGGAAGGTGCTTTCTGATGTTTTCATTTTACAAATTTAATGGGTCATGTTTGTTGTGTGATTGTATGTTGACTTTCCATTGCTGAATGTGCTCTTTCTTAGTACGTATATTCCTTGTATAGTCAGCCTAATGTTTTATCTCTTTCAATGTGGTATGACTCAGCTGGTTCAATATTGGAATGGAAAGGCATGCTTACTCGGGATTTGGGTTTCTTTTTGGATATGGCAACCTTGTTAATGGCTCTTGGTCATTATGTGCATATATGGTGGCTACATGGCATGGCATTCCAACTGGTTGAAGCAATCCTCTTCCTAAATATACGTGTAAATAATTGTGTGATTACTTTATGCTACATTTCACTATGAATTGCTTATTAGTTAATTGCGGCATGTGAGAACTCAATCATTCTACTTCATGGTTCCTTCATTTTGGGCAGGCCTTGCTAAGTGCAATTATAAAGCGTGTGAGAGGATTTATGAAGTTGAGGAAAGCCTTGGGTGCTCTTCATGCAGCACTTCCAGATGCAACACTTGAAGAGCTGCAAGAATATAATGATGAATGTGCTATTTGTAGGGTATGCTTAGTATGCTGGTGCTCCATTAACTTTTTTTGCTGGATAACTTAAAATAATAACATGATGAAATTATAGGAACCCATGGCTAAGGCAAAGAAGCTACATTGTAGTCACCTTTTTCATCTTGCATGCTTGAGATCCTGGTATGATTTGTACTATTTGTTGTTTGACAGCCCTTGCTCTATGTTATGCTCCCCTTTATCCATCTTTTTTTTCCTTGATTGTGTTTTTGTTTTGTTTATACATGCTGATGCTTGTTACGTGCTGAAAATCACTTGATGGCAGGTTGGATCAACGTTTAAATGAGTCGTATTCATGTCCAACATGTCGAAAGCCACTTTTTGCTGGTAGGCCTGAAGAAAACGTGGTTGATCCACCTGGTGTTGAAATTTCAAGTGATGAGCAGCTCGCAAGACAGTTGAGTTTGGGTCTTGATCTACAAAACATTTCTGGAAATGCCCTGCCAGCAGAAGTATTCCCCAATCATATACATGTACCAACAGAAGGCAGTCCTTGGAGGTTCACTTACTTATCTAGTCACAGTGTAGTTTCTCTTGCCTGACTTAACATACAGACTCTTTATGCATGTGTAGAAAGTAGTTTCACAAAATGGCATTATATTTCAGGGATATATGCTTTGGTCACTTTGGATTGTTGTAGCTCTTACAAGAAATAAACGAATGGTACCAGTAACTTAAAAAAATTCAGCTGTCATCAAATTTGTTGAATATTTGCTATAAGTATTATAGAAATTTTAGAGATATGTAAGTCTTCCGAACGATCGAAATTTGGTAGTTAATTCTAAGTAGCTGTGACATTTTAATGACAAATATATATATTGTATTTACGCATTGAAGGTCAACGTCAAATTAGTTAAAAAAAATAGAAACACAATCTTTTAAAAAGGGCCTCGACTAACGAAAAGTTGCTCCTATGAATATTCTTTAAATTTCCTTGTAAATGTAATTCTCCAAAATGTTATACACATAACTGAGTTGACAAAAATTCTTCTAACAGAATCACTTTTCAAGGATTCCAACCAAATTTGCAAGATGTGAACATCTTTCTATGTTCCATTTATAAGTTTTTTTCCTTGTTTTGCCCGACAGGAGTGCTGGACTGGATTCAAGTTGGTTACCTCCTTGGTCAAACCAGGGAGTTGATGGTGCTGGTCCCTCTAATGGTGCCAGATCAGCTGGACTTGGGAGAGTTCAGATGATGATGAGGCATCTTGCATCAGTAGGGGAAAGTTATGCCCAAACTGCTCTTGAAGATACTGCATGGAACCTTTTCCCTATAGATTCTGCTCAGGCCACTGCATCTGGTTTACCTATTCCTGCTACTGGTGAAAGGTTCCCTGGAGCAACTGGTTTACATAGGAGGACTACCTCCCGCTCTGCAAATGATGACTTTGCTAACATGCTTGCAATGGCAGAGACAGTACAGGAGGTTTTGCCTCATGTCCCGGATGACATAATTTTCCAGGTATACTTTGTTTTCATTGTTCATTTAATCCTTAAGGGTATTTTTCACATTGGCCTCGAGTTATGTGATTGCTGTCTGGCAAATTATCACAGTTACTGTAAACTATTATAGTCTGAGGCTTGAAATCCTCATATGTGGTATTACTGGTACTATGCTGTTTTAGTTGAAGGTAAAACCGTCATGCTTCTTGATGAATGTTCTCTCTTTTTCCTTGGAATAACATTTTTTTAAAGTTTGTTATGCCTCAACTGTTTAATTGATATAAGCTTTGTTGGTTTTGTCTGTGTGAGTAAAGTTTTCCCATTTGGGTTCATTTACAGTGCAACATTTCTTATTATGCAGGATTTGCAGAGAACTAGTTCTGTTGCCGTTACTGTGAATAATCTGCTCCAAATTTGACGAGCCATTGTGATCTCTTTTTGTAGTAAGTGCTCACAACATGAAGCAGAAGCATATTTATTTAATTACTGCATGGTTCTTCTCTCGTTTTATTTTATTTTCTTCTTTTTTTTGGTTCGTATGTATAATGTTCATGCCAATGTATATAGGGCAGTTTGATGAATCAGTCATATAGAGGAAGTAAAAATGTAAGAGTAATAGCTCCTTTGTTCTCCATGGCCACTGTGCCCTGTGATAAAAATAAAATAAGTGTACTCCTGTATGATTTACAAATGTATAGGTGTATTTGCAATGTGTATTTGGTTTTGACAATTGCTTCCATTAGCCATTAAAGTTTACAGCACAACCAAATCCAGCAATTATATACTCAACTTTTCAGCAATTGGATATGTATTAACTATTAATCGTGTTATTTCTTTTGCTTTTAAGTTTTTTTTTTTTTTTTGGTTTTGTGAGATTTGTTTATGATTTTGGATGCCAAATTTAATGACAGATCAAAGATAAAAAGAATCTTCCATTCGGAGCTTAAGTAGAAATTGGGGGTGGGTAAATCTATCTGGGTTAGGAAGAAATAAAGTGGTATTTATTTTTGGAATATATTTTTTATCAGTAAGAGTGTTCTCTCTCTTTTATCTCTTATTGGGTATTTAATTTTTTCAAAAGAACAAATTAAATGCGAAAATTAATTTCATTGGTTTGAAATATTACGTCACCAGTGATTAATAATTGTAATTAATAATTAAGAGCCTAAATATCCTTGACGAGGCGAAACATGTAATTGGCGTTGAACCTACCAAGAATGCCGAACTCTTATGAGACATGAGACTCTGGTGGTCTTGGGTTGGGGGTCTTTCGGGAGCGTTAATCACTTGAATAGGCAGCAGTCAAGCAAATTGAGGATCACTTCAAGGAACAACTTTTCCATGAATAAGTCCTTAGATGGAGTACATAAACTTTATGCATTTAGTTGCGTATAGAAGATTACACGTTAATCTGAGTACTAATAATCTCCTTTTATCATGGTATGCCTAACATACATGAACTTATTCAATAATTCTTACATTTGAAGGGATCGATATTGGTTCAGTCTTGGTATTGTCTCATTAAAATTTGATAATTAAGATGAATCGTTAATTAATGATACTGTAAAATTTTGGTCGGTCAGAAAACGGGTAATAATAGCAACAAACACGGAGCCACAAGCATGAGAACTAATTCGAAGGAAATCAGGATTCGAATGTTTTCGATAGAGACAAACCAATAAAGCTTTGAAATTCTGAACTTCGTTTGCTTTCCACTACTCGTAGTACGTAGTTTTTCATTTTAGGACCTAAATTTCATATTTGGTTAACCCAATTCAAAGACGTTCGGGATTAATAATTTGAGTAATTAATCCCCCTGGTGTTTCCAAACCACCTTCATTCTTTGGTTTTATTGATCCCATCGAGATAATTGTTTCGAGTTGGCCAGTAACTGATTGTTACCTAATAACTATTATACTCTTTTTGTTGTTTCACTTTAGAGTAACATATATATATTAAACTAATTAGTAATTACGTAGTGTGTTGGTTGTTTAGTTTTTTTTATTATTATTATTTTATTTATGTCACAGATCACTATACTAAATGAAAGAAGAGAAATGGTCTGGTCCAAATTCTCTTCCGCTACCAAAGGAAGCGTGCACCCCTGTTTATGCATGTTCTTTCTTTTTCTCCGACAAACGGTATAGTCTCCTTTGAAGTTCAAAGCATTTATTTATATTACTAATTTTTCCTTTGATTTGTCATTTGTGAGAGTGTAAGGGTGTTCTAAGTATCATTCTCTACTTAATCACTCTTGTGACTACGAGGCCTGTCACTAATTATATCAAAGAATAGAAAGTTGTAGTAATTTCTCATACAGTTTTTTAAGCTTTTATTCAAATCCCAATTTCAGTTGGTTTTCTAATATCTCCTTATGTCTTCTATTAATATTTGTTCTTTTATCATCCTTCTGATGTCTCTGTTCATGCAATATGGATGTAGAGCTCGCTTTATTGGATCTGGCCATCAAGAGGTGATTATAATTAGTCTCTTTGAAAAGTGAATACATTAGTCAATCACACATCGATTACAATCTGTCTACTTATTTCTACAATGCTGTTAATTATATACTTTCTGCAGGCTTTGTTTTTGGTTGAACAAACCAATAACCAAGAAGAAATGGGTTCGGTTGTAGAAGGAAGAAAGGGAGAAAAAATTAATAACATTAATGGTGATAAAGGGCACACGGGTGCCACCATTACAAGTACCATTAGTCAAGATGCAAGGAAACTTAAAAGTAAGAGGTCTTCAGGTCTGTTTTAATTCTGATACTAATAATATTAGATAATGATATTTTCAACATAATTTTTGTTATTACAAAATGTTAATTTTATTCTTATTATTAATTACACTTTATTATTATTATTATCATTATCATTAATAAATTATTCTTATATCAATAACAAAATGTATTATTATAATATCGGTTCCTCTAATATTTTCTTTACTGACCGTAATACATTGATGAATATTGCTCATATAAAACTTTTTCGTTTTGGGCCAGTAGTTTAGGTATATCACATTTTTAGAATATTCTTATTGTTTGTATGATCAGTTGCGTACAATTGGCGAATATAGTGATAATATTTCATAAATAATCGGTGTATGTTTTTGATATAAAAGGATGATATGGAACGTGCAGGAAGTGAAATTTTTGGGAGTTTGAATCACGTGGGTTTGATTAAGAGAACACATATGAAGGTGAATTATGAATATTTTCTTAAATTTATAAAATTTAACAGAATCAATGATTTAATTTACATTAATATTAAGATCACTTAAATTTACTTATGTTTTTACACTTAAGTTATTTAGATTTTATCACCGTGTTAATATAATCTTGATAAATTATTTCTTTAATTTTTAAAATAATTTTGATTCATAATTTTTATGGGTATAAAATTAAGTAATATTTGTATTTTTAAATGTAATTAAAGGGTATTATTAACATATGTTCCTCTCCTGTGTTGTGTGTATGTAGGAATTAGCAAGGAGATGGATGTTGGTTAAAGAAGCAAAAGGACAAGAATATGGTGATCATGTAGTGGTCACAGATTATGAGCCTCCACATCAAACACCGCCAATTCACAATAGAATTAATTAAATTAATAATTTACCCGCTCATTATATATATATTTTTTTATCATTATCTACTATTAACTTTAACTACCTTTTTTTGTCCTACTACTTAATTAGTACTTTCGGCTCCATACATCGGCTTCTTCTTAAGTTGAGCAATTCATTATTATTATTGTTTTTAATAGTTATATTTCGATTTGCATATATATATATATATATACTCAGTTTTCCAAATAGGTTAATAAATTCTTGTTTGTGCAAACATTAACCAAAGATTTCCTATATAAATCTAATTAATAAAGAAAATAGGGTTAATCCTCCTACTAACCTATTCTTTTTTTATTAAACGAATTGTCTACATATTCAAGAGTAAAATGTTAACTACTCGTGGTCTATTAGAGCGAATAAAACACTAAACACCACTTGTGTGTTAGCTTGTAACTTGATCAATCCTAGTGTATCTTAATGTTAGGATTTGTCTAAAAAAATTATGATATTTGGTAAAATATATAACAACGATATTTTTTATATATTTTTTATTATCTTTATTCATCAAATTTTTTTTTAATATTCTTAAAATATTAAAATACATGCCCTCTTATAAGAAATATAGATTTATAATATCAAATCTATTTATGTATTGGGTTGAGAGGTAAATAAGATCTTATTCTTATTTATGTTTTTTTTTATTCATAATTATCTCTAAAGACATACTCTTGGAGTATAGATTTTGTAGATTGATATTTAACTCTATTATCATGTTAAAAGTTGTTAAGAAAATAATTTTTTAAAATTTGAATGATATTTTTATATATTTATTATGAGTTATGTAATATTATTTTTAAAAAATTGTAATAGAAAAATAAAAAAGATGACGTCTACAAATGAGTACAATTAATAGGATACAAATTGAATTGATGAATTAGTATGTAATATGTACAAACTAATAAATAAAATAAAAAATAAAAAAGTTTAATAACTAATTAAGTAAGAGAAGGAAAATGTCGAATTTCCTCAAATTCAAAACAACCAGAAAACTTCACCATGAACCAACCCATCAAACACATGCCAATTACAATCCCTATAGTCACAGCCTTACATAATAGTATAGATGTAATTCCATTTCCTGCTCTTTTTACACCGGTCTTCTCAAGATCATCTTCAAACCTACATTTTTCTTCATCAACTTTCTCTTCAACCAAACAATCCAAAAACTCTATTGCTTTTTCCGTATCCTTCTCAACCAAATTTCCTTTATACTCAACCAGTGCTTTGTCTTCAGCAAAACCCTCCCAATCAAAAACTATTTCTGGGTCCACATTAGCAGTGACCTCATAATCATCATCAACATTATCGTCGTCTTTAAAACACGAATCCGTACAAGAACACGAAGAGTCATCATCAGTATTATGGTCGGGCATCGAAAAATTGAAATTACTATCCCACCCCCGAAAGACTGCTTCCATGTGCTCGAGTTTATGGTAAAAGTGTTGAAAATGATGAGACTTGGTACTTGGGTGAGATGAGATCTCTGCATACAATAAATTTTTAACAAACACTAAACTCTGCTCAAACTCATTCGAGACTAGTAGTCGATTTGGATGATCTTCCGGAAGAGACAATATCTCATTGAGTTGGGTTTCAACTTCTTCCAGTTTCTTCTGGAAAATTGCTTTCTTCTTTGTCATAATTTTTTTTTCTTTCTAAATTTGAAAAGGATGCATGGAAAAGCTTGCGGTTACAATGTTTATATATTGAGGAGGTTCTCCAAAATGGTAATAATGGTGGGTGACGGTTACCGGCTTACTTGCAACGTTTGGGTATTTTTCTAGTTCGTATTGATTTTTGAGTTATTATTGAGAATTTGGGACGGGTTTATGCGATTAAATATAATTTTGCTTCTTCTAAATCCACCATTAAAAAAAATCATTTTGTATAACTTAAATATTACTCAATTGATTACATTTTTATTATATTAAAAAATATTTATAATTTCATATTTAGTTAGTATATGTTTTTTTGTTATTAGAAAAAATATGTGAATATTTTAAATATACATAAAAAAATATTTTTTTATATCATAATAATAAAAATAATATATATAATATCTTAAAGAGTTGAAATGAATTTCCATCTATAGAGTTGTGCTATTTAATTAAATTTTATTTATACTAATTATATTTACAATAAGTTATTATTATAAACCAATAATTAATAATTAATATATCAATTATCTATTAATTAAGACATATTTATTTTTTATTAATATATTATTATGTATCACAACTTATTGTTATATAATAATTTATTGTAAACTTTTTCTTTTGTGTATTCTATTGTTTTGACATTAGTCTCTCTCCCTCTTTAATCTTTAAGTCAAGCTAGGAGTTTAAGCTATGGATGGTAATAACACTATTGTCACTTCACTCACGTTCATGGGAGAGTAAAGATAAGTGATGTTTTACTACACTCTCTCACGTGTAAAGGCATATATATATGATCTTTCACAAATGCTTGTGTTTTATATATTTATTTATTGATATAAATGGTGTAAAATGTATTTATTTATTATAAAAATAATATTTAGATTTTGTATTTAGTTTTTATAATAGTTTATTCATATTGTTATTAAAAAGTGATTGTATAAGAATAAATTAATTTTTTTGCATTTTGTTTTTTGTTTTTTTCTAAATAGAAATTATTTTAACTTAAATAAAATGTAATTGAAAATATAAAAAAATAAAAAATAATTGTTTGTTCGATGTGTAAAGAATCAAGATATAAACATGTTATAAATGAGACAACATCTAAGAAAGGTGTGACCGTAAATGTTCTTTGGTAGTTTCTTTTGATTCTTCGCTTTTAAAAGTTATTCAAAAGTAAAGAGACGTCAAAGATGATGACTTGATATTGAGAGAATCAATTTGATGATGAAATGCTATATCATCCTTATTATTCTTCAAATTGAAAAGTAGTATATAATTTATGTCTTAATTTGCATCTGAATTATACAATCTTCGTCTTTCCATTGTTGTTGATGAAATTAATCCACACAGTTCCCTTAATAGTAGATATAGCTATTGGCCTATAATTACGGTGACATATAACTTTTCTTCATGGTTGTGTATGAAAAGAAAATTCACGATGCTAGCATTATTGATATCAGGATCGAAACAACCCTGAGTTAATATCAATGTGTATTTGCAGTTTATGATAAATGACTTAAAGATGTTATGGAATGATGGTGCAAATGTTTATGGACAAATAATGATTTTTCTGTCTATAAAACCTATCAAGACATGCAATAAAATGTTATATGGAATGCCCTATTTGTAACGATGATACTTCTAAAATTGTTCATGGATGAAAGATGTCTTATAGAAGATATAAAAAAATTTTATCATTTGGAAATAAGTATAGATACTAAAAAAAACTTTTTGATGTTGAATATGATCATGATCCTCCACTAAGACTTTTGCAAGGGGTTGAGATGTTAAGGGATTAAATGGTATGACATTCAAACAATATGGAAATATGAAAAAACTAATGGAGGGAAACGAAAGAAGTCAACTAATAAAATGGGTGAAAATGAAAATGTTACTCAATCAGTAGAACATGGTTGTTGGAATAAAAATCAATATTTTGAAAATTACCTTACTAAAAAGACCTACACATTCGTCATATCTTAGATGTTATGTATATTAAGAAAATGTATGTGAAAGCTTTATTAATACATTACTTAATATACCTGGAAAAATAAATGATAAAATTAATGCAAGATTGGATTTAAGGAAATTGGGTATACGACTTGAATTGACACCAAGGGTAGAAAATAATAAAAATCGAACATACTTGTCACCAACGTCATATATAATGTCAACAAAAGAGAATGATATATTTTGTAAATGTTTGACGAGTGTTAAAGTACCTGATGGTTACTCATCCAACTTAAGAAATTTTGTGTCTATAATCGATAGGAAACTTTATGGATTGAAATCACATGACTTTCATATCTTAATGCAATAGTTATTGCCAATTGCTATTAGATTACTTCTTCCAAAACATTTTTGGTTATCAACAATTTGTCTTTGTTCATTCTTCAATACAATATGCAAGAAATCCATATCAATTAATGAGTTAAACTCTTCATAGAAAGATATTGTGGAGAATTTGAATCTACTTGAGAAATATTTTCCACTTTTTTTTTGACATAATGATTCACTTGTGTGTTCATTTAGTTTGAGAGATTCAATTGTGTGGTTCAACTTACTTAAGGTGGATGTATCCTTTTGAGAGACACATGCAAGTCCTTAAAAGATATATAAATAATAGAAATTGTCCTGAAGAATGCATGGTGGAACATTATATTACTGAAGAGGCTATTGAATTTTGTTATGAATACTTTAGTGGTTGCACTAAAATTGGGAATCTTATGCACAAATTGTTCTTAGAATGTGACATGTTCCAAGTAAGTAACCCTATGTTTGGTGGAAGTAAGAAACTATTCATTGATCACACTTGGAAAAAAGTACACCAAATCATTTTGATAAATAACAATGAGGTATAATCGTACATAAAGTAAGTAATGACAATACATGTTGGGTTCATCTTTTCATATAAAATAAAATTATTATTTATTTAATTATTAATTATACCTAATTGATATATCTTTCACAATATCATATAATGCACGTGAATTTACTGAAGACCGATCCTCGTTATAAAAAAAAAGGAGAAAAATGATTGTATGATGAGCATAAACAAGAGCTTATTAATTGGTTTCACAACCATGTAAGTGTCACATACAAGAATTCATAAAATTGTATTCTATATAATGTTTTACAACTTTGTTTTACACACATTTCATGTTTTTATATACATAGATTCGGGTTTAACTCAACAAACTCAATCATAAAATAATAGAAACTTTAAAATAACTTACACATGGTCCAAAATTTGATGTTAAATCGTAATCTAGTTAATGGTTCTAGGTTTATAACACAAGCAAGGGACAAAAGTCCAAATAAACCAGAATAGTGGAGTGAAGATTGTTGCACAAACTTGACATTTGCTAGTTTGAAATATGGTAATCATGTACTTTATGATAGAACGTTTTATGATATAATTCAAGAAATTTGGAAACTCGATTACGAGATCTTCCATAAAATAGTATTCTTGTGTGATTGAGTTAAAGGCACTATAAATGTTAGATATAAAATAGATAATTTTGGATTTATTCTTGTAAACTTATCCAATATAGGTCACACTAATAATCCTTTTATGTTAGCACTTCACACAAAACAAGTATTTTACGTGAGCGATCAAATTAATACAAAATGGTTTGTTGTGTTAACACATCCATAAAAATAATTATATTATTACGATGCTTTAGAATATGATAATATGCTTGATACATTATCAAATATTAGTCATTTCTCAAAAAAATTGCCTAATGTATATGATGATCTAGTTGATTGTGATGATTCTTAATCATGGATTCGAAGTAATTGTGAAGGAATATATATATACACGATCGATAACCTAATTAAACATAATGTATGAAATTATAAATTAATTTTTATTTTATCATTGTTTGTAGATATTTTATGGATCCTAGGGTGTCAGAGATTATCGATCCAAATGATCCATTGAGGCATTTTAAAAGAAGAGGTTGGACTAATATACTTGACGTTTTACTTAATCCACATGATAGAATACCTATTGAATTCGATGCAACTGGTAATTCATTGGGAGAAAATGGCCAATATTTGAAATCTTTTATCATTAGACTTGTCGAGTCAAGTATACCGATCAATATAAATAATTGGAGTAAAGTTAAAAAATGTGAAAAGTATAAAATGTGAAAAACCATTTATGTAAATCTTTTGTTTTATAATTAATTACATATTATATCATTTTTGTATTATATCTCTTCTAAAATGTGTTTTTTACATAATCATTTTAAAGTGTATGGTAATTGGGTTAATAAGTGCCACAAAATTGCAAATAAGACATAAAGTAATACAAAACTTCTAAATTGGCTAGAAATTATGTGTTTTTATACTTGTAACCACTGAATGAAAAAGAAATATATAAAACCCTGAAGATCACCTGTGAATTGAACCCCAGGTATGGAAATAGTTTGTGAATTATAAACGTACAGATGAATTTCAAATAATTAGGAAAGAATACCAAAATATACAACTGTAGAATATTTTTACTAACTATACTAGGAGGTCATCAAATCTTAAAGTTAGATAAAAAATAATAATATTAGGTTGTTAATTTATAACTATTTTTATATTTATTTTCCTCTAACTTAAGTTAGTAAATTTATTTAATTTATATACGTAAGAAATTGAACTGGGTAGATTAGTTATCCGATCTGAATTGTATATAGAAACAAAGAAATCAAAAATGAAGAAATCAAAACTAATGAATAAATGAGGAGCAAAATAACTCCATAAATTGGTTAGTAATTTAACTTGACATAGATCCTTATTATGATTTTTGCATATTCATGTAATAATATATAATATTTTTTATTATTTTATTATTTGTAGATAACGGTTCAAGAACAAATAAATATGGGTGAATTAATTGAGAAAAAAAGACAAATATGCTATGTATTATGCATTTAGACTCGATTATCCGGACCGGGTTAGTGAAGGAAGCCAATATGATGGTTACATAAAGTTTTTCAATACTATAATTAATACATACCCTATTAGCCAAGCATACAACCATACTACAATTAAGTCATACCCTATTAGCCAAGCATACAACCATCTATGATAAGTATGTCATCCATGCAATATCATGGCCAACTTATATCCTATATGGGATATAGTTAATCCTATTAGACACACATATATTCCAAAAATGTCAGTGTAATCATATGGTAGTTCAATGTCTCCAATGAAATTTATGCATTCTTACCATCAATCACAATAATATTTTGATGAGAATGTTTTTTCAATAAGTACCCCACATGAGAGTCATTTTCCATTTGATAAATCATTCGTGGTAAGATTTAAAACTTATGTAAATTATATATTATTTTATTTATTGTATATAACGCTTAAATATTTTACTAAATATTAAATGTCTCTTGAAAGATTCATAATTTAAGGACTATGTTGTTATTAAAACGATACAACAATTAAACAATGATTGAAAGATTCACAATCAATATTTACTAAATCATTAGCGAATAGTAATCATTGTTTCATCATTGTCCATTACCAATGCCCTTTGATGTTACCATAATCTAATAAATTGTTGGACAATATGTGACTTGACTATCAAATCAAGTTGTACTAAATTTTGATATGGTACTTTTTATTTTTATTTAAGATAAAAAATTTACTACTTGTATTTTATTATTATTTTTTATTGTTATTAATATAATAGTTCTTGTCCAATCTATTATACCGAAATTGGTAAGTACTATAAATTTAAGAGATACAAACGAAATATCTCGTGAAAAATCATCACACACCAAGTCATTTAAGAATAAGTTGTGAATAAAGTATAATTATAAGTATGTTATATATTTTAGTAAAAAATCTTAATTCTTTGATGATTATTATTACAAGTAAAAATAATATAAATGATGGATTAATTTTTCATGATAAATCATCACACACCGAATAATATGAATGATAAAGCGCATAATAGTTAAGCTTTTCATGAAAAAAATTCATCTAAAAATTAGGGTTGTTAATGGTGTGGTCGGGGACAAATAACCCAACCTTGTTTCATGTCTTTAATTTATAATTTATCATCTACTTTTAATTTTTAATATTTTTTACTATTACTTAAAATCCTTAAAGGAAATATTTTCAATGAGGGAATTAGAACCCGTAGGAACATAAATATAGGTGATATTTTTAATTTTTAATAATTTATTATTTTTATTATAAAAGATTTAAATACATGAGTTAATAATAAATATTTTAAGATAAAAATAAAATGAAAATTTTGAGCTAATATATAATAAAAAATAAAAAATATTTATATAATAATGAGAAAAATAAAACATATTATTTATACTAAATAATTTTAATATAATATTATTACCAATTAGTTTTAAATAATACGAATAAATTATAAAATAATACATGTCTTTAAATTTTAAATAAATAACTTAAAATAATTTTGATAAAATAAAGGGAGAGATGTTTTAAAATAATAAAAACATAATATAAAAATCAAATATAGTATAATAATATAAGTTATATTAATTGTAATTAAAATTAATTAAGTTTTAATATAATTAAATTTATACAAAAATTTAAAAAAACTATAAATAATTTATCATAGCTATTAAAAAGAGTATATAAATTTAAAGAATAAAATCGATATTATATATATTTCTCCAACACGTTTCTCATTTTCAATTTATCATCCCCAATCTTTGCGTCTAAAAACATAATCTCAACGATGCTTTGTCCCTTCAAAAAATAGACAAAAGTTTTAGTAAATAATAATTTTTTAATCTAAGAGGATGCAATTTTCGTTTCAATAGTTACTTTGTAATTTATTGAGTTTAATTTATATCAACATTAAATAACAATGTTTTCATAAATATTAAGAATAAAATAATTTTTTAAGAACTTGTATTTGTCTTTGAACTTTTAATACTTACATTATTAATAATATTTAAAGAAGATAGAATAAATATAGATCTCCCTTGAAGAAAAAAAAATTATTCATGATTCTCTATCATAAAATGTACGATAATAAATATATAAAAATTAAAAATAATTTGATACATATAAATTAATCGTATAAATAGATTCAATGTAACGTCATAATTATATATATTGATAATTATCTTTTTAAATTAATTAGAAAATAATTATTAATTTTTTATTAAAAATATTTCATGATCATATTTACATAATGATTCAAAGTTTATAGATCAACCTATTAGATTTTTTGTTAACTTAAAATCACTTTTTATTTATTATATAAGGTACACTAAATTACACTTATGTAATTTTTTTTTTGGTTTTTATTACACTACTATACACCTATAAAAATACCATTAATATTACATGTATTTTATTCATATCAATGAATTATTTTTTGTTTTTTTTATATTATTTAATTAATAAAAAAATTTATTTATATAATTATGTTAGATATCACAATTACTCACTATCTATGTATTAATAATAATTTAAATTATTAAATTATATATTTAAAATTGTTGATGATATTATATGGATAAATTAAATTTTTTATAAATATAATAAAATAAAAAATATAATAATTTAATAATATTTTTTAAAGTTTAACGTTAAATATAGTATAATATAAAATATACATACATCATTAAAGTGAAATTCTTGTCATTAGTGTGTCATTTCAGGTTTCAACCCTTTGAACTTGACCAAGCTCAGCCTTTTTTTGGCCCCTTTTAGGGGAAGATTTAATGTACAACGTGTGGTCAGTATCTATTAAAAATCACGGGCTAGAGGTCCCCACCTACTTCCACATGAACCCCAATTTGAACAAAATGACAACCAACCGTAACCGACGAGTACGACCCACTAATCACGGAAAGCGACAACAGGTTCTAAGAACTTTTTAAGCTGCTTAAAAGTGGTTGTTACTTTTCAGCTACAAGATTCTTTGTTTTATTACTTCCGAATCAAGATACATTAAATACCATAAATTAGATGATTAATACACGTATTAGTTTTGTCTACTATTATAAATATACCCCATTTTTATCCACTATTATCTTTATATTTTTTTAAATAAATTATATTCATTAAAAATAAAAAATATATTAATAATATTTAAATTAAAAAATAAAATCATATCAAATTATAATATATTTGTAATTTAATAAGTAAATTTTTTTGAGCATTTTTATTTAACTAAACTTGATTCAAACTAAACTTGATTCTGCTAGTGGATAATGTAAAAAAATATCATTAAAATTTGATATTCAATAAAACTTAATTTTAGGTAATTTTTGAATTCAAAGAAAACTTTAAATAATAATATTAGATTTATATTTAATTAAATATGATTTTTTTTATAAAATGTAACAAATCATTTTTAATATTATAATAAAATAAAACAAAATAAATTAATTAATTAATTGATATTATTTAAATTTATTAAAATGTATACTAATAATTTAAGTTATAGTTGTTTTAGAATTAAGAATATGTATCAACTGAGATAAAATAATTTATTTTTGGGTACATCAAACGTACCGAATTCCCCCAAAAGTAAGTACTTTTTATAAATAAAAAAAAAATTGTGAGAATAAATTATTTACAACACAGATAGATAGATTATGAAGAGTTAAAAGACTTTTATATTAAAAGTAGATTATGAAGTGCTAAATTTTATGTCTTTAACTCTATTAATACTCATTTATTTTAAGTTTTAAATTATATATTCAAATAATATTAAGTATCATTTAAATGTTAAATCTTTTTTTTTTCCAAATGATGTGTAAGGCCCACATATTTAAATCACAATATATATTATTTTTAAAAAACAAAAACTTTTTTATTTACCGTAGTATAAAAAATAAAAACTCAATATAGGTTTAAATGTTTCATTCTCAAGACGTTTCTACTATAAAAAATTTCATTTGATTCGATAAGATGACTAATGTATGATAATTAACAGTAATGTTGCATATTACTATTCAATTTAAATAATTAAAATTTAAAAGAAAAAAATCAAAATTAAATACAGTAAAATTAAAAATCATTATATTATAATTGTGTAATACACTACTTTAAAAATCATGTTATGTAATATTTTTCAATAATTAATAAAAATAAATATGTTGGTGCCATGCAAATTCATTGGCACTTAATTTCCAGTAACATGTAAAAAATTTATATGTTATTATTAAGTAATTCTAGTAACAAATTGATTGAATTAATGAATTATTTAATTTATTTTTAAAAAAAGTTGATATATAGAAAATGGTTTTAAGATTCATTCACTAAATTGAATTAATTTTAGAGCACTATAATATATCATAAATATATTTATTTATTAAATATAATTATATATATTTATATTTAAAAATAATATTATGTTATATTATTAATATTTATTTATGTGAAAAAGTTTGAATTAATATATTGTTCACGTCATTATAATTATTTAATATTTTTGTCTATAAAATGAATTTTTATGTCTATTTTTTAATAAAAAATGAGTCATTTAAAAACAAATTGAATGTATGAGACAATATTTTATTTTATAAATATAATAAAAATTATTTGGAGAACTTATGTGTCATTTAAAAAAGTGTATTTCATCTCCAACTATTTTTTGTATGTTCCTTTCAAATTTTCTTTACATTTAATTCTATTATATTAGATTTTGCTATAACCAATTCTATTATATTGGATTATTATTTTTCTTTTTCGAACTACTCTTTGTTTCAAATGGTTTTTAACGAGAAACTAATGAAAAATTCAAAATAATTTTAGTGTTTGATTACATTCAATATTAATAATAATATTTATTATTAAAATTCAAGAACACTTAATTTAATACAAATAATATGTATAATTATATTTGAATAAGAAATCTCAACTAAGATCGTGATAAATTACAAGGTTATTATAAAATATATGAGATTATTAAGAATAATAATAGATAATATAAATAAAATTATTAATAATAATATAATAAAATTATTTATATAAATTTTATCAATATATACTATGAATTAATAATGAGTTTTTAGTTTTTAGGTTCTTAGTGTTAGAAATACAGTTGTAAATCAACTTAATAAAATCTCCTTGAATTAAGAATTGTTTAAATTTATAAGTAACATTCATGTCAAATTCCTGATCGATGTGAGAACGAAGAAAACTTAAGAGCTCCCTCTACACGAGTAAATGTGATCTCATAAAATCACGATGAGACCGTTAAGGATAAAATCTAAGTTATCGATCAAGTCAGTTTTAACTCTGATATTATGTTAGAAACTCAAATATAACTTAACACAATAAAATCTTATTAAATTAAGAGTTATAAGTTTTTATACGGTCTTAATTGATATAAACCAATGAAGATTTAATACTTACAAACTAAATGGGAGACAAAAAGATAAAACAATTTGTTTTTTAAATAAATATATTTATTATAATATATTTTTTTATTTTTTTAAAACATATATTAAATGACACATTTAATATATAAAAGGAATTCAAAATATATTTTAAAAAGTTAACCTTTGAGTGACGACTTTTCTATTTAATTTAATTTAATTTGGCATATATAGCTTTTTCTTTTAGTCACACATTCGCACAAATCCAGAACTTAAATGGTGGGCCCTCTGTACAACGTGGTCACGTCAGCCTAGACTCAGTAATAGGTGTCACTCACGCCCTTTGGCTGCAAAATTTCTCCTTGCCACGTGTTGTCGAATCACGGGGGCCCATACCTGGCTCTTCCAATAATTTATTATATTTATACCACCAACCAAGTGCGACTTACAAGAAAGGAAAAGCGAAATATTTTCTGATTTTGTTTTAATTTTCAAAATATATTTAATTATATTTAAAATAAGTAATGAAATTATTATAATTTAAATAATAATAATAATAATTTATTAAATTAAATTTATTTAATGTACTAATATATAAATAATAATAAAATAAATAAATATTTTCAATAACTTTATAATAATAATATTTTACAATAACATTATTATTACCATAATACAATTACATAAAATTTAATTTAATTTTTAATAATAATTATATGTTATTATTATTAATTATTATTAAATTTATTAATAATAAAATATTTTTTATGATATTAATAACTTATATTGTTTTATATTATTTTATTTGATAAAATAATTATCGTAATATTATTAGTTTTAAAAACGTGATATCGAAATTGTAAATATGTCAGCGAGAAAAAAAGAACACGCTCTTTAGACGTTACATCAAATATACTCGGCAATTTCTAACAAGTTAAATGTACGCGCTCCCATTGGTTCTTTGATGGATGCATCTTGGAAACTTCAGAGTAGTACTAAATTAATATAAATTTGTTACTTATTATAGTAAATTGTTATCGTAAAAAATATTATATTAACGATAATTTTATTAAATAAAAATTTATTTCAATATAATTAATATTAAAGATAAAATAAATATTTATTAAATTTATTTTGATAATAGTAAAAATTATTAGAATAATATCATTATAATAATTTTTTATATATTTTATATTTAAATTATTTATGTAATAATATATATTAAAATTATTTTAAAAAATAAAGAATATATTAATTTTTATGATTAAATGATGATTTGATATTACATATAAATAAAAATAAAATTAATTTTTTTAAAAATATAAATATTTAATATTTGATTGTGATCGGTGGTTTATAAATAATGAATAATAATAACTCTTATTTTTATATATAATTAGGTATTTTGGAAACAAAAGAGTATGAATCACATCTATAAATAACCCAACTTATTTTCAAGGCTTTTCTTCCTTTTTCTTTCTTTTTATCCTTCGCTCATTGGTAAATATTATCGTTTTATTTTCTTCTATTCTATTTGAATTTTGTTAATTTGTTTCTTTCTTGGCTCTGGATTGTCTTTCTCGTTCTATCGTCTCTGCGGTTCTCTGGAAGGTTTTTTTTTTGGTTTGGTTTTATAGGTGATTACCACTGTCTGAGCATCTCTTGTTTTCTCTCTTTATTTTATTTTCTTATAATGTCTGTTTGGCCGCCGGGAAAGCTTTGAGCTTCCCGAAGCTGTAGTTGACTTGTAGCTTATTCTAGCTTTCTAAAGCTTTTTCTTGGTGGCCAAAAGAGTCATTTTTACTTCTCGGTTAACATCGTCATTGTTTTTGGTTGCTCTTGCTCATTTCTTTTTTCTTTTGAAGGTATTGTGTTCGGAGCCGGCGTTTCCAAGATTTCTCTGCGTTTGGCGTAGAAGCTTCTCATTTTGGTACGTCGGTTTTTGTTTTTTGACGTCATCCTTCTTAAGGTTAATTGACTAAAGGTTTCAGATTTGGCACGCAATGCTGTTTGAATTGTTTATTTCAGCAAGTCGGTCGTATAGGGTAATACCTTAAATTCGTTTTAGCGAGGTGTTTATTTGTTTTCAAGACTTTCAGTAAAGCATGAATTAGAACATCTTCAAACTTAGCACCATTTTCGTGCAAAAATTTCACTAAATTTTTATTCGTCTTAATATATATGTTAATAATTATATTCTTTTTATTTTTATTTTCAATTAATTCTTTAATGATTATTATATTTAGTTAATTATATATTTTTTGATTCATCGAATCGGTGCATGGTTGAAGTTGTCCTGAACAGTCTAAACCCTTGAAAGTCTACCCTTTTAACGTTCCAAAGCTCCAAAAGAGTTTAATTAGCAATCTGGTGTTTATTCGTTGCTCTTTATTGTTAAGTGTCTGTTCTGATTCTCTTAAAATACTTCTGACGAAAAAAAAAGTATTGGGGCCAAACAAGAAAAAATGTTTATTAGTTGCATTTTTAGTGTTTGATAAAGTACATTTTGTACTTGTTAAAACCATGTTTTTTTTTTGGCTTCTCTAAGTAATCACTTTTAGCAGCAAACACAAATTTTAATTTTAATTAGTCATTTTATTATCTTGTTTTTTATTTATTCAGCTTGATCCAAAATTTTTAAAATTATTTGTACAAATGTTTAACATGATTTAACTAATTTTAGAGTAAAATTGTTTTTCGTATTCAAAACTACAATATCTTAGCCAATCTGATTGCAATTCGAAATTTGATATTGATTTTTTCTGTAACGAAAGCTATTCTTTTTTTTTTATTACCAAACAACTAGCACGTTGCTGTAATAAAAAAACCAAAATAACATACAAGGTTACTTATCCCATATTATTCTCACTTAAATATAATACGATAAATTTTAATAGCCTTGTATTTAAATAACAGTTTAAATCCCTATGGTTAAATAATTTAAATATTGTAACTAGATACGGGAGAAATAGATAATAAAAACATTTTCCATGTTACAATATTGAAAACTTATAAAAACACGAAACATTTTACTTTTTAATATATTTTTAAAGCCCAAAATTTCATTATTTTAGAATTTAAACTTTATTTTTCTTTAAAAAAGTATTGACTAAGTTTTACATTTAAGTTGGACCCAAAAGTATACTTAACTATACAAAAGTATTCAAAGTAGATTGTAATATTTTATATATTAAACGATCAATTTGTTACCTTAACTTCCGTGATCCGATTGAGTTATTCCTCCAAATATTAGATTAGCTAATTTACTACTTTAACTTATTAAGTTTGACCAATTTGATACATTAGTTTCTCCAATTTGGTACTAACATCTTCAAATTGACCATTTTATATAGGGTACTTAGAGTATCAAATTAATTGTTTGATAAACTAAAACAATGGAGTCACAAAAATAAGAGTATCATAATTAATAATAATTATTTTATTAATATCAAGGCTGAAATTAGTAATAATTAATTTTTTTCACGAAATTTCTTTAGCCCCTAACTACTCTCCGCCCCTGCAAGCAAACAGACCTGAAGACTTTTTCCCTGTTTCTTTGTAATGAAGGGTTTCTTGTTTTACTAATCGTTGTGTGTTTGGTTAATTTTTTTTTAAAATAGTATAAAGAGATAAATTTATTACCTAATTGTCTCCTTGTACTTTTTCTGAGCAATCTGATGTGATGTGTAGTCTTTGTTTCATCTGATGGTCTTTTTTGTTTGTGTGTGGGTATTATGCATGTCATAAGTAAATCGTGTTGGTTAAAGCCCAACTTACTGGTCAAATGTATATTCGTATCCCAATCGTGTAAGCTCATCTAAACCAGAAAAATGAGTCAATAAATCTTTAAAATAATATCTCTACTTGTTGAAATCTTGACATTCGTATCCCAATCGTGTAAGCTCATTTAAAATAATAGTCTGTCAATGAGTGGCTGGACGTTTTCTTACTTGTGACTTTCTTATTATTTATGACTTGGAAAACTCTAGTAACGGATTTTGTCCTTCGTAATACTGAAGTTATATTATGCAATAGTGTTTACCAAACTCTTTTCTTCTTATTAAGCCATCTGCATGTTTCAGATGATGATATGCATTATAGACGATGAGAAAATTATGGCATTTTGGCATACTTATTTATTACATGCATTCTTTTGAGTCTATTAATCCTGTACGCTGTTTATAACCTACCAACTGATCCATTTACTTGGTATAATGGGGTTATCCAGCCTTGCATTTACCAATAGTCTAATTCATCACCTCCTTTAAAGCCTTATTAGTTGGATTGGGACTTTTTATATAATTTATTTGGTACTTGCATCTTGTGAAGGATTATTTCTTGCAAAATTATCCTCCTTTTGAAGGTACTCACATTTTCATGTGTGTTCGTGTATTCGATCACGTATTTGGGTGTGGAAATGAGAAACTGGTAGGGAAAATTTCCCATATGATTGCTAGTGCTTTTGGTTAAAATATCAGTTTCTGAATATGACCAGTCCTGTGCAGTTTTATGTATCTTTTACAAGTTATAGTAGTGGCATCTTTTTGTGGGAGAATCAAAAGATATCTGTCAGTTAGTGATCCAAAAATAAATTTTTTGGTGATTGGATGATATAAAGGGAATTACAGACCACATGATTTGAAAATACTTGCTTTTCTTACTTTGGCTATTTTTAATGAAAGACGTTGTCAAATTAAAGCCTATTTTATGTTATTGTATGTTTAAATAAATTCACTCAGATTGTCTTCGGATGCTCAATGCTGTATCTTTCAGTTCTTATTTTTGTTTGTTGCTATATTACTAGGAGGCTTAAATTTTATCAATTATTGTTGAAAGCTAAAGCATCCCTCCATTTTCCAAACTCAATTTTGCATATAGTGATCAATTCCCCCGCTGTTTGGGATATGAGGAGTTATAACCAGTATGAGCCGTTGCTCTGTTTATTCATATTCTGACATTTTATATTCTTAGATTCGCTCATGTGTTTTTTCTGCATCTTAGATTTCAGGAGATATTTGCTTGATGGACCTTTTGCCAAGTAGCAGGGACAAGTAAACATTAAAGCGGTGGTTTCTTATTGATAAGAGAGTTGGGTGAATACATTTGCAATCAACATATAGCTTGTATTTGTCTGGCCTGTTCTGTTATCAAAAGCAAAGTCGAAAAAATTAACCATACTTCCTAGATTGGTCCCGTTTGACTCCTCAGACTGCTTGCACCACACTGAAAGTTCAATTTATTTCTACATTATTAATCACACTACAAATCTTGATTTTATGGATCTGAAATCAAACCATAGTGCTCCTGTTCTAACTGATCCTGCACCCATGAGCAAGTCAATACTTCGGGTTCACTCCAGTATGTTGCCATGCTCGCCTCCAGGACTGGCATTTTCTCCAGGCCTGTTCCTTACAATACCTAGAAAGAAAAATGGAATTCTTGATGATGTTCGGTATGGCTCTTGGTTAGATGCCATGAAATCTTCATCACCTTCTCAGAAGAAGTTGACAAAAGATGTAAATCATGATGTTACTTCAATTGCCTCTGATGTTGCTTATGACACCTGGATGGTATTACTTACTGCTGCCTGTCCTATTTGGTTTTATGTTTAACATGAGATTTGAGAAGGTTGCTTATGGGTTTCCCAATCTTGTAGGTTAAGTACCCATCGGCACTCAATTCCTTTGAGCATATAACCAATAATGCAAAGGGCAAGAGAATAGCATTGTTTTTGGATTATGATGGTACTCTTTCACCAATTGTAGATAACCCTGATTGCGCTTTCATGTCCGATACTGTAAGAGTTTTCCCAGATAATTATTTCTTTCCCACTTGTCCATCATTTTCTCATCAAGAGTCTAAATCATTTTCAGATGCGTGACACTGTAAAAAAGGTGGCAAAGTGTTTTCCGACAGCAATAATTAGTGGAAGAAGCCGTGACAAGGTAATTGCTTTAGGTTGCTTTAACCCTTAATATTCACGCATCCTCCTTTGGAACTATGTTTGTTCACATATACAACCTTGTTTATCATAATCAATTTTTATATTTTTATCTTGATTAGAACTTGTTTTTGGTCATTCAGGTATATGAATTTGTAGGACTAACAGAACTGTATTATGCGGGTAGCCATGGGATGGACATCATGGGCCCTGTTAGTCATTCTGTATCAGCTGACCAACCAAACACTTCTAGCTCTACTGACGTGCAGGTAAGTCAGGGAACAATCTTTCGTCTGTCATAGTGTTGTATGGGTTTCTTATTTCCTATGAGAAAAATGTAGTCATTTTTTTTGTTCCTTCTTTTTGGGTGGATACAGGGCAAGGAAGTTAACCTTTTTCAGCCCGCCGCTGAGTTTTTACCTATGATCAATGAGGTGTGTACTTCTCAAGTGTTATAAGTCACTCCATGCACGAGTGAACAATAGTTCAGTTTTTTAGTTTTCTATTTTGATATGGCGTGCTGCTGTCTACTTGAGCAGGTTTATAGATCCCTTGTTGAGAGTGTCAAAGGAATTGAAGGAGCTAAGGTTGAGAACAATAAGTTTTGTGTCTCTGTACATTACCGTAACGTAGATGAGAAGGTGTTGCACCAATTGATTTCTATTTCTGATGACATTTTCTTTTTAGTTTTCTTAGCTGACACTTTTCCCTTCTTAAACTTATTTATTATTACAGCATTGGATCATGATTGCACGATGTGTAAATGACATTCTAAAAGGCTATCCACGTTTACGATTGACTCACGGGCGGAAGGTATTCATTAGAACTGCACACTTTTCTTGTTCTAGTATTACAATTTGCTCGTTTTACCTCTGCATTTTAAATTCTTATTCTTCCACTTTTGTATAAACCTCGCATTTAGGTTTTAGAGGTCCGACCTGTGATAAACTGGGATAAAGGAAAGGCTGTCACATTCTTACTAGAATCACTTGGTATAAGCTTGTCCTGAATTTACTTGTGAATATTTTGATAGTTTGTCATTAGTTTATTTTTGTCAACTATGTTGTTTACGTAACAAAGTTATTTTCCGTAGGGCTAAGTGGTTCACATGATGTGCTACCTATATATGTTGGGGATGACCGCACAGATGAAGACGCATTCAAGGTTAACTTGGATCTTTACTCTGATAAAGCAACTTGTTACTTTTGGGTCTCTGATTGTGTAACAAAATGAATGATGATTCTAACTGTAAATTTATCAGGTCTTGAGGGAGGGAAAGCAAGGTTATGGTATTTTAGTATCTTGTGCACCTAGGGAAAGCAATGCATTTTTCTCTCTTAAGGACCCATCAGAGGTAAAAAAAAATTGTTGATCATTGTTTCTTCAACTTGAATTTTCAGTAAAACTTGATATTATATGATTGTTGTTTATGTAGGTCATGGAGTTTCTCAAGGCATTAGTGGTATGGAAAAAATCATGTGCTCTATAGAGAAGCGTATGTATAAAACATTTAACGAATATAATACCTTTTTGACTTTGCTTCTTTTATTAATCATACAAAGAGCTCAGGAGCAAAGTTGCATAGAAGATCCTTGATTCGAGGAGATGTTGATCCCTAGTGCTTTTCAGCCCAAAAGCTCACCCTTGTCTTCAATGTAGATTCTCTTTGGCACTAACGGCGTCTCCGCTTATTTTTGTTTTTCCATTGTAGGCTTAAGTTGTCCATCAATGGACATGATTGAGAGTTCAATAATACTTAATTTGTTTGTTTGCTTCCTTTATTTATTTATTTATTTTTTGTATTAATTTTTTTCTCTTTTCGCTTGGGGCAAAATGAACAAAGAAATGTGCATAAACGTGGAGAGCCTTATAACATTTCGGTCACAGAGCGAAAAGTATGGTCAATGATTATATATTTGTTTTAAACATGACTTTATAATTAAAAAATGTTAACTTTTTTTAAAAGATAATGTGATTCGAAAATGTGACTTTAAATTAAAAAGAGAAGTTTTATTGGTATACAACTAATTGAATTACTATCACAATTTAATCCTTTTTAAGTATATATTTAATTATATTTTAATATTATTATATTTATACTTTATATCAAGTTTATTTTTAACTTTTATAAGTACGTGCACATAATTTATTTATTTCATATATGAAAAACATAATTTTTTACATATTTAAAATGCTTTTTTATAACGTAAAAAACCTATATTTTAATAGAGATTAAAAATGAAACCACTAATAAATACATCATATAAAGAAATAAGGGTAATAATAATTTATAAGTTTAATTTTTTATAAATAAAATATTATTTTTAATCTTTAATTTTCTTACTATATAAATAAATATATATTTTTTATTAGGAATTAAAAGTGAAATCAATCGTTGGAGTTTGTTGTAATGGTTTCTTTTCATCCCTTTTAAATGGATTCCAAGTATCATCGAACCAGGTAATAATAATAATAATAATAATAATAATAATAATAATAATAATAAACTTTGCAAAGTCTAAGTGCATTATTGTCATATCTCTTGTGGCACATTTGTTGAATAGATTTTGAAGTTGGTAATATATAATAGTTTTGAAAAAGTCTTAATTTTTTACCCAGCTGGGCAGTATAACACGGCATGATTTATATGGAAAAATCATATTCTTTCCGGCCAAGCATCACAATAATAAGTGGTGGGCTTTTTATTGGCATGATAGAAATGATCGAGTACAACCTTGTATAATTTAGATCGTGATTATATCTACATTTATGACCATATAGACTAATGTCACTAAGAAATCCAAATGAGTTTATATGATAATGAAAGTCGGAATTTAGTTTAAGCAATAAGACAATGCAATCGAAAATCAATGGGTAAATCTTTGTAGGTAATAGAGATTACCATTAGTTCATTGCCAGATATTAACCATTATGAGAATTCCAGAGGACCAATATCTAGAAATTAACAACACGACAGGAAAGTTTTTTTTTTAAATAAAATATCAACGTTCTTATAACGTAATGATCCCAAAATTTTCATAAATTGTATAATATGAAAGAATATTTGTTATTGTTTAAATTAGAAGTTAACTCTACAAGACATATACGTTGATAGTCTTAATCGTAATCTCTTTATAATAGTTGTTTGATACATACACCTTAAATTCTAGGACTAATAATAACTTCCTCTAGTGGAAGGCCCAAACACAACCAACTCAAGAGAAGTTTGGTATCAACCCGAACAAACTAGTCCAAGAAAAGCTCGATATTAGCTTGAACTTTCAACTTAAGAGTAATCCGGGATCAACCCTAACAACCAATTAAAAAGAAGCTCAATATCAACCCGAATAACTTGTGATCAAATTAAACATCTAACTCAAGAGAAGCTTGATATCAGCTCGAAAAATCAATCCAAGAGTAGCTTGAGATCAACCCGAACAATTAGACTAAGAGTATCGCGATGACATCCCGCATCAAGGTGTATAAGTCTAGTTGAGCATACTTGACCCTATGGTTAGTCAATTGATTTGTACTTGAGCCGTACATGTGGATCAATACACACCCTAACTTTAAATTGAAGAGAGGTAAAAGATCTAGTTAAGGACTTATATTTCATTGTTACATGTATATTTTAATTATAATATATACGTTTATGTATTGGTTTTATAATAAGATTTATAATATATTTGATATAATTATTTATATCTCCCTAGTAAGTATGATCATAAGATAATTATCTTAAAGATATAAAGATACAATAATTATTCTTTAATTATCTTAAAGAGATAATTAAAGATAAATGTTTATAATACTATAATAAGTTTATCCTATTCTGATATTTTCTTTCTTCATAATCACATAACGAGATTATAGATTTTTTTTAATTTTAATCATCTCGTTACTTACTTAAATATAAAAGAATCAAATATCATCGTTCATACATTGGTGATAGATTTTAACAGTTTATTAATCTTACGTGTTCACTGAAAGACAATTATATTTGTTGTTAGCAAAAATCAACGTAAACTTAACATATGAAATTCAAATTATATGTTTAAATTATAAACTGTAATTTTATAAGTAAAAAAAAATAATCCTTCAATTTATTTAAATGTACTGAACCAGTTGCAAGAAAACATCATAACCATCGTTTAGAAAGAAAGTGTAGTTGTATAGTGAGAGCTGTTTCTTCTAATCCAATACCAATTTTATTTTTATTTTTAAAAACACATGATCAGTATTAAATTGGAAGGTAAACTTTTAAATTATTCTAATATTAGTTTTTTTTATAATGAAAATAACAATTCCCGAAAGAAAAATAAAAGGAAAACCTTAGCCGGAGGAATCCGCTAGATAATCTATAACAAAAGTATATAATTTTTTTATTTAACTTTTATAATTAAATTAGTTTGAGTGATATTATTTATTATTATTGGATAAAAAATATTAATAAAAAATGATTCTGAAAATAACATTTTGAATTGTTTAATAAACATCTTACGCTTTGTTTGGAAGGCTATCGGGTATGGTTGAAGATCACTCTACGTGAAGGAAACTGATATTATTACATTACTATGCACTGCTATGCTACCAAAAATGTTGTTTATTATATTTATTTATTAATTTTCACTTATTCCCTTTATCTTTATATATTAAAAGAAAAAAATTTGATTGACGCTAATTTTTTTTATATGTACTTTTTTTTAATTTCTTACTTTGTCTTTATAATAATATATTTTTTCATAAATATTTATTTTATATAATATATTTTTTTATTACATTAAGATCGATAATTTGTACCTTTTATTATTACCTATTTAATAATTATTCAATCAATTTAATTAAATTATTAATATATCATATTTTTGTTGAACTAATAATTTAATTTTATGTGTAGATCATTTAACATCTCATAACAATTAAAAGAAAGAAGTCATCTAATGCAAATTATTTTTAAGCAAACAATAGAATCAATTCAATCAAATTATGCATATAATTCATTTAAGATTAACTTCTTAGATAATAAAAATATTAATTAAATAAATCTATATATTGTTATGTTATATTTAATATATATATATATATGAAATAAAGCTATACAATTATTACTAATATTGTGTTAAATCATTCATACTTATATTGTATTTGGATTATATTATTCATAAAATAATAGTTATTATATATTTATTCATCATTAGAGTAACAAATTAATTAATTAATTAATTTAACAATATTTCTTCAAGACACTTTTTAACATCATTTTTTAATTATAATAAAAATAACTTAAAAAATTTATATTTAAATACTTACTTTTTTAAATAAATAATTTAAATAATAATATTAATAATTATTTAATAATTAATAATTATATATTTATCAAATTTGAATTATTAACACCGTGCGTGTTTAAAAATTAGTTTAATACAAAAGTGATATTAATGCCATTTTTGTTCAACATCAAAAGTGAGTACTTCTCTTTATTGTAGTCCTATAAACATATAATACTTGTTAAGGCTTTAGACTACCATAAGTTGTGGTGACTTTTGACCTTTTAATACTTAAATCAATTCAAATAATCTCAAGATATTAGAGTCTCTTTATATAATTTAAGGAGAAGAAATAAAGGCAGAGATATTATAGGAGGAGTCAAATACTCTACAAGTATAACAGTTAATACATTGGTACCTCAAATATTACATGTTATTAAAATACTTCATTTTAGTACGTTAATACAAATATTGGTATCTTTTTTATCATTTTTGAATAATAACTATTTTTTTACTCAAAATATCATTTTAATATTTTTATAATTTTTTTTATTTTTAGAAATTAACAAGAGTTAAAAAAAGAAAAAAAATTGTTAATTTTTATAGGTTTTTTTCTTCTGAAAGTATTAATAATATAAATATTTTTATCATTATCTCTGTCAATTAATCATGAAAAATATTTTCATCATGATTCAATGAAATTGTTAGAATGTTAATAATTTTTAGTACTTATTTATATTATTTATTTTTTAAAGATAAAAATTTAATAATTTTTATTTTTTCATAACTTTTAATAAGAAGTGTTAAACTCAACTTTTAATAAAAAAATATTTTTTAACTCTAGTCAATTTTCATAAAAAAATTCTTCACTAAAAACTCAAAAAGATATTTTGGGTAAAAAATTAGTTATTATTAAAATATGATAGAAAATATATCAATACTTAAATCGGGATACTAATATAGAATATTTTAATGACATAGGAAATTTGAGGTACCAATGTATTAATTATAGTACTTTTAAGTTATCATTTTCTTGTAAGAGTATTATGTTTATGTTTATGTATATATTTGTTAATAAATATTTCAATCTTCATTGTGAAGTGTATAATGTGATTATATATAGAGAAAAAAATTTACCTAATGTTGATTATTTATGTAGGCAGATTTAATTTAGGATTGAAGTTTTCTTTGTAATTATTTCTTATGATTAATTAGAAGATATTTATCCCTTATTTCGTTTATTTAACAATTATGTTTATACGTTAACGCAACTTTGGGTGGATCTGTAAATCACATGTTGAGTAAGAACATTTATATTATTCTATATATCATAAGTTTATTTTACACCCAATTAGTTATAACGATGATAGTATATAAAATGCCCAAGTACTAGTACTAGTACGTATGACCTCTTAGATAGTTTTTTATATTTATATGTTGTGATGATTTTATATTTATCAAAAATTAGAAGTAATATTATCTTAATTTTTATTTATTAATTATAATTTAATTTTAATTATATATTTATTTAATTCAATCGATTAGAATTAAATGACTATTTAACCGATCAAAATTTGATATATGATCTCATTAGCTTAAATCAAGTTGAATATATATCTAATTAATTAAAATGATAATAATAGTAATAATAAAATTATTGTAAATTAATATTCTAACCTCACGTAAAAATAATAATAGAGATCATACAGGCTTATTTATCTTATTTTTTCCTTTTATGGGTGCTGAATCAGCTACGTTATTAAAGGCAGCAACTGCCTCTAAAATTATAATTTGTATATATATGCTTTTTGAATCGAATCACTTTTATAATTGTTTAATTCAGCACTCAATTATTGTTAAGGTTCTTATTTATTTTCTACCAAAAAAAAAATTGCTTTCTTCTATCGTTTTGTTTGATAAGTTAGGTAAGCGAAATTTAAACTCAAAATTGAAAAAAAAAAGGAAATGTATCCTAGTTTTCTAATTACTTATCCATGTTTTAAAACTAATAAATTAATTGCATGTTGTCTATGTTTTGACGTTACATCCCAATGGGCCAAAATGTATATAAAGAATAGAAATTGTAATGAAAAATGAAATTTCATGCGGCGTAATTAGGATGTAAATTTAGATGATGTGATTAAAGTTTGAAGTATTTGTTTTGATAAGATTTAATTTGAAATTCTATTAATCACAAACAAACCTAAGTAGTTCTTATCCAAATAATTTTAAGATTAAACTTAGAATTAAATATTTATACTATAATTACTATTCGAATCCAACTCAAAGTTTGATTTAATTTCAAATTTAATAAAATATATGTAATTTTAACGATTAATTATTGATATTATTTGAAGAAGGATGTTAATTAACTTAAGTTAATTTACAGTAAAAAAAAATCATGCTCTAACTTATTAGAATAATTTTAGGGACAGATTTAAAGCTTTTATGAAATTTGAAAAGCAATCTAGCTCGATCCGAAAATATGTGTGAACTTAGATCCAATCACAGCCCAAATCCAAAATTACAGGCTTAAATTCACCCTATCGACTCAAATATACATCCTGTAAGCCTAATGCAAATATGTCTAATCTAAGTTGCATTTTCAGATGCAAAAATTAAAAAAATGGTTAGTTTGTTATATGTATTTAATTTAGAAATGTTTTAAGAGAAGTTGTTTAGCTGTAATGAATTTGTTAACTTCTTGTTACTGCTTTTCAATTTATGGCCCGTTATATGTATTTAATTTAGAAACGGTTTTAAGAGAAGTTGTTTATAATTAAATTATTTAGTTAAAAGTGATTTTAAAATAAACATTTAAAAATTTGTGATGAAAATATTAAAAATGATTTTAAATAGTATTTTGATAGTATCTTAATATGGAAGCTAACTTAAATTTAAAACTATTTTCCATAAATTAAATATTTTTCTTAAAAATACGAATAATAGTTTTAAAATTTTTAAAATTATTTTCATATACTTAAAAAATATAAGAAGATATGTAGTTTATACGAGTGCACCAAATGATTTAAGATCACTTAAAATTAAAGAATTTATTATGTTATGTTTATGTGTTGTGTTCTGTTTGTATGTCTTGTAAAAATCTGTGGTCTAATTTCTTGCAAAATAATTCTTCAAGAGGAAGTATTTATATGGATTTATAAATACAATAGAAGTATAATTTTTAATCGATATAAGACTTTAAGTTCTTTAGTATTCTCTTTCATATCAATAGGGAAGAACAGGTGAAATGTATCTTAAGTATCGACAAAGGGTGAGTTTTAGGGGTGTTCGAGAGTCAGGAATCCAGCTTTGATATTATGTAAAAATTCATAACTTAATTTTCTCTAAAAAAATCTTAAAGAAAAAAAATTGTCATAGATTTATAAATGTAATAAAAATATAATTCCTAATCGATATAAGATTTTAGTTTCCTTAACATTTCTATTGATAATATATTAAATAAATTATTTATAATATTAAAAAATTTAAATTTATAAAATATTCAATAATAAATTCAAATTTATAAAATATTCAATAATAAATTCAAATTTATAAAATATTCAATAATAAATTCAAATTTAATGGTATTTTATTCCTATCGTATTCATGTTTATTTTGCATGAGGAATTCTCATCCTAATTACGTATTAACCATGTATAAGTGTCGTTTGGGTGGGGGCTGCTCAGCACAAGTTACTAATAATTAATTCCGATTATATATAATTGTATTCGAAAATGCCTAATTTTTCTGAGAAAATCGCTAAAAAATGATGAAAAAGAGACAAAGAAATATTAGAAAAATATTACAAAATTCAAAGATGGAAGAAAATTATGGTAAATGGATTCTTAGGGAGTCTTGGGGAGAGAGGTGGGGGAGACGGTTTTTGCATGCGGAAGCTTTTTCTATTAAAAAAATAATAAAAAAGAAAGATAGATATTGATTGGTATTTTAATAATTTTAATTTAATTAATAAATTTATATATTTTAATAAAAAATAGAACTTTAATGTTACATAAAAGATATTGACTCAATAATAATTTTAAAAGAGAATAACAAGATGAGACTTTTATTTTTTTTTTATTTATTTTTTAATTCTCACTTCTTTTTCATGATAATTAGTCATGATCATCGTATCAACAACTTCAAATCTCTTAGACAACTTTATAACGAGCTATTATGAAGACACTAATAAATAGCAAATAAATATAGAGAATACTTTTTAAGTTATTTTACTTATTTGTTAGCCAATTTTATACAATGTTGTATATCTTCACTTTTTTTTTTTGTTATCGATGAAGTTTTCTTTTTCTTTTTATGTATTATATATTTTTTAATAATATAAAAAATTTATGTTTCTTGAATATTCAAAAATATGGGACATATATATATTTTTTTATAATGTCAAATACATATATTTTTAGAAATTAAAAGGTGAATATAAAGTCCTAGAGGTTTTCTTTTCTGAATCAGAACGCTAGAGAATTAGAATTTTCAGAAACTTCAAGTATCAAATGCCTAAATTATTCTTTTAATTGATGATTGTTGTTTGTTAGTAAAATAGAGTAAGTATTCTATCTTTTTTTTTTCTTTGATTTTTAAACTTAATTTTTTATTTAAATTACATAGAACTTAAAATTTTATATACACTGTTAGATCAAATAATGACAAATAATGAGAAAAAAATAATCCTATTCTAGTAAATATACTTCCACGAATATTTTATTATTACTACTCATATTATACTAGTAGGATTAAATTATTAACATGGAATAACAAAATTGTGGCGAAAAATAATGAACATATTAATAAATAATTTAATTTTTTTATTTATATTTAAAATTTTTAATTAATTCGTAAAATTTAGATTGTATTTGATTAATAGATTTTATAATAAGATATGATTTTATTTAAAAAATATAAATCTATTTAAATTTAAATTTATATATATATTATAATCTATTAAAATTCGTTATCATTCAAAAAGGTGAATAAATTTATTATTTTACAATGAAGTGGTATATATTCTTTCAAAGTAAATATTTATTTGATAATCATTTTTATTCATAATTTATCATACTAAATTTTAAATTTTAATTTTTTTAAAAATAGTTAGATTTTTTTTTTTGGAATAAAAAGCACACATAAAATAATATAGAATAAATAGAATGCTTATCATACTTAATTTGAATAAAAAACACATACACAAAGGATGCATAGGGAGAGAACAGGTATCACCACAACTCTACAAATCAATAAATCTTTTGGAGTGTTTGCGTGAAATTAGTTAGATACTTTTAATAATTTATTTTAAATTTATATTTTTTAAATTTTAAAAACCTGTTTTGAAATATGTAGAAGTTTTGTAATTCAAAAAAATATCTTTTAAAATTGAATTTATATTTTTTTTTCTTAAAAGTAAAAATTAATAACCTAATATCAAAAATAAGTTTAAAAGTAAATTTTAAAACTTAAAAAACTAAAAATTGAAAATAAAGAATTATCAATAAGTATAATTAATTTTTAATTTTCTTTTTCAAATTGAAATTAAAAATATGTTATCAAACAACTTTTATTATTTTCATAATTTTTAAAATTAAAAATTTATTAAAAATTAAAATAATTAAAATAATTAAAAAAACTTAAATTAATAAAAATTACATCTATCTAAAACCCAATTAATATAAAATATGCACATATGTAATTGCTTATTAAAAAAATTAAGAAAATTTCAACCCAAATGTAATGAAAAAGCCACAAATATGATCGTAATTAAAATTATTGAAAATAAGAATTAATTTTAATAATATATTTTATCGAGAAAAATAATTTTTAAAGGATTACAGAAAAGAAATAATATATTTTTATTTGTTAAAGGTTTTATCTTTATAGATTTATAGATAGGTTAATATAAGTATTAAAAAAGAAGTAAATATTATAAATATTAAGTTGTATTAATAATGTTAAATGTAGTATAAAGGGAAAATAAACAAAATATTTAAGAATAATAAGAGAAAAAACAAGTCCTGATCTATATCTATATTTTTATATATTTTTGTATCTATTTATATTTATATTTAAAAATTTAAATTATATCTTATAAATTGTTGGTAATTTTTTTGAATAATAATAATAATTATTTTTATTTATTATATAATTTAATTAAAATTATTTTTTAACAATTAAGTAATATATTATTAATTAATAATTAAAATGTTAATAATTATTTATCTTAATATTTTTTGATTAATTAAATAATATAAATTAGTTAATACATATAGAGAATTATTTATATTATAATTATTTTTTTAATAAAAGGTTATTTATTTTTGAATGCTAAATATTTTTTATATTATTTGAAAATGTGATTAAGAGGGAAGAATGGTGAGTTAATAATTATTTTATATTAATTAATTAATAATTAAAATATAAATAATTATTTATTTTTTATATAATATTATTTATCTTAAATAATGTAAAAGATTTTAACTTATCTTTTATTAATTAAATTATATAAATTAAATTGCTCATCTTCTTTGTACTATTTATTTATCTTAACAAAGTAAACGGTTACGGGACTCCCAAGCCACTATTTTTCACGAAACAGAGCGAGTAGACTGTTAAATAAACATAACGCTAGGCTTCCTACAAAACTAAGAAGCTAACCAAGAAAAGAGAAACGAAGATTATCTTCTCTCCCACCAGGATAAACACCCTCTTATTCTTTGTCTATAATCTCTATTCATATCTTCCTTTTAGGTTTTGATAAATGTAGAGAGGCAAACATCGATAGGTCCCTGGAAAATTTATCATTTGTTTCTAGTTTTATATGGCTCTCTTTGGATGCTCTGTTTTCTCTTTGTTTTGTTTGATCCTCATTATCCTCCTCTCAACTCGTTCTTTCGCTGCCGACTCTACTGTTTCCTATGAGTTCCGAGTCTCCTACATCACCGTCTCCCCTCTGGGTATTCCTCAAAAGGTTGGTGCCTCAACACTCAATGAACGTTTCAATCATTAATCTCTTACGACTTTTTTTTTCTTCATTTGGCTTCTCTGGTTTTTACCGTGGGGAGTTGAAACGCACTCTTTTCGGATTTATTTTGGCATTGGAATTTTTTTTTTGGGATTGCCAGTTTAATGTTTTCAATGTTTATTTGGTTTGCTTCTCGATACCAATTTTATTTTTATTTAGTTTTCTGGGTTTATGTGTTCGTTGTTCATTAAAGTTCTATGTTTCAGAAGTACTTCTAGATAAACAGTATTACCAACACTCCTAATTACAATTAGATTTGCAATTCTTCAAATCACATGTGTGAGCTTTACTTTATTACATACTCTTTTTACATTTTTTAAGAAAATTTAATGCATAAAAAGAAGTAAAGGTTATATATGTCACTTTAAGAATGATGCAAGTGAAAATGAGGGAGTGTTGCTATCAGCGCTCACTTCTAGATTCATATGGGTTGCTGAGTTCTGATTTTTGTGGCTATTTTTTTCCTGTATTTTGCTGCAAAGGTTTTGAGTATGATTCAAAGATAGTGGAGATTTAATCTTATTGGAGAAATTGATGTCTATAATCTAAACATCTTGTTAATATGCTTGCTTCGCAAGTTTTTTGAGATATTTCAACGTAATATGCATTTGTATTTCTCTAGGTATAATTTTTGGTTGGTTACTTGAGTCGAATATAGGGTTTGTAGTTCTATCGGTTGCCGCGACAAAGGAGATATCTGAGTGGTATGTGACAGATGATTATGTATTTAACCAAATAGTTGATTGGAATTTTGCTCTGAATGTAGGTTATAGCAGTTAATGGGAAGTTTCCGGGTCCTCTTGTTAATGTTACTACTAATAACATTGTTATTGTCAATGTTTTTAATGAATTGGATGAGGATCTCCTAATGACTTGGTAAGCTTGAGCCGATCCTAGACTCATTTTGATTATAAAAAACAAATGTTTTGAGTAAATTGTTATGTTATTTAATTTGCAGGCCTGGCATACAAGTGAGACGTAATTCATGGCAAGATGGAGTTCTTGGAACCAATTGTCCTATTCCTCCAAACTGGAACTGGACTTACCAATTTCAAGTTAAGGATCAGATTGGGAGCTTTTTCTACTTCCCTTCTCTAAATATGCAGAGAGCATCTGGTGGTTTTGGATCCTTTTTTATCAATAATAGGATCATTATTCCAATTCCGTTCACACAACCAGATGCTGATATTGATATTTTCATAGGTGATTGGTATACTAAAAATCATACGGTAGGTTTTTTATTTTTATATTAGTATTTTTTTCCTGTGAACAGTTAAGTTGGATTTTTGAGATCAACTCCATATTACAATCTTACTTACTTTGTCTTCTAGGCATTAAGGACAGAACTTGATACTGGAAAAGATATTGGTATGCCTAATGGAGTTCTGATAAATGGAAAAGGGCCGTATCGTTACAACACTACTCTTGTACCTGGTGGAATTGAGTATGAAACTATCAGTGTTACTCCTGGTATGAAAAATAAGATTTCCTAAATGTTCTTTGGTCTTGTTTATTTTTTTAGGTGAAAATATTTCATCAATTATTTTTATATAGTAGAGTTTTCAAGTTCAATAAAACACGCATACAAAAGGCATATGAACCAGTTAATTTGTGAAAATCGTTCACTGCTTTGTTAGAATGAATTCATGTTCTATGTCTAGTTTTTGTTCTTATTTTGATTACAATACCGTATCTTTCTGTATTATTGGTTTGATAATAATGTGGCATCTTTGATCATGGTTTGTAATAACTGTCTGTAGGCAAAACATACCGGCTTCGTGTGCATAATGTTGGAGTTTCAGCAAGTTTGAACTTTAGAATTCAGAGCCATAACATGCTTTTAGTTGAAACTGAGGGATATTATACAATGCAACAAAACTATACAGACTTTGATATTCATGTTGGTCAATCCTATACTTTCTTAGTTACCATGAATCAGAATGCCAGTAGTGATTACTACATTGTAGCGAGTGCAAGGTTTGTGAATGAATCAATTTGGCAAAGAGTGACTGGGGTTGCCATCTTGCACTATTCTAATTCGAAAGGACCAGCTAGTGGTCCTCTGCCTGACCCTCCAAATGATGTTTATGACAAATTTAGATCAATGAATCAGGCGATAAGTGTCAGGTTTGTTCTTACCACTTTCGAGCGTTTGTATCTTTTACTCATGACGGCTCATGTTTTGGTACTGATTAATATTTAAACTCTGCTCGAACTTAGGCAAAATGGATCTGCGAGTGGAGCTCGCCCTAATCCACAGGGTTCATATCACTATGGTTCAATTAATATTACTGATACATATGTGCTTAAGATTGTGCCTCCAGTATCAATTGGGGGGAAATTACGTGCTACGCTTAACGGGATATCATTCGTTAACCCTAGTACTCCAATCAGGCTTGTCGATCAATACAAGGTTAAGGGATCTTATAAACTTGATTTCCCTAATAAGCCACTTAACAAAACTCTTAGACAAGACACATCTCTAATCGATGCTACCTATAAGGGATTTATTGAGGTAGTCTTGCAAAACAAGGACACCATTATGCAGAGTTTTCATTTAGACGGATATTCATTTTTTGTGGTTGGGTAAGATTGTAATTCAATTTTTATTTTTCTATTTACCACATATTATTGTCTTTTGTTGATTTCTGTGGAAACTTGTTTGTTGAATGCCAGGATGGATTATAGTGACTGGTCAGAACAAAGGAGAGAGATATATAACAAGTGGGATGCAATTTACCGCAGCACTGTTCAGGTTTTTATTAATCTCTTTTCATTTCTTTTCGTGTATAATACTATGTGTCATGATCTATATTATGCGATGCTAAGAAGAATTTGAACAATATGATCATGACTAAGTACCGTTTGTAACCACACCAATATGTGTAGGTTTTTCCAGGGGCATGGACAGCAATCCTTATATCTCTAGACAATGCTGGAGTTTGGAATCTGAGGGCAGAAAACCTAGACAGGTGGTATATAGGCCAAGAAACATATTTAAGAATTGTTAATCCTGAGGAAAATGGTGAAACAGAACTAAATGCACCAGATAACGTTTTATACTGTGGTGCCTTGGCAAAAATGCAAAAGTACGTATCATCTTCCTTCATTTCTGTAAAACTTATCATTGTTAATGAAGTTATTAATGTCAACATTTGCTTACACTTTCAGGCCACAGAAGCCTGCTTCCGCTTCCGCAGCAGTGTCAATTTCCAGAGAAAACTCGAGGCTCTCGTTAACTCTGTTTATGGCACTCTCTGCTTTGACTTTTTCGTTCAGTTAATAATAAGGTCTATTGGCTGGTCACAATTTAGGTAGTGGCTGCTCGTTATTGGTAGGAGTTGTTTTTTGGCGATTTTTTAGGTAGTTTGGTGTTTGCAAGATAAATATGTCCTTCAAGCGTGCAAAGTGAGTAAAAACAAACTTTGTGATTATATTATAATTGTTAGTGTTGCAATACATTTTCTTGTTGTTTTTTAAGTATTAATTAATATTCTTTTGCACCAAAATTTTTAGATAGCCTCGTAGTTGTCAAGTGTGAAACCCATTTTACTATACCATTATTTGTTTCTATCAAGTTCACTGAAGCATCTAATGGCAATTTTTAGTTTACTTTTCTTATTTCACGTTTTGTTGATCTATAGAGGTTTTAATGTGAGATGGAGGAATTGTTACGTACATTGCTTAAATCTATAAGCATATTCTCAAATAAACATGAAATCTAAACACACGTCAATGACGTCATTAAAATCTTTATGCCAAATAATTTACGTACAACAACAAAAACTAAGTTTTATATTAACTTTAATAGTAGGTTTATATTTGTTAGAAATATTATCGGTGGTATTTTATTATGTATTTAAAGAAATATATATAATGTTTTTATATAAGAGTTATAAATAAATTAAATATGATTATAGTAATTAGATATAGATATGCCTAAAGTAATTAGATATATATATACTTAAAGTAAATAAATATATATACATTAATATGTTACTAGATATATATTAACAGCCCCTTTCAAACTCAAGGTGGAAGGTGGATGTGAGACCAACTTGAGGTTGTTAACCAAATTACGAGTACGACCTTTGGGAAGTGCCTTAGTGAAAATATCTTCAAGTTGATCGTTGGAGGAGACGGGGAAAAGCTTGAGAGCACCATGGACAAGATGAGAGCGAATAAAGTGGTTTTTGGTTAATGTATCAATTTCTTCTTTCATTACAATCTATCAAAAGGGGTTAGTAGATGCCTCACGATAGTTGTGAGGCTCATGGAGTGTAGCAAGGGCAATGTAACAATGATAATCAAGTAAATGTGTAGGAATGGATCTTATCTAGGTTGAGTGGCGAGGTGGAATGTCTTGTGAGGGATCTTCAGGCAGAGCATGAATAGGGGACCTATGTTCAAGGTAAGGTAGCTCGTTATCAACTTGTTTTTCTACAACCTATCTAGGAGAATCATTAAAAAATATCTAAAGATTGAATAGAGAAGTCCAAAGGTGGATTAGGAGTATCTGTAGAAGGAACATGAGACTCATTTGGAAATATTTCTAAAACATTTGAATTAGTTAGGGAAGAAAAAAAGTGAGACATGATCATAACATCGATACCCTTTTTGAGTTTCACCATAACCAAGAAAAAAACAAAGTCTAGATCGAGGCTCAAGTTTTTTGTGCTCATGAGGCTGAAGAAGGACGAAACAGGTAAATTCGAATGAGCAAAGGTAATGATAGTCAAGAGATGACCCAAAAGGCGTTCATATGGAGTCTGATTATGAATGATAGCGTTTGCAATGCGATTAATGACATGAAAAACATGAAGAGTGGCTTCACCCCAAAATAGGGTAGGAACTTTGGCAGAAAGAAGAAGAGCACGAACAATGTCAAGAATATGATGAAGTTTTCTTTCGGTTCGACCATTTTGTTGAGAGGTTCCTGGACAAGTTAGATGATATAAAGTGTCATAGGAGTGTAACAAAGCTTGAAAATCATTTTGAGTATACTCAAGAGCATTATTAGATCAAAAATTTGATATGTTTGGAGAATTGTGTTTCAACCATTTTTGCAAAGTAATAGGAGATTTCAGAACGAGATTTCATTGGAAAGATCCAACTATAATAAGAATAATCATCAATAAAAACAACAAAATATCGAGATTCACCAATACTAGTAATAGGAGAAGGTCCCCAAACATCAGAATGAATTAACTCAAAAATACTATTAGAGATAGATTTACTATTATTGAAAGGTAAAGCTGACTGTTTTCTTAACTGGCATGAAGTACAATCAAAATTATCTTTGGACACAGAACCCAATAGACCTTTAGAAGCTAAATGTTGTACCCGAGTGGATGGGGCCTGACCAATATGAGAATGCCAAAGTGCGAGAGAAGGTAAGGAAGAAGCTACAGCAGCTACAGCAGCAACAAAGGTAGGAGCAATAGGTGGAAGATGAAGATTGTTCACGGGAAACATACGCCTAACCCTAGGACTGATCCCAAGCTCTTGCCCCATCCTCGAATCCTACACAATACACCCATAATAGTAAAAAATAAGGCGATATCCTAGTTCAGCTAATTGTCCCACACAACATAAATTATAGGATAGGTCAGGTACATAGAAAACCCTAAGAATAGAAAAGGTAGAGGTCGAAACAAAACCTAGACTATTCCCATGAATGATGGAACCATCAGTTATATGAATATTAAGAGGATATGGTACAGGGTCAAGTTTGGAGAATAAAGATGAGTAAGGTGTCATGTGATTACAACATGTAGAGTCAAAAAGCCAAGTTTGAGACTTACCGGGCAGAACTGAGAGAGTAGTGAAAAGAGATGCATTACCATCCATTTGAACAACCTGAGTTATGATCTTTTGTAGTTTATCGAATGAGAGGTTGATAGTGGATCCAGAAGACTGGGACTTTGCTGAACTAGAAGGCATCTGCGGAGTAGCCTCAGTATTAGCAACAACAGTAGATCTGTTGCGACGGTAACAAGTCTCAATGATGTGGCCATGACGCTTGCAATAATTGCAAAACCTTTTATTGCTCTGCCTTCAATGATTGTTAAAGCCAGAGGAATCACCTGATTGCTAATGTTGCTCAATAGCAAGAGTAGGAAGAGTAATAGCCAAAACATTGAACTTGTTCTAGGCTTGAAGGGTTGCAAGCTGAGCTTCTTCTCTAACCAACTCATTTATAGCAGTATCAAGAGAGGAAGGAGGACTGCGATTAAGAAGCTGACCTCGGATGGGCTCAAAGTCCTTATGAAGTGACATCAAGAACTCATAGAGACGAAATTCATCCCTAACTGTAGCATATTATTAAGCATCTGTTGAGCATGCCCAAATTGGATCACAAAAGCCAATTTGGTCCCAAAGGAAGTGAAGCTGATCAAAGTAGTCATTGATGGATTGCCCTAGTTCCTGTTGAAGTTGATGTAATTTGACTATTAGCTGATATTTCATGGATCTGTGAGTAGTAGAGTACCTTTTGGCCAACATATCCCATGTTGATTTGGCATCATTAAAGTTGCCCAACAGATTGGAGATGGAGGGAATGAAAGTATTTCGAATCCATGTGAGGATCATGTGGTTGTGACTATCCCATTCAATCATGCGATCAAGGAAGGTAGCATCTTCTTTACTTGCTCCTTTGACAGGATGATAATTACATCAGTACAGTAATGTCAGAGTATACAACCCTTAAGAAAACTATGCATAGCTTAAGACCATGACAAGTAATTCTTGGTCCCCTCTAATATAGTATTTATGAGACAAGGAAGAAAAACATATTTTTTTATCAATTTGGAAACACAATATGCAAAAATAGACTGCAAAAAATGGGTATAGAGGACCCGAATTGTAAAAGTCAACGGTTAACACGGTCAGGTCAACGCTCAACACGATCACTGTGACGTCAGTTGAAGGCGATGATGGTGTTAGCCCTACGGATGTATCACTCATGACGTCATCGGACCAGAGTGCGGCGTGTGAGGTGGGTGAATCTGACGCGTGTTTTCTGTTTGCAATGCGAGCGAGCACGTGCAGAGTCTGATGATTGCGACACTTCCACGGTTGTGTAGATCTGGTAAAGCCGATCACAGTGGTATCTACATAAAGGTTGTCGGAGCAAGATGCATGACGGTGTTTGGTTTCAATGACGATGCATGAAAAGACATACAGTTCCTTTTAACGGTGCTTGAGGGAGCGTGTAGACTCTGATGTTGCGAGACTTCCACGGTTGTGTAGATCTGGTCGAGCCGATCACAATGGTATCTGCAGAAAGGTTTTCAAAGCAAGATGCACGGCGACGGCGGTGATTGCAGTTGTTTGTGTGGTGTGAGACTCCTTAACAACAGCGACTGTAGGCCCATAACCTAAGGACAATGGTTGAAGGACGTCGAAGGTTCAACGGTGAGTGGTTGCATCGGCTGTTATGATAACAGAAGTTATAAGAGTGGAGTAACACTAGAAAAGACAAGACTGCTAGAAAGATAAGAACAGTGACTCTAATACTATGTTAGAAATACTTATTGATTGTATTATATTTTGTGTTTAAAGAAATATACATAATGCTTTTATATAAAAGTTATAAGTAAACTAATATGTCTAAAATAATTAGATATAAATATATCTAAAATAAATAAATATATATATTAATCTATTACTATATATACTTTATAAATATTTATTTCTATCACTTTAACGGTTATTAGAAAAAGTTTTGCCTATATTAAATGCGTTTTCATAACTTTTAATATTTTCTTTTCAAAATATTAAGAATCGTTACAATATGTTTTAGTAATCATCGAAAATTCTTTTTCCAACCATCATAATGAGTTTTTGTTTAAATGTATCGGTCAAATCATGAAATTTGTTTTGACGGTTAGTAATCGTCATAAAAGATTATTTTTTTTATATATTATGAGTGTTATTAATAGTTAGTGATAATTATCACAACTTATTTTTTATACTAGTTTTTGTATTTTTTGTGACAACAACACGAACACTATCTCATTAGCTTCCAATCTAATTCGTCGTTCAAACTCAAGAGCTTGATCTCCACTTTATTCGAGACGTTGTTATAAGTAGTACTTAATTGTTAATCATATACCTTCCATTCAGCAGCCTGCAGACTTGTTCACTAAATGGCTCTGCTGTTTCATGTTCTTGAGGGAAGAAGAGAAGAAGTGTGTGGGCTAGAACTAAAGAAGCTGCTCATATCAAAGCTGCTGCGTAAATCTAGCTAGTTAGTTACAAAGCTCAGTTTCCAATTTTACATACATGGCACATCATAATAAAAGTTAGCCAAATAAATACAAATCAACAATCTGCCTTGATTAGCTCCTACTTAGTGAAACAAATTGCTTCACATTAATTGTCTTAATTAACGAGTCATTAAAACTTAAAAATTAATTAACAACTAGTTTAATTATTATGTACAGGAACTAGAGAAAATGGCTTCTCTTATTATTTTCTTTCGATCACTTAAATTTCATAACGCATGCATCAGTATATACCATATAATATATTTTTGAAATTTAATTAACTAATATTGTACATTATTCACTTCATGTAATGTTCAATTTTGCAGCAAGATAAGGGTTGACGAACGATGAGGCATTATTAATTACTTAGCTTTCCAAATGTCTGACGTCCACTATGTTTGTATTGCTTGGTCCTTGCTGAAATATGATTGGTGGAGCATTAATAATTGAAGAGTAGCTAACTATTTCCTTAGAAAGTGCTTCATCTTCATGGCTTAGTTGAGAAGCTACAAACTTGTCCAACACTCGCCAATCAGTAAGTTGTTGTTGATCATATTGATGGGTAGTGTGTTGATCAATTTGATCTGAATGGTTGATATTTGAGGTGGACTCGACAAGAAGAGGAAGCTGCTCGGGTGGAAGTACTAATTTGTAGCTGCTGTGCAAATTGTCATCAAGTTCCCTCTTGCAGGGATATAAAGGGAAATTATGGTAATTACCCAAATTATTACAACCATGAGGAGGGTTTTGGTAGTCTGAAGGCATGAAGGAGACTTGGTCGTCTTGATACCAAATGTGTGACTCATCATATTCCTTCATTTTGCTCACTGTTGTTATTCTCTTCTTGAATGCCCTACATACCACCCATCCTTCTTCCTGCATCTACATCAATTCATGTACATCTATCAATATGCTATTATTATTTTTATATGAAATAGTTATTTATATTATTTAAGTTATTTTTTTAAAATATATATATTAATTGTATTTTTGAACCAAAAAATATATATTTTTAAGATTTATATATATATATGTAGGCGCGCGTGCACGTAATTGCAAAGCACGTAGAGAATTAAAAGCAAAACTTTATTTGTTTATTTCTACTCTTTGTTTTTCAACAATTATATATCAAATCTATCTTCTTAAATTTCTTGATATTACAACAAACTTGGAAAACAATATTACTTTAATGATAAGGGTAGAATATAATTTCATAAACTTAGAAGTGTTTTCTGAAACAAAACAATAATCACGTGTGATATTAGGAAAATTGTAGGAGATTGTCATGTAAATTTAAATAATAATAAAAATAGAGTTATTACACAATTATCATACTTATTTTTTTTCTTCATAAAATTTAGATTAAAAATATTTTCATTTAATACCTTTATTTTACTAAAAAAACTAATTAAAACAAATTATATTATTTTAATTATTTTTATTAAAATATTATTTTTTTGTTAATCGATTAAAACACGAATTTTTAACAACAGTAAAATCACAATTAATATAAATAAAATTCACAAAATATTCATTTTTTAATATTTGTTAATTTTCATTCTTTTATTTTAATATTTTATTATTTTTAATTTTTTAAAAAATAAAATATATATTTAAATAAATTTTTGTTTAAATTTTATTATTTTATTATTTTTTTAAACTATTTCATATTTATTCTTATTAAATACTAATATTTTAATTACTTGATAAAAAATAATAATATTTTTAAATAAAAAATTATTAAAATAATATAATTTGTTCTTAATTGAATTTTTTTTACGAAATTAAGGGATTAAATAATAATGTTTATAATATGAGAGATTAATTAACATAAATGGCCTAATTTAAGTGAATTTTGTATTACTTCACGTAAGTCTTGTAATTATTTTATTAACAGTTTAATCATATTATTATTAAAAAGTAACTATAAGTACAAATAATTTTTTTTTTTTGAATTCTTTTAATTTTGACTTATTTAACTTAAAATATTATCTTTAATTAATATAATTGAGACTGTCACAAAAATAAATACAAAATCTAAATATTATTTTAACAATAATTACAAGAGCTTTGATGATATTTTTCTCTCATACAAAATGCTAAAAAGGTATATAATATAAAGGACTAAAGAAGGGGGATTAACTTGCCTGAGGAGTCTCATTAATTTCGTCAATTTGAAGACGATACTCATGCATAATCCAGTCAGATTTTTGACCATTTGGGGCTCGACCTTTGTAAAAAACTAAGGTCTTCCTCATACCAATTAAATCGTGCTTAGAATAAATAGCCTTATCTCTTCCAGTTGCTTTCCAAAATCCCACAGTTGTGGCTCTATTAGTGCGAGTTCCAGTTGGATATTTCTTATCTTTATGGCTAAAGAAATACCATTCATCTCTCTCCTCTGTGCCTATTCTGCATATTTCTTTCCAAATACCATAAACTAAGTAATATAATTACTATTAAATATATATTTATATATGATGCAAATATATATGACCTATGAACATTAAAAGATAGATTTATTAATTATACCTTGAAGATCCCAAGGCTCAATTCTATATAGGTCAACGTCTTTGATAACATCAAGGTCAATCCTTCTAGAAGCAATCTTTCTTCTTAGGTAGTAATCAACAAGTTCTTCATCAGTTGGATGGAAACGAAAACCAGGAGGAACAAGTGATAAATTATCCATGTTATTATATTCTTATTCACCTCAGTTTATCTAGCCCTGAAATTTAATATTCATCATGTTAATCAGGTTGATCTCATATGGGATATATAAATACATACAAATATATAAAATATTAGCAAACAATTCTTATTGTTACGCTAAACTGGAACTAGCAAGTTTCAATTTCAAATAATTTAATATAATCTGTTATTTTGCTTCACATAGTAAAACACAAATTTAGAGAATGTTAATTGAGGGTGCAGTACACTAGTTATTACAACTTGAACACGCTTAGGTTTGCCAGCTATTTTTTGAGCCACTTAGTGCAGTACTTATTTAAAAAAACTGACAGCATAGTGTAATAAATTTATAAATGTATTGTTTACCCATCTTTTATTAGTTTAAATTTTTGGTAAATTCAGTTACAAACGATTTTTGACATGACATTAGAAATGAAGTTCATGTTTTCAAACACTAATAACCCTAATTGTTAAATTGTAAATGTTTAGTATACACTTTAGATAGAGTTAATAATTATGAGAAATAATAAGTATATAAAATTAGTATTAATCTATTTTTTATCCCAATAGTGTAAGTTTTAGAGATAATTGGTTTCTAATATTTTTTAACATAATATCAAATCAATATCAAATCAAGCATTAAGTTAACATAAAGTCAATATCAAATCATAAAAGTGATAGAACCCCTTGATGCAACAATAAACTTAAACATATCTTAAATGCACATTCACTTTCTAAACTTGTCTCTAAATTTTTTTAATTTAGATCTTAAATTTTCATTTAATCTATAAATTAAAAATGTTGATTTGGCAATTGAATAAGGATAAAAATGAAAATTTAAGGACTGAAATGTTGAAATTTTTTTGAAGGACTTAAGTATAAAAATTAAAAAAGTTAGAGATAGAATTATTGAAAAAAAATGTAAATACCTAAATGTACACTTGAACAAAGTGAGATTGATTGTGCACTTAAACCTGAATAATATTTGGGTTAAGTTCATACTATGTATTTTTGATATATGATGATATTGTATCAGGTGAATTTCTTAATTCAATTTCTATCTCTATATTTCTAGAAGCTGTTGATTTGAATATGGAAGAAAGATACATGTATTCATTAAATCTATAAAATAAGAAGATCATATATGTAGTAAAACATAAACCTTGTTAATTTTCAATCCTTTACTCTCAGCTAGCAGACCATGTACAGAGAGTCAGCTATGTGTAATGCAATCTGAACATGGCAATCACATGCTTAACACACTCATTTGAATTTGATATATATAGCGGTTCTTAAAGATGATCAATTCAATTATGTGCCCAATAAAAGTCAATATATACATATGGCATTTCTAAGACAAGTGATCAATAAGATATTAATGCTTCCTCGCCATTTATATATATATATATATATAGAAGCATTTTAAACTATAAATTGAATTTCACTGCAACTATGCTGGTATTAATTGATGAAGAAAAGTAACATGAACTGGTCCCTTAATGTAATAACAAATGCATGATTCAAGTAGATTAGGTGAGTTCGAATCCACCAAATGAGTGTATATAGCAAAGGTAATATATAGCAAAGGTTAAATCTTTAATTATATCAGAAAAAAAAAAGAATTTTTGAAGTAGAGAAAGTGGTTGTATATAGCAAAGGTAATATATATGTATATATCCTATACTTGTCTTTTAAGCATATCTTGAGACACATGAAATTTAAGTGTTTCCGGAAAATCGTCAAACTCTTTTCTTTATCCTTCTTCACATACAACTAGTGAGACCATAGAGCTAGCAAGCTGTGAATCACATATATCAAATTGGTTAATTATAAGAAAACCCTCAAAAGAAAATATCAAGATCGGAAATTGAAGAAGAGATCTTAAAGAAAAAGTATAAAAATGAAGAGAAGCGATAATTAAAAACCTCGAGGCTCCAGCTCTTATAATTAGAAGAGATCTGGTTCTTTCTCTGAATTCAGTACCAAATTAAGATCTCTGAAAGCGTAAAAGTAATAGGCGAAGCAGCTCCCAGATCACAAAGAAAGAACAATTAAAGCAGGGAACAACAAACGGCCAAAAAACACAACTTGGTTATAAATAGATGTTGATTAATCCTTGGGAATTGGAACCAAAACTGCTTGTAATCGCACGAGACTTCTTGTATGACTTTCTACTTGTCTTGTCGGATCGGATCCCAAGAAATAGTAAAGCTCTTCTACAAAGGAAAAAAAAAGTTCGAATAATTAAAGAAAGAACATACAACAACTAGGGTTATATAGTAATCGTAAAACCCTTTAACATTTAAAAATAATAATAATACTTTGTTAGTTAGTTTGAGCGTGAAATTCACATATCTCATTTTTGATATTTCACACAAATATTTGGGTAAATGTATGCATTTTTTATACAATAATACACATTTTAATAATTTTTACTCACTGTTTATTGTATATTGTGGTATATATAATGAGATATTGAAATTAAGACAAATTGCAATCGTTAGTTTGAGAAGTTCTCACTGTTTGTCAATATCGGAGTAAGCTGGATTGGTGGGAAAGATTTGCGCATAAAAATAGGGTGGCGCAATATATGGCTCTAATAAATGGAACAAGGAAAAGAAGCCTAGCTTGTTCACTTACTCCACCAACCGCAACTGATAAAGACCCAAATGAGATTCAAAGATTATGGAGAAAGACAAGGTCTCTATTACAAAGTTCTCTCTCTCTCTCTCTCCCTCTCTCTCTCTCTCTCTATATATATATATATATATATATGTGTGTGTGTGTGTGTGTGTGTGTGTGTGGGGAATGTAGAGACTAGAGAGAAGCAAACGGTGGATCTGAGAGAAGATACAACCAACTAACGGTGCAGATCAATCACTAGTTTTAAAATCTTCCATAAGACCCCAAAGAGAGTGCAACTAAATTAAGTAAAGGACTTATGTATTAGCCATCTAGCAGATATTAGGGTACAAATTGTTGTGTTGTATTCGTGTGTTAGTTGGTATATAAAAAATTACTTTATATTTTTGTAGTCTTATTTATTTATTATAATAAATAACAAGTAAGGACATAAAAAATTACAAAAAATAACACATTTAAAATTTATAATAATAAAAATAGTATTTAAATAATATTAAACGAGTTTAAATTAAAAAAAAATTAATATTAAGTCAATCTAAATGATCATATTTTAATTTAAAATACTTCTAATCGAATGACTTTAAAAAAAACGAAGTGTTAGATTTTTTATTAGTAGTAAAAATATATAAAGTTGACACAGAATAATATTTATGTGATTATAAATTTTAAAATTATTATTTTTATTATTTGTTTAAAAAATTAGAACTAAATTTTTTATTTATATTATATAGTTAAATAATATGATGAATACATTTTTTATTTATATTCTATGTTAAATAATTTGATGTGAGAGATTATAGCGCCTATTACCACTCTTTATTTATGTCGGTTCAAATTAAACTATATAATCAAAAAATATTAATCAAAATTAAGAAAGTAATACTTAGGGGTTGACATAATGCGACAAAAAAAATTGTGATAGACAACCTCAACTCAACAATAGTATCCTTTTTATAATTAATTCAAATGTCACATTAAAAATATTTTAAATAAAATATAAATCACTTAAATTTATATTTATATTAATTATATTGTGATAAGTAGTTAATTTTTTTAAAAATAAACAATTATTTTAATTTTTAAAATAATTTAAACAATGTGGGCCTTTAATTTGATATCCTTCTCAATATCTGAAATGTAGACGTGGCCCCTAGAGCCGGCCGACCTACAATCTGTCCCTACTATTTACTAACTCACATGTTTTTGAAATCTTGACCGTATAAAATTTAGATGATGCTCATGATGTTGTTTGTTTAAATTGGTGACTCTCTGTCTAATATATGATGACCTATATATGATGTCGTGGGATCAATATATTTTCACCCTTTAGTAGCTATTGGCTCATTAGATCATAGCTATCATTTCCACCATAGTTCCGACAGAGTCACCGGTTTTTTTTTCACGTCTGTATCGTGTATGAAACAGAATATAATTAAGCCAGAGTATGTTATATATATATATATATATTTTTTAGTTTTTGTTTTTGATTTAGGAGTATCAATAAATAATAAACAAACAAACAAATATAATATATATGTAAATTAATAAATATGAATTATTGGATAGAAGTAGTGGATCGAGTTTACCAATCCAACTATATATCCAAGCGTGACTATCTTTTTGTTCTACAAGTTAACTAGTTAGGGAAGGATTCAAAACTCAATTATAATTACTATCACTAAATAACTAATAATTTAAGAATTAAAATATATAATTAAACTAATTAATAATATTTCTATACAATAAATACAAATTATTAGGAATGGATGCATCTAAGAACAATAACGATTTTTTATATAATTGTTTTCGAATCGAATTATAAAATATGTACTTAAAATGATTCAAAAATCGTTACAATTTAAGAATGATTTTTTACCCGTGTGTAGTGGTTCGGGACGATTATTAAAAAATATACAAAACAAATCATTTTTTAAATTTTTTAATTTTTTTTAATAAATGATAATTATTAATTAATATATAATTTAATTTAATAAATATATAAATTAATTAAATAAATATAATTAATTTTAATAGGATTACATATAATTATCAATATAATTATATTCATCTTTAAAATTTATTAAATAAAAATAATATATAAATAATTACGAATAATTTAACACTTAGTTTTTTTAATACTTCGTTTTTAATATTAAATTTCAAAAGTTGACTCGACCTTTAGGGAGAGTTTTACTCGAGAAAGCATGAGTTAAATTCTGTTCATGGATGAATTGTAGAACATTAATTTTCAATTAATATTTTATATCCATGCATTTACAGCCTCAATATTTCAATATAAATATATATTAATAATATAACCTTTAAATTGTCAAGCATACAAAAAATTTCATTCCGTTTTTCATATTAACCTAAACTACGGAGAAATTAACTTTTACATGAAAAACTTCTCAATTTATTACTTTATATTAATGTGTTCATATTCTTGATATCAAGAATTCCTACCACTTTATCATAAATTACCACTTTATCATGAATATTGTTTGAATTTGTTTGAAATTCAAGTTATTTATACATTGACGATATTTAAATAGATTCATAATTTTTGATCGTATAACTTATTCTTTTCGTCTTATTTTAACCTTAAACTTATAACCTAGTCATTAAGTATAAAGATTCTATGAACTTGATAACCATCTATATCACTAGTTCATAACTCAGATAGTATCAACTTATTTTTTAAAGTTTATTTAAGAATTAGGTTTTAGGTTTGAGATTGAAAAATAGTGAAAAAAATGAGTTACATGATCAAAAATTGTGTATCCCTTCAGATATTTTTAATATATAAACATTATAGATTTCAAACAGATATAAAATAATTTTTTTTCTAAACCAACGCCCATTGACGTGGCACATTCTGGCTGCATTTTGCTAAGGCCTCACTGAATTAACCAGTGGATACTCGGATAGTATCCATCGAGAGAGAGAGTTGAAACAGTTCTCCAAAAAGATGAAATAATCCGGCTGAGAAGCTTCAAAGAGTCGGCTAAAGGCTCTTGAGCTAGTCGTTTTGAATCAACAAAAGCATGGCAAATTGAAGTGGAATATGGGACCCATATAGAGGGAATGATAGCACTGGGGCTCTCTTTACGTGGCGGCTTGCAGTCGGGCGTGGGCTACCCATTATCACGTGGTCTAACACGTGCCGATCATTGTTGATTGCTCTAGTAACGTAATAAATAATTTATCTAATCAAACTGTAATTACTGTTTATAAATCATGTATATATTACTATCTCAACTAACTCTTATTTAATATGATTTCAGTTATAATTATTAATAATATTATATTATATTATTTATAAATTATGATCCATTTTAAATTTAAAATACATACCATTTTTCTATTATACAAGTCCAATTTTTTACAAACTTGATGATAAAAACTGTGTCTACGTGGAAGAAGAGTGTGTAACTCCGTTACAGACGACGTGTCACCGTATGTGTAGCTGAAAATGACCGCAACCAATAGAAATGCGTATTCTCTAATACACCTAGGGTCCCACCATCAATCTCATCATTCCTCCTATCCTCTTCCCTAAAGCTTTCATCTCTATCCCATCCAGACTCCGAACAACTGTATTGCGAGCCAATATGTTCTTTTCTTATTAGATCATCAAATTTCATAATTTTATTAATTATAATTAAATTAATTTTTAGTGTATCTCAAAATTTGAGTAAATTATTGTTCTAATTATATTATTGTATACGAAAAATAATAACTAAATGCTACATACATGGTTTATTTATGAAACATAAATCCATCAACATTTATTTGTAGTAGTAACTAATTATGAACTAGTGTGAAGTAGCATTTTTTCAATTAAAATTATCATTCATTTTTTCAATTAAAACTATCATTTATTTTGGATATTAATTCACATTTCTAGAACTTAGACGAATAGTATAATATAAATACAGGGGTAACAGATGCAGATTGGGAATGATAAATATAGAAATATCTAAAATAATTTAAAGTACCAACCAGTAGTATGGAATACTCAATGTCAGATCATGAATACAGGGGTAGGCCAAATGAGACAGAGAGAAATTGTACAATCATTTTTTATTAATTGTTATATAGAAATTGAACTAGAGATCATAACAGCATACCAGCCTTTTCTAATACTCTTCCAAGAAATGTAGACAAGAGAAAATGCCAAAACGAATCTATGCATATACATGACTTGTCCTACCAAAAAGTTTTTCAAGGTAAAATACTACTATAGTATACTTAAATTTATGTCCTGAAAAACATTTCATCAGCAAATAGCGTGATATTTTTTAATAATTATGTGAGTGTGTAAATAATTAATTAGTTTTTTTGATGTACTTAATTTGACGATTTTATGATATATTTTTATTAATAAATTACATCTTTTCGTGACAAAATTATAATGTTCGTGATGAATTTATTCATTGTAGTGTAAAAAAAGTTACATAGAGAGTTGGTATTTTTGTTTGAACACTTAAACTTTTTATTGTATTGAAAAGCCTATTAACGTTCACATATAGTTATGTAACTTATGATATCAAGATTCTTAAGTTAAAGCTAATTTATCATTTTTCGAGTCTAAGACATGACACTTAAACAAATAATTTGGTTCTCTTTAAAAAAATACCAACAAGAATTATTTTGAATGAGTCTCACATAAATGCAACTTCACAATTACTTCCTAGCATTAAAGTTACTCAATCAAGACGTTCGTCTCATCGCAAGGTTCCATGTCATCTAGGCATTATACCATACAACTGCTTACCCAACTGTACAAATCACACATGATAACAAATAGTACAACAATGTATCAAGACTTAATCAACTTCTCATTCCTCTTGTCTAGTCTCTTTATACACATATTCAACTAGACAACTTGATACTAAGAACTGATACTAAGAGCTAACTTTTTCTTGCACCTCTTGTGTATATATACTCGTTTCTCCTCAACACACTTATACTTAAGCTAACACATGTGTTAACTTATTCTCAAGATAACTAATAAATTGTTTCATACAAGCAAGTTACATTCAATCAAACTCACATGTTGCTCATATAAACAACTCTTTTGATCCAAAACTCACATATGATGTCTTGATCTTAGAACGTTGTTGCCCACTTTAGTGCCACCAAGCGTGCAGATCCTTAGTGCTTGATCGAACCCTTAACCAACGCATATCCCCACTCGACATCACTGTCATAAGTGTTATCATATTCACAATATACTTAATTTAGAGCAATATTACTTTACTAGCATGTTGTTACTCATCGATGCACTATTATTTGTGCAAGATTGCCCACATGATGTGTCGCGTTCCTATAAAACTTTCTTCCTATAACCATATCGAGTAAATCATCGACATAGACATTTTCTCTTGTGTAGCCTCCCACTTGGGAATCATACATAATATGAGCCCTTTTGTCTTACCAATATTGTCCTTAAGACTCCCTGTCCTAAGGAGACATTGGTGCACCCTTATAGCACAATCAATATCAGGCTCACGACCATTCTATAGTTCACTTAGTACACCATGCCCATAGATGCTAGATGGCGGAGAGCTTGATACCATATCTCTTACTAATTTCAAAGTGTCCCTCACGCGGATATGACAACTTGCATGCAAATATTTTCAAATTGAGTACCTAATTAAAGTCTATATAGTTTCACCTTCATATTTTTGTTTAATAGTAAATAAGAAATAAAATTTTAAATGAAAATATAGTTTCGTAAATATTCTTGTTCTATAGATCTTTGGTGAGTTGCATCTGATGATTGAAATGTACGAAAAGAGGCAGATAATATTGTTAATATGACGCATAAATCGCATTGGTCCAGCAATATTAGTATTGACTTTAGTGGTAAACTTGCCCTTCTTTTACAAATTGGAGATGATTACTCACCAAAATCGGAATAATTACATTAATATGTAGAGGATATAATTAATATGATTGCACATGGATCGGTTTATATGTCAAACTCCAAATTATAATACCAATTATAACTGTGATCAACATGATAATGAAATTAGAACAAACAAAGGTAAAAGTAAGAAAGTTAAAATGATAATTAGGATTAAAACATTTTAATATATATTCGCTGGTTGCTCAGATTACTAACTAATAAAATTTTATAAAAGAAAAGTTACAGAAAACCAGCATTACCCAACCAAAAAAAAAAAAAAATGGACAAAAGTTATTCACATAGAAACAACAGATTGCCAGTTCTGACTTCTGAGATGGAGGCTTATGTTTAGTCAACAACTAGCGGCCAAAAATTATCTGTACTCATCTTTAATTGATTACTCATATATTTAATTATGTTTAATAATGCTTACTGTTGCAATAATTCCTGAAATTTAGGGATAAGTCGACATAAACATTTTAAGATTCTGTGTCTTAAAGAAGGTGTTCAAAAAGCTGAAGAAATTATTATAATTATATATAATAAAGAAGGATTTCATTCAATAAAATGTAAGCTTACAAGCAATCCCTAAATAACATCAAAAAATGAAAATTGCACTTCTAAACTTTGCAAAGCTAGCTACTATAACCCGAAAATTGTGGGTGAATGTTAAGCTCTTTAATGTTAGCTGCAACAATTTATATAATTATAATCCTTGAAGAAGAATATGTTGAAAAAAAGCACGTAAATATGCGCTAGTACTCTACTACAAAATTCATAATGCAGAACAAAACTTACAAAAAGAAGAATCGAAAGAAAACATAAAATGAAAATGGACTAGAGAGGAAAATTTGGACAGAAGAAAAACAACTCTTAGACTGTTATTGAAACAAAAGAAAACAAACCAGCTGGAAAAGTAGAGGCAGAAGGTTAGAAGCAACAGAGTAGAGGAAGGAAGGAAAAAGGGTTGAAACCCTAAGGGTTCAATCCCAATTACGTGATTAATATAATTATTTTCAAAAAATAAATCAAAGAATTTAATTTTATGATGTTTCTATATATGTTACAAAAAATACAACTTATAAATCCAATATTTTTTTCTAACACAAACTTAATTAAAGAGTTCTATTCACACTTGTAACTTATAAATTATATTTTATCCATATTTATTAATTTTAAAAAATATATTATATCATCTTGTCATTCTCACATGCATATGCCTGTGTTTGTAAGAAAATTATCAATGCAAAAATTAGTATAAAATTTATGGGAATTTTCTAGCAGGAGCACCAATTATTAAAAAATATGGGTAATAATTTAAAATAGACTCATAGACTATTTTACTATATAGTTTAAATTGTGAGAATTTTACAATTAATATTTCTTAATGTTAACGCATGATAATGAAAAAAAATGAATTTATGCAACTGTAAAAAAAATTATATATAAATCTAACTTAAATTTTACTATTATATATATATATATATATAAAAGATTTATTCGAGTGTGTAACCAAAGAAAATAAAAAAAAAAGAAAAATTATGAGCATTGTTTCAAAATATATTATGAAATATGAATAATTTGAAATGTATTGTGAACATTATAACACATTTTTATTGTGATTTTGAAAAAAATAAAATCGACATTAACCATATAGAGATTAAACCACTGGTAGGTACTCTGGTTATTTCTTCCCGCCACATAGCCTAACACTACCACTATCAGCCCTACTAGCCACCTCACGTGGACTCCTTGCTAAGCCGGTTTCACATGCATTATTATTAGAAAAAAAATAGGAATAACACTTTCAAAATTTATAAATACAAAAATAGCATATATTTTGATCAAATTATATATTTTAACTATTATAAAAATCTTATATATTATTTTATATTAAATATAATTTAATTAAATTATAATAAATATTAAATGTTGTGTTATTTCTATTATAAAAAAATTCCCTCACAATTCAACCCAACGCCAATAGTCCATTCAAAACTAAATAGGGAAAACAATTAGAAAAACAAGTGTAAGCGACAGCCTGCAGCCCATAAAGAGATTGTGGTCGCCCATATGACATTTCGTCTACTGAGACCGGGTGGGCTTCTAAAAGTTTTTTTTTTTTTTAAAGAAGGCTTTTAAATCGGCCAACATTTTTTCTTTCTAAATTTGTCTATCAATTTTTACAATTTTTCATGAAACACAAATAAATAAGTTGTTCATAGCAAAAGGAAAAAAAAATCATTAAAATATTCTAAACCAATTACAAGACATTTTTCAATAGAGAAACAATTTATGTAATTTCATCATGTCATTTGTAACGGAAAGAGAGTGAATTGCACATTCAAATCTATTCTTTAGTTGATTTTAAAATATTTTAATATATTTAGTATTATATTCTTAATAATATTATAGATATAGAATGTGTTTTTTTCTGAGATTAGAGTATTATTCATTTAATTTTTTAATTAAAAATTTATAATATTATTATGATTTCACAACTAGGATTTATATATTAACAAAATATATATTACCTATTATTCTAGCAAAATATCAAAGAGTTTTTGAAGCCACAAAACCGAAAGCCACGTTAGAAACCTGCGTTGGATAGAGAGAGCTTGTAACCACATCCACCCAACATCATTGTGGTATATGAATTAAGATATAGCCATCAGAGTCCTCATATGACACCATTGGAGGTACTCTCTTGATCAGTGTGTGAAGCTTGAGAAGAATTAATTTGTGCTTTGCTCAACTCGTAACTTGGCTCACTCGTTATCGTTTTGCAGTTAAAGAGAATATTTAGGTGTATTTGAGGTTTTGATTTTATGAGTGATTTTCTTTTAGATATTAGTGTTTGTATTTTTTGTTTTATTATTATTGAATTTTTTTGTGTGTTGTCGTGAATAGAATAAGTTTTTTATATTAAAATGTTGAAATATTTAAATATTTATGTATCATTTATTTTTTTAATGTTTATTATTTTATCATAATTCATTACTCTTTATTTATGCAATCAAAATTGGTTCCTAACTTCATTTTTATCACTCATCAATTTATAACAAATTGTTATTAAAATTTTAGGTTCATCTGGTATTTTTCTTTTTGAACAAATCAAGTTTACTTATTTGAATATTTTTTGTCGAGTTTTTGGTTATTTGATTTATTTTCAAATTTTTGGATTATGTTTTTGTTAATTTACTTTAGGTTTTTTTTTTGCTATGACAGTATAATATAAAATTGAAAAATTTAATGGTACGAATGATTTTAGTCTTTAATGTTTAAAAATATGTGCTCTTTTAGTTAAAAAAGTGCTCGTTTGTGGAAAATTTGTAGCTTAATGAAATTTGACATGAAGATGGTGATGATAAATCTATGACTAATTTGTGGTTTAATTTAAAGAGTTCATAAATAACAAGATCTTTAACCAATTGGTTATTTTTGAAATAGTACTTACATTTAGAATTTTAGAAGGTATTTCTTTGCACGATTATCTTGATAAATATATTAAAATTATTTGTACTATGAGAAAATTTGGTATTGAAATTGATGATAAAGATCAACACTTAATGATTTTATGTTCTTTACTTTTTTTCCTTTGAATCTTTTTGTCAATACCATAATATATGGACGAAATACTATTTTTTTGGATGACATTTTTGAATTCCAGATAATTAAAGAAAAAGGTACCTATAAGTAATAATGATAATAATAGTGGTTTATTTTTCAAACGTAAAACTCAAACAAAAGGCTTATACAATAATAGAGATAAATTTATATATAAGAAAAATGATAAATGTAACTATTGTCGTCAAGAAGCATACTAAAAATCAAATTGTCTTAATCTCAAATATAAAGATAAGTATATCATAACGTCTTCTACAATAAATGATGTTGCTGGTATAATAGATAATTCTAGTTTTGATGATAATGTTATATCATTATCTATTAGTTCTCCTAAAGACATTTGATTATTGATTCGGGTTACACTTACTCTTTGTATCCTAATAAGGATTGGTTTTCTACTTATCAATCTATTGATAGAGATGTTGTCTTGACAAAAAAATAATATGTCATGTAAGGTTGTTAATATTGGTACAATTTGAATTAAGATGAGTAATTGTATTGTTAGAATTTTGAAAGATGTTCGTTATGTGTCAGATTTGAAAATGAGCTTAATATATTTGAGTACTCTTGACTCACAAAACTATCGGTATTTAGTTGAAGATAGAATATTAAGAATTTGTAATAATATTCTTAATGTTACGGGATGACAGTTGCTTAGTGACATCTATGAACTTCAAGTTAGCACATTTATTAATGGTGTTTCAATTTTGTCATCATCTTATTCAATCTCACATAATTATCATTTTTGTATTGGCATAGTGAGATATCGTATTATATATAATACACCACATAAACATGGAGTTGGAGAATTTTTGTATTTGATTCTTTTGAGAAAATCATGTTACATGTTATTCTTGATTATATTTGTATCGAATATTTTGTTTAATAAAGAAAATTATATATTAACAAACATATTAATGACACTTTTATACTTTATTTAGTGACAAGTTAGATTATTATATTAATTATTTAATATAATAACAATTATAGTATTCTTTTTTAATAAAAGGTAATTATGGGATTTGTATTGATTCATTTGTTTATTTTTTTTAGTAATAAAATTTCATATATTAGTGTTATTAAAATATTGTTATAGATCATGGTTTATACTTGCCTTAACATTTCAGGTAGATGTAAAATAAAATTTAATTAATACTTTAAATTTTGGCTTAATTTTGTATAGGAGTTCTAGTGACTGATGCGGGTGTAAAAATAAGTTGTAAATCACGTTACTTGAAATTTTCAACGTTTGCATTCTTTTTAGATGAAAACTTTCATATATATATTCAAGTAATGCACAATCACATTTTCCTATAAAAAAAAATCACTTTTTTTTATCCCCTTTAAGTAGACTTGTCATTCAAATGGCTCCACTTCCTATTTTAACTTTTGATTAATGCTAAGCAACAGCCTAGTGCCACCATGATTCATGGGTACATAGTGTACGGTTTGTAATAATGGCAAAGTCAAACCAGAAAAAATACACGGGGCATTTGCTTATATAAAAAATACACACAAAATATTGTATATGAGTTTTAATTATCATACTTCTTCTTTTTTTCAAAAACAATTAGTATACATAAAAAAAAAGCACTTAATTTTAATATTTTCTAAATAAAAAATATATTACAGGTATAACATTTGATCTCACATCTATAATATTTGGAATAGTTTATCATACTATTTTAACTACAAATCTCACCAACTAGCTACTTCTTTTTTAGTAAAAATAATTAGCATAATTCTTTGTCTATATATTTTAAAAATTAATTTTAATAATTGATGAATGAAATAGATGCAGGCAGCGGCATGTAACTGTAAAAAAAAAAAACTTGCAGTACCCATGAATTCAAGCTTTAATGTGTTTTTTCTTTAAATTATAGTGAAAAAAATATAGTACAAATATAAAATTAACCAATACAAAAAATAATAATTTAAATAAAAAAATACCAGAGATAAATAAACGTTTGTGTTGCTTTTTTGATAATAATTAAATTCATCCTAATTTTTGTCTTCTATAAGCCCGGCCTTTGATTTTCCACAAACTAGAAAAACAAATTAAAATTAGATGTTGTTAGAGAAAAAAGAAAGAAAAAAAAATAGTATTTTAAGGATGATAATAGTGTAATGTGTATATGTAAAATAAGTTTTACCATTATTTGGCTAAATTCTTTAAAACTTGGCGGCACATGGTGCATATTAACTCTACAAAAGTTTAGAAGTAAATAAAAAGTTATCCAAAAGAAAAAAAGTGCTCTAAAATATTTAAAATACTTACTTTGTGTATACAACAAACATCCATTAGAATTAGGAACTTGTGCTATTATACCACAAAATATATCTGATTCTTAATAATGTACATGCATGTTAACAAACATTAACAATTATAAAGAATGGTTACTTTAATTATTTTTCTTCTCAATTTTCTTTTTATATTTTTTATTTTTCCTCAAGTAAACCACTATGCTTCTTTTACAAATTAATTTATTCATGCATTAGATCCTTTATACATAATCCTTTTTTTTAACAACACAAATCATAAGGCCATAACATAAAGTGATCTATCAAAAATAGAAGAGTGGTGATCGACCTGTTTTGAAAGGAACAAGTTATGGGCGTGATGAGGAGTTATTGGATGGTTATGATAGGGGTGGTGATGATCATGACAGCAATGTTGGAGAGGGTAACTTCACATAATTACAAGGATGCCTTAACGAAGAGTATTTTGTTCTTTGAAGGCCAAAGGTCTGGCAAGCTTCCATCTTCACAGAGACTCACTTGGAGGAAAGACTCTGGCCTTCGTGATGGTTTTGAGATTGGTGTGAGTTTTATTACTCTTCTTTTATCAAATTTGTTTAAATATTGTTTCTATCATTGTGTTGATGAACTTTTATCATTTTTTTTATCATAGTTAATCCTACTCTAGGCTAGAGAGCAATGGATGGAAATTTAAAATGTCACTATTTAAATCGTCTTATTTTGAGAAAAATTGTGATAAATTATATACTATAATAGCTTCAAATAATACTAAAACTCTATATCTATTTAGCGTGGAACGCGTTCATTACCAATTCAATTTAGTGGTTATTTCATTACCAATTCAACTTAGTGATTATGTGCTATAATTTGACATAAGTTGTTTTTTTTGAGTAATAATAGTGCCACCTAAAAAATTTATTTATAAAAAAAGAGAATAGTGTATGGTCTCTAACTTCTCTTAAAAATAAAAATAAAAACTTTATAGGAAGCTTTAAAAATAAAAATAAAAACTTTATAGGAAGCTGGAGAGCCATGGCTAGGCCATTCACAAATTAAACCGTACCTTAATAAGAAACACAGTACTAAGAGAATTGCTAAAATCTTTATAAATTTGTACATATTTTGCATGTATATCATTCATGTTATATGTGTTAAAATTATTTTAAAAATTGAAAAAATAATTTTGTGTAATAATACATACAAATTTATGTGTTATTGAACTAATTAATTACTGAGAAAAATATTTTATCAACAAAAGAACAATTCAAGATAGAAAAAATTGGGTATTATAATATTAATAAATTTATTTATTAACATAATGAGCATGTTGCATTCAGGTTGATTTGGTAGGGGGTTATTACGATGCAGGAGACAATGTGAAGTACAATTTTCCAATGGCATTCACAACAACAATGCTAGCCTGGAGTGTCTTAGAGTTTAAAAAGGGCATGGATACAGATCTCCCTCATGCCTTAGACTCAATTCGTTGGGCCACTGACTATTTACTTAAATCCACAAGCATTCCTGGCTTGGTATTTGCCCAAGTTGGTGATCCACATGCTGATCATCATTGTTGGGAGAGACCTGAAGACATGGACACCCCTAGAACTCCCTACGCTGTCAGCAAAACATTCCCCGGCTCTGAAGTGTCTGCTGAAATTGCTGCAGCACTTGCAGCATCTTCCATGGTGTTCAGGGCAGATAATAAAGAACGAGGCTATTCTGCCAAGCTTCTCAAACGAGCCAAAATGGTTTTTGATTTCGCAGATAAAAACAGAGGATCTTATAATTATAGTCTTGGACAATGGGTTTGTCCCTTTTATTGTGACTTTAGTGGTTACCAGGACGAATTGGTTTGGGCTGCAATATGGTTGTTTAAGGCAACAAAGGAACCTATGTACTGGAACTATGTGAAGCAGAATGTACACAATCTTGATAATAATTTTGGGGAGTTTGGATGGGATTCAAAGCATGCAGGCATTAATGTGCTTGTTTCCAAGGTACAAAATCTTCATTTTTTAGGTTATGACTCATAGTTTGAATAAATTCAATTATTTTTTTTTTTATCAATTTCATGTCACGTGTTAGAAATACATCAACTATAATTTTATCTTAAAAAAAGAAGAAATAAGTTAAGATGGTTATAATATATTGTTAATTTGGTTGTAGATGTTGATGTCTAGTAGCCCCTCTTCTCCCTTTGTTACCAACGCAGACAAATTCGTATGCTCTGTTTTGCCTGAGTCACCTACCAGATCCGTCTCTTACTCTTCAGGTACCCTTCTTTTTTTTGGAGCAAATATATGGTAGTTTAGAACTTGTGAAGCACTTAAGCATTTAATATATGAATGAGAGTGTAGGTGGTCTTTTATTCAAACCTGGGTCGAGTAACTTGCAGCATGCGACAACCTTGTCGTTTCTTCTACTGGTTTATGCTAAAACTCTGCATCGATCGTCTAGGACTATTCATTGTAACAACGTTGTTGCCAATCCAAGTAGACTTGTTGAAATTGCTAAGAACCAGGTCAGTTTTCCCTACAAATCACATATATATAACAAGATGATCAAGTATTTTTTTTTAATAAATTAAATTGTTAATACTGAGATTAATTAATTAAATAAAAATACATATAAATGATGCAGGTGGATTATATATTAGGAAGCAATCCGATGAAGATGTCGTATATGGTTGGATATGGGAACAAATTTCCAATGAAAATACATCATCGAGGCTCATCTTTACCATCAATGGATCATCACCCAGAACTCATAGATTGCAATTCTGGGAAACTATATGCTGAGAGCAACAACCCCAACCCTAATTTACTAATTGGGGCTGTTGTTGGTGGACCTTATTTTAACGATTCTTATTCTGACTCTCGCTTTAATTTTGAACACTCTGAGCCCACTCTTTACATCAATGCACCTTTTGTCGGCGTCTTGGCTTTCTTCAAATCACCTCCGAAACTAGCTTTATGGGCATTAGGCACACCTTAACTAGATTTAGAACATAAAATATTTCTACTTTAATTTTACATAAACAGATGACCATTTAATTTCTTACCTTAATTTGTGAGTAACTAACAATGTTACCAGTTAACAACTATTGCCCTGGAGACTTGGATAGCTGTATGCACTACAGTGCTAATTATTAAAGATCAATATTGTCTATTTATTAATGTTATTAATTACAATGCTTTGTAATTTTTTCATTAAAAATAAAATAATTATTCATTTTCCTATTTTAAATAATCATAAAAAATATAGTACATACCCTATTTTTAACAAAATATTTTGCCCTTATATGTATAATCTTTTTCCTCCAATATAACGAATTGTATAACTTAACATAAAAAAAACATATTTATACAATATAAAAATTATAAATTATGTATAAAATAATTTTAGGAAAAAATATCATTTTATTTATAAATAACATATATTATTCTTGATATTTAACAATGTTTATCATATTAATGTTTATTTATTTTTGATATTTAATAATATTTATCATATTAATGTTTATTTATTTATCATTACATCATAAATTTTAAAAATATTATATAACAAAACAAAGATAATTTAAAAAAAATTGCAATTTATATGCAAAGCATGTATCTTTAACTAGTATAAAAAAAATTACTCAATTTTTGATATAGAAATCAACCATGCGATCCTTTATGCATTGATGTTTAACAGATAAAATAGAGAAAAAATAATACATCAAAATGGAAAAAAGGACTTCTAGTTCTAGATTATCATTGAATCACCTTTTGGGCTCTTGTATTCTTTAATGATGAGCCTATTAATAAATATTAATATTTTATTAAAAAAAATTGGTCAAATTACCGACCTGTATTTATGTGGGTTGGATTTTTTTAAAATTTTGGTATATTGGTCGGTTCGGCCCATGAGTATCTATCGTAAATGATCCAATTGGCCCAATAATGTTTTAAACCCAACCCATTGGGTTATCCACCCTACCACAGAGACAAAACATATTTTACAAATTGCAACTAGACAAAACATATTTTACAACTTGCACTTTACACATTCAAATCTGCAGCACTATCTTAATTCTTAATCACACTCGTTACATAATACATCAAGCAAAGCATGATCTTCACAGCTGAACCATATATAATTACTATTCTCACAGTACTTAATCTTAAGAATATTACCTACAATATATAGACACTCTTTTTTCTAGTATTAATTACAAATTAAAAACCAAATTAACTAAGCATGACATAAAGCATATCTATTTATCAAAGCCAAAGCATTGCTAGTCAAATGGGCAATATTCACAATGCGGCTTTTGACCAGAGTCTTCAAGTTACCATTCATTCCATTTCCTTCAAACCCATCCATACATGTGCTTTCATCAGTTAAAGCAGCACTTACCCAAGTTTGTATGTCACTTATCATCAGACCAAAGTCATCAGATTCTTTAAACTCGCTCATTTCACCGATAGATCTACTAAGTTCATCCACTGAATCACTAAACTCTTCCAAACAATCCCTCATAGCAGCAACCTCTTTGGGCTTCAGATCATGACTTTGAGAAAGCTTTAACATCATGTAACAAGTTGATTTAGTTGAAAAAAGTGTCACATTAAGTGCTGCACCAGCAATAAGTTTGGGACTAGTTTGGATAGAGCTTGCGTGGGTTGAGAGTGAATCGAAACAAAGCTTTGGGTATGTCGTTGCACCACAAGATGTTTTGATAAACTCTGTATTGGTTTTTGGTAGTGCTACTCTGGCGGCTGAGTTTAAGGTTATGAAGTCATTACTGAGAAGAGCAACGAGCGAAAAAAATGTGGTAAGAAAATGTTTAGAATATGATGAGGATTCCATTTCTCTTTTAATTTGGAGTTAATTAAGAGAATGATAGTTTCGAAGAAATGACTACAAATTTATAGAAACCCAATTGAAGAAACAAAATAAAAGTTGGATGGCTTGAAATAGAATGGGGTCGGTCCCTCAAGAGGAGAAAAGATAGAGAAATGAGGGGTCCAAATGCAGAGTAGATGCCTTCTTATCTCCATTTTACTGAAGATATTTTGAGATGTTATATGATATTCATGTATGATGCCTTCTTATCTCCGTCCGTTTTGGTAACAGATAAATTTATAATTATTTTTTTTACCAAAAACACTTATATCTTGCATTGTTATAGAATTATCTATAAAAAAAATGAATTCTTTTTTTATTTTTTAAAATAATTTTAACACGTATTATATAAACTATATCTTCTAAAATCATTCTGATAAGGATACGATTGATTTGATAAAAAAAATTATATTTCTTTAACATTACCTGATAGTAAAATCCTACTTTTCTTTCAAAAGGGCGGCGCTAAGGAACCCCAATCAAACTTGTTCATATCATAAAATGCATATAACAATTGAAAACAACCGAAGACGACGTTTTTAGCCCGGCTTGCATGCCAGCCTAGTCGGTAAGCCCTAGTTGGGCACTTCCTTTGTTGCTTTGGCACTAATTAATTTAAACTATTAAAATTTTAAAAAATAAATTAAATAATTAAATTCAAAGTAATAATAGAATAGTGTCATGAACATTATTCTAAAAACGGTTTTATATAATATTTTCTTCCTAAAATTATATGATAAATAACAGAAGTGAAACTTTTATTATTTTTTCTAATTATTTAGTCCTTTTAGTTTTTTAATTTTTACATTTTCATATTCTCACTTTTTTTTTACTTAAAATGTAGTCTCTTTATTTTTATACTCTGATGATTACTTTTTTTTATATTTTTCAAGCTTCAATTCAAATTCTCAAACTCAAAATTAAATAGGTAAAAAATAAAGACTAAATTATAAGAAAAAAATTATAAAGACCAAATTTAAAGAAAAATAATAAATAATTGAAGTTGTAAAATAGAAAATTTTAACAAACATTTCTATAGTTAAGTTAAAATTATATGTGAATAATGCTTTTTTTGTAGTTTCTGTTTTGTCATTTTTGCTGGACAACAATTTCTGGAAAAGGGGTTGCTTTAGCTTCCCTAAAACGTTGCAGGGTCTTCTATAAAATAAAAATAAAAAATTCAATGATTGCCTGGAGATTTGCTTTAATCTTTATCATGTTTTTACTCTCTCTTCTTTTTTTTTTTGTCTAATTTTTAAATCAACGTAATATAATTTAGGGCTCCTTTTTTAATGCAATTATTTTTTTGTTTTTACTCTCAAATTCAAGTTTTCCAATTTGAATTTCATATTGTTTGCACATAATAACGTAATTTTAGGAACCTCTTCTACGTTACCTTTTCTTTTAGCCGTGATTCTTTTTGATGAGTCATGGTTTACTTGTTCATGGCCCTTCATTTTCCCGTAAAACATTTTCTCCTTGTTTACGGGACATGATCTCTGGCTTTTGTAATTTGACTAGCAGCTCATCAACCTTTATGGATAGCACATCTCATTTTCCATATTAATATTTTTTTCTGTTTAGTTTGGTAACTAATTAGTTATGTTTTTATTATAAATGAGTTCCACTTTTTAGTGTAATTTTAATGCTTGAAAAAATCTTTAAAAATATGTTTTCTTTTCTCAAATTTTACAACTTTCACAGTTAAATTTCATATCATATTCCAATATTTTATTTTCAAGGAAAAAAAATTATTTAACTTATTTTATATATATAATAAAATTAGAAATTGAGAATGCAAAAGTAAAATTAAGTATTAAATAGAAAAAAAATAGTAACAATAGGAATTACAATTCTTTTTTTTTCATTACAAAATTGTACTATGAGAAACCAAATTTGATAAAAAATCTGGTTTCCTACAAGTACACTTCCAATAGATCCTTGTATCATTTACATTAAAATAAGCATTATATCTTTAAAAAATATATAGATAATATCTTCACTTTTTTTTATAAATTAATAACATTTTAATATTTAATAATGACTTAAAAAATATTGTTATAATATTATTAATATTTTACAAGAATTTAGAAAATAAGTATATGTTTTATTAAAAAAAAATTGTAATAGCCCAAAAAATTTAAGTGTAGGATTCTTAATATAAGAAAAAAATTATCTCTAATCTCATATATCAAACATCATACAATAATTTTTTAGTGTAATTAAAGATAAAAATCAGTTAAAAAAATTTTTAAATTGTTAAAATTATACAAAAAAAATATCAAAAATGTGAAAATTATTACAAAGTAAACCAAAAAAGGATTATACTTCATGTAAAAGGTAACACAATTAAAAAACTTGTTAACTTTATATCATCTAAATACATATAATAAAATTTAAAGTCAACATATAAATATTAATAATATATAAATTTATATTCAGTCTGTACCGAAATCATTCATATGGTGGACTCGAGAAATAATTGTTTTCTATTTTCTAAAATAATCTTGATACATGTCCTATATCCATGATTTGAAAACAAATTTATACTAATTTTCTTAAGATAGCCAGTAGTAAAATCCAACTTTTCTTTCAAAAGAGCGGCGCTGAAGAACACCAATCAAACTTGTTCTTATCATTAAATGCATATGACAATTGAAAACAACGGAAGACGACGTCTTTTGCCCTGGTTGGGCACTTGCTTAGTTGTTAGATGAGATGGAAATATTTTCTCAGTAATTCACGACTTCACGTTATGGCTCTTAGCTATATATATCCAGTTCTGTTCCAATGATTTAGTACTAACACCATGAAAATTAAAAGAAATAAATTAAATAATTAAATCTAAAGTAAAGAATAGTAATATGAACATTATTCTAAAAATGGTGTTACATAACATTTTCTTCCTAAAATTATAGGCTAAACAGCAGAAAGAAATTATACATTTCTTATTATTTAATCCTGTTAATTTTTTTTTTTTAATGTTTACACTTTAATCTTCTCATTTGTTTTTTTTTTCTTAAAATTTAATCCTTTTATTTTTTACTTTTTATATTTTAGTTTCTTACTTTTATAACTTTGAAGCTTCAATTCAATTTTTTAAATTTTAAACTAAATGTTTGAAAATTTAAAAGTAAATAAATTAAATTATAAGAAAAAATTAAAAATGTCAAATCTTAAGAAAGAAAAAAATTAATAAATATGAAAAAAAATTATGATATATATAGATACTCTTCTAGTTGCTTTAGCTTTCCTCAAACATTGTGGGGTCTTCTATAAAGTAAAAAAATAAATAAAATGTTGTGGGGTCTTAATTCCGGAATATAGGAGCCCAATTTGTTCCTTCATAATATCTTTTTATATATATAATTTTTAAATCAACGAAATATAATATATGGATATTTTTAATGTATTTAATTTTGTTATTTGTATGTTCAAATATAAGTTTTTTTAATTTGATATTATTTGCACAGAACGTAATTTTAGAACCTCTTCTGCATTATTTTTCTTTTAAGCGTAATTCTTTTGGATAAGTCATGGTTTACTTTTTCATATTTTATTGTTAGTTTGGTTATTTATGGTCCTTCACTTTCTCCTTGTTTACAGGACATGATCTCAGGCTTTTGTAAATCAAATTGCTAATCGAGCTTTATGAATAACACATCCCATTTTTCATATTAATAATTTTTTTTTTCTGTTTAATTTGGTAACTAGTTATGGTTTTATAATTTTTAGTTAAAAATGAATTCCACTTTTTAGTCTAATTTTAGAGTTGGAAAAAAATGTTTTCTTTTCTTAAATTTTAAAACTTTCATAATTAAATTTATTATCATGTTCAAAAATCTTATTTTTACAAAAAAAAAAAGAGGATTTAACTTATTTTGACAAACAAATTTTTATTTTCTTTAATTAACAAATGAATAAGAAAACAAAAAATTAATTTAAAATATAATAAAATAAAACACTACTATAACTTTCAAAAACTACAGAAGCACTCTTTAATTAAGTTTATATCTATCTAATTTAATTTAATTTAAAATAATTGAAATATTAAAAACTAATAGAATCAAAGTAAGAACTGATCAAAAACAGTAATCAACTGTTCACGATGAAGAACATGAAATGATGAACAGCCAAAGGAGAGAGAAAAGTGAATAATCTTGAATTCAATCAACTTGCCTAATACAATCACTTCACATGCTTATTTAGCTATGATGAGTTTTCTGCTTAGCTGTCTAAAAAATTCTGTTAGCTAGAGATAGTAATCAGCTACATTACACTACATGATATATTTGACACGTCATCAGCCACCCGTCCATTATTCGATTCTACAAAAACATGATAGAGAACACCTCTACTCGAACACCTCTGAAAACTATGATATGCTGGTGATAACTATCTAAAGCAAGTTTCTATTCATTGATTTAAAATTTCAATTTAGGTGATAAAATTTAATTGATTAGATATTAAACATAACTAATTATTTTATTTAGTAAAAATCTAACAAACATATTATTTGATATATTATCTGAAGTTCTGGACTTGAAAGATGAAAAATTTTCCATCAAATTAATTACCCTTAAATCTTTATCTTAATCCTGGATTAAAAGTTTTATCAGTCTATTTTGACTATGGATGAAATTGGCAAGATTGGCGTGGTTTATCTTGTAATTCGGAAAAATAAGATTTCTTTCACTACATACAATTCATAAATTTAATTATCGTTTGATAATGAAACTAAAGTGGCAACTTATGCTATAAACAATTCAAACCAAGTTGCCTAACGAAGCGGCTCGAGTCCTTTATATGATTTAATTTGCAAATACAGTTACACTACTTTTGGTAAGTTGTATAATTTAATCCATTAGTTTGATAATAGTATGAAACGAAAATTTCTCATAAAACTATGCTGTCCTATTTTATAAGTTTAATAGTTCTCTACTCTATCATATTATATTAGATTTACATTGAGTTTGAAAAATTTAGTACTTAGATTTCCATTAGATTTAAAAACTAAGATATTAGACTTATTTAAATGAATTTTAATGTCTTATTTTTCAAAATTAATTAACTTTTAATATATTATTTAAAAATTAGTAGATTTAAGTGTTAAATTTATGTAACGTGTTAGACTCTTAAGTTATTTTTACCTCTAAAAAATACAATCTTGTGTCGTAATCATTTCCCTTGCTCAATGATATTGTTAGTCCTTAGTTTTGTAAAAATAATAAATTATATTATTTTAATAATTTTTTATTTAAAATATTATTATTTCATCAATTAATTAAAACTATATTAAAATATAATTCTTTAATTATGATAAAAGTGAACTTTGATATAAAATAGTTTAAGAAAAAATAATAATAATAAAATTCAAATAAAAAGTTATTTAAATATATATATTTTAATTTTTAATAAAAATAAAATATTAGTAATTAATAAATAACGAATGTTTTGTTAATTTTTTATTATTAAATAATGTACTTTAATCGTATTTAATTATTTAATAAAAATTATTAAATTAATATAATTTATTTAATTTATCTTATTTATAAAAATAAGTGATTAAGTAATTAAATAATATAAACACACGACGGTAAAGAATTTCTCTTATATTTTCCTCCTTAATTAATTAATTATATATCGTCTGTATCAATTTGATATATGCTATAATATTAGCAGACATAGTTCTTGAACCTCTCCATCGTATAGATCTCTTTGCTCCACAAAACACGAGTCATCGGCTAATTTTTACCGCTGGATATTGACAATGTACTACCTAATTTCAATTTATTATAAACTCCAAAATCATGTGACTAAGTTACCCCACTAACCAGTGACCACTGTACTATGATACTGTTATCCCAATGCCTTTTTTTATTCGTCTTTAATTGAGATTTCGTTTGGTTTACACTTCTTCCTCCGATTTGTAAATGATATTGGAAATGCTTGGGTTCGGTATCCTAGAGCCTGAAGTATCTCAGTTAATATATAATTATTATTAAAAAATCCAGTTTTAATATTAATATCCTCTGTATCATTTTTAAATAATAATTATTTTTTTTCCCTTTCAATTAAGGATTTTTTAAAAAATTTAGTTAGAGTTGAAAAAATACTTTTAGAAAGAAAAAAATTCATTAATCCACCATTTTATGGGTTAATGTATATAGTTTACATAGGATTCGTTTATCATATTTTTATACGTTTCTAATTTTAACGTATTTTTTTCTCTAAATGTTAGATTTTGACTTTTATTACTAAAAAAATTAATAAATCTTAGATTCTTTATAAAAAAAAAATTAATAAGTAAAAATTATAACATTTTAATATATCATTATCAATTAATCATAAAAATATTTTTATCATATTTGAATGATAAAATTGTTAGAATATTATGATTTTTTTAATACTTATTATTTATGTGATTTTTTTTAAGAAGAAAATTTAATAATTTTTTTGTATAAGATATTGAATTCAATCTCAAGAAAGATAAAATTGATTCAACAACATAATATATTTAAATGAATTTTTTTAATAATATAAGATATTTGTACCCATACCATCACGTGGTCACTGTCTTACTCTCACACCACCTCTGTCTTCTCTATAATACGTTCTGTAGTTCTTCCTTATGATAACTCTACGAAATATACATTTGTGAAGGTATATTTTTATTTTTGTTGTACAAATATTATTCAAAGAAAATCTTATATATTATATGATATAAGTTGTTAGTAATAGTAATTGGTTTATCTATAATTTTTGCAATTTTTTTATTTTTTCAAAAATAAAATGTTAAAATGTTCCATTACATATTAATGTCATGTCTCATAAGGATGAACTAATTCTCTCAGTGAGACACACGAGTAATGAATTCTTTTCAACTAGTATCATGTTTTTGTTTTCCTCCCTTCGTTAGGCGTTTCATTGAGTTAATTAATTATTTTATAATCGACCAATTACTTTTGTCAATTACAAATCCTTTTTAGTAAAATCGGATAAAAGATTTAACATTTTCGATTATTTTTAATATGAATCAAAAGATTTTTAAATTCAAATATTTCATCTTTTGTCTTGAAATTCAAATATTTCATCATCAAATATAATTTGATAAAGCAACGTCGACAAATGGGGGAGGATGACTTTAAATAATCAGTTACAAATAATGTTGATTATTCTAAAAAACATTAATTAAATTATATAATATAATCTCTATATAATTTATAGATAGAATTTCATTCTATTTCTCCTTTAAACAAAACATATATATTCATTTTATTTACGTAAATAAACACATATATTTATACATGCATGTTGAACCCAGAATATTTCTAACATTTTACACAATTCACTTAGAACCCAGAAAAAACTGCACAATACACATACATGTTGAAAAGAGAGGTATATCATACATATGCTAATATATATATATATATATATAGCATCACTTAGCATCAGGATCGATCTTGAGACTTCAAAGTTACATTGTTGACAAACATGACTGAGCTGTTAGCCGAATGGTTGACATCATCTTAATTACTAATACTAGTTTTCGGCTAATTTGTTGCACAATGCTAGAGCATTACTAGTAACTTGTGCAAGGTTAACAACTCTTGTCCTTATGGAGGTCTTAATTTGGCCATTCAAAGACTTGCCACCGAACCCATCAAGACAAGTATTCTCATCAGTAATTGCAGCACTAACCCAAGTTTGTGCATTGCTCATGTGAAACAGAAAATCTTCACCTTTGTATTTCCCAATGTTTTTCATCTCTTGAACCGATTGGCTAAGCCTTTCCATGGTATCATTAATCTCTTCAATACAATCTTTAATACCTGCATATTCTCTGGACTTGAGTCCCTTATATTTTGCCAAACTTGATACGAATGACTTAGTTGAACGAGCCCTGTCTAGACTCACAGATAAGGCAACTAGGGTCATTTGGAGAGGGCTTGTTTGGATTGCATTGGCATAGCTTGAGAGAGATTGAAAACAAACTGCAGGATATGTTGTGGTACTGCATGAAGTTTTTATGAAATTTGTGGATGCAGATTCGGCAATTCCAGCTGTTGCTGCTATATAGAAGAGGAATAAAACTAGGCAAATAGAGGAAGTCTTAGCCATCTATGCTCTGTAGCAGGGTCAAGTAAGCAAGAGCTATGATAAAACTAATAATTGCTTAGAATTTGGATCGTAAAGTATAGTCAGAGTCTTCGATACTTATAGAGAGAGAGAGCTTGGGAAGATGCAATAATTTGACAGTTTTTTTTTTTAAATTGGATGAGTTTTCATGTTTTTATTGTAAAAGTTATATTATCTATGTAAATATTTGGATACAAAAAGATAAAAGATAGAGAAATGTTTGTCTATGGTAAGAATAGTAACTTTAAGAATATATGAATTTATTTTCATATTTACACACATTATTTTATATTATAATACATATTAATATTATTGGAAAAATAAATCAATTCTATGATTTTAAAATATAATTTTAAAAAATGATACAAAATAAAAAGTATTGGTGAAAAAATAAATTATATTTGCATTATTATTTTGTGGTAGGAAATATGGGCACATGTGTTCCGACTCTTGAGCAATATTTTAAGTGCTAGTTTTGACATTTTGCAGCCGACTACATAATTTTCATATAAAGTTTTTTGGGAGATTTTTTTTTATATAGTGAGGCATGTACATGTGCTAAAATATGTTTATTAAATCATTTATTTTTATAAAAATAAAAAAAAATATCTAAGAAGTCGGGACAACTACTCTTAAGGTCTTACTAACAAGCATAAATATGCAATAAGATTTTCTTCATTTTTATTGTGTTACTAATTATCTAGACAAAAGTTGTTAAATTTTTCGACAAAGTGACATAAAAAGGGTAAAAAATTAGAAAATAATGTTATTATTACAATTAATTTTAATATGTATGAAATATTAATTCTATTCATATTATTAATTATAAGTTAGCGTGAACATGAACGAATAAAATTATTTATTAAAGAATTGTTATTTTGTTAATAACAATTTAAATTATGATATTATTAATATTTAAATTAAAATTATTTATTTGCGGTAATAATATTTGTGAAAACATATAATAAAAATCGATGAATTATTAAATCATGAATAAAATAGTTATTAATTTTATTTTAAAGAATTTTTGGTTATTAATTAAAGGTTTGAGTTTTCTCAAAATTTAAGGGTCTAGTAATCGTGATTAGCGGGAATTATTGATAATGTAGGACCTGTTTAGCACTTTAATTAATAAATAATAATTAATTAATCGGGTGCAAGTTGCTTAGAAAAGTACATGTCCAGCCGCCGTATGTGGCGCACACCAGAATCAACTCGATCACGTCTGCAGACTCCATCAATTATGCAGCAATAAAATTTGATGCCTTAACTTCCGCTACCTGCTATTTTGAATTATTAAGTACAAATATCAAGAGAACTGATATTTTTAAAATAAATGTAAGTAATTAAATATTTTATTTTAAATTATTTTAAATTTTTTAAAAGTAAAAATATAATTCTCTTAGTAGTAAAATTTACTTTAATAATAGTTTTATTGAATAAAAAGTACATGATAAAATAAATTTATCTTATTTATTTATTTTATAAAAAATATGAAATAAAAGACTATTAATAAACTGAGCTTACATATATTTTTTATTTTTTAGGTTGATTGTTCTTTTCCTTTCCATTTTGGCAGAGAGAAGAGTTAAAGAAAGAGTCTAGGAATACGCTTTCATATGTGATAAATAGTAGCGATATTATTATAATATAAAATATTATTATTGTAAAAATATTTTATTTAATAATAATGATATTAAGGTTTTTTTAATATTAAAGATAAGATAAAAAAAAGTTATTATCCATAATAAACTCTGAAACTTATTAGCTTTTTTAAAGCCAATTTATAGATGAAGGGAAGAGCTAGAGTGGGAATTAACATTTACTTTGGACATGAAAAAGGAAGCAGAAAGATCCATTTAAAAAAAAAGACATGTGAAACCTGTAAAAGTGAAAAGTAGATAAAGGTAACGTGAAAGCAACCTCACCTGGAAACATAAAGGCTAAAAGCTTAATTTTCAAAATGATTTGCGGGGAAAAAATGTTACATATTTACAATAAAAAGTACATAATCGATTGATGTAATCTAACTTTTTAACAAAATAATATATTATATATTTTAATACATTAAAATTAAATATGTTTATAACTAATTGAAAATTTCTTAACAAATTTGTAACCAACTACCAACATTTTGAATAAATTTACAAAAAAATCAAACAAATAAATGATGATTATCTTCAAGGAAATGTATATATTATAATTTTATTAAATAATTAAATAATGATTATTAATTTAATATATTTTTATCATTATTAACTAAATAAATTTTTAAAATATTTTTACAATTTACTACATAAATTTTGAACATATAATATAATTAACTGAAATATTAACATTCTTCATATTTCTTATAATTTTGAACAATAAAAATAGTAACATATATATCATAAGTGATATTTTTGGTTATTTTATTTTCTTAAATTAGATGTATTAATCATATTTTTTAAAATTAATATATTTTAATTATTTAATTATTATTTTTGAAATAATTTAGTTATTAAGTTTGATTTTTTTAATGGTTTCTTGGAACATCTACTTATTTTAGTTTTTTTAATATTTTTTTGCTAAAAAAATTAAGTTATATCAAATTTAACCTGTTAATATAAGATTAATAGATATTTAAAAAGAACAATATCTCAAATATTGAAAAAAAAATAAAAGAACGTGATTAAAATAAATAAAGTATATACAAATATAATATTAATAAAATTAAAATATCTCAATTTAAAATAAAATAATTAATATTATTTTTAACTTAAAATGTTATTAAGGCTAGAGACGATCTAAGTAGCGAATCTAACCAGACCATTCCCCGAAAAAATAAAGAGGCAAGTCAAAGTACTGTGCATTTAACGGCTGCTCTTCTTTTTTATTTATTTTTGCCTTTTGGTTTGCCGTTGATTTTATTTTTTTTTTCAAAGCATTTGGAACATTGTTGATCTCACGTCATTATCTGGTTCTTTTGTTCTATGTTCCGTGTCGTGTGAATTGTCTGCCTGTCTAAAATTTGAAGAAAAAATGATATTTTAACCCGGGAGAAGAAGTCTCCATTAATATAAGGTAAACTAATTTATATCCTGTGTAATAATGTGAGTTATTAGATATCTTCAGTGTAATTCTAATAACTAATAAATAAATAATTAATATTTAAATTCTTAATTATTTATAAAAAGATACATTATTCTCTTTCTTTTTCTCCTTGTTACCTAGATTTACTTAAATATAAGAGAACAAAAAGTCACCACATCACGGAGAATCCTAATGATGTGTTCTCTATTCCCAAGTATACAAAAATCAAGAAGAATACTAATTATTGATGTCAATAAAAATCAACATCAATGTCCTCTGTGGGAACAAGTGTACTATGTTAATTAAACCATAATTAAGAGAAAAATCTACATTATTCTCCAACGTTGTAAATTAGGTGATTTAAAAAAAAATCTTGAAAAAGTTCAAAAGAAAATTGTTTCATAAGAAGTTTATTCTACATGGTCTCCAAAGGTCGCACATTTCTATCATTTCAAAATGAACCAATATCTTGACTTCGACAATCGAGTTTTTGCAAAGGAAAATTAGGTCTCATCTCATGTCCAACAAGTTATGCAAACACATGTACAAGTTGTTAGAACCAAAACTCTATCCCTGACAAAGGATAGAGAAAAATTGTATACACTTCTTTTTGCCTCACCAATAGGGTCACTTAACACGTACACCTACCACCGGCAAAGATATAGTTGGATATGGAATATCCACCACCATTCAAGGAATGACTGGACAAAATGTGTGGAACACACAATGATCGAACAAACTCGATGGTGTCACCCAAGCATTGCCAATTGACCCTTCAAAGGCCACAAGAAACTAAACCTAAAGACATCCATATGGCATCTTTTAATCCTCATAGTACAACAGATATGATCCATAGCCACACAAACTCAGATTAAAGATTTGATCCTCCTCGATGAGGTCTAAGCTCATGGCTTAGGTAGACAAGTTCATTCCATATATTCCATGAACCAACATGTATGCATCATAGCCACTGCCACCAAATAATGGCTCAATTTTTGACACCTCCAGAATGTGAAGCATCCTAGGCAGTCGACCATGAATGCCCAGTTGGTCGGACATAGTGGCATAACCAGAAAAAGGAACCACCTTTCACATTTCTGTCCAATCGAATGTTCATTGTCTGAATCTCAAAGTTGTCTCAAAAAGATCACGTGATGAATAGCCATCCCTTAAAATTTTATGTTGAATGGACACTTGGGTGACTAGTAAGCTCCCTTACGCACCATCAGCTCAAATAGGCATCAAATAGGTCAATTATGCAAAGAAACTAGTCAAAAATGGTCTAGTTCACCGAATAAACCTAGAAACCAATTCAAGAACAATTCACCCACTTTTTGGTTGGTTCTTAAAGAAATAAAATCGGTTATGAAATCCTCTCGACAAGACGATTCTAATGACTATACATTTGATATTTTTTGATATATCTAAAAAAATGTGCAAAAATATGAGTATGAAAAGACCGTTCATCCATCCAATTCAATTAAGATTGTTAAAAAATGATCATCCATTGTTCTATTCATCTGATGCATCCAAATAATATATGGAGAAACATTAGCTCCTCCTTCGGTCATCATCATTATAATGTTCTCAAAGAGTGACCGATCGTTCTTTAAAAAAGAATTAAATAAAGAACTATTTATAACACTCAAAATGATAAGTATAACATCTCAAGCCAACCTGAAAACGCCTCATAGAGCCATAGGTCACTAGTTCACTTCCCACCATGGAGAATATCCATATGGCATCTTCCAATGCCCATAATGAACAGAATCCAACCAATACTCATGCATAGTTCCACCAATTACGTGACCTACCAAGATAGGAACCAAACCTATGGCATACTAGACAGAGTTCACCCATAAAGTGCAAAGTCATCCAACCATAGATACCTAAGAAGTGTCCTTTTGACTGTCCATTCTGGGCCAGTTAGGACCATCTTGAGCATCTTCTATCCATTACCATCCACTCGAGGATCGCACATAGGGACACTTTGTCCAATCTAGCCATGTTAAACATGTGGCTTTAGTAACTAATCGCCACTTTAGAAATCATCATCCATGATGGTACTAAAAACCATTGGAATACATGAAAAAACTACAAGAGTTGGTGTCATATGTCCACATTAACATCATGAAGAACACACTTCATATATATATTAGAATGCCTCCACATTCCATAGGATCGGTAACCATTTTTCGTCAACGAAGACTCCTTGTAGCATTTTCCAATGCCCAAAGTGCCATAGTGTCCATTCACAGGATGCATAGTCCTGACAGTTGCCTCAGTTCACATGATCTACATTGATAATTCAAAGACCCACAATCTCACAAATAGATGAGACCATGGTCAAGTTCAAAAATAAACCTTAGGTTAGAACCAAGGACATACATGATATGTCTGGAACATGATATGTCTGGAACATTCATGCAACGAAATAAAATGTGCAACCTAAAATTGCATCCCACAAACAAAATGGATCATGAGGTGTGCAACTATCACATATCATCTAAGAGTGAACACCTCCACATGAATTATTTCAGAAGAAATTATGTGAGAATATCCCAATAATACACTTTAAAAATGTGTCTAAGTCTCGTATGAGAACACTTAGTGAGATTTTTATTTTTTTATTATTAAATATAAATATCTATTATATTGATTCTTTTATTCATGTAAAGTATATACAAATTACATTACTTTTGAAAATTTATTTTACTTGCATAAAAAAACTAATGTAATCTAAAACTTTTTGTTAAAAGTGGGAAAGTATTTAAAAGATTTTTAATTAATGTATTATTAAAAGATTTTATTTTAAGACCTTAATTTAAATATTAATATTTTTTTAATCGTTTTATACGATGTTTTTTTTATGTCAAAAGATAAATTAGATAAAGATATTTATGAAAATTTAAAGAAAAAACAAAAAATGTAATAAAAAAGTAATTAAGATAATACTTTTCGCAAGGTAAATAAATTAATGGTATGGCTTTTTATTTTAATTTTTTATGTCATTTTATTAAATTTTTTAAACTTGTATAATTAGTGATAATAAAAATGTATTAACACCAACAAATAAAAAATAAATTTAAACTATTATAATTAATATTTATATACTTAATACATTGATTTTTATGCCTTATGTTCTTAAAAGTTTCATCTTAATATCCAATTTAATTATTAATAATTCTTTTAATCATTAAATTATTATTTTTTTACTATTAATTTTTTATTTTTTTTAAATTTTTATAAATATCGTTGTTAAATTTGATAAAAAAATATTAATATTTAAATTATGACATTAAAAATAAAATATTTTAATAATATTCCATATAAAAAAGTATCTATATTGTGGTAATAAAGTAAAATATTTTAATATTATAAAATATTAATATATTAAATTTTGTACCTTATAAAAAAAACGTATTCATTTAGTATTCATTTATTTATGAATAAAGTTATTTATCTCGATTATATATGCTTTCAAAGTACCCAATTTATTGAAACAATTCAAATAATTATTATTCAATTTAAATAATATTTAATTAGATAACATTAAAATGGATGAATTGAATAATAGTAAAAAAATAAATTAAATAAAAATAGTGTTATTTTTATAGTTATAAATTTTAGATATTTTTATTAATTTTTTAAAAAATAGATCTTGTTTTATCTTTTATTTTTTCTTTAAAAAATATTATTTTATTAATAAAAGTTGAAACTTAATTATTTGGATGAATAATTAATTAGAGAATATAGGAAATATATAGAAGGGGAAAGAGTAAGGAAATACTTTCTCGCAAGGGAAGACTAATAATTATCGTTATGTTTATAATTATTATATGCTGATATATATCCCTCAGAGTACGCAGGCTGAATCATACTATGAAGGAGACTAAGCAGCAGATCAAGTAATGGAATATGCCACTATGTTTACGCGGACTTGTTAACAAACGTTAGCTAATATGTTCTGACTGTCAGCTAATTAGCATGTGATGAGATTTTAAAATTTGTTATACTCAAGAGAGAACAAGGGACTGGTTATGTGGTTATAGTTTTTATGGTTCTACAAATACAATATTTGAACAGGGAAACAAATATGGTATAAAACCATAAGAAAATGAATACATTGGCCCTGTCCGAAATTATATGTGGGTCTAAAAAGTCCAACTCGAGCAGTTTGAAATGGACTCAAGGATGAAATTCTATTTGATCAAAGATCAAGCAAACACAAAATACTATTTTATCTTATATAAAAGTGGTTTTAAGTTTGTACTTTCTAACCAAATATTAATTCTCCTGACAGTAATATTAACTTTCGAAGGGATTTAAAGGACTCATTAGAAGAATGTAAATGCGTAACTCTATTTCCTCGTTAATCCTATAATAGACATCTATATTCTATATATAATAAAATACATGAAAGAAATATATCAAAATCAACTACCTATGATATTTTGCAGTAAAATCCTCTCTCCTAAAAGAAAAATAGGAAGTAGACCCGTCTTCAGTAGTAAACTATTTTGAATTCGGGACTAATCCTACATCAAATTTACGTACCAAATGAGCTCCTACTAAGCAAGATGATCAAAGCCATTAGTTATTTGTCATGGAATTGCTGGTTTAGAGACATCTGGTGATTCCATGGTGCTCTTCACAACTAGATCATAGTTTATAGAAGCCAGCTGAGATATATTCTGAGAACACAAGAAGCAAGTTTTCATTGTGTGTGTCAATCAACAAGTATGATATTAGAACATCTAAATCCCAGAAAGAGATTGTAAAATCTCCCTAAAGTGAGGCCTCATTAGCGAGTACGGATGGCATAAAGTACTGAGTAGTGATAGAAAGTATATCTCCTTGCAGAAACTTACCTTAAATGAGAAATTACTAAAAGAGTACTGCACCTCATGGGCAGGAGCATTGAAGTCTGTCAAACTACCAAATTCATCTCCCTGGTTAACAGAAACTCAAAGGTAAGAAACGGATATAATAACCAAACAAAGTTGTAACAGTACCAATAGGGTATTCTATCCAACTAAGAAAAGAAAACATAATGGGTAATTATCATCATTGCCCTTGAACAGAATTACTTAGGTTAGATCAATCATCCTTGGCTTACATATTAATTTCGTTAAAGATCAGGATAGCTATTAATTTAAGTTGAAAATCTTACAGCAGTTATTTTCATAAGTTCAAATGTATGCATGCATTATGTATCCATGTAAATTTCAAGATATAGTTAATTTTGACTACACTGTTCCGCAGGTCAATGAATTCTCGCATACATGCACTTGACATATCCCTTTTATTTGGATATGATATCGTTAATGATCCAGTTCATTGGCACATGCTTACACATGCAGCTCTATGTTCATAGAGACAAACAGTGAATTTAAAAAAACATGCTCGCATACTCATTCCTATAATATATTATATATTATATATTATACCCTAATGACGGTACCTTCTCTTCCAAGGGCATTTTCCTAGTTCTTTTACTATAGACTCTAATGCTCTGCAGAGAAGTATGTTGACAGGGATACTTACATCTTCATCATGTATATATGAGTCACTGCTGCATGTGTCGGTCATATCATCGAAGTCACTACCTCCGTTAACATGTTCATCTTCTGTATTCCATATGTACCTGCTCTCAAAATAACTCGTGTCAAGTGTATCTGCTGATGGTATGAACATAACCTGCAGTCAACAAAGTTCTCTGTGAGTATTGCAAAGATTCCAACAATCATTTCAAACACTAGTGTATTCTTTAAAACACCTTTTGTCGCTCAAGAGTAGCCCAGTTAATATCCCTGAAAAAAGTATGCTGCTTTACCTGCCACAAAAGTCAGCAGTATTCTCTGTAAGTTATGGCCATATAGCTAAGAAATAAGGGCTTTTAATTGAGAGCTTACCTCCCTTGCATCTGTTGCTCCTAGCCTTTGAACTGGAGTTTCAGTCAGCAACCTAAGATGAAATATACTGAAACTGTAAGCGAATGGAGTATGATAAAACATAAACTTTTCCAACACATGATAAAGGACTGAGATGAAAGGCTTTGCTCTTTTGAGTAAAATTATATATCCAGAAAATGCCTAGGCTTATACTAATAGCTCCTCTTACATGCTAATCAAATCATAAGCTTCATAGCTCATCTCCTCAGGTATCCTGGGCCACGATATATCCCTGTTAATTATGTTGTTGAAAATTCGCTGCAATAAAGAGCAAAGGACAAAATAGTTACTGAATAAAGTTGTGTGTTGTGCTTGTCATAATAACTGGAGTCAAAAGTTTATTGCCAGCCTGAGTTATTAGGATGAGAAGAGTTCATTGACCTACTATATTTAACAAATTAAGTTCAAATTTCATTTAAGTTGTCCTATAAGAAAAATCGAGTAATGATACAAAAATAATCTCTGAAAATGCAACAAGGAATAGAAAACCAATTCTCAGGACACTACTAGTTTATGAAAGCCTTAAACCTTATTGCAATTACTTAAAGGGTGGGATTATTGTCACATCCCATTGTTGTTTCCACAACATATTTATTACTAATTTTAAAAATTATCAGAATGCGTCTAATAAATTTTAATTAGTATAGAATAAATATATTAACGACAAAAGGACATTTTTGATAATTTTTAAACTTAACAATAAATAAACGTGGAAACAATAAAATGGAATGCGGCAATAATCCCACCTTTCCTTAAATTCTACTCTTTCCAAAACTTCATTATGTTTGTAACCATATGCTTTATCACTATATGTTTGGTAAAAGCACCAACTGGCAACTATAGAATATATTGTACACGAGCTTTCTGTGAGGACCTTTTTTCTTTTTTCTTTTTCTTTTTTCAAAATGAAAGTTTTACAAGTCACAGCTCACTCTCTTTTTTGCTCATGAAACGTGCCACCCACACTGGAAAAGAAAATGGCATTGGAGGAAAAGAATGGAAGCGAACTGAAGGATGCCATCAATATTTGAATAAAATAAATATAAAAGTGTACAGGAATCAATAAAGAAAAGGTTGGATGCATGAGAATGAAAAGAAAACAAAAACTGTTGTTATAGTCTGGAAGCCAATAGATAGCCTACCTGTGGATGTTCTGCATTAAAAGGTGGGACTCCAACGAGCATCTCATAAAGGACAACGCCCACAGACCACCAATCAGCAGTGGCACCTTTACAAGAAATGTGGAAGATAAGACAATCTTAAGGAGAAAATATCATGTTAACCACTGGCCTGATCAGCAAAAATATTACGAACCGTGTCCCGTGCCAAGAAGTATTTCAGGTGCCAAATAATCAGGAGTGCCAACAACAGAATGTTTTTGGCACTGTTCTCGTTTCAGTGACTTCTGCACTTTTCCATCATCATCTCCAAGAAAAGTAGCAACCCTGACCGAAGGACCTGAGAAGTTGTCTGTGCTGTTGATTAGACCAACCTTGGAGAGCCCAAAATCTGTTAACTTTTACCAGAAGATAGTAGGAACTTGTGAGGCATGACTTCAATAAAGAATGGTGGCGCATGATAAGTTGCTATGCCTAAAACTAAGTATGCCAAAATTGTCGATAAATGATGCATGCATCCAACAGGAGCAATAAAGGACTCAAACTGCAGTATTAACCTTGATATGACCATCGTGACCAATCACTAAGTTGTCAGGCTTTAAATCTCTGTGAATGATATTTACAGAATGCAAATACTCCAAAGCAAGTACCTGAAACAAAATATATTATATATAGAAATAAAGATAGGGAACTGAATTCTAATAAATAAATAAATAAAAAAGAATGAGGATGTTAGCAGGCCCTTACAACTTCTGCAATATATACCCGAGCAACATCTTCATCTAAACTGCCAACATTTCTCAATAAAGAATAAAGATCTCCACCATTTAAGTATTCCATTACAAGATAAAGATTTTCCCTGCATGTGAATGAGTAGAAAAAGCGGACCTGTACATGATTAGACCAAATAATTATTAGAAAGGTACATCAAATGTAATAAATTTTTAACTGTTTATACATTCAAATCTGCTTACCACAAAAGGATTGCAAACCGATATAAGAATGTTACGTTCAGCCAAAATGCTTTCGACCGCATTTTTACGGATCATATCAGCCTTCTTTAATACCTGTAAAATGCTTTATAGCATTAAGTAGGTGAGAATAAAGACTACAGTTTTAGATTATCTATATTTTTTTCTCATTTTTTATGAAACTGTCTTCAATTGTCCATATAGAATTAAACAAAATAGTGGTCGGATTTGTCCGGACTATTAAAACTTCATAAAAGTCAACCCCATTAATCAGTTCATTTCAAATTCATAGAGTCTAGCAAGCAATCCATAATGCTGGCATAAGATAAAGTTTATTGCCTGCCATGGCCTTCTTAGGGACATGAGATCAACTATTTTTACCTTAATAGCAAATAAGTCTCCAGTTGCTCTTTTTCTGGCAAGAAAGACTCGTCCAAACGCTCCCCTGCTTATTGGTTTTATTATTTCAAAATCTTCTATGGATGTTCGGTCCTTGGTACAAGCATTAATAGGGCTGACACGCAAACTACGGACTGTATCTTCTTCTGCTGAACTCTCCTCATCAAGCATTCCACTTGATGAGTTTACCCTTTCATCTTCAATTTGTCTACAAAGATGCACATACTTTTCCCTGTAATTTCAGATTCATAAATAAAATTATTGACTACCACTAAATCTTAAGCAAGTAACCAAAGTAGCTCTTAATGATATGAACAAGAGCTTGATGAGAAATTCTCATACGGCTTCTATCAAGAAGACCTTTTGATTAAACGTATTTTTTAAACAAACAAATATATGCAGTGGTAGTTTGTTCCTTCACTCCCCAGTATATATATATATATTAAAAAAAAAGTGAGAGAGAGTGTGTTTGCTCACTCACTGCAGTAATTTCTCAATACGTCTCCCAAAAGTCTCAACAATAAGAGCATCCACCTTCCTGTCCTGGATGACATATTTTAAATCTCCTATCTTCTTGAGTATGTACTCCAAAGCAGTGTAGTCATAGCTGTTTATATTTGCAACAGAACAAGCAATATCCACTAGTTCTTGTATCTGCCATTACATTATCCTATTAAAACTGTCAATCATAACATGAGTTCTCACTAAAACTCCAGAGCATTAGCACCCAAAAATCAAAGTATTTATGCAATGAATACTCATTTCGAGGACCAAAGTAATAAATGAAAGTACCATTATCCATTTCATATTAATGAAAACTGCACCTTAGGAACATATCATCTAAAATTGCAGTCAAATTGACAGCACATGAAATAGAAAACTCAAGCATAACATACTTGAACAAAAGATGAAGGTGGAGGAATGTTACAGCAGGAAAACTCTAGAACAATCAAATCAAATGGTGGCTAGATTACATCCTATAAAAAAGTAATGGAGGCTACTATCAAGCCCTGCACCAGGCTACTGAATTTTTTCAAATCATGCTTTATGAAATATAAGTGATAACTATAAAAATCTACGCGGATAAATTTTCACTTTACAAAGTCATAAGATGGAATTCTCAATCAAAGGAGAAAAAAAATCAATTAGAGAGAGTTAAAACTCCTCAGATTAAGAGCAAATCAGAGCAAAGAGAACATGAAGATATTGATGAGTGATTGGAGAGACCAACAACTTAATCAATAGATTAAGTGACGACAACATTTCAAACAAGAATAAAGAAGCAGTTGAAAGTATTTCATTATTAACTCTGATTTCCACAGTGTTCTTTACTATTTTTTCTACCAAAAGAGGAGAAAAAAAAATACAATGACCTGTAACAAACCTGCTCATAGCTCTCAAGCTCTGATATAATTCGACATCCACTCAGTAGCATTTCAATCTGGCCAGTTTGTGGTGTTAATAGTGGTGACCTTGGAGTCAAGCTTCCAGCTGAAGAGGCTTTATTGCTTGAATCATGCATCAAAATGGAACTTGTATCACTAGACACATCAGGCAAAACATTAAGGTCATCTATGAGGAAAACATTATCAGCATCAGGAACACATTCAAACACATCCTCGGAGCATGGATGAGACCAGTTTTGCTTCGGGTACAACTCATCCAACTCTTCATGTGTACTAGATGTCAATACCCTTGCAGCATCAAAACTTCCTCGTGGAAGATCACTACCTTTGGGTGTGCTACCAGGAGTCCAATATTCCATAATTTTTTCAAGGGTTTCTGCAACTCTCTCAAGCCTTTCATTATCAGTTAAACCCTTCAAGTCACACCTATCAGCAATTGTACATATTCGAGAGTGCTCTTCTACAAGTACAGTCGGTATTTCAACCTCACAAATACGACATATCATCAAAGTCTCACAATTAGCATTTGGGTAATAACCACAGATTCCTAAAGACTGAATTCTTCCAGATGCCTCAGAGTATTCAGGATGGCCTGATGGTGTATCCATAGACTCAACATGGTAGTCACCAGTTTTAGCTTCATCTTTGCCAGCCAACGGATCTGATTTCTCACTTGACTGTGTATCAGTAGCATCTGCTCCTTTCCTGCTTTTTTCAGAAGCGTGTGGTAGTTTCTTCCAAGAAGACATCCTGTAGCTTCCAGGAGATGAATCAAATTTTTTGGCAGTGTTGAGCCCAGTGCCAACAGTTCCATGACCCTGTTCCTGTATGTGTGATTGCTTCATATGCTTCTCCTTCCCATCAATCTCATCGGGTGCACCACATATGTTCTGTTGTACAGCTTCCAAGATTTGTTCTGGATAAACTCCCAGATCACTGAGCTGGTGAAGACCCAAAATGCGTTCTTCCTCATAGCCACTCTCTTTTTGGAATTGCACAAGCCTTGTACACCGAGTGAGGATAAATAGAAGGCGAGTATGGGCTTGCTTTAGGACGCCCATCTGCAGCTCTTGACGCCTATCATCCAAACTTTGAACAATTTCTTCACACTTCAACCAGAATTCCGCAGGTGGCATCTTTGCACAAAGCCGAGCAACAACCAATAGATCCTCCAAACCCTCTCTCCATTCAGGATGAGGCACCGATGTCTTTTCGAGTATCCCCACCAAATCACCGGCAAATGCACCTAAATCAGAGTTAACCTCTTGCTTCAATTTGTCAAATTTTGCCCTGATAGCAACCATAATTTCCTATATAATTCCAGAAAAATATATTAGCAATTTAACAGAAACTGAAGTAGCTTGCTATAGCATAAAGAACAAACGGTATACCTCCATATGCCCGAAAGCACGGGACTTCCAAACTGGATAAGGCCGAACACCTTTGGAGTTGAGTTCGTGAGAGAAGCTCTTGATATTGGCTCCTCCTTTCTTACAACCACTTGTGACACGCAGTATTGCCTGAAATCGCGGCGAATGCATTTCCATTGTAAAAGCTGCACGGTTGCCCTAATTCATAATAATTCAACATCGTTACTTCGCATCCTGTTCAGGCTCATTAAGGCACCAACATTTTCTCTAATTGACCGAACAAAACCACACACAAGGTATATGCAAAGAAAACAGGTATCAACCATAAGCAACTTCTGTACCTCGAACACCGGATTACACGGTGATGGATTTTTTAAGGACTTCGAATGAAATTGATCCCTTTTCCCTGCAACAACAACAAAATAATAATAATAATAATAATAATGCAGCTATTAGAGGCATGGTTCCCAACGTATTCCAAAGTACACCAATCAAGAATATATCATATAACTGTAACATCTAACATTTAACATTTAAATTTGATTTACGGTATTACGATGTAAAATAAAGTTTCACCAAAATTTATCATATTCGGTTAAAATAATATAAGAACCAAATTCCAAAAGACTATACACCTTCATCGGAGAGCTTGGGTTTGGGTCTGGGTTCGACGGTGGATTTAACCTTAGAGGAATTGCTGCCTTGATTGGCAGGTGCAGTAGCCGGCAACGTGAAGCGAAGTGGAGAAAGAGAAGTACGGGTCCGAATGTGATTCAACCCGAGATTGGATGCCATAATAAGGGACGGTGATCCATGAGCCTTCTTATCAACATTGCCGTCTAAGTCTTTGCCTTTTTGCTTTAGGGGTTTGTCATCGTCATCGTCATCGTCATCTTCATCGCTATAATCGTTGCCAATTCGGCGAAAGGCAATGGGAGGGATCTTGAGGAGCTTGCCTCTGGAGGAAGATGGTTGTTTTGGCGATGACGTCGTTGTGTGGTGATCGGAGGACGAAGAAGGTAGGTCTGGGTCGAACATAGGTGGGTTTAGGATAAGATGGTAGTAGGCTCATGGCTCAATTGGCATTGTTTGGGGGAAAAGGTTGAGAGATTATTTCGCGGGAAATGGGGAACGTTACGGTTCGAGAGGTTCCAAAAACTGACTGCGTCTTTATCTGACTGAGTCTGTATTTTTCTTTTTTTTAAAAAGGTGCTTCCCGCTGGTCGCTATGATTGTTGAGTCGGCTGTCTCTTTTTTCAAGTTGTATAATTCTGAATATATATATATTGTCTAATCCCAACTAATATATAGGTTTTAATGCATAAATTATCTTTCTTTTTTTAACTTTTTAATTTTCACATATCTAATTTAAAATTTAAAATTATATTAAAATTAAATTTTAAAATTTTAAAAAGGTCAAAAAAATTCCTTACATTCAATCATTTATATTATTTTATGTTGATTTTTTTAATCCTTAATTTTAAAAAATGAATCAATTAATAAAAAATTACATTATTTTAATGTTTTTAACATTAAAATATTATTATTTTTATATAATTAATTAAATCATAATTAAAAACTAATTTTTAATAATATTAAATTGATAATTCATATTAAAAAAATCATAAAGTGTTTGTTTTAATATTTTAAAATTTTTTATTTTTTTTAATTTTTTACTTTTAAAAAATATATATTTTTTAAATATTATTGTTGATTTTTTCTTAAATATTTTTTATTATTTTTAATATTTATTCTTATTAAAATATGTATTTTAATTTCATCTAATTACTTAACATAAAATACTATTTTAATAAAATAATATTTTTTATCATTAATTAATTATTTTTAAATAAAAAAATAACTCAAATAACTTAATATAAAATATTTACATGTTCGAATTTTTAAAAATTAATTGATTATATTGTATAAGAAATTTTGTGTAAACTAAACCGTAAAAAAAATATTTGGGGTGGGGATTAAGTAACTTAATATTTTTAACATAATGTTATTTATAATTTAAATAAAATTGATAAATTTAAATCTTAAATAAAATAATTTTCTATGTCAGTGGGGGAAATATTATCTCTAAGTTTTGTATTCTGATTTATCCTCAATTTTTTTAAAGTACTAAAAATAATTTTTGATTTTAACAAAAATCAAAAATAATAATTATATAATGATATTTTTATAATATCTTTAAAATGAATTAATATTTTTTATTTTAATTTAAAATTTTAAGTAATTAAATAATACTAAATTATTATAATTAAAATAATAAAAGTTTTATATTTTTATTTTATTTAAATAATATAAAGCATAAAATAAAAAAATAAAAAAATTTATATAAAATTTAAAAATATATGCACATGTTTTATTGATTAAAAAATCAATTTAAATTATATATATAACTAAGGAATTTTTGTTTATTTACCCCAAGTAACATGTTTTAAAGTTAATATTTTTTTATGAATAATATAGGGTCTGATTTAAATTTAATTTAATAATGTAACACCAAGAGATAATAACAAATAACATAATAAAATTAAATTAAAATTAATAATAAATTAAAAATTAAACTAAATTATAAAAATATGAAAATTATGACTAAATTTCAAAAAATTAATATTTATGAATTATTGATTTTGGTTAAATTATATTTAACTCATTTTTAATAAATTACTCGATTATTATACACACAAATTTTTACCATTTTTTTATATTTGTTATAGTTAGGATATTAACCTTATTTAAACTAATCATTAATTTACTAAATCATATATTTTTAAAAATTATAATATAATTTTAACTATTTTTTTTAATTGTATTATGATTTACAAACTTATAATTTAAAACTTATATGATAAAATATTACTAATATTATGTTAATACATTTGATTTTATTTAGATTATAATTTTAATGTGTTTAATTTGAGATATAATATTTTATTTTTTTATTAAACGTTAAAATTATAAATAATTATATATTATAATTTTATTTTTATTTACTGGTCAGTGTTAGAGTAGAAACATAATACTGCTTATGTATTTAAGTTGTTTCTAAGAAAAATTATCTTTTACTTTAAGTACACGTTTAATATTATTTACTTATTAAAATCTTACGAAATCAATTTAATATAAATCTTACTCTATATCTTCACCATATATCTAAATATACGTGGATTTTAACTAATATTATATATTACCATTTGAACAAAGTTTTGCTATATCTCATATTCCAGTTGTTGTTAACCAAGCTATACTAGATTATCCATGTACATAAATCTACCTTATTTAATTTAATTATATTAAATTAATAAATATATCATCTAATTATTATAAAAATTATAAATATATCATCTAATTATATTAATTATAAAAATAATATTTAATTATAATTAATAATTAATATTTACAAGGATAAAATTAATAAAAAATTCAATAGTAAATTTATAATATCAATAAAAAAATATTTTTTTATCAATAATAATAAATTTATATTATTAATAATATTTAAATATTATTTTTATCACTTAATAAAAATAAATAATATATTTATAATTTTTATGTCAGTCAAAAACAAATCTCGCTTATACATGCATATAAAACCAAATTAACTGTTGAGTTATTAGTAAGTTTCCGCGACATTTTTCTTGGTGAAATATATAAATAATCATTTTTATATGTTTTATAATTTGATATCTTTTTTTTCTTTATAATTTAATTTAATTTCTTTATTTTTATTTTTATATTTTATTCACTTGTCTTTTTACTTTTTTATTTTTAAAATTAAATATCTCATAATTTTGATTAAATTTATGAAAATAAAAAAATAAAATGATCAAATTATAAAAACTAAAAATAAGGGTATTAAAATGTGAGAATTAAAACAATAGAGTGACACAATTAAAATAAATATAATAAAGGAATTAAATTATAAAATATAAAAAACATATTTACTATTTACATAGTTCATGATCAAAAGAATAAAAAAATTCAAAGGAATAAATTATAAAAATTAAATAGGCTAAATTGTAAATAAAATTTAAAAAACAAACGGACTAAAATTATATAAAAATGCATAGATTATTTGTGTAGTTCATTTTTTAATTTAAAGTTTAATTCTCTTTTACGTTTATAATGTATGAAATAATTTATAAAAATATTCAAAATATTTACTGTATTGTTATCATGTTTATAACGTAACAAAAATATGTCCAACAACATATATTTTTTAAATTACAATTATAACTATAATATATAAATAATGATATAATTATGCCAATAATTGGATATATAGTTAGCTTCTATAAGAAACTTTACTAAGTTGAGTTTTTCAAATAGATTAAATAATATGTTTGATCCATAAAATTTGATTAGATTAACCCAAATTAAAGTATATAAACTAATCATACTATAATCTAATTCTTCAAATTTTAAATATTCAAATAAATATTTTTAAAATTTAAAATCATATGATTTGGTTCTCAAATATTAAACTTAACACATAAATATCATAATATTAAATAATACATATATATATATATAATTTTAAAAATTTAACAATTGAATCATATGTTTTTCAAATTTATTATACCTATGTGTAAGCGAATTTACTTAGTGACAAGTTAAGCATTTAAAATAATGATATTATTTTAAAAAAAAATTGGATTTTTTTATCTTAAATTGTATATATTTTCTAGATCATTTAATTTAAAAATTATTACCTATATTTTTTGAATGAAATTAAAGTCGTTCAAGTTCATTACTTTTAATAAAAATACACTTTAAATCACACGTAATAATGAATAAATAATTTTATTAATCTTTTTAAATTGAAAAATTTGATCTAATTCGTCAAATTAAGATGAGATTTAATTGACAAATTTGATAGTTAGATTAAAATTGAATTGAAAAGTATACAATACATTTGGATTAAGAGTGATAGATTTTATATCTATTATATTCGATTTGGTCTTTATTGTTAAATTATAAATAAATACATATTTTTATTTTATAATATGTTATTTAAATATAAAATATATCATAATTATATTAAATTAGTATTTCAGCTTTTAAAATAAATATAAATATTTATAATAATTTAATAATTATACAGATATATTTTTTATTTTTTTAATTTTATAAGTTGTGACAATAAATAATAAATTTTACTACAAATACACTAATTTAAAATTTAAATATTATGTATATTATGTTTTATATATGATAATAATTTATAAATAAATTTTTTCATATCAATATAACCTTATATGATAAAAAAAAATCGATATGATTGAATTTAGATTGATTACATCATTTGATCAAATTTAAATTAAAAATCTTCAAATCTAATTTTGGATTGGATTGGACTTATAACACCCCATTTTTGAAATGGACGAGTGAATTTGTGACTTTATATAATAGAATTCTATTATTTTTTTTATAAAGGTAACATATTTGTGTTACCTTACCTAATAAATAAGAAATCAAAATGCAATTTCGTTAAAAATAACATACTTATACTATACTTTTCCTATGTTTTTTTAAGTCACAACATTGTTTTCTCACTCACTAATATATTATACTTTTTTATGCACATTTAATATATATTAATTAGAAAAAAAACAAAAATTTATATGAAAAAAAATAAACTTTAATTTTTTATATAATTTTTTTTCTTTAAAATATTTAAGATTAATAAAAATGTGTAATGATTGATGATTAAGAATATGATTATATAATGTAAAAGTAAATAAATAAACGGATTTTATAATATATTATAAAATGAATTTGAGATAAAATATTTAATTTTGTTAAAAATAAAAAAAAAACTTAAATATATTTTATGTTCTTAATATTTATTATCGATAATAACACTTTTCCCGAAATTTAGCTTGTTTAAAAAATATTTAATTATTTTAATATTTAATTATTTTAATATTTATGTCTTTGTAGTAGTTTTTGTTAATAAATTTAGTTTTTTAACCATGTTTAACTAAATATTAAATTAAACATTATGCGAAAAATTAACATTAAAGAATTTTTACAATAAATTAAATGTTAAAATATTTTGTGACAATAACATAAATAAGAAACTTACAAAATTATAATAATAAAATAACATTTATAACCTCAACTCACATTATACTATTAAAAAAGACAATATTAATCTTACCGATTAGAGCCCAGCCCAAAACTAGAATCCATAAAATAAAATAAAAAATTCATTCAACGTTAACATTTAGACGAGTTGGAGATTCTTTAACATTCAACCCGACGATTTGGAGATTGTCCAACGTTGAACTCCAGCGAGTTGAAAACCGCTAAATATTGAATTCCAATAACTTAAATATATTTCAATATTAAACTTTGATAAGTTAACGATAAAAAAATATAATGAATCGAAATTTCATGTCAGCGTGGTAAATTATAAATCAAATTAGATTGAGATTAATTTATTCCTAAATTATTATTATTTGATTTTTTGATTCACCTATTAAATTTATGTTAATTTATAAGTTTATATTTTATTATTTTATTTTAATATTACACGATGTAATAATACTTTCATTACTTAAATTTATTGTTTTAGTTATATAATTTTTTTAATATAAATTCTTTACATTGATATGTTATTATTTTTAATCATGTTATTTTTTCTTCTTAGTATTTAATTTTTTTATTTAATATTTAAGTTTTATTCCTTTCGTATTTCAAATATGTTAATATTTTTGATTTTATTATTTATCAAAGTTCCTAAAACTTTTATCTATTTATATAAATTTAGTATGTTTATGTATTGAATTATTATGACTATTTGTTAACGTATATTCTATCATGTATTGTTTTAAAAATAAATGATTTTGTTTTTTCATTAAATCTCTTATATGAAATTCATAAATTCATTGTGTTTAAGTTTTTATCATGAATATTAATAGGAAATCTAAGATATGTTGTAAATTTTAGTTTTTAGTATACTAAATTATCATGATTCATTCATAATAAATCATTTTTTTTGTTTATTATTTTATTATTTAATAGTGTTACTTTTATTGGTGTGTCAATTCATTATCTAAAATGAGTTTTTATTAATATTTAGATTCATCTTAAATGAATATATTTAATTTTGTCTTTATCTTTGGAGAAATTTTTAATAATTTATTTATTATGGTTTATTTATCAATTAATGATACACTATACATTTTTGTTATATTTGTAATATTTATACTAATTTTCTTATTACTTATCCTCTAATAAATTATATATATTTTTTAAAACATTTTTTTTAGTTTTGAAAATGATGGATAATTAAATCTATCTCATTTTTTAAGATTTAATCTTATTTTTTGAATTTTTTTAGGTTTATTTTTATTAATTATAATTTATTGTGAGAATTACCCTGACATGTTTTCTATTTCTACTTCTAATATTACTTCATTTCTTAATTTTTTATTATTTATTTTTTCATTTTTACCTTTATGTTTTGTTAAGTTGAAGAAGTGTTTTGTAATTTTTTGAAACTTTAAGGACTTTATTGATAATATTCTTAACATATATGTGCTAGATATGTAAAACTTGTAAAATTTGTTTAAAATAGTAAATAGTAAATAGGAACTAAAAAGAGAGAATACCCTAGATAAAGCGAGCCTAAAAATAACGCAATTAACACCTTAAAAAAGCGCTTATAAGGAACACGAACTCCAGAAATTGGACGATTGCCGCCATTAATCCCGTCCCATTGGACAAAAATGTCGATCCTGCTCCGTAGATTAGCTTCCAAATTCCCTCCAAAACGGATTTACAAATGGATCAACTCGGACCCATGCCTCACGACTCGTCGCTTCCACTCGTTCGCCAGCACCGGCCTCTATGGTTTTCCCCACTTGAAAACTCCCAAAGGCTTTCAGCGTTTCGTCGACGAAGCCATCGATAGGTAAAATATTTATTTATCGTTGTATTGTTTACTGCATTGTACGACATTTTATATCCCTTTTTGTTTATTGTTTAAGATCCGGAGAGCTGGTTGAATACATTGCTGGCATGCCTTCGTCAGCCGAAATTATCCGAGCAATGGATGAGATTTCTAACACTGTAAGATTTTCAATTTACGAGATGTTTTTAGTTTCAGCTTTGGTTTCTTATCATGTTTAACAAATCTGGCTATTAACTCATCATATCATTTCGTTTCTTTTTTTATTTTAATAGGTTTGTTCCGTTGTGGATTCCGCGGAACTTTGTAGGCACACTCATCCAGACAGGTTTTTCTCCTCCTACCACCTTTTAAATTTATTTATTTGGAGGAAATTATGTTTTATGTGCAAAATTGCTACCAACTTTTGATTCGTTAAACCCAACATAATGTTAATGTTCCATGTTACATTTAAGAACCGTCATTTAATTTTTATTCATTCTTTGTTTCTTTGTCAAGTAACGTTAAATGTACACATGGAACATTAACATTATAGGCCACATATCATTTTATGTTATATTTGTTGATAAAATGTATGGAAGTCCTTAAAGGAAACACGGCCATTAATGAGACATTTTTTTAACAATTCAAAGCTCTTGCAAATTTGCAACCGATTCAATAGGTTGGTGATATAAAACATAGTTTGCTCTTATTTAAATGTTGGTTAACATGTTTGTAATCTTACCTGCCCTTATATATAATTAACTTATTCGATTGGTTTTATGTTTAATCCCCTCTAAAAAAACAACATATCAACATATGTTTATCACGTTATGGAAAAAAGGGCATATGTTTAGCATTTATGAAGGTGCGTTAAACATATGTTCATTATGTAAAAAAAATAAAAATGTTTGAAACTCTTTGAAAGGAGCCATGCTATACACTTTCGTAATCTTTTTGAGTATATTTTTGTGCTTTTGTAACAGGGAATTTGTTGAGGAAGCTAACAAAGCAGCGTTCAGAATTAACGAATATCTACATGTGAGGTGACCGTTGAACTGTTCTTTTTGGCTTTTGATTTGAAATGCAAGTGGCTTTGTTTATGAATTGATTTTCTCTGTTTGAAGTAACTTGAGCACTTATATTTTTGTTGTTAGATAGTGTTTTGAGGAGCCTTGTGCATACTTTTTGTTATATAAATATTCTGGATATTGATTGCATTAAACTGAATGTGATATGCTATTTTCTCTCATTATTTAATCAGGCAATATTTTCATGGTTTGACTACAATTTGAAGTACTAAAATTACAATGAAAAAAATAGAAATATGGTTTACCTGATCCAAAAGAATTAAATGAATAGATGTATATATTTGGAACTACCCAACCATTGTTTTGATATCCTTTTCCTCATTGTCTTGCAGCATCTTAATACAAATCATACTCTGTATGATGCGGTGAAAAAGGCTGAGAAAGAAGGTCATTTGCTCACTGAAGAAGCTCGAAAGGCGGCCCACTACCTCCGTGTTGACTTTGAAAGGGGTGGAATTCATCTATGTCCTGGTATCAACACCATACTTTCTTTCTTTTTTTTTTTTTTTTGGTGCTCCCTAAACTTTAGTTGCTTACGAATAGCAGCTTCAGATAAAATATCTTCACACTTTTTCTTCGCAGAGAAATTAAACCGAGTAAATCAGTTGAATATAGAAATTTCTCAGCTCTGCAGAGAGTAAGTATTATATTTAATTTATTTATATTTTATAGGCATTTTTTCAGCAGGATGTATCATTTTTGTGATGCAAGACAATTATAAAATTACTAGAATTATAGAATAATTAGGATTTTATATTTTAGAGTTTTATTTTTATCATAATTGTTATTAGACTAAGATTTATTATTGGATTAAGGTAAGATTTAGTTGAGTTTGAATCCTTAAAGAATTAGGAAAATATTTTATTTTACCAATAAATAGCTTATTTGCATTAAAATTATAAACTTTTATTTAAATAATTATAATATTGATTTTTGAGAACTTTTGTTATTCGATTATTCCCTCCACGTCTTGCATCATTTTGTTATGCAATAAACATGTAAACTATTTTGAAAATGACAAATTACATCATACTTTGGAGATTGTGGTTGTATGGTTTTTATATTTTTGGTTCTTTCTAATTAATGTGATTGTTTATTCATTTTAACATGCATTTGTTTTGTTCTTTTTTTGTCAGTTTACCTTTATCTGAAGCAAGTAATCCACATTAATATATCGATTTTGTGTGTAATGTAAATAAGAATAATATGGTATGTTAAGAAAATTGTGGCAATCATGTCCATGCTTGGAAATTTTAGGCTTCTGTGCTACATGTAGGAAATAAGTTTTATATCTTCTTAATAAATGTAGTGACCTGTTTTAATTGGCAATATTGAAGATATATACCTATCTCATTTTGTCAGTCCTTTTCCTGCTTGAGTCAAGGCTAGAGGTATTATTGGTCTGCACTTTGGATAATTACTTGAAACTAAAGTGCGTTGTCTCTTCTTATTCATGTTTAATATGCATCATATCAGCATTAATCAATATATCGGGACTGAGATGGGTGAATATGTTTAACTTGCATTTTGACAGCCTCACCACCCATTTAAGGTGTTTTTTTTTTCTTTTCAAGGGTTGGCAGTAGACTTTTGTCTTACACATATTTGAAATAATTCAGGTTCAATGAGAATATCATACATGACCCAGGCTATGTTGATATATTTCCATCATCACGCATTCCAAATAAATTGCACCATCTGGCTAAGCCCATATACCGTTCTGCTCCTGGAATGTCTTGGGTATCTCTGGGACATGGAAATAACATGAAAGAAAAGGGATTTCGCATCACCACTGAACCAAATACGCTATCTTCAATTCTGCAATGTACTTCAGATGATGAGGTAATTATAAACCATATTGTTTTCTTTATTTAGAATTCATGTAGTCTGGATTTGGTCCCTTTTCAAACTTAGTTATGATTGGCCAAATCTGGTTATTGCTGCCACAGAGTGATGGGGAAATGAGATTCATCATACATGGATACTTTATGTTTACTTCACAAAGTGACCAAGGTCCTTTGTGCAAGAAATAATATGAACAGGTATGCATGGATCCTCACTTTGGCTTTCTGCTAATTTCCTTTTTTCTACATCTGATTCCAGGCAAGGAAAATGGCATATATTCGTGGAAATTCTTCCCCTGAGGCAAACCTTGGTGTTCTTGATAAGCTTATATTTGCACGCCATGAGCTAGCCCAGGTTATTTATTTTTACTTGCAGAATCTATTGATTGTGTATGATAATAATCAATTTGATTCATAATAGTCGAGTTTTGATACTATTCTTTTGAGGAAAGGGATGTTAAAGTGGTTTAGTACTCCAAAGTCCAACACACGCTTACGTGCAGAGGTTTTCATTATTTGCTGGGATGTTTAGTGTGCATATTGAGGTTATGATAGTGTCATTACTTATAACTCATCTGCAGTTATTAACCATTGCAGATAATGGGGTATAGAAGCTATGCTGAATTCTCTGTGAAGCCTAACATGGCATCATCACCAGAAGTTGTGATGTCATTTTTGCAAGAGATGAGCGAAGTGGTCCGGCCCAGCGCTGATGAGGTACTGTGCATATTCTAGACATAATTGTGTGGTATGAAAAATATTTTTGTGTGAGTGGATTTTGCAGCTGAATCTTTTTCTATAAATCTAAAATAAGATTTTTCCTTTCTTTTTTCAATTCTTGTAATAGGAGTTTACTAAGATTAGCAATTTTAAGAGAGAAAAGCGGGGTCAAAGATGGGGAGATTTAGAGCCATGGGATGAAGCATACTATACAGCGATTATGAAGTCATCTGCATATAATTTGGACTCTTCAGTAAGTAATGCATTGCTTTTTGTTTTGTCTTTCACTTACAACTGGTAGAAAAACTTTTTGCCATTGCTTTCACGGTGATAAAATCGTGACTGACATATTCTATCTGCCTAATGATGGATGAAATTGCCTTTTCCATCTTGTATGCATTCTTTTTTCATACTTTCTCCTTTTCTTATGCAGGTTGTAGCATCATATTTCCCTTTGCCGCAATGCATTGAGGGGTTAAAAGTGCTTGTGAAATCACTTTTTGGCGCTACATTCTGCACCATCCCGTTAGCACCAGGTGAATCATGGCATCCCAATGTGCTTAAAATGTCTCTTTATCACCCTGAAGAGGTATTTACATGAATGGTGACAATTATAACTTCTTTTTTCTTCTGTAAATTAGTAAGTTATTTTGAAAGGATATTTATTTGGATTTAAGCCCCTTTGGCTATATGCATCCTTTTAGATGTCCATAAAACAAATTCAGTTTCTACGAGCAATAATTGATATCTGAAGTGACAAGAGACCTTAACTCATTCTATCTTTAATACAAAAAATACAAACTCTTTATATGCTTCTAGGACGGTTCAAAAGTGTTTTAGAATCATTAAAGAAAGGTCGTCAATTTTTCCCCTCTTTATGGCTTTTAGTATTCCAAATTTCCAGCCAATCTTCTTTGCTTATGTATATTTTCTGTTTTGCTCTTGATGCTCGGTCCCTTTGACAAAAGCAGTAAGTGTCAGCCCCTGTTTCATGTTTCTTTGATAAAATGAACAGACTTTTATCCTCGCATCAGTATAAATTGTCTATTTTTGCTACGATTCCTTTCACTTTACAGTGGTCATAAAATTCTTAATGCTGATATGCTGGCTTCCATAAATACGTAGAAGTGGTTTCTGTGATTCATTATAATTTCACCTCTATTTTTTTACTCTCAATTCTATGTTAATTGTATGCTATTCTCAAAATATCCTTGATTGTCATTTGTCATGAATCAAGAGCTATAATGTTGTTCCAGGGTGACTTGGGGTATCTATACCTTGATTTGTACTCAAGGAAGGGCAAGTATCCTGGTTGTGCTCACTTTGCAATTAAAGGTGGCCGTAGAGTTTCTAAAACAGAATACCAACTTCCTGTGAGTAAATAGTTTATTTTGTTTGTTTATTCTTTTTTCCCCCTTCTTGAATTGTAGGTTACTATTTCCTGTTGAAATAAAAGACTTGCACCGGTGCCTTCAATTTAGATCATACGGAGTCAGTGTTCCTTTTTAATTACTAAAGTTTTTTATATCAATGTATTTTTAATAAAAAATTATTGCTTATGACTAACAGACTTTTGTTAGGTAGATCTGTGTGATTGTGTTTGCATGTATTTCATAGTCCAAAATATTTTACTTTCCTGTGACACATTTAGCTCTATTTTTGAGATTAACTTGATTTGTTATGATAAACAGGTTGTGGCTCTTGTTTGCAATTTTCCAGGTTCAAGTAACTTATCAACTGGAATGCTAAATCATTGGGAAGTAGAGACTCTTTTTCATGAGTTTGGACATGCGCTTCATTCTTTGCTTTCAAGAACGGTATTCTCTCAAATACTCTGCATCGTGAGGAACATGAGTTGTTATCTGTATTTTTCCATAACTGCATTTCTTTTCATATGATTGTAGGATTGCCAGCATTTTTCTGGTACGAGAGTGGTTCTTGATCTTGCAGAGACACCTTCAAACTTGTTTGAGTGAGTAGCATGCTCCAGCTGCTCTATTTATCTTTTAGCTGAAGATTACATTAGGAACTTAAGAAATTCTATGCAGTCGATGTTTTTCACTACATTTTTTCTCCTCCATGTATATCAAGAAATTCCGTCTGTAACTACCAATATGTGAATTCTGGTAATGTATGAAGGTACTACTCATGGGATTACCGAGTTTTGAGAACATTTGCTAGGCACTACTCAACTGGTGAAGTAATCCCTGAGAAGTTGGTAGAATCGATGCAAGGTGCTAGAAAGATGTTTGCTGCTACTGACCTGCAACGTCAGGTCACTATCCGAATGCTGAATAAATCAAAGAACTGTCTTTCATAAATATAATGTTTTTTGGGTTGGATGGATGGTGGCGATGTACTGATGTTTGCCTTTTTGTTTTCTTTCTTCAGATTTTCTATGCCATGATTGACCAAACAGTTTTTGGGGAACAAACAACTCGACAAAGAAATACAAGTTGTATTGTTGCAAGTCTGAAAAGTCAATATACTAGTTGGAAACATGTGGAGGGCACCCATTGGCAGACCCGCTTCAATCACCTCCTTAATTATGGTGCTGGTATGTCTGAGATCCTTCGAAATTTTTAATTTTCTTTAAGATTGAGCATTATGTGAAATTATCCTGAATATCAAATGTTAGGAAACTACAGTTTTTTATTTTACTTTCCCCTGACACGTAATCCAAATGCATCTATCTCTGGCTAGAGCAGATGCATACTTGTTTATGCTGTCACATTTATTATTATTATTTAGTGCTTTCATTTGCACATAAATTGAGTTTTGAAGCATAGTTTTAGGTCTTCAAAAGACAATATCGTTTTATCTGGAAAACATATATTCCATACTCCATGTTGCATGCTAGATAACATGGCTTAAGCTCCTTTAGGCTGATGCAAGGAAATTTCTAGTTAATATGGGATAGCAGAAACCCTAACATACAGGGAATGCAACTTGTGCAGGAAAGCACTTTAGCGTTCTATTGCACCACTAAATGCTACTTATGTGTCACAAATATAACATATCTTTGTATTTTAATGAAATCTAATTAATGATCATGAACTTAAGTGATTTTGGTGCCCTAGTAGTGCCACATAGAATTACTCGACTTATACATTCTGTTTTTAGGTGCAAATTTCAGTTAATTGACTAATATAATTACATTTCGGTAGGTTACTATAGCTATCTGTATGCCAAGTGTTTTGCAGCAACCATATGGCAGAAGTTGTGCCAGGACGATCCATTGTCATTAAACACTGGACTCTCTTTAAGAACAAAACTTTTGGAACATGGGGGAGCCAAAGAACCAGCTGATTTACTTACTGCCTTAGTAGCAGATGGCATTCTGAGGTATCATAATGGAGGGATAGTTCCTGACTCGACCTGTCTCTGTAATGAAATGAACCTGTTGAAGTAATTCAGAGAAAGCTCCTAGTGTGGTGAAAAGAACTAATAAATTCAGCAATTTAGCTGCTGTCATATTGATATCCAGAGAGGCGCACATCAAAGAGGGTTAAGGACAACGTGGAGAGGTCTGATATGGATAGATATGAATAATGTACGACCAGCAGCGGGATTCTATAAATCCAGAGAGGGACAAATCAAATATTGTTAAGAGCAAGGTGGAAGGTTCTGATTTGGATATGAATAGTTTGCTAGCAAAAGCGTGATTCTGTTATCTGACATTCACCACTGACGTAATTTAGTGGTAACATTCTTGATTATTCTTTTTATTTGGACCGAATAATTTGCGAGTCGTGTAAGCTTTGTTGTGTTAGATTGTTGATACCATTCAAGGAAAACAAGGAAAAGAAGTGCAAGGGATTCTAGTAAATTACTATTACAAAATTGTTGTGCAGTGAATGATTCCTTTTTTTTTTCTCTCCCCTTCTCTTGAGTACAACACAACTCACATACACATAACTAGACTCAACCTCAGACCTTCAACATGCTCAATTGAGTTTTTTGTCGTTGAGCCACAAGCTTGTTTGGCACAGTGAATGATCTGTGGAAAAGGGAAGAATATATGCTGAGGCAATTTGCATATACAAATACAACTGCTGCTTGTTTGGTACAGTGAATGATCTGTGGAAAAGGGAAGAATATATGCTGACGCAATTTGCATATACAAATACAACTGCTGCGTTAACCAGCCTTCCACGAACTCATTATAATTAAAGTGGTCCAGCATTGTCATCTTTTTCTTGTCTCCATCAAGTATTTTTTAACTTGGTTCTTATGAATATAAGGCACGTTTGACTGTTCACCATGTTCATTTATGTGATCTGACGAATGTAAGTCTCATGCATATTTGGTCTACTCAACTATCATGTCGTTGAAAATTTGGTGAACAATAGATTAGTGTAGCATACAAGTAGTTAAAAACTAATGAAAATGAAATGTTATGTGCTAGTTGAATTGAACTTACTTGTTTGCTATACAGCTGGAGCCTAAAGGGCTCTTCATGGCCTAACCAATTACTAGTATCTAATACTATTAATTTTTTTAGTCATCTATTAATATTTTGAAGGAGAGAGGACGAAAACAACAACCATTCTGGTTGTGTTTTGCGTACATAGAAGCAAAAAAGCATCAAAGATCATTTGCAAATGAGTAGATTGGCTAGCATTTGCTATACTGTTGCCTTCAACTTCTCGATCTGTCTGCTGTTGCTTAGAGAGTGACTTTATCAAAGCTGTCCTATAATTGGATGACATTGTTATCGAGGACCCACTTTATAAACTTTTGTTATTCTCTCTTCTTCCCTTTTTTAATTCTCTAATCAATTTCTACCTAAGTGAACATTTTCATATCCTCACAGGCCACAGTTTCATTTCAATTTCATATATTTTATTTATAAATGAAAGCCTAATAGATTTGTAAACTTAGGCCCAAGGCTTAGTAACTTTTTAAAATTTTAATTTTATTAATCTTTTTCAATTGCATTTAATTTTATTTTTACATAAATGATTATCAAAGTAATTTTTATTAAAAAATTTAAAATGAAAAAATAATAAAATCATCATTAATTTTTATGATTTGATTTTTTAAAACAAACATGTTAAACTACTCATAGAAATAGAAAATAGTATATTACAGCTTAGCCATCATTAGAAAAACAAGTAAAATTTAGGTTGTTAAAATGAAAAATACACAAGCAAATATGCCATTTAATAAAAAAAAAAGTATTTTTAAAATTTATAATTATAAAAATAATATATTTATATATTCACATTATATATTAATATTATTTAATTAAATATTTTTTAATATTATTAATATATTATTTTTCAAAAAAGTACTTGCCAATAAAGGCACCGCTAACGATTTTCGGCGGACAACTAGTGGAGCTTGATAATTGTGTTTTAAATAATTGGATTAGCATAATGATAAGTGCTAACTTATGAAATGAGAATTGTTTTAGGAATATATTTCTTGAGATTATTTTCTTAATTTACTTCATATTAAACATTTATTTTTAAAAAAATTATACTATTTTAAATTTTATTAACTTAAAATAATATATTATTATATATTATAAAAATAATAAATACTTGAGTCAAATTCGGATATCCTCTTTGAATTAATGATTTACCTACTACTACTCTATTCTAAAATATTGAAAAGGTCAAGTGTGCAAATACTAAAAACAAGGCTACATTTTATTTGAGCTATTGGGCACTATTAAAAGTGAAGTCCAGCTGGTTTTCCCCTAAATTAGTTTGACCAACCATCTTTTTCAACTTCTTACACTATTTTCTACCTTGTGGGGTAAATTGGCTCAGTCCACTTGAGTAATGATACTTTGCACAAATTTTCATTCGTTTACTTTAGCATCTTTTATATTATACCATATATTTAATATTATTTAACAATAATATCGAATTTAAAAGTTTAGTTAATAAAGAATATTACATAAATAATAAAAATATATGCTATTTAAAATTTCGTATATAGTTTTAATGGTTTTTAAAAAGTTAAATAATTAATTTAATATATAACATAATATAAGTAATGCTCGCGTAAAACCTTTTTACGTGATATTATATTATTATTTTTCTGCCACTTTAGGTGTGAAGGTAGAAAGAGGAGTGAAATTTTATGGAAGCCCTTTTTGTTTTCTATATGAAACAGAATCTGCTGCTTTTAAGAAACAAAAACTGGGAGAAAGGGAAAGCATAGAAGAGAACATCATGACCTTACGTTATGGCCCAAATCCCTGTAAAAGTAGGTGTGAAAGAAATAAGTAAAAAAAATGTAATTAATATTAAAATAAAGGTGTATTTCGGGAATTCTCATTGTACCAATAAAAACATGTTATTTTTTGTTATTTTGGTAATAAAAAATAAAATAAAATAAGAGTGGGTCAATCAACTTGACTATATTATTAGAAGATACTGCCAAGCAAGGATATAAAAATATGTAGGATGAAACGCATTATAAATAGATTCAATTAATATTTTTTAAGATTTACTTTAAACCAATAAATTTATTTTAATTTATATTATTATATTTAAATTAAAAAATATATTGTTAAAAATTAATTAATTCTTTTTATTTTTAGTAAGTTTAGTTTTATACATAATTTTATTAGTTTTGTTTTATTTTCTTGAGAGCTTATTTTTATTTTCATTTCTTAATTATTAGGTATAGTTTATATATAATTTAAATTAAATAACGGCAAATAAGAGAAACGATAGAAAGATTTTCTTGATTAAGTGATTCAAAAAAATTGTTGAAAATTAAGAAATATTGTGAAAATTAATATCATAATTATGGAGCATGATATATTGTGTATCTACTTTTAGTATTAAAATGTATTTTTATTTTTTTAGTAAATAATTTTATATACTCAATTTGTTAAAATTAATTTATTAGTTATTTATTAATTTCGATCATGTCCGAATCATTAAGATAATGAAAATTTAGTTTTTTTGTTATATTTGTATAAATTATTTAGGTAAATATTTTTAATAATTATTAAATATAAATTATTTTCTATTTCAAAATTTCTATAAACTTTATCATTTAATAATATATTAATAACATATTTTTCATAATAAACTTTAAAATATTAAAATTAATTTTCATATAATTATCTAGATTTAATTTAAAAAGTTTGAATCAAAATTTGGTAAGACGATTGAAGGCATCAAGTTAAATTGATTGATTTGATTAATAAAAAATAGTAACCATATCAAATGTATTATTTATATATAAAAAAGAAAATCATTAATATAGATTTATAATTCATTACCCTTAATAATTCTAACAATTAGTTAAATTTCTATCATTAATTTTTCGTGCATCAATAGTGTTGTCTTTTTTATGTGAGTATTTTTATATAATTTTTATATAATAATATAAATTAGAGTAAATTTATTTATTTTTAATAATGAAGTGATTTAGAATGAATTAAAAAAAACTGAAATTATGTATTTGTAAAAACAATTAACTTACGAAGCACTTCATTTTAATATATATTAGGCATCGTCGGAAATATTTTGAAAGAATGATACACATTGTTTAATAATATTTACCAAAATAATGATTTCAGTTAATTAGAATATTATTTAATATTATAAATAATATAATGACATTATCTGTAAAACTAATGTTAATAATATGAATAAAAGAATGTCTATTGTTAACTCTTTTTTTCTTCAATAATTTATTATTAAATATATTCATTCAGTTTGTTTAGATTATTTCTTTAAAACAAAAAAAAAATTATTTAGTTTCTTTAACTTTATTTAATTTTTATTAATAAAATGCACTATATTATAAATATTTACATCACTGTATCTTTTAATTATTAGTTTAAATAAATATTTAAATAATTTAACTATCTATTATTGATAAAAAATAATTATCACATACATTTGAATTTTTATGTATTTATATAAAAATATTTAATAATAATTTATCTTGATATTTTTGAAGATTGGTTACAAATTTCATAACTTTCATTAGTATGATTTTCATGAATTTTTTATTCATAAGCTTCCATGACAATAATAATATGCCGAAATATACATCGTAAAATCTAATTTTCAATATTTTTATCTAAATCTTCCTGCCAAGAGTAAGATAAAATGCACACAGCTTGGATGACATTGATAATTATTTTCTTATCGGCTTAGCTCATAATTACATTTCCTTATAGGCTTAAGCCTTCAATGAATATATAATTTACCAAAAGAAAAAAACCACTTCGATATTGAATCCATCACAAAAAATATCATTTAAGATAGAAGGATTTCAGACTTTTCAGTATCGTGGCTATGGCAAGTAAGCCATTTATGCTTTAGTTTAGGTAGAGAGTAACTGGCATCTTTAAAACCCTAAAAATCACCCAGCTTAATCATAATTTGACGTAACAATATTAGGTGGGAATCTTCTAAGTACATTATCGACTCAAAATTCATATCTAAATGTTCATTTTTTTCACGAATTTTTGGTAGTTTTTTCTATTTTGATCGTAACAAAATTAACTAACAATTTTCTAATCATGTTTTTAATAACTTTAAATAGAAATAATTTCAGCATATTGTAGTATAATGACTACGATTTTTTTATCTAATTTAGATTTAGCAATATAAATTAAAATATATTAAAGTCTAATATGAAGTGGTTTATTTGAAAAATAAAATTACTTTTAAGATGTGTGAACTCTCATCTATCAATGGTCCATCAAAGTTAATGGCACTGAATAGCAAGCACTAAGTACACCCACCATCCCTTAATTACAATAATCTGTATGCCTCGTTCTTTAAATAAAGCCTAAAACAACTTGAAGATCCATCTAATCTAAACTAAACTATCTTTATAGCATCCATGAAAACCGTACATACGAATACAGTATACACATTGATATCATAATTAATACAATAAATACCATTAAACTAATTAATTATGCATCAAATAAAACAACCATAGTTTCAGAGAAAAAGCCATTAACCCTCAAACAAATATGACATTGTGGAAGTAATTAAAGACATGTCTCAAAAGGAGAAGAAAATAAAAGGGATTTTTTTCTTCTTTTTCACTGATCAAGAGCATTTGGGCCAGTACAATAACTCAACACATGACTCCAAACCCACTGAACCAAGAACCTCCGTCTGATCCCATTCATGTTGTACGTGGCACCATCTTGACGGTCAGCCAATAATTGACCCATGTAAGATCCACCACCACCAGTACCGTATATCCCCTCACAGAGATCTGCTATCTCAACCGGTGCGGTCGGGTCTTGCCCAGCGTACCAGGCATTGACCAACGGGTTTGTTGCCAGCTCAGCAACTTCATGGGCTATCACACTTATCATTCCATCCACACCTACATCACCGTTCGGCGACTTCACAGCCTTAAAACCCGCCATATATGCCGGTACAGAGAATGGGTAAGCACACACGCCGGGGCATTGTTTCGCTGAATTCCCAATCCAAGCGTACGGTAATGTGTACCCCACAATTGAAGGAAACGTGAAATAGTGAAACCCACACACATTTTTACAGAAATCTTCGACATAAACGTCGTCAGACGTTAACAGAAGATAGAGTCCGCTCTGTGGACTGACGGGTAACGGCTTGGTCTTCGCCGTTACGGCGCTTTTTATCACGGACTGTACGGACAAGCGCGTGAGCATTTTCCCGTGGGAGTAAAATCGGTCGTTTTTCTCCGAGCCAAGCTTGACGGTTTGCGTAATGTTGGCGCCGGTTTGGTCGGTGTAGAGTCGGACAGTCTTCCACCATTCGGAAACAGAAGGGTGTTTGGAGTTGATGGCTGAGATAGAATTGATGAATTCACGGATGATCTTCTTCTGGGACCTCTGCCACCGGCCGTACCATATTATGTGGACTGTGATATCAGCGGTGAGGACCGGACCCATATGGTATTTCAATCGTACGAATTCAGATGAGCCCTCGAATTTCTTTGAGCCTCCGTAAAGCTGCTCGGAGCTGTTGTGTGATAGGGAGGCGTTGGGCCATGGACGCCATGAAATGACTGGTTGGGATGAGAGGAATAGGGTAAGTAGGGTGAAACCGAGGAGCAAAGGAAGTGGTGAGTCTGGGAACCATCCGGTGATACCCTGGCGCATTATAGCTTTAGTGGCTGAGAGTGTAATATTGGATGGTGATTTATATCTCTAGCTTACAGTCTATATATATAGCTAATAAAATGTTTTGAAGTTTCAAATTATATAGAACATGAATGTTATAGATCGATAAATTGTACATATTTTCACACGTAATATCTTATTTATTGGTATATTTTTATTCGAAAAATATCAAATTTTTATTAATATTATCTAAAAATTATTTTTAATTTTTAAAATTATTACAAAATATAAAAAATACATTTGCACGAATATATGTAAAATTAATAGATATTAATATATAGAAAGATATTTTATGAAACTGGTTTAATTGTTAGTATAATTTTTGTTTTTATTTTTAAAGATATTTTGGTTTTAGGGAGGGCATTGGATTGCGGGTAATGGACGACAGACAGGTTCTTAAAATAAAGTCTGGGAAGAGATAGGAGTGGCGGGGCAGCTGGGGGCTACAAGTCTTTTTTCTTTTTTCTTTTTAAAGTATTACAAGAGGTAGTTTTGTAAAGTTATTATTTTTTTTATGTCCCCAACATATTATAATTAACATATTAAATATATTGATGTATATCTATATTATATTATTTAAAATTTATTTGATAAATAAACTTTTACTTTCATAAGACATTTAAATAAAAATTTCATTCAATATTTTAATTATTTGTTTGCTAGAACTATTTTTATTAAAAAAATATTAAATTGTAGTATTTATTAATATACCCACTTTATATAATCATTTTCAACATTATAATATATAATATGAGTAATAATTGATTTGTTCAAAATTACTCTGACTTATTTATACACATCATTTTCACACTTTTCAATATATTTTTTTATAATTTTAATTAATATATCATATTTCAAAATAAACAAATAAACTCATAACTTTCTATTCACACGTTGAATAAATTTTTTTTTTTTTTAACGTCCTTGCAAGTAACAACAATGCGGTTTTTTCGGTGTGATATAAAAGGGCGGGAATACGGGTGGAGGTACTTTTAGAATTGAAACTATATATTTAAATGATATAATATTAACATTTAAATATAGTAAATTAAATCTTTGGTAAAAGGATAATTTTGCAGAAAAGGGGATCACATGAGAATTTTTTTTAATTAAATAATAATTTTTATTTAATTTAAATTTATAAAAAAATTCAGTAATAACGTCAGAAGAATCTGGTTCAACTTTGGTGGGAGGAGGGGGGAGTAATAGTTCGTGATCGGGATCATACAAGCTGAATGAAGGTAGAATAGCAGGGTCGTATATGATGTATAATAAGATTATATTGTAAATAAAATTATATATGAGAATATTATATTTAAATAAAATAAGTTAATTTTAAACTTTAATTTATTAAAAATATTAAATTATATATAAAATAAAATGATATATCATTATTTACGTCTCTATCACAAATGAATAATTTCTGGTCGGTTGTCTTTTATATGAAGAGATATCTATCATTTACGGTGTCATAAAATACTTCCACCTTTCAGCCCACGCACAGTTTTGGCTTCGGCATGTGGTTTTTTAGTTAAAAATATTATTCTTAATTTTTTAAACATATTAATATCAAAATATCAAATCTAAATAATTATTAATAAACTTTACTTAAAAAATTAAAAATAACAATTATAAAATTTATTAGAAAATAGACTTTTAAAGATTTATAATGATATATTAAATAATCCATAAATATTTATAATTAGTACATTTTATGTTTTAAAAATGATAAAAAAATATTTTTATGAATCTAAATAATCATTAACAAAATATGCATAATTATTTTTATAAAAAACACGAAATCATAAATCGTAAAATTTCTTAAAAAATAGACTTTTAGATATTTCTAATAATATATAAAATGAATTATAATATTTTATGAAATAGTATAATTTATATTTCAAAATATATAATAGAATATAAACAGTATTCAATAAGATAGCATACATTCTCTTATAAAACTTAAAATTTTAAAATGTAACATTTGTTATAAAATATATTATTTCTTTTTTTAATAATGTATAAATTTAATTAAAAATTATTATAATCAATATAATTTAAATTTCAAATCTTGACCATATTTTCAACATCAATTATATTATATATTTTTTTAAATTATTATTTATCTTAAAGTTTTATATTTATCTTTTATTTTATTTTTAAAAAATCAGTTGTTAATTTAATTAATATTAACATTTTTGTCAATTTTGTAGTAATAATTAACAATTATATTTGATTTCTTCAATTTTTTTTATTTTTTAGCTTTTTAATTTAATATATATTTATCAAATGAATTATTGAGTTAATCATGAGTTCAAGTGACATAGTGAGATGTTCATTTAATTTCGTAAACTAAGTAAATTGTGCTTTTTAACTCATAATTGTAATGAATCAAATTTAAGGTGACATTTGATTCACAGACTTAAATCAGAATGAGAATGAAATGAAATAGAAAGAAAATAGTTTTGTTTGGTTTAACCACTGAAATCAAAGAATGAATGAGTATTACATTGTTTGGTTTACCAACTAAAATGTAAGGGAAATATTATATATTACCTTAATACCTCTATATTCAGTAAAATTTAAATAATATCATTTAATTATTATTTTTTCATTATATAAAATACATTATTGAAATTATTATTTTTTTAAATAATTATTACTTAAAAATAAAATATATTATTAAAAATATTATTTTTTTAAATAAAGTTTAGAATTTTGAGATTTGTGATTTAGAATTTAAAGATTTGAGATTTGAGATTTATAGTTTTGGGTTTTAAGTTTCTGGTTATATTTTAGGTTGAGATAAAATTAGAAAATAAAATTGAGATGATAATATAATCAACCCAACTAAACATAAAAGTTTCATTATATAAAATACATTATTGAAATCATTATTTTTTTAAATAATTATTACTTAAAAATAAAATATATGATTAAAAATATTATTATTATTAAATAAGGTTTAGAATTTTGAGGTTTGTGATTTAGAATTTAAAGATTTGGGATTTGGGATTTGAGATTTATAGTTTTGGGTTTTGGGTTTCTGGTTATATTTTGGGTTGAAATAAAATTAGAAAATAAAATTGAGATGAGAATATAATCAACTAAACCAAACATAAAATTTTCATTATATAAAATATATTATTGAAATCATTATTTTTTTAAATAATTATTACTTAAAAATAAAATATGTTATTAAAAATATTATTTTTTTAAATAAGGTTTAGAATTTTGAGATTTGTGATTTAGAATTTAAAGATTTAGGATTTAAAATTTGAGATTTATAGTTTTAGGTTTTGGGTTTCTGTTTATATTTTAGGTTGAGATAAAATTAAAAAATAAAATTAAGATGAGAATGTAATTAACTCAAACAAACATAAAATTAAAAAAAATAATTTTTTATTATATTTTATTTTAATTAATCAAACATGATTTAAATGAAATAAGATGGATTGAATAGTTAATCAAACATCTCTAACTAACATTGTATGGGGGAAAGAGAAAGAACTGAACGTGGAAATGCTACCAACTTGAGATAACATGGTAACTTAAAAATCATATATTTATTATAAAAAATAAACAAACAAACGTCACTAACTAGAGAAGACGAATATATAAAATTTATTACTTGGTGCAAACATGTAAAGGGAAAAAATCGAAAATGGCATTCATAAAGGAACAAGGATTGCCTACAGTGGGTGATTATTTTGAGTACAAATATATGGTATAAGACAAATACATTAGTTCATGGTTAAACATATTTAGGTTTATATAATGTTATTGAGTGAGCTCGTGACAATCTAAAATAATTTAATAGTATAAACATTTTAACCATCATTATTATTAATAGTGACAAAGGCAAAATTTTCTTTCATATAGTGAGCACCGTGTAAATAACAAATAGAAAAAATAAATATTATATTAACTAAAATAATTATTTTCGACTAGTATTCATTTCTTAAACATTTGTATCATAGCATCGAGATGTTATAATTAATGCTATTAAAAATAAGCGCCACTAGGGTTACATCGGGCTTTAATTTGATATAATATTTTATTTAAAATAATTTATTAATTTTTAGTTTATATTTTTTATTTTTAAAAAAATTTAAAAATAATTAATTAAAAAATTATATTTAATGTGATCGTAATTTAACAAATTGAATATATTTATTAATTTTGATTTAAATTTTTACAATTTAGTTAACCTACTTTTATATTTATGACTAAAGTGTATTAATGTGAAGAAACGTGATTAATGTATTAAATTTATGAAAATAAAATAACAAAATGTTATGTTATTAATTTATTATGTAAGAAATAATTAATTTTTTTTTGAATAGTTGAAGATTAAAAAGTGATTATTCTAATTTTATAACAAAACTAATATTTTACCCCATGTTTGGTTGGAGTGAATGGAATGAAATCAGAATTAATTCTTTCCATTTTGTGTGTTTGTTTGGACGTAATAGGCTAACGGAATGAAATCGATTATTAAAAGAGATGGAATCATAATTCCTTCTCCCCTTTTGGTAATCATAATTTCATTCTCATCTAAACTTTTTTTCCAATTTTACCCTAACCTAAAATATAACCTTAAACTAAAATCCCAAATTCTCAAACCCAAAATTCCAAAACCCAAAACCCTAAACACAAAATTTCAAAACCTTAAACCCTAAACCCAAAATTCCAAAACCCTAAACCCTAAACCCTAAATCCAAATCCTAAAATCCTAAAACCTAAACCCTAAAACCCTAAAACCTAAACCCCAAATCCCTAAACCCTAAATCTTAAACCCCAAATCCCTAAACCCTAAAACATAAATCCCAAAACCCAAAATCCTAAAACATAAATCCCAAAACCCTAAACCCTAAACCCCAAATTCCAAATTCTAAAACCCTAAATCCAAATCCTAAAACCTAAACCCTAAATCCCTAAACACTAAACCATAAACCCCAAATCCCTAAACCCTAAACCCTAAAACATAAATCATAAAACCCTAAATCCTAAATTCCAAATCCTAAAACCCTAAACCCTTTTTAGAAAAATAATAATTTTAACCCTAAACCTTAACCCACAAATATAACCCCAAATCTTAAATCCCTAAACCCTAAATCACACGTCCCAAACCTCAAAACCCTAAACTTTATTTAGAAAAATAATAATTTTAATAATATATTTCTTTTTTATTAAGTAGTAATTATTTAAAAAAATAATGATTTCAATAATATATTTTGTGTGACGAAAAAATAGTAATTAAATAACATTATTTGAACTTTACAGCATGTAGGGGTATTAAGGTCATTTACAGCTTTTTTCATTCTATTCTAGTGGCAAACCAAACATTGTAATCCTGATTCTGAGCTTGATTTCAGTGGTCAAACCAAACAACATTGTTTCTTTTCCATTCCATTCCATTTCGATTCCGATTCCGATTTCATTCCACGAACCAAACGCCACCTTAATACCCAATGATTTGATGTAGTTTTATTTTATTAATTTAATTATTTTTGTACTCTTCGTTTGAATGAATGAAATACAATTTTTTTAAAATATATATATACATAAATAAGACTTGAGTTGTATAACTTCAACATGTTTAAATGAATTATGTGTAGTTGTGTTATTACTTGTTGTTTATAATTTATGATTTTTATATTTAATAATTTATTTATTAAAACATGTATAATTTAATATCATCTAATTTTTTTTCTAACTGTACCACTGGTTAATTATCATTTATCCATCGATCTCACACTCAAATGAATTTTCACGGTTCTTATGATAAGTAATGCTCTCTTTCATAGTAATAATTTAACTATAAAATACGTAAATTTGTGAATTTAATAAACTAATGCATATAATAAATTTTTTTTATCTCTTCCATAAATTCATGATATAAGACATATTAATGAATAATTTCATATTTTCCACAATAAATCTATCATTGAGTTATTGAAGTTGTACATTTATAACAATATAAAATAATTCCATTTGACAAGGATACACATTTGTAATAACTTTAACTTTACATCTTGATTAACCAAGAGAAACTTGTAATCCATATTTAAGACTTCAATGTGATGTTTTTTATAAAAGGAAAAAATCTCACAAAACAAGTAATCGCATTTATCGTATCTCATCATTTGCAATATTTTTTCCTATATTTTAACACATTTTATAGCATTTTAATAATTTCTCTACGAAGCATGTAATAGCAATTAGATTTGAATGTAAGACTCAAAATTAAATAATGTAAAATTATAAACATAAAACATTAATGAGAAAAATGCACTATAATTTATTAGTTATGCTAATAAGAGTAGTTTAATATTTTTATGATTTTTTAAGCATTTATTATTTTTATTAAGAAAAGTCACGATACAATGACAAATAATTAATTTTTTAATTTTTAATCAATTTTATAATAATTATTACCAATTTAAAAAAATGAATCATAAAATTGATATCTTAATAACAATAAAAATATATGAAAATAAAATAAAATTATAAATTTTTATTCTTAATTAACTTATTTTTTTTCTGTTAAGTATCCTTGTCTCACATCGACTAAGAACAAAGTAGCAAAACTGTTTATAAACTTAGACAATCATTAACTTAATAAGATCTTATTAGGTTGAGTTAGGCCTGACTTTCTAGCATGTTATGAGAGCTGAGCCTAGTCTCTATGTGCTTGGACGTAATTGAGCTCTACCATGGTCTCACCATAGCGTTAATATTTACCTTTGTCCACTGTATGGAGGGGGGTTGTTAAGTATCCTTGTTCCACATCGACTAGGAACAAAGCTGCTTATAAGCTCGAATAACTCTTAACTTAATGAGATCTTATTGTGTTGAGTTAGGTCTCAGTTTATAACATTTTCAAAACTAAAGTACTATAAAACACTTTTTTTAAAATTTAAGTAATTAAATAACATAAATTTCATAACCTAAAGGTACTTATATGACAATTTCTTAAAAAAAATAATAGGACTCCTCCTAATCATTTATAAGTGTAGTTTTCTAGCAATAGTCGTCTTTCAAATATAATTGTGTAAATTTGATGTAATATATAAATATGATAAAATATCTAATACTAAAATACTAATATAAAAGGAATGTAAATTTTATATTATTTATAAATATTATATTAATATATTTATTAATGAATATGTAATATTTTTTTATATACCAACATTTCAGTATAAGTCATTTTATTTCTCTATTTAACTCGTTTGTCTTTTTTTATTGTTGCAAGGTCAATATATTAATTTTTTGAGCTCATTAACTTTTTGCTCGACCCATATTCTACTAATTTAAACTTTAATATTATCTAAATATTGTATAGCATATAATTAACATTAATCATACATTCTTGAAAAATTAACCCTAAAAAAATATACATCTCATAGTAATTATAAATATTATATTAATATTTTTTGTAATCGATACAAATTTTTTTATATATATGCATACAAATTTTGTCGGGCCACTATTCTCAAAAGTCTTTTTTTTTTATACTTTCTAAAATGTGAAAATAAGGATAAATAAAAAACATATAAATCTTGAACTTTAATGTTTTATAAAAATTATTAAAATAATATTTTTTAATATTTATTTTTAAAAATAGAAATAAAAGATTAAATGATATAATTTAATTTAAAAGACTGTATAGCTTTGCTCCCATTTGTTTGTAAAATTTAGTATAAATTTTGAAGGTAGACAATTATTTTCATGGAAATGTGATATATTTTTTACCACTCTTAATTGTGTTTACAATTGAACAAAAAAATAACTGTATTAACAAATCAGAAACGGTGGCATGCTAAGATTGAAAAAGATAATATGGAAAATATACGCTGACTCAAAATATTATATTTTAATTCTATTTAACTCTAAATTTAATATATTAAATTTTTGAGCTCATTAGCTTTTTGCTTGACCCATATTCTACTAATTTAAACTCTAATACTATCTAAATATTGTATAGCATATAAGTAACATTAATCATACATTATTCTTAAAAGATTAACCATAAACAAATATATATCTCATAGTAATTATAAATATTATATTAACATTTTTCTTAATAGATACAAATTTTTTTATATATATGCATACAAATTTTGTCGGGCCACGTACTATTCTCAAAAGTCTTTTTTTTTTTACTTTCTAAAATGTGAAAATAAGGATAAATCAAAAACATATAAATCTTGAAATTTAATGTTTTATGAAAATTATTAAAATAATATTTTTTAATATTTATTTTTAAAAATAGAAATAAAAGATTAAAATGTATAATTTAATTTAAAAGACTGTATAGCTTTGCTCCCATTTGTTTGTAAAATTTAGTATAAATTTTGAAGGTAGAAAATTATTTTCATCGAAATGTGATATATTTTTTACCACTCTTAATTGTGTTTACAATTGAACAAAAAAATAACTGTATTAACAAATCAGAAACGGTGGCATGCATGCTAAGATTGAAAAAGATAATATGGAAAATATACGCTGACAAAGTGACTCAAAATATTATCCATTTGTTCAATGTATGTTTTTTTTTTTGTGTATAAAATATTTGCACTCCTTTGGTCCACAGATTAAATGTTTGATTTTTTTTAATAACAGATTAAATGTTTGATTAGTACTATAATATTATACCTTTCCAAGAACTGAATGGCATGAAGCTATCAGAAATGAACCAACGAATTGATCTTAAACATTATAGAGAACTGAAGAAGCACTCCCCACTATCACTATAAAACGAATAAGAGAATGAACGTTGAAGAAAAGAACAATTTTAAACCTAGTACGTGATCACTGTTTTAATCCTTCCATTTCAAAAGTGTTCGATTCAAATTTAAACTCCAAGTCGGAAAAGAACACATTATCAGCAATTAAAATGCATAATTTTAAAAAAATAAAAACATTATCATCGAAACTAAATTTAATCTTTATCATCATCAAACTTCTAGCTATCAATAAAGATGTATTATTGATAGGTTAATTTTATTTTTTTTAAATATGTCTTTTAGTTATTGATTCTTTATTTTTATTTTTAATTATAAATAATATTTATATTAACTTACTTAACGCATGGACGGCATAGAATAGATATCCAACCGAAAGAATAACCTAGTTTACCACTTAATCTAATAAGTGAAAATAAAAAAGAGAACTCAAAGAAAATAAGAGGGGATAAATAATGAGATTAAAACCCTATTAAACGAAAAATATGAAATAATAAGCATTTTTTAAGCTCATAATCGAATTGATTAAACATTTTATAACGTGACAACATGATCAGTTCTAAATTTTTTAGTCTCTAAATTTAAGAAAATAAGTTAATTAAAAATAAATAATATTATTTTATTAAATATATATTTTTCTTATCCAATAATAAAACATTAGCTGTTAACAATAATAAAATTAAAATTCAAGATGAAAATATATAAAGAAAAAAATGAACAATGATAATAAATTTATTTAAATATATTTTTTCGTAAAAATAAAAATTAATAAATTATTAAAATATAAATAGCTATAGTAAGTAAATATTAAAATAAATATTTTATAAAAAATATATTATATTTTCGTTTTATTTTAAAAAGAGACACTAAATAATTATATTAGTAAGGGTTAGAAGTCGTACTATCTACTCCATAAATCAATAGAATAATATTATGTTACATATACAAAGAAGATTTGAACACCAAACATACTACACGTTTAAATGAAAAAATCCTACTGTCACTTAATCATTATTAAAGTATTGAATTCTAATATTTTTTATTTCTGATGAGAAACAACTTTTACGATTTGACAATCTAAATGCACACGACTTTAGTTCAAGAGACTTGATTTACACTTGTATATATTCTTTAATATAGCAAAGAGTTGTTATAGCTCATTAAATTAGTCTTACATTTTAAAATTAAAGTTTTTAATCATTTTATTTTAAAAAAAATAGTCAAAATAAAATAAAATATTTTTGAGCATTTTTTTTCTAAATTTATTACATGATTTTATTAATATAAATTATAGTTATTATTTTAATAATTATTCTCATCATCCAATAATAATCATCTTCCAATAATAATCATCTCGTATTATCAATAAAGTGAATATAAGTGTGTGTTTAACATCCTCACATGGATGGGTTATTTATTCTTTATTATAATTTTAAAGAATTTGTTGGGAATAAGTATTCTTCACTAATAAATAATATATATATTTTTATATATCTTATCTTTTAAATTAATCAAATCAATAGTAAAAATAAAATATATTTACACATTGTATTTAATAGATATTAAATATAATGTAAAAATTATAAATATAATTAAATTATTTGTTTTAATAGATGTTAAATAATTAAAATAAAATATATTTTTAATTATAATATTGTATTTAAATTTATAGCAATTAATAACATGTTAATTTGTCTTGTAAGTACCAAAACTGATAATAAAAGTATGAATCGTTATTATAAAATTGATAGAACACGAAACACCAAATAGATGACTAAAAATTGCTAAATCAATTACTTAATACCACTTAAGGTAGATAGAACATCCATCCATTGTCGTTATAAAAAAAATCATTAAATAAACATAAACCGTTATTAAAATATTATAAAGTTGATGATTCCTAAAAAAAAATTTGATCACCAAGTTGTGCTAATTCCATACATGGAACATATAGTACTTATATCCTCGTGGTCAGTGGAGAAAACCCACCATCATATCAAATCTGTCATAAAATTAAGATCCTTTTGCTTCTTTCCTTATCAGAGAAGGGTCCTCCTTATAGGACAGTGAATGTAATCCGATCCACAAAGATATTTGCTCCATCGTGTTTTCTTTTTAGATGAAACTTTTGAATTTTATCGACGGTTATCCATCATGGTCAAGAAAATCACAAACAATACTAACCCCAACTTCGATTTATATACTATCCATTTATTCACCTAATTTTACTTTCAATTCTCCTAAAAAAAACATATATTATTTACCTTATAAAATATATACAATGAATAACATATTTCTTTTTTATGTTCTTAAAATTTAATATATGTTTTCTTCTAAAATTAAAAATAATACTAATTATATTATACAATTAAACATCTTTAATTAAAATAATCTAAATAAAATATTTTTTTAATTAAAATGTTATATATAGAAAATTTGACAGGGCAATGAATATAATCCGATCCATAAAGATTTTTTCCATTGCGTTTTCTTCATGGGTGAAACTTTTGGATTTTATCAACGGTTATCACGAAATTGATAACACTAACCCCATTTTAATCTATCTACATCTCTATTATTCAAATAATTGAATAATTTTAATTCTGTTAAAAAAAACATATTTTATTCATATTATAAAATATATGCAACGAATAACATATTTTTTTAATATTTAAAAAATAATACATATTTTCTTTTAAAATTAAAAATAAAAATAATTATACCATACAATTAAATATTATTTTTCTATTTTAAATAAAACTAATAATCATTTAAACCTAAATTTTTTTATAAATAATAAATCTAAATCAAATGACGACAAAAATAACATTGATTAATACATCTTTAAATCACGGAGTAAATCGCGGAGCTGCTAATTATGATGTAGAGTGAGTAGCGGTTGTAATACAACAGAACAAGTTCAAAAGCGACGACTACCCTGCTACAATACTGGTCTCCACCAATTTTAATCAGACTATTGTGGGCCAATTTATACAGAAAAAATAAAACTTCGGAGGGGCCAAGCCTTTGAATATGACGTTAATCAGACAAAAGGAGGACGCGTGCACTTGATAAGTGTGTCGCTATACGCACCTCACGCGCGTGTTCAGGGATGGTTGGACAAGCTTGCGAAAACTTTGGGACTTCTGCCGGAAGTCCAGTGAAGGTTAAAACAAAACTCAGACCACAGCTCTCATTTGGTATAAAGTTGGCAGTTATTGTACGCATGATAGTATGAATACTGCTTGTGAAATTGGCTTCTTTTTTATGTACTATTTCATTCTTTGGATGACACCTAGTATTATACTTGTATAGTGTATTTTTAAATATGTGAGAAAAAAAAATACCATGTCATTCAAAGACGAAAAACAAATGTATGAAATAGTGAATAAAAAATATGCTCAGCATTCAGTTGGCAAAAAAGAAAAGAAAAGAAAAGAAAAAATGCTTAGCATACACATGTTGTTCTCGTTGAACTCTGGAGATACCAAGTGCGGTGTGCAAAGTTTATCAAACTCAACCCCAATCAATCAATCAATTATTTAGAGTTACAGAATAAGTATCGAGATTTAATTGATGTACACAAACCTATATATACCCTTGCTAAGTCGGTACTCAATTTTATAACTTCAACTCAATTATGATATCACAAAAAATTTATGATGCATTGCACAAATCACAAAAGAATAATTACAGATAATTTGTATTTAACTGATACTATATTTCACCTGCGTTCAACAGTTCGAATAGTCAGAGTCTTGTGAATTAAAACTTTGAGTGAATATATAAAAAATAATTTTTTTAATATTGATAATAGGAAAGGGACAATAAAACGTCAAATTTAAATAAAATATACAAAAAAATATTATTATTTAGATCGAGATAAAACGGAAATTGAAACTATAAAAATAAATAAGATGATAAAATGATACACTAAAATATTTAAGTTTTTTATTGAATGATAGAGATAATGATTAAAATAACTCTAACCTTCCATTAATAAAGTTTAGTTATATACAAACCATGTGATAATTTAATTAAAAAAAGCACAAGCATTTTTCTTAAAAAACAAGATTAAAAAAAAATACTTGTAAACTCTAGAAATAAGTGACCCAACCTAATATACTACGAAACTAGGATGATTCCTTACCCTCATTTGTAAGGCAGTTTTTAAATGAAATTTTTTCAACAATAAACCTCATTTAATGTGAAAAGATAGAGGGTAATAAGAATCATTTTATTTTTCCATTTTATGTTTGGCAAGTGGACCATCATTATGAAACATATAAAAAAACACGTTCATTTTTTGCTTTCTTCCTTTGTTCATGTTTAGAAAGTGATGAATCTTTGGAAAAATATAATGAACATAGTTTTCTCTTCAGGTTTTCCAATTTCAGAAATTAGAGTTGCACAATCTCTCAAATGCATTTAGATTCAACTCATTTTGGTACGAAATGAACATGAGTTACAAAGCAAATATGATGTAGAATGTTTTAGAAATGAAGCAAGATATGAACTAGAGAAAAATGAAGGAAAAATGAAATCAAAAGGTTAAAGTCTTCATTCTTCTCTAGTTCATTTCTTGATTCATTTCTAAAACCTCCTACATAAGACACAAGTCAATAAACTTTAATTTTTTTTCATCCCACCTTATTAAGGGTTGAAATTAAATCATAATAACTAGTAGTAGAAAATAAAATTCTAAAGCCAAATCCAAAAGCCTCAGTACCAGCTATCGTACCTCTTGAAATTAGAAAAGACGTCAAAATCTTCCAACAATCAAGAATATCATATGGACATGGCCAAACAAGTCCACAAACTAAGGCAATATATCAAATCTAAGCAACAAGCGTGCTGGCAGTGGTTGACTCGCTGCAAAACAGAGGCCAAGTCAGTAGAAAACAATGTCAACTAAGTTGAAGCTACCTACAGGATCTAGGCCCAATTCGGACCATGCTACATTAGTGATATTCAGACAAGAATATCAGATTCATAATGCAAATTAAACTTATAAACCTTTGGAAGAATCAAAAATCAAGAAAACCTTACAAAATAAATCAACTGTCAAATTGGTAACATACAGAAGAGATCCAGAGACTCAATGCAGTGATCAAAAGATGCAGAGCAGTTCCCTATCATCTAACAATTTGACAAGCTGTTCAGTCAGTCACATGCAAATCATTTGTCTAAATACATGATGCACTGGAGAATTTCAAATGAATTTTAATTTCATATGCCCAAAAGTGGAAAAGAGGAAAATCTGAAGAAATTAAATTAACAAATCATTTGACTTAAGAAATTTTAACTTTTCCTCTGTTAAATATTAATAACATCATGTATAAAAATGTTGAAATAAGAGAAGTGAGTTAGCTTACTATTTCCAAACTGGAGGAAGCTTCTTTGTCTTTTTGTAGTAGCGAGCAAGCCTATGGATCCTGCTCTCAACCAAAATCAAACGGAACTTGGAATCCTTGTCCTTTCTGTTCCTGTCCAGATGCTTCCTGATTGAAACAGCCTTCTTGATAAGATGATATAGATCCTCAGGAATTTCAGGAGCAAGACCTAAACAGAGTTAAAAGACATAAGAAAGAGACACAACTCTCATTTTAGGCTAAAAGGAACCAACAAATCATTAATTATCAGTTATTCACCAACAAAACTGATTAATTATTTCTTCTACATCCTTTACGTTTACAAACGCCAATAAATCGCGTTACATTTATAACTAAATAAAGGTATTCAATCTGAAAAATCCAAGTAAAAAAGTCCCGAGTTTCAAAATACAAGTAATGATCTTTAATATTCCCCACCTGATCCAATTAGACATGAAATATTAAAAAAAAATCGCATAGAATAAACGAATTAAACAGTATTGGGAGTCTCCTCAATAATGATTCTTCAATCTTGCAAATCATCAACAATTACACAGTAGCACACACCCAAAATTGAATATTGGACGCAAAAACAAATATAAAAGAAAATGGAATAATTACCGTGGGCCTTGAGAATACGCAAAATCTTGCTTCCAGTAACACTCCTGACTTGAGTAATACCGTGAGAGTCGCGAAGAATCACACCAATCTGCGATGGTGTCAGACCCTTCTTGGCAAACTTGCAAATGTTCTCTTCAACCTAAATCCCAAAAGCTAATTCAATTAACATAAATGGCAACAAAGAAATACATTCAAAAAATTAGTTATTAATTTTTTTACATCCTGAGAAGATATCTTGAGCCAAGTAGGTGGACTTCTCTTGTAGGGCAGAGCTGAGGCAGAGATACCCTTCCTGTAGCCAACATTAAGAAGAAAAAAAAGGCAGCAGAATTAAATACTGAAGGAGCTAAATATTGAGAGATACATGGATATCATAAAACGTACCCACGACTGTGCATACGACCCATAGTGGTGGCGTTGGTGGTCGAGCTTCCGCTGCTTCAATGTCGCTTTGAACCGGCAATTGCAAACCCTAGCCTTTTTTCTATTTTTTTTTATTTTTGAGAGTTTACATGAATACTACTATATTTTGTACCGTGTATATGATTAGGAATTGATAAATATAATGTAATATTAATCTTAAATTTTTTACTTAACAAAATAAAATAAAAAATAATTCTTTAAATATAAATTTTTAAATTATTTTTATTATAACTAAAATTTTATGTTAAAATATTTTATAAATTGATTTATAAAATACTATTAAAATTAATAGATAATTAATTTATTACTTTAATAATCAATAAATATATAATATTAACAATCTAATATACAATACAATAAGAATATAATATAAACATAAATATTTTATCAAAATATTGGCAATAATTACATCAATTTATTTAATAAATTAATCAAATATAATGTAATAATATATTAATTTATTAGATTAATTTTTTTATTATTTAAAAAATTAATCAAAATAAATGATAAATATAACTTGATTTAATTTAATAAGTATTCTTTATTTAGAAATAATTTATATTATCTGATTATTTTTTTAATTGATACGAGATATGATATGATATCGACATAAAAATTATTAATTTAATAAAAATATGACGTGGTCATAAGTGAATCGATCAAATACTTATTAAATAGATAATTATAAATAATATAAACTATCAAATTTTGGTAATAATAACAATTGCATTATATAAAATATCATTTTATAAAAAATGTATTTATTATGTAGATATTTTGATATTTATTGATATAAAAATGTATTCATTATATGGTCATTTTTTATATTTATTAGTATAAAAAATAAAAATATGGTATATTCATAAAGTAAAAAAAGTTTAAAAATATAATTATAATATATAATTATTTTAATATTTATTAGTGTAAAAAAACAAAAAAAAATATAATATTTGATGTTCTATCAAACATTACCTCTTTTTATATATAAAGGCATTATTTCCAAACATAACAATAATGGATCGATAATGGGAATAATTTTGAGTATCTTGTAATTAATTTAATTGTTAATGTATAATGAAAAATAATATATTTTAATAATAATAGCAAATATGTTTATTCCTTTTGTACTCTTTAAGAATACATTATAATGTTCTAAATATTTTTTTGACTAACCAATAATGCTCTAATTTTTGTTCATATTTATATAATTTTTTATAATTTTTTTACTTGATTTGATTTGGAAGTAAAAAAAATTAATTTTTTTTATAATTTTTATTTTAATAGTATAATTGTGTTGATTTTACTATTCAAATAAACATTATAATAATATTATTTTCATTGAATTTTATTTCTATTATTATTATTATTATTATTATTCTCCTTAATCAAGAATAACCTACAATTATTTTAGTTTTTTTATAAATTTTCAAGGATTCTATCCATTCTTTTTCAATAAAAAATAAGAATTTGAGAAAATAATATAAAATAATATCTTAAAATTTATAATTAAAAAAATAATATTTTTTACCTTCATTTAATATATTTTTTCTACTAAAAAATATGATACATCATTTTATTTTAAATACTTTTCAAATTGATTTATAATTATTTATAATGATTTATGTTGAACATCGTTTAATTATATTACATTTAATATTATTATATGTTATTTTTATTGTTATATATTTTAAGATTTTTTTTTATAATTTATTTTAAAAATCATTTATTATATTTTCACATATTAAGTACCTTTAGAGTTACTTTATTCGTAGATTCACGAGGATATTTTAGCCATTTTGATTTAACAATAAACATTTAAGTAATTATCTCTATAAAAATGAGATATTTTAGTTACTTTTGAATTGTAAAATACTATTTTATTAACAAAAATCATGACATAATAATAAAATGAAATAAATAATACAATTTTTTTAAATTAATTTTGTATTTATATTTTTTGGACACTTTTTTATACAATTTTTATAGTATTTTGATCAGAACTATTAACTTTATAATATTAGAAATATAAACAATATAAGTTATAAAATTTCAAGATCATTAACATTGAAAACACATAGATAAACTCACTCTTGTACATTATTGTGAGAAGTTAAATGATACACCTTTATAGTATTAATTAGAGATGAGGCCATTGTTGTGGACTTCGAATATGATAGCATTGAAAACACAAGAATAAACGGACTCTTTTCCACTAGTATTAGAAATTAAACATACACCTCCGTAATATTAATTAGGGATGTGTCAACAATTGTGGCATTGTCGTGGTCGTGGTCTTCGAAGACCGTGGATTAAAGAAAATTCATCTATATAATTTCAAACCATTGATCTTCTAATTACCTAACTTACGTAGTCTTATTTTTTATATCGTAAAATGTGCAGTTTCGATACAAACATAATACATAAAAGTGTCAAAAAATACAAAAAATTTATAAAATATAAAATTTATAAAAGAAATACGAAAAAATAAAAATATTATATTATTTAAATTATTAAAATAAAATAATAATTTTGACATGTGTTTAATTTATTATTATGTTAGAATTTTTTATTAATAAAATTATATTATATTATTTAAAAAAAAATTACCTAAGTGTACATTGTACATAATACCCAATTAAACTGTGTTTAAGGCCTAATCTGCCCATTCTATCGCGACTTATAAGAAGCGGTTGTGCTGAGAATGACGAAATTTTGTTTGTGACTTATAAATGTAAATTTAAAATTTAATTTTTAATGTTATTGAAAAATAGAATAAGATAGCTTACATAATTAGGACAATTTTATTGAGATTCTTGATGGTTCAGTTTTTTCCACTAGCAAGTAAAAAAAAAAATACGTGAAAATAAAAAAAATTATTTAAATTAAAAATAAATTTATATTATTAATTTTTTTATAAATCAATAAATTATATCATTCACTATTTATATTAAATTTTTAAAAAATATTTATAGTTTTGATATTTATTGAAATACATAAGATAAATCTATATTTTTATTACTTGTTCCATGTGATTACATGTAGTTGAGTTATTAACTTCTTATTGTTGGGAAGCAATAAAAATAGTTTCATAAAACTTGTGCTCAAAATAATATCACAACTTGTATTTAATTTATATATTTTTATTATTAAAAAAATATTTTATTATTTTACATGGAAGATTGTCTAATTAGTTTCCATTCAAATAAAAATATAATCACTTAAATTCGTTTAATATCAAGTTTCATTCATTGAACTACATTCATTAAAAATGTTATTTTTATTGTAATAAGTTTTAATTATGTTACTTTATTTAATTTATATTATTTTTTTATTTTTTAAAAAGATTAAAGAAAATTAATCACACATAACTTCAAATGTAATTATTATAATAATAAATAAAAATTTAAAGCCAAAATTAATAATAACATAAAAAAATAAAACTAATTTATAAGAGTTTAAAAGCATTTAAAATAAATTATATCTTATTTTATACTGGATTATCCTATATTATAAATACATAATTTATTTGTTAAATGATAAGTAAATTTTTAATTATGTCAAGTAAATTTTTATTTTTTAATAAATCATTGTAAATTGTTTTTCTCCATCTAATTAATTGATTAATTAATTTCTTAAAATGTCACCAATAATAGAAAAATAATTATTCAATAAATAAAAATAATACATATCTTTAAAAATGAGTAGAGATAGTAAAAAATATGATTTATTGTTTTATAAAATAAATAAATAATATAACATTAGTTTTAATTTATAATTTTTAAAGGATATTTTAATAATTAAAAAAAATTTGATAGAAAAATTAAAGTTGTTATTAATTAAGATTATTTTTGATAATATGTATAACTTAAATTTCATTAGATATATTTTTAAAATATTAGGAGTATTCGTGAAAAAAATGTAAAACTCAAGAACATTCATGATATTTTTCATTAAAAAACGATATTGTTAACATTTACGGTAAGATCTATTATTATCGAGGTATATTTGTAAATGTTCAATAAATATTAAGTATACTTGAATATATTTTTCAAAAATTGAGAATATTAGTAAAAAACTTCATAGGTATCATTTTATTTTATAATTTTTAAAAAATATTTTAGTAATTTAAAAAAATTGAAGAAAAAAGATAATTGGATAGAAAAGTTAATGTTGTGATTAACTGATATTATATTTGATAATATATTGAGAACATTCGTGAAAAAAATACAAACCTCATAGATGTTATTCATATTTTTCATTAAAATAAATGTAGTATTAATATTTATCGTAAGAATTGTTGCTAATGAGGTGTATATGTAAATATTTAATAAATTTTTAAAATATTTGAATATATTTTTAAGAAGTTAAAGATATTAATAAAGAAAAACAAAACTTTAGGATTTCGTTACATAAAAAAGAAAAAATAGTTAGTAAAGCCTAACTAAAATACTAGGGAAGAAGATTTTTTAATTACATACTCAAACTGGATAAATAATTAAATTTCACCGGTTTCAAAATCCAAAACATGTCTTTTAGATGCTTTGCACCCTCTTTTATCAATTTGACTAGGATTAAGGGGTGATAAGACGATAAATTTAGGGACAACATACAGTATATAACATAACAATTATTACGTACATTATTAGTTTAAATTAAATTAATTTGATAATTTAATACTTTTTATAATATTAAAAGTTATATATTTTAAAACATTTTAAGATTTTTTCTTAAACATGCATAATTTATTTTTCACTTTTTTTTATATTTTCATATTAAATTCTCCCTTTCTCCTTTTAAACTTATATTTAAATAATATTAAATATTAGTTGATATAAGAATTCATCAAATAACTTCATAATATTAGAAAACAAAACATTATTTCTAGTTTTTTATTTTTAAGCAAGTATTTATGTCAGTTATTTATTATTCTACAAATAATTAATTTTAATTAAGAACGTTATAGTTTAAAATAATTTTAACCGTAATAATTATATCTAATACGCAAATATTTTAACTTTATATAAACAAAATACATGAAATCGTGATTAAATAATCCAAATTGATTTTTTTAAAAATTATTGTTTTTAATGATTGTTACTTATTATTGTCACACGAATTAATTTTAATTAAAAATATAAAAGTTTTGAATAATTATGATTAAATTTTTTAAAATTTTATAAAAAGAAATAAAAAAATGATTAAATCATTTCAATTGAAGTCTTTTGGAATTTTTTTTTTAATTTTTAATTAAGTCATTATAATTATTATTTATTATATTAAAAAAATAATTTTGATAAAATAATTTTTTTGAATAAATATGAACAAAATAATTATATATAATCTTTAATTTTTTTAATATTATAAAAATAAAATTATAAAAGATTGATTAAATAATTTTAAATAAAATCTTTTAGAGTTCTAATTTTAATTCATAATTACTATTCTAAATAATTGAATTCAAATAAAAATATTGGAAAAAAATTATAAATATATGATTAAATAATCCTAATTTTAAAAATATAAAAAAATTGATATACCTTAAAATATTTAAATTGAAACTTTTTAGAATATTAATTTTTAATTTATAACTAATTCATATTAACTATTATTTATAATTCTAAAAAAAATTATTTTAATTAAAAATATTAAAATTTCAAATAACGTACAAATATATGATATATTAATACATATATAATTGAATTAGTTTATACCGAAAATATATTGATACTTGTAGTAAATATCATCTATCAAAATATGATATTTTACTTTTGGACTATGATAGTCATTTTTAAATAAAATTTAAAACTTAATAAAAAAAATAATGTTCCAATTTACTAATATGAGTTATAGAGATTAAAAAAAACAATTTTACATGAAAACGATAACCTAGTACGTATTTTACTTTAAATTTTGGTGCTATATTAAAGTCATCTTTGTATATTTTAGATATTTAAATTATTTTACTATTCTTTCTCTAAATTAGCATTGTGAACTGTATTCAAATTATTTTAGGCAATTTCTGTTTTTTTTTATGGAATAGTAATTAGGATATTGAAATTAATAATGTGAAAATAATACTTGAACTAGAATTTTAAAATTTCTTTCACAACTCTGGACTTGGTTAAAAATGAAGAAGTGCAAGTCATCATAGGCCCGCCCAAACAACACATAAGCAGGTTAACTTTCTAATTGAAGTGGAAAAAAAAGCCCAAATACTTGTCATATCATATTCGGTAACCTACGATCTCAACTAAACTCAGGTACCAGAGTTCATATTTTATCCAAACAAGGCAAAATGATACAGACGAATTCAAAGTCATAATGATGTGTTTGATGGTAGAGAATATAAAAGAATTAAAATTAATTGTTTTCTTCTATGTATTTGATTGTACTGAAAAATAAGTAAAATATAAAATCGATTCCCAAAGGAGAAGGAATCATAATTCTTTCTTTTCTTTAGGAATCATAATTCTATTCCTATCTTAATTTTTTTTTCAATTCTACCCAACCTTAAATATAATCCTAAACTCAAATCTCAAAATTCAAAATTCAAAATCCAAAACACTAAATCCCAAATCTTAAAACCCTAAACCTTATTTAGAAAAATAATAATTTTAACCCTAAACCTTAATACACAAATATAATCCTAAACCCCAAATTCTAAATCCCTAATCTCAAACCTCAAAACCCTAAACCCTATTTAGAAAAATAATAATTTTAATAATATATTTTCTTTTTAAGTAATAATTATTTAGAAAAATAATGATTTTAATAATATATTTTGTTTGATGAAAAAATAATAATTAAATGATATTATTTAAACTTTTCTGAATCTAAGGATATTAAGGTAATTTATAGTTTTTTTTATTCTATTCTAATGTCAAACCAAATATTATAATATTGATTTTTTTTATTCCAATGATCAAACCAAACGATATTATTTCTTTTTCATTCCATTCTTTTTCGATTTTTATTCTGATTCTATTACGTGAACGGAAAGAAAGTGGTACTCATTTATGCAAATGGTAATTTTTATTAGGATAAACTTATTTCTTTATTTAAAAAATATATTTTTAAATATTTTTATTTATATAAAATGTGTTATATAAATATATTTATTTGTAAAAAATGTGTTGATAAAATTAATTATTCATTCTATTTTTCGTTAAATATAATTTATAATTTAACTAAATGTGTGATAAAATATAAAATTTATTTTTAATTAATTTCTTAAAAAATTAATAATTTATAAAATTCAAAACGTGTGATAAAATATAATTTCATTTTTAAGTTTTTTACTCTCTTTCTCCATAATTATTACATGTTATTTACTTATTATTGATGCAGACTGAAATAATTTCTCATCTCTCACTCACGTCATTTCCTTACCAGTTGTAAACTTTTTGTTTCTATTCTTTAATTCCGTTTTATTTTGTTCAAATTCTATACCTTGTAACATAATATCGACGTGGTAGAGTCATGTCCTTCAAACCGGTATGTCAAGATGCTTGAAAAATTATATAACTAACCAAAAGAAAAATATCGTAAAAGAAGCAAATAAATTAAGGAAAGTGATGTGAAATGTTTCAATGAGCAAAATTGAAAGAGACAATTTATAGGATAAAGAATTCTAAAAAATATAATTTTAAAACTGTGTTAAAGATGCAAAATATAATGATTATGTAAATTCAATACCGAGTTATGATAAAAGAAAATAATAATAATATTTTTTTGGTCTTTATATTATATTATATTTATTTTAATAAATTATATTTAAAATTATACATATATTTAAAAAATATATGGTTTAATTATTTATTCAATAATAATTTTAATGTTTCAAATTTTGATTATTTATTTAAATAAATTATATTTAAAATTATATGTATATTTAAAAATAAATATCATTTAAATATTTATTCAATAATAATTTTAATGGTTAAAACTTTTGGTTTATTGTTAGGTAAATGGAATATGATTAAAACTCTCATTGCTTTTCAATACATAAAAAAAAATATTAAAACTTTCATAACACCCATACGAAGGAAGCCACCTAAGGTTACAAGTTGTAAGTTGTCCTTCTTGGCATTAATGACGTTGATAAGTCGCATTGAGGGTTATTCGACTCTATCAGACTGTAACGTAACCATTAATTAAAACTATATATATATATATATATATATATGACTTATCAAAGGTTATTTGACTCTATCAGACAGTAACGTAACCATTAATTAAAACTATATATATATATATATATATTAATAATCTTATACACTATCTCTCATGCAAAATTATACACATGTCTTGAATAAATAATGATATTGATACAAATTAATGATAATTTACAAAATTTAAATGTGTCATAAAATATAATTTCATTTTTAAGTTTTTTCTCTCTTCATAATTATTACATGTAATTTACTTAGATTATTGATACAGATTAATAAATAATTCCTCAATCTCTTCTCGCGTTATTTCCTGACCAGTTGTAATTTCTTTGCTTTTATCCTTTAATTAATTTTTATTTTTGTTCAAATTTTGTACCTTATAACATAATATTGACGTGTAGAGTCATGCCTTTTAAACTGGTAAGTTAATCTACTCCAAAAATCTTGTAACTTATGTCAAATGTTTCGATAAGATATGTTAAAAATATTTATAGATTGTATTATATTCTGTCATTAAAAAAATATACATGTTGTTTTTATATAAGAGTTACAAGTAAACTAAATATGCTTAAAGTAATTAGATATGCCTAAAATAACTAGATATAGATATACTTAAATTAAATATATATACATTAGTAGATATATATATTAATCTCTTTACTAGATATATATTAACAGCCCCTTTCAAACTCAAGATGGATGTGAGACCAGCTTGAGGTTATCAATCAAATTACGAGTACGTTTTTTAGGAAGTGTCTTAGTGAAGATATCTACAAGTTGATCGTTGGAAGAGATGGAGAAAAACTCGAGAGCACCATGAACAAGATGAGAGCGAATAAAGTGACAATCAATCTCGATGTGTTTAGTCTGTTCATGGAAGACATTGTTGTGAGCAATATGAATGACACTCGGATTGTCACAATAAATGAGAGTAGCATAGAATGTGGACACACCCAAATCCTTAAAAAGCCATCGTAGCCAAAAGAGCTCAGATGTGGTATCAGTAAGAGCACGATATTCTGCTTCAGTACTGGAGCGGGCGACAAAATTTTATTTCTTACTTTGCCAAGAAATCAAAGAAGAACCAAGGAGAAAGCAATAACCTGTAGTGGACCTGCGATCAGTGGGATCTCCTACCCAATCGGAATCAGAGAATGCACGAAGTACTAGAGAAGACTGAACGGAGTATAAAAGGCCATGTAAGATAGTGTCTTTCAAGTAACGTAGAATCCGTAGAATAACAACATAGTGAGTCGATCGTGGAGCAGACAGATACTGGCTCACTTGATGAACAACATAAGAGATGTCTGAAAGAGTAATTGTAAGATACACCAGGCTACCAACCAATCGTCTGTAAAGAGAGGGATTAGACAATGGTTCTCCCCCTCCCCCCCGAAGGTGTCAGATGCGCATTAAGTTCAACTGGAGTGTCAACAGTCTTGTTGTCAGTGAGTGCAACTTGAGACAAAAGGTCAGATGCATACTTAGCTTGAGTAATATAAAGACCATCTGTGGAACAAGTGATCTCAATACCCAAGAAATAACTTAGATGTCTAAGGTCTTTCATCTCAAACTGCTGACTAAGAAAATCCTTGAGTTCTTGAATGCCACTGCAGTCATCACCAGTTATGATCATATCATCCACATATAAGAGAAGCAAAATAGTGTCTTTATCATTGCGAATAAGAAATAACACAGAATCATAAGGACTAGCAGTGTAACCCAAGCGAAGGATGGTGGATCTGAACTTGGCAAACCATGCTCGTGGAGCTTGTTTAAGGCCATAAAGTGCACGTCGAAGGCGACAAACCTTATTTGTTTCAACATAAAGACTAGAAGGAGGTTGAATATAGACTTCTTCATGCATATCCCTATTAAGGAATGCATTTTTAACATCCATCTGAAAAAGGACCCATTTACTAGCAACGACAACAACTAAGAGGGTACGAATAGAGGAAATACGGGCAACTGGAGCAAAAGTCTCTTCATAATCAATCGCATACTCTTGTGTAAAACCTTTTGCTACAAGACGAGCCTTGTAGGGCTCGATGGACCCATCAGAGCGAGTCTTGCTCTTATAGATCCACTTATAACCAACCACAGACTGACCAGAAGGGAGAGTAACAAGATCCCAAGTATGGTTTTTGGTTAATGCATCAATTTATTATTTCATTGCAATCTACCATAAAGGGTTAGTAGATGACTCACGATAGGTGTGAAGCTCATGAAGTGTAGCAAGGGCAGTATAACAGTGATAATCTAGTAAATGTGTAGGAATGGATATTACCCGAGTTGAGTGGCGAGGTAGAATGTCTTGTGGAGGATCTTCAGGCGGAGTAGGAACAGGGGACCTATACTCAAGGTGGGGTAGCTCGTCATCAACGTGTTCTTTTACAACCTGTCTAGGAGAATCATAAAAAATATATGAAGATTGAATAGAGAAGTCTAAAGAAGGATTAAGAGTATCTGTAGAAGGAAGAAGAGACTAATTTGGAAAAATTTCTAAAACATTTGAGTTACTTAGGGAAGAATGAAAGTGAGAAAGTTCAACAAATAAGCGGTGTTCCTAAAAGACAACATTATGGGAAACACGAAGACGATGCGAGACAAGATCATAACATCGATACCCTTTTTGAGTTTTACCATAACCAAGAAAACAACAAAGTCTAGATTGAGGCTCAAGTTTGTTGTGTTCATGAGGCTGAAGAAGAACGAAACAGGCAGATCCGAATAAGCGAAGGTAATGATAGTCAAGAGATGACCCAAAAAGGGGCTCATACAAAGTCTGATTATGAATGATAGCGCTTGGAATGCGATTAATGGCATGAACAACATGAAGAACGACTTCACCTCAAAATGGGACAGGAACTTTGGTAGAAAGAAGAAGAGCACGAACAATGTCAAGATATATGACAAAGTTTTCTTTCAGCTCGACCATTTTGTTAAGAGGTTCCTGGATAGGTTAAATGATGTACAATGCCATAGGAGTGTAACAAAGCTTGAAAAACATTTTGAGTATATTTAAGAGCGTTATCAGATCAAAAAGTTTTGATATGTTTAGAGAATTATGTTTCAACCATTTTTGCAAAGTTACTATATATTGGTAAGATTTTAGAACGAGATTTCATTAGAAAGATCCAACTATAACGAGAATAATCATCAATAAAAATAACAAAATATCGAGATCCACCAATACTAATAACAGGAAAAGGTCCCCAAAAATCAGAATGAATTAACTCAAAAATACTATTAGAGATAGATTTACTATTATTGAAAGGTAAAGTTGGTTGTTTTCCTAACTGGCATGAAGTACAATCAAAATTGTTTTTGGACACAAAACCCAATAGACCTTTAGAAGCTAACTATTGTACCCGAATGGATGGGGCATGATCAAGATGAGAATGCCAAAGTGCGAGAAAAGGTAAGGAAGAAACTACAGCAGCAATAGAGGGAGGAGCAATAGGTGGAAGATGAAAATTGTTTACGAGAAACATACGCCCGACCCTAAGACAGTCCCAAGCTCTTGCCCCATCCTCGAATCCTGCACAATACACCCAGGATAGTCAAAAATAAGGCAATATCCTAATTCAGTTAATTGTCTCATATATCATAAATTATAGGATAGGTCAGGTACATTGAAGACCTCGGGAACAGAGAGAGTAGAGGTTGAAATAAAACCTAGACTATTCCTATGAATGGTGGAACCATCAACTATATGAATATTAAGAGGATGTTGTGCAGGGTCATGTTTGGAGAATAAAGGTGAGTGAGGTGTCATGTGATTACAACATGCAGAATCAAAAAGCCAAGTTTGAGACTTACCGGGTAGAACTAAGAGAGCAGTGGAAAGAGATGCATTACCAGCCATTTGAACAGTATGAGTTATGATCTTCTGTAGTTCAGTGGAGGAGAGGTTGATAGTGGATCCAGAAGACTGGGACTCTACTGAACTAGAAGGCATCAACGGAGTAGGCTTAGTATTAGCAACAACAGCAGTAGATTTGTTACGATGATAACAAGTCTCAATGGTGTGACCATGACGCTTGCAATAGTTGCAGAACCTTTTGTTGCTTTACCTACGACGATTGTTAAAGCCAAAAAGAATCACCTGATTGTTGTGGTTGCTTAATGGCAGGAGCAGAAAGAGTAATAGCCAAAACATTGAACTTATTTTGGGCTTGAAGGGTTGCAAGCTGAGTTTTTTCTCTAACCAACTCGTTTACAATAGTATCAAGAGAGGGAGGAGGACTACAATTAAGAAGTTGACCTCGAATGGGTTCAAAGTCCTTGTGAAGTGACATTAAGAACTCATAGAGATGAAATTCATCCCTAACTGTAGCATATTGTTGAGCATCCATTGAGCATGCCCAAATTGGATCACAAGGTCAATTTGGTCCCAAAGGAAGTGAAGCTGATCATAGTAGTCATTAATGGATTGCCCTGGTTCCTGTTGAAGTTGATGCAATTCAACTATTAACTGATATTTCATGGATCTGTGAGTAGTGAAGTACCTTTTCGCCAATATATCCCATGTTGATTTGGCATCATCAAAGTTGCCCAACAGATTGGAGATGGAAGGAATGAAAGTATTCCGAATCCATGTAAGGATCATGTGGTTGTGATTATCCCATTCAATCATGCGACCAAGAAAGATAACATCTTCTTCACTAGCTCCTTTGACAGGAATGATAATTGTACCAGTACAGTAATGTCAGAGCATGCGATCCTTAAGTAAAATGCACATAGCTTGAGACCATGATAAGTAATTCTTGCTCCCCTCCAATATAATATTGATGTGACAAGGAAGAAAAACATCATTTTTATCCATTTGGAAACACAATATGCAAAAACGGATTGTAAAAATGAGATTTATGCTAAAAACTGGATAGGTAGGCCCAAGTTGTAAAAGTCAACGGTCAACAACACGATCACTGCTATGTCAGTCCTAGGTGTGGCGTGTAAGGCGATGATGACATCACTTGACCAGAATGCAGCGTGTAAGGCGCGTGAATCTAAGACACGTTTTCTGTTAGTGGCGCGTCCGGGCACGTGCGTGGTCCGATGATTGTGATACTTTCACGGTTGTGTAGATACGATGAAAATGATATTTAAATAAATTTTACAATTTAAAATAAATTTTTTTAGTTATATAAATTGTGAAAAAAAAAACTCTTTTATAGTGTTGATTAAAATTATTTTATCAATTATCTTAATTTTATTGATTTTGATGATTAATTTAATGAGTAAAATATTTTTTTATCATAAAAGTATTAAATATTATTTATTCTTATAATATTTAAATAAATAATATTTCAAATAATTTAAATAGAAATTAATGCCGCGTGTACTTGTATTTTTTATTATTAAATATAATATATTTAAAATTTGATGAAAATATTAAATGTAATATATATATATTGGAAGTTAGTATATATAAATATGGTCCTATATATAAATTAACTTAATGCAAGAAAAGAGACTACGAAATGTTATTCAAGATGTGGGGTGTAATTAAGGCTATGGCAAAACAAACAAAATTATTGTTTATGCTCTTCCTTTTCTATTTTATCTCTCTCAGATCTTCATTCTTTACAGTTATGGTTGAAGCACAGATTAACAAAACAATTGATATAAAAGTGGGCCTTGTGGTGGACTATGAGAGCTGGGTAGGGAAGATGGGTTTGGATTGTATTAAAATGGCTCTATCAGATTTCAATAACAACAACTCTCATATTGTTGCAGACAACAACACCAGATTAAAAATTGTTCTTCGTCACAGGAACTCCAACTCTGATATAGAATAAAGAATACTAAAGACTAAAGAGATATAATTAGTAAAAGATGCAGAATATAATGATTATATAAATTTAATAAAAAAATAATATTTTTTAACCTTTATATTATGTTTTGTTATACTTAAAAATTATACATATATTTAAAAATAAATATTATTTAATAATAATTTTAATGGTTTAGACTTTCATAACATGGTTCATTATTAGCACAGATAGGAGTTGATGAAAATATTAAAACTCTAATAATCTTTATATTTTTCAATACATACACCGAAAAAAAAAAAGTTCAAAAAGTATTAAAGAAATAAAAAGTGAAATAACTTTACAGCAATATTATAAAAAACTTCAAAACATCACAAAATTATCTCATTTTTTCAATTAAAAATTATTATATAGTATAAAATATTTTATAAATACAACTGATTTTTTATAATTCTATTAGATAATATTACGTGAACTTTATTATAATATTCAATCATGATTCATTATTGGAGATATATTATAAATTTTCAATTAGATGCAAAATAGAATGGCATCGTTTAAATTTTTCGCTTGCATACGTTATTATTATCCCTACCGCGAGCTTTTTAAAAGTTTTTTATTTTATAAATTAATTAAAAATAATGATTCGAAAACATTTTAAGAATAGTACAAAAGGAAGCCACCTAAGGTTATCAATTGTATACGATCATTTTGGCATTAATACTATTAAGTCTCACATTGGTCAAGAATTTTGTAACAATGTTGTTTATAAGTCTGGACAACCCTCTAACTCACAAATTTGCTTTTCGGTTCAGAGTTAGGCCTATATTTTTAAGATAATATCAGAATTAGGCTCTTGGTTTCTTCACTTTCCATCGGCTGGGGTGAAGAAGCGAAGAGCATAATTTTGATATCATCTTAGAAACCCAAACCTAATAATATAAGGAGAATTGAGTAGATGAAGGTTGATAAGTTCAAATAATCATCCAACTTTACAACCTATCCAAAGGATCTGTTCTGTTTGTAGATCTGCACATAATTGACCAACAAAGATAAGATTTAGAGTAAAGTTAGGAATATGAAAGGTGTCAGAAAGTGATATAAAAGATGTGGAAACTTGACCTACAGTATTAACATGCATATGTGAACCATTAGCAGTTTGAATTAAAGGTTTGGAGATGAAAGATTGTGTAGAAGAGAAGATGTGAGTATCATGAGTCATATGGTTACAACAAGTAGAATCAAAATATCATAAAGATTTACCTGATGTGAGAGACAAGGCAGTAGGAGGAGGAATACTAGATTTGGAGAGAACATATTTAAGAAGACCAAGTTTTGAAGCATATTGAGAGGGATTCCGAGAGGGATTTCGTGAGGAATGCTGAGAGGGTTTTCGAAAGCAATCTATGTGAAAATGGTCTGGACCCTTCTTGTGACAATATATACATACCCGAATGGGACATGTAAGAAGCTCATGATTGGGATTGTGGCATTAGGTGCAACCTTGATGTTTGAAGTCCTCTTTAAAACCTCCTTTAGGGCGATAAGAAGGGGTGGAAAAAACATAATCTGTATGATGAACTTTGAAAACCCCCATCCGAGTTTCTTCATAGCAAATCTTGGTCACAATAGTATCTAAGGATGTAAAAGGACTCTGATGGAGTAAGTAAGCTTGAACAGGCTCAAACCAATCATGGAGAGCTATGAGAAAAATAACATGAAGTTGGTGATTATAGTAAGTTGCAAACATCTCAACATCAATCTTGTTCGTCCAAGTTGGTTCAGAGAGAACGAGTTGATCCCAATTATCCTCATACTATTAGACCTAGGTTTCTAAGATGTCCAAGAATTAGGCTTATAAGTCTGGAAAATCCTCTAACTTACAAGTTGGTTTTTAGGTTCAAAGTTAAGCTTGAGTTTCTAAGATGGTATGAGAGCTAGACTCTTGGCTTCTTCACCCCCATCGACGCTCAAGTGTTTGGCGGCACACTCAGGGCTAAGGCCTACTCACCCTATGCCGACCAAGACTCACCTCGTGTTGACCAAGAATTCTGCAACAGTATTACTTATAAGTCTAAGCAACCCTCTAATTCATAGACTGATTTTTAGATTTAAACCTAGATCTGGGTTTCTAAGAAATACCATTGATGCTATTAATACCATTTAAAAATTAAAATTATTATTAAATTTAATCTAAATATTTAAATAGTTTAAATAAATTTAAAAATTATACAGAAAATTATTTAACTTATCTTACAAATTCAATGAATTAATCTACAATTTATTTGAAATGAGTTAAATTTATTTAATATCTTTAATTATTATATCAATAAATATGTAATTAACAGCTACCACTTAAAATATCTTAAAAAAATTCCTGTGAACACCGTGTTAACAAGGATTCTCGGGCCCTTCTTATGAAATTAGCACCACATACTGTGCATTCAATTAAGATGTTATAAAAAAAAAATTAAAAATATATAAAAATTTAAGCATATTCAATAAATATTTTAGGAAACATAAAAAATTTTAAATGTATTAAAAAAATCGTTGATTTTAAAAAAATTATAAAACTGACAGATTTTGATAGATTTTTTTAATTAAAACTACATATAATAAAATCTATCCTGATTATTCTTACTATCCAAAAGATTTCTAAGGATTTATATAGATTTTTATTTTGATATTTTCTCTTCTACACTCTCATCATATCTCTCTTATTAGTTCAACTATTACCAATAGAAAATCCATTAAAATTTATAAAAATCTACAATTATCTTTTCTCTTTTGTCATCCGTGAATTTTTCTATAATGTTCATTAAAATTATTTTATCAATTATCTTAAATTTATTAATTTTGATGATTAATTTAATGAGTAAAATATTTTTTATCATAAAAGTATTAAATATTATTTAATCTTATAATATTTAAATAAATAATATTTCAAATAATTTAAATAGAAACTAATACCACGTGTACTTGTATTTTTTATTATTAAATATAATATATTTAAAATTTGATAAAAAACATTAAATGTAATATATATATAGGAAGTATTGCCGCCCCAGTATAATTAGGGCGTAAAAATGTATTTTTTATAATTCATTGAAAAAATAATTAATTTAAGAAAGAAAGGATTTAATTAAAATAAGTCTCCACAAATGACAAGACTCGCGAAAAAATAAGATGAAATTAATACAATAATGAAAGAATTTGTAGAACTTTAAAACTTAAATAATATTAATTATTATAAATAAAATAAAATATATTTAAAAAAAAGGATATGTTTAAACTTTAAAATTGACTTTTCCGTCATCTTAACTTGTATTTTTATTAGGTTAGTTATATTAAGTATAATAATATTTTAATTATATAATTTATAAATTATGTATTATTATTTTTGTTATTATAAAAATAAATATTTTTAATCCTATAATTATTAAAATAAGTACTTAAAATCCATCAAAAATATTAATATTGAGTATTTATAATCTCATAATTTTATATTATAGTATCTAATTTTAATAAATAATGAGAAAATAAGAATTAAATTCAAAAATTATTAAATTTAAGTGATTATTTATACATAATAATAAAATTATTGTAAAAAAAATTATAAAATTTATCGTGCCTAATATAAAAATTATATGAATTTTTTTTAATAAATTATGTGATTAGTGCCTATAGGACTAAAACTTTTTTTAAAATAAAAATGGGATCTTTAGTATCTCGGAGAAAAAATCAACGCTCTTTACATACTCTGCTAAAAAAGAAAATTAAAAGAAAAAAAAATCACGTCATACTTCTAATTATCATTATAAATATATATGATTGTATTTGTGAATCTAGATCTTAGGTGCATGAATCTATTTTATATAATTAATTGAAAAAAAAGGGAGAATAAATTAAGAAATAAAGGAATTTAGAACAAGATTCCACAAATGGGGAAAAAGATATGTTTAAACTTTAAAGATGACTTTTCTCTCTTCCTGTCTTGTTCTTTTTTATATTTGTTTGTTTTCGACCAAGCTTGAAAGAAATTTGACTGATTCTCTACTACACCATAAATTCTAGAATAAATTTAAATATCTCATGCATAAAAAATACGAGGAGCTTTGCTAAGAAATTTCCCCAACATGGCACGACGTTGTATCTTATTCACAAAAAAATTTAAAGGTAGTATATATAAATATGGTCCTATATATAAATTAACGTAATGCAAGAAAAGAGACTACGAAATGTTATTCAAGATCTGGGGTGTAATTAAGGCTATGGCAAAACAAACAAAATTATTGTTTATGCTCTTCCTTTTCTATTTTATCTCTCTCAGATCTTCATTCTTTGCAGTTATGGTTGAAGCACAGATTAACAAAACAATTGATATAAAAGTGGGCCTTGTGGTGGACTATGAGAGCTGGGTAGGGAAGATGGGTTTGGATTGTATTAAAATGGCTCTATCAGATTTCAACAACAACAACTCTCATATTGTTGCAGACAACAACACCAGATTAAAAATTGTTCTTCGTCACAGGAACTCCAACTCTGATGTTGTTGGAGCCGCTGCTGCTGGTACGTACTTTCTCTTCTCTCAGATCGATGCTTGCTTAATTTTTTATTTAGAAAACTTATATTTTAAATTAAATTAATTTAAAATACGTGTCAAAGACAACCAAAAAAAAAAAAATGAAGAAGAAAAAAAGCATGTAGGCTAGAATAATTTTAGACAAATAATGTCAAGACGAAGTTTTGTAATTTTTTATCCGCGGATTTACCGACCAATAATGGCAAATAAAGTAATATACTAAAAAATAAGATAGATAAATTATTTACTAAATTGATTTCATTACTTAATTTAGTAATATTTTTTATTATATTTAAAGAGTAACTATTCAAATTTGTATTTCTATAGCTCTGGACTTGATTAAAAATGAAGAAGTGCAAGTCATCATAGGCCCAACAACAAATATGCAGGCTAACTTTCTTATAGATCTGGGGAACAAAGTCCAAATACCCATAATATCATTTTCAGTTAGTCAAATCCCTTCTCTTCACACTCCAAATTCGTATTTTTTCCAAGCAAGACAAAACAATATAATACAAGTCAAAGCTATACGCTCATTGGTCGATAATTTTGGATGGAAACAAGTAGTGCCCATCTATTCAACCAATTCATATGATGAGGGACTAATGCCTTTTCTAATTGATGCCTTGCAAGAGATTGATGTTCAGATTCCATATCAAACCTTCATTTCTTCATCAACCACTGATGACCAACTCGATAAAGAGCTCCACAAACTCAACAAAATGCAATGCAGATTCTTCATTGTTCACATGGACACTCGTCTTGGCTCTCGGCTATTTCAAAAGGCAAAAGAGATAGGAATGATGAAACAAGGTTACGTTTGGATAATCACTACTGATATGACTGATCTTCTAAGTTTGATTGATTCTTCTATCATCACTAATTCGATGCAGGGAGTTTTGGGTATCAAAACTTATTATCCAGAGACAAAACCCCTCAAGTCTTTCAAAAATCGATGGACATGGCAATCTCAAAGACAAGGCAATGTAGCTAATGAATTGGACTTGAACATTTATGGGTTATGGGCATACGATGCTGCTATAGCTATATCTATGGCAATTCAGGAGGTACTTATGGTGAATGGACATTTGAACTTTAAAAAGAAAACCTTTGTAGAGAACTCAGCAGATCTTGAAACTTTTGGGGTTTCCAAAAATGGTCCAAAGCTGCATGAAGCATTATCAAAAGTAACATTTGATGGTCTTGCAGGGAATTTCAGTCTAATTGATGGGCAATTAGAATCTTCCTCTTTTCAAATAATCAACATTGTTAATGGAAGTAGGGAAAAAGAGATTGGAATTTGGACCCAACAAAATGGTTTGCATGCCGATTTAGGAAAAATAGTATGGCCCGGTAAAGAGATTGTAGCACAGAGGAATCATTTGAGAATTGGGGTTCCGATTCAGGGTTTCAATGAGCTGATTACTGTGATAAATTATAATCGCACAAACCAAACAAAACATGCGAGTGGGTATTGCATAGATGTGTTTAACGCTGCAATTAAATCTTTAACACACCCAATTACATACGACGTAATTCCATATTTAATGCCCAATGACAGCACTAATTATGACGACTTGGTGTTTCAAGTGTATCTCGAGGTATGAATCTTTTGCTCATAAATTAACCATCCTTTTTATCATTTTACTTAGTACTAAAGAAGTTTTTTTAATATATATCTTTTATATAGAAGTTCGATGCTATTGTAGGAGATGTTACAATTCGAGCAAACAGGTCAAGATATGTAGACTTCACAATGCCATACACAGAATCAGGTTTATCAATGATAGTGCCAGTGGAAGACAAAAGAAGTACTGCTTGGGTTTTCTTGAAGCCATTGTCAAGGGATCTTTGGGTAACGATTGTTTGCTTTTTGGTTTTCATTGCTTTTGTGGTTTGGGTTCTTGAACATCGCATCAATGAAGAATTTCGAGGGCCTCCTACTTATCAAATTGGAACAAGTTTTTGGTTCTCATTTTTGGCCATTGTTGCTGCTAATAGTAAGTCCATCTCTTTAAGTAATCACTTATTCAAAACTTAAATCAAGTAATGTATTTTATATAAAGTCTCAAATAAAGTTATGTATGATGACTCATTTCAATTCTATTGACAGAGGAAAAATTAGTGAGCAATTTGGCAAAGATCGTGGTAATGATATGGATATTTGTAATGTTAATACTCACCCAAAGCTACACTGCCAGTTTAGCTTCTCTTCTCACGGTGCAACAACTTCAACCTAAAATTACTAGTGTATACCAACTCCTTGAGAACGGAGACAACATTGGTTGTCTAAAAGGTTCTTTTGTTTGTAAATTGTTGAAAAATATTGGCTTTCATGATTCCAAGATCAAGTCGTATACATCCTCAGAAGAATGTCATGCTGCATTTTCAAAGCCAAAATCTAATGATGGTATAGCTGCTGCTTTTGATGAAACTCCCTACGTTAAGATTTTTCTTTCAAAATATTGCTCCAATTATACCATAGTTAGCACCACATTTCAAGCTGCTGGTTTTGGCTTTGTAAGCACTCCTCCCTTTTTGTCTTATTTGTTACAATTGTGTTTGTAAGTCCTTCTCAAAGTCACTATTTTTTTTAAGTTTAAGCAAAAATTGTCCCAAATTTGAGTTTTCACAATGTACATGAGTTATGTTGTACATAAGTTATGTAAAGGCTATACATGTATTTTCTATTTATGAACAAGTTCATTAAATTGTAACTTGTCATCTCTAATTAAGAAGATCACTCTTGATCTACTCTTGATGTGATTCATTTGTTTCACATGCTACTTATAATGAGTATTCTAATCCTTATCACTTTGAATTTTGTGCAGGTTTTCCCTTTAGGATCTCCTATGATGCATAATGTTTCAAGGGCAATTTTACATATGATTGAAGGGGAGGATTTGAAGAACATTACAAAAAAATGGTTCTCGAAGAAAATGGTGTGTCTAGACAACCAGTTTTCTTCAAATAGTTTAGGTCTTGAAAGCTTCTATGTCTTGTTCCTCATTTTAGGGGTATCTTCAATATTATCTCTCTCTATACGTGCTGCTGTGGTTCTTTATGAGCAAAGGAACACTATCATAAGTTTTGATCCACGAGCGTCAATATGTGCAAGAATTCGTCTAACTTTAAGAAACTTTGACCAAAAGTATTTGAATTCACATGCATTTAAGAAGGATATTAGTCCAGTTGATGATCATAAAGGAAGGGAAGATGGAATAGATCAAGTTGATCAAAAAAACACCACAACTCCTTCTCAATACCTAAGCCCATCAAGTTATTCAAATCACACATGTTATAACTTTGCTTTCTTAGGAGAGAAAGAAATGTCCCCTTCTATTAATTGTGGAAATATAAACCAAACATCTTCTGCTAATAATCATGATCTTACTTTCTTGAATCAAGACATAACAGTTAGTGACTTTGAAGCATCCAACGAAAACAACTGAAGTTATATATTTATGATTCAACCACACTCGTTCTATATAATGCCTTTGTTGCTCTGTACATGACATGCTTAGAGTTGAAAAGTGTCAATATATTTGTATTTTTTTAACATTATAGCTTACAAAAAAAAAAAATTAGGCTTCCACTATAAATTATGTATGTATCATCAATCATCACTACTCACATTTATCAGTATATAAATGTTCTTTTTATTATTCTAATATTTAGTATCCGTTTTTTTTATATTGCAATTGGAGGATTATCAGTTAGAGGTAATACAAGTTTCACACGATAATATGATAACGTTGATAATACTTATATGTGTTCTCACTTATTTGATTAATCTTTTTTATTAGAAAACTCATGTTCTTTATAGGCTTTTACATTGTATGAGAGTTTCAGTCAATTAAATAAAAAATCTTTGACATTTTTTCATAAAAATATAAATTAAATAGTCTTTTAAAAAAACACAAGTAGCCCAAAAATATAATAAAATATGTTAAAAATATAAAATGATGCATATTGTTAAAGATAAAGATTCTCACTTTGAGGGGATGATAGAGATAATAAGAGTCTTATATAAATTAAAGACAATAATTGATACATAATTTTTTATTTGTATTATTGATATGTAATTTTTAATTATGTTAAATACATGAAAAATAAATTTATAATTTTTCATAAGTCATGAAAAAAAACTTTTTCTTAATCTAGTTAATTTGTTAATTAATTTTCAAAAATGTCATCAATAATAGAGAAAAATTTATTCAATTAATATCAAAATAATAAATATCTTTAAAAATTAGTAAAGATAGTAAATAATATAAATAAATAATATAACATTATTTTTAATTTAAATAAAATTTTAATTTCTTTGTATTCCTTCACTTATTATAGATTTTTATTTTTGACTATAATAAACACAATAAATAAATATATTTTATTTTATAATTTTTAAAGGGTATTTTAATAATTTAGAACAAATGAAAAAATGTAGATAAAAAGTTAATGTCATATTTAACTTGGATTATCTTTGATAATACGTCTAACTTAAGTGTTATTAGATATATTTTTTAAATTTATAGATATTTGTAAAGAAAATGCAAAACTTAGGAACAGTCTTGATATTTTTCATTAAAAAACAATACTAATAACGTTTAATATAAGATCTATTACCAACTAGTTATATTTGTGAATATTCAATAAATATTAAGGAAATTTGAATATATTTTTCAAAAGTTGAGGATATTAGTAAAAAAAGAGAATATGAAATTTCATGGGTATCATTTTACTTTATAATTTTTGAAAAGTATTTTAGTAATTTATAAAAAAATGAAGAAAAAAATATATGGATAGGAAAAAAGTATTTCACATCTTTTTATATTATCATATTAAATCATTCATTTCTTATTTCATGCCATATATTTAAATAATATTAAATATCATTTCAAACCATGTTTGCACCCTCTTTTATTAATTTAACTAGGATAAAAAGGTGATAAGACATAAATTTAGGGACAATATACAATAACATATAACATAATTATAACTCAACTATTAGGTTTTTAATACCCATTAGTAAAATAGATATAGAACAAAACCCTTTGTTTAAGATAACTAAACGTTATTATGTGTATTGAAGGTTAAAATTTACACTTAAGAATTAAATAAAAAAAAATTATTTATAATAATATATTTTTATTGTAATATTTTAAATAAATTTTAAAAATAATTATTGATTTTATAAACACATGATATACAGTTTATTTTTAATAAAAATATTTTAATATTCTATATGAATATTTAAAAATAACATTGTTAAAAATAAAGCACAATAAATAAATAAGATACTTAATCAGCATTTCATAAATAACATAAAAAATATGCAACATATATATCAAAAAATTAAGTACTCATAATTTATAAAAATATAAAATTTTATAATTATTACAAATATTATAAAACAAGTAAAAGTTTAAAATAAATTAATTTGATAATTTATTGCTTTTTATAATATTAAAAATTATACACTTTTAAACATTTTAATATTTTAGGCTTACAGATGTTGTTTTTCACTCCTTTTTTATTATCATATTAAATTCTCCCTTTTGAGCCTATATTTGAATAATATTAAATATCATTTGATATAAAAAGTCATCAAATAACTTTATAATATTAGAAAACAAAACATTATAATTATATTATCTAATTACTTTAGACATATCTAGTTTACTTGTAATTCTTATATAAATACACTATATATTCATTTAATCACAGAATAAAAATACAATCATTAAGTATTTCTAACATGGTATCAGAGCCACTACTCATATCTTTTTAGTAGTCTTGTCTTTTTTGGTGTTACTCAACCCTTATAGCTTCCGCTATCACAATAGCCACTACAACCACTCACTGTTGAACCTCTGACGTCTTTTAGCCGTTGTCCTTAGGCTCTGGGCCTACAGTCACTATTGTTAAGGAGTCCCGTACCACACAGACCACTGCAATCATCGTCGCCATCGTGAATCTTGCTCCGATAATTTTTCTAGAGATACTACTGTGATCGGATCGACCAGATCTACATAACCATGGAAGTATCGTAACCATCGGACTCCGTATGCTCCCTCACACGCCGCTCAAAGGATCTACACGTATTTTCACGCACTGCCACTGAAACCAAACGCAACCGTGAAATCTTAACCCAACGACCTTTCTACAGATACCATTGTGATCGCCACGACCAGATCTACACAATCGTGAGCATATCGCAATCATCATCCTCCAGATTCACGTGCCACACACATCACGCTCTGGTCCCGTGACGTCACAGCAACACATCCCTTGGGCTGATGTCATCATCGCATTTGGCTGACATCATAGAGACTCCCTACCCATTTTTTCACGTAGATCTCATTTTTTACAGTCCGTTTTTGCATATTGTGTTTCCAAATGGATAAAAATGATGTTTTTATTTCTTGCACTATCAATACTATATTGGAGGGGACCAAGAATAACTTATCATGGTCTCATGCTATGCATAGTTTTCTTAAGGGTCGTATGCTCTATCATTACTGTACTGGTGCAATTATCATTCATGTTAAAAGAGCAAGTGAAGAAGATGGTACTTTCCTTGGTCGTATGATTGAATGGGATAGTCACAACCATATGATCCTTACATGGATTCAGAATACTTCCATTCCCTCCATCGCCAATCTGTTAGGTAGCTTTGATGATGAAAAATTAGCATGAGATATGTTGGCCAAAAGGTACTCCACTACTCACGGATCCATGAAATATCAACTAATAGTTGAATTGCATCAACTTCAACACAAACCAGGGCAATCCATCAATGACTACTTTGATCAGCTTCGCTTCCTTTGGGACCAAATTGACCTTTGTGATCCAATTTGGGCATGCTCAATAGATGCTCAGCAATATGCTACAGTTAAAGATGAATTTTGTCTCTATGAGTTCTTGACGTCACTCCACAAGGACTTTGAGCCCATCTGAGGTCAACTTCTTAATGGCAGTCCTCCTCCCTCTCTTGATACTACTGTAAATGAGTTGGTTAGAGAAGAAGCTCCGCTTGCAACCCTTCAAGCCCAAAATAAGTTCAATGTTTTGGCTATTACTTCTCCTGCTCCTGCCATTGAGCAAACTCATCAATAAGGTGATTCCTCTAGCTTTAACAATGGTCGTAGGCAGAGCAATAAAAGGTTATGCAATTATTGTAAGCGTTATGGCCACACCATTGAGACTTGTTACCGTCGTAACAAATCTACTACTGTTGTTGCAAATTCTGAGCCTACTCTACTGATGCCTTCTAGTTCAGTAGAGTCCCAGCCTTCTGGATCCACTATTAATCTCTCCTCCACTGAACTATAAAAGATCATAACTTAGGCTATTAAAATGGCTAGTAATGCATCTCTTTCCACTACTCTCTTAGTTCTGCCTAGTAAGTCTCAAACTTGGCTTTTTGACTCTGTATGTTGTAATCACATGACATCTCACTCATCTTTCTTCTCCAAACTTGACCCTGCACCACATCCTCTTAATATTCATATAGTTGATGGTTCCACCATTCATGGGAATAGTCTAGGTTTTGTTTCGACCTTTACCCTATCTGTTACTGGGGTTTTCTATGTACCTAACCTATCCTATAATTTATGCTCTGTGGGACAATTAGATGAACTAGGATATCGCCTTATTTTTGACTATTTTGGGTGTATTGTGTAGGATCCGAGGACAGTGCAAGAGCTTGGGACCGGTCCTAGGGTCGGGCGTATATTTCTCGTGAACAATCTTCATCTTCCACCTATTGCTCCGGCCTCTGTTGCTGCTACAATTACTACAGTTTCTTCCTTACCTTCTTTCGTACTTTGGAATTCTCGCCTTAGTCATGCCCCATCCACTCGTGTACAATATTTAGCTTCTAAAGGTCCATTGGGTTCTGTGTCCAAAGACAATTTTGATTGTACTTCATGCCAGTTAGGAAAACAACCAACTTTACCTTTCAATAATAGTAAATCTATCTCTAATAGTATTTTTGAGTTAAGTCATTCCAATGTTTGAGGACCTTCTCTTGTTACTAGTATTGGTGGATCTCGATATTTTGTTGTTTTTATTGATGATTATTCTCGTTATAGTTGGATTTTTCTAATGAAATCTCGTTCTAAAATCTTACCAATATACAATAACTTTACAAAAATGGTTGAAACACAATTATCCAAACATATCAAAAAATTTCGATCTGATAATGCTATTGAATATACTCAAAATGCTTTCCAAGCTCTGTTACACTCTTATGGCACTGTACATCATCTAACTTGTCCAGGAACCTCTAAACAAAATGGTCGAGCCGAAAGAAAACTTCATCATATTCTTGACATTGTTCGTGTTCTTCTTCTTTCTACCAAAGTTCTTGCCCCATTTTGGGGTGAAGCCCCTCTTCATGGTGTTCATGCCATTAATCGCATTCCAAGCGTTGTCATTCATAATCAGACTCCGTATGAGTGCCTTTTTGGGTCATCTCTTGACTATCATTACCATCGCTCATTCAGATCTGTCTGTTTCATTCTTCTTCAGCCTCATAAACACAACAAACTTAAGCCTTGATCTAGAATTTTTTGTTTTCTTGGTTATGGTGAAACTCAAAAAGGGTATCGATGCTATGATCTTGTCTCACATCGCCTTTGTATTTCCCGTAATGTTGTCTTTTGGGAACACCGCTTATTTGTTGAACTTTCTCACTTTCGTTCTTCCCTAACTAATTCAAATGTTTTAGAAATATTTCCAAATAAGTCTCATGTTCCTTTTACAAATACTCCTAATCCATCTTTGGACTTCACTATTCAATCTTCAGATATTTTTGATGATTCTCCTAGAGAGGTCGTAAAAGAACAGGTTGATAACAAGCTAACCCACCTTGAACATAGGTCCCCTACTCTTGCTCCGTTTGAAGATCCTCCACAAGACATTCCACCTAGCCAATCAACATGGGTAAGATCCATTCGTACACATTTACTTAACTATCATTGTTACATTGCCCTTGCTATACTTCATAAGCCTCACACCTATCATGAGGCATTTACTAACCCTTTTTGACAGATTGCAATGAAAGAAGAATTTGATGCATTAACCAAAAACCATACTTGGGATCTTGTTACTCTCCTTCCTAGTCAGTCTGTGGTTGGTAGTAAGTGGATCTATAAGATAAAGACTCGCTCTGATGGGTCCATTGAGTGCTACAAGGCTCGTCTTGTAGCAAAAGGTTTTACACAAAAGTATGAGATTGATTATGAAGAGACTTTTGCTCCAGTTGCCCGTATTTCCTCTGTTCGTACCCTCTTAGTTGTTGCTGCTACTAGTAAATGAGACCTTTTTCAGATGGATGTTAAAAATGCATTCCTTAATGGGGTTATGCATGAAGAAGTCTATATGTAACCTCTTCCTGGTCTTTCTGTTGAAACAAATAAGGTTTGTCGCCTTCGACGTGCACTTTATGGCCTTAAACAAGCTCCACGAGCATGGTTTGCCAAGTTCAGCTCAACCATCCTTTACTTGGGTTACACTACCAGTCCTTATGATTCTGCCTTATTTCTTCGTCGTAATGATAAAGGCACCATTTTGCTCCTCCTATATGTGGATGATATGATCATAACTGGTGATGACCTTAGTGGCATTCAAGAACTCAAGGATTACCTTAGTCAACAGTTTGAAATGAAAGACCTTGGACATCTCAGCTATTTCTTGGGTCTTGAGATCACTCGTTCCATAGATGGTCTTTATATTACTCAAGCTAAGTGATAAGAGTCAAATTATTACATTTTTGTTATGATTTAAATGTTGATATTTGTGTGAAAATTGTATTTATTTGATTATTTAATCCATAAATGTCATTTTACGGGTATTTCGTGTTTAAAGTGAAATTTCAGATAAAATCATGATTTTGGATAAGTTTGGGACAAATTTCAATGATCGGGATTGAGTGAAAATAAAAAGAAAACAAAGTTTCAAAATTTGGAAATCCCGCCGCCAACGAGATGATTCTCGTCGTCGGCGAAAATCTTATGGAGAGCACGACGAAAATCTTTCCGAGAGCACGGATTTTGGCAGATCTAAATCTCATCGTCGGCGAGACACCTTTTGCCACTGGCCACATTCATCGCGCCGCGACGAGAATCAGAGGAACCAAAATTTTAATTTTTCCAAAAATCTCGCCGCGGCAAGAATAATGTCGCCGCAGGCGAGTTTCATCCGAAAACACATTTTTTATGTTGTTTTGTTCCAAAATTGCCCCCAAAACCCTAGATCTATATATACCATAAGATAGAGAAAGAGGCCACAATAGAGAGGAGGAGGTCTGAGACATTTTTGGAGGAGAGAAGAAAATTTTGGAGAGAAAGTTTGGAGAAGCTTGAAGGATTATCACCATTGTTGCTACCAAGTGTTCATCTTCAAGAGTTTTTCATCTCATCACCTTAGCTTTCATTTTCTGCATTTTATTTAGATTTGTTATTCATGGATTCAATTGAGATAATGTTTGTTCTTATTTCCATTATGAACTAATTCATTTTTGCTAAGGCTATGATGTAGTTGAATCAAGAAAATCTGATTTCTTTTGTTATTGTTATATGAGTTCATTGTTTTCAAGTTGAGTATTTATTTCCATGTTTAATGCTTTTAAATTTCTGGCCAAGATTTAGATGATTTGTTGCATTATATTGAGATCGAGAGGAGATGTGTAATGAATGCTTCTTGTGATAAATACCGTATGTTGAATGCGAGTGTGAGACCTAATGCATGATGTATGTGGTTATTCCAGAAATTGAAAGACCCAGGGAGTTTTACTATACCTTGTACTATAGGAAGTTGCAATTTTGATAAAGTCTTATGTGATTTAGGAGCAAGCATTAATTTGATGCCACTTTCTGTTTTTCGGAAACTAGGTCTGGGAGAAGTGAAGCCCACTTCAATCTCTCTACAATTAGCGGATCGATCGGTGAAATATCCTCGAGGGGTAATTGAGGATGTTTTAATTAAAGTTGACAAATTTATTTTTCCCTGTAGATTTCATGGTGCTTGACATGGAGGAAGATAGAGAGGTACCGTTGATATTAGGGAGACCGTTCCTTGCAACTAGAAGAACATTGATTGATGTTCAACAAGGAAAGCTCATTCTACGGGTGCAAGATGAACAAGTGACCTTTGATGTTTTTGAAGCAATGAAATTTCCAAGTGAGGTACATTCTTGTTTTCAAATTAACACTCTTGATAGGTTAATCTTGGAAACTTTTGAGGAGAGAACTCCATTGCTATCACTAGAAGCTTGCCTTGTGAAATCTGCAACAATTGAGTAGGAAGATGAGGGAGTGAGACAATGTTCCGAATTACTGGAAGCACTTGATGAATATTTGTTCAGTGATGAAACATTCAAGGAGTTGGGAACAAATGAAACTCCAACCTCAGTGGTAAAGAAGGAAGCCAACAAGATTAAGCTAAAGCCACTGCCATCCCATCTAAGGTATGCCTATCTTGAAGACTTTGAATCTTTTCCTGTTATTATTAACAATTCTTTGAATGATGAAGAGGAAAACAAGCTATTAGGAGTTCTTCGGACTCAGAAAGCCGGTGAGATTATTTCACCGTCGGTGATACACCTTTCGTCGCCGGCCCAATTCATTGCGCCACCGACGAGAATCAGAGGAACCAAAATTTTAATTTTTCAAAAAATCTCGCCGCAGCGAGAATAATGTTGCCACCGGTGAGTTTCGTCCGAAAACACACTTTTTATGTTGTTTTGTTCCAAAATTTCTCCCAAGACCTTAGATCTATATATACCATAAGATAGAGAAAGAGGCCATAATAGAGAGGAGGAGGTCTGAGACATTTTTGGAGGAGAGAAGGCAATTTTGGAGAGAAAGTTTAGAGAAGCTTGAAGGATTATCACCATTGTTGCTACCAAGTGTTCATCTTCAAGAGTTTTTCATCTCTTCTCCTTAGCTTTCATTTTTTGCATTTTATTCAGATTTGTTATTCATGGATTCAATTGAGATAATGTTTGTTCTTATTTTCATTATGAACTAATTCATTTTTGCTAAGGCTATGATATAGTTGAATCAAGAAAATCTGATTTCTTTTGTTATTGTTATATGAGTTCATTGTTTTCAAGTTGAGTATTTATTTCCATGTTTAATGCTTTTAAATTTATGGCCAAGATTTAGATGATTTGTTGCATTATATTGAGACCGAGAGGAGATGTGTAATGAATGCTTCTTGTGATAAATATTGTATGTTGAATGCGAGTGTGAGACCTAATGCATGATGTATGTGGTTATTCCAGAAATTCCATAAATCGTAATGTGCTTATTTTTTGATTAAATCTTCATAGAAATATAGTTGGTTTTCATAGATAAGTAATTCTAATATAACTCGAGAGAGAGTATTAGGTAAATTTGGGTTTTTCAACCATAACTTTTAGCTTTGATTCTCATATAACATGACTTGAAATCGGATTGAATTGATTTAGCAAAATCAAATGCCTTAGCGTTTTTAATCATTTGTGAACAACATTCAATTGTGTTATTTGTGTTTATTTTTAAGTTAATTTGCTTCTTAAACAATTTCAACAATTGAGTTTTCAAATGAAATTAGGATTAGTCAATTTCGGTATTTAGTAACGTCATTCCTTGTGGGTTCGATATCCGTACTTTTGTACACTTTATTACTTGAACGATTCGTATACTTGCGAAAATACGTATCAAGTTTTTGACACCGTTGTCGGGGAATGGTTTTATTTTATTAATATCGATACTACCTAATCTTAGTTTTAATTTGAAGTTAATTTGCTTTATCATTGTTTCATTTTTAATTTTGTTTTAAATTGAGCTTGTTGAGTTGTGTTAATTATTTGTTCATTTGGAGTTGTTGTTACTCGTTTGCATTATTTATTTTAGTCATTTCTTTCAATTTTTTAGTTTGTTTATTTTGCTCTTTTATTTTATTTATTATAAAAAAGAGTAACTTTGTGTTGTTTTTGTGCTAGTTGATTTTTTGGTTGTAAGATTTTTGTATGAGATGTAGAAAAATCCTTAACTTTCTTCTATTTGATCCGAAGATTGATATAACATATAGGTGTCTAAATCGAGGAAAGAGGAGTTTAAAATGTGTGATGAAATATAATTTCATTTTTAAGTTTTTTACTCTCTTTCTCCATAATTATTACATATTATTTACTTAGATTATTGATGCAGACTGATAAATAATTTCTCATCTCTCACTCACGTCATTTCCTTACCAATTGTAATCTTTTTGTTTCTATTCTTTAATTCCGTTTTATTTTGTTCAAATTCTATACCTTGTAACATAATATCGACGTGGTAGAGTCATGTCCTTCAAACCGGTATGTCAAGATGCTCGAAAAATTATATAACTAACCAAAAGAAAAATATCGTAAAAGAAGCAAATAAATTAAGGAAAGTGATGTGAAATGTTTCAATGAGCAAAATTGAAAGAGACAATTTATAGGATAAAGAATTCTAAAAAATATAATTTTAAAACTGTGTTAAAGATGCAAAATATAATGATTATGTAAATTCAACACCGAGTTACGATAAAAGAAAATAATAATAATAATATTTTTTTGGTCTTTATATTATATTTTATTTATTTTAATAAATTATATTTAAAAATAAATATTATTTAAATATTTATTCAATAATAATTGTAATGGTTCAAACTTTTGATTATTTATTTTAATAAATTATATTTAAATAATTTAATGGTTAAAACTTTTGGTTTATTGTTAAAACTTTCATTGCTTTTCAATACATTAAAAAAATATTAAAACTTTTATAACACCCATACGAAGGAAGCCACCTAAGGTTACAAGTTGTATGTTGTCCTTCTTGGCATTAATGACGTTGATAAGTCGCATTGAGGGTTATTCGACTCTATCAGACAGTAACGTAACCATTAATTAAAAAATATATATATATAATCTTATACACTCTCTCATGCAAAATTATACACATATCTTGAATAAATAATGATATTGGTATAAATTAATGATAATTTACAAAATTTAAATGTGTCATAAAATATAATTTCATTTTTAAGTTTTTTTTTCTCTCCATAATTATTACATGTAATTTACTTAGATTATTGATACAGATTAATAAATAATTTGTCAATCTCTTCTCGCGTTATTTCTTCTTGACTAGTTGTAATTTATTTGTTTCTATCCTAATTTAATTAAGTTTTATTTTTGTTCAAATTTTGTACCTTATAACATAACATCGACGTATAGAGTCATGCCTTTTAAACTGATAAGTTAATATACTCCAAAAATCTTGTAACTTATGTCAAATGTTTCAATCATAGAAATTAAAAGAGACAATTTATAGAATAAAAAATGCTAAAGAGATATAAATTAGTAAAAGATGCAAAATATTATGATTATATAAATTTAATACTGAATTACAATAAAAGAAAATAATATATTTTTTTCTTTTTTAGCCTTTATATTATGTTTTCTTTACTCTAATAAATTATATTTAAAATTATATGTATATTTAAAAATAAATATTATTTAAATACCTATTCAATAATAATTTTAATGGTTTAGACTTTCATAACATGGTTCATTGTCAGGACAGATAGGAGTTGATGAAAATATTAAAACTATAATAATCTCATATATTTTATGAACTTAAATTTCTTAAATTTTAAAAAATATATAATTAGTATAGAAAATAAGGATAAAATATTTTTTCAAAGGAAATGCTTTTAAATTCTTAGCCTCATCTTAGTAAATTTTACGATTTAAAATAATTTTTTTAGTTATATAAATTGTGAAAAAAACTCTTTTATAGTGTTGATTAAAATTATTTTATCAATTATCTTAATTTTATTAATTTTGATGATTAATTTAATGAGTAAAATATTTTTTTATCATAAAAGTATTAAATATTATTTATTCTTATAATATTTAAATAAATAATATTTCAAATAATTTAAATAGAAATTAATGCCGCGTGTAATTGTATTTTTTATTATTAAATATAATATATTTAAAATTTGATGAAAAATATTAAATGTAATATATATATATTGGAAGGTAGTATATATAAATATGGTCCTATATATAAATTAACTTAATGCAAGAAAAGAGACTACGAAATGTTATTCAAGATCTGGGGTGTAATTAAGGCTATGGCAAAACAAACAAAATTATTGTTTATGCTCTTCCTTTTCTATTTTATCTCTCTCAGATCTTCATTCTTTACAGTTATGGTTGAAGCACAGATTAACAAAACAATTGATATAAAAGTGGGCCTTGTGGTGGACTATGAGAGCTGGGTAGGGAAGATGGGTTTGGATTGTATTAAAATGGCTCTATCAGATTTCAACAATAACAACTCTCATATTGTTGCAGACAACAACACCAGATTAAAAATTGTTCTTCGTCACAGGAACTCCCACTCTGATGTTGTTGGAGCTGCTGCTGCTGGTACGTACTTTCTCTTCTCTCAGATCGATGCTTGCTTAATTTTTTATTTAGAAAACTTATATTTTAAATTAAATTAATTTAAAATACATGTCAAAGACAACCAAAAAAGAAAAATTAAAAAAGTGTAAGAAGAAAAGAAATATATAGGCTAGAATAATAATTTTAGATAAATAATGTCAAAAACGAAAGTGTGTTGTAATTGTTCATAGTTTTCTTAGTCAAAGTCATGCAAACCGACCTTAATTATTGAAAAATACTTTAGCACATTTTTATAATATTTAATATCTCATAAATCTAACAATTTCTTAAATTTTAGTAAAATTTAATCAATTATAATCAAAATATGATTACTCTTAGTTATTAAGAGTAGTTATATTTTAAGCTTTAACTAACTTGCACAATTACACGTACAATTCTTTCTATCATTAAGTTGTATCAAAACAAATATCGATAAATTAAAAACAAATACCATCGATTAATAAATTAATTTAAATGATTATACTTAAATTTAAATAATATTCAATTAAATTATATTTAAAATAAAATAATGTATACAATTTTTTTTAATATTAAAAAATATATGAGATGAACATAAAAATTACTAATTCTATATATATAAATTTTAAATATAATATTTTTGTTATTTTATTAATGATTTTTTGGAAAGATTTAATATCCAAACAATGACACATTTTAATAATCTTTTGTATACATGGAGCTTTATATAGTTTTAAATATTTCAAAGCTAAGTAAGTAACACCTCTACGTTATTTTCAATAAAAATAACATCTTAAATTAAAAAAAAAGTTTTATTTTTTGAGAAAAAAATTAGTAATGCCCCATTTTAAAAAACTTCGCATTTTTATTTGAAAAACTTTTAATTGTTGGAAATAGTATATAGTTAGAAAATGAGTCCCAAAAAATATAAAAATTAAAACAAGAGTGACGTGGAGTGAGGTTATATTGAAGCCATTTCTCATGTACTAGTTTTGGTGTGACATATATCTATTATCAATACAAGAAAAATAAATTGATAAAAGTTATTAGAAGTGTAGGTCCTTATTGCATAAAATGAAATTTTTTCCACATATTTATCAACTATTGATGGTACATAAAGTAATACATTGAAAATAAGATAGATGAATTATTTTCTAAATTGATTTCCTTTCTTAATTCAGTAATATTTTTTTTAGATTCCAAGAGAAATCATTTCAATTGAGTAGTTGAAACTTGAAAATATTACTAGTTTTAAAAAAAATTGCAAAAGAATAACTATTGAAATTTGTATTTCTATAGCTCTAGACTTGATTAAAAATGAAGAAGTGCAAGTCATCATAGGCCCAACAACAAATATGCAGGCCAATTTTCTTATAGATCTGGGGAACAAAGCCCAAGTACCCATAATATCATATTCAACTAGCCAAATCCCTTTTCTTCACACTCCAAGTTCGTATTTTTTCCAAGCAAGACAAAATGATCTAATACAAGTCAAAGCCATACGCTCATTGATACATAATTTTGGATGGAAACAAGTAATGCCTATTCATTCAACCAATTCATATGGCGAAGGACTAATGCCTTTTCTAATTGATGCCTTGCAAGAGATTGATGTTCACATTCCATATCAAAGTTTCATTTCTTCATCAACCACTGATGACCAACTTGTTAAAGAGCTCTACAAACTTAACACAATGCAATCCAGATTCTTCATTGTTCACATGGACACTCGTCTTGGCTCTCGACTATTTCAAAAGGCAAAAGAGATAGGAATGATGAAACAAGGATACTTTTGGATAATCACTACTGATATGACTGATCTTTTAAGTTCCATTGATTCTTCTATCATTACTAATTCGATGCAAGGAGTTTTGGGTATCAAAACTTACGTTCCAGAAACAAAAGCCCTCGAGTCTTTCAAAACTCGATGGACATGGCAATCTCAAAGGCAAGGCAATGTAATCGATGAATTAGACTTGAACATTTATGGGTTATGGGCTTACGATGCTGCTAAAGCTGTATCTATGGCAATTCAGGAGGTAATTACTATGAATGGACATTTAGGCTTTAAAAAGAAAACGCTTGTAGAGAACGCAACAGACCTTGAAACTTTTGGGGTTTCCAAAAATGGTCCAAAGCTACATGAAACATTATCAAAAGTAACATTTGATGGTCTTGCAGGGAATTTCAGTCTAATTGATGGGCAATTAAAATCTTCCTCTTTTCAAATAATCAACATTGTTAATGGAAGCAGGGAAAAAGAGATTGGAATTTGGACCCAACAAAGTGGTTTGCATACCAATTTAGGAAAAATAGTATGGCCTGGTAAAGAGATTGCAGCACAGAGGAATCATTTGAGAATTGGGATTCCGACTCAAAGTTTCGGTAAGATGGTTAAATTGGAATATTATAATCATACAAACCAAATAAAAAATATCAGTGGGTATTGCATAGATGTGTTTAAGGCTACAATTAAATTTCTACCATACCGAGTTACATACGAATTAACTCCATATTCAAATCCCAATGACAACACTTATTATGACGACTTGGTGTATCAAGTGTTTCTCCAGGTATGAATCTTTTGCTTATAAATTGATGATCCTTTTTATCAGTTTACTTAGTACTAATTTTTTTAAATATATATCTTTTATACAGAACTTCGATGCTATTGTAGGAGATGTTACGATTCGAGCAAACAGGTCGAAATATGTTGACTTCACAATGCCATACACAGAATCGGGTCTATCAATGATAGTGCCAGTGGAAGACAAAAGAAGTAATGCTTGGGTTTTCTTGAAGCCATTGTCATGGGATCTTTGGGTAACGATTGTTTGCTTTTTGGTTTTCATTGCTTTTGTGGTTTGGGTTCTTGAACATCGCATCAACGAAGAATTTCAAGGGCCTCCTACTTATCAAATTGGAACAAGTTTTTGGTTCTCATTTTTGGCTATTGTTGCAGCTAATAGTAAGTCCATCTCTTTAAGTAATCACTTGTTCAAAGCTCATATCAACTAATCTATTTAGATAACTAATCTATTTAGATAAAGTCTTAAATAAAGTTATGTATGACGATCGATTTCAATTCTATTGACAGAGGAAAAAGTAGTGAGCAATTTGACAAAGATCGTGGTGATGATATGGATCTTTGTAATGTTAATACTCACCCAAAGCTACACTGCAAGTTTAGCTTCTCTTCTCACAGTGCAACAACTTCAACCCAAAATTACTAATGTATCCCAACTCCTTGAGAATGGAGACAACATTGGTTGCCATGCAGGTTCTTTTGTTTGTGAAATGTTGAAAAATCTTGGCTTTCAGGATTACAAGATCAAGGTTTATAAAACCCCAGAAGATTGTCATGATGCATTTTCAAAGAAAAAATCTCATGGTGGTATAGCTGCTGCTTTTGAAGAAATTCCCTACGTCAAGATTTTTCTTTCAAAATATTGCCCCAATTATACCATAGTTAACACCACATATCAAACTGCTGGTTTTGGCTTTGTAAGCTTTCCTCTTTTTTGTCTTATTTGTTACAATTGTGTTTGTAGATCCTTTTCAAAGTCATTACTTTTTTTTTGAAGTTTAAGCGGAAATTGTCCCAAATTTGAATTTTCACAATGTACATGAGTTATGTACAAGTTATGTAAAGGCTATACATGTATTATCTATTTATGAACAAGTTCAGTCAATTGTAACTTGTCATATCTAATTAAGAAGATCACTTTTGATCTACTCTTAGTGTGATTCATTTGTTTCACATGCTACTTATAATAAGTATTCTAATCTTTATCACTTGATTTTTGGGCAGGTTTTTCCCATAGGATCTCTTCTGGTGCGTGATGTTTCAAGGGCAATTTTAGATATGACTGAAGGAGAGGATTTGAATAACATAATAGACAAATGGTTTGGGAAGCAAATGGTGTGTCCAAACCCTAACGACAACCAATTTTCTTCAAACAGTTTAGGCCTTGAAAGCTTTTGGGTCCTATTCCTCATTTTAGGGGTAGCTTCAATATCATCTCTCTTTATATGTGCAACTATGTACCTTTACGAGCAAAGGAACACTATCATGAGTTCTAATCCACAAGTGTCAATATGGGCAAGAATTTGTCTAACTTTAAGAAACTTTGACCAAAAAGATTTGGATTCTCATGCATTTAGGAAGGATATTAGTCCAGTTGATGATCTTGAAGGAAAAGAAGATGGAATAGACCAAGTTGATTAACAAAACACCACAACTCCTTCTCAGTACCCAAGCCCTTCAAGTTATTCAAATCACACATATTCCAACTTTGCTTTCTTAGGAGAGCAAGGAATGTCCCCTTCCATTAATTATGGAAACATAAACCAAACAATTTTTGCTAATGATCTTGCTCTCTTGAATCAAGACATAACAATTAGTGACTTTGAAACAACCAATGAAAACAGCTAAAGTTATACATTCATGATTCAACTACGCTTGTTCTATATATTGCCTTTGTTACTCTATACATGATATTCTTAGAGTAGGAAAGTGTCAATATATTTGACTTTTTTAACATTATAGCTTACAAAAAGGATAAAATTAAGCTTTCACTATAAATTATGTATGTATCATCAATCATCAGAACTCATATTTATTAATACATAAATGTTCTTTCTATTATTCTAATATTTAATATTATTTTTTTATATTGCAATCGGAGGATTATCGGTTAGAGTTAATATGAGTTTCACACTATAATATGATAGAGATATGATAGAGTTTATACGGTATCAGAATTTCAATTAATTGAATCAAAAATCTTTGACATTTTCTCGTAAAAATATATATTAGATTGGCCTTTAAAAAATACAAGTAACCTAAAAAAATAATAAAATATGTTAAAAATATATAATGATGCGTATTGTAAGAGACAAAGATTTTCACTTTGATGGGATGATAGAGGTAATAAGAGTCTAATATTGATTAAAGACAATAATTAATTAATTTTTTAATTGCATTATTGGTATGTAGTTTATAATTATGTTACGTACATGAAAATTAAATTTATAATTTTTCATAAGTTATGGACAATCTAGTTTATTGATTAATTGATTTTCTAAAATGTCACCAGTAATAGAGAAAAATTTATTCAATAAATATCAAAATAATAAGTATCTCTAAAAATTAGTAGAGATAGTAAATAATATAAATGAGTAATATAACATTATTTTTAATTCAAATAAAATTTTAATTTCTTTGTATTCCTTCACTTATTATAGATTTTTTTTTACTATAATAAACACAATAAATAAATATATTTTATTTTATAATTTTTAAAGGGTATTTTAATAATTTGGAAAAAATAAAAAAAATATAGATAGAAAAGTTAATGTCGTTATTAAGTTGGATTATCTTTGATAATATTGTTGGTGTGTGTTGTGGTGTATGCTGCAAGAGTGGTAGACACCAATGTTTAGTGGAGCAAGGAGTGACAAACAATAATGTTAGTGAAACCGTAAAATATGGGTTTGCAGCAACTTCCATGTGTATAGCTGCTGCTAGGATTAGTTTTTTGTTTTTGTTTTTCTTAGTATACATAGATCAATACTCTTGTACATAAATAAAACAGAAAGGATATGAAATATATATGATAATTAACAAAGAAACATAATATTTGTCATGGTATCAGAGCAAAGTTATTTTTGTCCTAATGAAATAAAATAGTTACATGCTATGCTGGAAATAAGCTGTTTCTATTCTCCTTGACACTGGTTTGATTTGGTGTGCTACGCTGATTTATGTTCCTCTCTGAACTGGTTTGATCTGGTGTACGGACGCTCATCAGATTGTGTTAATCTGTGGGTATTTGACTAGGATCTGGGGTACCGTTCTAGCTTCTCTAAAGTTGAGTCATCAAAAACCTTCTCCAAGTAGAAATTCTTTGAGAGAAGCTTCACTGTCAAAGGATCAAAATAATACCTCGTCGCCATTATATTTGCTAACTCCTTCTATATCCAACTTCCATCCAAAGCAAGCATATGCTCAATAGATGAATTTATAGACCTAACAAATCTCTAAAACCCATCCAACACTTCCATAAAATAAAGCACCCACAGTGAAATCCTTAATAGCTTTAGACTTGCATTACAGTAATTCGTTTGTTTCTTGTGGCATCAATTTCTCCTTCTTCGACCTCAAAACTTGTTCGAGCTCAAACAAAGCTATGCTACTCTGATCAACCTTGCGCTTGGGATCTAAAGTACGACTGACCTCCTCAGCTCTGAAAGCAACTTGGTAGAACATCACAGCATCGCAAGCCTTAGGCGCCTCAACCAATAACTGTGGCTTCATAGCAGCTGAAAGTGATGACTGGCTCGAACACGTGGACATCTGATCTGTTCTGAACCTTTGGCTACACCATTTTTGGTTGATCTGAGAGAAGAGAAAATGAAGCTCTAGAGAAGAGAGCCTACAAAGCTAGAAGAAAAAAAGGGTATACATAGAAACATGGTATAGATTATCAGGAAACCTTCTCACGTGTGGCTAAACTAAAAACTGTTAGAGTTTTGTTATCTCTTGTAGAAAATTTAGATTGGCCATTACACCAACTTGAGGTGAAAAATGCCTTCTTTCATGGTGACCTTGAAGAGGAGATTTACATGGATATACCACCATGATATATTGTTACATCAGGAAAAGAAACTGCATGTAGATTACAACGAGTATTGTATAGACTAAAACAATCACCTCGAGCATGGTTTGGCAGGTTGAGTTCATCAGTGGGGAAATATAGGTTTCAAAAAAGTAACTCTGACCACACTCTTTTCCTAAAACATCGATTGGGAAAAATAACAGCTCTTATAGTCTATGTAGACGACATGATCATTATAGGGGATGATAAAGAAAAAATCTCTAGGCTTCAAGAACAACTGTCAAATGAGTTTGAAATGAAGAACTTGGGAGGGCTCAAATACTTCTTAGGCATTGAGGGAACAAGATCAAAACAAGGTATATGTCTTTCCCAAAGGAAATATACTCTAGACCTACTAGCAGAGACATGATTACTAAATTGTAAACCTGTCGATATTCCGATGGTCCAAAATCATAAACTTGGATAATATATGGACCAAATACCAGTAGATAAACAGAGATATCAAAGGTTAGTGGGTAAACTTATATATTTATCTTATACTCGACCTGATATTGCTTATGTTGTGAGTGTCGTGAGTCAATTCATGCACTACCCAAGTGAAGACTATATGGATGTCGTCATATGGATACTTCGTTATTTAAAATCCTCCCCAGGGAATGGACTTATGTTTTCAAAGAATGGTCAATTGAAAGTCGTTGGATATACAGATTCAGACTGGGTAGGGAATATCAAGGATAGGAAATCTACTACTGGGTACTTTACTTTTGTGGGGGGCAATCTTGTTACATGGAGGAGCAAGAAGCAAAAGGTAGTTGCCTTATCTAGCACTGAAGCTGAATTTTGAGGAATGGTCAAGGGAATATGTGAGCTTCTTTGGTTGAAAAAACTTCTAATTGAGATTGGTGTTGCTTCTAACTTTGAAATGAACTTATTTTGTGATAACAAAACAGCTATTGTCATCTCCCATAATCTAGTTCAACATGATCGTACGAAGCACGTTGAAGTGGATCAGAACTTCATCAAACAAAATCTTGAAGAAAAGATTATTTAGCTTCTATTTGTTAAATTAGAAGATCAATTGGCTGATATACTCACAAAATTTGTGTCTGTAAAGAACTTCTACAATTCACTTGACAAGTTGGGCATAAGAGACATATATGCACCAACTTGAGGGGGAGTGTTGGCGTGTGTTGTGGTGCATGCTGCAGCAGTGGAAAACACCAATGTTTAATGAAGCAAGGAATGACAGACAATAATGTTAGTGGAGTCATAAAGTATGGGTGTGCAACAACTTCCATGTGTATAGCTACTACTAGGGTTAGGTTTTCGTTTTCATTTTTCTTAGTATACATAGATCAATACTCTTGTACAAAAATAAAATAGAAAGGATATGAAATATATATGATAATTAACAGAGAAACATAATATTTATCAAATATGTCTAACTTAAGTGTTATCAGATATATATATTTTAAATGTTATAGGTATTCTGGAAGAAAATGCAAAACACAAGAACATCCTTGATATTTTTAATTAAAAAATAATACTAATAACGTTTATTGTAAGATCCATTACTAGCGCGGTATATTTGTAAATATTCAATAAATATTAAGGGTGATTCATTATATTTTTCAAAATTTGAAGATATTAGTATGAAAATACGAAACTTTATGGGTATCATTTTATTTTATAATTTTTAAAAAGTATTCCAATAATTTAGAAAACAATGAAGAAAAAAAATATGTGGACAAAAAAGTTAATATTGTGATTAATTGGGATTATATTTGATAATACGTTTATCAAACATGCATGTCTTTTTTTTCACACCTTTTTATAATATTATATTAAATTCTCCCTTTCTCATTTCAAGCCGTATATTTAAATAATATTAAATATTATTTGATATAAAAAATCATCAAATAACTTCATACTATTTGAAAACAAAAAAATCATGGCTATATTATTGACGAGTGTTTAAAAAGCACTAAAATTACTTTAATTGATTAAATAGATTTATATTTTTATGATTTTATCATATTTTTATATAAATTTTTCTTGTCGGAATTACAAGTTTTTTTTATTGTTTTTTAGGTATTTTCGTTCGAAAATAATTTAAAGACTCGAAAAAAATATTGGAAGCAATACATCATAATATTTTAAGTGTAGTATTAATTTATTATACAAATAAGTGAGAAAAAACTGAAAAAAGTAAAAAACAAAATTGGAAAAATGGACAAAACTACCTAGCTTGTCCCGCGTGCAACTAGCACATGCCCACGTCGAGTCCCGCATACAGCTAGCACATGCCCACGCTTGTCCCGCACATATATTACATCGAGAGTGAGAGCTAGTCTTCTGAGACGCGCGCAAAACACGCCCAATCCTGGGCATGTTAGCGTCCGACTCCTGCAAATCTCAACCCACATGAATGTCAGCCTTTCTATACGCATCCAAAACCAATTTTTGAGATATTTTCATTTTTAAACATTTTTCTCACCTATAAAATGACACTCTCCTCCAATATAAAATCACATAATTTTTCAATTCATATCTCTCTATCTTTCTCTCTTTAGAAAGATTTCTTGGTTTTTTTAGTTTTAAAGTTCTCTTTTTGAGAAGAACTATGTATGTTTTTATAAATTTCTAGTTTTTGATTCAATAAACGGAAATACAAATTTGTTTCGAGGTTTTTCAGAAATAGAATTAACATCAAAGTTTTGTAAGTAGTCTTTTGAGATATAATTTTAAAATGAATTATTTACAATTATTTTTATGTTTTATTTTTAATTTTTTTGTGATTAAATTTAACATGATTGATTGTTTGTAAATATGATATAATAATAACGTTGTTATGCTTAGAAAATATTAAATAGGTAAAACATTTCTATAAAATAAATTGATTTTATTTTTATTCAAGATTTTATAATAAAGATGTTTACAATTATTTTTATATGTTATATTTATTTTGTTTGTGATTAAATTTAACATATTTGGCTGTTTGTAAGTATGATATAATTATAACGTTGTTATGCTTACGAAATATTAAATAGGTAAAATATTTCAATAAAATAAATTGATTTGGTTTTTATTCAAGATTTTATAATAAGGATGTTTACAATTATTTTTATGTTTTATTCTTATATGTTATATTTAATTTGTTTGTAATTAAATTTAACATGACCGACTGTTTTTAAATATGATATAATAATAACGTTGTTATGCTTACGAAATAATAAATGCCTAAAACATTTCTATAAAATAAATTGATTTTATTTTTATTCAAGATTTTTTAATAAAGATGTTAGAGAGAAATATATTATTTTTCATTACATACTTAAATATGAAAATTAGATTTTAAGGTTTAATTATCCGGTGTGATTTAGAGTAGTGTTCTTTTATTTGTTGGTACAATCGTCCTGTAGTTAGAATGAAGCCCTATTTCAAAAGTTTTTATAAGAACTATTATTCAAAAATGTATTAACAACATATTTTCAGTAATGGTTATAAAACTTGAAAATTAGTACTGAGATAATTAGATTTTTAAGTTTAATTTAGATACCTTGAATAAAGTTTAAAATGTCTAACTCTACCAAATGTGCTATTTAAATGGTTCATTTTTATTGTCTTAGAAAAAAGAAAATAATTTAATTAACCAAATTAATTATTGATCTCATTTATAGGTATTAATTGATTTGTTTAATTAACAAAGAATATACAACTCCACCAAAAGTGATATTTATATATAAAAAAAGAATCAATAAATAACAATTTATATCTTTAATAACCTAAATAATATGAATAAGTATAATTAACTTAATTATTATATTGATAAATACTCTACTATTATGAATGATAAAAAATTGCATAATTATTATATATATATATATAATTTATGTTAGTAGATTAGAGAATACAAAAAATCATTTTGTCAAAAATAACAAACAAATTATTTAGTGATTCTTTTTTACTTTTTGATTTTTTTTAAAAACTTGAAAAATTAAGAAATATTTTGGTTATTATTTAAAAGATATAAGTTTTTAATAATTTTCTTTAAATGTTTATACTTACAAAAGTCATAAGACTTCATTGACCCTCTAGAAGAATGATCGATGAAAATAAAAAAAATCAAAACATCATAATTTAATTTTAATAATATTTTTTTTAAATTAAGAATCATCTTATATTTTAGTATTAATTTTTTTAAAATATAAAATATAAAATTAAAATCGTTATCAAAAAATAAATGATTAAAAAATTAGTTAAAAAATCAAAAATTATGAATTAAAGTCATTATCTAACACATCCCTAATTAATTTGAATATTATTTTCATTTTGTCATAATCCCAAATTCATAACTATCACCATAATTTATTCGTGAAAAATACTTTTAAAGTACTACCGAACTATTAAATATCAAATATATATTATACTTCTTATTTTAATAAATTAATTACTCATCAAATATTTATTCAAGTTATACAACTCACTTTAAACAATATAAAGTCAATAAGAGAAGGGTTTTTGTCTATAACGGACATATCCTATTCAATACTTAAAAAAAAGTTGTATTAAGTTTTAGTTTAAAAATAGTTACTATTAGATCTAATATAAGAGAGATAAATTAGTCTTCCTATCAAACGTTGATATCTTCTTTTATTAATCAATACTTAATTAGGGTAAATCATAAGCCTTTGGTTCATCTCAATTGGTTTACAGTTAAACATCCTAGTTTTAGTTAATAAATCTAAAACATATTTCTTTTGTGATAATGAGATTTATCTCTTTAATCTTGCGACTCCAATACCTAAAAAAATACTACAACTGTCTAAAGCCTTTCATCTCAAACTCTTTTGAAAGATATCTCTATAGATCTTCTATCTCTTTTGGATCATTTCCTGTGACAATCATATCATTAACATATACCATCAAAACTATAATATTATCATTGTTTCTCTTGAAAATAAGGTATAATTAGAGTTATTTTATTTATATCTAAAAATTCTCATTGCTTTAGAGAATATTGCAAACCAAACTCTTAGTGATTATTTCAGTCCATATAAAGACTTTTTTTAGCTTACACACTTTTCTAGCATTCTATGGTTTACACTTAATTCTTGATGACATATCCATATACACTTCTTCCTCCAAATTTCCATTGAGGAAAACATTATTCACATCAAATTTGTGTAAAGACCAATCTTTATTCACAATAAGTGAAATAAGAATTCAAATAGTATTGATTTTTGCTATCGGTGCAAAGGTTTATTCATAATCAATCCCATAATGCTATATATAACCTTTGACAACTAGTCTAGTTTTATATCTATCAATGCTCCCATCAACCTTGAGCTTCAGTGTGAACACTCATTGGCAACCGACATTCTTTTTTTTCAGTGGGTATGGAAAAAATATCCCGTGTTGAGTTCTTCTATAAAACTTCCAACTCTTTATTCATAGCCTTTGTCCAATTCGGATCCTTTAAAGCTTCGTATACATTACTAGGAATATATACAATGTATAATTGATCAACAAAAAGTACACATGATTTGGATAGCCTATGGTTAGACATAAAACTAGCAACATGATATTTAGCTTTGGCTTTATGTCTAATACATATTGTTTTTTTGAAAGACCCTTAGTAACCTTATGTAATCTTATAAGTTCTATAATTTCTACTATGAAAGACTCATTTAAATTGGAACATATTTGAGGTGGATCATTTTGAGCAAACTCTTTGGTTGGTGATGTAGAAGGGGGAATGTTTTGTGCACCATCTTTAGATGTGTCAAAAAACAATTTCACATCCTGATCTATCTTGTCTCTATTACATGTAGGAATCTTAACATCCTCGATGTATGAGACTAATCTTACTGTTTCTTGAGATTAATATAATAGCTTCATTTCAATTGATAACAACCCTTTCAGGCTAGAGTTGTGTCACTTTCAATTGAGACTAATCTTCGTTGTCTTGTCTTCCAAAATGGGCCTAAAATTTTGTATTTCTTCAAATTCTTTAAACTCAAAGATAACTTGAGGATTTACTTCACATCCTTTCCCCTCTGAAGGGAAGATTGGGAAATTATCCCTAAGTAATAAGGCATGGATTCACCAAAGGAAACATCAAGAGACACATGAACTATATTCGTGAGGAGATCATAACAACGTAACCCTTTTGGAACTCTGCATAACAAAAAAAAACACACTTGGCATGCAAATTAAGCTTATTGCGTTGATATCGAGGAATATGAACAAAAACTATACATTCAAATACTCGAGGCTCTAAATTAAGCACAGAAGGAGCAAACATAAGTTGTTTAAGTTTTTATGGGAGATTCTAAAACTCAATTACTCAAGAAAGAGTGTGATTGATGAGATATATTGTTGATTTAATTTCTGAGATAATTTATGGAATTGTTATTTGAACAGGAAAATATTAGAAAAAATATGAGATTTTTGAATTTCAAGATATATTCTTGACACAATAGTTTCTGCTGATAATACTTCAAGTTGTAGGTGTTCTTCAAAATTTGGGATTCGAAAAATACATGTTATTAACGTGGGTGACCCTAATTAAATGTATAAAAAATAAATATCAATTCATTATAAAGAAATTAACATAAATAGTTACTTTTCTAACTATTGAGAATAATTTCTTTTACTTGTCAAACTTTTACAAGACTTAACCACAAGTCTGTAAGGTTTGATCCCCTATATCTCTTTAAAATAAAAAGAAAAAAGAAAGAAAAATAAAGGGTAGTTATGTTATTGCAAACAACTTTGAAAATATATTTAGGAGCATTAACTTTTTTAATTAATTAAAATCAACAGAGAAAAATAAAATAAAATAAATAATTGAATAAAAAATCAAAGTAGAAAAGAAATAAAAAATATGATTCTAAAAATAATACTTTTAAGTGCTTTTAATTTCGCAAAATTATTTTACTGTGTAATGATATATATTCTTTATAGATAATATGAGAGGTGTGAATTCGATTCACATCGGTATTTATATATGTGAGTGTATAAATATGATATGTTATTTTATAGAAAAAATTTTAATACAAGTAATTATTTTTATGTAATATTTAATTACATAAAATTATTATAAATTATTAACGTTAACTATCTCAAATGACTATGTGACAAAAGAAGAAAAGATTTTTCAATGGAAATCATCATAGTTAGCCTAACATGAAAAAGTAAACGGCTCCAAGGATGTGTCGACTTTTACTGAATTGTTTGTGATATTTTTACATGAGCTACATACATGATAGACGGAGAAATGTTAATTTATTTTATTTCATATTATTTTTATGCTTATAATCTCAGTTATAAGTCATAATTAAAAATTAGGTAAATTTTTTAAATAATATATTAACATATGATAAAATTTAAGTAACATAAATGTAAAAATATGTATAAATTTATAAGATAATATTATTCATAATTAACTAATAATGATATATTTTTGAAATTATAAAAAATTCATTGTCATAAACCTACAAACTAGGTAAAAAAGAAAAGAAAAGAAAAGAAAAGTGTCGTGCTCTAATATATTCATTGTCATAATATATTTTTGAAATTATAAAAAATTCATTGTCATAAGGGTAGAACTCTAGCTACTAGGGCCATACGCTATTGCCCAAGACAAGAAAAGTGTCGTGCTCTAATATGCGAATCCAATTTCTTTATTTTGTCTACGAATGCAAAACAGATATTGGTTATTTTAAAGAACAAAAATGTATGTTTGCCTTATAATTTAACCCTGTATGCATGTTACACAAATTTTAAGATAGAGAGATGTAAGTACTCAACATAAAATTACATACTTTGATATAATATATATATATATATATATATATATCGTTATCATCATACTACCTTATATTTATACCATTCTAACAACTAAAAGTGGATTTTTTAATAAATTATGTTACTGGTGTGCAACCACAAAATTATATAACAAAACAATTTATTTAAATAAAAATGGATATCAAGTATCCCAAAGAAAAAAATAACATTATAATTATCATAAAAACCCGTCACATTTCTAATTATTGTTGCAAATATAATTCTAGGATCAACACAAGGATCACGTAGGAATGGATACGGTTACGAGCGATGACGATTTTTGATATAACTGTTCTAAATTGAATTATAAAATCTGTATTCGAAATTATTCAAAAATTATTATAATTTGTAGACGATTTTTTATCCGTAAGTAATGGTTAAAAATAATTATTAAAAAATACTTGAAAAAAACTATTTTTTTTTACTTTTTAAAAAACATCAGACACTACAACTTAATTTCTTGCACAACCTACACTTGAAAAAGACAACACAAACTAAGATTAGTAGCAGAGGAAGAAACTTCGATACACCTTAATAATATATTTTGCATGGTTCTGAATAAAAGTATCGAACAACGATATAAAAGAATAATTTTTTTATGTAAAATAAATTCAAAAAACTCACACAAACTAGCTTTTGTTTTTTGATTTCAGTAATAAAATAGAAGTGTTAAAACCTGATCAATTATTTCGAAGTGAGCTCCCTTCGGCCTTTTTTGGAGCAACGCCTCCGTATTAAACAAGCAAGTCTGCCTTGATATAGTAAAGGATTAAAAGGAATCATGAAAACAATAAAACCCAGTTACTCTGAGAAAACATACTACCATATTCTGGGAAAGAATTTTACAGATTTTGTCAAATTTTATCTAGAAAAGCATATTATCATAATTAAGATAATATATATATATTTATTTATATCATATTTTATATCTATTTGTATTTAGAGTAGACTCGTATATATATATATATTTGCCTATTATTATGTATAAAATAGAATCTCATATGTGTATAAATTTAACAAATTTATTACTCATCAAAATAAAATTATTAAATTACTTAAATAGTCATTTCTCTCCGGGAAATAGACATATCACATATCTTTCATAAAATAAGTTATTTTACCGAACTTAAATTTATTAAATTTTAAAAAATATTTAATATTTAAAAGATATATAATTAGTATGGAAGAAAAGGATAAACTATTTTTCCAAGAAAAATGTTTTTAAATTTTTAGCCTCATCTTAGGAAATTTCACAAATAATTTTTTTTAGTTATAGAAATTGTGAAAAAAATCTCTTTTATAGTGTTCATTAAAATTATTTTATTATTTATCTTAAATTTATTAATTTTAATGACTAACATAATGAGTAAAATATTTTTTTATCATAGTTGATAAAAGTATTAAATATTATTTATTTTTATAATATTTAAATAATAATAATTAAAATAGAAATGAATACCAATTGTATTTGTATTTTTTATTCAATATTATAATTTAAATTATTAAATATAATATATTTAAAATTTCTATTGCCTCCCTTGTATAATTAGGGCGTAAAAATGTATTTTTTTATAATTCATTGAAAAAATAATTAATTTAAGAAAGAAAGGAATTAATTAAAATAAGCCTCTACAAACGACAAGACTCGCGAAAAAATGAGTAGTGTAAGAGATTTTTATTTTTTCCCTTCCTTCCGTGTAGGTCAAAATTAATATAATAATAAAAAATTGTAAAATTTTAACATCTAAATAGTATTAATTATTATATTTAGAATAAAAGATTTTTTTTTTTAAAAAAGATAGGTTTAAACTTTAAAATTGACTTTTCTCTTTTCCTAACTTGTATTTTTATTAGGTTAGTTATATTAAATGGTACAATTTTTTTAAAATAAGATATATATTTTTTATTATAAAAATTAATTATTTTTAATCTTATTATTATTAAAATCGATAATTATAATGTATTAAAATTAAGCGTTTATAATATCATAATTTTATATTATAATACATTTAAGTGTTAAATGTATATGATAATAATAAAATATTATAATTTTTTAAAAAAAATTATAAAATTTATTGTGCCTAATATAATAATTATATGATAATTTTTTAATAAATTATGTGATTAATGTAATAGTAAAATTATACAATTAGAATTTTTTTAAAAATAAAAATGGGATCTTTAGTATCTCGGAGAAAAAATCAACACTCTTTACGTACTCTGTTAAAAAAAGGAATGATAAGGAAAATGAAATCGCATCACACTTCTAATTATCATTATAAATATATATAATTGTATATGTGAATCTAGTTCTTAGAGTGCAAGAAATCTATTTTTTATAATTAATTGAAAAAAAAGAATAAATTAAAAGATAAAGGAATTTAGAACAAGATTCTACAATTCGAGAAAAAGATATGTTTAAACTTTAAAGTTGACTTTTCTCTCTTCTTGACTTGTTCTTTTATATTTGTTTGTCTTCAATCAAGCTTGAAGGAAATTTGACTGATTCTCTACTACACCATAAATTCTCTACGAGGTGCGTTGCTCAGAAATTTCCCCAACATGGTGCGACGTCATTCACAAAAAAATTTAAAGGTAGTAATTATAAATATGGTCCTATATATAAATTAACGTAATGCAAGAAAAGAGACTACGAAATGTTATTCAAGATCTGGGGTGTAATTAAGGCTATGGCAAAACAAACAAAATTATTGTTTATGCTCTTCCTTTTCTATTTTATCTCTCTCAGATCTTCATTCTTTACAGTTATGGTTGAAGCACAGATTAACAAAACAATTGATATAAAAGTGGGCCTTGTGGTGGACTATGAGAGCTGGGTAGGGAAGATGGGTTTGGATTGTATTAAAATGGCTCTATCAGATTTCAACAACAACAACTCCCATATTGTTGCAGACAACAACACCAGATTAAAAATTGTTCTTCGTCACAGGAACTCCCACTCTGATGTTGTTGGAGCCGCTGCTGCTGGTACGTACTTTCTCTTCTCTCGGATCGATGCTTGCTTAATTTTTTATTTAGAAAACTTATATTTTAAATTAAATTAATTTAAAATACGTGTCAAAGACAACCAAAAAAGAAAAATTAAAAAAGTGTAAGAATAAAAGAAAAATACAGGTTGGAATAATAATTTTAGATAAATAAGTTCAAAGATGAAAGTGTGTTGTAATTGTTCATAGTTTTTTTAGTCAAAGTCAATGTTATTGATGCAAACCGACCTTAATTATTGAAAAATACTTTAGCATATTTTTATAATATTTAATATCTCATAAATCTAATAATTTCTTAAATTTTAGTAAAATTTAATCAATTATAATCAAAATATGGTTATTCTTCTTAATTATTACGGTAGTTACATTTTAGTCTTTGATTGAGTTGCGCAGTTGCACGTATAATTCTTTCATCATTAAGTTGTATCAAAACAAATATCGATAAACTAAAAAATAAAAACACAACCGGTTGATAAATTAATATAAATATTATACTTTAATTTAAAATACGTTTAATTAAATCATGTTTAAAATAAAATAATGTGTAATTTTTTTTAATATTAAAAAATATATAAAGTTAACATAAAATATACTAATTTTATGGTTAAAAAATTTAAATATATAGGCTAGAATAATAATTTTAGATAAATAATGTCAAAGACGAAAGTGTGTTGTAATTGTTCATAGTTTTCTTAGTCAAAGTCATGCAAACCGACCTTAATTATTGAAAAATACTTTAGCACATTTTTATAATATTTAATATCTCATAAATCTAACAATTTCTTAAATTTTAGTAAAATTTAATCAATTATAATCAAAATATGGTTACTCTTCTTAATTATTACGGTAGTTACATTTTAGTCTTTGACTGACTTGCGCAATTGCACGTATAATTCTTTCAATCGTTAAGTTGTATCAAAACAAATATCGATAAACTAAAAAAAAATACCACCCATTAATAAATTAATCTAAATGATTATAGTTAAATTTAAATAATATTTAAAATAAAATAATATATCAAATTTTTTTTAATATTGAAAAATATATGAGATGAATATAAAAATTATTAATTCTATAAATACAAGTTTTAAATATAATATTTTTGTTATTTTATTAATGATTTTTTAGAAGTATTTAATATCCAAACAATGACACACATTTTAATGATCTTTTGTATACGCGAAGTTTTATATAGTTTTAAATATTTCAAAGCTAATTGAGTAACAACTCTAAAGTTATTTTCAATAAAAATAACATCTTAAATTTTAAAAACAAGTTTATTTGTTGAGAAAAAAATATTAATGTCTCATTTTTAAAAAACTTTCCATTTTCATTTGAAAAACTTTTAATTGTAGGAAATAATATATAGTTAGAAAAGGAGTCCCAAAAAATATAAAAATTAAAGAGTGACTTGAGTGAGGTTATATTGAAGAGGCCATTTCTCATGTATTAGTTTTGGTGTGACATATATCTACTATCAATACATGAAAAATAAATTGATAAATTGATAAAAGTTATTCGAAGTGTAGGTCTTTATTGTATAAAATGAAATTTTTTTATCCACATATTTATCAACTACTAATGGTACATAAAGTAATACACTAAAAATAAAATAGATGAATTATTTCCTAAATTGATTTCCTTCCTTAATTCAGTAATACTTTTTTATTAGATTCCAAGAGAAATTATTTCAATTGAGTAGTTGAAACTTAAAAATATTACTAGTTTTTTTTAAATAAAATTGCAAAAGAGTAATCGTTAAAATTTGTGTTTCTACAGCTCTAGACTTGATTAAAAATGAAGAAGTGCAAGTTATCATAGGCCCAACAACAAATATACAAGCCAACTTTCTTATAGATCTAGGGAATAAAGCCCAAGTACCCATAATATCATATTCAGTTAGCCAAATCCCTTCTCTTCACACTCCAAGTTCGTATTTTTTCCAAGCAAGACAAAATGATATAATACAAGTCAAAACCATACGCTCATTGGTAGATAATTTTGGATGGAAACAAGTAGTACCCATCCATTCAACCAATTCATATGGCGAGGGACTAATGCCTTTTCTAATTGATGCCTTACAAGAGATTGATGTTCAGATTCCATATCAAAGCTTCATTTCTTCATCAACCACTGATGACCAACTGGTTAAAGAGCTCTACAAAATCAATACAATGCAATCCAGATTCTTCATTGTTCACATGGACACTCGTCTCGGCTCTCGGCTATTTCAAAAGGCAAAAGAGATAGGAATGATGAAACAAGGATACGTTTGGATAATCACTACTGATATGACTGATCTTCTAAGTTTGATTGATTCTTCTATCATCACTAATTCGATGCAGGGAGTTTTGGGTATCAAAACTTACATTCAAGAGACAAAATCCCTCAAGTTTTTCAAAAATCGATGGAAATGGAAATCTCAAAGACAAGGAAGTGTAGCTGATGAATTGAGTTTGAACATTTATGGGTTATGGGCTTACGATGCTGCTAAAGCTATATCTATGGCAATTCAAGAAGTGATTACTGTGAATGGAAATTTGGGCTTTAAAAAGAAAACCTTTGTAGAGAACTCAATAGATCTTGAAACTTTTGGGGTTTCCGAAAATGGTCCAAAGCTGCATGAAGCATTATCAAAAGTAACATTTGATGGTCTTGCATGAAATTTCAGTCTAATTGATGGGAAATTAAAATCTTCCTCTTTTCAAATAATCAACATTGTTAATGGAAACAAGGAAAAAGAGATTGGAATTTGGACCCATCAAAGTGGTTTACATGCAGATTTAGGAAAAATAGTATGGCCTGGTAAAGAGATTGGAGCACAGAGGAATCATTTGAGAATTGGGGTTCCGATTCATGGTTTCAGTGAACTAATTACTGTGATATATAATAATCACACAAACCAAACAAAACGTACGAGTGGGTATTGTATAGATGTGTTTGAGACTGCAATCAAATCTTTACCATACCTAGTTACATATGACTTAATTCCTTATATAATGCCCAATGATAGGACTTATTATGATGACTTGGTGTTTCAAGTGTATCTCGAGGTATGACTCTTTTGTATATAAATTGACGATCATTTTGTATCATTTTACTTAGTACTAAAGAAGTTTATTAATATATATCTTTTACACAGAAGTTCGATGCTTTTTTAGGAGATGTTACGATTCGAGCAAACAGGTTGAGATATGTTGACTTCACAATGCCATACACAGAATCGGGTCTATCAATGATAGTGCCAGTGGAAGACAAAAGAAGTAATGCTTGGGTCTTCTTGAAGCCATTATCATGGGATCTTTGGGTAACAATTGTTTGCTTTTTGGTTTTCATTGCTTTTGTTGTTTGGGTTCTTGAACATCGCATCAATGAAGAATTTCGAGGGCCTCCTACATATCAAATTGGAACAAGTTTTTGGTTCTCATTTTTAGCTATTGTTACTGCTAACAGTAAGTCCATCTCTTTAAGTAATCACTTGTTAAAAGCTCACATCAACTAATCTATTTAGATAAAGTCATAAATAAAGTTATGTATGACGACCGATTTCAATTCTATTGACAGAGGAAAAAGTAGTCGGCAATTTGACAAAGATCGTGGTGATGATATGGATCTTTGTAATGTTAATACTCACCCAAAGCTACACTGCTAGTTTAGCTTCTCTTCTCACGGTGCAACAACTTCAACCTAAAATTACTAGTATATCCCAACTCCTTGAGAATGGAGACAACATTGGTTGCCTAGAAGGTTCTTTTGTTTATAAAGTGTTGCAAAATCTTGGCTTTCATGATTCCAAGATTGTTTTTTTATAAATCCTCAAAAGATTGTCATGATGCATTTTCAAAGCCAAAATCTCATGGTGGTATATCTGCTGCTTTTGATGAAATTCCCTACATCAAGATTTTTCTTTCAAAATATTGCTCCAATTATACCATGGTTAACACCACATATCAAACTGTTGGTTTTGGCTTTGTAAGCACTCTTTTCCTCTAATCTCCTCATTTTTTGTCTTATTTGTTACAATTGTGTATGCATATCCATCTCAAAGTCACTACTTTTTTTTTATCTTTTTTCTATTTTTTTCAAGTTTAAACAAAAATTGTCCCAAATTTGAGTTTTCACAATGTACATGAGTTATGTACAAGTTGTGTTGTACATAAGTTATGTAAAGGCTATACATGTATTATCTATTTATGAACAAGTTCATTCAATTGTAACTTGTCATCTCTAATTGAGAAGATCACTCTTGATCTACTCTTGCTGGGATTCATTTGTTTCACATGTTACTTATAATGAGTATTCTAATCCTTGTCACTTGATTTTTGGGCAGGTTTTTCCCATAGGATCTCCTCTGGTGCGTGATGTTTCAAGGGCAATTTTAGATATGACTGAAGGAGAGGATTTGAATAACATAACAAACAATTGGTTCGGGAAGCAAATGGTGTGTCCAAACCCTAATGGAAACCAATTTTCTTCAAACAGTTTAGGCCTTGAAAGCTTCTGGATCCTCTTCCTCATTTTAGGAGTAGCTTCAATATCATCTCTCTTTATATGTGCTGTTGTGTTCCTTTACGAGCAGAGAAACACTATCATAAGTTCTGATCCACAAGTGTCAATTTGGACAAGAATTTGTCTAACTTTAAGAAACTTCGACCAAAAGGACTTGAATTCACATACATTTAAGAAGGATATTAGTCCAATTGATAATCATGAAGGAAGAGAAGATGGAATAGATCAATTTGATCAACAAAACACCACAACTCCTTCTCAATACCCAAGCCCATCAAGTTATTCAAATCACACAAATTCTAACTTTGCTTTCTTAGGAGAGCAAGAAATGTCTCCTCCCATTAATTGTGGTAATATAAGCCAAACAACTTCTGCTAATGATCTTACTTTTTTGAATCAAGACATAACTGTTAGTGACTCTGAAACAACCAACGAAAACAACTGAAGTTATACATTCATGATTCAACCACACTTTGTCTATATATTGCCTATGTTACTTTGTACATGACATGCTTAGAGTAAGAAAGTGTTAATATATTTGGCTTTTTTTAATATAGCTTACAAAAAGGATGAAATTTGGCTTCCACTCTTAACTATTTATGTATCATTAATCATTTATACTCATATTTATCAATACATAGATATTCTTTTTATTATTCTAATCTTTAGCATCTGTTTATTTTTATATTGAACTTGAAGGATTATCGGTTAAGGGTAATACAAGTTTCACACGATATTATGATAAAAAAATTAATCTTTATACGTGTCTTCACTTATTTGATTAATCTTTTTTTATTAAAAAATTCATGTTTTTATAGTTTTTTACTTGGTATTAGAATTTTAGTCAATTGGATCAAAATTTTTGAACATTTTCTCATAAAAATATAAATTAAATAGACCTTTTAAAAAAATAAAAAAAACTCAAAAATATAATAAAATATGTTAAAAATATAAAGTAATATATATTATAAGAGATAAAAATTCTTACTTTGAAGAAATGATAATGGTAATGAAAGTCTCACAATTAATCAATTGTTTTACCTCTGTAATTTTTATTGATTATTTGTTTTTTTTATAAAAAAATTATATTAATCTTAAATTTAAATTTTCTCAAAATATCATGCCATCGTATGTTTTAAAAACAATGAATAATTTGTCTGTTAAAAATATCTTGTTAGTTACTCCTTAACATCTGTTTAACGTACTTGATTTTGATGAGAAGGACTTTAAATTACTTATCCATATCCCTATTATTTTGGTCAACTTTACAGCATAAAAGACAGAGAAAATAAAGATCCAATTATATATTTGTTACTTTTTTGCTTACAAGAGAACTGAAAAGGTTACACTTACATTACTCCATGACTTAATTTACATATTTCACCGTGTGTCGTGGCTTTAATTATGCCTCTTGTTTTTTTATTAAAAAAACTATCTTTTTTAATAAAAAAAAACATCTATTACTACATTTAGGTCATGTTTGGTTGGAGGGAATGAAAAAGAATTATAATTGATTCCTTCGACTTTGTGGGAATGGAATGATGGAATGATGGAATGAAATCGATTACTAAAGAGAAGGAATTGTGCCTTTAAGAATCATGATTCCATTCCCATCTATTTTTTTTTCCAATTTTATCCTCATCCTAAATATAACCCTAAAATCAAATCCCAAATTCCCAAACCCAAAACCCAAAACCCCAAATCTCTAAACCCTAAACACTAAACCCCAAATCCTAAATCCTAAAACCCTAAACCCCAAATCCAAACCCTAAACCCCTAAACCTCAAATCCCTAAACCTTAAACCCTAAACCCTAAATCTAAATCCTAAAGCCCTAAACCCTAAATCCTAAATCCCGAATCTCCAAACCTAAAACCCAAAATCTTAAACCCTAAACCCTAAATCTAAATCCTAAAACTCTAAACCCTAAACCCTAAACCCTAAATCCAAATCCTAAAATCCTAAACCCTAAACCCCTAAACCTCAAATCCCTAAACCTTAAACCTTAAACCTCAAATCCCTAAACCTTAAATCCTAAATCCAAATCCTAAAACCCTAAACCCAAATCCTAAAACCCAAAACCCTAAACCCTAAATCCTAAAACCCTAAACGCTAAACCCCTAAACCCTAAATTCTAAATCCTAAAACCCTAAACCTTAAATCCAAAATCTCAAATTCTAAAACCCTAAACCCTTTTTAGAAAAATAATAATTTTAACCCTAAACCTTGACCCATAAATATAACCCTAAATCCTAAATCCCTAAACCCCAAATCTTAAATCCCTAAACCCTAAATCCCAAATCTCAAACCTCAAAATCATAAACCCTATTTAGAAAAATAATAATTTTAATAATATATTTTTTTAATTAAGTAATAATTATTTATAAAAATAATGATTTTAATAATTTATTTTATTTGACGAAAAAATAGTAATTAAATGACATTATTTGAACTTTACTGAATGTAGGGGTATTAAGGTAATTTATAGTTTTGTTTCATTCCAATCCAGTGGCAAACCAAACAATGTAATCCTGATTCCAAGCTTTATTCCAATGGTCAAACCAAACAATATTGTTTCTTTTGCATTCCATTCCCATTCCGATTTCGATTCTGATTTCATTATGCGAACCAAACGCCACCTTAGTACTATAATTTCAAAAAAGTGGTTAGGGAGCATCTAGCTTTGATATTACTTTAAACTCAAGGCTTTTTTTTCTTATTTTTAATGACCAAATCTATTATTATTTTTTAATTTTAAAATTATATTATTAATATTTATATTAAATGAGTTATATATAATTTAATAATTCGATTAGTAATTTATGAGTAAGTTTTATCTCCTTTTTATTTCAAATTAAATGTTTAAAATATATAAAAATATTATTTGATCAAAATAATTTGATGAATATTAAGTTATGCAAATAAATATATTTATATAAAATAATAAATGTAGATATAAAAGTTTACACTTTCGGTAAATATAGAATTATTTAAAGAAAAGAATACACTGTAGCTTGAACTTTTACAACATGTGAAAATGAAATAATGAAGGGTTGGTTTTAAAAGAATTTTAGTAGCATCCTATTCCTAATAATTATGGATGCTTTCATAACTTTAATTTTTTTTATGGGTGCTCGACGAAACCTTCCCTTATAAGCAAAATCATTACACCAAATCGATTTAAGGTTATTGTCTTATTTTATATCATATGTATTAATTAAATTATAACATATCATACAAATAGAAAATATAAAGAGAGAAAGAAAATCGAAGCAGCGTTAATATAAAATAAAATATAATTAGTTACAGATATTTTACTTTAACTAGTAGGATAGATAATAAGATAGAGAAATATTACAGAAGATTTCAAGCTCACCAAATCACGTGTAAAAAGAAATTAATTCTTAATTTTACAATTTTAAAATTTATGAAATTATGTTAATTTGATCGGTTGTTTTAAATTTTATTTTCAAAACTCTTAAAATTTGACCAAATATTAGAATTAATAACCGCAACATATTTAATGATGTTCAATTTTATTTTAAAATGATTAAACATTATCAAAATATAAGTTTACAATTGAATTCAAATTTTAAAAATTAGAAAACTAGAAATTGTTTGTCAAAACATGCAACTTTTAAATTTCAATTATTTTTACTTTTCAAAATTATAGCCAAAAATAGATTATTAAATAACTTTTTTTTACGATATATATTAATTGTTGTTAAAAAAAAATATTAACTTTTGTTTTTCAGCAATGCCATTAAATTGCAGAGAAATGTTATATATAGCTTTGACGGGGTTTTTTTATTTTTAAGAATTCATGCGGCGCTGTGGTGTAGCTGATAAGTCGATTAGGTGCATATTTTATCGTTCGGCATTTTCTCAGCTTATACATTACATGAAAATTTCCTGATCAATTTAGGTCCCACTTGAAATTAAATTCGAGTCTTTGACTTAAGCCATTCTCTCTCTCTCTCTCTCTCTCACTCTATATAATCGCTGCATAAATGAAAACCAAATTAAGGAATGATATTGATGTTGTGTAAAGACGTAGGTACATAAAAAATGGAGCAAAAAGCAATAATAAAAAGGGAATGTTTGTCAGTTGTGTTCTTATTGTTTGTAATATCAAATTATGTGGGAGCAGCAGAGAAGGCAATAATAAGAGTAAATGTGGGAGTTGTTGTGAAGAAAAGTGGGGTAGGGAAGATGGGTTTGAGTTGCATTAACATGGCACTTTCTGACTTTTATTCATCTGGATCTGCTTCAAACTATAAGACTAAGCTCTTTCTCCATACCAGAAATTACTCCAATAATTCAGATGTTCTTCAAGCTGCTTCTTCAGGTACTCTACGTACTCATCTTTATTATATTTATTAATTTATCAACGTTATATAGCTTCCTGATTTTAATTCTGTTATCTATTTCAAAATTTATTAATTTTTTGTAAATTTCTTGTGCTTCCAACAATTTTCTTTATCCTTCTCTTACTTTTTTTTATTTTAATTTTTATTGTAATACAACATGACTCACTAAACTTAACTCCCAAACCTTCACTATGCCCAATTGAACTTCATTCCCTTGAGGCTTTAGCCACAAGAATTATTATTATTATTTTTTTAGAAAAAAAACAAAAAAAATAATCTAACACATGAATTAAAACTCATAACTATCCAAATAATAACCTTTATATTTAATTCATACATTTTTTTACTTAAAAAAAAATTAAATCATCATTTTATGTTGAATTTTGATATGATATTCAAGTTAAACTACATCATTTAGATTTATTAAATGTTTAACTTCATCAAATTGAATTTGTTCATGTTCTATTTAAGAATAATAAATTTATACGTGAATAACTATAATTATCAATAAAAATCTAATATAATTGATTATGTATGGAACTATTATAGTTATTAATACAATATTAAAATTAAAATTGTAGTAATATTATATTCTTATATACATATAATTTTATAATTTTTTTCTTAAAAATAGCATATTTTAATTGTTTAAAAGTTACAATTTTTTATAATTACTATAAAATGATAAAAATAGTTCATTTACTTTTTTTTTTCGGTCTTAAGGTATTCAGTAATTATTAATTAATGTGAATTAATTGTGAACAAAGTTTACCAAAACTTGATTGATTATGCTCTAAAGATGACTGTGGGTAATTGATCATTAATCGTTAAATGAAGGCAAAATGGGGTTTACTTCACTTCGTTGAAATATAGATGAAGTTGGCTTTAGTTAGACTTTATTATTTATTTGAATATAGATGAGGTTGGCTTTGTTCTTAATTGAATAAGATGAAGTGGAGTTCTTACTTTATATGGTTTGAGTTTTGAATAAGTCATTTATTTTTATTAGGTAGAATTCAGATGAATTAACACATATTCATCTAGTTAAATAATTAACGTAAATTACATTTAATTTGAGTCCAGATTAAGTTGAATGAAGTGAAGTTGAGTTCATCTTATTATGAAGCTATCTTCATCCAAATGAAAGACATTTAAATATTTTGGTGTTCTAAGGAGAAAAAAAAATTAAAATTTATGTATATTTTAAAAAATCAAGAAAATTAATTAAAATATGATAATTATTTTGATTTTTGATTTATAGTTAAAATTTTAATTTTACGATTTTGAATTGTTTTGTAAAATTAATGATAGATATATATGCTTGTTAACAATTTTTAGCATCACATGTTGTTTGATTTTGCTTTTTGTTTTAATCTTTTTTCAAAAACCTAAAAAATGTAAACTTTTTTTTTTTGTCATTCTATACAAATTTCAAGTTTTAATCATTTTTATCTAAAAAAATCTTATTCTTCAAATATTAATTATACTTACAAAAACTATAAAACATGATAGAAAAATGTTGGTTTAAAATAAAATAAAAAAAATTAAAAATCGAAAATTGATTCACTAAAAATGTAAAAGTTAAAATAAAAAACTATTATAAAATAAATCTAAATAAAAACTTATTTGAAAAATTTAAGAACATTATCAAATACACCTGTACGCCCACACAGGTGTAAACTCTAGAATATATGATTTCAAAAAGATTTTATTATATATTCAAGTGAAACTATTTTTTCACTGGTTTGTCAATGTAGTATTTATATTATAATAATAATTTTATTAATTTCAACTGAGTGAGTTAGAGTATACTCTCTATATATTTTGTCTTAGACCAATTCTATTTTATAACCTGACTTTTAATGGATCGCGAGTTTCATGATACAATATAGAATATTAGAATTTTTCTTTGCTTTACTGTTTCAAGTCAAACTTTTTTTTTTGTTTTGGTTTGAAGTCAACCTTCTCTTCTTTTCTTATTTGAATAGTTCAAGTCTAATGTTGTAAGATTTACAATTTTTTTTATATATTTTTTGGGTTTCAAGTCAAATTTTTTTTTTCATTTTCAAGTCAACCTTCTCTTCTTTTCTTATTTGAATAGTTCAAGTCTACTACGCCCAGAGGTTTAAACTGTAGAATATACTATGTATGCTGTCATTTGAAAATTGAAAATTGAAAATTGAATTAGAGGACAGAGCTGGGTATATTTTTCAATTAATAATCTCATACACTCTCTTTCTTGCAAAATTATACATATGTCTTGAATAAATAATGATATTTATACAAATTAATGGTAATTTACAAGATTCAAATGTGTCATAAAATATAATTTTATTTTCTCTCTTCATAATTATTACATGTTAATTACTTAGATTATTGATGCAGACTAATAAATAATATCTCATCCCTCACTCACGTCATTTCCTTGCTAGTTGTCATTTCTTTGTTTCCATCGGTATTAGAGTCATGCTATTCAAACTGGTTGGTAAGTCAATATGCTCAAAAAATTATATAACTAACCAAAAGAAGGATATTGTAAAAGAAGCAAATAAATTAAGGAAAGAGATGTGAAATGTTTTAATAAGCGAAATTGAAAGACACAATTATAGGATAAAGAACTCTAAAGATTTGCAAACATTTTTAAGAATAGTGTTGAAGTTAAGGGCATGACACTGCACGAGTTCTATGCAACTTTTTTTTCTTTTTCCTTATTGCTTATGTAACTTACGCCTACAATTTTATTATCATGTCTAATTACAACACAGTTCTAGATATGATAAAGAACGAAGAGATTGTGGCAATAATTGGACCAAAAACATCAACACAAGCTAGCTTTATAATTGAAATCGGGAATAAAGCCCAAATTCCCATCATATCATATTCAGCAAGCAGTCCATCTCTACTTCTAAATACTCAGAGGCAGAGTTCATATTTTTGCCAAGCTACTCATAGTGATACCCTCCAAATAGAAGTCATAACTTCCCTTTTCAAAACCTTCGAATGGAAACAAGTTGTCCCCATTTATGTAGGTGATACTTTTGGAGAGCCATTAATTCCCTTTCTCATTGATGCTTTTCAAGGAATTGATGTTCTTGTCCCTTATCGGAGTCGCATTCCACCTTTTGCTACTGATGATCAGATTGCTATAGAGCTTTACAATTTAATGACCATGCAAACCAGAGTCTTTGTTGTTCATATGACTCCTATTTTAGGCTCTCGTATTTTTAGTATGGCCAAAAAGATTGGAATGATGAAACAAGGTTATGCTTGGATTGTCACAACTGGAATGATTAATTCATTAAGCTTCACAAATTCTTTTGAAATTGATTCCTTGAAAGGTGTATTGGGTATAAAGACTTATGTTTCAGAAACCGAAGGTCTTAAGAATTTTAAAGTAAGATGAAAAAATAGACAATCTAAACAAGATAATTCAACCATTAATGTATTTGCATTATGGGCATATGATGCTACTAAAGCTCTGGCTATGGCGGTTGAGAAGGTGATTGATAAAAATGGAAACTTGGGATTTATTAACAAGGCAAAGAGTGTTTCAGAAAACTCAACAACAGACCTTGAAACATTTGGGGTATATCAAAATGGTGCAAAACTTCGTGAAGAATTATTAAATGTTAACTTCAATGGGCTAGTTTGTTGATATTTAAATTTTTCTTGATCGAAAAAGAAAAATATATTTAAAATTTCCATTTTATTTTATCTTATAATAATATGATACTTTTTTATTTTTAAGTAGTTATTTCTTAAGTTGGGGTTTCATTTAAATTAAGTAATACGTTAAGGAACATGAGTAATACAAAATAAAATTGTGGGGACTGAATTGATACTTATACAAAGCTTGGATCTTTTATTGATATTTATACAAAGCTTGGATCTTTTATTGATATTTATACAAAGCTTGGGCATTTTATTGATATTATCCTAATTATTAAGGCTCAAATCCCAATTAATTTTTTATATATATATTATTATTTGTACTTATACAGGAGAAAGAGTTGTGAGCAACTTGGCGAGATTTGTGGTAATAATATGGGCATTTGTAGTGCTAATACTAACTCAAAGTTACACAGCTAGTCTAACATCTCTTCTAACTGTACAACAACTCCAGCCAACTGTTACTGATATAAACGAGCTTCGTAAGAATGGTGAGAATGTTGGTTATCTTGAAGGCTCTTACGTTCATGGTATATTAAGAGACAAGCTTGGCTTTCAGGATTCTCAGCTTAAGAATTATAGTTCCCTAGACGACTTTGACAAGTTATTTTCATTAAGAAAAGAAGATGGAGGTATAGCTGCCGGTTTTGATGAATATCCTTACGCCAAGCTTTTTCTTGAAAGACACTGCTCCAAATATACCATGGTTGACACAGAGTTTAAAACTGCTGGTTTTGCCTTTGTAAGCACCTTTGCACTTTCTTAATTTTATTTTTAAGTTATTAATTTAATAAAGGTAAAATACAAATACATACTTTCAAGATTCATGAGAAAAAAGATAGACGAAAAGAAAATAAAAATAGTATTCATTAAAATTTATACTACAAAAATAATATTTTATATATACGTATTAACTATTAAAAAGTCAAATCTATTATTTAATAAAACTGAACTATAATCATTTAAACCTATTTAATAATAAATATCATCTAATTAAATTTTGTTTAATATTATTATATAATATTTTATTATTATAAGTTGTAGAATATTATTTTATGAAATTTCTTAAAAAAAAGTTTAAAAAATAATGTCTCACCCATTCATGTTAATATTTCAAATTTTTCAAGAGATATATTTGCAAAAAAAAAAAAACAACGAAAATCAAGAATTTTGTGAAAATATGTTGTAATAAAACAATAAGGGGATATGGTTACCTATTTTCTATAATTGATGAGTGTTTTTGTTATTTTTGAAAAATTTAAGAGATTTTTTAGTAAGTTTTCCATTTATTAAGGACACTCTCATTTGTAAGTGTTTCCAAAACGATCATCCCTAATACCTGATGTCTCAAAGGTAATAGTAGAAGTAATTGAAGATGACAATATGAAAAATATCGAAAGCAAATGGTTCATAAAGAACAAAACTAGTTGTCCAAACCCACAAGTCTCTTCCAATAGTCTTAGCCTTGAGAGCTTTTGGGGTCTATTTCTTATTGTGGGGATGGCTTCACTCTTTGCTCTCATGATATATGTTGTCATATTCATTTATGAGCAAAGACATATTTTTCACAACTCTAATCCAGAAACATCAATATGGGAAAGTTTTGGAGCAATATTAAAAATATTGGATAAAAAAGATTTGAGTTCACATACTTATAGAAATAACGTTGAACAATATAATGAAAGAAAAAGAACTGATGAAAGTACTCTTAATGTTGTAGAACCAGTACTAGACACCATAGATAACACGAGTTATCAACCAAGCCCATCAAGTACTTATTCTTATCACACGGATAGAGTACTTTATTTTTCCATAGAACAAGAAGTCGATCAAGTAATGGGGAGTAAAAATTTTGAACCTATACCTTTTACTCCTTTTTAATTTGAAGTAATTCATCATAATGAAAATAATTTATGTGGATTTATTAGATAATGAAAACATAGTCGTGTACTTTATTCCTTTGTTTTAATGTATTTAAGTAGCTTATTGAATTGCTAATGACTTTCCATGACTGTACTAGAGCCATATTATGTTATATAGAACATTAATATAGTATAGTTGTATTTTTTATCAATTTTCTCAACTCAGTAAAATTTTTATTTTAAAACTGATAATTTTATACTAAAAAAGATCAATACATTCTTATTACATAAATTTAATAAAATAAGAATAAGATTATTGAACTTACAAGATATTTAGTAGCTATCACCGTTAGATTTTTGTTAATCATCGTTGCTGTCCGCATTGAAAATCCAAGGACTATTGCCAGATTTTAGGCCTTACATATTTTCAAAAAATACATGTAATGTATTACATATGCTCAAGATTTAATGTCTAACGTATTTTTTATTCGACCTCACATCTATTGACCATTTCCAGTTTTAAGACATTATATATTTTTTAGATAAGATATAAAGCCATACATTCAACTACTTTAGTAGTGATCATCGAAACTTCTGTGAGAAAGCCATCGATATACGTTAAAAATTAATAAAACATGGATTATATTTTATTAAAGTTATGAAATAAGGTTTTTCTATTTTGTTATTAGATAATATGGTATAAATATATGAGTTTTTTAGATTGTTTGTTATTAGTTATAAAAATAATTAATTTATTAAAATGAAGTTATTTAAGTTGAAAACTCTATAATGCATGCAATTATAAGGCCAATGGGATCCTTATGGCCTAACTCATACATGACTTTTGAGTAATGTAATCGAAACTTGAAGGGCCAAGAGTTGATAAATCAAACAATTATGGAATTGGATAGGCCCAAATTATTCACCAGGTTTTTTGGGTCCTTAATATGAATCTCTAGTCTTTACCATACTCTCTTCTCATTAAAAATTAAGGTTAATAAAAGAAATTAGGTAAATGGAGACCTAAGCAAGAAGCTTTACGGAAGAAGAGCACCCCAAGAATTTGTTGGTCTATGTTTTAGGTTTTATTATTTATACTTTAAAAAATAATAATAAAACAAATAAGCAAATATGATATCCAGATAAGAACCAAAAAAATAAAAAAAAGCATGATACATATCGAGTAAAGCGAAGAGCCTGATGGGCCTAAACTTATTTTTTTATACTAATCTTTAAATAAATATTTAGGGGATACAACACAAGCAATATAAATATTAAAGAATAAGCACACAAGACTAAAGAACAATCATTTCATATTGATAGGGAAGACGGCCAGCCATAAGTTTTACAAAAAATATATAAATATTAAAATTGAAACAATAAAAGAAAAGGTAAACACAAGCATACTTAATTAATATAAGTTATACGAAGGTTATAACCAAAGTTTTACGGTGTACAAATGCTTATACTATTCAATGAATAATATCTTTTTTGTTGCTTTATATTGTTGAAGATGCCGTCATTGTTGTGAATAGTATTTTATTGGACATCTTTTACTATTTGGTGAATGGTGTTTTTTCTATTATTGTTTTCGGTTTTGTCTTCTTCTATCGATACTATAGTACTTGCTACAGTGTTTTGATCGGTCATTTTAATGGGCCTTTTACAAAAACTAGGTTTTTAACCCTAATACAAAAAATGGGCTTTTAACCCTAATAGAGATAGATTCGTGGGAAGTTTCAAAAATTTGAAATTTAAATGATTGGAGGGAAAATTCTATCGTAGTCGTCTTCATTGTCGTTCCTTAAATCAACATATGGCAAAGATCTTGAGGAATGTTCTAATGAAATCTTGCTAACAAAGTCTTCTACCTTACTACTTGAACTCTCTATTTGTGTTGAGCTTAACTGCTTCATGATTTCCAAGAATTCCTCTCGGGTTTTTGTTAGTGTATGTAAGGAATTGGCTTATGCCCTTTGAGTTAAGAATAATTGATGATCTTGAATGTCTTCAATATCAACTGTCCTATGACCTATTTTGATTAACCATTGTTTCATTCCTGGTTTGAGTATTGTCTTGGGGACGTTGAAGAATGACCACCATTTTACCTCATAGCGTTTAATATTGACTACTCGATGAGACCACAGGTTTTAAGACCTATTGACATACACAGGGAAGATAGAATTTTATGGACATGATACATATAGGCGGGAATATTTTCTCAATCTATGTGGGTTTATAATTGGTTATGAAAAGGTTATAGCTTTCTTGGATATGTGGGGTTAGGATTTTAAGTATTGAACCAAAATATTTCCACCAATGGGTGAACCAAGAAGGGAATTTTGAAAGGTTGGTTGTTTTGTTGTAGAAGAAGAGTAACCATGAATGACCATACTTCTATTTTTGAATGAGAAATCCATTATACCATGCATATTGGTAATTCGAGTAGATAAAGGCATTGTATTGGGACTGGGTAGTTTTGATAGAGATAGGGAAGATCTGGACTTTTGACAAATCATTGCCCCATTATGATGTAGACAATACTTTGAAGATTTTGACAGTGGAATATGAGGGGTCAATTTTGTTTGGATATAGAAAATGTTTGAATTCCACACTACTAGTGATTTCCAAAATACTGTGATAGTACTATAGAGTTTTGGTAATATCCCAAGGTTTGAAGAAACTATATTTGCCAAACATTTTTTGAATTGATGAATAATGATTCTTGTCATGAAATCCTAGTTCAATTGTAATGACCATTTGAAATTCTTGTTTCAAAATATACTTAGAGGTTGGTTTTAAAAACCTTTTTTGGGGACAATCTCTCTTTTTCCTAACATAAGGATGATTTTAGTAAAGGATGATGCCTCTAATTCTGAATAAGAAAATTTCCCTATTTAATTTTTGAAATGATAATTTTAGAATATGTTTCTTCCTTTTTTACCTATTTTGTTTTACTTGTGGAGACGGGGTCTCTGATTTGGATGATGATACTCCAATATCTTGGAGGGTGTTTTGGAAGGCCTGGAAAAGCTCTGGGGTTTTGTTGAGAACTTGGACCCATTTTAGGGTTTTTTTTTCTTTATCATTAGTTTAGGAATCCTGTTAAGGTTTTGTTTGGGCCGCTTGGGACCAGGTAATGATGGGTTTTGAAGAAGAGAGTAGTTTTGAGGAAGGTTTAGGAGATCTTTTCACCTCTTTACCTTTTTTTTCTTTTTTGACATGGCCTATCTATTTGAACAAATTCCCTGGTTAGGAAATCGGGTAATGCATTGGTGTCTCTATTGATAAACTCTATATCAAAATAAAAAAAACACTTAATATAGCTTGCTACCTTGCAAACAATTGTTTAGAAGCAATATTTTAAACATCTTTATGCAAAATTTCTTTTGTAGATTTGCCATCAATCCCAAGTAAAAACTTTTGGTTTAGTAAATTATATTGAAATTTTGAAATGTAAAGTACTATTGATAATAATTATTTCTTAACAGTGGAATAATTTTTCTGACAATCATTCCAATGACCAGAGATGAACTGAACAATTAGTTCTTTATCCTCTTGGAAATGTTTTAGAATTCTTCATAGTCAACTTCACTGGCGTCTATTTCTATAATCTTGGGAAGGTTGGGGTCCGAAAGTTGTAAGCAAGGAATGTTTTGAATTTGTGCCTTTATTTGTTGCATGATTTTTATATGTTCTTCTATCCATGGCTCAAGGATCTTCTTAAGCCTGTTATGAAGTGGTTTTGTTAAACGGTTGATATTAAGACATAAATTAAAAACATAATTCAAGCTTCCAAGAAACCTTTGAAGTTGTGTTTTATCAGTGATCTTGTCGAGGAACTTGGTAGTAAACTGTGAAGATCGTTCATTAAGAATAATGGTACCAACAAACACATTATGTCTAAGAAACTGGATGTTAGTTTGGAAAAGAGTTATTTTTGTGGCTGATAAGGCTAAATTGCTCATTTTGATTTAATTAAAAAAGGTTTTGATGTGTCGAATGTGTTATTCGATAGATTTTGAAAAGATAAGTACATCCTTACTATACACAATGCAAAATTCTGAATAAGAATTAAAAATATCATTCATAATCCTTTGGAACTTAGATAGTATTTTGTTCCTTGCTGAGCATGTTGATCTTTTTAGAATAACGAGTTTTAGAGTCACAAGTTTTAGAGTCGGTTGTGGCTAACTCATCAACTTATACATTTTAGTCATCAGAGTCTTTAGTCTAAAGTTCAGACTCAGATGTAGATAGTTCTACCATTAAGGCAGAGATTTTTTGTGAAGTTTCCTCCTCGAGGTTTAGTTTGTGGAGTTTTTTTAGATATTTTACAAAAACTTGCAGTATGGTCTTTCTTACTGCATTTAAAGCACTTAATGTCTTTTAATTTGAAAATGATCTATCAGGGTTTTTATAGGTTTTCCTAAAAGGTTGTTTGTATGGTTTATAAAATTTCATCTAAGGTTTTTTGTAATAAGGATTTTTATATTTTGAAAATGATTTATAGGGTTTAGAGTATGTCTTTGAAACGAGTTTTTTGCTACAATTTTCACTACAATGTTTTTTTCCTAGGGAGAGAGTTATCAAATTGTTTGTAGAATGATCCTAATTCCCTTTAAGAGGTTTTAAGTTCTTGTTTCATTTGTCTTTGGAGCTTCGAATCCAGACAGACCTAAAGTCTCTATTTTTGTGCGAAATTGATCAATTCACCGTAAGTTAATTGATCAAAATGGATGATAAGATTCTCATATGTTTCATGGATTTTATTTCGAAACTTATCTCTTAGGAGTGAAGGAAGTCCTACTAATAAATTTTTCCTTCCAAAAAGGTTGGTTTGAATCTTCCCTAAGCATGACTGTACTGAGGAAAATGGTTTTTTAATATTAAAAATCACTCATCTTTTCACATTGTAAGTTTGAGAAAAGATCATCGTTGTTGTCTTTTAGATGAGAGGAATCTCCCATAAAATGATGTGATATTTTAAAGATTAAAGTAGAGACTGTATTTTGGATGGGTTATCCATGATGATCGAGTATAGGTTCTCCATACTCTCTAGTCATAATATAATTGAAGATTTCTGACTGTTGTTATTTTGAAAGGTGGAAGTCCCATCATCCTTTTAGTTGGCCAAAGAAACCAACTATTAAGAGTTCTGCGACTGTTTTGTTCAATGTACTGAACTAGGTTTTGTAAGCATTTGACACCATGGTCATTTGCTGTAAGGTATTGAAAATTTTATATTCCATCATACCATCTATATTCCATTCATAGATAGATGAGGCATTATATTTTGGATGAATGACCTTGTTTGGTTAGGTATCTATATCTGGTTGTGAGGATCTGACAAGTACCATGGTTATTGGTTGTTGCCAAGCTAATTTTGAAATTTGAGGAGTCAATTTAGGAGACTATTCCTGAAAAGCTTCCTCGTTAGAGGTAGTAAGGTTTAAGACTCTAAGATGGGTTCTGTGGTGTTGAATGGGTCTCAGGGATAACTGGACTGGTTCTGAAGTTTCAGCTTTGGGCTTCAATTTGAGACTTATGAAGGTCTCTAAGGGCTTGAAGAAACTCAAACTTAGATAATACTTATTCCTGGGTTGGTTTGGACATTTGGAAGGGTTTGTAAATTGGGTTTTGGACTTTACTATCTATGGCTTTCTAGGAGGTAGAAGGATTATCAATCTTTTAATTTTTCTCTATCCGGGTAAGCTGTTTGCCTAAGGAACTTAGGTTGATATTTGTAAAGTTGTTTTGTAAGACAATATTTTTGAGGTTGCTAGCTTGGTATTCCTAGGGTTCTTAAGAGGACAAGCTTCAACTTTAGTTTTTCCATATAAGAAATTTATAGGTCTCAATAGAGGAGTTTTAGCATCGATTGTACCATATAGGGTTTCCCATATAGGTTTTTTTCTTTTTGGTGTTAACCATGTCAATTGATTTAATCGGTTTACCAGTTTTGGTTTTAGAATGGTAAACTATATTTCTTCCAATGATAAAAATGTCTTGAAGCTAATCAAGAAATAATATATTTTCTTTGTTTTGATTTATGTACATAGAATATTTCCTGAAAATACTTGCTCTTTCTTCCTCATAGAATCGTTTTAGAAACCATTTTTTGATATAACTATTGTATGGTGATTCAAGATCTAGACACAATAGTGTTATGTCTAACATGTGTTTTTCTACTTCTAAAGTATTTAACTCATAGGTAATATTTTCGATTAGGGTCGAAAGTGTTGATGATGTTAGACGTGAGTCATTCATCTCTTGGTTTTATTCTTGGATATAAACTGGGTGAGGTACGTGAGTACCAAAGTCTACTCCCTTAATATATATGGGATAGAATACCTAGGCTAGGTTTTGGATGGTAGGTTTATAGAGGATAGATCAAAGGTTTCAAATTATGAAGCAAAATAATATCTAGAATTAGAGGTTCTATCGAAGCTAAACTTAACGCCGTCATCTTTATATTGGGTAATGTTTATGAGTTGGGTATTTTATTCAAGTTCTTTTTATTCTGACTTTGGTTGAGTCACTTATTCAAGGAACTATTTAACTTTATATATATATTCTAATAACAAAATAATATTAACAAATGATTAAGAGCTATTTTCTCTTATTAGTTGACAAATGGAATTGCTTCATTAGATATTGTAAGCTCCTAAAAAAAGATGTATCAACGAGGATGTCAAAGTAAAATAAAAATTTAGTATGTCAATTTTCTATATCTTACTTTGAACACATATATTATTCTTAAAGTTTATGATAACGTGATATTCTAAATAAATAAAATTAAAGATTAATGTATTTTTTTAAAAATAAATATACAACAATCGGAAGAAATAAAATAATATAATTGACGATTAATATACTCTTAAAATAATAAATAAATTCTTCTTAGTTTTGGGGTGTTATGATGTGGAACAATTATCACATGATAAAGCCTATAATTGGACACGTTAACGAGCGTGGATGGTTATGATAATAATCATAACCATTATGTACCAATTTTAGTTATGAGTTAGTATCATATTTCTTACAGTTTAATCATTTTTGTTATTTTTTTAGTAATTATTTAAAAATATATTTAGTTTTAAAAAATTAAATATTAATTTAATTCTTATTTTATTATATTATTTAAAATATTAATATTAATATTAATTTTTTAATTATTTAACACATATTTTTAAATAAAATATAAAATATAAAATATGAATAAATAAAATTTAATCTAATTATACAAAATATTGTGTATTTTATTGTTAAAGTTATATATTTTTATTTAATTATATATATAAAATAATAATATTAATATATTTTTAATTTTGATTAGAAATAATTTTAATATTATAATAATTATTCTGGTTGTAAGTTTTTTTTATTATAATTATTTAAAAAAATTTATTAATTTTTTATAAATAAACGTAATTTTAATTATTTAATATTAAAATATCCATATCTCTAATATATAACTTTAAAAGTTAGATTGACAGCCCCGTCTTTCTTGGAACAACAAAGTATTATTGTTTAAGTAAATAATGAATGCCACCATGTCATTATTAGTCTGAATATCATTGACCTGCATATTATAAACATGCATATACTTTATATTTTAAAAAAATTATAAAAGATATTTAATAATTTTAAATTAAATTAAATTAAAATTTGTATAGAGATGGGCCACTGTCATGATTGGAAGCTTTATATATAAATATATGCTCCACTAGTCTACTAACACAAGCACAATTACATTTTGGCAAACGATTTTTTTTTTTTTTCCCTTTGGGAATATATGCTAAGGCATCCATTTTTATGATGACCTCTTCTATGAAAGAAAAAGACCCTATTAAAAATGATTCATTAGTTCTTTTGTATTAAAAATGGACGACTTCTTTCCGCTTATAATAGGTAACGGATCATTAAAAAAAAAAAAAAGACTCATTAGTTCTTTTGTTCTAGATACGTGTGATATTTAAGATTCTTATATAGAAGGATGAAAGAAATTTTTTTTCTAATACACATTTTTGAATTTTAAAAATCTAAAAGATATATGTATTTCGATCTAATTATTTAATAATAAGATTTAAATTTAAATATAAAAAACATCTTATTAACTAAAAAAAATCAAACAATACATATTTTTCAGAATTAGGGGACTATTTTGAGACTTTCTTACAAGGATTTAATTATCATAAATGACCTATTTTATAAAAAAAATGCATTAATTAAGACTATATTGGTTCATATTATTAAAAAAGAATTGATATACTCATAGTATAAAATATTAATATTAGAATAATTAAATATTTTTAAAAATAAGAATATTATATTAACATTAAAAAAATTTATTTTGATAATAAAATTATTTGAGAATTGATCTTTTTATATCAAAATACACTAATTTTAGAAGAATTAAATATTTTATTTTATAATTTAATATGTTATTATTTTTAAAAAATATTATTCTAATATTAATAAAATCTATTCTGATTATTATTTAAAAACTGATGTTTTAAAACTAAAAATTACTAATATCATAATAATTAAAATGCTAGTTAAATATTTGGCTTTAAAGTTAAATAGTTGACTTATAATTTCATGCAGAATCTTTCAATATTTTTTACAAAACCCAAATAAAATACAGTTACAATCACTCATCGTAACAAAGACAAATAAAAAAGAAGAAGAAAAAAAGAATAAGAAAATAATTAGAGCAAAATTGAATGAGAATATTTATCACCTACACAGTAACACAGCTACACTAATAAAGTAGTTCCATGTACAGTAAAAAGTGCAGGTATTATTACAGACCCATTTTGCTTCTTTTGTGGGCCCTCCTCATATAAAAAAAGTTAACTAGGACGGTGATAAAGAATTTCTTGAAAAGCGATTCATGAGATTGTAAAAGTAAGAGATGCATTGTTTCTATGTAAAGGAAGTAGAAAAGTTTTCCTAAAAGCCTGTTTACAAATGTTACGATTCGAGCAAATAAGTCGAGATATGTTGAGTTCACAATGTCATACACAACATCAGGCCTATTAATGATAGTGCGAGTGGAGGACAAAAGAAGTAATGCTTAGGTTTTCTTTAAACCATTGTCATGGGATCTTTGGGTAAAGTTTGTTTGCCTTTTGGTTCTCATTGTTTTTGTGGTTTGGGTTCTTCAACATCGCATGAATGAAGAGTTTCGAAGGCTAACAACAAGTCCATCTCTTTAAATAATCATTTGTTCAAAGCTCAAATCAACTAATCTATGTAAATAAAGTCGTAAATAAAATTATACATAACAACTCATTTCAATTCTATTGATAAAGGAAAAAAGTGTAAGTAATTTGACAAAGATCGTGATAATAATATGAATCTTTGTAATGTTAATACTCACCCAAAGCTACACTATTAGTTCAGTTTCTTTTCTCATAATGTAACAACTTTAACCCAAAACTACTAATATATCCCAAACTCCTTGAGAATGGAGACAACATTGATTATTTAGAAGGCTCTTTTGTTTGTAAAGTATTGAAAAATCTTGGCTTTCATGATTCCAAGATTATGGTTTATAAATCTCGAGAAGATGCATTTTCAAAGCCAAATCTCATGGTGATATAGCTGTCGTTTTTAATGAAATTTGATTTTTTTCAAAATATTGCTCAAATTATACCATTGTAAACACTACATATCAAACTATTGGTTTTGGCTTTGTAATCACTCCTCCAATCTCCTCATTTTTGGTATTATTTGTTACGATTGTGTATGTAGTTTCATCTCAAAGTCACTATTTTTTTAGTTAAAGCGAAGATTATCCAAAATTTGAGTTTTCACAATGTACAAGAGTTATGTACAAGTTGTGTTATGCATAAGTTATGTAAAGGCAATCTATACATGTATTATCTATTTATGAACAAGTTTATTCAATTTTAACTTGTCATCTCTAATTGAGAAAATCATTCTTGATCTACTCTTGCTGGGATTCATTTGTTTCATATGCTACTTATAATGAATATTCTAATCCTTATCACTTGATTTTTGGGCAGGTTTTTCCATAGGATCTCCTCTGGTGTGTGATGTTTCAAGCACAATTTTGGATATGATTGAAGGAAAGGATTTGAAGCTTATGGATCATGTTCCTCATTTTAGGAGTAGCTTCAATATCATCTCTCTTTATATGTACTAATGTGTTCCTTTATGAGTAGAGGAACACTATCATAAGTTTTGGTCTACAAGTGTCAATCTGTGATCGTCACACAAATTGTGTGTCGATGAATACACAAGTATACGTATCGTAACAAGTAATATAATGATAAGTAAAGATCGTTTCTACGAAGATTATTTTATTATAAATTAATTTTTTAAAACTAAAAATAATAATAATTAATTTTTTTGGTGTTTTTATATTTTAAGGAAACAAAATTAAAATAACTAAAAATAAATAGTAATAATTAATTAAATCAAATTTTGTGACTAAAAAGATATATTAGAAAATATCTAGGAATACTTAATCTCCAAATTTTCTAAACATGTGAATCGCTAAAATCTCCCCAATATAATTATCAATTAATTACATAATCAATTGAATCTAATCTTACATGTATTCCTTTATCAAGTAAACTACACACCATATAATAATTAATTTAATCACACTCTCATGTTAATTAAATTGTATACTACTCATTAAGTTCATCAATTATGGATCACATACATAAGAATCATACATTTTTGCCTAGAGACTATACATGTTATTTAATCAATACAAATAATTAAATAATTATCTCAAATCTATTTAATTGTCTCTATAGATAAATTGTTGGCCAAACAATTAATAGCATAAAAATCAAATTAAATAATATAATTAAATTAAAATTATATTGGAGTAAAATTTTATATCATCACATGGTAAAAATTGGGTTCATAAGATCCCTAAATTAATAAATTAATTACACATAATTGCATTCATAAAGCTTATATTTTTCAAAAAGAAAGACATGAAATTGATAAAGAAAAGAGTAGAAAAAGAAATATAATCAATCTCTTCAAATTGTAATATTAATTTCTTCTTGAATCTCCACCAAAATTGTGTATTTTCTTAAATTTTTATGTATTTTTCTCCTTTTTAGCTCTAAATATTGATCAAAATTATGCTAATAGAGGCCAATTAGGGTTTATGGAGTGATTAAGGGCTTAAATAAAGCTCAAGTGTGATTTGAACCGTCCGATCAACTTCAAACCAAGGGCTATGATCAAAACAAGAAAAACTTACAATTTCAGCCAATCAGAGCGCAACATGTGGCATTAGAAATTTATTGGGCGAATTAGGGAGCGACGTGTGGCAAGGGAGACCGGTCAGAGTCAACACTCGCTGAGTCAATAACACGTGGCACGACGTAATTCGTGGGAATAGATGGCGTGGCCCACGGGTGGAACGCGCTGAGCAATGGCATGGTGACATGTGGCATGGCTCGATGACAGATTTTCAAACTCGGATTGAACGTCGTGCTCACACATGGGGCGTGTTTCGTCTTCCTCACACGCAGTGTGACGTTATTTGCTCTCCGTGCTTACGTGGCGCCTGTGTGGTTTGTTCAGTTAGCTCCTCTACCTGTGTGGCATGCCACGTGGCAGCTCTTGATTGATCCTGTGTTAAAATTCATAAAAAATCCAGTAGGCCTTTTACTACAATAATCATTGCCAAGGAATTTGTGGCCAACGTGATATGCCTACACAACATTCCCACGTCTATAGTGAGTGATAGAGATAAGGCATTTATCACTTCATTTTGGAGGGCCTTGTTCCAACTACAAGGTACTAAGTTATACATGAGTTCAAGCTACCATCCCCAAATTGATGGTGAGATAGAGGTGATCAATCGTACCTTAAAATAATATTTACGTTGCTTTACTAAGGAAGAACCGAGGTAATAGGTGGAATGGATACGTTAGGCTCAATTCAGCTATAATACCTTGACACATTCCTCCACCAAAATGACTACATTCGAAGCAATTTATGGCATTCTACCACCACATCTATTGGCTTCTATTCTTGGAACCTCCATCGTCCAAAGGGTGGATAAGTACCTACGTGATCGAGATCACATTTTGCGTGATTTGCGCCAAAACTTCTTGCAGGCTTAGAATCGAATGAAATGTCAAGCTGATCATCATAAATGAGAAGTCTCTTTTGAAGTAGGAGATTATGTGTATCTTAGACTATAACCCAACAGACAAATGTTAGTGGCTTTTCGAGCTGCCATGAAACTTGCCCCACGTTTCTATGGCCCTTACAAAATAACAGCTCGAATTGGAATGGTGGCATACAAGTAGGCCCTACCATCTGATTCTTAAATTCATAACGTCTTAGTCTGCTCAAAAAACACTTGAGGGATTACCAGCCACTATTTTCTCAATTACCCCTTTTCTCAAAAAATTCAACAATGTTAACCCAACCAAAAGATATTTTGGCTTGAATAGTGACTCAAAAAGGAAAATATCAACCCAAATTTGAAATCCTTGTGAAATGAGTCGAAGCACCAACAGAGGATTCCACCTTGGAAAATGAGTGGCGATTCTCCAAAACTTACCCTGATTTCATCCTTGTGGATAAGGATTCTCAATCAGGGAAGGGTTGATAAGTGCAGAGTGGTATGCGCGCCAAGCCACGTAGAGATGGACGCTTGCGCACAGACACAGGCATACGTAGGCACATAGGTAGTTTTTCGAACGCAAGGTTGCAACAACCAAAGTAAAAATGGAGCACGGTGGAGAAGAAGACCATCAAAACCATTAGAGAGGACCACCAATCCATTAGGAAAGATGCCCATACTCTTCCTCTGACACACAACCACCTTATCACGCATTCTTTCTAGACGTGGTATAATAGAAATATTGATATTTTCTCGATGAGATTTGAATTTAGATTTATGATAAGGGAGATGTAAAATTATATCACAAAAATAAATTTTAAACCATTAATTTTTTAATTAGTGGTATAATAGAAATATTGATATCATAATTACTATAGTTATTTATTATATTATATCATAAAAGTAATAAAAAAAATGAATATAACTTTGACTGGATTTTTTTTTTTTAAAGAATTAATGCAGTGCTGTGGTATATAGCTGATAAGTCGATTAGTTCCATATTAAAATATGTTTCTAGACGTGGGAATTTTCTCAGCTTATACATTACATGGAAATTTCGCTGATCAATTTAGGTCTTGAAATTAAGTTTGAATCTTTGACTTAAGCCATTTTCTCTCACTCTATATAATCGCTGCAGAAATGTTGTAAAGACGTACTTACGTATATAGAAAATGGAGCAAAAAGCAATAATAAAAAGGGAATGTACTTTGTCAGTTGTGTTCTTATTGTTTGTAATATCAAATTATGTGGGAGCAGCAGAGAAGGCAATAATAAGAGTAAATGTGGGAGTTGTTATGGAGGAAGGTGGGGTAGGGAAGATGGGTTTGAGTTGCATTAACATGGCACTTTCTGACTTTTATTCATCTGGATCTGCTTCAAACTATAAGATTAAGCTCTTTCTCCATACCAGGAATTACTCCAATAATTCAGATGTTCTTCAAGCTGCTTCTTCAGGTACTCTACGTACTCATCTTTATTATATTTATTAATTTCTCTATTTAATTTATCAACGTTATATAGCTGCCTGGTTTTAATTTATCTACGTACTCATTTTTTTCGGTCTTAACATACCCATTGATTATATTAACTAATGTTAAGTAATTGTGATCAAATTTTACCAAAACTTGATTGGTTATGCACTAAAGTTGATTGTGGTTGGCTGATCATTGATCACTAAATGAAGGCAAAATGGGGTGAACTTCACTTTGTTGAAATACAGATGAAGTTTTCTTTGGTTAGACTTTATCATTTATTCGAATTAAGATGAGTTTGGTTTTGGTCTTAGTTGAATAAGATGAAGTGAAATTTGAATTTTCTATGATTTAAGTTTTGATAAATAAGTTATTTACTTTTATTAGTTCTAGTTCAGATGAATTAACATATATTCAATACTTTAAAAATATGAGTAAAGTAAGTTTCATCTAATTTGAATTCAGATTAAATTGCATGAAATGAACTTAACTGCACAGGTTGTGAAGGTATCTTCGTTCAGTTGAAATATAGTTAAAGATTTTGATATTTTGAAGAATAATAAATAAATTAGAAATACTATACTATAGATATTTTGTTTTAACCTGATTTTTAATGGATCGTGAGTTTCCTGAAACAAGTCAAACTTTCTTTGTTTATTGTTTCAAGTCAAACTTTCTTTTCTTTGTTTTACTGTTTCAACTCAAACTTTCCTTTTCTTTTCTTATTTGAATAGTTCAAGTCTACGACTGCTATATCGTCAAATTTTAGAAATTCATTTTATAAATACGAAGCAAGACAGCTAAGGTTACAAGTTGTATGTTGTCATTCTCGCATTATTCAATTAATAATCTCATACACTCTTTCTCATGCAAAATTAATTATACATAAATAATGATATTGATGAAAATTAATGATAATTTACAAAATTCAAATGTGTGATAAATATAATTTCATTTTTAAGTTTTTTTATTTTCTCTCTCCATAATCATGACATGTTATTTACTTAGATTATTGATGCAGACTAATAAATAATTCTCCATCTCTCCCTCACGTAATTTCCTTACCAGATGTAATTTCTTTGTTTCTATCCTTTAATTACGTTTTATTTTTATTCAAATACTGTACCTTAAAACATAATATCGACGGTGGAAGAGTCATGCTCTTTATACTAGTAACTCAATATGCTCCAAAAATTATATGAGAAGCAAATAAAATAAGGAAAGTGATGTGAAATGTTTTAATAAGCAAAATTGAAAGAGGCAATTTATTGGATAAAGAATTCTAAAGAGATATAAATTTAAAACTGAATAAAAGATACAAAATATAATGATTATATAAATTTAATACTGAATTGCAATAAAAGAAAATTATATATTTTTTTCTTTTTTAGTCTTTATATTATATTTGGTTTACTCCAATAAATTATACTTAAAATTTACATATATTTAAAAATGAACATCGTTTAAATACTAACTTAAAAGTAATTTTAATGGTTTAGATTTTCATAGCATGGTTCATTGTTAGGGTGGATGGGAGTTGATGAAAAATATTAAAACACTAATTTTTTTGTGCTTTTTAATACATACACAAAAGGTAAGAAAAAGAAAAAGAAAAGTACTAAAGAGAAAAAAAAAATGAAATAACGTTTCAGCAACATTATAAAAAACTTCAAAACATCACAAAGTCACCTAACGTGTATCTTTTACCTTAAACAAAATGCCATTTTAAATTAAAAATTATTACATATTACAAAATATTTCATAAAAACAATTGGTTTCATATAATTTTATTAGATAATATTGCATGAACTTTATTATAATATTTAATCATATTATGGTTTGTTATTTGAGACACATTATAAATTTTATGATTGGATACATTATTATTGCCCTTGCCTCGTTGCGAGCTTTTTAAAAAAATTTATTTTATAAATTAATTAAAAATAATGTAGGACTATATTTTTATTGTCATTTTTAATTACTACACAGCTCTAGATCTAATAAAGAACAAAGAGGTTATGGCAATAATTGGGCCAAAAACATCAACACAAGCTAGCTTTGTAATTGAAATCGGGAACAAAGCCCAAGTTCCCATCATATCATATTCAGCAAGCAGTCCTTCTCTACTTCAAAATACTCAGAGGCAGAGTTCATATTTTTTCCAAGCTACTCATAGTGACACCCTCCAAATAGAAGTCATAACTTCCCTCTTCAAAACCTTCGAATGGAAACAAGTTGTCCCCATTTATGTAGGTGATACTTTTGGAGAGTCACTAATTCCCTTTCTCACTGATGCTTTTCAAGGAATTGATGTTCGTGTTCCTTATCGAAGTCGCATTCCACCTTTTTCTACTGATGATCAGATTGCTATAGAGCTTCACAAATTAATGACCATGCAAACTAGAGTCTTTGTTGTTCACATGAATCCTATTTTGGGCTCTCGTATTTTTAGTGTGGCCAAAAAGATTGGAATGATGAAACAAGGTTATGCTTGGATTGTCACAACTGGAATGACTAATTCATTAAGCTTCAAAGACTCTTTTAAAATTGATTCCATGCAAGGTGTATTGGGTATAAAGACTTATGTTTCAGAAACCGAAGGTCTTAAGAATTTTAAAGCAAGGTGGAAAAATAGACAATCTAAACAAGATAATTCAACCATTAATATATTTGGATTATGGGCATATGATGCTGCTAAAGCCCTGGCTATGGCGGTTGAGAAGGTGATTGATAAAAATGGAAACTTGGGATTTATTAACAAGGCAAAGAGTGTTTCAGAAAATTCAACGACAGACCTTGAAACATTTGGGGTATATCAAAATGGTGCAAAACTTCGTGAAGAATTATTAAATGTTAGCTTCAATGGGCTAGCAGGAAAATTCAATCTTGCAAATGGGCATTTACATACTTCAACTTTTCAGATAATCAATGTCATTAACAATGGAGAAAAAGTGATTGGATTTTGGAATCAAAAAAATCGGCTTATGAGAAATTTGGATTCGAAAAACAAAGTTAAGAGTGATAATTCTTCAAAAGGTCATAAGAGTAAAGTTGTAGAACTAGAACCCATTATATGGCCAGGAGAATCAAATTCTGTCCCAAAAGGATGGGAGATTCCAACACAGGGGAAGAAACTAAAAATTGGGGTTCCGAGGAAACATGGTTTTTATGAGTATGTTAAGGTTACACGTGATCCTCATACTAACACAAGTAATGTTACTGGGTTTTGCATAGACGTCTTTGATGCTGTTATGAAAGCGTTGCCATATGATGTTGCTTACGAATTCGTTCCTTTTCCAGACTCTGATGAAGAGATTGTCGATTATGATAAATTGGTTTATCAAGTGTATCTTAAGGTAAGAATCATATATGACACGACCATTATCGCTATAATGAAAAAATACATTAATAACAAAGTTTATTAAACCTACAATTAAAATGATGCAAACTAATTACATTGCAGAAGTTTGATGCTGTGGTGGGTGACGTAACAATTAGAAAAAACAGATATAAGCATGTGGACTTCACATTGCCATACGCAGAATCAACTGTGATAATGATTGTGCCAGTCAAAGACAAAAGAAGCAAAAATGCTTGGGTATTTTTAGTTCCTTTGACTTGGGATCTATGGGTTACAAGTGCTTGCTTCTTTGTTTTCATTGGTTTTGTTGTTTGGGTTCTCGAACACCGTGTTAACGAAGATTTCAGAGGTCCTCCTTCTTACCAAATTGGCACAAGTTTCTGGTTTTCTTTCTCTACTTTGATCTTTGCAAATAGTAAGTTTAATTAGTATTATTATTTTACATCTAATTAGATTAATTATTAAGGGTAACTTCACTCAACTTTATTTTGGTATTAGTTAGATGGTAGTAGGAATAAAAAAATAATCTTATATTCTTGATATATTTAAAAATCATAAATAATAATAATAGAACTTATAGGTATAATATAAATATTTCGAAAGTGGAATACATTTTTTTTTTATAACGAACATTTTCAATTGATGTTACTTGAGTTTTATTTAGGGAGAAAGCAAAATAGTTAGAAATTTTAAGCTAAATAGGAAGAGAACTTTTTGTTCATAAAGATTTCATTTTAAATTTTTCATTATTTTCTTCTTTACTTTTGTTATATTATCTGATTCTTTAGTTTTAAATTGTAATTTGTTGATATTTAAAAATTTTTTGCTCGAAAAAGGAAAATATATTTAAAATTTCCATTTTATTTTATCTTATAAAAATATGATACCTTTTTTTATTTTTAAGTAGTTATTTCTTAAGTCGGGGTTTCATTTAAATTAAGTAATACCTTAAGGAACATGAGTAATACAAAATGAAATTGTAGGAACTTAATGGATATTTGTACAAAGTTTGGGCCTTTTATTGATATTTACCTTAATTATTAATGCTCAATTAAAAATCCCAATTAATTTATATATATTATTATTATTTGTACATATATATACAGGGGAGAGAGTTGTGAGCAACTTGGCGAGATTTGTGGTAATAATATGGACATTTGTGGTACTAATATTAACTCAAAGTTACACAGCTAGTCTAACATCTCTTCTAACTGTACAACAACTCCAGCCAACTGTTACCGATGTAAAAGAGCTTCTTAAGAAGGGTGAGAATGTTGGTTATCTTGAAGGCTCTTACGTTCGTAATATATTAAAAGACAAGTTTGGCTTTCAGGATTTTCAGCTTAAGAAGTATAGTTCCCTAGATGATTTTGACAAGTTATTTTCATTAAGAAAAGAAGAAGGAGGTATAGCTGCCGCTTTTGATGAATATTCTTACAAGAAGTTTTTTCGTGAAAGAGACTGCTCCAAATATACCATGGTTGACACAAAGTTTAAAACTGCTGGCTTGGCCTTTGTAAGACCTCCTTCGCACTTTCTTAATTTTATTTTTAAGCTATTAATTTGTTAAAGTTAAATTACAAATAAGTACTTTCAAAATTCATTAGAAAAAATGACAAAAAGTAAAAAAATAATAAAAATAATATTCATTAAAATTGTACTATAAAAACAACATTTCTTATATTTAGTTCATATATATTCATTATTAAAAAATCGAACCCATTATTTTACATCGAATATAATTCAATTAAATGTCATTCAAATTGAATTACAATCATTTAGACTCGTTTAATAATAAATAACATTCAATTTAATCTCGTTTAATATTATTGTATGATATTTTTATTATTAGGTTTTAAAATATTATTTTATGAAATTTCCCAAAAATTAAAAAATAATGTCACACCCATTCATGTTACTATTTCAAACTTTTTCAAGAGATATATTTACAAAAAAAAAATCATCAAAAATCAAGAATTTTGTGAGAGTATATTGTAATAAAACACTAATTAAGGGAATATGATTACCTATTTTCTATTGTTGAGTATTTTTATTATTTTTGAAAATTTAAGAGATTTTTTAATAATTTTTTATTTATTAATGATACCCTCGTTTGCAGGTGTTTCCAAAACGGTCACCCCTAGTATCTAATGTGTCAAGAGCAATAGTAAAAGTAACCGAAGAAAACAATATGACAGATATAGAAAAGAAATGGTTCATGAAAAACAAAACTAGTTGTCCAAACCCACAAATCTCTTCCAATAATCTTGGCCTTGAGAGCTTTTGGGGTCTATTTCTTATTGCTGGGATGACTTCAATCTTTGCTCTCGTGACATATGTTTCCATATTCATTTATGAGCAAAAGCACATTTTTCACAATTCTAATCCAAAAACATCAATATGGGAAAAGTTTAGAGAAATATTGAAAATATTGGATCAAAAAGATTTAAGTTCACATACTTATAGAAATAACATTGAACAATATAATGAAAGAAAAAGAACTGATGAAAGTATTGTTAATGTTGTAGAACCAATACTAGACACCATAGATAACACAAGTTATCAACCAAGCCCATCAAGTACTTATTCTTATCACACAGATAGAGTACTTTCTTTTTCCAAAGAACAAGAAGTTGATCAAGTAATAGAGAGTGAAAATTTTGAACATACACATTTTACTCCTGTTTAATTTGAAGTAACTCATAATAATAGAAGTCATTTACATGGGTTTATTAAATAATGAAAACATAATAATGTACTTTATTACTTTGTTTTAGTGTATATAAGTAGTTGATTGAATTGTTAATAACTTCCATGTAATAGAGCCATATTATGTTATGTAAAATATTGATATAATATAGATGTATTTTAATTCATTTTCTCGTTAGTAAAATATTTAATTTAAAAATCATAATTTTATATTAAAAAAAATCAAGATATTTTATTACATAAATTCAATAAAATAAAAATAAGATCATAGATTTTATAATATTTTTGGTAGTAGATTTTTATTGATCGTCCCTAGTGACACCATTGAAAATCCATTAACTTTTGCTAGATATTGAACCTTACTTACTTTTAAAAAATATATGTAATGTATTACGTATGCTCATAATGTAATGTCTAATATATATTTTGTTCTATCTCAATCTAGTGACCATTGAGAATGTAGGACATTATATATTTTTTAAACCATATATAAGGTTATACATTCGACAATTTTAGTAGTGATCGTCGAAACTTTTGTGAGATAGTTATCAATAAACGTTCGAATTTTGATAAAATATTAGTTATATTTTATTGGAATTATAAAATAAGTTTTTTTTAGTTTTTTATTAGATAATTTGATATAAATATGTGAATTTTTGAGATCGTTTATTGTTAATTATAAAAAATTAATTAATTTCTTAAAAATGAATTATTTAGGTCGAAAACCTTATTAAGCATGCAATTATAAAGACAGTGGCCTTTTTATGGCCAACTCAAACATGGTTTTTGAGTAAAGTAAATTCAAATTCAAAGGACGAAGAGTTGATAAATCAAATAATTTTGGAATTACATAAACAAAAATTCTTTGCTAGTTATTTTGGGCCCTTGATATGGATAACTACTCTTTACCATTCTGTCTTCTCATTGAAAATTAAGGTTGATGAAAGAAACGAGGTAAATGAGACCTAGGCAAAGAGGCATGTGAAAACTAAGCACCCCAAGAATTTACCGTCTAAGTTTTAGGTTATATTATTTATACTTTAAATAATAATAATAAATAAATACTATATCCACATAAGAACAAAGAAAAAAAAAGATGATACATATAGAGTAAAACGAAGAGCCTGACGGGCTTAAACTTATTTCTCTATGCTAATCTTTAAATAAATATTTAGGGGATACAGCACAAGCAATATTCTCAGAGTGAGAGAAACACACACACACATATATATATATATATATTTGCTAATAACAAAATAATACTAACAAATGCTTAAGAACTCTTTTATCTTATTAGTCAATAAATGGAATTCGTACAATGTCTGATTGGATATTGGAAACAAATGCTAAAGAACTCTTTTCTCTGATTAGTTAATAAATGTAATTGCTTCAGACACTAGTGTCTGATTGGATATCGGAAGCTCCCAAGGAAAAGAAAAAAGAAGTGAGGATGTCAAAGTAAAGTAAGAATTCAGTATTTCAATTTTCTATATCTTAGTTTGAACACATTTATTATTATTAGATTATACTTTGATATTTTAAATAAATAAAATTAAGAATTAATGTAAATTTTTTTTTAAAATAAATATCAAATAATTTATAAAAATAAAATAATATAATTAATTATTAATATACTCTGAAAATAATAAATAATTTATTCTTAATTTAAAGATGTTATGATGTGAAATAGTTACCATATGATAAAACCTATGAATAAACACGTTATGTTAATAATCATAATAATTTTGCACCAATTTTGGTTAAGTTAGTATCGGTTTTTTTAAGGTTTAATCATGTTTTTTTATTTTTAAATATTTATTTAAAAATATATTTAATTTAAAAAATTAATTTTTACTTTATTATATTATTTAAAATATTTACATTAATTTATATTTTTTAATTATTTAACATATATTTTTAAGTAAAATAAAAAAATAAGAATAAAAATAAATAAAATTTAATCTAATTATACAAAATATTATGTATTTTATTATTAAAATTCTATTTTCTATGTAACTATATATATATAATAATATTAATATAGATTTAATTTTAATTAATTACAATTTCAATATTTTAATAATTATATTTTGTATTATCATTATTTTAAAAAAATAATCAAATTTTTAAGAATAATTTTAATTATAATTATTTATAATTAAAATACACATAGTTAATAAAACCTCATTTCATATCAAAATTTAAAAGTTACATTGATGCAATTCTTTCCACAGAGTATTATTGTTTAAGTAAATAATGAATGTAAACATGTAATTATTAGTGTAAATATCTTTGACCTGCATATTATAAGCATGCATATATTAGGATATTTTTAAAAAATTATAAAAGGTATTTAATAATTTTAAATTAAATTTTGTAAAGAGATGAGCCACTGTCATGATTGCATATATATATATGCTCCACTGGACATTGGCAATAAAATATTATTTTTATTATTTGTTGTGCAATAAATTTTAGGAAATCATACTAAATATGGTTTAGTTTTGTGGGTAAAATTTTGACATATAAGGTGAAAAATAATACATTATATATATATTATAATATTTTTTAAGTTTATAACGGTCATAAATGTGTTAATTTTTTATACAATTATAGGATTTATGATGGTTGTATAAAATAAAAATGAAAATAATATCATAGTGATTAAAAATATATTATAAATCTCGACAGAACTTATGTTAGGGTGAGTTTCAATTGTAATTTTTCACGTCCCAACATAACATTCAAAGAAATTATATATTGGTATTGAAATATTTATAATGTTCTGTTCATGGGGTTAGATTAAATACAAGTGGAATAATGTTTTTTTTTAAATACAAGTGGAATAATGTTTTTTTTTAAATTCAATTGTCTATTATTTTTTTTAAAATAAAAATTAAAAAAATTAGTAAAAAATAATACAATACTTATTTTTAAATTAATATATAATTTCTCTAATATGCATTACTTTTAGGACTCATCCAGTACAAAGAATGCTTTGAGTCTTATTGTTACATGTCATTAGTTTGATTAATCACCAAAATATTTTGATAGAGGAGATTTAGATGTTGACATAAGTTAGGAGTTTTTATTTTCGGTTTTGTTTCAAAGTTATCAATTATATTATTCATGAATTAACAAAAAAAAATTATTTAAAGCTCGTTGAAGGGATGAATTGGTATTAGTATAAATTCTATAAAATTAATGTTTGAAATATAAATATTAAAATAAATTATTTAAAACATCAAAATCTATATATCGGAGGCCAATAAAATAGAGTAGATAATTAAAAAAAACGGTTATATTTATACATTATGGTAATAATAATCAAATAATAAAATTTAAGATAAAGTAAAAGTATGAACCTTCTTAAATATATTGTGGTGTGTGGATCAAAATGTGAAACCCAAGATATTGTTTCAGATCTAAAAAAAAAGAAATAAAAAAAAGGAACGTCCTTAATCTCAAAGGCTCTCGCTTTGGCTTTGGCTTGTGGTTTTGGGAGATTATCTGCGATTTCTACTGCGATTAGATCTATACATGAGGAAAAGGGGTCCAAATGCAATTATATATAGCATATAGTTTTTGATATAAAGGGTATTTTTTTATCAATTTATAGTAATATGTTATATATATAATGACATTAAAAACTATCCATGTCTTATTTAGCTATTGAGGTTTTTTTAAAATTATATGTTCATTAAAGACGAAATAAAGAAGGCATCATATAATCGACCATACTATTGTCCACAAATAACCAGTTTTTTTTCTTTTCTCCTAATGAATTCAACAAACTTTGCTTCTTCTACCTCTTCCTAATTATATCATCTTAAGACAACAAGAAAAAACATCACGATTTTAACAAAACTACATTCGCTAGCTGTCGATTATCCCTTTTGTTTTGACATTATTATAAACGTTAATCACATTCTCTTTGTCACAATTTTAATGTCATTTATCAAATTAATTATGAGACTTAGTGTTGATCCAATTATGATTAAGACAACTAATTAATGAATAAAATGTGAAAGTCTCAACGATAGTTTAATATTGTAAGGATTATGAGTGTTATCTATTTTCGTAGAAAAAATATTTATCTGTAAATTTATTTTTAAGTCTGTTATCAAGTTTATCAAGAAAAATCAAACAAATACTCGAGTTTCAAATAATTGTACTTCATGTATATCTTTGATAACTACAACACATAGATTTACATTTATTCATTTAATAACACATACTTATAAATCTGAAATTATTTTTAGTGCTAAAATATGGAATAAGATATACTAAAAAATATTAAATAAGATATATTCTAAAATAAGATATGCTAAAAGATATTAGATAAGATATATTTTAAATTATAGTTGAAATCTTTAGCATAAAATCTATTTTTAAAAGATATTAGATAAGATATACTCTAAATTATAGTTAAAATATTTAGCATAAAAGATAACATAAAATCTATTTTAAAAGATATTAGATAAGATATACTCTAAATCATATCTAAAAAATTTAGTATAAAAGATAGCATAAAATCTATTTTAAAAGAAATATATTTTAAATGTGAATCTTCTTGAATAATGAGTATTACTAATTCTATTTGTAATAAAAAAAATATTTATCAATCATATAGAAGTTATCTTAATTAATAAGTATTACTAATCTTATTTGTAATAGAAAAGATATTTATCAATTACATAGGATTAAAGGTTTTAATTTTTCTTATAAATAAAACTCATTACTCATTGTTTCAATTAACCACACAAGAGCATTATTCTAATCTTTTTAATTTCTCTCTCTTGTTTTACAAATATAAGATCATAATTCTTTAAGCTTGTTTATTTAGTTAATCTATCAAATATTTGTGGTTACGTTTGATTAATTAATAAGCCTAATTATTTTATAATATTTTGATAATATGTTCTTATGGCTTCTTCTTTATTTTTGTTCTTAAATTGTTAGATCAAATAATTATTTTTGTCATATCATAGTTATTTGATTTTATTATTAATCTTTAAAGAAGTTATTTTTATTGAATTTGTGCTTGATCTTTTTGCTCTAAAATTTACTAGTTGATTTGATTTAAGTAACATATGTTTTGAATCATCTAGTTAGGATTATTCATTATTAAATTCATTCTAGAACACACACGAGCGCTTGTGTTTTTTTTTTGTGCTAACTATTTTGCATTTAATTTGGGAACGTATCTGATTGGCGGGAAGCTTATTGGAATGTTGGTCTGAAAACCGCTCACGTTAATATTGGAAACTGTAAAAACAAAACAGGTCCTCGTAAGTAAGGTAAATTGGGGCAGTATCCTAAGAAGAGTAACATAAGACCGAGTTTGTACTTGAATATTTGATTTTCATAGTGGAACGTTAGGTTGTCTCGTAGACCGATGGTTTTTTTCGTAGGTCATATTTGTGGTCTAAGTTGTTTCCAAATAAAAATATTGTATGTTATTCTTTTATTTTCGCACTTTATTCTTACACGCGATTGCATGTCTGGTCGGTTTGTTTAGGTTATTAAGTTATAAATTTGTAAAAATTAAAAATAACATATTCACCCCTTCTAGGTTAATTAGGTCCATAATCTTACATACTTTCAAATATTATTGTTTAATTTTTTTTAACAAATTCTTTACTTAAAACTTAAATAAAATTTCCTTTGTTTAATGTATAATAAAATGAAAATTTTGCTTAAATTTTATAAAAAGTTTTGCTTAAGTTTGAAATAAAAAAATTTTAAAATTTTTTGTGTAATTTTTTAATTAAATACTTTATTTTTACATATATACATATAAAAGAATTATAAACATATATGTAATACATGTGTTATTTAATTATATTTAATAAAATATTAACTTTATCTGTAACTAACATATTTTTCATAAACAAAATAACCTTAAGTGATATATTTTTCATAAATAAAAAACTTAAAAACACTTTATCTAAACTATTATACTAAGCATTACATTTGACTTAATTAAGGTTGGTTTAAAAAAATTGTACATTTTTAGTCCTCACCATTCTTATAATTTGATTGTTTGAAGTAAATAAGAGAGAGTGTATGCTATTATACTAAGTATTACATTTGACTTAATTAAGGTTGGTTTAAAAAAATTGTACATTTTTAGTCCTCACCATTCTTATAATTTGATTGTTTGAAGTAAATAAGAGAGTGTATGCGTGCGATTTTTTTTAATAATATATATATATTCATTTAACCAGAAAAAGTTTACATCCTTCTTAAAGATATAAATTAAAAATAACTATATAGTAAAACTTTCACTTAATTTATTCAAAATTTTGAAAAATAAAACACAAAACACATTCAAAAGTTTGAAATTAATAAAAAAATTAACTTTCAAAAGAAATAAAAATAAAAAAATTTCTTTCACAAAAAATATTCAATTTATGTTATGAATAAAATAAAAAATTATATATACATAATTTTTTTCAATTTCTTTTACTTTTGCATTTATTTAAAAAAAATACATAAGATTTTTTTCATTTTATGAATTAATTTTTTCTATACTTTTTATCAAAATTCAAATTCAATTTTTTTATTATTATTTTATCTTTAATTTTAAAAAAATTTAATATATGTTTATGAGATGTGTTAAAAATAAAACTCAATGTAAGAAAGAGACTTTTATCCTTTTGTAAAAGGTGATAGGGTAATTAAAAAAGAGACAAATAATACAAAAAGAAAATTATTTTTTTGAGACATTTTAGTCAATCAATTTAAAAAAAGTGATACCACAAATTTAAATAGTCAATTTTTATGTTTTTAAATTTTTTAAAAAAATTTCAACTATATTTATAAAAGAAAATTTTAACAAGAATAATTACTGAAATAATTTTTAAATAAAAATTAAAAAAGAAAAATAATATATAAAAATTGATTATTTAAATTCATAGTGTCATTTTTTAAAAATTATTGGACAAAATTTTCATTAAAAAATATCAAACTTAAATACTTTATTTTAAAAAGTTAGTAAATCTTTACTATCACTCACTCAAAAAAAAATTAACATATCATCTATAAAATAAAAATAAAAAATTACTGGACTAATCAAGTATTACAATCATAAAACTTTATAGTATATGATTTTTTAAAATATGTAAATCATAAGTTTGACAGTACTTAAAAAGGAAAATATCAACCCAAATAAAAAATCTTCATGAAATGGGCCGGTGCACCAACAGTGTAGACTGGTATGCGCACCAAGCCGCACAGAGATAGCCACGTGCGCGCATAAACACAAGCGTATGTGGGTACAGAGGTAGTTTTTCGGACACAAGGTTGCAACAACCAGAGCAGAAATGGAGCACTGTGGAAGAGGGGACCACCAATCCGTTAGGAAAGATGCCCACACCCTTCCTCTGAAACACAACAACCTTATCAAGTATTCCTTCTGTTATTTATTTTATGGCTATATATAACCAAAACTCTTGAAATGGATATAAAAAATTATTACAAATTAGTTCCTCCCTTTCTTACTGTTCTTCTTTTTCACATAGTATTTTCTAAATTGTTCTTATCATATTAATTGCTATTAAAATAAGCTATTAATTTTTGTTTTTCAGTATTGACGTTAAATGGTAGAGAAATGAAAATGAGAATATTAGTTAAAAAAAATCAATATTATAATATTATGTTATGTTATATATATATATATATATATATATATATAAAGAAAATTAATTTGGTGAGATTTGAATTTAGATTTAGGATAAAAGAGATGTAAAATTATATCACAAAAGTAAATTTTAAACCATTGATTTTTTAATTAGTGGTATAATAGAAATATTGATATAATAATTACTATAGTTATTTATTATATTATATCATAAAAGTAATAAAAAAACTGAATATAACTTTGACTGGATTTTTTTTTTTTTTGAAGAATTAATGCAGTGCTGTGGTATAGCTGATAAGTTGATTAGTTCCATATTAAAATATGTTTATAGACGTGGGAATATTCTCAGCTTATACATTACATGGAAATTTCCGGCTTGAAATTAAGTTTGAATGTTTGACTTAAGCCATTTTCTCTATCTATCTCTCTTTCTCTCACTCTATATAATCGCTGCAGAAATGTTGTAAAGACGTACTTGCGTATATAGAAAATGGAGCAAAAAGCAATAATAAAAAGGGAATGTACTTTGTCAGTTGTGTTCTTATTGTTTGTAATATCAAATTATGTGGGAGCAGCAGAGAAGGCAATAATAAGAGTAAATGTGGGAGTTGTTATGGAGGAAGGTGGGTTAGGGAAGATGGGTTTGAGTTGCATTAACATGGCACTTTCTGACTTTTATTCATCTGGATCTGCTTCAAAATATAAGACTAAGCTCTTTCTCCATACCAGGAATTACTCCAATAATTCAGATGTTCTTCAAGCTGCTTCTTCAGGTACTCTAGGTACTCATCTTTATTATATTTATTAATTTCTCTATTTAATTTATCAACGTTATATAGCTGACTGGTTTTAATTTATCTACGTACCCATTGATTATATTAACTAATGTTAAGTAATTGTGATCAAATTTTACCAAAACTTGATTGGTTATGCACTAAAGTTGATTGTGGTTGGTTGATCATTGATCACTAAATGAAGGCAAAATGGGGTGAACTTCACTTAGTTGAAATATAGATGAAGTTTTCTTTGGTTAGACTTTATCATTTATTCGAATTTAGATGAAGTGAAATTCGAATTTTCTATGATTTAAGTTTTGATAAATAAGTTATTTATTTTTATTAGTTCTAGTTCAGATGAATTAATATATATTCAATACGTTAAAAATATGAGTGAAGTAAACTTCATCTAATTTGAATTCAGATTAAATTGCATGAAATGAACTTGACTGCACGTGGTTGTGAAGGTATCTTCATTCAGTTGAAATATAGTTAAAGATTTTGATATTTTGAAGAATAATAAATAAATTAGAAATTTATTTATAAATAAAAAATCATGAAAATTAGTTAAAATATGATAGCTATTTCGATTTTTGATTTATAGTTAAACAATTAATTTTGTGATTTTTTTATAAAATTAATGATAGATATATTTTATAACAATTTTTACTTTATAATTTTTAAGAAAAAATAAAAAATACTAGCACATTATTTAATAATTTTTTTTGTTTTAATTTTATTTTTCAAAAACCTAAAAAAAGTATAGCTCTTTTTTTGTCGATATTTACAAATATCAAATTTTAATTATTTTTTTTTCAAAATATCATATACTTTAAATATTATACATACAAAAACTATAAGATTTGATAAGAAATATTTGATAAAAATAAAAAAATATCTGAAATACGAATAAAAAATATCTTGATTCACTAAAAATGTAAAAATTAAAATAAAAAATTATTATAAAATATATCTAAATAAAAACTTTGAAAAATTTAGTAACATTATCAAATACATCAATATAATTATGAAAAACGTAAAATTATTATATATATATACGGTAACGATTAATTAAAAAATAATAATTTATGAAAATCGGTACAATTCAATCTGATTCGATCGATTTATAATTTTTATTATCGATTTTAACCGTTTAAAAATTAATTTTATTTAATATAGATCTAACCATAGAGTTTCAATTATGAAATTGTTAGATTTATTTAAATTTAATCTGATTTTTTCGTTTAAAACTATCCGATCTTATTTATGTACACACCTGTTACACATATCTTAATCTATAGAATTTTTCTTTGTTTGTTTTATTGTTTCAAGTCAAACTTTTTTTTGTCTTTTCTTATTTGAATAGTTCAAGTCTACGACTGCTATATCGTCAAATTTTAGAAATTCTTTTTAAGATTTAACCACACCCATATGAAGGAAGACACCTAAGGTTACAAGTTGTATGCTGTCATTCTCGCATTAATACTACTACAAGTTGTCTGCTGTCACTCTGGCATTCGTTTAAGACATTCGTTTTAAGACACCTAAGGTTACAAGTTGTATGCTGTCATTCTCGCATTAAATTAATATATATATATATATATATATATATATATATATATATATATATATTTCAATTAATAATCTCATACACTCTTTCTCATGCAAAATTAATTATACATAAATAATGATATTGATGAAAATTAATGATAATTTACAAAATTCAAATGTGTGATAAATATAATTTTATTTTTAAGTTTTTTTATTTTCTCTCTCCATAATTATTACATGTTATTTACTTAGATTATTGATGCAGACTAATAAATAATTCTCCATCTCTCCCTCACGTAATTTCCTTACCAGATGTAATTTCTTTGTTTCTATCCTTTAATTACGTTTTATTTTTATTCAAATACTGTACCTTAAAACATAATATCGACGGTGGAAGAGTCATGCTCTTTATACTAGTAACTCAATATGCTCCAAAAATTATATGAGAAGCAAATAAAATAAGGAAAGTGATGTGAAATGTTTTAATAAGAAAATTGAAAGAGGCAATTTATTGGATAAAGAATTCTAAAGAGATATAAATTTAAAACTGAATAAAAGATACAAAATATAATGATTATATAAATTTAATACTGAATTGCAATAAAAGAAAATTATATATTTTTTTGTTTTTTAGTCTTTATATTATATTTGGTTTTCTCCAATAAATTATACTTAAAATTTACATATATTTAAAAATGAACATCGTTTAAATACTAACTTAAAAGTAATTTTAATGGTTTAGATTTTCATAGCATGGTTCATTGTTAGGGTGGATGGGAGTTGATGAAAAATATTAAAACACTAATTTTTTTGTGCTTTTTAATACATACACAAAAGGTAAAAAAGTATTAAATAGATAAAAAAAATGAAATAACGTTTCAGCGACATTATAAAAAACTTCAAAATATCACAAAGTAACCTAACGTGTATCTTTTACCTTAAACAAAATGCCTTTTTAAATTAAAAATTATTATATATTACAAAATATTTCATAAATACAATTGGTTTCATATAATTTTATTAGATAATATTGCATGAGCTTTATTATAATGTTCAATCACATTATGGTTTGTTATTTGAGACACATTATAGATTTTATAATATTCAATAAATTTTATGATTGGATACATTATTATTGCCCTTGTCTCGTTGCAAGCTTTTTAAATTTTTTTATTATATAAATTAATTAAAAATAATGATTTGAAGTTAAATACATTAATGCACGAGTTCTATGCAAATTTTCTTTTCTTTTCTTTTCCCTTATAATTAATATAACGTAGGACTATATTTTTATTGTCATTTTTAATTACTACACAGCTCTAGATCTGATAAAGAACAAAGAGGTTATGGTAATAATTGGGCCAAAAACATCAACGCAAGATAACTTTGTAATTGAAATCGGAAACAAAGCCCAAGTTCCCATCATATTCATCAAGCAGTCCTTCTCTGCATCTAAATACTCAGAGACAGAGTTCATATTTTTTCCAAGCTACTCATAGTGATACCCTCCAAATAGAAGTCATAACTTCCCTATTCAAAACCTTCGAATGGAAACAAGTTGTCCCCATTTATGTAGGTGATACTTTTGGAGAGTCACTAATTCCCTTTCTCACTGATGCTTTTCAAGGAATTGATGTTCGTGTTCCTTATCGAAGTCGCATTCCACCTTCTTCTACTGATGATCAGATTGCTATAGAGCTTTACAAATTAATGACCATGCAAACTAGAGTCTTTGTTGTTCACATGACTCCTATTTTGGGCTCTCGTATTTTTAGTATGGCCAAAAAGATTGGAATGATGAAACAAGGTTATGCTTGGATTGTCACAACTGGAATGACTAATTCATTAAGCTTCAAAGACTCTTTTGAAATTGATTCCATGCAAGGTGTATTGGGTATAAAGACTTATGTTTCAGAAACCGAAGGTCTTAAAAATTTTAAAGCAAGGTGGAAAAATAGACAATCTAAACAAGATAATTCAATCATTAATGTATTTGGATTATGGGCATATGATGCTGCTAAAGCCCTGGCTATGGCGGTTGAGAAGGTGATTGATAAAAATGGGAACTTAGGATTTATTAACAAGGCAATGAGTTTTTCAGAAAATTCAACAACAGACCTTGAAACATTTGGGGTATATCAAAATGGTGCAAAACTTCGTCAAGCATTATTAAATGTTAGGTTCAAAGGGCTAGCAGGAAAATTCAATCTTGCAAATGGGCATTTACATACTTCAACTTTTCAGATAATCAATGTCATTAACAATGGAGAAAAAGTGATTGGATTTTGGAATAAAAAAAATCGGCTTATGAGAAATTTGGATTCGAAAAACAAAGTTAAGAGTGATAATTCTTCAAAAGGTTTTAAGAGTAAAGTTGTAGAACTAAAACCCATTATATGGCCAGGAGAGTCAAATTCTGTCCCAAAAGGATGGGAGATTCCAACACAGGGGAAGAAACTGAAAATTGGGGTTCCAAATACACATGGTTTTAATGAGTATGTTAAGGTTACACGTGATCCTCGTACAAATAGAATTATTGCTACTGGGTTCTGCATAGATGTCTTTGATGCTGTTATGAAAGCGTTACCATATGATGTTGCTTACGATTTCATTCCTTTTCCACACTCTCCTGAAGAAAAGATCGATTATGATGATATGGTGTATCAAGTGCATCTTGAGGTAAGAATCATAAATGACATGACTATGACCATTGTAATGAAATAGTACATTAATAACAAAGTCTATTAAACCTAGAATTAAAATTATGCAAATTAATCACATTACAGAAGTTTGATGCTGTGGTGGGTGACACAACAATTAGAAAAGACAGATATAAGTATGTGGACTTCACATTGCCATACACCGAATCAAGTTTGACAATGATTGTGCCAGTTAAAGACAAAAGAAGCAAAAATGCTTGGGTATTTTTAAATCCTTTGACTTGGGATCTATGGGCTACAAGTGCTTGCTTCTTTGTTTTCATTGGTTTTGTTGTTTGGGTTCTTGAACACCGCATTAATGATGATTTTAGAGGTCCTCCTCCTTACCAAATTGGCACAAGTTTCTGGTTTTCCTTCTCCATTATGGTCTTCGCACATAGTAAGTTTAATTGGTATTATTACTTCAAATTTAATTAGATTAATTATTAAGGATAAATATCCATAATTTTCACGAGGTTTGCCTCAATAACAAGGAGGTTTCAAGTTTAAAAATAATATCATTCAATTTTATTTTAGTATTAGTTAGACAATATTAGGAATAAAAAAGTAATCTTATATTCTTGATATATTTAAAAATCATAAAAATATTATTAGAAATTACAAAAAATAACAATAATAGAACATTTTCAATTAATGTTACTTGAGTTTTATTTAGGGAGAAAGCAAAATAGTAAGAAATTTTGATCTAAATAGGAAGAGAGCTTTTTGTTCATAACAATTCCATTTTAAATTTTTCATTTTTTTTTTGGCTTTTGTTATATTTTTTTATTCTTTAGTTTAAAATTGTAATTTGTTGATATTTAAATTTTTCTTGATCAAAAAAGAAAAATATGTTTAAAATTGTAATTGTTGATATTTAAATTTTTCTTGATAAAAAAAGAAAATATATTTAAAATTTCCATTTTATTTTATCTTATAATAATATGATACTTTTTATTTTTAAGTAGTTATTTCTTAAGTTGGAGTTTAATTTAAATTAGGCAATACCTAAGTAACATGAGTGATACAAAATGAAATTGCGCGGACTGAATTGATATTTATACAAAAATTGGGCCTTTTATTGATATTTACCCTAATTATTAATGCTCAAATCCCAATTATTATTTTTATATATTTTTTTATTTGTACTTTTACAGGGGAAAAAGTTGTGAGCAACTTGGCGAGATTTGTGGTAATAATATGGGCATTTGTGGTGCTAATACTAACTCAAAGTTACACAGCTAGTCTAACATCTCTTCTAACTGTACAACAACTCCAACCAACTGTTACCGATGTAAAAGGGCTTCTTAAGAAGGGTGAGAATGTTGGTTATCTTGAAGGCTCTTACGTTCATGGTATACTAAGAGACAAGCTTGGCTTTAACGAATCTCAGCTTAAGAATTATAGTTGCCTAGATGACTTTGACAAGTTATTTTCATTAAGAAAAGAAGATGGAGGTATAGCTGCCGGTTTAGATGAATATCCTTACGCCAAGCTTTTTCTTGAAAGACACTGCTCCAATTATACCATGGTTGATACAGAGTTTAAAACTGGTGGCTTTGCCTTTGTAAGCCCTCCTTCGTCCTTTCTTAATTTTATTTTTAAGCTATTAATTTAATAAAGGCCGATTACAAACACATACTTTCAAGATTCACGAGAAAAAACACAGAGAAAAATAATAAAAATAGTATTCATAAAAATTTGTAGTACAAAAACAACAATTTTTATGTTTAGTTTGTATATATTAACCATTAAAAAGTCAAACTCATTATTTTATATTTATTTTTATCTAATTACACGTCGTTTAAACTAAACTATGATAATTTATACTCATTTAATGATTAAAACTATACATTTATTAAGGACACTCCCATTTGTAGGTGTTTCCGAAACAATCAACCCTAATACCGGATGTCTCAAGGGCAATAGTGGAAGTAATTGAAGATGACAATATGAAAAATATCGAAAACAAATGGTTCATGAAGAACACAACTAGTTGTCCAAACCCACAAGTCTCTTCCAATAGTCTTAGCCTTGAGAGCTTTTGGGGTCTATTTTTTATTGCTGGGATGGCTTCACTCTTTTCTCTCATGACATATGTTGTCGTATTCATTTATGAGCAAAGACACATTTTTCACAACTCCAATCCAGAAACATCAATATGGGAAAGGTTTGGGGCAATATTAAAAACATTAGATCAAAAAGATTTGAGTTCACATACTTATAGAAATAATACTGAACAATATAATGAAAGAAAAAGAATTGATGAAAGTACTCTTAATGTTGTAATACTAGACACCATAGATAACACAAGTTATCAACCAAGCCCATCAAGTACTTATTCTTATCACTTAGATAGAGTACTTTCTTTTTCCATAGAACAAGAAGTCGATGAAGTACTAGAGAGTGAAAATTTTGAACCTATACCTTTTACTCCTTTTTAGTTTGAAGTAATTCATCATAATGGAAATAATTTATGTGGGTTTATTAGATAATGAAAACATAGTTATGTACTCTATTCCTTTGTTTTAATGTATATAAGTAGTTGGTTGAATTGCTAATGACTTCCCATGATTGTACTAGAGTCATATCATGTTATGTAGAATATTGATATAGTATAGATATATTTTTTATCAATTTTCTCAACTTAGTAAAAAAATTATTTTAAAACTAACAATTTTATACTCAAAAAGATCAATACATTTTTATTACATAAATTTAATAAAATAAGAATAAGATTGTAGAACTTACAAGATATTTGGAAACCATCACTGTTAGATTTTTGTTAATCATCGCTGGTGTCCGCATTGAAAATCCAAGGACTATTGCCAGATTTTAGGCCTTACATATTTTTAGAAAATACATGTAATGTATTACATATGAAATAAGGTTTTTCTATTTTGTTATTAGATAATATTATATAAATATGTGAGTTTTTGAGATTGTTTGTTGTTAGTTATAAAAAATAATTAATTTATAAAAAATGAAGTTATTTAATTTGAAAACTCTATAATGCATGCAATTACAAAGCCAATGGGATCCTTATAGCCCAACTCATTCATGACTTTTGAGTAATGTAATTCAAACTCAAAGGGCCAACAGTTAATAAATCAAACAATTATGGAATTAGATAGGCCCAAATTATTTGTCAGGTTTTTTTAGGCTCTTGATATGAATCTTTAGTCTTTACCATTATATTTTCTCATTGAAAATTAAGGTTGAAAAAAGAAATTAGGTAAATGAAGACCTAAGCAAGAAGTCATGTGAAAGAAAAGCACCCCAAAAATTTGTTGGTCTACGCTTTAGGTTTCATTATTTATACTTTAGATAATAATAATAAAACAAATAAACAAATATGATATCCAGAAAAGAAAAAAAATTAAAAAGAAAAAAAGCATGATACATAAGTAAAGTGAAGAGCTTGATGGGCCAAAACCTATTTCTCTATGTTAATCTTTAAATAAATATTTAAGGGATACAACAAAAGAAATTTTTTCAAATGGTAAAATACAAACACATACACACATATACGATACCATAAGTGAGTGAAGGATTTGAAGAGTCAATCAAAGAGATTATACTAAAGAATAAGCACACAAGACTAAAGAACAGTCATATTATATTGATAGGGAAGACGGTCGGCCATAAGTTTTACAAACAAAATATAAATATTAAAATTGAAACAATAAAATAAAAGGTAAACACAAACTTACTTAATTAATACAAGTTATATATACGAAGATTATAACCAAAGTTTTATTGTGTACAAATGCTTGTGTTGTTCAATTAATCGTACCTTGTTTGTTGCTTTATATTGTTGAAGATGTCGTCACTATTGGGAATTGTGTTTTGTTGGACATCTTTTACTATTTGATGAATGGTGTTTTGTCTATTACTACTTTGGGTTTTGTTTTCTTTTACAGTGTTTTGATCGGCCATTTTAATGGACCTTTTATAGAAATTGGGCTTTTAACCCTAATAGAGATAGGTCTGTGGGCAATTTCAAAAAATTGAAATTTAAATGACTGGAGGGAAAATTCTATCATAGTCATCTTTATTGTTGTTTCCCAAATCAATATGTGGCAAAGATGTTGAGGAATGTTTTGATAAAGTCTTGTTGACAAAGTCTTATGCCTTACTGCTTGAACTCTCCATTTTTGTTGAGCTTAACTGCTACATGATTTCCAAGAATTCCTCTCAGATTTTCGTTACTACGTGTAAGGAATTGGCTTATCCCCTTTGAGTTAAGAACAATTGATGATCTTGAATGTCTTCAATCTCAACTGTCCTATGACCTATTTTGATTAATCATTGTTCCATACTTGGTTTGAGTATTGTCTTTGGGATGTTGGAGAATGACCACCATTTTACCTTATAGCGTTTAATGTTGACTACCTATGAGACAACAGGTTTTAAGATCCATTGACATACACAGGGAAGATAGAATTTTGTGAACATGATACACATAGGCGGGAATCTTTTCTCAACCTCTATGGGTTTATAATTGGTTATGAAAATGTTATAGCTTTCTTGGATAGGTGGGGTTAGGATTTCAGGTATTGAACCAAAAGGTTTCCACCAATGGGCGAACTAAGAAGGGAATTTTGAAGGGTTGGTTGTTTTGTTATAGAAGAAGAGTAACCATGAATGACCATACTTCTAGTTTTGAATGAGAAATCCATTATATCATGCCTATTGGTAATCCGAGTAGATAAAGGCTTTGCAATGGAAATGGGTGATTTTGATAGAGATCGGGAAGATCTAGACTTTTGACTAACCATTGCTCCATTCTGATAGAGACAATACTTTGAGGATTTCGATAGTGGAATATGAAGGGTCAATTTTGTTTGGATAGAGAAAATGTTTGAATTCTATACTACCCATGATTTCCAAAATACTCATAGTACTACAAAGTTTTGGTAATATCCCAAGGTTTGAAAAAACTATTTCTACCAAACATTTTTTGAATTGATGAATAATGATTCTTGTCATGAAATCCTAGTTCAACTGTAATGACCATTTGAAATTCTTGTTTCAAAATATATTTAGAGGTTGGTTTTGAAAACTTCTTTTAGGGGACAATCTCTTTTTTCCCTAACATAGGGATGATTTTAGTAGAGGATGATGCCTCTATTCTAAATAAGGAAATTTCCCTATTCAATTTTTGAAATGATAATTTTGGAAGATGTTTCTTCCTTTTTTACCTGTTTTGTTTTACTTGTGGATACAGGGGTCTCTGATTTGGATGATGATACTCCAATATCTTGAAGGGTGTTTTGGAGGGTCTGTAAAAGCTCTAGGGTTTTCTTGAGAACTTAGACCCATTCTAGGATTTGTTGTTCTTTATCATTAGTTTGGGAATCCCATCGAGGTTTTATTTGGGCCTCTTGGGACCAAGTAATGATGGGTTTTCAAGAAGAGAGTAGTTTTGAGAAAGGTTTAAGAGGTCCTTTCGCCTCTTTACCCTTTTTCTTTTTTAGATTGAAATTTTGACATGCAAATTACTATTGATAATACTTATTTTTTAACAGTAGAATAATTTTTCTAATAATCATTCCAATGACTGATAGGGGCAGAACCGACATCGCCGATCCTGCCCGTTACTTTAGTTTTATCTATTTATAAAACTCTCGCAAGTGCACGAATCATTTCGTAGAAAATGATAAGTATACTCCCAAGGTCGATCTAAGGAAGGAATGTATGTGGTTTTTAATTTATTATTCAAACTTTTAAAAACGAAATTAAATCCTAAACATCCTGTCACGATATTTTGGTTTTTGTGTTTTTAATCTACTTACATAAAAATAAACATAGATTCAATAAACATTTATGTAAATTTTATCATTTATAATGGTGGAGTATTTATGGATATAATAATTAAGTTAATTATGCTTGCTCATATTAATTAGGTTATTAAAGATATGAATTGATATTTATTGATTCTCACTCTTTTATATGAATACCACCTTTGGTGGGGTTAGATATTCTTTGTTAACTAAACAAATCAATTAACACCTATGGGTGGGGTTGATAACTAATTTGGTTAATTAAATTAATTTCTTTTTCTAAGAGATTGAAAATGAACCATTTAAATGCCACCTTTGGTGGGGTTAGACGGTTTAAACTTTATTCAAGGTGTCCAAATTAAACTTAAGAATTTAGTTATCCGAGTACTAACTTTCAAGTTTTAAAACCACTACCGAAAACATGTTGTCAATACATTTTCAGATAATAATTCTTATAAAAACTTTTGAAATAGAGCTTCACTCTAACTACCGGGCGATTGTACCATCAAATAAAAGAGCACTACTCTAAATCAGACCGGATAACTAAACCTTAAAATCTAATTTTCAGGTTTAAGTTTGTAATGAAAAATAATATATTTCTCTCTAACATTCTTAATATAAAATCTTGAATAAAAATAAAATCAATTTATTTTAGAGATTTTTACCTATTTAATATTTCGCAAGCATAACAACGTCATTATTACATCATATTTACTAAGCGACCAAAGATAGTTAAATTTAACCACAGACAAGTTGAATATAACATGTAAGAATAAAGCATAAAAATAATCGTAAAGAAAATAAAATCCTTACGTAACTTCGACGTTATTCCCGTAGCTGGAAAACCTCCAAGCGGAATTTGCACTCCCATTTATTGAATCAAAAACTAATATATTACAAAAACATAACTAGTTCTTCCCAAAAAGGGAAGAACTCTAAAACTAAGAGAAATTAACTAAAAACTAAGAAAAACTAAAAAAAACCTAAAAATCTAAGAAAAGAGAGAAAGAAAGAAGAGAGAAGTGTGTTTTGAAGGTGTGTTTTGAAGTGAAGGGAAGGGGGGTATTTATAGGTGAGGATGGAGAGAAAAAATGAGTAAAACAATGTTAAAAAAATATTTAAAAATGTAAAAACGCATATTGGAATTCTTGATGTCATTAATGACGCAAGATGACGTCATGGGCGGCCGCACGTGAAAAATGGGGCGAAAAGGCGTTGGGCGCGCGGAGGGGAGGACTGGCGGGGCTGGTTGCCGCGCGGCCGGCGCAACGCCTCGCGCGCGGATGGGCAGGCCAGTGCGCGCGGCATGGGGCGCTGGGGCGCGCTGGGGCGCGATTTCCGTCTTTTTGACATTTTTGACCTTTTCGATCCATTTTGTCCAATTTTTCCATGTTTGTTGACCTTTTCCCACTTATTTATTAATATATTTGTGATGTATTGCTTCAAGTATTCCTCTTTGAGTCTTTAAATTGCGTTTTTAAGCCAAAATACCTGAAAAACAATAAAAATACCCGTGATTCCGAAAAAGACAAATTTATATAAATATATGATAAAACATATAAATATATGTATTTTTAATCAATTAATGTACATAAAATCATGGTAATTTTAGTGCTTTTTGAGCACTCATCACAACCTCAACAGCCTTCTTGCTAGTCCCTTAGCAAGATAAGCGATAAAAACTAAAAATTAACCTACCCTAAATCACTTTCGTGGACTGAAACGGTTGCATTTAGCCTATGCAACAAGCCGTTAAACCCCTAGGTTGCCCTAGTGGACGAGTTTGAGTCTCGTGAGGGTTTTCAGTAATGATACCCACAAACATTGAACTAAATAAAAAGAAACTATAAAAACAATCACAACACAATCAAAAATTAATTTAAGAATAAAAGAAAACAACATATCACAAAAATATCTCATACTTTTTAATCTCCTTTAAGATCATAATTAAAATCTCAAGCATAAGTTATTTTAATCTCTTTAAACAATCATGATTTTATTATAATAATTAGTCGAAAATCATTTTCATATTTCATTTCAAAAATGTATCAATTTAATTTTACCCAATTTCAGTGTCATGAATCCGAATTCGCTTCGACTCTATTCCTCACAAGTCAATACTCTCAAAACACTGAATCCTATGGGTTCAAACACTCATACTAATTTATATGCGAAAGAGTTGATGTATAGAAATGAACTAATATGCTCGCATATGTATAAAAAAAGAAAGGCTCAAAGTGTTATTTTGACGTTGATCTCATGGAAGGAATCAAATGTATAAATTATAAAGATATCATATAAAAATTATTTTCATGCATAAATCAAACTCATTAAGAAAAAATTTCAAGATATATGCCTTTTACAAATGAAGAAAGTGCAATGACTTTTTAGGGAATTACTTCCTATATCTTTCTTTTGTAATTAGCCTTTACTCACAACTTTGTAGGCAATGTGGGTCATAGTATGTAGATTATACTATATATTCTTTCTCTCTATATTTTTCTGAAGATATTTTTCTCAAGATATTTTTCAATATATATCAATTGTTTAGAGAGTCAACCCATGTACAGATTGTACATTTTTTTTTTAGGATTTTGGTGAGTGGTTAATTTTGTGGCTTTTTTGTTTGATCTTGGTTTAGGTAACCCCAGATATGTCTTTTTTTTTTTTTTTTTTTTTTTTTTTTGTAACAGTCATGCACGAATGAGATAAAAGCATATGCTATCAACTTCTACTCAAATCATTTAATCTAAGCAAAAATAATAATAAAAAAAATATACGATACTCTATTAAGATGAGAAAAAATTCATACATTCAATATTAATGCCTATAGAGATCATCTAAGAATTTGAAGAAATAAGAAATGTGTTTGGAGTAGAAAAAATATATATTTCACTCTGAATAAGGGAAATTAGGCTCAAATTATATCTCACAAAGGTAGTCTCCACTAAAACAAATTTATAAACACCGATTTTGGGTTTAATATAATTTCTACATCTTATCAAGAAATACTAGTTATGACAAAAATTAACTAATTATCAAAAACAATTACAAAATATTTCATGATATGTTTTCAAAAATTAATCTAACAGTACAAAAGACTTAACTCTTTACTTAAATTTGATTTAAAGAAATGATAAATTTTTGTGAGAAAATATATTTTTTTTTAATTTTTTTTTAAATTTCAAAAATTACTAAATCACACAAAACAAACACAAAAAAATGAAGATGTGAACATAAAAAAGAAAAAAAAAATAATTTTTTTTTTTTTTAAATTGTTAAATCTTTTTTTTTTCTTTTCTAATTAAGCATGATAACTTTTCACCACCCCCAACCAAGAACTTACATTGTCCTCAATGTAACAACTGTAAATTAAAGATAAAGAGAAAAGAGAAGAAAGATTACCTATTTCTTGAGAATGTGTAAGTAGTAATGGAGAAATGCAAGTGCATTCATCATATTCATCATTAAAGTGTATACAGACAGATTGCTGTGAACTTCTAACAACTCAAAAAATATTTTTAGTTTTAACAATTTAAAAATTATTCATATATAATTAAACCAAAATAAACAATAAAATTAAAACAAATAACAAAAAAATTACCTAAAATGATGGGTTGCCTAGCATCCAGCGCTTAGTTTAACGTCTTAGCAAGACGTAACTTGGGGATTGCCTTTTAAGTAAACTCAATGTCCCTCATTATTGAGTCAATCAAACCTACAAGTAAGACAATGTTGTCTACCTATCTTGTTTCAAACATGCCCTATTGATTTTCAAATTTTTACGTACCAAAAACTAGGGGCATGCTTGAGCGTTTTAGATAACCCACATCTAGGTGCAAATCAAATAATTAAGGCATCAAAACACAATTGTACCTAGAACAAACAAAACAACTAACTCCTTAGATTGTAATTAAAGCTTTAAAATTTTGGAGAAAGTTTGAAATTTTTTTTTTTTTTAATTTTTTTGAAGTTAAAATAACATAATCAAGATAACCAAGAGTGCTCCCAGGAAAGAATGGTGGGGCAAAGGCTCCTTAAAAACCATCCTCCTGACAGAGCAACGTTAAGGAAAGACTAGTGGCACAAAGGCTTCCAAGAACTAGTCTCCTGTATTTAACTCCCTTAGATCTTTACTTTTCATGCTATTAAAATTAAGTTAATTAAGTTAAGTTAAGTTAAAATTTAAGTTAATTAAGTTAATAAAAAGGTAGGTTAATTAAGTTAATGAAAATCTAAGTTAATTAAGTTAGTAAATTAAATTAATTAAGTTAGTAAATTAAGTTACTAAAAACCTAAGTTAATTAACTTAAACGAAAATTAAAAAAAAAAATTAAACCAAAAATAAAATAAATTGAAAAAGTAAAAGAAAAATAAAAAAAAAATAAAAAGAGAAAAAATAAAAATTAAGCCAAAAAAAAAAAATAAAAATAAAATAAAATAAATTGAAAAAAAAAATAATTGAAAAAGGTAAAAGAAAAAAAAAGAAAAAGAAAAAACAACAAAAATAAAATAAAATAAAATAAAAAATGAAAATAAAGTTTTTGATTTTTTTTTTTATTTTTTTAATTTTTATTTTTTATTTTATTTTATTTTATTTTATTTATTATTTTTTATTATTTTATTTATTATTTTATTTATTATTTTTATTTTTTTTATTAATTTTTTTAATTTTATTATTTTTTTACTTCAAATTTCAAAATGCAAAATTATTTTATTATTCATGCTATATTTTTTTTATTTATTACGAAATTGAAATTTGAATTTTTTTTTTTTTTTTACTTTTCACAAACAACAAAATTTTTTATTTTTTTTAATTTTTTAATAAAAAAAAATCACAATTATTTACAACACAAAAAGTTTTTAAAATTTTGATAAATAATTTAAAAACGCTATTCCTTCCCAAGAACGAAAACTTGATAGAGGTAATCGAGCATCGCTGATCCTCGCCTGCTACTTTAGTTTTATCTATTTATAAAACTCTCAGAAGTGCACGAATCATTGCGTAGAAAATGATAAGTATACTCCCAAGGTCGATCTAAGGAAGGAATGTATGTGGTTTTTAATTTATTATTCAAACTTTTAAAAGCGAAATTAAATCCTAAACATCCTGTCACGATATTTTGGTTTTTGTGTTTTTAATCTACTTACATAAAAATAAACATAGATTCAATAAACATTTATGTAAATTTTATCATTTATAATGGTGGAGTATTTATGGATATAATAATTAAGTTAATTATGCTTGCTCATATTAATTAGGTTATTAAAGATATGAATTGATATTTATTGATTCTCTCTTTTTTATATGAATACCACCTTTGGTGGGGTTAGATATTCTTTGTTAACTAAACAAATCAATTAACACCTATGGGTGGGGTTGATAACTAATTTGGTTAATTAAATTAATTTCTTTTTCTAAGAGATTGAAAATGAACCATTTAAATGCCACCTTTGGTGAGGTTAGACGATTTAAACTTTATTCAAGGTGTCCAAATTAAACCTAAGAATTTAGTTATCCGAGTACTAACTTTCACGTTTTAAAACCACTCTTGAAAACATGTTGTCAATACATTTTGAGATAATAATTCTTATAAAAACTTTTGAAATAGAGCTTCACTCTAACTACCTAAGGCGATTGTACCATCAAATAAAAGAGAACTACTCTAAATCAGAGCGGATAACTAAACCTTAAAATCTAATTTTCAGGTTTAAGTTTGTAATGAAAAATAATATATTTCTCTCTAACATTCTTAATATAAAATCTTGAATAAAAATAAAATCAATTTATTTTAGAGATTTTTACCTATTTAATATTTAAAGCATAACAACGTCATTATTACATCATATTTACTAAACAACAAAGATAGTTAAATTTAACCACAGACAAGTTGAATATAACATGTAAGAATAAAGCATAAAAATAGCGTAAAGAAAATAAAATCCTTACAGAACTTCGACGCTATTCAGATTCTTTGGAAAACCTCCAAGCGGAATTTGCACTCCCATTTATTGAATCAAAAACTAATATATTACAAAAACATAACTAGTTCTTCCCAAAAAGGAAGAACTCTAAAACTAAGAGAAATTAACTAAAAACTAAGAAAAACTAAAAAACCTAAAAATCTAAGAAAAGAGAGAAAGAAAGAAGAGAGAAGTGTGTTTTGAAGGTGTGTTTTGAAGTGAAGGGAAGGGGTATTTATAGGTGAGGATGGAGAGAAAAAATGAGTAAAACAATGTTAAAAAATATTTAAAAATGTAAAACGCGTATTGGAATTGCTGATGTCATTAATGACGTCGGCATGACGTCACTGGGCGGTACCACGTGAAAAATGGGGCGAAAAGGCGTTGGGCGCGCGGAGGGCTGCTGGCTAACAGCCTTGTATGGCATGCGCGCAGCTTCAGTAGCGCGTGAAACGATCTGCAGTGATGGCGAACCGATCTTGTGGCATGGAAGCTGAAGTATTGGCGATTGATTCCGTCTTTGACATTTTTGACCTTTTCGATCCATTTTGTCCAATTTTTCCATGTTTGTTGACCTTTTCCCACTTATTTATTAATATATTTGTGATGTATTGCTTCAAGTATTCCTCTTTGAGTCTTTAAATTGCGTTTTTAAGCCAAAATACCTGAAAAACAATAAAAATACCCGTGATTCCGAAAAAGACAAATTTATATAAATATATGATAAAACATATAAATATATGTATTTTTAATCAATTAATGTACATAAAATCATGGTTATTTTAGTGCTTTTTGGGCACTCATCAATGACCAGAGATGAACTGAACAATTAGTTTATCCTCTTAAAGTTGTTTTAGAATTCCACCATAGTCAACTTTATTGACATCTATTTCTATGATCTTGGGAAGGTTGCGGTCCGAAAGTTGTAAGAAAGGAATGTTTTGAATTTGTGCCTTTATTTGTTGCATGATTTTTATATGTTCTTCTATCAATGGCATAAGTATCTTCTAAAGCCTATTATGAAGTAGTTTTGTTAAACGGGTGATATTAGGACAAAAATTAAGAACATAATTCAAGCTTTCGAGAAACCTTTGAAGTTGTGTTTTATCAGTGATCTTGTCAGGGAACTTGGTAGTAAATTGTGAAGATCGTTCAATAGGAATAATGGTACCAGCAGACACGTTATGTTCGAGGAACTCGATGTTAGTTTGGAAAAGAGTCATTTTTGTGGCTAATAAGGCTAAATCGCTCCTTTTGATCTAATTAAAGAAGGTTTTGAGGTGTCGAATGTGTTATTCGATAGATTTTGAAAAGATAAGCACATCTTTTGTAACTTAGATAGTGCATTTTTGAGCCAAAAGGCATGATGTTTCATTCATACTGTGCGAAGGGAACAATAAACGCCATTTTATATCGGTGATGTGGTTTGATTTGGATTTGCTAGAAACTTGACTTCATATCGAATTTTGAAAAAATTGATTACAAATGGTGTTTTTGGATAAGGTATTTTTTAGTTGGAATAGGATATTTAATCCATTTTAAGGCCTTGTAGTTGATGACCAATTGTGGTGTTACTCGTTCTATTTTAGCTAGTTTATTGACATATAAAGTTGAACCTCTCTATGATGATCGTGATTATGAAATCAATTTTTTAATAAGAGATCATGAATTTCCTTTCTACAAAATTGTTCTAGATTTGCATTTTTCTGAATTGGTCTAGCTTTTATAAGAATACTCTTTCATGGAAAGTTAGTTCACAAGGTAAGTTCGCCATATGTTCTTTTCTATCCCACAAGGCACTAGGTAGGTCAAAACAAACTTTTTTTTCAAAACAAACTTTTGTTGTTTTACCTTTGGGTTTTGCAATTCTAATAAGGTTGAGGTTCCTAGTTTTAGGTTCTTCCAAGAAAAGAAAATCGAAGGGTTCTTCTTTGATTTTGAAAGAGATTTTGTCATTTTTTACTATTTATGGGGTGATGATGTTCATGAAAGGTGTACCTAATAAAACCAAATGGTGGATATTGGATACCATGACAAATGAGGTTTTGATTCATGATGATTTGTTGAGAATTACAACTTCAATCTTGCCTATGATATCCATTTTTGAACTGTTGGTTGAGTTGAGTTTCTCATTGGTTTTATGGTGAAATTGCATTGGTACAAGTCCTGGATTGATGCAATTGAGATCAACATTATGTCAAAGAGTGCTATTGTTTGAAGTTTTGAATTATATGGAAAGACAAGGGTGATAATGATCCTATATTTTCAACTAGTGATTTCTCATAGAATATGAAGAAAGTCTTTTGGGACCTTTTCAATGTTTTTGAGGATTCATGGGTTGAATTCGTCAAGTTCTTCATCTAACTTAGTTACCTATGATCCTACCTTCTAGTTGGAAAGTAAGAGTTTAATGGCTTTAGAATCTTCTCTCTATTTTGCTTTGAGCTATTGGATTTCTAGCTTAATGGTTTTAATTTCAGCCTATAAGTCTTGGATATGACTTTGTGGCTTCTTGTTTTGTTTCTTCCTATCAAGGATAGTAGTGAGGTCGTATTGGCCTATACTAGTTTAAGGATGTTCTATAAGTTTTGGTATTTTTGATTGTTCATTGGCCTTGGTTTTAGTCATATGTTCCACATATTGTTTTGTTAACTCAGAGTTGTTCATTTTGAGAACAATGTCAAAAAGTTTATTTTGTTCCTTGCTGAGCATGTTGATATTTTTAGAATAACGAGTTTCAGAGTCGGTTGTAGCTAACTTATCAACTTATGGATTTTAGTCATTAGAGTCTTCAGTCCAAGGTTCAGACTCATATATAGATAGTCCTACCATTAAGGTAGAGATAGTCCAAGATTCCTTTGTCTTTGGAGCTTCGAATCCTAACAGACCTGAAGTCCCTATTTTTGTGCTAAATTGATCAAGTCACAATAGGTTAGTTGATCAAAAGGGATTATATGACTCCTATATGTTTTACATATTTTATTTTGAACCTTATCTCTTAAGAATGGAAAAAGTCATGCTAATAAATTTTCCTTCCAAAAGGGTTGGTTTGAATCTTCCCTAAGCATTACTCTTCTAAGAAACATGATTTTGTAATATTGAAAATCATTCATCTTATCACATTGTAAGTTGGGGAAAAGATCAGCATTGTTGTCTTTTAGATGAGAGGAATCTCCCATAAAATGATATGATATTTTAAAGATTAAAGTAGAGACTGCATTCTGGATGGGTTATCCATGATGATCGAGTATAGGTTTTCCATACTCTCGAATCATAATATAATTGAAGATTTTTTATTGTTGTTGTTTTGAAAAGTGGAAGTCCCATCATCCTTTTAGTTGGCCAAAGAAACCAACTATTAAGAGTTTTGTGACTATTTTATTCAATGTACGGGACTGAGTTTTGTAAACATTTGACACCATTTTCATTTGCTGTAAGGTATTGATAATTTTATATTCCGTCATACCATCTATATTCCATTCATAGATAGATGAGGCATTATATTTTGACTGAATTACCTGGTTTGGTTGGGTATCTATATCTGGTTATGAGGACCTAATAGGTACCATGGTTATTGGCTGTTGTCAAGCTAATTTTGAAATTTGAGGAGTTAGTTTAGGAGATTGTTCTTGAAAAGCTTCCTCGTCAGAAGTAGTAGGGTCTAAGACTTTAAGATGGGTTTTGTGGTGTTGAAGGGGTCTCAAGGATAACTAGACTGGTTTTGAAGTTTCAGCTTTGGGCTTCAATTTGAGACTTATGAAGATCTCTAAGGGCTTGAAGAAACTTGAACTTAGATGATATTTCTTCCTGGGCTAGTTTGGACATTTCAAAGGGTTTGCAAATTGGGTTTTGGACTTTATTAAAGGATGTGTGTTTTAAAATTTATTCTTTTTTATAAAGATTTATGTATTGTTTATGATTTTGAATATTATGTATTCTTGTTCCTTGAGATTAACATGATATATTTTGGATGTGTTCAAGAAGATGCACTTGGTCTTGAATCATAGAACTCTTAAAATGAGAAACATGTAATCCTAAATATGTTTACAATTATGGTAATTAAGGAGGAACATTAATTACCGTGAAATATTTTCATGTCGATTAAAAATACATTGTAGTTCTATAAATGTTGATAAGGGATTATCACTTAATGACATTAGTGTATAAAATGTGTATTTTATATATTGAACATGACCTAACTAGATAGAACATTATATGGATTGTGTTTTGTGTCATTAATGTTTCCATTGTGCCTTTAGAATCTTAGATATGAGATATGTAGATTTTTTACATGAGAAGTATATAATGTGATTGCTATTTAAATATTATCTTATGATAGGAATGAAATAGTAATTCGTTGTGTATAACATATGTGAGAGAAATCTATATGTTAATATTATCATTGTCCCTTGATTTTGAGTTATGATATTACTAGGCTCCTTGGTAAGGTGAAATTATATCGCATGCAATATAACTGATGTAGTTATAATTATAATTATAATTTACTTGAGAGACCAAGAAAATGAATATAATGCAAAAGTGACACAATCCTATTTTGCATATTATTTATAATATCATGTGACAAGGATAGACACAAAATTAGTGGATCGAGTAAATAATTACTATGTTATTTGAAAAACTATAATATAATGATAGAACTTCTTATAGTCAATAATAGAAAGTTTTATATTATTGTTAAGATGATATAAATCCTTTATACGGTCACATCAACTGAAGAGAAATAACAAGTATTTTACATTTCATAATGATGTATAAGATAAAATACACGAGATGAAATGCTAAAGTAAAATGTCATAATATGACATGCTTAGATCATAAATTAATTTATAAACCAATCACAAGTTGAGATTAAAGAGAAAATAATATGGCTAAACAAGACTAGTGGCATTTGTGTAATTGATTCAAACCTTACACAAAGATTTGTCCTAACCCTAGCCTATTTAAAGAGGAATTATTAAATAAATTTGTATTCCATTTGTTGCCCTTTAAACCCTAGCCAAAATCTGTATTTTTCAGCAGCCAAGTTTTTCATTCCCCTAGGCCAAAAACTTGAAAAGGCTTGCACAAGGCCAAAACCTAGGTGGTTTAACCCTAGGTCGAAAGTCTCTTCTCTCATATCTTCTTGCTAAGTGGTTAGATTTAAGTCTTAAACTCTACATTCATCTATCTAAGATGTGTAATAGTTTGTTGTTTAGGTTCAAGGTGAACTAAGAGGTGCTCCCGAAAGAAATGTGGTTTCCAAGAGATCTAGAAGGGAAATTGACTTCCCTCTATTAAAGAGATTTGACAATTTGTTTAGGTAAAGGTAATCTTCTTCATCTCTAGCAATAAGGTATATGATATTTTTTTATTTTATTTAGTGCACATTAGGTGTTTGTTGAAATGCTTAAGAAAAAATCTTCCTTGCAATTGTCATACAAATGAGGTCCTTTGTGTATTGAGCCAAGTAGTGATAGAAAAATTTTAAATTCTCACCATATAGGCATACACATGAAATCCCAACATTTACTATCTATGGCTTTGTAGGAGGTAAAAGGATTATCAATCTTTTAATTTTTCTCTATCTTGGTAAGCTATGTGCTTAAGGAACTTAGGTTGATATTTGTAAAGTTGTTTTGTAAGACAATATTTTTAAGGTTGCTAGCTTGGTATTCTTGGGGGTTCTTAAGGGGACAAGCTTCAACTTTAGTTTTTCCATATGAGAAATTTATAGGTCTCAATGGAGGATTTTCAACATTGATTGTACCATATGGGGTTTTTCATATCAGTTTTTTCTTTTTGGTGTTAACCATGTCAATTGATTTAATCGGTTTAACAATTTTGGTTTTAGAAGGGTAAACTATATTTCTTCCAATGATAAAAATGTCTTGAAGCCAATCAAGAAATAATATATTTTCTTTGTTTTGATTTATGTACCTAGAATGTTTCCTGAAAAGACTTGCTTTTTCTCCTTCAAAAAATCTTTTTAGAAACCATTTTTTGATATAACTATTGTGTGATGATTCAAGATCTAGATGTAATAGTGTTATGACTAACATGGGATTTTCTACTTCTAGAGTAGTTAACTCATGGGTAATATTTTCGGTTAGGACCGAAGGTGTTGATGATGTTGGAGGTGAGTCATTCATCTCCTGGTTTTATTCTTATGTATAAACTAGGTGAGGTATGGGTGTACCAAAGTCTACTCCCTTAACATGTCTGAGGTAGAATACCTAGGCTGAGTTTTGGATGGTGAGTTGATAGAGGATAGATCAAAGGTTTATGATTACGAAGCATAATAATACCTAGAACTAGAGGTTCTATCAAAGCTAAGCTTGACACTATCATTTTTATATTGAGTAATGTTTCTGAGTTGGTTGTTTTACTCAAGTTCTTTTAATTCTGACTTTGGTTGAGTCACTCATTCAAATAATCATTCAACTTTATATATATATATATATACTAATAAGAAAAATAATATTAACAAATGTTTAAGAACTATTTTCTCTTATTAGTTGACAAATAAAATTGCTTCAATTTGAAAGCTCCTAACAAAATGGAAGTGAGGATGTCAAAGTAAAGTAAAAATTCATTACGTCAATTTTCTATATCTTCCTTTGGACACATATTATTCTTAGAGCATATGATAACTTGATATTCTAAACAAATAAAATTAAAGATTAATGTAATTTTTTCAAAAAAAATAAATATGCAATAATTAAAAGAAATAAAATAATATAATTAATTATGAATATACTACTCAAATAATAAATAAATTCTTCTTAGTTTTTGGGTGTTATGATGTGGAATAGTTATCACATGATAAAGCTTATAATTGACACGTTAACGAGTGGTGGGTTAATAATCATAACTATTATGCACTAATTTCATTTATGAGCTAGTATTATCTTTCTCACGGTTTAATCATATTTTTTTATTTTTTATCAATTATTTTAAAATATTTTAGTTTTAAAAAATTATATTAACTTAATTCTTATTTTATTATATTATTTAAAATATTGATATTAATTTTTATTTTTTAATTATTTAAAACATAATTTTAAGTCAAATATAAAATATAAAATAAAATAAATAAAATTTAATCTAATTATACAAAATATTGTATATTTTATTATTAAAATTATTTATTTTTATATAATTATATATATAATAATAATAATAATATTAATATATGTTCAATTTCGATTAAATATAATTTTAATATTATAATTATTATCTTCGGTTATATACTTTCTTGTTTTATAAATTTTTTATTATCTTTATTTTAAAAAAAATTATTATTTTTTTATAAATAAATATAATTTTAATTATTTAATATTAAAATATTTATCTCTCTAATATATAACTTTAAAAGTTAGATTGACTGCCGGTCTTTCTTGGAACAACAAAGTATTATTGTTTAAGTAAATAATGAATGTCACCATGTCATTATTAGTCTGAATATCATTGACCGGCATATTATAAACAATTAAACATGCATATACTTTATATTTTTTAAAAATTATAAAAGATATTTAATAATTTTAAATTAAATTAAATTTTGTATAGAGATGGGCCATGACAAGCTTTATATATAAATATATGCTCCACTAGTCCACTAACACAAGCACAATTATTACATTTTGGCAAACGATTTTTTTTTCTTTGGGGATATATGCTAAGGCATCCATTTTGATGATGATCTCTTCTATGAAAGAAAAAGACCCTATTAGTTCTTTTTGTATTAAAAATGGACAACTTCTTTCTGCTTATAATAGGTAACGGGTCATTAAAAAAAATGACTCATTAGTTTTTTGTTCTAGATACGTGTGGTATTTAAGATTCTAATGTAGAAGGATGAAAGATAATTTTTTTCTAATACACATTTTTGAATTCTAAAAATCTAAAGATATATATATATATATATATATATATTTCCATCTAATTATTTAATAATAAGATTTAAATTTAAATATAAAAAATATCTTATTAACTAAAAAAAAATCAAACAATACTTATTTTTCAAAATTAGTGGATTATTTTGAGACTTTCTTACAAGGATTTAATTACCATAAATGACCTATTTTATTAAAAAAAATGCATTAATTAAGACTATATTGGTTCATATTATTAAAAAAGAATTGATATACTCATAATATAAAATATTAATATTAGAATAATTAAATATTTTTAAAAATAAAAATATTATTATAATATTAAAAAAATTATTTTGATAATAAAATTACTTGAGAATTGATCTTTTTATATCAAAATATACTAATTTTAGAATAATTAAATATTTTATTTTATAATTTAATACGTTATAATTTTAAAAAAACATTGTTCTAATATTAATAAAATCTATTCTAATTATTATTTAAAAATTGATATTTTAAAACTAAAAAATACTAATAATATAATAATTAAAATGCTAGTTATATGTTTGGCTTTAAAGTTAAATAGTTGACTTATAATTTCATGCAGAATCTTCCATTTTTTTAACCAAACCCAAATAAAATACAGTTACAATCACTCATCGTAACAAAGACAAATTAAAAAGATAAGAAAAAAAATGATTAAAGCAAAATTGAATGAGAAAATTTATCACCTACACAGTATCACAGTTACACTAATAAAGTAGTTCCATGTACAGTAAAAAGTGCAAGTATTATTACAGACCCATTTTGCTTCTTTTGTGGGCCCTCCTCATATACAAAAAGTTAGCTAGGATGGTGATAAAGAATTTCTTGAAAAGCAATTCATGAGATTGTAAAAGTAAGGGATGCATTGTTTCTCTGTAAAGGAAGTAGAAAAGTTTTATTAAAAGGCAGTGATTACAGAGTCACAGTTTTGTAGCATTCTATAGTTAAAAACTTTAATGGGTTTGTAACAATCTTTTTTTTTTAATTTATAGTTTTGAACTTGATTTTTAAAATTAATATTTTTTAGATAATTAATTTTTTAAAAAAATTGATTTTAAGCTAGAATTTTATTTTATTTTTATACATATTTTATTATTTTTTAAACTTAAAAGATTAAAACCATATTAAAGTTTATTTTTTATTAGTTGATTTTATATTTAATTGTTGTGATTTAAAATAAAATAAAATAAGAAAACAAAATTTTTAAATAAACATTTTCTTTTTCTTTTTATTAATGAATTATTAAAAATATAATATTTTTTAAGTTTATAATGGTTATAAGTGTGTTAAATTTTTATACAATTATAGGATTTATGATGGTTGTATAAAATAAAAATTAAAGGAAAATAATATCATGGTGATCAAAAATTTATTATAAAATAAAATAAATTAAAGTTATTTATAAATTTCGACATAACTTATGTTAGGGTGAGTTTCGATTGTAATTTTTCACCGTCCCAACATAACATTCAAAGAAATTATATATTGGTATTGAAATATTTATAATGTGCTGTTCATGGAGTTGGATTAAATATAAGTGGAATAATATTATTTTTTTAAATTCAATTGTCTATTATTTTTTTTAAAATAAAAATTAAAAAAATAGTAAAAAATAATACAATACTTATTTTTAAATTAATATATAATTTCTCTAATATGCATGCTACTTTTAGGACTCATCTAGTACAAAGAATGCTTTGAGTCTTATTGTTGACATGTCATTAGTTTGATTAATCACCAAAATATTTTGATAGAGGAGATTTGGACGTTGACATAAGTTAGGAGTTTTTATTTTCGGTTTTGTTTTGAAGTTATCAATTATGTTATTCATGAATTAACAAGTTTTTTTTTTAAGTTTAAATCTCTTTGAAGGGATGAATTGGTATTCTAACTTTAAATCTTTTGTTTTAGGAGTTTTAAGATATAGCATAAAATCATTATTAATAAAATAAATTATTTAAAACATTAAGATATATATATCGAAATTCAATAAAATAGAGTAGATAATTAAAAAAAATGATTATATTCGTGACTTCTTTATTAATTACGATAATAACGATCAAATAACAAAATTTAAGACAAAGTAAAAATATGAACCTTTTTAAATATATTGTGATTCGTGGATCAAAAATATGAAACCTAAGATATTGTGTCGATTTTTAAAAAAAGGACCGTACTCCATCTCAAAGGCTTTGGCTTTGGCTTTGGCTCGTGGTTTTGGGGAATTATCTACGATTTCTACTGCAGTTAGATCTATAGCTATGTGTGGGAATTATACATAAGAAAAAAGGGGTCCAAATGCAATTAAATATAGCTCACAATTCTTGATATAAAGGGTATTATTGATATGTTATATATATAACGACATTAAAAATTATCCATATCTCATTTAACTATTTAGATTTTTTTAAACTATATGTTCATTAAAGAGATTTCAATTCACTCTCTCTTTTTTTATAATTGATCTACACGCACTTGGGTCGTTGCTTTTAAGTATCAGTCAAATCCAAAACCAAAACGATAAATAAAAGATGAAATAAAGGAGGCACCATATAATCGATCATCTTTAATTTGTTTGTACAATTGTTACGTAGAAAAGCTGAAAGCAAAATAGGAAGAGCACTGAGAGGTCTTTTTAATGAGGAAGACATGTAAGTTAATATTTTCAATGGTCATGTGTAACGAAGATTCTCAACATTCGATACATACTATTTGTCCACAAATAACCAGTTTTTTCTTTTCCCCTAATGAATTCAACAAACTTTGCTTCTTTTACTTCTTATTAATTATATCATCTCAAGACAACATAAATAAACATCACGATTTTAAGATTATTACTTTTGTTTTGACATTATTATAAACATTAATCACATTCTCTTGGTCACAATTTTAATATGAGTTATCAAATTAATTATGAGACTTAATATTGATACAATTATAATTAAGAGAACTAATAAATAAAATGAAATGTGAAAATCTCAACCATAATTTAATATTATTGTTTAGAATGTTTTAACAAATTCTTTACTTAAAACTTAAATAAAATTTTTGATATTTAATATATAACAAAATAAATTTTTTGTTTAATTTTATAAAATAATTTGCTTAAGTTTGAAATAATTTTCTTTAAAAATTTTTGTGTAATTTTTTAATTAAATATTTTATTTTTATATATATGCGTATAAAAAATTATAAACATATATGTAACTCATATGTTATTCAATTATATTTAATAAAAAATTAAATAAAATATTAACTTTATCGGTGATTAATATATTTTTCATAAATAAAAAAACTTAAAAACACTTCTTCTAAACTATTATACTAAGCATTACATTTGGCTTAAGGTTGGTTTAAAAAAATTGGCCTTTTTTATTATTTGAAGTAAATAAGAGAGAGTGTATGCGTGCGATTTTTTTTAATAATATATATATTCATTTAACCAGAAAAAGTTTACATCCTTCTTAAAGATATAAATTAAAAATAACTATATAGTAACATCAAAGTTCCTAATCCTAACATTTAAATAACCCAACGAAATTGTTTAAAGATATCAAACCAATAACTAGTAACATCAAAGTTCTTAATCCAATCATTTAAAGGTATACACTTGAAGTTTTTTTAATTATTTAAAATTTTCACTTAATTTATTCAAAATTTTGAAAAATAAAACAGAAAACACATTCAAAAGTTTGAAATTAATAAAAAAAAAATTCACAAAGAGTATTCGATTTATGTTATGAATAAAATCAAAAATTATATATACATAATTTTTTTAAAATTGTTTTACTTTTGCATTTATTTAAAAAAATACATAAGAATTTTTTCGTTTTATGAATTAATTTTTTTCTTTACTTTTTATCAAAATTCAAATTCAATTTTTTTTATTATTTTAGCTTTAATTTTTTTAAAATTTAATATATTTTTATTATTTTAAAAACATAAAATAGTAAAATTAAAAATAAGTTAAAACTTATATGATTCGATGCATAAATGATCAAGTTATTTAACTGATTTAACTTTTAATATATTCATTAAAAAATATGTTTATGAGATGTATTAAAAATAAAAGTCAATATATAAAAGAAATTATATTATACAATTAAATAAAAATAATTTATGGTGAGTAATAGACTTTTATCCTTTGATAAAAGGTGATAGAGAAAATATTTTTTTGAGACATTTTAGTCGATCAATTTAAAAAAAGTGATACCATAAATCTAAATAATAGATTTTTATGTTTTCGAATTTTTTTAAAATAATTTAACTATATTTGTAAAAGAAAGTTTTAACAAAAATAAATTTTAAAAATAAAAAATAAAATATATATATATATATATATATAAATTAATTATTTAAATTTATAGTGTCACTTTTTTAAAATTATTAAAATTATTGGACAAAAATTTTATTAAAAAAATATCAAACTTAAATACTTCATTTTAAAAAGTTTGTAAATTTTTACTATCATTCACCCTAAAAGTGATTAACAAAATAAAAATATAAAATTACTGGATTAATCAAGTATCACGATCATAAAACTTTATGCCATATGATTTTTTAAAATATGTAAATCATAAGTTCGACTCCAATAGATTAAGATTGATTGGTAATCGAAGAATTAAATTGAAATACTTAATTTATTTGTTTATTATTATTTTTATTAAATAGAAAGAGTGCGGTCAAAGTTAGGTAAGTTATGTAATTTATGTCTTAAGTTAAATTTTATTGAAATCTATAATTATTTTTACTAAATAGATTTTTCATTATAAAACAAACATTGAGATTGCGACCTTTAACTTAAGTTAAATTTCATTTGTTTATTAAGTAGATTTTTCCTTCAAAAGCGAAATTGAAAGAAACAATTTGTAGGATAAAAAATATTAGAGAAATATAAATTTAAAATAGAGTAAATGATGCAAAATATAAGGATTATATAAATTTAATACTGAATTACAATAAAATAAAATAATAGTTTTGATTTTTAGCATTTATATTATGTTTTGTTTACTCTAATAAATTATACTTAAAACTGTAAGTATATTTAAAAATAAACATCATTTAAATACTTGTTCAATAGTAATTTTAATGGTTAAGACTTTTATAATATAGTTCATTGTTAGGAGAATGGCAATCAATGAAAATATTAAAACTGCAATAATTTTTGTGTTTCTTCGTGCTTTTCAATACATACACAAAAGAAAAATAAAAAGAAAAAAATAGTGTTTAAAAAGTATTAAAGAGATAAAAAAAATGAAATAACCTTTCACCAATATTAGAAAAAAATTTCAAAACATCACAAAGTTACCTCATGTGTATCTTTTACCATAAACAAAATGCATTTTTCAATTAAAAATTATTGTATATTACAAAATATTTCATAAATACAATTGATTTTTTTATAATTTTATTAGATAATATTATGTGGGCTTCATTATAATTTTCAATCATATTATGATAAAACAAGATTATGTTTCAATAATCACTACTAATATGATTGATCTTCTAAGTTTAATTGATTCTTCTATCATCACTAATTCGATGCAAGGAGTTTAGGGTATTAAAACTTACATTTTAGAGACAAACAATTAAGTTTTTCAAATACGACTGAGTTGGCGATCTTAAAGACAAGGTAATGTACCTGATGAATTGGGTTTGAACATTTATGGATTATTGGCTTACATTGCCACTAAAGTTGTATCTATGGAAATTCAGGAGGTGATTACAGTGAATGGACATTTGGGCTTTAAAAAGAAAACCTTTTTGGAGAACTTAATAGACCTTGAAACTTTTTTGGTTTTTGAAAATGTTTCAAAGCTCGTGAAGCATTATCAAAAATAACATTTGATGGTCTTGCACAAAATTTCAATCTAATTAATGAGCAATTAAAATCTTCCTCTTTTTAAATAATCAACATTCTTAAATGTAAACAGGGAAAAAGAAATTTGAAATTTGGACCCAACAAAATGGTTACATGTTGATTTAGGAAAAATAGTATGGCATGGTAAACAGATTGCAACACAAAGGAATCATTTCAGAATTGGGATTCCAATTCATGGCTTCGGTAAGCCGATTACTAAGATATATGATAATTGCACAAACAAAAAAAACATGCGAGTAGATATTACATAGATGTGTTTAAGATTGCAATTAAATCTTTACCATACCGAGTTACATACGATTTAATTCCATATATAATGCCCAATGATAAAACTTATTATGACAACTTGGTGCTTCAAGTGTATCTCGAGGTATGACTCTTTTGCATATAAATTGATGATCTTTTTGTATCATTTTACTTAGTACTAAAGAAGTTTGTTTAATATATATCTTTTATATATAAGTTTGATGCTGGAGATGTTACGATTCGAGCAAACATGTCAAGATATGTTGAGTTCACAATGCCATACACAAAACAGGTCTATTAATGATATGTTGAGTTCACAATGCCATACACAAAACCAGGTCTATTAATAATATGTTGAGTTCACAATGTCATACATAAGTTTGTTTGCTTTTTGGTTTTCATTGCTTTTGTGGTTTAGGTTCTTTAACATCACATCAATGAAGAATTTTGAGGGCCTTCTGCTTATCAAATTGAAACAAGTTTTTTATTCTCATTTTTGGCTATTGTTGCTGCTAACAACAAGTCCATCTCTTTAAGTAATCACTTGTTCAGAGCTCAAATCAACTAATCTATTTAGATAAAGTCTCAAATAAAGTTATGTATGACGACTCATTTCAATTCTATTGATAAAGGAAAATGTAGTGAGCAATTTGGCAAAGATAGTGGTAATGATATGTATCTTTGTAATGTTAATACTCACCCAAAGCTACATTACTAATTAAGCTTCTCTTCTCATGATGCAACAACTTCAACCCAAAATTACTAGTGTATCCCAACTTTTTGAGAATGGAGACAACATTGGTTACCTAGAAGGTTTTTTTGTTTGTAAACTATTGAAAAATCTTGGCTTTCATGATTCCAAGATCATGGTTTATAAATCCCCAGAAGATTGTCATGATGCATTTTCAAAGCCAAAATCTCCTGGTCGTATAGCTATTGTTTTTAATGAAATTTGATTTCCCTTTCAAAATATTGCTCCAATTATACCATTGTTAACACAACATATCAAACTGTTGGTTTTGTCTTTGTAATCACTCCTCCAATCTCTTCATTTTTTGTCTTATTTGTTACAATTGTGTATGTAATTCCGTCTCAAAGTCATTACTTTTTTTTAAGTTAAAGCAAAAATTGTCCCAAATTTGAGTTTTCATAATGTACAAGTTGTGTTATGCATAAGTTATATAAAGGAAATCTATACATGTATTATCTATTTATGAAAAAGTTCATTCAATTTTAAATTTTCATCTTGAGAAGATCATTCTTGATCTACTCTTGTTGGAATTTATTTGTTTCATATACTACTTATAATGAATATTCTAATGCTTGTCACTTAATTGTTGGGTAGGTTTTTCCATAACATCTCCTCTGGTGCGTGATGTTTCAAGGGAAATTTTAGATGTGACTGAAGGAAGGGATTTGAAGAACATAACAGACAAATGGTTTGGGAAGCAAATGGTGTGTCCAAACCCTAATAGCAACCAATTTTCTTCAAACAGTTTAGGCCTTAAAAGCTTATGAATCATGTTCCTCATTTTAGAAGTAGCTTCAATATCATATCTTTTTATATGTGTTGTTGTGTTCCTTTATAAGCTGAGGAATACTATCATAAGTTCTGATCCACAAGTGTCAATTTGAGCAAGAATTTATCTAACTTTAAGAAATTTTGACCAAAAGGACTTGAATTCACGTACATTTAGGAAGGATATTAGTCTAATTGATAATTATGAAGGAAGAGAAGATGGAATAGATCAAGTTGATCAACAAAACACAACAATTCCTTCTCAATACCCAAGCCTATCACGTTATTCAAATCACACATATTCTAACTTTGCTTTCTTAGGATAGCAAGAAATGTCCCCTCTCATTAATTATGGTAATATAAGCCAAATAGCTTTTGTTAATGATATTACTCTCTTGAATCAAGACATAGCAGTTAGTGATATTGAAACAGCCAAAGAAAACAATTGAAATTATACATTCATGGTTCAACCATACTCTGTGTATATATTACCTATATTACTTTGTACATGACATGCTTAGAGTAGGAAATGTCAATATATTTGACTTTATTAACATTATAGCTTACAAAAAGGATAAAATTAGGCTTTCATTCTAAATTATGTATGTGTCATCCATCATAAGTAATCGTATTTATCAATACATAGATATTCTTTCTATTATTCTAATCTTTAGCATTTGTTTATTTTTATATTACACTTAGAGGATTATCAACTAGGGGTAATACGAGTATCACATCATACTATGATAAAGTTTATAACGCTTATATGTGTTTTCATCTATTTAGTTAATCTTTTTTATTAGAAAACTCATGTTTTTCATTAACTTTTACATGGTACCACAATTTTAGTTAATTAGATCAAAAACTTGATATTTTCTCATAAAAACATGAGTTAAATGGGCCTTAAAAAACACTCATAAAGATTCTCACTCTCAGGGGATGATAGATGTAAGGAGAGTTTCACATTAATTAAAGACAATAATTGATAGAGTTTATAATATTTATGAGTGTTTTGACCAATTAAGTTAACTTTTTAAAATTTGAAAACTCATGATTATTAACTTTCACACTGAAGTATTATTCATTATTTATAATGTATACTCACCATTAATCAATTGTTTTATCTCCTCATCTCTTATTATGTATTTGTTTTTTATAAAAAAAATTTACATTAATCTTAAATTTTATTAGCTTAAAATACCACATTATCACATATTTCAATAGCATCGAATAATTTATCCTTTCACACAATCCTGCTAATTACCATTTTTTTTAAATATTTGTACTCCTTAGCATATGTTTATTTTTCAATGCAATTGATTTTGATGATGAAAATTTATAAATTATGGACCTAATTAACCTAAAGGGGGGTGAATAGGTTATTTTTAATTTTTACTAATTTATAATTTAATAACCTAAACAAAGCAACAAGGCATGCAATCGTGTGTAAAAATATGTGCGAAAATAAAATAATAACATACGATATTTTTAGGTGGAAACAACCTAGGCCACAACCATGACCTAAGAGGAAAACCACCGGTCCACCGGACCACCTAACTTTCCACTATGAAAATAAAATGTTCAAGTACAAAATCGGTCTTATCCTACCCTCCATAGGATACTGCCCCAATATACTTTACTTACGAGCCCCTGCTTTGTTTTCACATTTTCCAATATTAGCGTGAGCGATTTCTAGACCAAGGTTCCAATAAGCTTCCCGTCAATCAGATACGTTCCCGAAGTAACTACAAAATAGTTAGCACAAAAACACAAGTGCCCATGTGTGCTCTAGAATAGATTTAATAATGAATAATCCTAACTAGATGATTTAAAAACATATCTCATTTAAATCAAATCAACTAGCAAACCCTAGACCAAAAAGATCAAATATAAGTTCAATAAAAAAGCTTCTTTAAAGATTAATAATCAAATCAAATAATTATGATATGACAAAAATAATTATTTTATTTAACAATTCAAGAACAAAAATAAAGAAGATGCCATAAGAACATAATATCATAATATCATAAAATAATTAGGCTTATTAATGAATCAAATATAACCACCAATATTTGATAGATTAACTAAATAAAGAAGCCTAAAGAATTATAATCTTATATTTGTAAAACAAGAGAGAGAGAGATTAAGAAGATTAGAATAATGCTCTTGTATGGTTAATTGAAACAATGAGTAATGAGTTTTATTTATAGGAAAAATTAAAACCCTTAATCCTATGTAATTGATAGATATTTTTTCTATTATAAATAAGATTAATAATACTCATTAAGTAAGATAACTCATATATGATTGATAAATATCTTTTCTATTACAAATAGGATTAGTATTACTCATTAATTAAGATAACTCATAAATGATTCATAAATATCTTTTCTATTACAAATAGGATTAGTATTACTCATTAATTAAGATAACTCTTATATAAAATAGATTTTTTTTAAAATATATTTTATGTTATCTTTTATGCTAAAGATTCTAGAGTATATCTTATTCCATATTTTAACACTAAAAATAATTTCAAATTTATAAGCATGTGATATTAAATGCATAAATGTAATCCTATGAGTTGTAGTTATCAAAGATATACATGAAGTATAATTATTTGGAACTCGAACATTTGTTTGCTTTTCTTGATAGACTTGATATCAGGCCTAAAAATAAATTTATAGATAAATATTTTGTCCACGAAAATAGCCAACACTCATAGTCCTTACAAACTCTCACTTTGGCATTTTCTTATGACAAAACTTCTCTCTCACTACATGACACTTATAGGAATAAGATAAAATACAATGATTTCCTAGACTCCATAGTGGAACTATCCTATGGTCCGGTGAATCCATCTTCATTGCAACTTGACAAGGTTATAAGTAACTGAAAAGGCATAGGCAAAGCAAACAACGACTTGACTGGAAAGCCTCATTGTACATTAATTCAGTTTACATAAAAATAAGCGAAGTGTAAAGAATAATCATGAAGTGTAAAGAATAATCATGAAGTGTGCATATCAATAAAGCTTAATTAAATATATTCTCCCCCTATATGTATAACAGAATAAAAACATGGAAGTAAAACATATTATTCTCTCCCCCTTTTTGACATACTAGAAGGACAAAGTATTAGACAAAGTATTAGACAAAGCAATGAAGCTAAACTCCTCCTAAAGATATAGCAATGTAAAAGTATAATACATAAATTCAATATGCTTTAAACTCCCCCTAAGTTCTATGACTTTCTAACTTAGAAACAAATTAAAAAGGTAATGAATAAAAATGAATAAAAATCTGATTTTTTTTTGTAATTTTCATAACTAGCCACATAAGGTATTAAACTCATTTAATTACAAACAAACACACAACCAATTGAGAACTCATCATTTTTTAACTCCAATTTTGATTATTTATCATATAAATAAATAAGTAAAACAGAAGAGTTGCACACGCACACTTCGCACATATAATAATATATTGACATTTACTTACTTAAAGTATTATATATGTTTAAACTCTACAAATATGTCAATTAATTCATTTATAATCTATCAAGAAAAACTCAAAAGAAAAAAATATCACATATCATGTAAAACCATAATCAAGTCTTCAATCTTACAAATTAAAGTATATCTACTAAAAGAGGACTTTTTTTATTATATATATATATATATTTATATATATGAGGTAAATGATATTTTTTTATAACCTCTATTGGCTCTTTCTTTTTGTGCATTCAATGTACAAGATTTATAAGTAGTTGTTTTTTGCATAATCTTTTTCTTTTGCACGAGCCATAAACCTAGCATGATGACTTTCACACTAGTTGTGAGGTAGCCCTCTTCGCTCATTACGGTAGCTTCACACATCACAATAGGTAGCCCTCTTAATACTAGGTGCCTTCATACGGTAAAGTTTTAGCAAGTAAGAAATATAACTCAACACAATTTTACGGTCAAAATTAGTTGAAGTCATAGAGTCTTTCAAGAAAATTCATAAACTTCAAGCATAACATATATGTGTGTTCGTGAGTGTGTGAATAAGTTTATGTCAACATCGATCATCCCATGTAAAAGAATAATAGTGTGCATAAGTCAAAATTATAGAATCATTTATATAATAAATATCAAACTTAGTTAAGTCATTAAAAATAAGGTTATATGTCTCTAAGTGTTGAATGAGTTCAATACCATGTTGGCCAAATAAAGATTCTGCTTTTTTTTAAGTTTAACTAATAAAACAATAAAGATTACTCACCTAGGGTTATTTAAGCATTCTAATAAAAATCGGTCAGGTGACCGGGAAAAAATAACCTTTCATAACCCACATTTTCTTGCATTTTGGTTTCTCTATATCATTGGGTTTAGACTCAACAAACTTAGGTTTCATAGGTGTGTTCTTGGACTTAGTTATACTTTTCTTATTCGTTCCAAATGAAGATGCAATATGCATAGATGATGATGATAATGAGTCCTAGTATTAAAAGTATTGAATTTTACTTCCCTCTTTAACCTATGACTTCATGCTTCCTAGTAGAATTTTTGAACACATTATTATAATTCTCATTCATCCTTGAATATGATGTAGCATGCATAGATGGATGATGCTTATTGGTCCTACTATGTGAAACATGGAAAGAATGATTAAGTTCAAGAGCATTCCTCAAAAATCTACATTTTGATCTTATATGACCTTTTCTACCACAATGATGACAGACAGTCACAAACTTAACAACTTTTTCTACCATAGGTGTAATAGTTCTTTGTGCATAAGTAGTAACAATAGGAGTAGAGTTTAAAGGCCTTATAAATGTGGTCTTTGATGTTGAAGGTGTGAAACTCTCATCCTTATTACCAAAGCCATCTATATCACCATCTGACTTACCAATGCTCAATGTTTTATCTAATTGTTGAGCTCCAATGGTAAGTCTCTCTACTATTTCACATGATTCTTTGAGCTCTTACACTTGTTTTTTATTATCTTCAACAAGCTTATTATTTTCTTCTTTCAAACCTACAAGACTCAAATTCAAAGCATTATTTTGTTCTTGCAAAATATTATTCGCTTCTTTTAATTTATTAGAAAATATTTCATGCGCCTTAAGTTGTTCATTTAATTTTTATATTTTTGTATTTAAAATATTATTCTCTTCTATGGCTCTAAGACATTTAGAAACTAAATCTATAGAACTTTTAACATTATATTTAGAGAGAAAAGAAGAATCAAGTTCTTCATCATCTGAGCTATAATCCTCAATAGAATGATCCATAATAAAAATCCGTAGGACTAACACTAAGTGTATCTAGTGTTGGCTCTGATACCAATTGAAAGTTTAGAAATTATGGACCTAATTAACCTAGAGGGGGGTAAATAGGTTATTTTTAATTTTTACTAATTTATAATTTAATAACCTAAACAAAGCAACCAGGCATGCAATCGTGTGTAAAAATAAGTGTAAAAATAAAATAATAACATACAATATTTTTAGGTGGAAATAACCTAGGCCACAACCATGACCTAAGAGGAAAACCACCGGTCCACCGGACCACCTAACTTTCCACTATGAAAATCAAATGTTCAAGTACAAACTCGGTCTTATGCTACCCTCCCTAGGATACTGCCCCAATGTACTTTACTTACAAGCCTATGTTCTATTTTCATAGTTTCCAATATTAGCATGAGCGATTTCTAGACCAACGTTCCAATAAGCTTCCCGCCAATCAGATATGTTCCCGAAGTAACTGCAAAATAGTTAGGACAAAAACACAAGTGCCCGTGTGTGTTCTAGAACAGATTTAATAATGAATAATCCTAACTAGATGATTTAAAAACATATCTCATTTAAATCAAATCAACTAGCAAATCCTAGACCAAAAAGATCAAATATAAGTTCAATAAAAATAGCTTCTTTAAAGATTAATAATCAAATCAAATAATTATGATATGACAAAAATAATTATTTTATTTAACAATTGAAGAACAAAAATAAAGAAGATGTCATAAGAACATAATATCAAAATATCATAAAATAATTAGGCTTATTAATGAATCAAATATAACCACCAATATTTGATAGATTAACTAAATAAAGAAGCCTAAAGAATTATAATCTTATATTTGTAAAACAAGAGAGAGAGATTAAGAAGATTAGAATAATGCTCTTATATGGTTAATTGAAACAATGAGTAATGAGTTTTATTTATAGGAAAAATTAAAACCATTAATCCTATGTAATTGATAGATATCTTTTATATTACAAATAAGATTAATAATACTCATTAATTAAGATAACTCATATATGATTGATAAATATCTTTTCTATTACAAATAGGATTAATATTACTCATTAATTAAGATAACTCATATATGATTAATAAATATTTTTTCTATTACAAATAGGATTAGTATTACTCATTAATTAAGATAACTCTTATATAAAATAGATTTTATGCTAAAGATTCTAGAGTATATCTTATCTAATATTTTAGCATATCTTATTCCATATTTTAATACTAAAAATAATTTTAAATTTATAAGCATGTGCTATTAAATGCATAAATATAATATTGTGTTGTAGTTATCAAAGATATAACTGAAGTATAATTATCTGGAACTCGAACATTTGTTTGGTTTTTCTTGATAGACTTGATAACAGGCTTAAAAATAAATTTACAGATAAATATTTTATCTACAAAAATAACCAACACTCATAATCCTTACATATGAAAAAGATGTTGGGATTTTAAATTACTTATCCATGTCCCTCGTATTTTGGTCCACTTTACAAATAGAAGCAAAGAAGACAAAGAAAATAAAGATCCAATTATATATTTGTTAGTTTTTTACTTACAAGAGAACCGAAAGATTACACTTACATTACTCCATGACCTAATTTACATATTTTAACGTGTGTCCTGGTTTTAATTTTTTCTCTTATTTTTATTAAAAAAACTGTCTTTTACTACGTATAGTAATATAATTTTAAAAAAGTGTTAATGATTTCAGAATATTGTTAAAACATAAACTATCACTTTAAATTGCGTCTTCCGTGAATACTACTTTAAATTCAAAAAGGTATGTCTTGTGAATAGCTTTTTTCTTTCTTTGTTTTCTTAATGATAATTCTATAACTATTTTTTATATTAAAATGCGTTATCTATAATTTTGTGATTCGTTTGATAGTTTTATAATAAAATTCACCCCCTTATTTATTTCAAATCATATATATGTATTATTTTATCAAAATAGTTTGACGAATATTAAAATATCTTTATATTAAATAATAAATGTAGATATAATATATTCAACCTACCTTCGAAACGATTACATAACCAACGCATCCCTTTACAACCAAGCTCAGAATCAATAAACGTGTGACCCTAGTGTTACCCAAAATAGAGAAAATGGTGTAAGAACTCTTACAATCCAGCTTGATCAAACCAAGTAATAGTCTCTTTACATCACCAGTTTTGTTGGTTAAAAAAACAGATGACACTTGAAGGTTTTGTGTGGACTTTATGTCTCTTAATGCAATCACTATCAAAGATAAGTATCTTATACCTATCATAGATGAGTTGTTAGATGAATTACATGGAGCCAAGGTCTACTCCAAATTACATATATGTTTAGAGTATCATCAAATAAGGGTTCGTGAGGATGATACTCCAAAGACGGCCTTTAGAACACATGAAGGTCACTATAAGTTCCTTGTGATGTCATTTAGTCTCACCAATGCCTCAACTACCTTCCAAATCCTAATGAATGGTCTCTTTCGACCTTACCTCAGAAAATTTATATTGGTAAACCATCTAAGTTTCATTTTGGTATATTACAGCTAACCGTTTGTTTGCCACGTAGAGATGGGTGCGTGCATGCGTAGACGCAAGCGCATGTGGGCACATAAGGAGTTTTTCGGATGCAAGGTTGCAACAACCAGAGAAAAATGGAGTACGGTGGAGAAGGTGACCACCAATCCGTTATGAAAGATGCCCATACTCTTCCTCTGACACACAATCACCTTATCACCCATTCCTTTTGTTATTTTTGTAAGGTTATATATAGCCGAAAAATTATGAAAAGGGATATCAAAAATTATTACAAATCAGTTCCTTTCTCTCTTACAGTTCTTCTTTTTTACCTAATTCTCTCTAAATTGTTCTTATCATATTAATTGTTGTTAAAAAAAAGTTATTAATTTTTGTTTTTCAACATTTACGTTAAATGACAGAGAAATGAAAATGAGAATATTGGTTTAAAAAAATTAATATTATAATATTATGTTATATATATATATATATATATATATATATATATATATATAAAATTAATTCGGTGAAATTTGAATTTAGATCGAGATGTAAAATTATATCACAAAAATAAATTTTAAACCATTGATTTTTTAATTAGTGGTATAATAGAAATATTGATATCATAATTACTATAGTTATTTATTATATTATATCATAAAAGTAATAAAAAAACTGAATATAACTTTGACTGGATTGTTTTTTTAAAGAATTAATGCAGTGATGTGGTATATAGCTGATAAGTCGATTAGTTCCATATTAAAATATGTTTCTAGACGTGGGAATTTTCTCAGCTTATACATTACATGGAAATTTCCCTGATTGATCAATTTAGGTCCGACTTGAAATTAAGTTTGAATGTTTGACTTAAGCCATTTTCTCTATCTATCTCTCTTTCTCTCACTCTATATAATCGCTGCAGAAATGTTGTAAAGACGTACTTGCGTATATAGAAAATGGAGCAAAAAGCAATAATAAAAAGGGAATGTACTTTGTCAGTTGTGTTCTTATTGTTTGTAATATCAAATTATGTGGGAGCAGCAGAGAAGGCAATAATAAGAGTAAATGTGGGAGTTGTTATGGAGGAAGGTGGGTTAGGGAAGATGGGTTTGAGTTGCATTAACATGGCACTTTCTGACTTTTATTCATCTGGATCTGCTTCAAAATATAAGACTAAGCTCTTTCTCCATACCAGGAATTACTCCAATAATTCAGATGTTCTTCAAGCTGCTTCTTCAGGTACTCTACGTACTCATCTTTATTATATTTATTAATTTCTCTATTTAATTTATCAACGTTATATAGCTTCCTGGTTTTAATTCCGTTATTTGTGTTTTTTTAATTCATGGAATATAATAGTATCCAAATTAACATGTTCATTTACTTTTTTTAATTGATTATATTAACTAATGTTAAGTAATTGTGATCAAATTTTACCAAAACTTGATTGGTTATGCACTAAAGTTGATTGTGTTTGGTTGATCATTGATCACTAAATGAAGGCAAAATGGGATGAACTTCACTTAGTTGAATATAGATGAAGTTTTCTTTGGTTAGACTTTATCATTTATTTGAATTTAGATAAGGTTGGTTTTGGTTTTAGTTGAATAAGATGAAGTGATATTCGGACTTTCTATGATTTAAGTTATTTATTTTTATTAGTTCTAATTCAGATGAATTAACATATAGTTAAAGAATTGGGTGTATTTAACTTATTTTTATAACAATTTTTATGTGATAATTTTTAAGAAAAAATCAAAAATACTCACACGTTATTTAATAATGTTTTTCTTCCTAAAAAACATATTTTTCAAATGTTATACATGCAAAAACTATAAGATTTGATGAAAAAATATTTGATATAAATAAAAAATATCTTGATTTATTAAAAATGTAAAAATTAAAATAAAAAATTATTATAAAATATATCCAAGTAAAAACTTATTTGAAAAATTTAGAATCATTATCGAATACACCTGTACACCCACCGGTGTAAATGTAGTATTCATATTATAATAATAATTTTGTTAATTTTTGTGATATATATATTTTTTTTTAAATCTAAAAAAACTGAGTGAATTTGATTATACTATAGATATTTTGTTTTAAACTGACTTTTAATGGATCGTGAGTTTCCTGATACAATACGATTATTCAAAATGTAATTTAGCTTTTAAAGAAAAAAAATTCTATCCCGACTTGCACAGATCAGAATATATAGAATTTTTCTTTGTTTATTGTTTCAAGTCAAACTTTCTTTTCTTTGTTTTACTGTTTCAAGTCAAACTTTCTTTTTCTTTTCTTATTTGAATAGTTCAAGTCTACGACTGCTATATCATCAAATTTTAGAAATTCATTTTAGAAATACGAAGGAAGACAGCTAAGGTTACAAGTTGTATGCTGTCATTCTCGCATTATTCAATTAATAATCTCATACACTCTGTCACATGCAAAATTATTGATGCAGACTAATAAATAATTCCCCATTGTTCACTCACCTCATTTCCTTGCGAGTTGTAATTTCTTTATTTCTATTCTTTAATTACGTTTTATTTTTGTACAAATTCCCTACCTTACAACATAATATCGATGGTGTTGGAGTCATGCTCTTCAAACTTTCAACAATATTATAAAAAACATAAAAACATCACAAAATCACCTTATGTGTATCTTTTAACTTAAACAAAATGAGTTTTTCAATTAAAATTTATTGTATCTACGCTTATAGTTGTGGATACGTTATTATTGTCTTTGCCTCATTGCGAGCTTTTTAAAAGTTTTTATTTTATAAATTAATTAAAAATAATGATTTGAAGTTAAGCACATTAATGCACGAGTTTTATGTAACTCCTTTTTTCTTTCCTTTTTCTTATTTCTAATATAATATACACAGCTCTAAATCTGATAAAAAACGAAGAGGTTATGGCAATAATTGGGCCAAAAACATCAACGCAAGCTAGCTTTGTAATTGAAATTGGGAACAAAGCCCAAGTTCCCATCATATCATATTCAGCAAGCAGTCCTTCTCTACTTCTAAATACTCAGAGGCAGAGTTCATATTTTTTCCAAGCTACTCATGGTGATACCCTCCAAATAGAAGTCATAACTTCCCTATTCAAAACCTTCGAATGGAAACAAGTTGTCCCCATTTATGTAGGTGATACTTTTGGAGAGTCACTAATTCCCTTTCTCACTGATGCTTTTCAAGGAATTGATGTTCGTGTTCCTTATCGAAGTCGCATTCCACCTTCTTCTACTGATGATCAGATTGCTATAGAGCTTTACAAATTAATGACCATGCAAACTAGAGTCTTTGTTGTTCACATGAATCCTATTTTGGGCTCTCGTATTTTTAGTATGGCCAAAAAGATTGGAATGATGAAACAAGGTTATGCTTGGATTGTCACAACAGGAATGACTAATTCATTAAGCTTCATAGATTCTTTTGAAATTGATTCCATGCAAGGTGTATTGGGTATAAAGACTTATGTTTCAGAAACCGAAAGCCTTAAGAATTTTAAAGCAAGGTGGAAAAATAGACAATCTAAACAAGATAATTCAACCATTAATGTATTTGGATTATGGGCATATGATGCTGCTAAAGCCCTGGCTATGGCGGTTGAGAAGGTGATTGATAAAAATGGAAACTTGGGATTTATTAACAAGGCAAAGAGTGTTTCAGAAAACTCAACGACAGACCTTGAAACATTTGGGGTATATCAAAATGGTGCAAAACTTCGTGAAGAATTATTAAATGTTAGCTTCAATGGGCTAGCAGGAAAATTCAATCTTGCAAATGGGCATTTACATACTTCAACTTTTCAGATAATCAATGTCATTAACAATGAAGAAAGAGTGATTGGATTTTGGAATCAACAAAATGAGCTTATGAGAAATTTGGATTCAAAAAACAGAGTTAAGAGTGATAATTCTTCAAAAGGTCTTAAGAGAAAAGTTGTAGAACTAGAACCCATTATATGGCCAGGAGAGTCACATTATGTTCCAAATGGTTGGGAGATTCCAACACAGGGGAAGAAACTGAAAATTGGGGTTCCGAGGAAACATGGTTTTAATGAGTATGTTAAGGTTACAGATGATCCTCGTACTAACAGAAGTATTGTTACTGGGTTTTGCATAGACATCTTTGATGCTGTTATGAAAGTGTTACCATATAATGTTGCTTATGATTTCATTCCTTTTCCACACTCTCCTGAAGAGAAGATCAATTATGATAAATTGGTGTATCAAGTGTATCTTGAGGTAAGAATCATATATGGCATCACCATGACCATTGTAATGAAAAAATACATCAATAAAAAAGTCTATTAAACCTACAATTAAAATGATGCAAACTAATTTCATTGCAGAAGTTTGATGCTGTGGTGGGAGACATAACAATTAGAGAAGATAGATATAAGAATGTGGACTTTACATTGCCATACACAGAATCAACTGTGACAATGATTGTGCCAGTCAAAGACAAAAGAAACAAAAATGCTTGGGTATTTTTAGTTCCTTTGACTTGGGATCTATGGGCTACAAGTGTTTGCTTCTTTGTTTTCATTGGTTTTGTTGTTTGGGTTCTCGAACACCGCGTTAATCAAGATTTCAGAGGTCCTCCTTCTTACCAAATTAGCACAAGTTTTTGGTTTTCTTTCTCCACTATGGTCTTTGCACATAGTAAGTTTAATTAGTATTATTACTTCACATTTGATTAGATTAATTATTAAAAATAAATATCAATTACCTTAGTGAGGTTTGCAAGGAGGTTTCAAGTTTAAAAATAACATCACTCAATTTTATTTTTTGGTATTAGTTAGACGGTAGTAGAAATAAAAAAAAGTATTCTTATATTTTTGATATATTTAAAAATCATAAAAATATTAAGAGAGATTACAAAAAAAAATAACAATAATAGAACTTATAGGAATAATATAAGGATTTGTTTGAAACAACATTTTTAATTAGTGTTACTTGAGTTTTATTCAGGGAGAAAGCAAAATAGTTAGAAATTTTGATCTAAATAGGAAGAGAGCTTTTTGTTCATTACAATTCCATTTTAAATTTTTCATTTTTTTTGTTTTTGTTATATTATCTAATTCTTTAGTTTAAAATTGTAATTTGTTGATATATAAATTTTTCTTGAACGAAAAAAAAATATATTTTATTTTATCTTATAATAATGTGATAATTTTATTTTATTTTTAAGTAGTTATAATATTTCTTAAGTTGGGGTTTCATTTAAATTAATTAATACCTTAAGGAACATGAGTAATACAAAATGAAATTGTGGGGATTGAATTGATAGTTATACAAAGCTTGGGCTTTTTATTGATATTTACCCTAATTATTAATGCTGAAATCCTAATAGTTTATATATATATATATATTATTTGTACATATACAGGGGAGAGAGTTGTGAGCAACTTGGCGAGATTTGTGGTAATAATATGGGCATTTGTGGTGCTAATACTAACTCAAAGTTACACAGCTAGTCTAACATCTCTTCTAACTGTACAACAACTCCAGCCAACTGTTACTGATATAAACGAGCTTCGTAAGAATGGTGAGAATGTTGGTTATCTTGAAGGCTCTTACGTTCGTAATATATTAAAAGACAAGCTTGGCTTTCAGGAGTTTCAGCTTAAGAATTATAGTTCCCTAGATGATTTTGACAAGTTATTTTCATTAAGAAAAGAAGAAGGAGGTATAGCTGCCGCTTTTGATGAATATCCTTACGCCAAGCTTTTTCTTGAAAGACACTGCTCCAAATATACCATGGTTGATACAGAGTTTAAAACTGCTGGCTTTGCCTTTGTAAGCCCCCCTTCGCCCTTTCTTAATTTTATTTTTAAGCTATTTACAAATACCTACTTTCAAGATTCATGAGAAAAAAGACAAGAAAAAACAATAAAAACAATATTCATAAAAATTTGTACTATATAAACAATATTTTTTATGTTTAGCTCATATATTTTAATTATTAAAAAATCAAACTCATTATTTCATATTAAATATTATCTAATTAAACGTATTTTAAATTAAATTACGAACATTTAAACTCATTTAATGATTAACATCATCTAATTAGATTTCGTTTAATATTATTGTATGATATTTTTATTATTATAAGTTATAAAATATTATAAAATAAAATTTCCCAAAAAGTTTGAAAAATAATCACACCCATTTATGTTACTATTTCAAATTTTTCAAGAGATATATTTGCAAAAAACAAATAAAAAAAATCTAAGAATTTTGTAAAGGTCGTAATAAAACAATAATTGAGGGGTACAATTACCTATTTTCTATAATTGATAAATGTTTTTGATATTTTTAAAAATTTAAGAGATTTTTTAGTAATTTTTTTATTTATTAAGGACATTCTCATTTGCAGGTGTTTCCAAAACAATCGTCCCTAATACCTGATGTCTCAAAGGCAATAATAGATGTAATTGAAGATGATGATATGAAAAATATCGAAAACAAATGGTTTATGAAAAACAAAGCTAGTTGTCCAAACCCACAAGTCTCTTCCAATAATCTTGGCCTCGAGAGCTTTTGGGGTTTATTTCTTATTGTTGGGATGGCTTCACTCTTTGCTCTTATGACACATGTTGCAATTTTCATCTATGAGCAAAGGCATATTTTTCACAACTCCAATCCAGAAACATCAATATGGGAAAGGTTTGGAGCAACATTAAAAATATTGGATAAAAAAGATTTGAGTTCACATACTTGTACAAATAATACTAAACAATACAATGAAAGAAAAGAAATTGATGAAAGTACTATTGATATTGTAGAACCAGTACTAGACACCATAGATATTACCAGTTATCAATCAAGCCCATCAAGTAATGATTCTTATCACGTAGATAGAGTACTTCCTTTATTCATAGAACAAGAACTCAATCAAGTACTTGAGAGTGAAAATTTTGAACCTATACCTTTTACTACTATTTAATTTGAAGGAACTCATGGTAATGGAAATAATTTACATGGGTTTATTAAATAATGAAAACATATTTATGTATTTTATTACTTTTTTTAATGTATATAAGTAGCTTATTAAATTGCTAATTACTTTCCATGAGTGTATGATGACTCTATTCTTGTAGAGTTATTAACATATTTTTTTACTTAATATTTATTTATTTTATAAATGAATAATATTTTTATGGTTAAAAATATTAAAATATAAATTGTTTAGTTAAAATGGGTCAAAATATAACTTTTGGGATTTTTTATGAACTTTAACGCATGACCAACCAAGAGTTGTCATATGGTATGTCACGTAAATAGATGCGCTGACTGGGTAAGCCACTCAGACGCCATGCAAGTAGGGACATCAAATCAAGTTACGTCGCGTGTAAGGAGGATGAAACGCGAGCCACGTGTCAGCACGGCGTTCAATCCGAGTTCAAGCTTGGTCAAACTGCATCGCCACGTGTCGATATACCATTACTTCGCGGGTTCCACCCATGCACCACACCATCTTTTTCCGCAAATCACATCGTGCTGCATGTTGTTGACTCAACGAGCATTGATTATGACCGGTCTCTCCTACCACACATCGCGCTTTGATTCGCCCAGTGAATTTGCCCTACTACATGTCGTGTTGTGATTGGCTGGCGTTGTCAGTTTTGCTTGTTTTGATCGTAGTCCTTGATTTGAAGTTGATCTGATGATCTAGATCACAATTGAGCAATATTTAAATCCCTAATCACTCAATAAACCCTAAGTGACCTCCATTAGCATAAATAAGCACACAAAATTAGAGAAAAAACATATTATATTGATAGGTCAAACGGCTTAATCGACCATAAGTTCTATAAACAAAATATAATATTAAAATTGAAACAATAAAAGAAAAGAAAAATACAAACTTACTTAATTAATACATGTTATATGAAGTTTATATAAAGATTACAAAAGGAAAGGATTATCAAAGATGATGCTTAAGAGAGAGGATATAAGAGCGTTATATGAGCGATGGAAAGGATGCCTCTGGATTGAAATCAACTTCTCATTTATAACCAAAATTTTAATATGCATAAATGCTTGTACTGTTCAATGAATAGTACCTTGTATTTTGTTTTATATTATTGTCATCACTGTTGTGAATAGTGTTTTGTTGGACATCTTTTACTGTTTGGTAAACAATGTTTTTCCTGTTATTATTTTGGGTTTAGTTTTCTTCTACCAACGTTACAATACATATTACAGTGTTTTGATGGGCCATTTACAAAAATTGAGATTCTAACCTTAATACAGATAGGCCAATGGGCCGTTTCGTAAATTCAAAATTTAAATGATAGAAGGGAAAATTCTATTGCATTCGTCTTCATTGGCGTTCCCTAAATCAACCTGTGGCAAAGATGTTGAGGGATGTTCTAAAGATGTTTTGAAAAGATAAGTATATCGTCAATGTACACAATGCAAAATTCTTAATAAAAATTAAAAATATCATTTATAATCCTTTGAAACTCAGATTGTGTATTTTTGAGCCAAAAAGACATGACATTTAATTCATAATGTTAGAAAGAAATAGTAAATGTTGTTTTATATCGATGATATGGTCCAATTTGGATTTTCTAGAAACTTGACTTTATATCAAATTTTGAAAAGATTGATGAAGAATGAAGTTTTTGGATAAGGTCTTTTTTATTTGGAATAAGATATCTATTCCATTTTAAGGCCTCGTTAAGGGGTTTGTAGTTGATGACCAATCGTAGTGTCCTCGTTCTATCTATTTCAGCTGGTTTGTTGACATAAAAGGTTGTACAATTTTATGGTGATTGTGAGTTTGAAATAATTTTTTTGGATAAGAGATTGTGAATCTCCTTTCTGCAAAATTATTCTAGGTCAACAGCATTTATTTGAATTAACCTAACTTTTGTAAGAATACTCTTTCATGAAAAGTTGGTTCATATGGTAAGTCTGTTGTATGTTCTTTTATATTCCAAAAAGTGTTGCATAGGTCAAAACAAACTTATTTTTCAAAAGAGTTTTAAATTTTGGATATTTGTTATTTTATCTTTGGTTTTTGCAATTATCTTTCAATAGTGTGAAATTAAATTTTTTTTCTTGAGATGGAAAAGATTATTTTCTCTACCTTTCATGATAGTGGAAATCTCACGGTGATAAATGGAATTGGATCTAATGAGATTTAGATTCTTAGTTTTGAGTTCTTTTAAGAAAAGGAAGTCGAAGGTTTATTCTTTGAATTTGAAAGAGAGTTTTTCATATAATGATGTGAATCAAATGTTTACCTATTATAACCAAATGGATGATATTAGATGCCACGACAAATGAGGTTTTGATTAAAGATCATTTGTTTAAAATTTCAACTTTAGTTTTGAAGTTGATTTTATTTTAAGATTAAGTTAGAAATTTATTTTATTTTTACACATATTTTATAATATTTTAAACTTAAAAAAATTAAAACCATATTAAAGTTTATTTTTTATTATTTTATTTTATATTTAATTGTTGTGATTTAAAATGAAATAAAATAAGAAAACAAAATTTTTAAATAAACATTTCCTTTTTATTTTTATTAATGAATTATTAAAAATAAAAATATTTTTTTAATATAACTTAAAAATAAAACCTGTTACAAAATGAACTCTAAAATGTTCATTTTTATTCTTTGTTGTGCAATAAAATTTTAGGAAATCATACTAAATTTAGTTTAGTTTTGTGGGTAAAATTTTCACATATAAGGTTAAAAATAATACATTATATGTATATTAGATTTTTTAAAACTTTATAAGGTTATAAATGTGTTAAATTTTTATACAATTATATTATATGATGGTTGTATAAAAATAAAATAAGAGGAAAATAATATTATAAAATAAAACAAATTAAAGTTATTTGTAAATCTCGACATAACTTATGTTAGAATTTTCACCTCCCAACGTAACATTCAAAGAAATTATGTATTGGTATTGAAATATTTATAATGTGTTGTTCATGGGAGTGAGATTAAATATAAAGTGGAATAATGTTTTTTTGAAAAATTCAGTAATCTATTATTATTTTTAAAATAAAAATTAAAAAAATTAGTGAAAAGTAATACAATACTTATTTTTCAATTAATAAATAATTTCTCTAATATTACTTTTAGTACTCAATTAGTACAAAGAATGATTTAAGTCTTATTGTTGACATGTCATTGGTTTGATTAATCACCTAGACATTTTAATAGAAGATATTTGTATGTGGATGTAAGTTAGTTTATGTTTTGTTTCAAAGTTATCAATTATATTGTTTATGACTTAACAATCCATGTTTTAAAGGAAGGGAAGAATTGATATTCTAACTTTCAATCTTTTGTTTTTGTAGTTTTAAGATATATTATAAACTCTATAAATATTACTTTTTAAAATATAAATACTAACATAAATTATTAATAAAATAAATTATTTAGAACATAAAAATATATATATCGAACTTCAGTAAAATAGAATAGATAATTAAAAAAAGAACGATAATATTCATACTTTCTTTATTAATTGTGATGATAATGTTCGGTTAACAAAATTAAAGATAAAGTAAAAATCTGAAGCTTATCAATTAAATTGTGGATCAAAAATGTGAAAACCAAGATATTGTTTCGATCTAAAAAAAGACCATCTTCAATCTCGAAGGTTTTGGCTCGTGGTTTTGGAGGATTATCTGCTATTTCCACTGTAATGAGATCTTTTTTTTATAAATAGTATACACGCACTTACGTTGTTGTTTTCAAATATCAATCAAATCCAAAATCCAAAACTAAAAAGATGAATAAAAGACAAAATAAAAGAGGTACCATATAATCGTCAATCTTTAATTTATTTGTATAATTGTTACATTGAAAAGCACAAAGCAAAATAGAGGGAGCCCTAAGAGGTCTTTTTAACGAGGAGGACATGTAAGTAAATATTTTACTTTTGCATTTATTAAAAAAATAAAAGATTTTTTTCGTTTTATGAATTTTTTTTTCTTTACTTTTTTTTATCAAAATTCTAATTCGAATTTATTTTTATTTTAGCTTTAATTTTTAAATTTTTAATATACTTTTATCATTTTAAAAACATAAAACATTAAAATTAAAAGTAAGTTAAGACTTATACCTAGGAATTGACCAAAAAATTGTGGATTCAATTATCCGTACAGATAATTTGATTTTTATCACGTAAATTTTAAGGATTAATACAATTTTAGATAGAAACAACATGAAACAACAGGCATAGTTCGAATACAATTATACTTAAATCGTACCCGAAATTAATTATATATTTTTAATAAATTTTTATATATTTATTAAATTAAATTATATATTTTTCATTTAGGTTTTTCGATCACTTAGGTATATAAACATAGAGATTCATATTAGAATTCAGAATTATGTCTCTGCCCTATTTACGTATGCTCTAGTTTCTATATATGTTGTCTGCATCGTCATCTTCGTCTGTCATGTGTCTTTGCATCTGTGATCTCTGTCTACGTCTGCCTCTATCATCCGTCGTCTGTGTCTTCTGATTTTTTTTCTTTTTGAAATAAATGGTTACGACAATAGTAGAACGTAGAGTGATTTTTTCTTTAATTTTGAATTTATGATCCATTCCAGTTATTATTATAGGTTGATTCTCTTGAAATTTTTGGTTGTAGCTTGATTTTTTTTTCTAATTATTGTTACAATTATTTATTTAGAATTATGTTTGTTTTTTCTACTCAGATATTTGTACTTTTGGGTTTTTATAAATCAATTACTATAATGTTGTATTTTGAATGACATAGAACCTTTTTAAGTAGTTTAGAAAAAATAAAAATTTTCATATATTTTTTAATAATCATCTCAAAATTGTGATTTCTTTTGAACAATTTAAGGTACATATTTTATAATTTGATTCGAGGACGATTATATCAAAAATCATCATCGTTTGTACTTGTGTCCATCAGTACTTATACCATCTTATGCATAAATGATCAAATTATTTAATTTATTTGACTTTTAACATATTCAGTAAAAATATATATATTTATGAGATGTGTTAAAAAAACTCAATTTATAAAAAAAATTATATCATACAATTAAACAAAAATAATATATTGTGAGTAATAGAATTTTATTCTTTGCTTAAAGGCCACAGAGTAATTAAAAAAGAGGCAAAGAGTACAAAAAGGAAAATAGTTTTTTTGAGACGTTTTATTCTATCAGTTTTAAAAAACTTACACTACATATCTAAATAATAGATTTTTAAGTTTTTGATTTTTTTTAAAATTTCAACTACATTTGTAAGAGAAAGTTTTAACAAAAATAACTAATGAAATAAAAATTTTAAAAAAATATAAAAATTGACCATTTGAATTTTTATTGTCACTTTTTTGAAATTATTAGACTAAATTTTCATTAAAAAAATATTAAATTTAAATACTCCATTTTAAAAAATTAGTAAATCTTTACTGTTATTCACCCTAAAAAAAATTAACATATGATCTGAAAAATAAAAAAAATAAAATTACTGCACTAATCAAGTATCACGCTCATAAAACTTGCTATATGACTTTTTAAAATATGTGAATCATAAGTTCGACTCAGATATATTAAGGTTAAATGGTAATGGACGGATTAAGTTGAAATACTTAATTTATTTGTTTATTATTATTTGTTGGAAAAAGCGCACCAAAAGTTACGAAGGTTGTGTCTTAAGTTAAATTTTATTAAAATTTATAATTTTTTTATTCCAAAACAAGACTTCTATTACCTTTAGTTTATCTTAAGGTTTTTTTTATATATATTTAAATACTCCATTCGATAAATTCGAAGGAAAAATTAATCCAGGAGCTCACAAATTAATCACGTCGCTCTGGAATTCACAAATTGTCGATATTTTGTTATGCCTGGAGTGCGCGCTTTTTTTTTAAAACAATAATTAATTAGACATCTTGCTGCCATTCTTTCTAGCAAAAAAAAAATAAAAATAAAAAATGATCACATATTCTAATGGATCTATACATTCATCGTATTGGTTAGATATGTGAATAACTTATACAAATTCGATAAAAATAACTTATTTAAAAAAAATACATATAAGTTATAATTATTAAAAATCAAATATATCGTTAATATTTAAGATATTTTTGAAAACATAATATTTTTTTATAAAAATATCTTAATTGTTGTTGAAAAATTGATATTAAGAGACGATAGTAAAAAAACATGAATACGAGATCTTAATTTCATATTTGTTAAAAATTATTGAAAAAATAATTATTCTAAAAGTTTAAGTTAGCTTTGAATTTTTAACTTATTTAAAAAAGGAATACATATAAGTTATAACTACTAAAAATCAAATATATCCTTCATATTTACTACATTTTTGAAAACATAATATATTTTTATAAAAATATCTTAATTATTGTTGAAAATTTGATATTAAGAGACTATAGTAGAAAAATATGAGTATGAGATCTTAATTTGATATTTGTTAAAAATTATTGAAAAAATAATTATTCTAAAAGTTTAAGTTAGGTTTGAATTTTTAACTTATTTAAAAAAAATACATATAAGTTATAACTACTAAAAATCAAATATATCCTTCATATTTGCGACATTTTTGAAAACATAATATATTTTTATAAAAATATCTTAATTGTTGTTGAAAAATTGATATTAAGAGACGATAGTAAAAAAATATGAGTATGAGATCTTAATTTCATATTTGTTAAAAATCATTGGAAAAATAATTATTCTAAAAGTTTAAGTTAAATTTTTAACATTGTATTGTTACTGGTTTCTATGTGTTTGGACCCTTGGCTCTACCACAGTCTCATCGTGGCATTTATGTATACTTTTGTTCATCGTGTGGAAAAATGTTGTTAAGTATTCTTTTCTCACATCAGTCAGGAGCAAGAGAGTAATGTTACTTATAAACTTAGGCAATCATTTACTCAATTAATGAGATCTTATTGGGTTAAGTTAGGCCTGAGTTTCTAACATGGTATCAAAGTTGGGTCTGGCTTGATCGATGACTTGAGTTTTTTCCTTAACAGTCTTACCGTGGCTTTGTGAGACCACCTCTGTCTGTGTGGAGGGAAGTTGTTAAGTTTCTTTCAATTCAACATCGACCAGGCTCAACTCTGGTACCATGTTAGAAACTTAGGCATAACTTAATCCAATAAGATCTCCTTAAGTCAAGGGTTGCCAAAGCTTATAATCAGCACTACTACCAAACGTGTGGCCAATGTGGGACTGAAGTAAACTTAACAGCCCCCTTTCACACGGATAGAGGTGGTCTCACAAAGCCACAGTGAGACTATTAAGGAAAAAGCCCAAGTAATCGATCAAGCTAGGCCCAACTTTGATACCATTTTAGAAACGCAGACCTAACTCAACCTAATAAGATTTCATTGAATTAAGGGTTACCCAAACTTATAAACAGTACTGTTATCGAACTCCTGGTTGATGTGTGACTGAAGGAAACTTAACAGCCCCTTTCCACACGGAAAGAGGTGGTCTCACAAAGCCACGGTGAAACTGTTAAGAATAAAGCCCAAGTCACCTTATAAAAAACATCACAAAATCACCTTATGTGTATCTTTTAACTTAAACAAAATGAGTTTTTCAATTAAAATTTATTGTATCTACGCTTATAGTTGTGGATACGTTATAGTTTTTATTTTATAAATTAATTAAAAATAATGATTTGAAGTTAAGCACGTTAATGCACGAGTTTTATGTAACTCCTTTTTTCTTTCCTTTTTCTTATTTCTAATATAATATACACAGCTCTAAATCTGATAAAAAACGAAGAGGTTATGGCAATAATTGGGCCAAAAACATCAACGCAAGCTAGCTTTGTAATTGAAATTGGGAACAAAGCCCAAGTTCCCATCATATCATATTCAGCAAGCAGTCCTTCTCTACTTCTAAATACTCAGAGGCAGAGTTCATATTTTTTCCAAGCTACTCATGGTGATACCCTCCAGATAGAAGTCATAACTTCCCTATTCAAAACCTTCGAATGGAAACAAGTTGTCCCCATTTATGTAGGTGATACTTTTGGAGAATCACTAATTCCCTTTCTCACTGATGCTTTTCAAGGAATTGATGTTCGTGTTCCTTATCGAAGTCGCATTCCACCTTCTTCTACTGATGATCAGATTGCTATAGAGCTTTACAAATTAATGACCATGCAAACTAGAGTCTTTGTTGTTCACATGACTCCTATTTTGGGCTCTCGTATTTTTAGTATGGCCAAAAAGATTGGAATGATGAAACAAGGTTATGCTTGGATTGTCACAACAGGAATGACTAATTCATTAAGCTTCATAGATTCTTTTGAAATTGATTCCATGCAAGGTGTATTGGGTATAAAGACTTATGTTTCAGAAACCGAAAGCCTTAAGAATTTTAAAGCAAGGTGGAAAAATAGACAATCTAAACAAGATAATTCAACCATTAATGTATTTGGATTATGGGCATATGATGCTGCTAAAGCCCTGGCTATGGCGGTTGAGAAGGTGATTGATAAAAATGGAAACTTGGGATTTATTAGCAAGGCAAAGAGTGTTTCAGAAAACTCAACGACAGACCTTGAAACATTTGGGGTATATCAAAATGGTGCAAAACTTCGTGAAGAATTATTAAATGTTAGCTTCAATGGGCTAGCAGGAAAATTCAATCTTGCAAATGGGCATTTACATACTTCAACTTTTCAGATAATCAATGTCATTAACAATGAAGAAAGAGTGATTGGATTTTGGAATCAACAAAATGAGCTTATGAGAAATTTGGATTCAAAAAACAGAGTTAAGAGTGATAATTCTTCAAAAGGTCTTAAGAGAAAAGTTGTAGAACTAGAACCCATTATATGGCCAGGAGAGTCACATTATGTTCCAAATGGTTGGGAGATTCCAACACAGGGGAAGAAACTGAAAATTGGGGTTCCGAGGAAACATGGTTTTAATGAGTATGTTAAGGTTACAGATGATCCTCGTACTAACAGAAGTATTGTTACTGGGTTTTGCATAGACATCTTTGATGCTGTTATGAAAGTGTTACCATATAATGTTGCTTATGATTTCATTCCTTTTCCACACTCTCCTGAAGAGAAGATCAATTATGATAAATTGGTGTATCAAGTGTATCTTGAGGTAAGAATCATATATGACATCACCATGACCATTGTAATGAAAAAATACATTAATAAAAAAGTCTATTAAACCTACAATTAAAATGATGCAAACTAATTTCATTGCAGAAGTTTGATGCTGTGGTGGGAGACATAACAATTAGAGAAGATAGATATAAGAATGTGGACTTTACATTGCCATACACAGAATCAACTGTGACAATGATTGTGCCAGTCAAAGACAAAAGAAACAAAAATGCTTGGGTATTTTTAGTTCCTTTGACTTGGGATCTATGGGCTACAAGTGTTTGCTTCTTTGTTTTCATTGGTTTTGTTGTTTGGGTTCTCGAACACCGCGTTAATCAAGATTTCAGAGGTCCTCCTTCTTACCAAATTAGCACAAGTTTTTGGTTTTCTTTCTCCACTATGGTCTTTGCACATAGTAAGTTTAATTAGTATTATTACTTCACATTTGATTAGATTAATTATTAAAAATAAATATCAATTACCTTAGTGAGGTTTGCAAGGAGGTTTCAAGTTTAAAAATAACATCACTCAATTTTATTTTTTGGTATTAGTTAGACGGTAGTAGAAATAAAAAAAAGTATTCTTATATTTTTGATATATTTAAAAATCATAAAAATATTACGAGAGATTACAAAAAAAATAACAATAATAGAACTTATAGGAATAATATAAGGATTTGTTTGAAACAACATTTTTAATTAGTGTTACTTGAGTTTTATTCAGGGAGAAAGCAAAATAGTTAGAAATTTTGATCTAAATAGGAACAGAGCTTTTTGTTCATTACAATTCCATTTTAAATTTTTCATTTTTTTGTTTTTGTTATATTATCTGATTCTTTAGTTTAAAATTGTAATTTGTTGATATTTAAATTTTTCTTGAACGAAAAAAATATAAATTTAAAATTTCTATTTTATTTTATCTTATAATAATATGATAATTTTATTTTATTTTTAAGTAGTTATAATATTTCTTAAGTTGGGGTTTCATTTAAATTAATTAATACCTTAAGGAACATGATTAATACAAAATGAAATTGTGGGGATTGAATTGATAGTTATACAAAACTTGGGCTTTTTATTGATATTTACCGTAATTATTAAAGCTGAAATCCTAATAGTTTATATATATATATTATTTGTACATATACAGGGGAGAGAGTTGTGAGCAACTTGGCGAGATTTGTGGTAATAATATGGGCATTCGTGGTGCTAATACTAACTCAAAGTTACACAGCTAGTCTAACATCACTTCTAACTGTACAGAAACTCCAACCAACTGTTACTGATATAAATGAGCTTCGTAAGAATGGTGAGAATGTTGGTTATCTTGAAGGCTCTTACGTTCGTAATATATTAAAAGACAAGCTTGGCTTTCAGGATTTTCAGCTTAAGAAGTATAGTTCCCTAGATGATTTTGACAAGTTATTTTCATTAAGAAAAGAAGAAGGAGGTATAGCTGCCGCTTTTGATGAATATCCTTACGCCAAGCTTTTTCTTGAAAGACACTGCTCCAAATATACCATGGTTGATACAGAGTTTAAAACTGCTGGCTTTGCCTTTGTAAGCCCTCCTTCGCCCTTTCTTAATTTTATTTTTAAGCTATTTACAAATACCTACTTTCAAGATTCATGAGAAAAAAGAACGGAAAAAACAATAAAAATAGTATTCGTAAAAATTTATACTATACAAACAATATTTTTTATATTTAGCTCGTATATTTTAACTATTAAAAAATCAAACTCATTATTTCATATTAAATATTATCTAATTAGACACGTTTTAAATTAAATTATGAACATTTAAACCCATTTAATGATGAACATCATCCAATTAGATTTCGTTTAATATTATTATATGATATTTTTATTATTATAAGTTATATAATATTATAAAATGAAATTTCTCAAAAAGTTTGAAAAATAATGTCACACCCATTCATGTTACTATTTCAAATTTTTCTAGAGATATATTTGCAAAAAACAAATCAACAAAAATCAAGAATTTTGTGAGGGTTGTAATAAAACAATAATTGAGGGGGTATGATTACCTATTTTCTATAATTGATGAATGTTTTTGATATTTTTAAAAATTTAAGAGATTTTTTAGTAATTTTTTCATTTATTAAGGACATTCTCATTTGTAGGTGTTTCCAAAACAATCGTCCCTAATACCTGATGTCTCAAGGGCAATAGTAGATGTAATTGAAGATGACGATATGAAAAATATCGAAAACAAATGGTTCATGAAAAACAAAGCTAGTTGTCCAAACCCACAAGTCTCTTCCAATAATCTTGGCCTCGAGAGCTTTTGGGGTTTATTTCTTATTGTTGGGATGGCTTCACTCTTTGCTCTTATGACACATGTTGCAATTTTCATCTATCAACAAAGGCACATTTTTCACAACTCCAATCCAGAAACATCAATGTGGGAAAGGTTTGGAGCAATATTAAAAATATTGGATCAAAAAGATTTGAGTTCATATGCTTGTAGAAATAATACTAAACAATACAATGAAAGAAAAGAAAATGATGAAAGTACTATTGATGTTGTAGAACCAGTACTAGACATCATAGATATTACCAGTTATCAACCAAGCCCATCAAGTACTTATTCTTATCACGTAGATAGAGTACTTCCTTTATTCATAGAACAAGAAGTCAATCAAGTACTTTGGGAGTGAAAATTTTGAACTTATACTTTTTACTCCTATTTAATTTGAAAGAACTCATGGTAATAGAAATAATTTATGTGCGTTTATTAAATAATGAAAACATATTTATGTACTTTATTATTATTTTTAATGTATATAAGTAGCTGATTGAATTGCTAATTACTTCCTATGAGTGTACGATGACTCTATTTTCGTAGAGTTATTAACATATTTTTTTATTTAATATTTATTTATTTTATAATTGAATAGTATTTTTATGGTTAAAAATATTAAAATATATTTTTTTAATTAAAATGGGTCAAAATATAATTTTTGAAATTTTTGGGATTTTTTATGAACTTTAACGCATGACCAATCAAGAGTTGTCATATGGTATGCCACGTAAGCAGATGCGCTGACTGGGCAAGCCACTCAGATGCCATCCAAGTAGGGACATCAATCAAGTTACATCGCGTGTAAGGAGGATGAAACGCGAGCCACGTGTCAGCACGACGTTAAATCCGAGTTCGGGCTTGGTCAAACTGCGTCGCCACGTGTCGATAAACCATTACTTCACGCATTCCACCCATGTGCCACACCATATTTTTCCAAAAATCACATCGTGTTGTGTGTTGCTGACTTAGGGAGCATTAACTATAACTGGTCTCTCCTGCCACACATCGCGCTTTGATTCGCCCAGTGAATTTGCCATACTACGTGTCGTGTTGTGATTGGCTGGCGTTGTTAGTTTTTTTTGTTTTGATCGTAACCCTTGATTTGAAGTTGATCTGATGATCTAGATCACAATTGAGCAATATTTAAACCCCTAATCACTCAATAAACCCTAAGTGACCTCCATTAGCATAAATAAGCACACAAAATTAGAGAAAAAAAACATATTATATTGATAGGTTAAATGGCTTACAGACAAAATATAATATTAAAATTGAAACAATAAAAGAAAAGAAAAATACAAACTTACTTAATTAATACAGGTTATATAAAGATTACAAAAGGAAAGGATTATCAAAGAGGATGCTTAAGAGAGAGGGATATAAGAGCGTTATACGAGCGATGGAAAGGATGCCTCTGGATTGAAATCAACTTCTCATTTATAACCAAAATTTTAATGTGCATAAATGTGTGTACTGTTCAATGAATAGTACCTTGTATTTTGCTTTATATTATTGTCGTCACTGTTGTGAATAATGTTTTGTTGGACATCTTTTACTGTTTGGTAAACAATGTTTTTTCTGTTATTATTTTGGGTTTAGTTTTCTTCTACCAATGCTACAATACATGTTACAGTGTTTTGATGGGTCATTTACAAAAATTGGGATTTTAACCCTAATATAAATAAGCCAATGGGTCATTTCGTAAATTCAAAATTTAAATGATAGAAGGGAAAATTCTATTACAATTGTCTTTATTGGCATTCCCCAAATCAACATGTGGCAAAGATGTTGAGGAATGTTCTAATGATGTTTTGAAAAGATAAGTACATCATCAATGTACACAATGCAAAATTCTTAATAAGAATTAAAAATATCATTTATAATCTTTTGAAACTCAAATTGTGTATTTTTGAGCCAAAAAGGCATGACATTTAATTCATACTGTTAGAAAGAGATAGTAAATGTTGTTTTATATCGATGATATGGTCTAATTTGGATTTTCCAAAAACATGACTTCATATCAAATTTTGAAAAGATTGATGAAGAATGGAGTTTTTGGAGAAAGTCTTTTTTATTTGGAATAAGATATCTAATACATTTTAAGACCTCGTTAAAGGGTTTGTAGTTGATAACCAATCGCGGTGTCCTCGTTCTATTTCAGCTGGTTTGTTGACGTAGAAGGTTGTACAATTTTATAGTGATTATGAGTTTAAAATAAAAATTTTGGATAAGAAATCGTGAATCTTCTTTCTGTAAAATTATTCTAGGTCAGCAGCATTCATTTGAATTAACCTAACTTTTGTAAGAATATTCTTTCATGAAAAGTTGGTTCATATGGTAAGTCCGTCATATGTTCTTTTCTATCCCAAAAAGCGTTGGATAGGTCAAAACAAACTTATTTTTCAAAAGATTTTTAAATTTTATAGATTTGTTATTTTATCTTTGGTTTTTGCAATTATCTTCCAATAGTGTGAAATTGAATTTTTTTTCTTTAGATGGTAAAGGTCATTTTCTCTACCTTTCATGATAATGGAAATCTCATGGGGATAAATGGAATTGGATCTAATGAGATTTAGATTCTTAGTTTTGGGTTCTTTTAAGTAAAGGAAGTCAAAGATTTATTCTTTGAATTTGAAAGAGAGTTTTTCATATAATGATGTGAATGAAATGTGTAACTATTATAACCAAATGGATGATATTGGATGCCATGACAAATGAGGCTTTGATTAATGATGATTTGTTTAAAATTTCAACTTTAGTTTTGAAGTTGATTTTATTTTAAAATTAAGTTAGAAATTTATTTTATTTTTACACATATTTTATAATTTTTAAAATTAAAAAAATTAAAACCACGTTAAAGTTTATTTTTTATTATTTTATTTTATATTTAATTGTTGTGATTTAAAATGAAATAAAATAAGAAAACAAAATTTTTAAATAAACATTTCCTTTTTCTTTTTATTAATGAATTATTAAAAATAAAAATATTTTTTTTAATATAACTTAAAAATAAAACTTGTTACAAAATGAACTCTAAAATGTTCATTTTTATTCTTTGTTGTGCAATAAAATTTTAGGAAATCATACTAAATTTAGTTTAGTTTTGTGGGTAAAATTTTCACATATAAGGTTAAAAATAATACATTATATGTATATTAGATTTTTTTAAGTTTATAAGGTTATAAATGTGTTAAATTTTTATAAGATTATATTATACGATGGTTGTATAAAAATAAAATAAGAGGAAAATAATATTATAAAATAAAAAAATTAAAGTTATTTGTAAATCTCGACATAACTTATGTTAGAATTTTCACCTCCCAACATAACATTCAAAGAAATTATATATTGGTATTGAAATATTTATAATGTGTTGTTCATGGGAGTGAGATTAAATATAAAGTGGAATAATGTTTTTTTGAAAAATTCAGTAATCTATTATTATTTTTAAAATTAAAATTAAAAAAATTAGTGAAAAGTAATACTATACTTATTTTTCAATTAATAAATAATTTCTCTAATATTACTTTTAGTACTCAACTAGTACAAAGAATGATTTAAGTCTTATTGTTGACATGTCATTGGTTTGATTAATCACCTAGACATTTTAATAGAAGATATTTGTACGTGGATGTAAGTTAGTTTATGTTTTGTTTCAAAGTTATCAATTATATTGTTTATGACTTAACAATCCATGTTTTAAAGGAAGGGAAGAATTGATATTCTAACTTTCAATCTTTTGTTTTTGTAGTTTTAAGATATATTATAAACTCTATAAATATTACTTTTTAAAATATAAATACTAACACAAATTATTAATAAAATAAATTATTTAGAACATAAAAATATATATATCGAACTTCAATAAAATAGAATAGATAATTAAAAAAAACGATAATATTCATACTTTTTTTATTAATTGTGATAATAATGTTCGGTTAACAAAATTAAAGATAAAGTAAAAATCTGAACCTTATCAATTAAATTGTGGATCAAAAATGTGAAAACCAAGATATTGTTTCAATCTAAAAAAAGACCATCTTCAATCTCGAAGGTTTTGGCTCGTGGTTTTGGAGGATTATCTGCTATTTCCACTGTAATGAGATCTTTTTTTTTATAAATAGTATACACGCACTTACGTCGTTGTTTTCAAATATCAATCAAATCCAAAACTAAAAAGTTGAATAAAAGACAAAATAAAAGAGGTACCATATAATCGTCAATCTTTAATTTATTTGTATAATTGTTACATTGAAAAGCACAAAGCAAAATAGAAGGAGCCCTAAGAGGTCTTTTTAACGAGGAGGACATGTAAGTAAATATTTTACTTTTGCATTTATTAAAAAAATATAAGATTTTTTTCATTTTATGAATTATTTTTTTTCTTTACTTTTTTTTATCAAAATTCTAATTCGAATTTTTTTTATTTTAGCTTTAATTTTTAAATTTTTAATATATTTTTATCATTTTAAAAACATAAAACATTAAAATTAAAAGTAAGTTAAAACTTATACCTAAGAATGGACAAAAAAAAATTGTAGATTCAATTATCCGTACAGATAATTTGATTTTTATCACGTAAATTTTAAGGATTAATACGATTTTAGATAAAAACAAAACATGAAATAACGGGCATAGTTCGAATATAATTATACTTAAATCGTACCCCAAATTAATTATATATTTTTAATTAATTTATATATTTATTAAATTAAATTATATATTTTTCATTTAGAGTTTTCGATCAATTAGGTATATAAACATAAAGATTCATATTAGAATTCAGAATTATGTCTCTTCCCTATTTACGTATGTTCTGGTTTTTATATCTGTTGTCTGCATCGTCATCTTCGTCTGTCATGTGTCTCTGCATCTGTGATCTCTGTCTACGTCTGCCTCTATCATCTATCGTCTATAGAACGTGGAGTGAGTTTTTCTTTAATTTTGAATTTATGATCCATTCCATTTATTATTATAGGTTGATTCTCTTGAAATTTTTGTTGTACCTTGATGTTTTTTTTTCTAATTATTGTTACAATTATTTATTTAGAATTATGTTTGTTTTTTCTACTCAGATATTTGTATTTTTGGGTTTTTATAAATCAATTACTATAATGTTGTATTTTGAATGACATAGAACCTTTTTAAGTAGTTTAGAAAAAATAAAAATTTTCATATATTTTTTAATAATCATCTCAAAATTGTGATTTCTTTTGAACAATTTAAGGTACATATTTTATAATTTGATTCGAGGACGATTATATCAAAAATCATCATCGTTTGTACTCGTGTCCATCTATATTTATACCATCTGATGCATAAATGATCAAATTATTTAATTTATTTGACTTTTAACATATTCAGTAAAAAATATATATGTTTATGAGATGTGTTAAAAAAACTCAATTTATAAAAAAAATTATATCATACAATTAAACAAAAATAATATATTGTGAGTAATAGAATTTTATTCTTTGCTTAAAGGCCACAGAGTAATTAAAAAAGAGGCAAAGAGTACAAAAAGGAAAATAGTTTTTTTGAGACGTTTTATTCTATCAGTTTTAAAAAACTTACACTACATATCTAAATAATAGATTTTTAAGTTTTTGATTTTTTTTTAAATTTCAACTACATTTGTAAGAGAAAGTTTTAACAAAAATAACTAATGAAATAAACATTTAAAAAAAATATAAAAATTGACCATTTGAATTTTTATTGTCACTTTTTTGAAATTATTAGACTAAATTTTCATTAAAAAAATATTAAATTTAAATACTCCATTTTAAAAAATTAGTAAATCTTTACTGTTATTCACCCTAAAAAAAATTAACATATGATCTGAAAAATAAAAAAAATAAAATTACTGCACTAATCAAGTATCACGCTCATAAAACTTGCTATATGACTTTTTAAAATATGTGAATCATAAGTTCGACTCAGATATATTAAGGTTAAATGGACGGATTAAGTTGAAATACTTAATTTATTTGTTTATTATTATTTGTTGGAAAAAGCGCACCAAAAGTTACGAAGGTTGTGTCTTAAGTTAAATTTTATTAAAATTTATAATTTTTTTTATTAAATAATTTTTTTATTCCAAAACAAGACTTCTATTACCCTTAGTTTATCTTAAGGTTTTTTTTTATATATATTATTTGTACTACTGTTTCGTTAATATAATGAATGAAATTTATAATAAAATATTATTATTTAATATATATGATTAAAATATTATTATTTAAATTATTATAAAACGAATATTAAAGCAAAAAAAATAAATATGATAAAAAAATAATGACAAATTACAGTATTATAGTTGTTGTTAACTGATAAAAATAATTATTAAAATGATAATTTATCTAGTCTTATTAATGAAATCATGTATAAATCACATATTAAATTTAATTAAAAAATATTTAAAAATCAATTTTACCGTCCATTTATCGTGATAAGAAAAAACTGACTAAAATAACTAAATTATCTAAAACCAAGCAACTATTTTTTTTTTTTTGTTATTTGTGTTTAAACTAATTCAAGCAATCCAAATCTAAAGCTGCATATAAGTTTTTTTTTTTTTTTTTGGAGAAGGCTGCTATGTTGTGTTGGCATTTTGAGGGAGATGTAAAGTTTGTGATAGATGCCTTCCTTTATAATCAATGGCAAGATATTTCCAAAGATTCCCAAACTGTTTTAGTAAGGATGCCACTCTTATATGACAAGTTCTCTATAATTTCCATTCGATAAATTCGAAGGAAAAATTAATCCAGAAGCTCACAAATTAATCACGTCGCTCTGGAATTCACAAATTGTCGATATTTTGTTATGCCTTCCAGTGCGCGCTTTTTTTTTTAACAATAATTAATTAGACATCCATTCTTTCTAGCAAAAAAAAATAAAAATAAAAAATGATCACATATTCTAATGGATTTATACATTCATCATGTTGGTTGGATACTTGAATAACTTGTACAAATTCGATAAAAATAACTTATTTAAAAAAAAATACATATAAGTTATAACTATTAAAAATCAAATATATCGTTCATATTTAAGACATTTTTGAAAACATAATATATTTTTATAAAAATATATTAATTGTTGTTGAAAAATTGATATTAAGAGATGATAGTAAAAAAATATGAGTATGAGATCTTAATTTCATATTTGTTAAAAATCATTGAAAAAATAATTATTCTAAAAGTTTAAGTTATTTTTGAATTTTTAACTTATTTAAAAAAAATACATATAAGTTATAACTACTAAAAATCAAATATATCTTTCATATTTACGACATTTTTTAAAACATAATATATTTTTATAAAATATCTTAATTGTTGTTGAAAAATTGATATTAAGAGACAATAGTAAAAAATATGAGTATGAGATCTTAATTTCATATTTGTTAAAATTTATTGAAAAAATAATTATTCTAAAAGTTTAAGTTAAGTTTGAATTTTTAACTTATTTAAAAAAAATACATATAAGTTATAACTACTAAAAATCAAATATATCTTTTATATTTACAACATTTTTGAAAACATAATATATTTTTATAAAAATATCTTAATTGTTGTTGAAAAATTGATATTAAGAGATGATAGTAGAAAAATATGAGTATGAGATCTTAATTTTATATTTGTTAAAAATCATTGGAAAAATAATTATTCTAAAAGTTTAAGTTAAATTTTTAACATTGTATTGTTACTGGTCTCTATGTGTTTGAACCCTAGCTTCTACCATAATCTCATCGTGACATTTATGTATACTTTTGTTCGCCGTGTAGAAAAATGTTGTTAAGTATTCTTTTCTCACATCAGTCAGGAGCAAGGGAGCAATGTTGCTTATAAACTTGGGTAACCATTTACTCAATGAGATCTTATTGGGTTAAGTTAGGCCTGAGTTTCTAACATGGTATCAAAGTTGGATCTGGCTTGATCGATGACTTGAGTTTTTTCCTTAACAGTCTTACCGTGGCTTTGTGAGACCATCTCTGTCCGTGTGGAGAGGAGCTGTTAAGTTTCTTTCAATTCAACATCGACTAAGCCAACTCTTATACCATGTTAGAAACTTAGGCATAACTTAACCCAATAAAATCTCCTTAAGTTAAGGATTGCCAAAGCTTATAATCAGCACTATTACGAACGTATGGTCGATGTGAGACTGAAGTAAACTTAACAGCCCCTTTTCACAAGGATAAAGGTGGTCTCACAAAGCCACAATGAGACTATTAAGGACAAAGCCTGAGTAACCGATCAAGCTAGGCCCAACTTTGATACCATTTTAGAAACGCAGACCTAACTCAACCTAATAAGATTACATTGAGTTAAGGGTTACCCAAGCTTATAAACAACACTGTTACCGAACTCCTGACCGATGTGGGACTGAAGAAAACTTAACAGCCCCCTTCCATACGGACAGAGGTGGTCTCACAAAGCCACGGTGAGACTGTTAAGAATAAAGCCCAAGTCACCGATCAAGCGAGGCCCACCTCTGATACCATGTTAGAAACTCAAGTCTAACTTAACTTAATAAGATCTCCTTAAGTCAAGGGTTGCCTAAACTTATAAGCAGCACTACTGTCGAACGTATGACCAATGTGGGACTGAATGAAACTTAATAGCCCCCTCCACGTAGACAGAGGTGGTCTCACAAAGCCACAGTGAGACTATTAAGGAAAAAACCCAAGTCACCGGTCAAGTTAGGCCCAACTCTGATACCATGTTAGAAATTCGAGCCTAACTTAATCTAATAAAATCTCATTGAATTAAGGGTTGTTTAAGTTTATAAGCAATAATGCTGCCGAACTACTAACAGATGTGAAACTGAAAAAAACTTAACATATATATTTATAACTCTTTAAAAAATATTGACTATATGCACTATAAAAACCAACACTTTAATTTTATAACTAGGGTTAACGTGCCTTATGAGTTCATAAGTTTATATTCGATCAAATTTATTAAAAAAATAACTCATTTAAGAATTTAAATTAATATAAAAATGATCAATATTATTATTTTAGATATTTATTGTTTATGGATTAATGGTAACTTTATATATAATATGCTAATTAAGATTTATAATTTTATAACTGAAGTTAATGTGCCTTTTAACACGGGATTTTCATCTCTGGTATCACGTCAAAATTGTTTAAAAATAAAATTTATCAAAAACTTAAATTAATAAAAAAATAAAAAATATTATTTTTATATACCTATTAATAATACCCTAACATGCATATAAAATAAGTAAATAAAAAATAATATTTTTTATTAAAAATTAAATAATCTTATTTTTATAACAATAATCATTACTATTAAAACAAATTTCTATATTTCAAAATAAATCATTTAAAAAATAATAATTTACTTTAAAAATATTGATTGCTTAAGTTAATCGCGTTTCTCATCCTAATTTATTTTCCCAAATTAAGGTTGTACTTGTACCGCATTTAATCGTTTGATGTACGCATTTTGAATTCGAATTCTTGTATCGAAAAAAGGTGGGGGTTATTTTTAAGGTTTTTCTTATTATATTTATAAAAATTAATAAAAATATTTTTTATATAAATTTACATTAAATAAATATTAAAATAACCAAGAAATTATATAAATATTATTAATTAATAAAATTTAAGATAATTTCAATAAATTTATTAAAAATATAATAATAATTATTTTCTTAAAGTAATAATTAATAAAATTAATAAAAAATATCACATTATTTATTTTTACATTAATGTATAATTTCTCTTTATAGGATATAACGAACTGTAACTGACCCTTAGTAAACTAATCACGCGGCACATGCAATGCACTAGTATATGGACCCAACTTGGCAAAGGACAAAATAAAATTAGCCAACCCTTGAATTTTGACTTTGACAGTTACACGTACTATTGTCTAAATTTCATCGTAATTTATATATATTTTAAATTTTTAAAATGTATAATTTTTATTTTATAATTCTATTTTTAATTTTTAAATTATATATATATATTTTAAATTATAATTTAATTTTAAAATTTTACACATATATTTAAATAAAATATATATAGTATTATTTTAATAAAAATAAATAATGATTGAGAAATATGTAATAATATTTTTGTGTTTATATGGTATTCTTTCTTTTTGTATAAAAATATTAAACACATCATTATTCATAAATAATATTTAGGTGTCGTTTGTTTCATATGTACCACTAGAATCAAAGAATGAATCAGTATTTATTTTTTGGTTTGTCATTAAAATGTAATAAAAAAACTACAAATTATCTTAATAACTCTATATTTAATAAAGTTTAAATAATATCATTTAATTATTATTTTTTAGTCAAATAAAATATATTATTGAAATCATTATTTTTCTAAATAATTATTACTTTAAAAGAAAATATATTATTAAAATTATTATTTTTCTAAATAGGGTTTAGGGTTTTGAGGTTTTTGATTTGGGATTTAGGGTTTAGGGATTTGGGATTTAGGGTTATATTTGTGGGTTAAGATTTAGGGTTAAAATTATTGTTTTTTTAAATAGAATTTAGGTTTTTAGGATTTAGGGTTTAAGGTTTTAGGATTTAAGATTTGGGGTTTAGAGTTATATTTATGGGTTAAGATTTATGATTAAAATTATTATTTTTCTAAATATGGTTTAGGGTTTTGGATTATATTTGTGGGTTAAGTTAGGGTTAAAATTATTATTTTTCTAAATAAGATTTTGAGATTTAAAATTTAGGGTTTTGGGTTTTGTGTTTGGGGATTTAAGATTTGAGTTTATGATTATATTTGAGATTGGGGTAAAATTAGAAGAAAAAAAATTGAGATAAGAATGAAATCATGATTCTTAAAGGGGAGAAAGAATTGTGATTCATTTTTCTTTAAGAATTGTGATTCATTTTTCTTTAAGAATTATGATTACTTCTCATTTATTAATCGATTTTATTTCTCACTTATTTTTTAACTCAACTATTTGATTCTTTTCTATTCCTATCAACCAAATACAACATTAGTATCATTTTTCTCCATTTTTGACTAAATATCATAAAACAAACAGTGAATGACACATGTGTCTCATAGCTTATAGGAAGTGAATAAATTTTATAGTTTTTTTAGAAGATCGTTTAATTAATTTTGTTATTGTAAAATTAATATTAATACCAAATTTTAATTATTAATTAAAAAAATGTATCAAATTTTGGTACGAGTAGATGATTTGTTCTATAATACAATTTTTGTCAATGTCCTCGATACAATTATTAATTTAAAAATATCTTAAAAATTTAAACAAACTCAATTTTAATGTCTTAAAATATTAGTATGTGAAGTAATTTGCCTTAAAATAAATGTGTTGATAAGATATTAAATACGGGTTAACTAATTTATAATGTGAATCAATTATAACTGTAATGAAAAAAATCAAAATAAATGTATTGATTTTTTTTATAATATTTATTAACGGTATGTAAGAATCGAAATAATTAAAAAATAAATTATTTTTAAAATGTAAAGTAAACATTTAAAATAAGAATCAAGGATAATAAAAATTATACTTTAAAAATTAAAATTATAAATAAATTATTATTTATATTTAATTTATAATTAACATATTAATTTTATTTAAATGGTCATTATATTAAAAACAAAATATAAATATTTAGTTAAATAAATTTTAAATATTTTCCTAGTGATATTTTTAAAACATTATAATTTGTTAGAGGATAAAATTATTACATTTTTCTTTCTTATATACTTTTTATCAACAATATGAAAAACAATTATATCATTTCTTTCTTCTCCCTTTGTAAATTGATAAAGACACCTAAGGCTTTCCGTTCATCTTGTAAAAATGCATTTATTACGATACCTCTTTAACAAATGATTTTTATGAAAATCGTTGAACAAATTTATTGAACATTAGTATTTAGTAAGGCCTATGCTCATTGCAAAGTTTCGTCCCTTTTTTTTAAATATATCTTGGATAATTTTTATTTAAGTAAAAATGTTATAAAATTCTTTAAATTAAAAAAAACTATTTATTAATCTTTTTATTTATAAAAAATATAATCACTAATAATTTTATTTATAAAAAAATTACAAATAAAAAACTATAATAGTATTAATAAATATTTTAGTGATAAGTGTTTTATAAAAATAATTAAGTAATTTTGCAAAATAAATAATAAAATGACATAGTTTTTTATAAAATAATTTAAAATTAGTAAATAATTTTCTAACATATTTTTCAAAACAAAAAATTAAATAACACTTTTTATATAAATAAAAAAAATTAAATTACATCTTATTTCCTTATTTTCCTTTTCTTTTTATCGTTTCTAAAATTACCGTCACTATCTTTTTACGACGAATGAAACATCAACACTTATGAGTATAACTTAACATGAGTATAATATTGCTATTTCCTACATTGAGTACTAAAAATACAAGTAAGTACATTTTAGTTTTTTTTTTAAAGACAATTAAATCCTCTTTTATCATAAATAAACTTTTTGGTTTAAATTTTCATACTTTCTTTAACGAACTGTTAAATACTGAGTTAAGAAGAAGAAAATAAGAGATTTAATCATTTAATAATTCTAAAAAAATATGGAAAAAATCTAAAATATATCACGCCCCATTCTCACCTTCTCTTATTCTGAAGCTCGTGGGTATTGAAGAATTTCTTTTGCTTTCTTTCGACGGCTCATGTGTCACTATTAACTAGGGAGAAACCAAATCCCTAAATTAAATGAGTTTTTCATAAATAAAAAATTGCAATACATTGCTATATTCGAGCAAGTTTTTGGTTTTATTTGAGCAAAAGAATCTCAAGATTCTTAAAGAGATGATTATGGAGGAGGATGAACAAAACTTTAAATATGGGCATAAGAATATTTTTAGTCTTCTAGAAAAAGCAATGAAAAAAAAATAGGTTTTTGTCTATAAGAGCCAATTTTTAGACAATAGTTTAAAAATGGGCACAAGTTGAATTTAAAAAAAAAAAAGGCTCTTTTTAACCTCTTAATCAAGTAGCAAGTCATTTTTTTTTCTCTTTCCTCTTTCAATTATATCTCAATTTTTTTCGTTTTTTCTCTCTCTCCTCCTTCAATTCCCAGCCCATTTTTTTTCCCTTCTTATTTTAAAAACAAGATAAAAAAATATTTTAATTACCCTTTGTAACTTTAAAATGCCGAATATAAAAATTATAAATTTTTAATAAATAAATTTTTGGGTGAATAAAAAATAATAAAAATAATTTATATTTATAAAATATAAAAATATATTTAATAATAAATATATAATTTGTTATAACAAATAACTTATCAAAATTTTATTATAAATTAACTTAAAATAATAATAATAAATTATAAAATAATTACAAAATTAATAATAATTATTATTATAAAATAAATTATAAAAACTGGACTAATAATTATAATAATATTATATTAGATAATATTTTCACACAAATTTTACTATATAATGTGTTATGTTTGTATTGTATATTGTAAAAAGTTAGATATAGAGGTTTCATAATTTTTTTAATAATTTAATTATTTTTATGAATATTATTTTTATATCATAATTATAATTAAATATTATAATTATTTATTAAATATAATTATAATTAATAATAATAATATATTATATTATTTATGAATTATCAAAATATTTAGCATATAATTTTCAATATATGTATAAATTTATATTTATTTTATTGTAAAATAAATTATTTTTTATTTTTTAAAATAATTTTTTTAATATATAATATGATAAAAAATATTTAAGATGCTAATATTTTTTTTATGTTTATAATAATTATTTTTTGTCAAATAGAGCTAATATATCTTTTTTTTAAATAAAATTGATTAAAAATTTTGCTTTCAAGTTTAAGGTAAGATTTTGCCTATTTTTTTAAAAAATTCAACTTGTGCTCATTTTTAAACTATTGTCCAAAAATTGGCTCTTATAGACAAAACCACAAAAAAAATCATTAGATTAAATTATAAAATAAAAGATAAAGCAGAGAAAAAGAAGATTAAAGAAAGTCCAAATCAATTAAAGAAGAAAATTATTATTAGAAAGAAGAAAATTATTAATGTTTACAAATAAAAAGTTTTAATAATATTTGCTAGAGATGTGATTCATGTTATTAGTTGGGAAAGTTTTATGACGAAAAATACAATTTATTTGGATAATGGAAGAGTTTATGTTAAGTGTCATTTTTAAAATATTTAATTTTTTAAATACAAGCTGCCAATATTTGATTGTTATTCTGTACGTTTAATGGAGGTGTGAAAATTTAAAACAATAAGTTAATTTTACGACAACAAATATAAATTGAAGTATACCCTTATAATAAAAAGAGGTACTCATGCGTTACTTACAGTAATTATATGTTTTGTAAGGGTAAAAGTTTTACTTGTAAAGACAAAATTACACAATTGAATTATACCTCCTAAAAATGCATCCTATGCAACTGTCTCTTCGTCGCCTATCTTCCTTTAGTCCAAGAAGGAAAAATCAGAAGGAAGTGCCTTCGGTTTCTATGCAGAAGAAAACCCAATAGATACGAAAGAAGAGACTTAGATCATATTTCTTCTGCCATTTTGAGCTTGAACCAAACATGACTTTGAGATTATTTCTCTTGCTCCTGCTCATTTTCGTTATAAAATCAAAATTGGTTTGTGGAAATGAAGAGCTCAGAGCACTTATGGACTTCAAAGCCAGTTTGGATCCAGAGAATAAGTATCTCTCCTCATGGACCGTTAATGGAAAGCCATGTGATGGCTCTTTTGAAGGGGTAGCGTGCAACGGACTGGGTCGAGTAGCCAACATTTCGCTTCAGGGGAAGGGCCTTTCTGGAAAGCTCTCACCATCCATTTCTAGGCTCAATCACTTGACTGCCCTTTACCTGCATTATAATTCTTTGTACGGAGAGATACCCCCAGAGATAGCCAAGTTGACTGATCTCACCGACTTGTATTTGAATGTTAACAATCTATCTGGGCTGATTCCGCCTGAAATATCAAACATGGCCAGCTTGCAAGGTTTGTGAGTTTTCCATAAAGGTCGAGAATTTATTGTAATTTTTTTAACTTGTAGCATGTAATTTTTGTAATATATCATCTATCGGGTTTTCTAGTCTCGCTCTGTTTTTAATCGTATACATATGTGGCTAAAAATACAAATAGCTAGCTTCTACCATGGTTGGCGTGTTACCATTTTGTTTTCTTCATGTAAAGTTCTGATTTTTTTTAATACTCAAACATTGGCTTGCATAAAGATTCAAACTTTTTTGTACCTTCGTTATCCCTTTTAAGTCCTGCCTTTTTATGGCTCTCAGCGCTAGTCATTATGATAATGCTTATCTGGGTTTTGCATTTGGTTGCAGTTTTGCAGCTCTGCTATAATCAGTTGACTGGAAGCATACCCAATCAGTTTAGCTCTTTGGAGAGGCTTAGCGTTCTTGCTCTGCAATCTAACCAATTAACTGGAGCAATACCAGCAAGTTTAGGAGATTTGGAAAAGTTAACAAGGCTAGATTTGAGTTTTAATCTTCTGTTTGGTTCCATTCCCCGAAAGCTAGCTGATTCCCCTTCCTTACAAATCCTAGACATTCGAAACAATACTCTTTCCGGCAATGTTCCTCCCGGTAATGATTTAATAAAGCCTTGAGCCCTATCGTTTGATTTCACTTAATGTTGTGTTAGATGTATGTAAACCAGGACACTGACCTTGATCTTACAATTTTATGTGAAGCCTTGAAGCGACTTAATGATGAATTCCTATATGAGAACAACCTGGGATTATGTGGAGTTGATTTTGCATCCTTACAAACCTGTAACGCTTCAGGGCATTTCAATTCAAGCAGACCTGAACCCTATGAAGCAGGCGTACACGGTCTTTCAACTAGAGACATCCCAGAGACTGCAAATGTGATGTTGCCTTGCAATCGAACTCAGTGTTTAAATTCTTCAAAATCCCATGGGGTTTCTTTTGTCCTTGGTAGCTTAGTGGTAACCATTACTATATTGGTTGTAGGAACTCTAACGTACACTCAATATCGCCGAAGGAAGCAAAAAATTGATGCGTCAATTGCTATTCCTGATGGCCTTCTTAGTACGGACCAAGTCAATGCGGTCAACAGGAAGAATGGCTCTCCTCTTATTAGCCTTGAATATTCAAATGGTTGGGATCCATTAGCTGACGGTAGGACATTAAACGTGTTTTCCCAAGAAGTGTTCCATAGCTTTCGGTTTAATTTGGAAGAAGTGGAAACGGCCACGCAGTACTTCTCAGAGATGAATTTGTTGGGTAAGAGTAGTTTTTCTGCAACTTATAAAGGAATATTAAGAGATGGGTCTGTTGTTGCTATCAAGAGCATTGGTAAATCTTGCTGTAAGTCAGAAGAAGCTGAGTTCTTGAAGGGATTGAATGTTATGACATCACTGAGGCATGAAAATCTAGTGAGATTGAGAGGATTTTGTTGCTCTAGAGGCCGGGGAGAGTGCTTCCTCATTTGTGATTTTGTCCCTAATGGGAATTTGTTGCATTACCTTGATGTGAAGGATGGTGGTCAGGTCCTTAATTGGTCTACTAGAGTTTCTATTGTCAAGGGCATTGCTAAAGGTAAGAAAATGGTCTTCTTATACAATATATACTTGTTTCTATTATCATGTTTCTATCAAGAACATGGTACTTTCTACATATGTCCACTTCCTATTTAGTGTAGTTTCCACTATGGTGTACATGATAAAAATTTGTTATTTACAACAATTAAGATCATCAAATTCTTTGTCATGAATCGAGATTATGCATTTTCTCAAATGTCCTTTGTTGTTGTTTCGTTGCAGGTTTAGCATATTTACATGGATACAAACCAAACAAACCAGCTATTTTCCACCAAAACATTGCAGCTGAAAAGGTGCTTATGGACCAGAGGTTCAATCCCTTGCTTTCTGATTCTGGTTTGCATAAGCTTCTTACAAATGATGTCATATTCTCAACACTCAAAGCCAGTGCTGCCATGGGCTATTTAGCCCCTGAGTACACTATTACTGGTCGCTTTACTGAGAAAAGTGATGTTTATGCATTTGGGGTGCTTGTTTTCCAAATTCTTTCTGGAAAAAGAAAAGTAACTAGCTCAATGCATCTTGATGCCGAATCAGGCAGAATTGAAGACCTTATTGATCTAAACCTCCATGGGAGATTCTTCGAATATGAAGCAGCCAAGCTGGCAGGAGTTGCTTTGCTTTGCACCCATGAGTCTCCTTTTGAGAGACCATCTATGGAAGCTGTGGTTCAAGACTTGAGTAACTGCAAGAGCTGCATCTGAATCTGATACAGCAGTTGACAGGTACTACCTGATCGAATCAGTCGGGTAAATAGTAGTCTGAGAGATTTTAATTGTCACTAACTGCTCACTCTAGGGACAATTGTAGGAGTTATTGCTTTGTTTCAAGTCCTGTATTTAGTGGTTTAACTTTTGTTCTGTAGTATGGAGGATTTTCTTTTGTGATTGCCCGTATTTTGTGTTGTATTTGTCATGAAAAGGTGAACTTCCCTCCATTAACAATACACTTTGTAATCACCCGTATTTATAGTTAATTCTGCTCTGATGTTCCGTTGTTTCCTATTGAGAGTCGTTATGTAACTCATGTTTGCGAAAACTTGCTTAGATTACCATCGCAAATTAAATGTATTAAGTTTAAATTGAAAAAAATAAAAATATATAAACTTTTAATAGTAATTAAATAATATCACACAAGATACATTAAGATCGAATTCTAAAAATTAAGCTTAAGTTTGTGCATATCATATCATAAAGAGACTTAATACTAATGCGTTATAACATCATGAATACTAATAAAATTACTTAAAAATCATATTTTTAAACATTTTTTAAATAATTTATAAAATATAATATTTATTATTCAATCTAAGTTGAAAATGAATCATTTGTCAAAATAAAGATTTTAATAGACTGTCATTACAAATAATTTATCATAGGGTGAAATAAAAAATCAACCAAAATGATTATTTCAAACTGAATCGATCCGAAATTCATTAAAAAGAATAATTTTGGTCAGCTATCATTTCAATATCCAATTGATTGTTAATATAAAATTATAAATTATATATTAATATTAAGAATTAAAAAAAAAAAAAACATCCGCCTCGTAAACATCGGCATAGCCTAACCTAATGCAGAAAATAGTAACGCAGATGCTAATAAACATTAATCCATTAAGCCAATCAAGTGATCAACATGAACCCTTCTTCCCAATTTTCCTCTCAGCTGCTCGCCTCACATCCTTCACGCAGTCTCCCACCAGGCTCGCCTCCCAGTTCCCAGCCTCTCTCGCTACCTCTTGCGGCGCTGTCACTATTACATGCTTAGAGAATCTACATGTTCCCTGAGCATCGCTTCTCAATTAAAACGTCAAAAAATGATCACTGTTATTGAAGCAAACGATGATGAATCTCATTTCGAGATGATATTTAGGGAGCAATTAGAAACTGAAAATAATTATGAAAGTTAATCTGAGACCTGTGAGATTACAGAAAAGGATTCTTACTTACTTGGATGTCTAGTGAATATATAAAATAGTTTTTGCAATAATCATTCATTAAAATCAATCAAACTCTAATGAATGATTATTGCAAGAACTATTTATTAGATATTTTTGTGTTTCCCAATTATTGAGCCTGACTGTACTTGGGCTAGATTAGTGGAAGTAAGCCCATATACATGCATGTCTCATGTGTGATGTAAGCCCATATACATATATGATCCATTCTTTATATGGAATATTACGTGGTTTACTACTTTTGTTTTGCCACAAGTACATGACATTGGTGTTATAATATATGAACTGCGAAGTAACGCCAAGTATAAATAAATTTATTGTCATTTTTATATAATACAATTATTTGTATAATTTCAATTTCAATTATCTTTTATAAAAAATATATTTTATATTATAAAAATAATATATATAAATTTATTTTTCGAATATGAAAAAATTGGTTTTTTATTTATATAAGACAAAATTATCTTATAAAATTAAACCATAATTTATTGTTTTGAGTTTGGCATATATGCTATTTTTCATAATAATAAAAACATTAATTATAGGGATGCCAACGACTGGTTACAAAGTTTTTTAGCCTATGTTGTTATGAAAACTAAAACAACAATGATATTGTAAGAAGATAAGCTCCTTTATTAAAAAAATCAATAAATTGTCATAATAAAATATCATTTTTTAATTTTATTTAAAAACAACTAGTTATTGAGTAATTATTTTAAAGAATTATTCTAAAACATAAAATCATAATTTTTATTATATTTGACAAAATTAGTGGAAATTGTTTTTAGTGTGAAAAATTTATACTTAAAATCTTACATTATATATTTTTTTGTTCAATGAATTTTTAACATAATTTTAAGTATTTATTAACGAATTAAAAAATTAAAAAAATTAAATAATATTTTAAATTATTAAGTTGTCAAAGTGATACAAATTAATATAACATATAATGATATATATTTATTTTTTATATAACATATGATGAAATACATTCTTTAAATTGTATATATATGTTGATGATTGATTATGTATTTTAATTTATTATGGTTATAATATTTAGTAGATTTTGTTGAGATCTAAACTCATTTAATCAGTTTCTAAACGTGTAAATATAATAATTAAAATTGTTAAATTAATATTTTAGTAACAATACTTAAGTTAAATTCTATTATATATATATATATATATGAGTGTATATAATTATTAAAAATTAATAAAATAATAAAAACTAGAAAAAATTAAAATCTTAAAATTAAAATTAAAATAGGTAATAATATTATCATAATAATTTTATTATTACTTCAATAATATGCATAAAAAAATGTAAATTTTATTACTAATATTAATGATAATTAAATGTTGTAAAATTTAAATAAATCATCATCAATGAAATATTTTTATGATAATAATAATCTATATATAATAATATTGCTATTAATTAAAATAAAATAATATCACAACACCGTTGAAATAAAGTTTCAAAAGTACCGATTGAAATATAATTTATATGGTACTTGTTCACTATAATTAAAAAAAAATTAAATTTTACCTTTCTTAAATAACAGAATCGAACTCTATTAAAACTCATGTGTATAAATTTATATAAAAAAAAAAAGGTTCAAAAACTACGTAACATAATATAACAGAAATTAGCAAAACAAAAAGATACATAACATATAAGGAATAGCTTTCGTCTTTTCAGAAAAAAAGTGAAAACATGTTTTTCGTGTTTTAAAAAATTGAAAATATGTATTAATTTTTTTTTTAAATTCATATAATTTTTAAAAATTATAATAAAAAATATTATTTAATTTTAAACAAAAAATAGTTTTTAAATTACTTAACTGAACAAGTTTTAACCTTTTCGATAACATTGTCATGTTACAGCGTCTTTCTTACTATGACTTCCAATTTTTCGATTATTATTATAGCACAACGTTATGAGCTTAAATTTTATCCCTATTCGATTTTATCATTAAGTCAGATCATTTTATCGAAGGTTCACGCTGTCAAGCATCCCATCTCCATTTTTTCTAATAATTAAAAATTTTAAAATAATTAATTTTCATACAATTTTTAATATAATATAAAGCTAAACTTTATATCAGGGATTGAGTAAAAAAAATAAAAAATTCTTAAGAGACAGAATATTAATATTTTTCGTACAATCGACACCACCAAGTAATTTTTTTTTACTTTTTAATTATAAGTCTAAATCTGTTTATAATTAAATTTTAATTTTATAGACAATTTTAAATTTTAAATTGTTTTATAAGTTCGTGTACTTAAGTCGATTTTTATTTAAAATTAATTTTATATGTTGATTTAAATACATTTTAATGTAATATTAAAATTATTTAAAATAAAAAAATAAAATTTATATATAAATATATTTAATTAATTAATTAATAGCATTTTAACATTAAAAATAAAAAATAAAAAATATTAATATAATTTAGATATTAAAGTTTTAAAAAATATTAACAAAATACTTCAATTAAATTAAAAATATTATTAAAATAGTCAAATTATATTATGATATAATATTTATTTATGAATAAAATATATGTATTTAAAACTAAAATTAAAATATTATAAGTCACATATTATTTATCTCTATTGATAAGTAACGTGGATGTATGTGGTAACGAGGAAGTGCTACCTCAATTTTCTAAAAATAATTTTTTAAGTGTAATATTAATCATATATAAATAAATTATATGTATAAAATAGATCTTTATTATAACTAAATTTTAAATTTTAAACTTTTAATATTAAATATATCAATAAAACTTAATAATTTGAATATATTTTTACTGAGATACATAAAACATATTTTTTAATTAAAAATAACTAATATTATTTTTTATTATGTATATAATAACCTCTTGAATATAAATCTTAAATCCAACATTATTGATAAACATATTAAATTAATATAACTTAATATATTTTTATCTTATTATAAACATGAATAGTTAAGTAAACGGTTCTATGACAATATATATCAAATTTTATGGAAGATTTTTTCTTAAAATATATGTATATAATTTATTTTGAGTCAAATTGTTTTTGTTTCATTTTTATTTATCATTCTATATATAACTAATAATCTAAATAATTTTATCATTAAGAAATTTTTTGTCAAGGCTACAAATCTCATGTAGCTCCCTCCTAGCTTTGCCATGTTTCTTGTTTTCGAGCTCCAATAATATTAATAGTTAAATTTTAAATGTTTAATATGTAAGATACATAAAATTATCACTTTGTAGGAAACTATTAGACATATAAAAATAATATTTACTATTTTCTTAATAATTTAAGTTTTTAAAATAATTGTTTTTTCAATAACTTTTAAAACACGAACGTGGCCATGTGTGTAAATTTTTCGCTTGCAGGAGCTCCCTGCATCGTGGGAACACGGAGATTGTTGTCAGTCGCCTCTAGAAGGCTCTCCAATGTGCCTCTAACAAAGATGAAATTTGTCTTCCAATACTTGCCCTTCTTGGAGAAATCGAATATACTCCATCACCACCCATGTCAATTGAAATTTATTTATGAGCTCTCCTCAAGTTAACGTTAGAAAAATTCTCTTATTCATTTTTGTTCTTTTTTGTTTTCTTTCTTATATAAGAGCTAAAAAACCTCTTTTTATTTGCCCAAATTATACACTTTAGGTAACAGGTATGTTATATATATATATATATATATATATATATATATATATATATATATATATATATATATATATCATACATTAAGATTCTTTTCTCATATAAAAAACTATTATAAAATTAGATTCGAACTTAAATAAATAGTTGAGCCACTTGATTTTTCATATATTTTTGGTTGATTTTTCTCGGTCAATAGATTGCACGTCTATGTTGTATTTATCACGTTTACATTAATAGATTGCAGCTGCTTGGATATGGATTCAAAGCTTTCTAATTCACAATTTCATTTTTGGCTTTGGCTTGTCATCATTAAACTTTGCTGCTTTAGTGGGGCCAAGATATACTTGGGAAAGACATAACTTGTAGTAATATATGTACTATCTTTTTATATACATAACATTCATTTATATATATATATATATATAATATATTATATTTATTGATATTTTTGTATATAATATATTATATTTATTTTTATCTATATATATATATATATATATAATTTTGTATAATATCTATCTTTATATATACATTATACATCTATCTATTTTTATATATAACATGTTACATTTACCTCCAATTATAACTATTGGTTAGAGTTTTGATAAGATTTTTGGTTGAAATTTATAGAGTTTCAATGAGTTTGCTTGAGTTCTAATTGGTTTGTTAGAATTTTGGTGTGATCGTCTACTAAGATTCGATGAGGTTGTTGGTGGTAATCGTTAGATATATGGTGGGATTTGCCATTAATATTATTTTATTGAAGTTATGAAGTGATAATATTTTAATATTTTTATTAAATAATTTGATGTAAAATTATGTTTTTTTTATGATAAGTTATTATTACTTAAAAAAAATTGATTAATTTGTTAACAATGAAGTTATTTAGACTAAAAATTAAAGCATTTGAACATGCTATATAAATACAAATATTTAATTAGTGAAGGCTAATATGGAACTAGTTTCATATCTTTTTTTGACGTGAATTTGATTATACATTCTTGTAATTTAGAATAATTAGTTAGTAAATATATGTTTTGTATATTAAAGTAAATTTTATTAATAGGAAAAAAATAATTAATGGAACTAGGTCTAGCTCCTAATATATCCGTACGTCACGCAAAATTTGTATTTTGTAAGACAATAATTGGCGAAATATACGTAAAGAGACAATAGACAAGGGAGGGATTCATAATGCTACGTTATACATAATTAATTAGAATTAATTAATTGGACAATTTGCAAGAATTAACTGACAAATAGATGCTTTGCTCCTGCATAGCAAACAAAAGAGATGTTTGATCGGTTCATCAAACAATTTCCACAATATCCCTTGCTTAAAGATGTAACATGAGAAGCATACAATTAATGAATTTAATGATCGTGTCTTGTGGTCTCTAATTCTTCACAATTTAATATCCCTTGCATGTATGTGTCTACTATAACCAATCAATAAGGTTGACTTTTCGGACAAAACACAAAATATAAGTACTACTTACTAAGCATGAATCAAAATTGTGACTGAATTCGAAATAATTGCGTGTAAAACAGAACCAATGCAACAAATTAATCCTTAATTTAGAGAACCAAATCACTCAACTAAACATGGACTCAAATTCAATAGTTCTGTTACAAAGGGCTAAATGAGAACTCACTTGTCTTCATACATCCAAATGTTACAACATCAAGACAACACTAATAACAATACATGATAATCACAACAGAAGAAATACAACCTAACCATTAGGAGTCCTACCTATTGTATAGTAAGGAAAGCAATCCTGGGTTAAATCCAACATGAAGGTAAGTCTTAGTTGGCTTCGTGGTCATCAAATAGCAAATTAATCTATATGGGTGTCAGCCATGGTTGAGTGAGCCTAGATATCACTCAGTTTTGCATAAAAAATAATTAAGAGAAGAAACACATTAGGGCTGAAAAGAAATCAACAAGAAACCTCACAGTTAGTATGATTAAGGCCTTTAGATTCATCTTCTGGCAATGATGATTTATTCTCTGCAACAGAATTGTTAATGGCCTGCACATGGCTCAGAGAAGAATTGTTCGCAAGGAAGGTGGTAGATGTCATAATGGGCTTTAATCCACCATAACTCCCTTTGATTTCTTCACTTGTTACAGAATGGATGATGGGAGGTGACCCAAAAAAATGTTCGGTTCTATGCTTCTTGGGCTTCTGTTCCAGCTGGTGACCTGGTAGAAAACTGCCCACCACAACCTGACACACACAAAAACAGTAAAGACATGCACCACTTACAAAACATTTATAATGCAGAAGGCAGAATTTATCATGGCATTCACATTGAAGATTATCTATACTCCTTGAGCATGAACATGACTAGACCTCAGTTTTCTCTGTAAATACTTTTTTCTACTACATCCCGCAATGAACATTAAGAATGGAGAATGTTGATAAGGACTCTTTCTCTTTGAGAGAAATGACAACCTGAATTGGACCAGCAGCTACCAACAGACCAGCAAGTCCTCCTCCCAAGACTCTACCATCTGGACCTGCCAAAGAAACGCTCATCCCACCAGATCTGCTTTTTGTTCCGGCATTCTCTGTTGGCATGAAAGACCCTGACAATGAAAGTATCTCAAAACGACCCTGTCAAAATAACAGAAATTGTCAGTTTTTCTTGTATGTAATGCAATTGATAAGTAAAGAAAACTTTTTGAAAATCATGCGACTGGTTGTCAATTGCTAGTAGAGCAATGAGCTTTGCACTTCTTGGTGTGAGTTTTTTTTTTTAAATCATGCAACTCCTTTTAAGCAGAAGATGCTCCTCATCCCTCCTTATCATCTTGCAAGAATATGGATGCTCCAGATCCCCATTAGTGTACATATTGTGAAGTGATTAGTAGCTTTTAAAGAGTTCTTAGAATTTAGCAAATCGCCTATATTAACAAAAAATTTAAACAAAAGCATTTTTTCTAAGTGAATAATTTGACAAAAGCATACATATGTATGCATTACATTAACAAAAAGAGTTCCTTGGTTCCAGCTACATAAATCATGTTAGGGATGATAGAAGGCCAAACCTCATATGTTAAAGTACCCCCAGAAGATGTCGGCTGACGAAGTGTAACATTTGAAATGGTACCATTTGCAGAAAGTATGCAAATGGCTTGGGCTGCTTGTTGAGAGAATGACATAATTTTCATTGTAACATCCTAAGAAACAGAAGCAATATCAGAAATCAGTACATTACAATTTGTAAAGGTGGGCCAAATTTCCTATATTGAAATGATGCAAACTCATCCCTAACAATTATTAAAACAACTGACCCTGTCATCATAAAACATATTATATCACATGCATACAAGAAAATTAACATTAATGTCCCCCTAATGAAGTTCCCTCTAGCCAACTATCTAAACAGCATATCAAATTTAACCAAAAAAAATAGTAATAATAATAATAATTTAATTTGAAAACTGGTAAACATTATTTATAATGCCAGTCAAATTTTGTAGAGCTCATATACACTGAGTAAGCTTAGGACAATTAAGAAAACAAATGAAATAATTGATAGTTTGATATAAACGAACAAGTTACATAAACTCTAAAAAGAAAAATAATCAATTATTTATGTTTTTGCTGTGAAATAAGTAATATATTATCCATTTGAAACAGTATATCAAGATTCAAGATTATTTATTAACTGATGATTGCTCAACAAATGTAGAGAACAGAAAGCTACAACAGGATTGATCAGATTACTTCGATGCTTTTAACCGAAGCCTACCTCACCAGCATTGACAGTGATAACATGAGGCGTGAAATTGGCACCAACGGAGTATGCAATTCTCTCACCTGATGAAAAGAACGATTAAGTTATCATCGACATACAGCAAATGAAAATAAAAATATATAAAAAGCTAAACTAAATACTTTAAGCTTACAAGAATCAAACAATATTTAAACGTGCCAGTCAATGAGAAAATGTGAAAAACAATACTGATCACCTTCAGGTTTTAGGATATTGTACAGTAAAACCTGCAGGGTTTTTTTTTGTTTTTTGTTTTTTCGATTCAGAAAAACTGCAGGTTTGGAGTACTACCTACAAACCAGAGAACTACAAATTTTATTTTTTTTGCTTGATCAACATTACACCTAATCTAAGCCTATGGACCCATGTGAGGGATTTTTTAAAACGACCATCACTACTAGGGAAAATTACAAAGAATGCATCAACTCATCAAGTGAGGCTCGAATTTACAACCTCGCGATTATGAGGCACTAATTTTACAAATAGACTAGTAGGTAATGAGCACCATAAAACTATATCAACCATAGTTAGAGTTCAGCAGTTCAAGGGTAAAGTAGTCAAACTAAATAGAGTAATTGAGCTACTACTATTCGAAGAGACAGAGTCAGCATTTTTCAGAAAAAAGCACCATGTTAGACACTGTCACCCACTAGTGGTGGACTCTATCTATCACCAGATTTCCAGATAAATATCTCTATCACTCTCTTTCCTTGTAAGCTCATACAACCTCGTCTCTTCACATAACGCAAGGTGTATAATAATATTAATCAGAAGAAAAAACATTTCTTTCATTGAATTTCGCAAATCGATTAGACCATAAATTCTCAGATCTGATAAAAGGGGTCCACTACCACACTAATTCCAGCAAACATTCCTTTTAAACCTTACAATATAACACTTAAACCAAAATCCAAAAGATTAATCAGACAACCAAAAAGAGCAGTCACGAATATCTCAATTTTCCAAATACCAACTATTATTGACTAACTAAACTAACAGATCCTGATCTAAAATAAAACACTAAAAAAAAATAACAAACTAATTTAAAATTGCAATATCCAAAATTCAAAACGCTAGGAAATGAAATCGTATATTACCTTGACTCTCATAAAACTCATACTTGTGAGATTTCTTGATTAACTCAGTAGGCTTTCCTCTGCCCTTTTTCCAATTTGGGAAATCTCCGGTGAGGGGAATCGAAGAAGAAATCGGCATCGGCGACAGAGCCAATGGAGCTCCGTCTGGTCCGTATTTCCTTGGCCTACCTCTCTTCTTTTTCATTTCTGTACTTGGCATTGATGCGCTCAACGGCATAGGTGAGGCTTCAGTAGCTAATGGCGCCATAATAGGCTCATCTAATTGGCTAGGGTTAGGATTAGGATTAGGGCTAGGGTTAGAGTTATCGCTTCTTTGTTCAACCCTGAAGCTATCTGGAGCTTCCACATCTCTCACTGCAACCCCGAAATCCGAGCTTTCTTTCTCCTCCATGAATGTATAAACCTTAGACAACAAAATCCCGGCAAAAAAAAAAAAACGTTGGACCCTGAACCCCTAAAACATATCCATCAAAACATAGAGCTTCCCTAAAATTTGATCTTTTTGAGTAGGTTAATCTTGAACTAAATGCAGAACAAAAAGCTCAGAGAAAGCTAGTAAATAAGGAGACGAAAGCTTCACAGTTCCTATATTTCTATGTGAGTTCAACCTTCACCATGAAAAGCATGCACGTAGCTACAATGGCTGACACGAATTTCACCTCAAAAAAATTATGACCTACTTAGCAAGAATTACAAGAAAAATTACAACAAATTTTGGTGATTACGGAAAAAACTTCCGGATGGGAATTTAGGTTTTGCAGGAAAAGTAGAGAAATAAATAAAGTTGAAAATGGAAAACTAAAATAAATTCGTATAAAATATGTAATTAAATATTGGTAAATTTAATTAACAATTAATATTTTAATTGCAAAATTCAAAGTATGAATTTTGGTTAAGAAAATGGTTCACGTCCGTCTTGGAAATTTAATAGAAGTGATTTAATAATAAATGGGTAAATGGGAAAGGATACTAAATTTTAATATGTTAAAAACAGAAATGAATTTAGTAAAAGGAAAAGGTTTCTCTATTTTAAAATTGTCATTTATTTATTTAAAGCTCCATAAAAAATTACAAATAAAGCTGTAAAGCTAACATTAGAGCCACACCAATTTTCCAACTACTGACGATACCTTTGTCTTTTCAGTTAATTAAGTTTGACCGTGGAAAATTTAATTTGAGCTAACTGCCCTCTTCACAAGGAGGGGAAAATTAGTTTTTTTTTTTTTTACATGATATATATATTTAAATCTTATGTCGAAAAAAAAAAAGAGGAGTGCAACTTGGATTGGGTTGGTAATAATAGGGGTTGAAAACCTCTTAAGCAAACAAGAGGGGAAACCTTTCTGCTTCATCCGCTTTGGCACATGTTCATGTCGATTTTCATCACCCTAATAATTACCCGTTATTTTCTTTTTAGGGAGTAAGGGTGTAAAGATAATTTGGACGAGAGAAATTATAAATGATACTATTTAATTTTTTAATTTTAAAAAAATTAAAAAATATATTTTGTTTTTAATTAACCACTTTTTTAAATGTTAAAAAATTAAATAACAACCTTATAAGGTCGTCAATGGATATAAATCACATGATATGATCACTTTTCTCTTCTTTTTAATAGGTATTGCTCATTAAGTCGGTACTAGATAGATTGAGCAACAACTGTTTTAACTTACACCTAATTAAAACCAAATTTTAAAAATTATAATCAAAATTAAACTGAGGCAAATTGCTGATCCAAGTTCAGTACGCACAATTGAGGAAAGCCAATCAGAAGGAATCAGCCACTTACAATTGCTTGCTGAAAAAAATGCATGAGGAACATAGCAAGAAATTTTGATATTGAACGCCATTTGTTTTAGAAGCACAAATCCCACCCTTCTTTCCTCAAACCAGTATTCAATTTCCTCAGTGCTCTCTTCAACGATATTAGCCCCATGAGCCATAAGGTATCGGTGCAGGAGCTGAAGTCATAACAGTCTGCATTGGCACAGCTTTAAGAGTCTTATTCTCGTCGTCCGCAACAATATTAGCCTTCGAGGGAGTGGTGAAAGGAAGTTATTTTTGCATTGTCTCACCGTTGGATGTATTCAGGTCGTCAACACTTGTCTTTGACGATTTACTGGGAGAAATTGGAGAGAATGGTCTCCGCATCTTTGGTGAGTCACTCTTCGGAAGAAGGTTTGCGAATAGGAAGACCAGTGGAATCTAATCCACTTCTACCTCAATGAACATTAAAATGGTAAGAACACATTCATTTCCAAGTAAATATATATCCAGTGTGCGTACCTTTATTTGTCCATTTACGAGAAAAATGTTGTATTAAGGCCCCAGAATCGATGTCTTTTGAGATTGAGCGAAAAAATATCCCAAAGTCGCAGACAAGCTGTCTACCTCCAAAAATTATGTTTCTCCTGTGTTTGAGGGAGTATTTAGAAATGTACCAGTGCATAAAGCTGTAAAACAATCATTCAGGTGGTTTATTAATTGCTCATTTTGTTCGCCTCTGTCACTCTTCCTGCTACTGGGACGTGAATTTTGAGGAGTGGAAGTTTTTGAATCAAATTTTAGAGTTTGTTGTATTGCCCTTCCAGCAGAGACTCTTTTGTTGCTTGCACCTCCTGTTGATATTCTAGAAGATTTTTTAACACTTTGAGGCTTCACTGGACTTGGTTTTGACCTAGCCTCTTGTTCAGCTATGAGCGATCCTTGAAGCTTCTTCTGGTCCTGAAATATAAGATTACATCATGTTAGGGGTCCATGCCATAGTCTAGATAAAGTATAACAATGAAAATTTTCCAAAAATAAGAAGGCAAATTTTCCCCACAAGGAATGTGCTGGCTTTAGTGGAACAACATTCTCTTACCCGTAGCCTACGACGTTCTTGCTCCTTCTCCTGCCGTAATATGTTATACTCTTCAAGCATGCAAAGAAGTTGGTTCTAAACATCATCAAACAAGGAAATATTATTTCAGTTATTCCAAGTTTGAAAATTTTAACAAATAAAGATTAAAGGGACTTTAAACAGATAAGGTAAAAATACTTACACCATCATACGTAAACTCAATGCCTCTTTCCTTCTCCCATGCAACTGTTTTTGAAGTCAATGCATCCATCATAGCTGTAGTAAAACAAAAAACGCTTTAGTGAATATGTGTGGCAGTCACACTATGAGGAGGAATAGCAGAGTGAGAAAGGCGAGGGAAAAAGAAGGGGAAAAAAGGGCATAATCTATAAAATGAAAGTGAAGTATAGCTACTACCAGGACACATTACTAATAAAAGGGACTCAATAGCTCTTACATCTTAAGACACTCCAATGGATCTTTTAGAATTTGATAATCAGAATAGCCAAAAAGAGTTCAAAACCAAAACTCAAATATATTTAAGTCTGCCTATGATAAATGCTTCTAACTAAATACATAGTTTGGACCTGGAAGTTTATTAACCAAAGCACGAACTTTCTCAGCACGCTTAAGAGTAAGATGTGTTCCTCTTCCAGCATTGTACCGGCTTTCATCCTGAACAACCACATATAAAAGGAAAAAAATAACAATTATAAGCAAACTTGTTTAATTATATTTTCAAAGAGTCAACATGACAGTCGATAGCCATTCTAACCTTGTTGTATTCCTCAAGCCAACACTCCTCATCACATGCAGCTAACCACTTATCCACTTTATCCAATATTTCTTTACGGCTAAAAGCTTCCTCTCTGACCTTGGCAATTTGGAGCTCAATATGCTCAAGGATGCAGCAAGGATCCACCACTCCTCCTACATGGATTAGAAATGCACGAACATTCAAGACAAGAAAATATGCATTTCTTCTATTTTATGGACCTTATTTCAACATTAAGTAAAGATTTACCCGACTCTAGAGCTCCAATAGCATATTCCATTGCACTATCTGATTCCAATACTAGATGTGTCTTCCTACATATCTCCTCTAGCTCTGATCTCTTCTTAAAAACAAGTTCCTTCATTTTGCTTGATTTCAACTCTTCCAATCGAGAAACTTCAGCCGCAACCTACACCACATATTCAGTTCCACTTATAGAAAAGGTTTTGTCATCACTTTCTTCAACAATAATACAGGTAGACGACCAAAAATAAAAACAAAACAAAAACAACTAAGATGATCTACACGAATGCATGAATCTCACATGACTAATAAAGTCAGCTGAAAGTGTGTTGGGCTGAGTCACTTCATGTTCTGAAGCAGCTATGTTGCAAGTAACATTTTGAAACATTTGTTGTTCTTCCAGTGGTGTATCCATCAAATTCCATAGCTCCAACATGGTAGTAGCTAGATCTTGTAGCTGCAAAAGTAAAGGATTCATTGGGGATCTCCAAAAAATAATTTACAGATCACAAACTAAAAGTAGAAACAAAGAGATGCTTTTAACCTTTTGCATTCTCTGTATTTTATCTTCTCTAAGTCGTTTTATTGTAACAGCCAACTGTGCAATTGTATTATTACTTAGACTCTTAGATCCTCCACTGTCACCTAAAGTTAGATGAACTTCACTAACTATTTGCTTGAAATCCATGCCAATAACCAAGCAAAGCGAGTTCAATGAGTTCAGGTGCTCATGAATCTCCTTCAGCCGATCACTCTGCAAAAAAAATGAAGGAAAAAATAAGGTCTATGGAAGGGTATTGAACATCTACAATATGAGAATAAGAGAAAATAGTTCAACCTTCTCCTTCTGAAGTGCATGCAACTGTCTGTGCAATTCTTCAAGCTTTCTCAAAGATAGATCAGTTTCATCAACAGTTATAGATGAGATATATCCTGTGGTTTCCTCTATCTCATTTGATATGTTATGCATCTCCTCCAGGACTTTGAGGAATTGGTTTCTACGATCAGATTTCCTTTTCTGCATCTCTTCCAGCTGCGGAAGAATTCTATGGAGCTCTTCCTTTAAGCTTCCCACATTTTGATCAGGCTTCCATAACCACGAATCATATGTATTCAATTGGATTACGGTCTAAAAAACCAAACAAATAATAATGCTTTTGAACGTACAAACTCCTAGAGGATAATATTTTTTAAAATAAAATTGATTACTCTTCAATTTAAAACTTTATAATTTTTCTATCTTAGTTTCATACTAGTAATGATTACCTATGTCAAGAAATTCAGCAGTAATTGGTGACCCTAGAAACTAGAAAAAAAAATCAGCACTTGTTCAAATCGTGGGGATAGGATAGGAACCAATTTTTGACAATAAACTAATTATCTTTTGACAAGCATAAACAACTAATAGGCTCTTTGATCTCACTATATACATTCTACACCAATGAGAAGAAGATAATGCCATTTTTTTCAAGGGACCATTTTTTTTTGGGTAGAATTCCAAGGACAACTGTCTTTTAACATTAAACTCTGCTATCACAGTTCTTGAGAATTTTTAAAACAATTTAGTTAATAAAAAATACCCAAAGATTGGAAGAATAATTATGGATGTTCAGTTTCACATCACATAGAGATTTCCAGCTGGAATCAAAATCATGTGTCGTATTTCCTACCTGCCTGATATGTACAGGTTGCTCCCCCATTGCAGAACAGATGGCTGCTAGTTCTGCTTCAGAATCAGCAATTGCTTGCCTTAGCTGAGCTCTACAGAAATTTGCCTGATCCACCTTTCTTTCGTACACTTTTAGAATCTCCTGCCCAAGTTCAAGCAGCGTTTCATCTCTATCAGATTCAGACTCCCCAACTTCATTCCATATTGTCTGATTTTCAAAATAAGAGCACAATATTAATTTGTATCTTCAGTTAAAAAAATCTTTGTCCAGAAGAGCATGCCAATCTTCACAACAAAAGAAGTTTAGTTAGAACTCAATGAAAAAATAATTGAATATACAAAATGTAAATTCTAAACCATCACTAACGGTTATATGAAAAGTCTCATGGAAAACCTGAAGCTCGTGTAGAAGGGTCCTGCACATTGTTTCCACTTGCTGAAGTGGATCAACTTGGAGATTAGACATATTCAAGGAATTCTACCATCCAACAAAGAATTTTGACTGCAAATCACGCACAAAAGGAAGAACCAATCAAAGAACTATTGTGAAAAGGGAAGAATAAATAGAATGTTTATGGACTGACAGACAAACAATGCAACTCCATCTGTAAAATACAAGGCATCCTCCCTCCTTCACAACCACTAAAGGAAAAGAGTAACTGAGACATCTGCACCGGTTAATAATGTTTGAGCTGCACAAAATGCCAATACTACACCAAAGATGACTAATGTATGCACCTTTTGGAGGTCTCCTTCCATGTAAAAACCATTACTAAAGAGAATTATTTCACAAAAATGTAAAGGACTCAACTCAAAAGCATAGGAGAAGGATTTAAACACGAAATTCGTCATGAAAGACTTAACAATAAATCCATAATAGGTGACTCATTCATTTAACAAGGTGTTTCTTTTCTCAGTTGCAGAATGGAATGAACAGAACCAAAAAACATCACACAAGAGACATTAATTTCTACTAGACTGCAGTTTGTAACTTATACGACATGTAAATTGATGACCACGTGCAGAAAATAAATAATCTAATTATTTTATCTAGATGAACCCTACATGTTCTCAGCTGGGAACATATAAAGTTAGCTACCAATATGACGTTCACAAAACCAATTAAATTGATCTAGAGAGAAAGATAGGAAAAGGAATCCAGGCCAAATCCCTGATCCAACATGAAACCACGATAATTTACTCTAATGAATGATTAACCACAACAAGATTGTTTAAATTTTAATGTTTCTCACCGAATTCTGAGAGAAGATTCAAAATAAATCAAAGTTGTGTAATCCTCATCGTTCACATTCAACGTTAAATCAGATGAAATTAATCTAAATCACAGGGATCGTAAGCAACGAATGAGCTAAAAGGACTCAATTCAACCGGGTAAAAAGCTGAAAACAGGATACAAAAAATGGGAGGAAGAATTCGGCGAATCAAACATGTGAAACTGCGAATGCCTCCTTAAATTGATGTATCCTTTTTTTCCATGCGTCAAAGAAGTTGGAAAATCTATAATTAGAAATTTCCATCATTTTGTTAATTCCTAGCACTTTTTCCGCCAACCAAGTAGCTAATTGGAACTTAGAGCAAAAAACAGAGAATAATAAGGCGAGGAGGGATCCTGAGACAAACCTGACAAGACGATATGTTGAGCAGCAGAGGGTAAGAATTTCTTGAGAAAATTCAAAAACTCAAAACTCACAACTATTACACGCATTTTTTTTTTAAAAAAGAAGATATAATAAGGAGACCATTCAAAGCAGGATCTTGTAACTCGACATTTCATTGCCCTAAACATACTCAGGCTAGACTGCACGTATAGTTGTGTTGTTCTTCCTCAATGGTTTGCTATTTTTATCGTCATTCGCTTACATGGGACGAAGTCATTCGCTTACATGTGACGAAATCATTCGCTTACTGGGTAGTCATTACAGTCGTTTTCTGCAACCAAAACGTAAAATGTTTAGTGCAAAAACAATCGTAATGGTCAGGCGAATAGGCCGTGCGAACAATAGGAATTCCTCTGCTACATAGTTTGGATGATGTATCAAGTGCACCGAGTATCATCTCAATAGTGGAATAATGTATCTTCCTAATATGCATATTATAACCTAATGACTCTAAGAGCTAACATAATGACATCACTTGACGGACTAAAAACATGTTAATCAGCATGTGATCACTTTGCATCCAACCCATAGTTCCTAAAACTTGAATGATTGTTATCATAATCGTCGCTTACAATTACCATCAATCTTACATTAATATCTTGTTAAATAACACATGACTTCTGGTGTGACATTGATGCATTGTCCATGTCATGATAGAATAACGTTAATGAAAAATATTATTATTATTTTTGGTTTATATGCATATTCCATCACCCCTTAATGGAGATTCAGTGCACATATTTTTTTCTTCCTACAATGTAACAAATATATATCAAATGTGTAGTTGTGGGTTGCCTCGATCCACATCCGTGTGTAACTGACTCTTTGTTAGTTCTGGTACAATTTTCTTTTTTTTTTAAACAGGATAACTTTGTTGCATTATGCACTTTCATGATTGTTCCTAGCTATTTTTTGATATGTTCATTCTTTACACACGGATGAAGATGAAAAATAAGGACAATAGAGGGCATCTCTAACCCACTGTAACAATTTGATATAAATTTAGCATCATGTTGATACAAAATTTGTATTATATTTTTTTGTTATCTTTCATCCACGACAGTAAATATTACATTAAAAATATATTTTTTTAACAGAATAAAATATTCATTTTATTTATTTTTAATTTCTTAACAATTATTATATTAAATTAATTAATTAATAATAATAAATTTAAAAATTATATTCTTAACATAAAAATTAAAAATTAACTAACTAAAGTATTATGTTTATTACGTGAACTAAATATTACATTTAATTGAAAAAAACACAATTAAAAGTACATATCAATGGACATTAATTTTGAATTATTATATATTGATCCTACAAATGTTTAATCGATGCATTTTGAAGTATAATATGAGTCTTTTTATCTTTTATTTGTTTATATTGAATAAAAAATTCTTAAAATTGAGTATTTTTTTTTAATTTAAAAAAAAAAATTCTATTCAAATATTTGAATTTCATAAATGATTCGAAATCATGTGAGTTTATTTGAGATAAACAAGTCATAATTATGCAAAAAATATATCAAAAACAAGAACATAGATCTCAACAACAACAAGAAGGATTTTAAGGTCAAAACTGAATATCTCAAAATAGTTCATATATTTTTTCAATACTTTGATAATCTTGAGGATTCAAAAATTATTTTTCTATTACTAAATCGTTGTTTTACAAGGATATATTCAAATAAAATTTTGTAGATTTTAATGGATTTTAAAATTTAGATGTTTTTAATTAAGATTTTTTAAAATTTTATAAAAATCAATACAAATTTAGGTTTATTCAATTACTATTTTTTAAAATATTTACAAAATTATTAAGATATTCAAAATATCAATGATTTTTTAAAAACTTTACTTATTCAAAGATTTTTGAGAATTTTAAACATTTTTTATATATAAATAAAATATACTACCAATAACAACTTTTTCTATGAGATTTTCGGAGACTTTTTGTTTTACAGAAACTCTTTTCACTTTCTTTTTTCTTTTTATTTCATTCTTTTTTCTTTCTCTCTCTCTTTTTTTTCCCACTTTTGACACGTTCTCCTTATTTTTTATTTTTACCACATCAAATTCAATATTGATAAAATATATATTAATTTACGATTAATTATATTTTTTATAATTTCTAAATAATAACTTTAAAATAATAATTTTCTTTGGTTATTAGAGAAGAGTGATCTCATAATAATAATTTTTATTATAAATTAAATTAATTACGTCATTTTTAATATTTATTTTTATACAAATTTTATATATTTTCGTAACTTAAAAAGAATATAAATTTTATTAAATTTTAAATAAAATACTTAATAACGTATTGAGTATTTTTGATAATTATAAATAGTTTGTTAAAAAATTATAAAATAATTAAAGTACATTGAAAAGGAGTGAATATAATAAAAATTTAAAATATATTAAGTTTTATAAAAATCTTTAGAATATAATCTCTACTATTAAATTTAATAAAATATATGCTAAAGTCTTTAAAAATTTATTAAAATATGTTAATTTTTTAGAATTTAAAATGTGTTAATGTGTATCTAAATTTTAATTGAATATTTAAATGTTCAAAGTATATTATAAAGTCTATTAAATAATATTATATTATATTTTTAGCTCTCGTTATATTTAGTAATTTTCTAATGGTTTTGTATCATATAATTAATTTTAATTTATTATATATAATAAAAATTAAAATATTATTAAATTATAAGAAAATATAATTATAACAAATTTTAGTCAAAGATATATAATTAAGATAAAATATCAACTCAAATAAAATTTTTAGATTTTTTTTATCTTTTATTTAAAAAAAGTACGTGAATAGTATTACACCAAATAAGCAGTGTTGCACAATACTCTTCGATGCATTATATTTTGTGCAATATTTAGTGATTCTTTGAAATAACCTTTAGTGCTAAAAATTATACTATTTGGATGCAATAGTATATAGTTGGAGATGGTGTCATATCCTACTTGGGGTTTGGTAAAGATGCCTTGGATTTTAGATTTTACAATAATTGTATATTTTTCTATCCATTAAGTTAACTTCTTTGAAATTAAAATATTTATAATTTTTATGAAACGTTGATAATGTATCAAAACTTAGGGGATTATTTCCAAAAATATGTTAGTATTCCCTTAAAAAAATAAAATGAACACTAAAAAAAAATACAAATAGAATAAAATAATGTCCTTTTAATGAGATAAAAACTCACATTTTGAAATGATTTTAAAATTGACGTCACACGTTGATTAAATATAATATTATAATAAAATCTATAAATATTATAAATATTTCTACTAATTAAATTAATATTTTAATATTAAAATATCAAAAATTGTTATAAACTTTGACATTTTTTACTCAGCCTAACGATCTTTAAAATAGGATACCATAATTCTACTACTCTAATTTTTTTAAAGCAACACTTATGACCATTTTTTATTAAATAAAGTAAATATTATAAAAATGAGATTCAAAATTGTATTCACGTTGGTAATAATACGGAATTATACCACCTAAACTATAATTAAATCCTATATAAAATTTAAGCCATATCACCTAAACTATAATTAAATCCTATATAAAATTTAAGCCATATCACCTAAACTATAATTAAATCCTATGAAAAATTTGATTCTACCATTCTAACTTTGGAAGTTAGAGCTTGCAATTTTAATTGATACTTGTAACGATATTAACATAATAATTTGTATTATTATTATCATAAAGATGAATGAAATATTCATTTTACATATAGTATTAATTACATCTCAATGTTACTATTATTAGATAAAATTATTCCTAATAAAATATTTTTATAAATAATAATTTTAATTATGATAATATTATTAACGTAGTTTTAACAAAAATAAAAATACCTCTTTTTCTAAAATTGTTATTAACAAAGATTAGAAATTCAAGACTTGAACCAATGGTTCGAGAGGAAATGGCAAAAAGATAAGTATTCGCATTAAATAATTGCTTAATTACGGTAGTAAATTTTAGATCTATATATCTTGTGATAAAAATATTGAATATTGTAAGATAAATTATTTATAAATGATTAAATAATATAAATTTTCATCGTATAATTGTGCACTTTAGTGAGCGTAGAATTTAGAGATTCTATGATGTATCAAAATTAAGTGAAGTGATATTCAAATATATTTAATAATCTTATTATAATGTAATAAATTATGATAATTAATCTTATATTTTTAGTTAAATTTTTCAATATTGTTGAAAAATCAATATTACAAGTCGGGTTACATGGTGTTAATTTGATGCATGTAAGTGTGGTTCGGCAAAGTTGAACCTATGATAAAAAAAATTACCATGGTTTGTGTCATTTCATTGAATGGCAAAATTATTAGTGTCAAAAACAGAGACGACGTATACAACTACAAAGGTGAAAAACAAAAGGAAAAATAAAATAAAAAAAATGACGGTCATTGTGCAACTATCAGCTTTATCTGTTCCTAAGTAGAATTTCTATTCATTTGGACCCATTTTAATACAAATACCACAAATAATTTCCCCATTCAAATTTAAAATTTTTATCAAAGAAATTCAAATTTAAAAGGGTATGTATGTTGAAGTTTTTTTTAATTATGATATATAGAGTGATAATTATATAAAAGGGTCAAAAAGTGGTGTAAAACATTATTTGAAACTTCATAGATGGCTTTTATTAATAATAATAAAAATTGTTAACAAATCATTTTTTGTTGTCAATAATCAATTATTGAAGTATTAGCAAATATTAAGCAAATATGAAACATAAAATTATCCTATTTTTAACTTTTAAATCATATTTACTTTTATCACTTAACCTCAACTATAAGCTGTCACTATTATAATATCTCAAAACCGGCAGACTTGAGACCCTAAAGAAAACAAATATAAGGGCCTCAAGTGAAAATAAAAAGAATTGATGGGTCTTTATTGCTAGAATAGAGAAAGAAAGAAAGAAAAAAAGGTGAATAAGCTAGGCGCGTGATAGGCCTTGAGCACGTGGAAGTGAGTGAGTAATTTGGTCTGGCATGGACATAGAATGATAATGATACACGTGCAGATTAGTTAATCTCTTAATGACCAAATGGTATAAAAAGATAAAGAGGTAAAAGGAAAGAGCATTATGAATTGAACTTATCGGCTTAGTCTCAGACTCTTGGGGGGTGGGGAGGGTGGGATGTTTCTAAACTGATTGTGTCTTGGGACCAATACCTCTAATGAATGTCAAGCAAAAGTGAAACATTGCCCCTTCAACTCTGATCATGGATAAGAGCCCTTAGTTATGCGCATTCTAGTTTGCATTTGCAATGTTAATTAATTTTCTTCTTCACCGATTACAAAAATATATGTTATTTCTAAATATATATATATATATATATATATATATATATTAATTTATTACATTCATCTCTATTTCTAATGTTTTTTTATTTAATTTCTTTAGAATTGATGTTTTTGACATGCTACAAAAAACCACTATAAGAGGCATTAATTTCTAAAAGCACTAGAAGTGGAATCTTTGGTAATTCGCACTTAGGTCTCTATCAAGAAAGGGAAAGAGAAGCCAAATGAGTGTGTTTCACATGAAAAGAGAACCTTTCCTTTTGTTTTCTTTTCTCAAATGCCACTTTGAAATTCTCTTTCTATGGCTCCAAAAGGCTTTATAAATTCTTAGCTTAGCCGTAGTGGCCCTGCCTCACCAACTACTCACACAGTCATACTCACCTGAGTCAACTCGACTGTTCCAATCTATAAGGCATAGTGGTAGGTCATGTCACGTCCTACCTCACCAAATTAAATAGACACCTCCTCTAATTTTTCCCTTTTTGATTATGTGATCAAAGAGCACTTTGATTCCAATTTTGCTAATGAAAATGACCCAATTGCTGCTATATTAATGCTCCTATGACACGACCCTTCGTTTCTCTAAAGATGAAAGTGAAATTTAGGACTTTAAACACATATTGAGGTAGAGATGTAAATTGTATTTTATATTTATCATTTAATATTTATAATTTTAAACTATCTCATTAAATTTACATATTTATACTAATATGAGTATCGATTGTGATAATTTTTTTTCTTCTATAAAATAGACTATTTATATATTTTTATTATAATAATAACAAAATGATGTTATTTTTTTATTGTTTTCACAATATATTTATTACATTTTAAAACTATCAAAAATATATTTCATCTTTAATACAGCTTTATATGACAATTAAAATTCATTAAAAGTATTTTTGATTCTTTTTAAAATTAACAATAGATATGTTAAAAAAACAACAAAATAAACTGTGTCGATAACCACACCCAAACAAAATTAACTCTAAAATATTAATAAAAAGTTTATATAAAACAATCAAATGTCTGCTTGTTTAGTCCGTTTGCTCTAAGCAAACTATACATGGCCACTAAATATATAGTGAAAATAGGTCTCTATATCATTATCCATAGACTCAGAACATGACATTCTCTTATTTTTCATGATCGATAGTTTGCTCGCCGCAGCCGCAAAGAAAGCCAGCGTGCTCTATATCTAGTCCCTCGCATGCACGGTGGGAAATGTATTAATTGATTGTGATTTTTTTAAAATAAATATTTCTTTATGTTATAAGTTTTTATACAACTACAACTAATTTGAGTATGATTTAATTTTTTCAACTGAATTAACACATTAGTTGTGATAATATTTGTGATAAATATATTTTTTATATTCTTGAATCAAATATTTATAATATCATTTTTATTTTAAAATAATATTAATATTTAATTTATAACATATTTAGGTCATGTTTTATAATTATTTTAATTTTCAATTTCACAATTTTATACAATAAAAAAAACTTAGTTTTGATATTAAATTTTAAATTTTTAAATTTTTTTAAGAAAAAAAAAAAGAAAAACTGCCTGATAATTAATTTTTATTTTCAAGTTTGACATGTTGCACATTTGAAAAATAATTTATATATTAAATTTTCTATTTTCTATTTTTAAACTCTAAAATTATTTTTAAAGCAATTTTTGATAAATTTTTTTATTGAATCTGAACTCTTTAATCTTTTTAAATAAGATTATGAGTGAAGAATTAAAATAACAGAAATTCAATTTTAACATTGATTTATTTAATTTTAAAACTTAAACTTAAAATAAATTTTAAGACTTACCTAATTTCAAATTTTAAAAGTTAAAGAGTTAAAACTTGTGCTGAAAGTTGTTACGAAACATAGCTTTGATAGTTATTACTTGAAAGGACGAGCACAAAGGGAATATCATATATGGCATAGTAAAAAGAGTAATGTCATGAATCATATTATTTAAATTTTATTAAGTATTAATATTATTTAAAATTAAATTATTTTTGTAATTTTGAAAATACGATAAATATAAAATTAAATAATATTTAATATTATTTCTAATGTAACATTTCATGGATAAGAAAATCCCAACAAGCTATTAAAAATCCTTATTCCTTTTCCTTTGAACTTTCACGTTATGAGAAACGGAAATTAAACCATCTTAAACTTATTAGAAGTCAATGATCATCTTATTGAAATATTAAGGGTTTGTTTGAACATATAATTTAAAAATTATTTTTTAAAATTATTTTCGAATCATAACTTCAAAACAATTTTTATAGTTTTAAACATAATGAAATGTTTGTCAATATTTTAAAAAACTACTTTTAAAAACAAAAAGAATAGTTATATTATTGATTAATTAATATAATAAGTATAACAATTTAGTGATTATAATAATTACAATTTGATGAATATTATTAAAAAGAAAAAAAAAACTAAAAGCTTTGATGATTATAATAATTTTTTGTCAATATTATTAAAAAGAAAAAATAAAAAATAAAAGCTGCAAAGGTGTAGAAAAATTTAAACCGAATTATAAAAAAAAAGGCTAATTTTATGCATGTTTGCAATTTTATTAAGAACAATAAAAACATGTTAAAGCTATTTTTAGTTTTTCGTTTTCTAAAACATATTATTCTATAAAATAATAATTTAAAAATAATGGTTAAACACATTATTGTTTTTAAAATCAAGTTTTTTGTTTTTAAGTAAAGAAAACAGCTTTTAAATCATTCGGTCAAAAAGACCTTAAAATGCTCGATTTTTTTTTCAATAAAAATAAGATTGCATGCAGGGTGCTAAAGAACACCCACACAACCTCCTTATTTTTTAAATATCATCTGACCGATTGCTAGTAGGTTACGACTCAATTTGTACGGAGGAAGATGAGTTTATCGCTCAAATCGATAACCTTCCGTCTATAAGACAACAATATTACTAGCATTTAACCCAAACTAGCTAGTTAGATTGCGTTTTAAGTCGGTGAGTGTTTTGAATTTTGAATTATTAATAATTGTATATTAATATGTCAATAAATTTGTAGCTAAATGAAATATAATTTATTTGAATTTATAAAATATATTTATTTTTAGTATAAATTATGAACATGTACCAATAGTATATATATATATATATAATTGGCATATTTCTCAATTAATTTTGTCGGCCGAGAATCTTAGATCTTCTCGAGTTTTGAGATCAAGCATTAATTGGTAACTTTTTTTCTTGAAAAAGCTATTAATTGGTACATTGCATTAATAACAAAAGACATGCTCAAATCCATATCTAAACTACAAATATTATACAACGATTTATTTGTTTGACCAAAATTAATCATATTTATATAAACAATATTGATCACCAGATTTAGATTTACGATATGGAGTTTAGCCACTTTCTATTGCATACATAACAAAAATACTATTTGTAATTTTTTTGTTTTCCCCTCTAAGTAAGTTGGATCACTATAAGCTGTGAAATAGTAACTTGTAAAGGGGTAAAAGTTTTTGGGTGAAGTAGAATTTTCCTGCACTGATTTTATTACTTATAAAACTTTGGTATCTTAATAAAAAAAATTATTTTTTTATATTTAAATTAATCTAAATTTAACTGTATTAATCAAAATTAACTGTTAAAAAATTATTTTTGATATTATTTAGTTCATGAATATATTTATTTAATATATTATCTTTAAATTTATACTAAAAATTTTAAATATGAAAAATTACATAATTTTTTTATTAAAAAACTAAAATAGGAAAAGTAATAAAGTTTAATACCACCTCAAAGTTTTTTAATAGCAACTTGGGAAATACTTATTCCTTTAAACAGACGAGACGAGACGAGAGGAGAGGAGAGGAGAGGAGAGGAGAGGAGAGGAGCTCTTGGATCAAGATATGGAGATCATGTAAGATCGATGGGGTTTTGTGACTGTTTACTCATCCTCCGACAAGTAAACAGGCGAAGTCGTTTATGCCTTTCTATTCGTAGGCAAAGGCAAAAGCAAAAGCAATAGAAAAAGGTTAAAGAAACTTTTGATAGCATCATGTAATAAAATTTCACTCATAATGAATTCAGTCACTTAAAATTTAGTTTTTTTTTTTTTGGAAAATTAAAAAATTGCATGTGTTATCATGTATCTCCCACTCTTAAGGCCTTGACTATATTTTATATACTCCACTATCGTCTTAGTAACCATGTGATATGAATCAATAACCTAGTGGGAGCTTGCTTAACTTATTTCTAATTTTGATCAAATATTTTAAACAACACCACTATGTATTACAAAAAGATGATAAATACAACTGAATTGTTGATGTTTTATTTGATACAATTTTATATTTAATTATATTATATTATTTAAAATAAATCATAATTTTACAATTATTTAAAAATATATGAAAATTCTATTTATCACAAATAATACTGCGTTTTATTATTAATAAATATAATCGATACATATAATTATATTTAATAAAAAATTATCATGTTAATTAAATTATGATATAATAAAAAATATACCAAAATTTTATATATACTAAAATTATAATAAATAAACTTTTTCAAAATATACGAACCTTTACAACGAGTGCCATCAATTACTACTCTAATCTAATAGCAAGCTAAAACATATGTGAATTATATATCTTTATAATTTCATATGCATGCTAATAATTTCATGTGTCAACCCATGCATGCTATTCAAAGTCAACGATGGCCCCTTGGTCAAAATATTCAGAACGCTGCTCGCTACAATATCTTTCAAATCGTGAAAGGCTCCTGCACCCACTTGGGTTTACCACGGCATTCCATCGTATAATTATCTTTATGTTCATGTTATATATTTCTATTCAAATCACAGTGGCAAAAAAGTAAGATAATATAATTAAACAATAAATGTGAATATTCTAGCGAAAATCATGATGGGTCATGGGTTTAAGCGTACTTAAAGCTTTTAAATTCCAAGAAAAATTGAAAATATATATCCAAATGCAAATTAACATAAACAAAGTGGTTTTAAATCCCACATCCACAAAATTAAGGAAAATGCTAAGAAAAATACTGAATTTTAGAGTAGTATTTCATATCACGAATCTGTTAGGACATATTTTTTAATAATAATCAATAAAAAATTTATTAAATAAAAAGTAAAATTATACTTTAAACTAATAACTAAAATTAATAAATTATTATAACATTAATAATTATGTGAGTAAATGTATATAAGCATTAAACAATTTATAGTACAATTCACTTTAACATTTAACTAAAATAATTAGAATAATAATTGTTTGATAATAATAAACATTAAAACTTAATTGTAATGATTCATAAGATAAATAAGAAACTCTCTCATTAAAAACTCAACCAAAACAAACAAACAAAATAACAAATTATCTATTTTTAAATATGAAAAAACATAACACCTATAAATTTTTAAACAAATTAAAATTATAAAACAATAAAAAAAAGCACGAAAAAATCCACGCACTTAATTGAAAACAACCACCAGTGTTGAAGGAGACAACTCACCCAACTATCATATTTTTTAAAATTTTATTTTTTTAATAATATAAGATATTTGAGATACCAATATATTAATTAAAGTATCTCTAATATATAATTTTCACTTTTAAAGGATTTAAATTCTTAATACAAACTCGAGGTGAAACTATAAGAATTATTATGCATGAATATACATTCGTTTGAAAAATTTTAGATTCTAGAATTATTTTAAGTTTTCTATAGAGATGGTAGCAAGTGGATATCATGTTTTTATAATTTGTATAATTATGTATTTGTATCAATTATTATGAATAAATATTAAAATATGAAAAATGGAAACCAAAAATTGAAGGATTTATAATATTCTCTCACGTGTATGTCGAGTGTCTTCCTTCTAGTTGATTTTAATTTTTAAATTGATACTTTGATGTGTTTACAAAAATTAGAACTGATGTTTATTATATGTTATTTTTATCTTCAAACAAGTTTTTTTTCTTCACTATTTTGTCAAATAAAATTCATACTTATTTTTATATTTATATTATTTATGTTATAACATGTATTAATATAATATAAAAATGAATTATTTTTAAAAATTTTAAAATAATTTGAACTCATACATTATATAATATAAAATATACGAGTACAAAATTAATTAAAAGAAGAAAAATCTTTATACCTTAAATTGAAAAATGTTCTCAACTTAGGTTACATGGATAAACAAAGGGACTTGCTTTTATGATTCAAATATTATCTTGTGTAAACTAAAATGTAGATCTATCTTAATTTGTGATGAATAGAGGCGTCAAAAACAGAAATAGATAGAAGTAATTAATCTTGGATGAGACAATATGCATAACATTTAAGTATTTAATCAAAAAATTGTTTTTCATGACTATAAATTATATACTGTTTATTTATCTATTTTTGGATAGCTTTATATTCTCTTAAAACATAATTTGATTATTTTTCAGCTAAAATATTTAAAATATGTGAGGTAATCTGTCTTTTTAAGTCAACTCTTGTCATGAGTCATGACTAAATATATATATATATATATATATATATATATATATATATATATATATATATATATATATAAGGCAATATTTAATTTATAGGCATCTAGACTCTTTCTATCTATCTAAGTGGAGCCAACTTAGATAAAGTTTTTTTTTGTTGTTGAAATAATAAGCATCTATTTTAAACTTAAAAATTAAGAATTTAATTTTTAATTTTTAATTGAGAACACTACAATCTGATTAATTAAAATATCAATGAATGAGCAAAAAAGTTTTCTTCTTTTTTCACTTTGCTAAAAGTAGACAGTTATTTAGAATCTTATAATAAAGTTTATGCTTAATTACAGCTCAATAGTACTCTATTTTCTACCAAATGCTTGCAAACCATACCATACTTTTCTAAGGTTTCTTTTATTCTTTTAACGCTCAAGTCTTATGCAATTTTGTTTATAATTAATTGGGTTAATTGAATTTTTTAACTATGGTGATAATTATAAAAATACTATTAAATTTAAAAATGATATAAAACTACCATGGACGTTAAATTGTCAAAAGCCGAACAGAAATTTGTTACTTATGTGACTTTTTTGGTAAATTTTTGATAAATACCCTTAACGTTTTTAAAAAAACTACAATATCTTTAAGATTGAAGATATTTTCAAAAATATCCTTATTATTTACTAAAAGCATAAAAAAGTCGTAAAAAAATCACATCAATATTTGAAAAAATCTTTTCTACTCCTACCTATATAGTTTTTTAAATATTACCGTTCAGAATATTATCGCAAATAACCTTGAGGTTTTGTTTTTTTTCAAAAATACCCTTGCTATAATAATTAATTTAACTTTATTAAAAATACCCTTGTTATAATAATTAATTTAACTTCATCAAAAATAACTCTACTACAATAATTAATTTAACTTCATCAAAAATGTCTCTGTTACAATATTTAATTTATCTTCATAAAAAATATCTCTACTTCTCAATAACACAATATAAAAATTTTCCAAAAATACCCGTGAAGATAAATTAAGTTAACAAAGCACACAATATCAAGTTAAATATATTTGGAAAATATTTTATATCGTGTTATTTAGAAGTAGGGGTATAGTAGGGACATTTTTGATGAAATTAAATTAATTATTATAACAGAGATATTTTTGATAAAGTTAAATTAATTATTATAGCAGAGGTATTTTTAAAGAAAAAAAAAACATCAAGGGTATTTACGATAATATTCAAAAAACTATATAAGTAGGGGTAAAAAAGAATTTTTTTGATATTGAAAAATTTCACAACTTTTTTATGCTTGTGTTAAATAATAAGAGTATTTTTGAAGATACCTTAAACATCAAGGATATTGTAGTTTTTTTTAAACATTAAGGATATTTTTGAAGATATTGAAAACCTCGGAGGTATTTTTGATTTTTTTTTCACGGAAGTGATATATGTATAAGGGTTAAATTACTATTTTACCCTTAATATTAAACGGAAATATAACGCTGATAACGTTCATGGATATTTTTTATATTAATTAAAACTTAGGAATAATTTTAAAGAAATACAAAAATTCAGTGATATTTGTGATAATAATTCAGAATTTGGTGATAATTACTCCCATCCATATTAAAATATGCATTTAAGCTGGATAATATATATATATATATATATATTCATACATTTTTAAAAAGTTAAGTTCCTTTCAATACTTCATGTAAAATCAAAAGATGGAACTACACTATTTTTTTTTAAGTTAAGTTTCACTTAAAAATAAGTAGATCAAAATGTTTATTTTAAAAAATTACTTAATGTGTATGAATACTTAAAAAAAAGCATATTCAATTATATTTTACAAAAAGAAATATTTGAGTACTCTTAAAGCCCTTCATCAATTTTTTTTATAAATATCATCATTTTTAATAAGGTTTTTTTAATAAGGTTTTGTTGGATAACGATTATGATTTATGATTCATAATTAAATAATTAATTTTACGATTTATTATTTTTTTATAAAATAATCATCAATATATTTAGTAATAATTTTTATTTAGTGATTTTCAAAAAATAAAATAAAAAATAACTTACAAGTTATTTAACAATCCTTTATTTAAAAAAAACTTAAAATATAAAAAAATTGTTATTGTTTACAAATTTTATTTTTTTAATCATTCTATTCAAATACTTATAAATACAAAAATTGTAAGATTTAGTTTATTATCTAAAAAATGTTTGATAAAAATGAAAAAAAAACAAAAATCTTATTTTTAAATATTTATTAATCGTCTCATATTATGTTAGTGATTTCTTAAAAAAAATCAAAATCAAAATCAAAAATCGTTACAACATATAAAAATTACTTCAAAAAATCAAAAATTAAAATCGTTATTAAACAAATCTTAAATAATCCTATAATCATTTTAATATTTATTTTTAAAATAACCCTATTATTCCAATTATTTCAATATTTATGCTTCAACTTTACATCAGTATAATATTGATCTATAATTAATGCATATTGTATTTTAAAAAGAGTGTATAATTTCATAATAATCAAAAAGAGTATAATTGAGAATGATTTTTTCCCCATCAACTGAAGCTTCTACTTAAGATATATTATTCATTGTTTATAGTAAGGGTAATACTTTTTTTCTAATTTTATTGATGGTTCTCTTAATAAGTAGTGAATAGTTATATTTAAAAAAAATAGTATATTTATCTAACTTAAAGTATCAAGTAGCAATACTCCAAAGCAAATTAATACACAAATTTACATTCATTTATACTACTAACATTAATTATAATGCGTGTTAAATAACTGTAAAGATATATAAAAGTTAATTCATTTTAAAAAAAGATTATATATATGCTTTTGTCATTTCTCTGGTATGAAAATACTAAAGGAATTCTTTAAGTACAGATATGATACACGCGCAACAATTGCATGTGGGTTTAACAATCATATCTAAACAATCCCTATTCTCTCCCTCTCTGCTTGCTCTGGTTTTTTCTTATTAGACTATTCGTAACGCTTCAAACATCCCACGAGCTCAACACCTACGTCTTCTACTTCCTCTTTTTATCCTCATCACTCTGAAACTCTTTCTTCAATTATTTATCTCTTGCCATTTTCTTTCTTTTGAAGCAACCCTCATCTTTATTCGCTCCATTAAAAATTATATTGTTTTAATTAGCTCTTCTTCTTGCTGTAATATAATCATAATGGCTCTTGAGACATGGCTTGTCAAGGTGAAGACAGCTCTAACAAACAGTTTTGATTCAGTTAAAACCTCTGCTCCTCACCCAAAGCCTTTAAATAAATCCAAAGTCGAGATTTTGGCTTTTGAAATCGCTGGCCTTATGTTAAAGTTTCTTCATTTATGGCAATCTCTGTCTGATAACAACATGGTTCGTCTTCGAAACGAGTCAATCTCTCTTGAAGGAGTACGAAAGATCATCTCCAATGACCAAGTTTTCCTTCTCTGCCTTGCCTGCTCAGAGATTGTCGAAAACCTTCGTCTTCTTGCCAAATCAGTTTCTAGAATAAGCAAAAAATGCGAGGACCCAACTCTGCGAAACTTCGATCGACTGTTCAATGAGTTTGCCAATTCGGGTCATGATCTTCATCATTGGGTTCTAAGTTCCAAAGACATGGAAGTTAAAAACAAGAAGGTGGATCGATACGTCACAGTTACGGCCACTCTTTATAGAGAAATGGATGAGCTTTCTGTAATGGAAAGTGCGTTAAGAAAATTAACTTTACAGTCTACCGAACACTACGAACCATCATCATCATCATCATCATCAAGCAAAGAGCAGAAAATTATAGATCTTCAACAGAAAATTGTGTGGCAGAGACAAGAGGTAAAGTATTTAAAAGAGAGATCTTTATGGAATCGAAGCTTCGATACAGTCACTTCAATTCTTGTACGATCCATTTTCACCATTCTAGCAAGGACAAAACTTGTTTTTGGCATAGGACAATATTACCCAGTACCTTCTTTACCTCGTAGTCTCTCTGCTTCTGCAACTGTTCATCCAAATTCTGATCAAAACCCATCTACTACTCCATCCCATTTTGTTTCTGGGCCATTGAAAGCCACAAATCATGTACTCGGAGAGGCAAAATTAGAATCCATTAATGGGTTCTTTGAGTCCAACACAAAGCTTTTGAAGCCTCCAACAAGCACATTAGGAGCATCGGGTCTGGCAATTCACTATGCCAATTTGATCATTGTGATGGAAAAAATGATAAAGTCACCACAATTGGTTGGAGTTGATGCAAGAGACGATCTTTATTCGATGTTACCAAATAGTGTAAGATGTTCATTGAGAGCTAGATTGAAAGGAGTCGGGTTCTCGGCGAGTGATCCAGTTTTGGCCGGAGAGTGGAGGGTTGCTTTAGTGAAGATATTGGGTTGGCTATCTCCATTGGCACATAATATGATAAAGTGGCAAAACGAAAGGAGCTTTGAGCAGCAAAATTTGGTACCCAAAACGAATGTTCTGCTTTTGCAGACTCTGTTTTTCGCCAACAAGGACAAGACTGAAGCTGCCATAACTGAATTGCTTGTTGGGTTGAATTATATTTGGAGGTTTGAGAGAGAAATGACTGCTAAAGCCTTGTTTGAATGCAACAACTTACTTAATTTGCAGAATTCGAGTTAAGGTTCGATCGTCAGAAGGAATTTTTTTATTTTTTTTCCTCGTTATTATTATCTATTAGTTTTTTTTTGTCCCCCTTTAATCATTCCTCTGAAACCTTATCGTGGTTGATTTTGAATCAAACTGAGTTTCAGATCTTTGGGTGTTTGTAATTTGGAGGTACCCAGATCTGTTTATGTTAAACAGTAGGCTTTGATTGTTGTAAATGATGAGGAAGTTGAACAAGTTTGTCATGAAACCATTCAAATTAAAACCCAGTTTAGACTACTAATTCTCGTGACTTATGATCATGTGAAAATATTCCTCAATTATTGCAATTTTTGTTTTTGTTGTTTTTATAATGAGCATCAATTACATTTGGAGATCATATCATTATTATTTATTTATTAAGTATATGGGGGACGTAGCACTAACCAATCAAGTTTCGGTTACTTGCGGACTTGTGGTGTATATAATACAGGCAGTGGTTGGTGGGATTATTTGGATTAGATTTTTTATATTATAAGTAATATTATTTAGTATTTTAAATTTAGAAAAAAAGATTTTAATTAAAGATAAAATCTATTTTTTTTAAATAAAAGTTTAAATAACATAATTTTTAGTTAAAGAACTCAAATTATAAGAGTTTTTCTATAATATATATTGAGAAACTCATGTGTTCACGTTGCTTTATTATATATGCAAGAATATGTGATAAGTAACATAAGTTTATGTTACCCTTGGTTGAAACACAAATTTTCAGATGCAGACTAAAAAAGCAGCTAAATTAAAGCTTTACACTGCAATACTACGTACATTGAGAAACATATGAATAAAGTTACTTATTTGTATGCGTACTTCTTCTTTTTTAATCATTTTTATGCATACTTTTCTACCTTTTCTATCGCGTATAAAATGTTACGTTATAAGCGAAGAGAATTGAACCTCGTTCACAGTGGATTACCTGTATAGAGAAGAGTTCCATTACTACATTTGTTCTCAAAAACGTCCCTTTTATTCTCTAATTTATTAAAAGATAAAATGGTAAACAGTTTTTGAAGCATTCAAAATTTAATTTAATTTATTTTATACAAAGTTGTTTGGTTATTTTTTCTATATAAAAATGTAACCAAACACTTATATTATTTAAGTATAAATATCTTTATAATATGTTATATGATATTAATTAAAAGATATTAAAATTAATTAAATGATAGTTATAAAATTTAATATTAACTAACATAGAAACTAATTAATTGATGTGTTTAAATTTAATCAATTATAACCTTAGTTAATTAATTAACATTATAATTAATTAGTGTTTGAATTAAACTGTAACTATTTAATATTAAACACATTTAATTACATCCTTTAAATATTATTAATGTTTTATTTTTTACATCAATTTATTAGACAATTAGGCCTACCTTTTTCTAATCAATTAATGCAGGACACGTCTATTGTTTTATTTATTCCAAATGAACATAAATGTGATAAAAATACAAATGATGAAAATGATGAAAAAAATAGAACATTATTATATAATATGAAAGTTTAAAGAAAAAATAATATAAAAAATTATGTTTAAAGTGAGATATATTAAGACTACAATTTAGATAGAATATCATTAAACAATTTATAAAGACTAATCATTTAGAAATATTAAGTGGGATATGTGATTAAATGAGATAATATAATTTACATTCTTATGTATTTTTGAAGTACATGAGTTTAATTTAAGTTAATTATTTATACATGTAAAAACAATGTGTTATTATAAATGAGGTGTAACTTTGTCAATATTGAAAATATAAGAAAACTATAAAAAATAACAATCTTAAAACTTGTATCAATATAAATAGTATTTTAATAATATTAAACATGATTTAATTAAATGATATTCAATATTAAATAATCATAATTTAATTTAAAAGAAATCAAATTAGATAAGTGAAAGATTGGTTTTGGTATTTTTGATTTCATGTTTAGGTTTTATTGATCAATAAAAAAATATTATTAATAAATTAATGTTATTTTTTAAAATTTAAAATATAAATTTTAAGTAACAATATTTTATTTTTATCTATTTTATTTATAAATATAAATAAGGGTTATATTAATTCCGAACACTGTAAGCGCACCACCAAGACCCTATCACCGTATTTTATTTCTAACACCTATCTTTTCAACGTTTTTAATTAGTGTTTACAGCTCTGTAGAAAAATTGAGAGAAGTAAAATATAATATTTTTTTGTCGTTAGACCATAGATGATACATGGGTTACTGGTCTCAAGTAAAATAAAATTAAAACAAAAGTGAGATGGAAGCAAATGATTAGTCAAATTTATAAAGATAAAAAATTATGTAGACCAAATATCCATAAATTTTATAACAACAAAATAATATCCTATAAATATTTAAATCAATTGGATACATGAATTCAAATTTAACGACTTAAATCGAAAGTCATTTAAGCTGAAAAAATTGACATATTTTTTTTTATAATAAATATATATAAATGGAATATAATTATATTATTTTTATAATTATAAATTAAACATTACATTTTCAAAAAAATAATTACAAGTTGAGCAAGGACGTGAGAAGTGCAAACATTTTTTAAGGCTTAGCACCTTAGCATCCACTTTATCTAAACCAACCACGTTCGGCTCATACGATTTTGGTGATAATAGAAGAGCCCTTGTTATCGGAGAATATGATGGATTTGTACTTTGGTTCGTTGGCTACTGATCCATCTCTATCAGTTCAAGCTTTCAGATTAAGAAGAGACTCTGTTCCGATATTGCTTCATGAGATTTAAAGATTTTTGTTTTCGGGATAAATTGTAATTATAATATTTATAATCAATTTTATTCAATTATATTATACTATTTATCATCAAATATTATACAAATTAAATTATAATATAATTTAATCTAATATAACTAATTTTTAAATATGATTTACCAAAACATATAAGAGTATCGATAAAATTTCGCCTATTGAGAGGTAAAAAGATCTATCATTTTATATTTCTCAGACTCTTTATTTTATGCTCTTATTATTAGTTTGAATTAACATGTCTAACTTGATGTAAGACTAATGATTAACATTCCATCCAACCCCAACCTAAATCAACTATTTGATTTAGAAGATCGGATTAGTTTCTCACATTTGATAGGTTAAAATGGTTTTTATTTTTGAAAAAATTAACTACATTGATTAGGGTTCACTTTTAGTTCAAAAACAAGCTAACCCAATCACAAAATGAGAAAAAGAAGAATAAAAAAGGGTCCAAACTGCTGGACAATACTACTTCCAGATTACTAATACTGATGTGTAACGTTAAGTACTGTTCATAGCTGGCTAAATATACAAAATAATTATAAATCTCTAGTCTTTTACCTTTTTGCGCTAATTAACCATCGATTTACAATTAAATACATAAAAAGGGCAGAACTCTATGTGTAAAGTACCGAGCCGATTGTTGCACACAATTTTTATACAATCAAATTATTTACATTATTTCATTTTTAATCACATGTAAAAAATATCTATTACGTTATAAAAAAAAATTGTATCATGCAATTAATTAAACCCTATTGTTATCCCTTCCCAGGAACAGATCTATATACACTGCAAGTCATCGTTCTTGGCCAAAGCCTCAGTTCTCGTGTGGATAAATATCACAAGAGACCTCCAACTGAACTGATATAGATATTATTCATTGATGACACACTCTCATTTAACCTAATAATATAAAGCAAAAAATGTATATGAAAAGAGAAGAGAAGAAAAAGGCACAAGGGATTTTCATGACAACAAGTCAACAACTATGTTAGACGAGTAAAAGCAGGTGAGCCTAATCCTTAATAATATGAAACAGTTGACATGAAATGCTACCAGTAAATTCTCTAACCCACTTCAATACCATCATTATTATAAAAGACGCGAACTCATAAACTGAATCTGCATAACTACCAAAATGGTAGAAAACGACCATACAGATAAGCCCAAGAAAAAATACCATAGGGAACCACCTTCAATTCCATTTCTCTGGGAAGAGAAACCAGGTATCCCTAAGAAGGACTGGAAACAAGAGAGCCCTTCAGTTAGGTCATTGCCAACCCCTCCACTCAAAGTCATTGCGTCTGTTCCATTCATATGGGAAGAAAAGCCTGGTATACCATTACCCTCTTCTTCACTGTCGCTGTTACAAATTGAACCTCCATCTGCAACTTCAGAGATAGTCAATTCACCATCTTCTTCAATATGCCGTGGCAAAAATAAATATGACAGTGATGATGGGGACAAAGAAGGTGAACGAAATATGTTCCAATGGGAACATGAGACATTTGATTCTGAAACTGATGATTCATTTAGCTCAGCCCCTTCCCTACTAGCAAACTGCCTTGTTTCATCAGCATCAATTTCTAGTGCTGTCCCAGCACAACAAACCTCATTGACTGAAGACAAGACCATTCATCAGTTAGAAGCGCCTTCCTCGCCACTATCAGAAACAGGAAGCAGTACAAGCAGTTATGCAACTGGAGCTTCAAGCCTGGTTGGGCTCTCTTTCTTAGAATGCCTCTTTCCATTGTTACCACCCAATTCTGGATTTCTTGAAAAGATTGGACCCCCAGATGATCATACCCCTCCAACCATACAAACAAATAAATACTTTGACCCTGGGAGCAATGGCAGTACCAGTACCTTGGCAAGGAGGCTACCAACACTAGGAGAGTTGATAATGATGAGCCGAAGAATGAGTTACCGGAGGAAAGCTGTTCAAACGAGAACACAAAATCTATCGATGGTACTACCCAAATTTCAATCCAATTTTCACAATTACAATTAATTTAGTTTACAATGCTACCACGAAACTAAAAAGGTAAATCAGAACTATCACATAATAGATAGTTAAGGAAAACAAGAGCATATTTATACTAATGATTTTTAAGACGCTTTCTTCTTAAAAAGTATTACGGAAAAGGTAATCATAACTCATAAGCAACTCTTACATTTACCTGAATTCAACTGTGACAGGCATTCATGAAGGGAGCTTTTGGTTGCTGCATCTTTGGTACCGACAACAAGATGATGATAAGATTAAAAAAGAGGAAGCAATTGCCAAGACTGAAAATAGTGTAATTAAAAGCCAATTGATTTGGTATATGCTCCAAAAAGGCGTTAAGAGGACATGAGTTGCAACATGTCCAATGTAAACAGGTGTCTGAGTGTGTAATCAGTTATTTAAAAACAAATGGTGCAATTAAACAAAAGTGTTCCATATGGTTAAATTTAAAATGCTGTTACAAATTACAACCAGTTCTTGTTAACTTACATATATGACGAGAACCATATAACTAATTTTTGAATTGAATAAAGAAACAGTGCCAGGCCCCAAATTTCTATTAACAAAAAATTACTTTGCAACAATAAGAAAAATGCTCGGTATATGTATATTTCCTATTTTAAGTGTAGAATGTAGAGGTCTCGCAAGCTGGGACGCTGTGATGCCGCTACTATCCAAATTTCCAGGATCTGATCCGATGAACGAATCGGTCAAGTTCTCGGAAATTCATTTCTCAATCAAATCAAAAGAAAGCTGTGACCCCCTAATAAGAGCAATAACTCGTCAAAAGTACAAAAAAAATCTAAGTAATGTTTACACCACAAGTGAAAGAAACACCAAACATACCTTGTTCTCAGACAAACTGAGATTTAATAACCCCATTTGGATTGCCAAACCCAACGTATGGATAACCCAAAAATACGGCGAATTATTTGGTTTCGTAAACGAACTGACCCGGGAATGTACCCGGAAGAGAATTATGGACCCACGGGTTGAAAAGTTTGACCGAGAGGACGTCCATATGAATTCGGCGAGGCTCGAATATGACTGGAACGGTATAGGAGGGCTCGGGGAGGGTTTATCAGAACGGTCTCGTTTACGATAAAACTGACGAAGAATAAGCAAGTACATTCCAACCCAATATCAGTTAACACTTTTACGTGTTATTTTTTAATAAAAAATATTTTAATATATATTTCATCATAATTATATTTTTTTTTGTTAAATAATATTATTTATTATATATAATAAATTAAAATAAATATATAATATAAAGTTAGTAAAAAAATTAATAAATATAACATAAAATTAAAACAAAATATAAATTAAAATAATGATTTAGATAAAAATATTTAATTTTAAAAATTATTTATTTAATATATAAAAATCAAAGATAAAAAAATTAAATACATTTATTAATTAAATATTCGTAACATGAATATAATAAATTAGAAAATTAATTTTTTAAAGTTTTCTAACTGTATTTCATACAACTTAAAATTCAAGGTTAATACATGGATCAAGTTATATTTTTTTTAAAGTATAAAAACTATTGCAATAATAGCTCGTGAGAAATCTAATTAACAGATCATACTATTTAATCAAAATTATATTTACAAAATGGTTAAAAGTAATTCTAATTATTCAAATGGATCAAGTAAATAAAAAAAATTTAAAATTCAAAAATAAGATAATTGTTTTTTGTTTTATTAATTTCAAATTGTTTGGACTAATTCTATTTACCTATTAACGGAGACGAGTAAGTAATAAAATTTAGAAAAATAAAAAATAATTTATTGAGATGAGTCCGTATAAATTACTTTTAATTCTATTAATTTTAAATGGTTAAAATTTATTTTATTTTTATAAAGTGAATAATTACGTAAAAAAATAAGAAAATAAAAAATAATTTACTGTAAAAGTCGACCTAAGTTTTTTTTGTTCAACATTTTATTTTTATTAATTTTAAATTGTTAAGATTAATTCTATTTACTTAAGAAATTTTAATTCACAAGTTACTTTTTGTTCCATATTTAAGTTCTATCTATTTTATATGATTAAAACTAATTCTACTTACTGAAAAAAGAGTAAATAAAAAAATTAAAAAAAAACAAAAATAACTTATTGAGTTTGTTCAAAATTTGAGTTGTATTAATTTTAAATTGTTAAGATTAATTATAATTACTCAAAAAGTTTGAGTAACGAATTAATTAAAAAATTATAAAAAATTCAAAAATAATTTATTAGAAATGATTAAATTATTTTTTATTTAATATTTTAATTCTATTAATTTTAAATTATTAAAGTAATTCTAATTATCCGCAAAAAAAAAGAATACCTCAACTAGAATTCATTGCGCTCATGAAAGGCGCTAATCCTCTACTCCTCTTTAACCTACCCTAGGAATAGAAACTCCCATTTCCCACCTGGCATCTCCCATACACCCAAGAATCTAAACTTCCAACAATGAAATGAGCTAGGAGCCCAACCCAGGTGAATCAGCTGCTCTTTGATTTCATCACATATTCCCCTTGGACCAAGAACAAACTCAAGATAAGCATCCTATCGAGCCATTGCACTCAAATTCTTTTTTTTTTTTGGTCTTTGGAATCACATGGGCAGTACGAAAATATAAAAAGTTAAAAATAACTTACTACAAGTCGTCGTGTAAATTACTGGTTTAAATATTTCAATTCTATATTAAAAATAATTTTACTTACCCAAAAGAGTTAAAAATAATTTTAGTTACCCAAAAGAGTCCAAGTAAGGTAATCTTCGGCACAATCATGCAGAGCATTGACTTCTAAGGCGAATTTTGTTCAATAATTTTTTTTTATATTGGCGAGCTATTAGTTGTGTTGGGGTTTCATTAAAATGTACAAATGGCATCTAAATTTAGCATTTTCTATATTTTCAATCACAAGACAGAACAAAGTTACAGAGACAAACCTCGTGGACATGTTCCATAATGGAAGCAACTACATTTTTCAATTACGGCAAAATCAGAGAGCTTGTACAAAAGGTATAAGACTTTCCTATAGAATAATCTAATATCAGTACTAGTTAGAATCACTCCAAAAGGTACGACAAAACAAAATCAAGCATTCGGTGTTTCAATTGTAACCATAACCAGGAATGCACTCCAGTTCTAGCAAAACCCCAATTTTGACAATTCTATTAGATGCTAAAAAGCAAAACAGAAAAATCAGAGGGTGTTCTAAGATAAAACATCACCAAACCTAACAAACCACTGAGCATCACGAGACGAACTACTCTCTGGTTGAAAAGGCTGCTGCTGCTGCAACAATTTGGGTTGGTTTTGACCTTTGTCATTCACAAATTTTGCAGAGTCAATTGACGTCTTAGTAGTAACAGACCAAGGTTTTGTGACAGGCAATGGAAAAAGAGAGATCAAGACCCGAGCAACCTCATGCATAGTTGGCCTTTCAATCGGATTTTGCTTTGTGCACAATAGAGCAAGTTGGAATGTCTTCTTGACATGTGCTAAATCCACACATGTAACAGAAACCTCCTGATCAAGAGTCTCCATAATTGTATTGCTATCTACCTTTGACAAGATCTGAAACATAAAAAAACCTACTCTTGTTAATCACAATCTGAGACAATACAACAAATAAATATATGAATATAAATGGCTTAAACAAGAAATCCACATTCCCTAGAACGTATCACTTAACCTAACCAATAATTCGAACTTTGGTAGATGATTTTTCAAATTAATGTTTTGGAACGTTGAGAAAATACCAGTTGATGCAAGTTAGACTCATTGTCTACAGGCTTCTTCCCTGTCAGTAGTTCCAGGAGCACAATGCCAAAGCTGTATACATCGGATTTTTCATTGAGTCGAGATGTCCGAGCATATTCTGGATCAATATAGCCTATAGTTCCTAGAACATATGTTGAAGCATGAGTTTTTGCAGAAGGGAGGGACTTGGCAATCCCAAAATCAGAAATATGGGCATCAAAATTCTCATCCAGGAGGATGTTAGAGGACTTGACATCCCTGTGAATGATCCGGGGGTTACAGTCATGATGAAGATAAGCAAGTCCTTGGGCAGCACCAACTGCTATCTTCAATCGTGTCTCCCAATCAAGTTTCACCTTCTTATATTGTCCTGCGGTTATGTCACTCAAAGGCATTAAGCAAGACGAACCTCTGCCTTTAGATTTTCACAATTTATAAGCAACATTAAAAATGTCATGAATATAATTTAACCCTTGCATTTACATGACTTAACTTTGCTAATGTCACCTTAATTGATGCAATCAATATTAAACAAAATAATCCAGAAAACAGGTAAGCCACAATACTTTAAATAAGGTTGAGTTACCATGAAGCAGATCCCACAGTGATCCATTCACCATGTAATCATAGAAAAGAAGGTTTCCAGAGGGAGACAAAGAAAAGCCATGCAAACTGACAACATTCCGATGTCTGATTCTACCAATTGTTTCAAGTTCAGTTTCAAACTCCCGCAAGTTGTGTGGATACTGATTGTAGAGTCGCTTTATGGCAATTGGTCGTGAATTCTTCAATACACACTTGTACACTGAGCTAGAAGCACCGTAACCAATGATATACTTCTCACTCAAATTCTCTGTACTTCTCATTATATCATCAAATGTGTGAATAGCCATACCCATGTGAAGAACAACAAGTTTTGGGGGGCCTGTAGGGGGGGAAAAGTAACTTTTATCGTAAGAGAAAAAGTAGCTTGATCATAAAAATACCGAGGAAAATAATATAGGCAAATACATGCCTTGCCCAGACTTGCTAGAACTTGGCATCAACTTTTTGGGTTGATTAGATTTGTAAACTGCAACTGTTATCATGCATAACAATGTGATGAATCCCAATATTGTGCATATGACTGCAGCTTTGGAGAAAAACGCTTAATCACAAACAAAAAGGAAAGCTTGTTACTTTGGCACAACAATATAAATGATAACTATCTTGAAAAATGATAATTTATGAAAGACAACAGATCTAAAGAGAGAAAATGCTACCTCTTGACTTAGGACCATAAGGTCGGCAAATTGAACCAAACCAATTGCTACACAGCAATGGATTCCCAGTGAAGCTGAAACACAATACAAGTCAAGTTAACAAATTCCATCATTTGGGACGTTTGTATGCCATAGTTTAAACCCGTACCTGTCTGGTGGAAACCGTGTAAAGTTCTTTATAGCTGGTACAACTCCTGATAGGTTGTTGTAGGAGACATTCCTAAGTCAAATAAGAAATACAACACATAACAACTTGAACAATCAGGACTAGTTCTAGAAGCTTTCAGCAAATACATATATATATAAATAATAATAATAATAATCTTACAATGATGCAAGACTGAAACAATTTGTTAGCTGATCAGGTATCTTCCCATGGAATAAGTTGTTATTAAGTATCCTAAAACCAGAGCAAATCATGCAACAACATCACCACAACATACTAGAACTTCAGATTCCAGAAAAGTTAGGATACATAAGAAAGTGGGAACTTACAAAGTTATGATGTTCTGCAACTGACCCAATTCAGGAGGGATGCTACCAAAGAGATTGTTGAATGACATGTCCCTAAGAAAGGTCCATAATAAAACGTGTAAAATAGAGAGGCAAAACATTGTGATCAAAACAACCCAGAGTCTGTGACAAACAATCACAACGGACAACTTACATAATTTGTATACTTTTCAGGTTCCCGAATTCCGCTGGCAAAGGGCCTTCAAAAGAGTTTTTACTAAAATTCCTGCAATGATTTTGTCGAATTTAGGTGCTATGCTTACAAGGGAAATGCACAACATTAAACCATATGACGTTGAACTTACAAGATGAGCAGGTGCTCTAGACCACCAACAGAAGCCGGAATAGGACCTGAGAAATTATTGCTGGATAAATCCCTGAACAAAATGACAATCAGTACCTAGGTTTTTCATTAGTTCTAATAGATAAATCAATGCTACAAACTTACAATGTATCAAGATTTATGATGTGCCCCAGCTCCACAGGGATTCTCCCCTTGAAATTGTTTGTGGAAAGATTTCTGGAGATCAAACAAGTTGCATTAACGTTACATGTAACATGCATTCAACAAAGACTTCAGTGACAATAAAAACTCAATAAACTATACTTACAGATAAGTCAAGCTCTCCAGATTCCTGAATTCCAAAGGAATTGGTCCACTAAAGCGATTACCATGAACATTGCTTTAACAGACCAACAGGCAACATGCAGTTGATTATTCATCACATACACAAAAGAAATGACACTATAGGTATAAGGGGGAGCAAAAATTAAGTAACATACAATTGATTTAAGGCAGTGCAGGAACTGATGTTGTGTGGAATTGGTCCTTCAAGATCATTGTTAGCAAGATTCCTGGCCCAGCACTCATGTCAATAAAAAATTCAAACAAAAAGTAATAACCAGAATAAAACTAAATAGATAAAACTCACAACTCAAATAACAGCTCCAACTTCCCAAGTTCAGGAGGAATCATGCCAACAAGTTGGTTATCATTCAATTGTCTACAAGAGCATTAAATGAGCAATAATATACGAGAAGAAAAAACAAGAAACACATATTTGAGCCGGTAAGGATATCTCACAAATAACTAAGTTTTGACATATTGCCAAGCTCAGGTGGTATTGGACCAGTCAATCTATTGCCGTGCAGATACCTGCAAAAACAAAAAATCCATCATGACAAAAAGCTCAAGCAAGAAACTATATGCCTCCTCAAAACATTATATAGAACTCACAGCTTGCCAGTGTAGGACAAATTGCCAAGAATGGGAGGGATAGGCCCCACAAGTTCATTCTCACTCAGATCCCTGAAAAACCAACAAAAAATCAATTTTGCCTACAAACCACATAAGAATCACCACACAACAAAAAAAAAATTCAATTTACAACTTTAGTTCGTAACTCCTTGACAAGAAGCTCACTTACAGAACAGCAAGGGCCTGCATCAAACCAATCACCTCAGGAATCTTCCCTCTCAACCTATTACCTTGAAGAGACCTACATCAAATATTCATATGACAGGAGACTCACATCATCCCCATCCGAACCTGGACTCCACAACAGCAAATACAAAGAAAAACCTAAAGAATAGAATCTTACAGAGTAGCCACTTGTAAAAATCCAATATTGTAAGGAATCTCTCCAGTAATTTGATTGTATGAAATATCCCTAAAAATTCAAAGATAAACCAGGAATACTACATTAAAATCTAAGCAATTAAGACTAAGGAATAACATTTAAAGTGATGTGGTTCGGATACATACAGGATCTCAAAACTAGTACAGTTACCGATGTTATCCGGAATTGTTCCTGTCAGATTATTACCCCTCACATCGCTGTAAAAGAAAATGCCAGGGTGTAAATACACAAAGTAAAAACACAATGCTAAAAAAAATAAAAGAGAGGATGAACACTTACAAGTACCACAAGCCTGTGAGCTGACACATATCTTGAGAAAGAGTTCCAGTCAACGAATTGCCACGTAAACCGCTGTAAAATATTCCAAATATATGAAAATCTCAAAATTAAATCAACAGTGAATATTAAGTAAATTAAAAAGCATCTTAAAATATAACACGAAAATTATATGCCAAAACGACCAAAAACAAGGCTATATAAGATGTTCTTCCAAATGTCAAGCAAAAATGACTTCCATACTTACAAATATTGCAACACTTCATTCCAGTACAGCAATCGAGGTATCTCACCGGTAAGCTGGTTACGTGCAAGATCGCTAGAAGCAAACGTAATAATACAAAAGTCATTCATTTGTTTGGAACTAGCTAGATTATACAACCTGACAGAACACATAATATCAGAAAGAGAAGACTCACAGTGTTTTAAGATTCGGAAGTTGGGTGAGGGTGGAAGGAATAGGACCAGTCAACTGATTGTTTTTCAAATTCCTGAAATTATAGACTTACGTTAACAACGGCTTCTGCAAGACAATCAAAAAGCTAAATCCATTAACTAAGTTGAAGTTAGAGGATAAAAACATACAGAAACTCCAGTTGTTTTAGTTTTGATAGAGAGAAGGGCACATCACCATACAACAAATTATCAGATAAGTCCCTGCAAGTTTGAAGCAAACAAGGCCCCAAAAAAAATCAGCAGCTCCACCAAATAGCCAAATTGCAAGACTACTACAATACAAAGATCAAAGGATATCACTGCAATAAAGGCGAAAAACCAAAGGTTCTTGAAAAGCAGAAACATTACAAGTGAACAAGTGAAGCGCAGTTCATAATCTCATCTGGAATTTGACCTGTTAACCCATTTCCCTGCAAATCTCTAACAAATTATAGACATAACCTCGTCAGGAAAAATCTCAGAGAAACAACAGAAATAGATAGGTTTTACAAAAAAATAGGCGAAAATGAAACATACATGGATTGCAAATTTCTTAAGTCTCCAATAGAAGGTGAAACCTCTCCGCCCAGGTTTAAATTGGATAAGTTCCTAAAAGTAAGAAGTAGGGACATAAAACTACAGTACAACATAAACGTAAAGAGCCCAGTACTCTGGAATTAGAAACAGAGATCAGAAAGAAACCCACAAGGATGCAACAGAAAAGCTGGCATTGTCACATATGACTCCGCGCCAAGAACAAAAATCACCATCATGGTCCTCGTTCCAATCAAGCAGAACGTTGGCCACGTTACTAAACGATGCCTTCATGGCCATTAACGCACTACCTATTGATCAAAATTCAGACGTTACTGCATTCATATTTGAGTTTTCTACTGTATGCCAAAGTGAAAGATAAAACTCCTGCACATATTGGGCTTCAACAACAACAATATTCTAAAAATGCGTACAGAAGAAACCCAAAGCCCAAAAGTACAAACGAGAAGGAAAAAAGGTGCAACACTAAGTGTAACAAAGAATAAGCGAAAGAGAGAAAGATTAAGAATACCTTCATCGTTGAGAGGTAAAGCAAAAGAGCTTGGAACGTAAAAAACAACGAAGCACAAGACAAAATATTTTTTTCTCCATTGCAAAAACACACTATCCTCCATTTTACCCGGAACCCAGAAAGAAACAACGAAGCGAGACACAAAAGAGAGAAACACAAAAATGGAGAAGCAGTTTTGGCCAACGGAAAGGGAAAAAAAGAGAGAAGGAAATGAAGAAGAACTTTGCTTTCTCTTACTCAAAAACAAATACAGAAACTGTGGGATAGAGAGAGCAGGCGTTTAGCGTGAACCGTAGGGCATAGACTGAGCTAGTGCGTTATGAAGAAAGAGAAATTGAGAGAGTACGGCAGTAGAGCCAGAGAAAGAGATTGACAGTGAATAGCATAGCGAGAAATTGAACTGTGTAATTTGGAGATAGAAAGAGAGAGCATGTCTGTAATCTGTATAATAAAGAGATAGTAAATGTAAACGGCGGTGAAGCGACGTTAGTAACTGACTGAAATAAAAAATAAGAAAGTGCAGATAAAAAAGTGACAGCGGCCGTCATTCGTCTATGTAATTCCCAAAGTAGTTGCTTGTTTTAATGTGTTTTTATTTTGGTAATGATATTAGGATAGTATTAGGATAATAACTTTTATGAAAATTATTTCATAATAAAAACAATAATTTAATATTTTATTTTAAATTTTTAAATTTTTAAATTTTTTTAAAATTAATATTTTAATATTAACCAAATAAGTCTATCCAAAATTATTATACAACTCTAAAGATACTTTTTAACTACAAAAAATATTTTTTAAATTTTAAAAATAAACGATTATTTCATTTCTTTTATTATCTTATTACAATATCTTATTTTAAAAATCTTAATTTTTATTAATTTTATTAAAAATAATTTTTTTAAAAAATTAAATAATTGTAACAATAAAATATATAATCGTTATTTTTTTAAAATTTATTAGAGTTTTTACTATTTTAAAGAAGATATTTGTAATTAATCTTAACTTTTATTAATATCATAATAAAAATATATTAAATATAATTTATTTTTAATTATATTTTAAAATTATTATTATTAAATAAAATTATAATTAATAAGATATCATTTTTAAAACAATAATTTATATTTTTACTCATTATTATAATATCACTATAATTTTATTTTCTATTATTTTTTCCTATTTTATATTTTCTTAAACCTATTCCAAGCCTAAAAGAAAATTTTTACATGTACTAGTTTTTTACAAAAATAATATAAAAATATTTATAAGATATGAAAGTTGAAAGAAAGAAATCTTTTCATTTGCCCTATTTTGTTGAAAACAAATAAATAGTTAATTTAATTTAATTATATATTTTTTTATAAATAATTTTTTATTTGTAGTTTTTACCTATAACTTAAATATAATATTTTTTACATTTAAAAATATAATGCATATATTTTTTATGTAACAAATATATATTATGAAAGATATGTTTAAAATAAAATAATATAAATAAATATGTCATATAAGATTGAAAATATAATTCTAATAATAATAAATTTTTACACGTAAAAAGTGATTAAATTAATTTCAAATTAAGATGTTTTAATTCGAATGGATGATTAGATCGAATGAGATGAATATAAAATTAACAATTTTGATTCAATAAACAGTCTTAATTATTTATTAACACCGGATAATACATGGTTTAATTGGTATAAAAGCAATAATAAAATGAAGACAAATAATTAGATCGTTCCAAAAAGAAAAGAAAAAACAATTATCATTTTGTTTGCATGGTATACTGTTGGCCATTTTTGTCTTGTAATTCGGGGGCAGCTACAAAGATCCTTTTTTCACATTCCCACTTATTTTCCCTTTCTCATGATATGTTATCTGTGTTTGTGTTGCTGTATCCAAAATTTACATATTTTTTATTTTAATCTATTTATTTATTTATAATAATAATATTTTTATGAGTACCAAAAAAAATATACTATTAGTTTTAGTTAAAAAATAATTTATATGCAAATTTACTCTCTGGTATGTGATCTTTCCGGTCAAACGTATCCTACTATCCTTGACTCGAAACTAAGACAGCGGAGTAACGTATGAAATTAGTTTGTTTTTCACCTATCCAAAATGGAAGAAATTTACTAATTATTATTGTATATAAAATATAATACATATAATATTTTAAATTTATATTTATATTTTTTTAATAAAAATAATTATTAATAATCACGTCTAATAAATTATAAAAATAATAAATTTATAATTTTTAGTAATTTATTTCGAGTTGTAGATTATAAATAAAACATGTTAATTTGAGTTAAAAATGAATCTAAAATCCGATCATACATTCAATAACCAATTTATTATTTTCCTATATAGAAATCAGATCTAACTTCACAATTTAGTCATAAATTATTATATAACAGTAACAAAAACCAAAAGAAAAATAAAACTTACTAGTGAAACAACTCACAGAAACATATGATCATTTACATTTGCTTTATTACTATCATTTCCTATATAGAAAAATAATAATTGCACAGTTAGTAAAATCCATTCTAAATTCTGTATTATACACGTGGAAATTTGCAAGTCTTAGAAAATAAGTAATAAAAATTAATAATTATAATTAATATGATAATTTTTTATTTAATTTAATATATATACTTAATTATATTTATAATAATTTTATTTTTAAAAAATCACAAATAATAATCTTAAGTCAAATTATTTATTATTTATTATAAATTTATAATAATTTTTTTAAATAAATCCATCAATTTTTTTTTTGCCAACAATCAAGACCATCATTTGTTAGAAAATATTGATATACCAAGAAAAATTAATAAGTTCGTATAATAAATTTTATTATTAATATTTAAAGTTTAAAGTTATTAATTTAATTAATTTAAAATTAATAAATAAATAATTTTAGTAAATATGCTTGATTAAAAATTACTAAAAGGATATACATACAATCGTATATAAATTATGTAAAGTAAAAATAAAAATAAATATTATACACCATATTTTAGATATAATATACTTATAAACCTTTACTTTTTTTACGATCTCTACACAATAAATACATAAATCTAGATCAACGTTTCAATATTTTGAATAATATGAGCAATCAAAATCGTACAATAAGTACTTGAAAAGTTAACACATATTACACAAATATAAAGTGCATCTTAAAGCATATTTAATATTGAAAAACTTAATTAAAAGATTAAATATGTATATCAGATAAATCAAATCATCTAATAAATTTTAGAATAAAAGTCAAGAGCATAGTATCATAAAAAAATTAAACTTATGAATGAATCAAACATAATAACACAATGTTTGATAAATTAAATCATTAACAAACATGAAAAATTATGATATAATTTTTATAAAACATTTTGCAAAAGAAAGTACAAAATAATTAAATAAATCGAATATGTATGATTATTTAAAATAAAGAATATTAGTAAAGTTATTTAGGCGAGTTAAAACTCTAATGCTAGGTTAATGGACAACACTCATTCTGTTCATTAAACATTTCATATAACAATAATAAATAAAAATAATATGTTAAATCAACATTTTTGCTTGAATAAATAAAAAGGTTTTAATTGAAGACTTACACGTTCGATCAATATAAACTAGACTCGATTAACCAATCGATCCAGTAATAATTTAATAAAAACCTGATATCAAGTAGATCAAACACGATCGATCATTGTTCAAAATAACTTATTAGATTGTTCAAATCTAACTTTGATAGATCTACATAAATTAAAAATTTTAATCAATAAAACATAGATTATATATGATTGATTTATCATTTCGAGATACCGACCTATTACTTCATCGATTTACCATTGTATATAACAAATATTTTTTAAGTATATAAAATAAATTATATTATTTTAAATAAATAATATATATTTAAAACTTAAAATTTCTTAAATTTAAATAAGGTACCTAAATTTATTTTAAAATTAATTTATATTTAAATATTTTATTTATAAATATCATCTTCTCAATAAATTTAAAAAACATGAATTTCAAGTTGCAACAACCTCTTAAAATGTGTGCAAAATAATAGTAATAATAATGTGTTCTTAGTAGCGGTAAAAAATAAAAGGACTTGGAAAAGTGCTGAAGCAGTGTCTGCAGTCGCAGCTTGCATACATTTTAAAGCAAAACAAATAGGTTTTACTGCAGCGTATAAAGCTGCTGCTGCCAATGCTTCTTCTTCTCCTTTTAATTTTATTTAATTCCAAATTCAAAGGCTTTTGTTTTTTTTTTCTTACTTATGTTAGTGTCATGGTACTATTTAACGACAAAGGTCTACAAAGCTCATTGGGATTTGCAAGTAATGATATTTTCTATTTCTACCTATCCAACTTTTAAATCTTTACTCAAAATTTATAATTATAAAAATAATATATTTTATTACTAATTTATATATATTTATTATTTAATTTTATATATTATTTCATTATTATAATTAAATATTATTTAAATTTATTTAATATTCAATATTAATTAATTAAATGATATTTAATATTTTAAAATATTATTTTTATAATTTTATAAATAATTTTAATATATAATATAAAAACAAATATAAATATCAACTAATATATCATTAACATTTATCATATCATGTAATTTGAATGGTTTATAATAAACGAAAACACTAGCTACTTTGATGAAATTTTAATATTTTAAAATAGAAAGGATTGAAGGAGGTTAAAAAGTTTGTATATGGTAAATTAATCAAATTAATACATACAATTATATATAGTTAATATATATTTATGATTTTATTTATATATTTATAGTATTTATATGAAAGTATATATATCATCTAATTTTTTAAATTTAATATCAATTTAAAAATTGAAATAACTTATATCATTTTTATAAATATTTAATATAATTAAATAAAAATAAAAATTATTTTTTATTATAATATTCTAAATGTTATACCCTTCTTTTGAAGTTATTATCTAATGTATATTTTTAATTAAATTATTTGTTAAATATTATTAATAATTTAATATTATTATAAATTTAAATTTAAAATAATTTAAATTTATTTTAAATATAAGTAAATTTAAAATAAAAATAAAAAATATTAAAATAACGATTGATCAAAAGTAATTTAACAAACTAATATATATCAATTTCAAGTATAACTGAGCGGCTTAAGCCTAAATGATATGATATGGTATCTTAAAATTTTGTAATATTATTTACTTTGTCTTTTTTAATTTAAAACATTTTATTCAAATAAAAAAATTAGATTAAAATTACAAGTTATTATATTATTATTTTTAAATTATTTAGTCATTTAAATTTAAATTTTAAATTTTCTAATTTATTTTTAAATATTAATTAGGTGTATTAAAATTGAAAATATAATAAATATAACATAAATAAAAATATGATAAAAATTAATAAAATTTAATAACAAAAATCTACAAACATTTTTTAAAATACTATATTAAATAACATGATAAATTTTTATTAATTTAATATATCATATTATTTATAATATATCTTAAACTTAAAATACATCACATTTTATTTATCTAAATATTAATAACTTAATTACTAAACTTTACTAACTCTCCAAATAAATACAAGAGTTCGAAACCCTATTACTTTGATAACAAAAACACTTAGTTAACCAATTTTTTCGACTTTTAAACTTAGTAAAACTTTATAATGTTATGAATGGTTGGATGTTTGGAGCGTCTTAATAGACTTCGAGATATTTTTTGTATTAAAGTCTCACATCGATTAGATATCGTGCCTACGTTGTTGATGAGTGTTCAAAAAGCACTAAAATTACCATGATTTTATGCACATTAATTGATTAAAAATATATATATTTATATGTTTTATCATATATTTATATAAATTTGTCTTTTTCAGAATCACGGGTGTTTTTATTGTTTTTCAGGTATTTTTACTTAAAAACGTAACTTAAAGACTCAAAGAGGAATACTGGAAGCAATACATCACAAATATATTAATAAATAAATGGGGAAAGGTCAACAAATATGAAAAAATTGGACAAAATGGATCAAAAGGGTCAAAAATGTCAAAAAGGAGAAAACCGTGTCGCCACAAGAAGACGCTTCACGTCCGCTACGCATCGCGGCCTGGGCCCCGATTCCGCACGCGTCTCTCGCTTCCGCGCGCTGGCCGCTGCCGCCCCATTTATGCGGTACCGCTTCATCGTCATTACGCTGACGTCATCAAATGACATCAACAATCACTACTCCGCGTTTCTACCATTTTTTAACATTTTTTCCCTCACTTTTTCTCTCCATCCTCACCTATAAATACACCTCTTCTCTTCACTTCAAAACACACCTCAAAATCATTCTTCTCTTCTCTTTTTTTCTCTCATTTCTTAGTTTTTAAGCTTTTCTTAGTTTTTAGTTGTTCTTAGTTAATTTCTCTTAGTTTTAGAGTTCTTTCCTTTTTGGGAAGAACTAGTTATGTTTTTGTAATTTATTAGCTTTTCGATTCAATAAATGGGAGTGCAAATTCCGCTTGGAGGTTTTCCAGCAACAGAAATAGCATCGAAGTTCTGTAAGGATTTTATTTTCTTTACAGTTATTTTTTATGCTTTATTCTTACATGTTATATTTAATTTGTCTGTGATTAAATTTAACTGTGTTGGCTATTTGTAAACATGATATAATAATAACGTTGTTATGCTTGCGAAATATTAAATAGGTAAAAATCTCTAAAATGAATTGATTTTATTTTTATTCAAGATTTTATATTAAGAATGTTAGAGAGAAATATATTATTTTTCATTACAAACTTAAATCTGAAAATTAGATTTTAAGGTTTAGTTATCCGGTCTAATTTAGAGTAGTGCTCTTTTATTTGTTGGTACAATCGCCCGGTAGTTAGAGTGAAGCTCTATTTCAAAAGTTTTTATAAGAATTATTATCTGAAAATGTATTGACAACATGTTTTCAGTAGTGGTTTTAAAACTTGAAAGTTAGTACTCGGATAACTAAATTCTTAGGTTTAATTTGGACACCTTGAATAAAGTTTAAACTGTCTAACCCCACCAAAGGTGTCATTTAAATGGTTCATTTTCAATCTCTTAGAAAAAAAAAATTAATTTAACTAACCAAATTAGTTATTAACCCCACCCATAGGTGTTAATTGATTTGTTTAGTTAACAAAGAATATCTAACCCCACCAAAGGTGATATTCATATAAAAAAGAGAGAATCAATAAATATCAATTCATATCTTTAATAGCCTAAATAATATGAGCAAGCATAATTGACTTAGTTATTATATCCATAAATTCTCCACTGTTTTAAATGATAAAATCTGCATAAATGTTTATTGAATCTATGTTTATTTTTATGTAAGTAGATTAAAAACACAAAACCCCAAAATATCGTGACATGATGTTTAAGATTTAATTTCGTTTTTAAAAGTTTGAATAATAAATTAAAAACCACATACATTCTTTCCTTAGATCGACCTTGGGAGTATACTTATCATTTTCTACGAAATGATTCGTCCACTTGCGAGAATTTTATAAATAAATAAAACCAAAGTAACGGCAGGATCGGCGATGTCGGTTCTGCCCTATCAGCTGTGCATATAAATAAGGGCAGTTTTTCATCTCATAACCTGGGTTTTGAGATGGAATTAGGCCCAAATTTAACATGATATCAGAGCAAGGTTACCCGGTCGGTGTAGTTGTTTTGCCACTAGTGAGTGATGCATTTTGGCACTTAGGTTCCATAAGCTCAACATCCCCGTCGGTCTCAAGGGGACAGACCTTTACCGATGTGAGAGGGAGTGTTAAAGTCTCACATCGACGAAAGATCGCACCCACGCTGCGCATATAAATAAGGGCAGTCATCCATCTTATAACCTAGGTTTTGAGATGGAGTTAAGCCCAAATTTAACATAGTATCAAAGCAGGTTACCCGGTCGGTGCAGTTATTTCGTCACTGGTGAGTGATGCATTCCACCACTTGGAATCCATAAGCTCAACATCTCCATCGGTCTCAAGGGGACAGACCCTTACCGATGTGAGAGGGAGTGTTAAAGTTTCACATCGATTAGAGATTATGCCCACATTACGCATATAAAAAAGGGTAGTCTTCCATCTCATAATCTAGGTTTTGAGATGTAGTTAGACCCAACTTTAACACTTTGTTAAATGATGATTTTGTATTTCGGTCAACGTCTCATAAGTCTTTGAAGTTGAGTTAGAAGTGATTCATGTGGTTCGATATGCTACCATTTTTAGGTAGGAAAAGTTTTGATTTGAGTCGAATTTTACTTATATATGAACTTTTTTGGAATTTTCTTTCATGTAAAGGTAATATAACATTTGGTTTTATCGTAACGATCACGTAAATTTATATGTACACAGATTCATTTGTATGAAATAGTGAATAAAACAAATTTTATAACTTATTTATAAATCTTATTTATATAAAAATAGCTATTAAATTTTGAGTTGTAAATTTTTTATTAGATAACAAATATTGGTGGGCATTATAAGACATTAAAACAAAAATTAGGGAACAAAAAATAAGAATTTATATTTATAACGTGAGATAATGTAACGACCAAGATAGTATTCTTCACCTAATTTTTTTAATTTATATATCATATTTTAATAAATATAAAAAAATTTAATATTTATATTTTTTATAAATTTAATTATATTTAAACTCAAATTAATTAGAAATAATATATTATATATTTTATTTTTTATTCTATTAAAATATCAATAATTTTTTTATTATAATTATTCAAAATATTTATTTAAACTCTAAAAATGTAAAATATTATAATTTACTATTATTATTTCAAATTAGTTTTTAAAAAGATATTTTTAATATTTTTTAATATAAAATAATTATGTATTTTTTGTTACATATATTTAATTTTATATATTTTGTATAAATATTATTTATTAATTCAAAATTTTAGTTTTTTTAATATAAAAAATTTATTATTAACTTAATATTTTTATAAATTTTTATTTATAATAAAAGTATAAAAATTATTAAAAAATAAAAATAGTATTATAAATATTATTTGAATTTCTATTTATTATTTTGGGATTCTTGCCCCATTAAGATACTCAGTATATTTCTGTAAAAAATTTAAGTAAAAATAATAATTAAATTCTAAATTATATATGAAAAACACAAAAAAAAATCTTTTAACTCTATTGTGATATGTTGACAACCCTAATTAAAGTTAAGTCCATCTTAAATTACTTTAGGTCACACGTACAATTTATCTGGGAGATATAATATTTTTCTTTTATTTTTTTAAATATTTTTATTTAATATTAACATAACATCAAAATTATTTAAATGAATATACTTTTCGTTATTTTAAGTGAAAAATATTCTCTTAATTATAAATTATATTTTATTAGAATTATGTAGGTGATATTAAATGAATAATGTGATTCTTGAACCAAGGAATTTTCATATATTTTTATTTGTATTTTTAATTATTTTTTTTAAGTTTGTATGACCTTAATCTCAAGATCTATTTAAAAAGAAAATTTTATCATATATAACTGATATACCAGTTAATTTTTATATTAAAAATTTATTATTTTAATTAATAATTAATTATTATATTAATTATAATTTTAATTCAAGTTTTAGTATAAAAGAAATGATGATTAGAAAAAAATCAAGGTATACGTATAGTCAAAATGGTCAAAATGATGATGTAAGACAAAGAGATTCGGTATGTGGGGGCCTAAAGCATTAGTTAAGGGCCTGAGGCCCTGAGACTATAAAAGAAAGAGATTTGATTATGCCATCATAAGACCCGTGATACCTGTTATATTCCCAATTACTATATTTCTTGTGTGATATGAGATTTTCATAATGTCGTGATGGCCACGTTTCTAATTATATGCGGCTTGTTATAAGTGTGATAAAAAATAAAATAAAATAAAATAAAAAATCTTTTTTGCTTAATTAATATTATCATTCAATTTTCATATCCCAAGAAATTCCAGCTAGCTATAACAATTACCTTCTCCTTATGAAGTAGCACTTATCTTCGATGGATAACGTATATTTAGCAAATGCATCGTAATACAAATATACAACCCTGATTGATGAGTTATTAGTAAACAACTCATTAATTTTTATTAAATTATTTAATTAATTATTAAAAATAAATAAATAATACATAAAATTAATCTTTCATTCAATCTAAATATCACTGGCCAGTAATCATAGGTAGGTTGATAAATAAATTTATAAATCTAATCGAATTCAAAAATTAACTAATTTTTTAAATTAAATTAAATTATTTTAATGATAAGATATAAACTTAAGGTGATCGGTTCAATTCTCAAATGCATCTTTTTTACTTTCTAAATAAAACTAAAACAACCAAAAAAAAAAATTAAATAAATAAGGAATGCGTTGCTGATGGTCGACCTGAACCATATTTTTCCAGCACCTAATTGTCATGGGAGCACAAGAGCCAACGAACTACAACCTAATCATATAGATTATTAACAATTAATTTATTTATTTATAGTTATCCGCAATCGAACCAAACTTGTTCACTGTTATTAGTACAGTTTGGTCCAATTTTGGAATGTTAAATAATTTGATCAGATTTTTAAAATTTTAAGAAATCTAAACGTATTTATTATTATTACAAATATGATACTATAATACTACTCTCTAAGTCATTATTACAATTAATTTTATAATTTTTAATTAATATAAATTAGAATTAATAATAATTTTTCTGTTTATGTACAATTAAAAAATATTAAAAAAATAATATATTTAAAATTTATAATCATAAAAATAATATCTATTTTTATTAATTTTATACATTTTGATTGTTGAAAAAAGTTATGACATATAATTTTATATTGTATATGTTCGAATTAAATTACGATTATTTAAATTCATTAAATGTTTCACGTTATTTAATTTAATTTAATATTATTTAAATATTATTTTTATCGTTATAAATTTTAATAATATTATTTTTATAATTTTCAAGAAATATTCAAATACAGTAAATATTTTCAATCAAAAATTATCAAATAACTACTAATGATTTCAAATAAATTATCATTTAATTGTTAACTGCTTGAATTAATAAACTTATTAAACTAACTTTAAATACATAACCAAAACAGCTTATTTACAATAAAATTTCTCGCAATAATTGGAAAATTAATACGTGAATTGAAAAGCACTTGTAGTCGTCTCCTTCTCAAGCAATTTGGACATGGTTGATTTTATTTTCTCTTTAGCGTAAGAAATAATCAGGATGTCTTAATTCCTTTATTGTATGGGTTCAAATAAAAGGAAATCTACAACCGTACATGGAAATCTAGTGGGGAGAGTCTTACAAGGTAGTTGTGAGGGAGTGTCATTAGCTCATATCATAATCTCATTCTCATTGGTCATCAGTGATTAACGTATAATCAACCTATAATTAGTATATATTTTAAATTAAATCACATAGTATATTTAGAGAATATTATTTTAATACAATAAATATCTTATTTAATATTTAAAATGATTTATGTTAAATCACGTTAACATATAGACCTGTAATTTATTAAAAAACCAAGTTAAAAAGGACGATAGATGTTGTATCTATACTTAAGTCACTTTTGGAGAAAAAACTAATATCAGAAAAAAAGAGTTTGAACGGTGGATTCGAGTATTTATAATTACTTATTTAAATGTTTTGGATAATAACGATCATTATATTATAATATTTAATTATTTAAAATATTAATAATATTTCATAAATATAAATTAAATAATTAATATTTATTTTAAATTAAATAATAAAAAACATATATTATTATACACTAACTATACTAATTTGATTTTTAAAAAATCAATGTTGATGAATAAATTAAGACTATAAATGCTTGGTTTTCCTATATAATATTTATTATTATAAATGATATTATAATATATGAAATATCATTAAATATTTGAATGATATTTCACAAGTTGATAATATCGTCTAATATATTAATATATCTGCATGAATATCAACCTATAAATAAACTTGATATCCTACCATTACAATAAAATTGACTTATGCATTATAATGAATTTGATATCTTAAAAACTTTACCTATAATATCTTCATTTGTCTATCATTCTCGTAACAACTTATATCAACGTGACACCCAACTATGAACCATAATGGGAACCATTATAACTATCAAACGTCCAAGTTTCAACTAGTACATAACCATCTAAGACCTCGGGTACCCCTAACTAACTATGGGATAGTCAGATCCATATTGCCATTCACTTGGAGTTGATTTATCCAAGTACCACCAATCCAAGTGATGATGTTCACCTAGGAATTTGTGTCGTCCTATGAACAATAGTCGTATAGACTTGAGAGACCACCTTAAAGTTAGATGTTCGGGTGCAATAAGGTTGTGGTAACTATGTTGATGATGTTATAGACATTCATAATAAAGCATGTTATGAAAGAGATGCACTAGGAACCTAACATTCGTTAGATAAATTTGAGCTACAAGTTAAGAAGATTAAAATGAAGTTGAATTGGGAAGGATAATTAATGATTTATATGGTTTAATAGTGACCTCATTTATTCCAAAAATGATCACTGTCCAAAGCAATGGGAAGTTTAAGATACCCACCATTGCTAATTACAATGGGAATGGAGATTCACTACATTATCTTAAGGCCTTTAGGTGTAGAATGATTTTGTTATTTGTTATCCTACCACAACATATTAAGAACTAGGCTTACATCAAGACAAATAATTATCGATGGGATGCATTTTCATACATTTAGAATAAATATCATTGAGATGCACTTCCATGCATCCATAATGACTATTAACAAGGTACATTTATATGTATTCAGTCTTCAAACATTTTCTATGATACAAAGATGGCTCAACATTCTACATCTAATAGTGACACATATCAATCATACCAAAATTATAAGAAATAATTTTTTCATTAGTCTTCTATATGAGAGCATCATCTCGATAGCTCGAGGATGACAAGGTATGAACCAAGTGGTGAGTACCCACCTGTTCAACCAAAGCAGGCAATTACTACACAATTAGGGATCCAGGATAGTATCGATTATATTACTTCCTATCTAACTCACACTTAGATCAAACTTGTATGAAAGACTCCACCGATTAAGCTCTAAGCATAGTGAAGTAAAAAGACAACATATGCTCAACACTCTAAACTACGTCAACCTTAGATCTAAAGATGATTATCACTAAATCAACATTCAAAAAATACTTATATGTAACCAAGATCTAAAGATGACTATTACTAAACCAATACTCAGATAACACTTTATGATTACAGAAGTCCATAGAAAAAAAGAGCTTAGAAATCAAGAAGCTATAAAGAAATGCACCCTATATAATAAACCATTAAGTGCTTAGAAAATATTTTGAATTTTGTTTCCAAAAAATATCATAAGTCGAACTTAACTTAATCCATGTGACGTGCATTCAGCTAAGTGCACATAAAAACTCTGGATGGGAAAAGTTAAATGTTGAACGTATGGGAATGACAAGTCGCTATACTAGTAGGATCGTTCCCGCCAACCATCGGCCACCCAGATCATGGATGGTTAGCCTCATTAACTTAGATCTCGATCAGTTAGTCGACCAATAACTTAGCCATCCAAATGGCCTATCATTGGTTGATTAGCTGACCAATCATTGCTTGCATCAATACCGAACTATTTTGGTCATATTTCCAAATTTGTGTATCATGAGAAAAATCCAAGACCATTAATGAAAATCTCATCATCTAATCTATTTGTCACTAAAATTTGGGTTTATCAAACATTTACAAAGCCGTATGTGCCCCTATGCAAGAGTGGTTGCAAAAATAAGCTTTTATGGTCAGTAAAATCATTACGATATGGTCCCAATTCATCATGATTTAGATCGATTCTTAGAGATTTAGATCGATCCTCAGGTTGAGACGTTCCTAACTATGTATAACTTCCTACCAATTATGATATAATCGGTCCAAATCCACTAGAACCAATCCGACTAGCTGATTAGACTGATCTTCTTTACCTTGGTTCATCCGTTCTGATTGAAGCAATAATTGACCCTTTTCATTATAACTTTGACCAATTATATCTCTATATCCGATGATTAGATTCAAGCATCGAACATATCGTTGAAAAGTTCGTAATCTCATACTTGCTATCATGTTAATAAAATAAGATATTATATGTATAATATTAGAGACATCAACAATTATAGCTATTCGTGTAACGAAATTATACAATTAAGATATTATCCATGCTCGCGAGAGACGAACAAAGAGACCTAAGGGATGACGTTGAAAATATTTTTATTAGATATGAGTGACGAGTGTTATTGGCCCACGTAATAATTGAATGGATCAATAGTTTATGATTAATGTATAATCAACGTTTAATTAATATAGTTAATATATGATTTAAATTAAATAAAATAATATTTAAAAAATAATCTATTAATATAATAAATATCTTATTTATTTAATATTATGAATAGGTATTATCATATATAATATTAACTGCATGAAAATAATAGAATTGTTATCTCTTCATAATGTATTTAACACTATCTGATGCCTTTGTTACTTGTTTTACATTATCTTAAATTCAATAAAAGTGAAGCATATGGCAAGCAAAAATCAACTTCAATAATAGCACGAATGAAATGGTGGTTAGTTGTTAAGAAAATGTGTCACAATGGGCATTTATTTCAAATAAATAGTCATACATCATTCTCTTTCATTCACATCCAAACAAAGCCACTCTATCCTCTGGCATGCAACAACATCTGAATTTAATTTGAAACGGTTCCATCCTCCTTTCTCCATCTGTTCCTTCCGCTCCGGGACATTGCATTAAAGTTTTTAAGTAAGAGTTATACTTAATTGAAGGCTAATAATTACATCATTCAAAAGAGTAGAAAACTTTGTTTCTGATCCTGTTGCTGTTTAAGATGCTATACGCATTGTGCAACCCTTCCTGCATGGCGGAATACTCATGAACTCGTCGAATTCCTTTACATGAATGTCACAACACTTTCTCTACAATGTGAATCAAAAATCATTGTCATCATCTAAGTCATAAAAAAAATAAAAAATAAAAGTCTGACTTGAAAATTCAAAGATTTATGTTAATACAAACCCTTCGTATTCGGTCATGAAAAATTGCAGGCCCAGGATAGTAACTGCATGCAGCCTCACGATTATCCTTTTCTTTGAATGTCTTATCACAGCCTTTATTTCTGCATATGTGAGGCTGGTTTATGTCAACAACCTTCTTTACTGGAGCAGGAAGGCCCTGGTTATCTGTATTGATTATGGCAGGTGTAGCTGTCGCTGTATTGCAGCGCTTCATATTCATTTCTTTGGCTTGTGAACCTATACCACAAGAAAAGAAGAAAAATCATATTTTGCCTTCAAGATAAAGCCGAGTCATTAGATGGGGAAGCTAACTAGTATAACCTCATTATCCTTCCTAGCAGCAGCATGATTATCAACATTTAAAATTTGTTTTGAGCTTAGAGTTTTACAGCTTTACAGCATTTTGACAAATGGACCCTCTCTCCTAGCGGCAGTTGCAACAGTCCTTAAGATCATTCCTCCACTTCCGACAAGATTAAAGCTTTCATTTTTCAAAGAACTCTTCTTGTTACACTTTACTTTTGCTGAACTTCTAGTGGTAATTATTTACTACAATATCATTCCTACATTTTTAACAAGTTTTCACATTTATCTTTCCTAGAAATCATGGGACTGCAATCGCACCATTCCAAAACAAAATTTCTTCAGTTTTTTTGTACTTTTTATTTGAGGAAAGTTTGGTTTCTCCATATATTTCCATGTAAACCGCATTATCAAGCATGATATCATTAGTCCATTGGACAAATTAACATATTACATATGTATAATGCAATAAAGTGGAAAGTATCAAAATGGTTCGGAAACAGCCCAAAGAGTGTGGAAAATAAACTCAAATAAAAAACGGACAGATTTTAAGACAGTATTGAATGAGGAATTGAAAGGGCAATTCCAGATCATTTTGAGCAAATGAAGAGTCTACTTCGTGTGTTTTTAAGTCTAGTTTTTTAATGGTGAAGGTTTCAGGTCATTTGGTATTACCTACAATAAGTTATGGAAGTTTTAGCAAGGAAGGGTCAGAATTTACTGTTCTGTTTAAAGCTGTTTTTTTAATACGAATTTTAAGAGTCTTGTTTAGGTCTATAAATAGAGTTGTATTCTGTTGTAAGAAGGCATAAGAGAGAAATAAAAAGAGTGTTTGATTAGTAAGAAAGAAAAAAATTGTTTTGTCTCTCTTCCCTCCACCAAAATAGTTATAAAATATCAACAAATTGGTATCAGAGCCGATGGCGAATGTGATGGGACAAATGCCGCTACCACGACTAACGAAGGCGAACTACGAGAACTGGAGCATTCAAATGAAAGCTCTTCTCGGATCGCAAGATGCGTGGGAGGTGGTCGAAGAAGGTTTCAAAGAACCAACAAATACCACGGGATATACGGTGGCTCAAAACAAGGCGTTGAAAGAGGAGCGATCGAAGGATAAGGCGGCACTATACATGTTGTTCCGAGCCGTTGACGAGTCGGGCTTTGAGAAGATTGCCGAGGCAACTACTTCAAAAGAAGCGTGGGACATTTTAGAAAAAGTGTTCAAAAGAGCCGACCGAGTAAAGCAAGTAAGACTCCAAACTCTACGCGGCGAATTGGAGAGTATGAAGATGAAGATGTCAGAAGGTGTATCCAACTACATCTCGCGTGTGCAAACAGTGGTGAATCAACTAAAACGAAATGGAGAAATTCTAACTGATGCAAGAGTGGTGGAGAAAATTTTGCGGTCATTAACCGAGAATTTTAAGAATGTCGTTTGTGCAATTGAGGAGTCGAAAAATCTGGAGGAGATGACCCTTGATGATCTCGCTGGTTCTCTTGAGGCGCATGAACAGCGGAAGAAGAAGAAGAAGAACGAGTCGCTTGAGGAAGCACTGCAAGCCAAGGTATCTATCAAAGATGAAAAGGTACTCTATACTCAAAACTTTCGTGGTAGAGGGCGCGGCCGTGGAGGTCGCAGTAATGGTCGCGGTGGTGGAGGCTGCGGTCGAGATGCACACTATGAGGAGAAGGGGCAGTCAAGCCAACAAAATTGGTGAGGTAGAGGACGTGGTCATGGGAGAGGCGGCTGGTCAAATCATTCAAATGTTGAGTGCTACAACTGTGGCAAGCATGGGCACTACACAAAAGAGTGCAAATCAAATATCGAATGCTATAATTGTGGCAAGCATGGGCACTATGCAAAGGAGTGTTATTCTGAGAAAAAGGTAGAAGAAAACGCGAATCTAGTCGCGGAAGAGGAGACAAGAGAAGATGGTGTTCTCATGATGGCCTACAAAAATACCATTCCCGATAGCGACACGGTGTGGTATCTCGATACCGGTGCTAGTAATCATATGTGCGGGCACAAACACCTCTTTGTGGAGATGCAAGAGATAGAGGATGGGCACGTGTCATTTGGAGATGCGTCAAAGATTCAAGTGAAAGGTCAAGGTACAATATCATATTTGCAAAAGAATGGTTTAAAGGGATTAATTGAGAATGTTTATTATGTACCTGATCTCAAGAGCAACATCCTGAGCATGGGACAACTCATGGAGAAAGGATACTCGGTGTTTATGAAAAATCGAGTATTACAACTGAAAGACAAGAAAGAGCGAGTAATAGCACGAGTTGAGATGGCGAAGAATCGAATGTACAAAATCAACCTGTGTTATGTGCGAGAAAGGTGTTTGCGAGTTAATGTAGAAGACAAGCCGTTCCTGTGGCATTTGCGATATGGTCATTTGCACTATGGTGGTTTACAAAAATTGTCGAAGAAAGGAATGGTACATGGGTTACCCGAGATTGACTACATCGAGAAGTTTTGCGAGGAGTGTGTACTCGGGAAGCACTCGAGACACTCATTTCAGAAGAAGGCAGAATACCGAACAACAGATCATCTCGCATTAATACATACCGACATTTGTGGGCCAATCACTCTTGAGTCATTCAGCGGTAAAAAATATTTCATTACTTTTATCGATGACTATTCCAGAAAGACTTGGGTTTATTTCCTGAAAGAAAAATCTGAAGCATTCAAAGTGTTTAAAAAGTTCAAAGTAATGGTAGAGAAGGCAACTGGCAAGTTTATTAGAGCTCTACGTTCTGATCGAGGTGGCGAATACAACTCGACAGAATTTGCGAGATATTGCGCAGAATATGGAATAAGAAGGTTCCTAACCGCACCGTACTCTCCTCAACAAAATGGTGTGGCAGAGAGAAAGAATCGGACAATTCTCGACATGGTTCGATCAATGCTGAAAAGTAAGAAGTTGCCAAAAGAATTTTGGGCGGAAGCTATGCAATGCGCAATTTATGTGCAAAACCGATGTCCACATACGAGTTTAGAAGATAAAACTCCACAAGAAAATTGGAGTGGTAGAAAGCCGACAGTCTCACACTTCAGAATATTCGGTAGTGTGGCTTATGCACACGTACCGGATCAGCGAAGAACAAAGCTAGAAGATAAGAGCAAGAAATTTGTGTTCATTGGTTATGACGAGAAGACTAAAGGTTTCAAGCTGCTCGATCCAATAAAAAAGAAGGTAATAATAAGCCGAGATGTTAAGGTGAATGAAGCAAGCGAGTGGGACTGGAAAAACTCTTCCGAGGTGATAGTAGAAAAGGGAGAATCATCAACCACATCAACAACAAACCTCGAGATCGAGATAGCAAGAAGCCCTCAAACAACTAATAATGAGGAAGAGCCAAGACAACCAAAAATGCGAAGCATGCAAGATTTGTACGACTCAACAAGTGAGGTACATTTAATTTGTCTTTTGGCGGATGCTGAAATAATTACATTTGAAGAAGCGGTACGGAATAAGAAGTGGCAAGCAGCCATGGATGAAGAAATAAAAGCAATTGAGCGAAACCGAACTTGGGAGTTGGTTGAATTGCCAAAAGGATGTCAGCCCATAGGAGTAAAATGGGTATACAAAAAGAAGATGAATGCTCAAGGCGAGATAGAGCGGTACAAGGCAAGGCTAGTTGCAAAGGGCTATCGACAAAAGGCGGGGATAGACTATGATGAAGTCTTTGCCCCAGTTACAAGAATGGAGACGATTCGCCTTCTCATTGCTCAAGCAGCTCAATTCAAATGGAAAATTTTTCAAATGGATGTCAAGTCAGCTTTTTTGAATGGTGTGTTAGAAGAAGAGGTGTATGTAGAGTAACCTCCCGCGTGCACAAAAATTGGAGAAGAAAAGAAGGTCCGAAATTGAAGAAGGCACTTTATGGACTAAAGCAAGCACCTCGAGCTTGGAATACCCGCATCGACACTTACTTCAAGAAGAACGGGTTTACTCAATGCCCATATGAACATGCTTTGTACGTGAAGAAAGAAGAAGGTAACTTGTTGTTTGTAGCTCTTTATGTTGATGATCTTATATTCATGGGGAATAATGAGGAGATGATAAAAGATTTTAAAGAGGCTATGACTCGGGAGTTCGAAATGACAGATTTGGGTTTGATGAAATATTTCCTTGGTCTGGAGGTTAGACAAGAAAATACTGGGATTTTTGTATCACAAGAAACATATGCAAAAGAAATTCTAAAAAGGAACAAAATGGAGGAGTGCAACCCGGTATTGACACCAATGGAACCTGGGGCTAAACTTTCTAAGTTTGACGGTGGAGAACGAGTAGATGCGACCAAATACCGAAGTTTGGTGGGAAGTCTGCGTTATCTCACATGCACGAGACCAGACATATCTTACAGTGTTGGAGTGGTAAGTCGGTTCATGGAAGAACCAGTCTATACACATTGGAAAGCATTGAAGAGAATTCTGCGATATATCTGAAGTACAAAATCACTCGGGTTATTTTTCTCGAGAACAGAAGAGTATAAACTGGTGGGATACTCGATAGTGGAGTGCGGAGACATAGATGATCGAAAGAGTACATCGGGATATGTATTCTTTATGGGAGACACGGCGTTCACATGGATGTCGAAAAATAACCCATCGTGACACTCTCGACATGCGAAGCGAATATGTGGCAAAGATCATGGTGTGTGCGACATGCGGTTTGGCTAAGGAAACTTTTAAGCGAGTTGAATCTCGAGACAAGAAGAAGCAACCGAGATCCGAGTTGATAGCAGGTCGGCAATTGAACTCGCAAAGAATCCAAGACATCACGAAAGGAGCAAGCATATCGATGTTAAATTTCATTTCATTCGAGAACAACCGGGAAGGGAGTGTGAAGTTGAATCATGTAGCGAGTCATGATCAAGTAGCCGACATGTTCACAAAGCCGTTACCCACGGTTTTTCCGGATAAATGCAAGATGGCGATGGCGGGAAGGATGGAAGAAATTTGAGTTTAAGGGAGGAATTTGTGGAAAATAAACTCAAATAAAAAACGGACAGATTTTAAGACAGTATTGAATGAGGAATTGAAAGGGCAATTCCAGATCATTTTGAGCAAATGAAGAGTCTACTTCGTGTGTTTTTAAGTCTAGTTTTTTAATGGTGAAGGTTTGTGTCATTTGGTATTACCTACAATAAGTTATGGAAGTTTTAGCAAGAAAGGGTCGAATTTCATCGTTCGTTTAAAGTCGTTTTTTAATACGAATTTTAAGAGTCTTATTTAGGTCTATAAATAGAGTTGTATTCTGTTGTAAAAAGGCAGAAGAGAGAAATAAAAAGAGTGTTTGATTAGTAAGAAAGAAAAAAATTGTTTTGTCTCTCTTCCCTCCACCAAAATAGTTATAAAATATCAACAAGGAGATTACCATAATCCGAGCAAAAGAAATCTTGGCGACACCTATGGCAAGAGTCTTTCAATGACACATTGGATGTCGAAGTTGAAACTGGGGCAATTGAAATCCTTCGCCGGTCATCATTGTCGTTGCCGTTTCAGAACAATGAAGAGCTCCCATTTTTGCAACTAATTGATTTTCAGATCTGGAAGATTAGAGATCCAGTTCGGTCTGGTTCAGAAACACATATTTTGGTCCGGTTCAATTCCAAGCATATAGATGTAGATCTGTTCTTATCTAGTTCAGTTTGGTTCTTACATATTTGAAGGCTATTAATGGTTACTCGTACCTTGGATTTGGTTTATAAACTTCTCTTTTAAATTTCTTTATTTAGTCATTTTGTTAAATTCTTAACCAATTTACAAAAATATTTAAAAAATAAAAAATAAAAAATAAAAAATCATACATACATTTGTTAAATTTTCTTTCATGATAATTTTTATATTTATAGTGATAATTAAATAACTATTAATTAAATAATTATAAATATAATGAAAATTTTAAATGATATGAAACAAACAAGTGAAAATCTTTGGTAATATAATAAATCTATAAAAAATGTGTCACATTGTTCGGGGGACGAAGGCAATCTATCTACACCTACAACCATTACTCTTCTTCCCTCGTTAAAACAACCACCTAAGTTAATTTAGGATATTTTTATCTTAAAAAAAATTAAAAATGATCGAATAGGACTTGTAGGTGCTTTAATAGAAAAATGTCTCAAACATTTTAAAAAATAAAGGATAAGGGTATACGGTGGATCAAAACTGTCTATTTTTGATCAATTAGAATCTAATTTGATTCGAATGAAGTTGAAGATTATATCATCGAATTCAAATCCAAATACATAATATTTTTTAGAATAAGATAAAAACATATTGATATTAAAATTTATTTATAAATTATTTTAGTATATAAAACATGACATGTATAAATTTAATTTTTTTAACAAATATTATTATTTTTAATTATAACTAAAAAAATCAAAAGATTAAGAAAACATGTATATACATCTATTAAATTATTATAAATATTTATATTTAAGTTAAAATAATAATATAATATAATTATGGTATGCATAATATTTAAATATAACATAATATAGAATAAAATATATATTTATTTATAATTTAATAGTAATTCGATCTGTATCGGATACGACAGATAATAAAATATGTCAATCCAAATTTGATATGAATCTCACGGATCAGATGTGATTTCTCAGTTTAAATGGATTGATCAAATTATTTGTTTACGCGTAATAAATGAGTTTGTTATTTTAATAGTATAACAATTCTATTTTTTATACTTTTTTATTCATATTTTTCGGATGTTACTTTAATGATAATTCATTTAAAAAATATATCAATTTGATTCAATTTATTATAAAATTAAATATTTTCTACAAATATAGTGGTACACATACGAGATTAAAAAGATATTTTTGTCATTTCAGTTAAATGGACAAATTTTTAAAGAAAAAAATATGAAAAAAAAGAAAACACATAACCCACCTTACCTCGAAGCACTAAATCATGCATGCAAGTGCATCTAGCTAAATGAGTGTCTTAATAATTATATTTTGATTTTTTTAATTATGTTTTTATATTTTAATATGGAGCTTTTTTTTAATTGTTTAAATAGTTTTTTAAAGTAATTTTTAAGCTTAAAAAGTTTCAACATGAAACGTATATAATAAAATTTATCAATATCAAGTTTTTATTTTTGAAACAGCTTTTGAAGATTAAACAAGTTTTAGCATAAACTATAATATTGAAAAAATTAAAAGTGGTTTGTTTTATTTTCATAAGGAATAGTAACTTATACAATATTAAAAAATATAAAAATGAAATAAAGAAGCTCTCGAGTGTGCATTTAAGGAGACAAAAATAGATTAAAAAATATTTATTAACAATGTGGAAACAGGCGAATATTTCATAAATACCCTTCATTGTTAATTATATATTAAAATTGTATATTTTTTAAATGTGTTAATATAACACCTGAAAAATATGGATAAAAAAATAAAAAAAATAAAATCATGATACTATTAAGATAACGAACTCAAAATAAAGTGACTAAAATGATTAAAATTAACTTAAAATAATTAAAATATTAATAAATATAACAATATATTAATTTTTTTTGCTAGTAGATTTTAACGTCTGTAATTCTAAGTCTTAAATTCGGGATTTTTAGTATATATTATTTAAGTATAAGATAATTAATAATTTAAACTTAAAATAAGATGATTAATATATATCCCATTTAAACTTATTGTATTTTTGCAATTTTTTTAAAATGTCTTGAAAGGTCTATAGATAATGCAAATGGTAATCGCGTCATATGAATAACAAATATCTATCAAGTTCTGCAGGGAAGGTAAAAAGTATTCTTTAGCAAACATGGGTAGTTTTTTTAGCAACCATGGTTGGTTTGTTATTTCACTTTTATTTATTTACTCATTTTTCAAACGTTACGACTCTTTTCTACCTCAATTCGACCCTATTTTACAAGTCAAAACAGGTAGAAGGTCCAAAAAAAAAAAAAAAACCACAAGTACTGATCCTTGAAGTTGCATAACTCGAAATGCTTCACAGATCCATCTACCAATGTTATACAATGTCTTTAACCAGTAATCTGAACATCAATCAGGTCATAGCATTGACGTGAATATGTAAGAGGCTCAATAAGATTCCTATTTACATATTTAAAGAATACAATAATGTTGAATTCAACAAACACTGCACCGACGGCAAACATTTTTTCCAATATACACGGCACCTACCAAAGCAGTTGTAAACCATTCAATTCAATCATGGTGGTTGGTGAAATAGTAATTGATATTTGTATATATAAACAATGTAAATTTCCGATAAAAATTAAGAAAATATACTCAGAAAACATTGATTTTCTCTTCTGATTATTTCTTCAAATATTGATCTCTTCATGGTATCAAAGCCAAGTCGTTGCTTTATACAAATTTGAAACTCTTATTCTCTAAAACAGAGATTTCTTTCTCTGAAAATATTTCTTCTCGTGAAAAAAAATTTCTCATTCAAACACACCTACAAATATTAATTAAAAACATCATTTTTAAAGCATTATTTCTCCCACCTAATTTTACCAGATTACTCTAAACACAATTTGGAACATTTTGGTAAAAACAGAGTGGAAGAAAAGCCATACACGCGCCTCCACGCGCCTCCTGAAGTAAAGGATCCATTTTCCATGCGCCCCACGCGCCGTCTAGAGGTTGAAGATGATGACGTGTCATCCGGCTCGGCTCGGCTCATCCGGCTCGACTCGGCTCAGCGTGACTCGGTCCGGCTCGAGGGCGTAGCCGGCCCGCACCTCGGTTCGGCTCAGGTTGGTCCGGCCAGCGGTTCGGTTGAACCCGGTTTTTCTCGGTTTTCACAGTTTTTCTATTTTTGGCCGGTTCGGTCCATTTTAAAGGTCTGAACCCGATTTTTTTTCCGGTTCTGGATTTATAAAACCCGTTTGGTTCATTTTTTCAAGTTTTTAAACCAATTTTGAACCGGTTTTATGGTTTTTTATCCAGTTTAGTATAAATATATATTAAAAAAAACAAAAAAAAAATTTAATCCTAAAATTATTACACCATTTCCTAGCTTGGTTACCATAGTATCATGACAGAGGGTATAATTTCATTACCTATGGAGCAATCAAATCCAGTTGTTGTACAATCGGTTCAGTCTGAAGGTGTGTTTAATGCTGGAATTGTTCTTACTGAGACTAATTATGATGTTTGGTCTCAAATAATGGAAATGCATATTGCAGAGAGAGAAAAACTCTCTTATATTCATGATAAAAATTTGCAACCAGAAAAAACATCGAACAATTATAACAGGTGGTATGCAGAAAATCAAAAAGTGAAGAGATGGATCCTTATGTCAATGAGTCCAGAAATCATGAAGCGATATTTACGCATACCTACTGCTCTTGAAATTTGGGGTGCTTTGGCAAAAGCATTCTATGATGGAAGTGACGAATTACAGGTATTTGTCTTAAACCAAAAAGCATTTACTTCCAAACAAAATGGAAAATCACTTTCAGAGTATTATGGAGAGTTGACTGAAATTTTCCAAGAGCTAGACCATCGTGATAAGGTGGTCATGAAAGACCCGAATGATCTAATATCCTATCAAGAGTCTGTTGAAAGACTAAGGATACATATTTTTCTTGCTGGATTAGATGATGAATTTGACCAGGTTCGTGGAGAAATTTTGCGAAAAGAAACTATCCCAGATTTAGAAGGTTGTTATTCCTTGATTCAACGGGAGGTAGTACGTCGAATCTCAATGAAGGAAAAATCTGGAGACATTGACGCTTCCGCCATGATATCTAAAAATCGTTCTTTTTCCAATCAGCAAGAACGAAGGGTGACTGATAAATCATCATTTAAATGTACCCATTGTCATCAAAAAGGTCATACTAAAGAACGATGTTTTGAACTTGTGGGATATCCTGACTGGTGGGATCACAACCGTGACTCTCGGAAGAAAAATCCACGACAGATGTCTACTGCCACCATTGCTGAAACAACAAAAGATCATGTTGCAAACTCCTCAGCAAATGTTGGTAAGATACTTAAAGCTTTTTCTCCTGTTTTTAATAATACATGGATAATTGATTCAGGTGCAACTGATCATATGACATTTGATTCTAGACAAATCTCAAAACCATCCTCACACAAAACTGTTTGACCGCTAATGGTAACACAACCCCACTATCGGGGAAAGATCTTTGTCTCTCACTAGTACTTTGAATTTAGACTCAGTACTAGTTGTTCCCTCTTTAGAGTATAACCTTATATCTATTTCTCAAATAACCACTACTTTATCTTGTTTTGTTATTTTTTGGCCTGACTTTTGTGTGTTCAAGGACATTCAAACAAAGCAAACGATTGGTCGTGGTGTTAGGCAAGGAAACCTGTATTATTTGGACTTGGATTCAACAAATCATGCATTGGTAGCAACTGGATCTAAAAAGGATGAATCAAATATATGGCTATGGCATAGGAGATTGGGTCATGCTTCTTTTGGATATTTAAAGAAATTATTTCCAAGTTTATTTTTGAGCTTCGATATTTCTACTTTAAAATGTGATGTTTATGAACTAGCAAAAAGTCACTGTTCCTCATTTCCTGTAACCTTAAATAAAAGTCCATTTCCGTTTATGGTTATACATTCTGATGTATGGGGTCCTTCCAAAGTCTCTACTTTGGGAGGATCACGTTGGTTTGTTACATTTATTGATGATTTTAGTAGAATGACTTGGGTCTGTTTAATGAAATCTAAAAGTGAGGTAAACGTATTATTTAGAAAATTTCATAAAATGGTTCGTACTCAATACAAAACACAGATTCAAGTTCTACGAAGTGACAATGGAGGAGAATATAAAAGTTCTGAGCTTCAAGAATATCTTAAAACAGAAGGGATTATTCATCAAACTACTTGTGTTGATACACCTCAACAAAACGGAGTTGCAGAAAGAAAAAATAGACACTTGTTGGAAGTTGTCCGTGCCTCATTGATCGAAGCTAATATGTCATTATCTTATTGGGGAGAAGCAATTACTTCTGCTGCATATTTGATCAATCGGGTACCTTCTAGTCCCATTAACTTCCAAACACCACTACAAGCCATCACTGAAGCAATTGTTGCACCAAGTGTTCCCAATTTACCTCCCCATGTCTTTGGTTATGTGGCATTTGTACACCTACATAAACAACAACGTAGCAAGTTGGATCCACGAGCAATACGTTGTGTTTTTATGGGATATGCCATACAACAAAAAGGGTATCGGTGTTATCATCCTCCTACAAAACAAATGATTACCACCATGGATATTATTTTTCATGAAGATACAATGTATTTCACATCTACACCTGAATTTCAGGGAGAGTACAACCATGCGGAAATTCAGACCTTTACATATAAATTGTTTCCTTATGAAGAAAGACAAATTATATGTGAGGAAAATACAAATAACTTGAATTCAGATGGTAATAACTCTCAATATAGAAAAGACTCAAGGGAAATGGAATCAAGTCCTCATCAACTTCAAGATCATCAAGCAAGTTCCTTACTACCACAAAGTGAGTACGAGTTTCCTTCTCCACAAGTTGCTGATATACCTAACCAATCGTTTGCAGAGAATGTTCCAACTATTGAACCAAATGAGAAAAATACTTCCATCACGCCCCAACAGAGGTATTCCTAAAGCCATGTATGAACACGAGATTTCTAGTAAAGTCAAATATCCCATGAGTAACTATATGTCTAAACATCGTTTGTCAAAATCAAACATATCATTTGTGAATCAATTATACATTGTATCTATTCCTAACGATTAATGCGAGGAAGCTTTAGCTGACCCAAAATGGAAAGATGCTATGAATGAAGAACTAAGATCCTTAGAAATAAATAGAACCTGGGAACTTGTCGATCATCCACCAACAAAGAAAATTGTTGGATGTCGATGGATTTTTTCAGTAAAGTATCAAGCAGATGGTATGATTGAACGCTTAAAGCAAGATTGGTGGCAAAAGGATACACTCAGACATATGGGATCGACTATACAGAAACATTTGCGCCTGTAGCCAAAATTAACACTGTTCGAGTCTTGGTATCTCTAGCTGCAAATTTAGATTGGCCATTATATCAGTTTGATGTAAAAAATGCCTTTCTACATGGAGATTTAATTGAAGAAGTCTACATGGATTTACCACCAGGAATCAAGAAATCCAAAATTCATGATGAAAAGGTGTGTAAATTAAAAAAATCACTGTATGGATTGAAACAATCCCCAAGAGCATGGTTTGGTAGGTTCACAAAATCAATGAAGGCATTTGGCTATAAGCAAAGCAATTCAGACCATACTTTATTTCTGAAAAAAAGGTATGGTAAGATCACTGCACTTATTGTATATGTTGATGATATGATAGTAACAGGAAATGATCTTGAAGAAAGAAAAGCTCTCCAAAGTTATTTGTCCAAGGAATTTGAAATGAAAGACCTTGGTTCCTTAAAATATTTTCTTGGGATTGAGGTTTCTCGATCAAAAGAAGGAATCTTCTTATCTCAAAGAAAGTATGCCTTAGATTTATTAAAAGAAACTGGTATGTCGGCATGTCAACCAGCTAATATACCAATAGAGGAAGGATTAAAGTTATGTATCAAGGTTGATCAAGTTCCAACAAATAAAGAAATATACCAAAGGCTTGTTGGAAGGTTGATGTATTTGGCACACACAAGACCAGATCTTGCCTATGCTTTAAGTATTGTCAGCCAATTTATGCATAATCCTGGAGAACAACATATGAATGCAGTTATTCGTATTTTGAGGTATTTAAAGTCTGCTCCTGGAAAAGGAGTATTGTTTACTAAAAACTCAGAGTTCCAAAGAATAAAAGTATATACTGATGCTGATTGGGCTGGATCAATAAATGATAGGCGATCTACATCAGGCTACTTCACTTTTGTAGGGGGAAACCTTGTAACATGGAGAAGTAAAAAACAACATGTTGTTGCCGCTCAAGTCACAGCGGTGAATACGAAGCATGGCACTTGGGCTTTGTGTGGCCTTGTGGTTACAATCTCTCTTGAAAGATTTGGGATATCCTTCTAAAGAATCAATTAAGTTATTTTGTGACAATAAAGCATAATGTGATATTGCTCATAATCCAGTTCAACACGATCGTACAAAACATGTTGAAGTTGATCGGTTCTTTATTAAGGAAAAGTTAGAAGAAAATTCATTAGAATTGCCAAAAATTAAATCAGAAGATCAATTGGCTGACATCCTCACTAAAGCAGTCTCATATCGAGTATTCACAGAAGTTTCAGTCAAGTTGGGCATGAAAGACATCTATGCACCAACTTGAGAGGGAGTGTTGAATTCAACAAACACTGCAACACAATTCAACAAACACTGCACCGACGGCAAACATTTTTTCCAATATACACGGCACCTACCAAAGCAACTGTAAACCATTCAATTCAATCATGGTGGTTGGTGAAATAGTAATTGATATTTCTATATATAAACAATGTAAATTTCCGATAAAAATTAAGAAAATATACTCAGAAAACATTGATTTTCTCTTCTGATTATTTCTTCAAATATTGATTTCTTCAAATATTGATTTCTTCAAATAAAAGATACATAAATATGTACTTGAAACCTAAACTTGAATTAGCTACATATCCTGAGGTGTTGATTCTCCTTTCAAACCTTGATATTCAAAAAGCTGTTGATTATAAGTTACCTCACATGAACCCGGCCTATTAAAACATGGTCACAACATTCTATTTTGTACTTCGACCATAACGTACAGCTTTCTCCTGTAAATAATGGACAAGGATATTATAACTCATGTTTGAATATCTTTGGGGGGAGGGGGGGAATTCATGCTCCCAAACAGTGCATGAAAGGGAGAGGAAATTTAAGACCTCGTTTTGTGTACTGCTCTCTGAAGGAAACCAGTGCATGAGAACACCCAAGTTCATCACATCAGGTATCAATTTAAACAACATAGGAGTCGTTACCTGTAGATCATCATTTACTGGCTTAATATTTGATTGAAAAGGGCAAAAGGTCCATATCGATATCAAAGAGGAAAAGGAAGGGGAAAAAAACAAGGGAACCAACGAAAGAAAGAAGCTTTAGCAAGCTGAGAGTTGTTCCAAGAAGAAGCAGATACACCTTTCCCTATAAAAGGAAATCAAAACTAACGGCCCAAAGGAAAAATAAATAAGAAAAAATACAAGCCCTATAGAAGTACCAATATTGTCATGGTAGCACTCGTCAAAATAATAGCTTACAAGCCCCTTTAAAAGTGGAACCAACATGATACTTCTCATTTTCCAGTGCTAGAGAGCTCACAAGTATCTTTCTTCTGAATATAAATACACGTACCAGCTTTGACAAATATATTTCAGTTTTTCTTTGGGTGTCCTGTCTTATTGCATGTAATCTCTAGTCCACACAGTGCTCTTCCATGACGTTGGATGTGCACGATTCAAATTCCAAACACAAGGAATTTTAGTTTTAATTCAATAAGTCAGTATCAATAGAAGCAATTCAATATTTTATAATCTTAACCCCTCAATAACTTCTCATATTTTACCAAATGTTTCATTATAGAAAATTCATAATACTAAATAGTAATTTATTGTGCTTAGTTCCTGTCCACCAAATAATTGACATGAGCAAAGGAGGAAGAGAAGAAATTAGAGGGGTCACCTCAACAAGATGAAGATTTGTGGCTCGACTAAGAAGAACAAAAGCAAATTCACCTATCTGAGCAAGCAAGATTCCCACCTACAAGAAGTAACCAAACTTTGAATATCAGAAAGGAAAAAGAAAAAAAAACAATCTAATTTATCCTGTAATGATAAATAACATGCTCAAGTAAGAAAAATAAACTTACAAGAAATGATATTCTAATGCTACATCCAAATGCCTTGATAACTACAGTAGCAACAGTTGTCCTAACCACTACAACCAGAATCACATATGCTAGAAGTATATCCACATGACTTCAAAGGATACGTACGTTTATGAGCATCCCAATACCTGAAAGGAAGAGGGCTGCAAAAAGATTACGAATAGGCTCTACCTACAATGAATAAAAGCAGCAGTTTTTTGATGCTATTGTTCCTATTATTGTAAGGATGGCGAGGGAGTGAGGATAAAAAGAGAGCCAATGCCTTCTTCAGCTATGTTAATTAGTATGGCCACCAAATTAAAAAAGTTCTCATGTCATCATAAAATTAATCAAGTACATCATCGCGTATATTTGACTTAATAGAGGGGAGGAAATGCTATGTTTTATGATCAATGAATGACTTCAAAAACTGAGGAAAATTTGTTAATTGTCCGGCTAACTAGAAAAATCTTCCGGAATTAAAATAAAAATATTAAGCTACCAAGGGATGAGTTAATTAGCATTGTTACAAGCTAGATGTCTTTTAAGTTGCTGATGGCCACCAAAAACCATTGCAATAAATTTGTTTGAAGTTGAACATAAGTAAAAGATAGCTTCCAGAGAAACATAGATTGACAAGTAAAGCCATATGATTTATGAAAAAGAATCTTAATCTAAACTACATATTTCACAAGAATGTACCATCAAAGGACCAAAAAAAGAGAGAATGGGGGAAGAGGAGAAAAAAATACCTAGTCCAAAGTATGTTGCCCAAAGTCAGTAGTAGATGCATAACTCCAGCGACAAATGAACCCAGCTAAGGCTTAGCTCCAGTTTATCACTGCACTGAAACAGTTGGAGGAGACTTCTATGTATCAAAAAGATGTGTATCATGGAAAGGTCACCCAGTAATCCCAATATTTGAATTGTAAAGATGTGATCTATATGTTATATAGAACCAACACTGATCAACACTTATTCCGTGTATTAAACGTATAAACATATTGTTAATTATTCTCCGTGGAAGTTTGATTATCCAATAACTTTTTACTAAGCTTTCAAGAACAATTTTAGGGATCTATTACTGAAACACTGCCGGAATGAATCGGGCTCGTGCTGACTTATGCATTGTGCTGGGAAAAATGATCAAATGGTACTTCGGCGATACTGGAATCGTTTTTAGCCTCCGATTTTTGTTTGCAACCTAGAGGCGACAGCTTCACACGTCCGTCGATATTTGATTGCATGTTGGCTGGTTCGATTATCGTTTTTTTCCTTTCCGGTAAACGATCTGCTTATTTTCAATATAAAAATTAAATTATGCATAATAATTTCTTCAGTACATAACATCAAATATAAAGTTGTTAGTATTAAGGGTTTTATGTTATTTTAAAAAGGTTAAGGATATATTTGATAAAAGATGAAATTCGAAGGATATTTGTAATAGTTAATTTCTTGAATACTTTGCTATAAATAAACACATAAAGTGGTTGTAGTCTTGTAGGAGCTGGAGCTCTTACTGAATGGTTCAAGCTTCCCACTATCTCATGACATTTGTGAGGCACACATGTTATGTGAGAGAGAGAGAGAGAGAGTATGTGCCACATTTGTATTAAAGATTTCTCCAGTTTAGGAGGAAGATGGCGTACAGCAAAAGAGACTCGACAATAATCAAACTTCTAACAAAACTTTATTAATTTTGAAAGTCTCGGTTGGTAGGTAGGAGGAATTAGCCTTTCAATTTGTTGTTACTTATCAAATAAAACTTTGTCATGAAATAGACTATGTTTTCATATCCGATCCATTAATGAAAATGTCACTAAAGGTGTCGAGTTGAAGTTAATTGCTTGGAAATGCTATCAGATCCTCTTACAGTTGAAGTTCAACTTGGTGCTCCAAGTACAAATGTTCTGCCTAATAGACTTGTTTGGCTTAGTTTTAGCTCTCTGATGAAAATGTTAATGGTTTTTAGTCAGTCAGTTTCTGATGTTTTAATACAGGCACTAGATGGACTTTAAACTCTTTCGTTTTGAATTGTTAACTGAATTTGTTCACTGCTATTAAAAAAATAATTTTCGATTGGAGCTTTTCAATTTTCACAATTCAATCCTGTTTTGTCAGATATATAATTTTAAAATATAAAATTGATTTGATTGGAATTTTCTCAGTTTCTCACTCGGTTTTTTTTCCTTCGTCAGGTGTTGCTCCGATTCACCCATATAGAAAAAAAGGAAAGTCTTTATCATCATGATTAATGATACAATATGACTTATTTGGTACCAATTGTATTATATATATATATATATTTTTTCATTAGTTATCCTAATATACACAATAATGGTAGTCATGGATGCTCATGATAATTAATAACACTGTTGCGGGAAAAATGTCGGGATTGTAGAAGTAAATTTATTTTTATCAAGTAGGTATTTTAATGATTTTATTTTTATTATAAGATATATTTACTATATTCTTTATACATGACAATTTCATTATTTTTCGAATAATAAAATATTATTTTATTAATGAAAATGATAACATATTAAATAAAGTGAATTTAATAAAGGTAAATTTTTTATTTTATTTTAATAATTTAAAATTTAATTTGAACATTATTAATATTTTTATTTTTTTAATCAACTATTTTTATAAATTTTTACATTTTTTGAGTATTTTTTTGGATTTTATTTTAAGTAGGTATCATATTTGCATTGAAATTGACAATATCAAAAATAAAATTATTCGAATTAGAATGTCACAGTTCTCTCCAATCTATCATCGTCAATGATTACACAAATGACACAATTGTTACCATAACTTTGAAAACATAACGAAGGTGTGTGATATTATAATTTTTTTATCCATATAATCTTTGTTTATAATATTATAAAATCTTCGGTTTCAATTTAAACATCACACTTATACAAAACTTAATACAAAAAAATTTATAAAATATAAAATTTACAAAAAATATTATACTATTTAAATATAGTTTAAACTATTAAAATAAATTTATAATTTTACCCTATTAAATTTACATTATTTTTATGTTAATTTTTTTTTGATAAAATATTATTAAAAAAATGAGTAAAGTGTTGAATTTTTATTGAGAATAACGTCACTAAGCTATCCTAAACAAAATAACTTGTCTAAAACTTAATCAATGAGAGTATTATTGTTTTTGGTTACTTGCTATCCTTCCGGTGGATCGAAAATAAGTGGGCTGGTAGACTGTTATGGTCATCCGATTCTCTAAGGCTAATTTTACTCATATTCATTTAAATCTCAGAGTACATATTTTTTTAATATATATATTTTAATAATTTTAAACACATAAGATATCATATGCATAAATAATTCGATGAATTTATTTAAATTTAAAAATTTAATTTAATCAATGGAATTCAGATTAAATTGGATTGAAAATTTTTATATTCAAATTAAAAATTATACAATTTTTTTAAATTTAAATCAAATTTTATATTCAATTATATCTAGTATGAATTAAATTACTATTAAATTATAAATAAATATATTTTTTATTTTATAATATATTATATTATATTTAAATATTAAATATATTATAATTATATGAGATTACGATTTTAATTTAAAAATAAATATTAATGTTTATAATAATTTAATAATTAATACAGACATAATTTTATTTTTTTATTTTTTAGTTATAACTATAAATAATAAATTTTATTATAAATATAAAAAATCAAAAATTCAAATGTTATATATATCGTATTTTATATATGATAATAATTTATAAATAAATTTTAATATTAATATGATTTTATCTTATCTAAAAACATTTAATTCATTCATAATCAAATTGATTATATCATCAGATTAAATTTAAATTAAAAATCTTTAAATTTAATTATTATTGAATTAAATTGAAATTAATAAAAAATAAATAATTTAATAATATATATTTATAGATTTTGAATAATATATTTAAAATTTGACATACTATCTATTATACTAAAAAGAGATATATTTACTATATAATTCGAATTCTGGCGTGGTGGTCTGAAAATGTTTTTTCTTTTTACCGATTCAAATTCAAAAATTTTAAAATAATATTTTTAAAATCTATAATTATAAAAATAATATATGATGTAAAACACATATATTATTATTATTATTAAAATTTGATACATTATTTTATATTTAATATTATTTAAATTAAAATATTATTAAGTAAATTTATTTAATATTAAATAACATTTAATATTAATATTAATGAAATGATATTTTATTATTATAAATTTAAAATTATTTAAAAAAAATTAACTATTTTTAAATGCGACATTTTAGTTCGGTCTATTTCTAAAATCGATTATAAGAATATGAGTCATAATTTTTAGAGAAAAAAGAAAAGAAAAGAAAAAAATAAGAGTCATAATTAAAAATAATAATGAGAAATTAGACAATTGTGTCGTAGATTGACGCTTGTGTCTTCTGATATTTTCCTGTTTCCTGGTGTTGCATCCAAAGAATAGTATATTGGAGCCTTGTTGGAAATTTTGTACACTTTCCCTCGCATGAACTAATGAACATATATTTAAAAATTATATTTTCAAATTTTTATATATTAGGCTTCATGAAAAAATTAAAAAAACCAAAAAATTATTATTATGAATAAAAATAATACATTTTAACATTAATTCATATATATTTAATTCAAAATAAAGATATTATTTTTATTAATATGAATTTATAAAATATTATTATAATTTTTTAATTTTTTTTACAAATTATTATCTATAACATTTTTCATGTTCAACTCCCAACCCTTATTTATCTTAATAAAAAAGCAACAAAATAATAATAATAATAATAATAATAATAAATAAAACTAATATGTAAAAAAATTGAGTGATAATACAAGTATTTTAGTTATATTAATAAAACTAATTTTTTATTTTATTTTTAGTTTTTTAATTGTTATTTAAATATCAATTTCATAGATTCTTTTCAAGAATATACAATAATGATTATAAAATTGATAGAAATAAAATTTGATAATTATTCTATAAAAAATATACTATAAATATTAAAGAGATTTTCTTATTTATTTTTACCTTATTATTAATATTTTAGAAATAATTATTACTTATTCTATTTGAAAGTTGAATTATTATTATTCGTGAAATAGAATAATATCTTTACATTTATCTTACTATAAAATAACTAGAACGTTAGTTTAAATATACCTAATATAAGTAGGATAGTTTTATTTTAAAATTATTAGAGTGTTTGTTTAGATTATAATTTTTTTATGTTTATTTTATAACAAAAGGTTTTTTTGTCATAGACTTATTGTGATTAACTTAATTATTTTTTTAAATGCTATTATATTATTGGTGAACTTAGTTTTGAATTTTCTTTTATATATATTAAATGAGAAGATAAAGTGTATTCCATCAAAATAGTATACGGAGAAACGAAGGAGGTGAAAGAAACTAATTTTTAAAATACATATTTGTAAATTTCATAAAAGTCTAAGGTGATGTTTGGTTGGAGGGAATGAAAATGAATTAGAATTGATTTCTTCTATTTGTATGTTTACTTGGGCTGAATGGGAAGAGACGAAATAGAATCGATTATTAAAAAAAATGAATCACAATTCCTTCTCCCTTTTAAAAATCATGATTTCATTCTTATTTTAATTTTTTTTTCTAATTTTACCCTCACCCTAATATATAACCCATAACCCAAAACCCAAAACTCAAAATCCTAAATCTCAAAACCTTAAATCCTAAATTCCTAAACCTTAAACCCCAAATTTCAAATCCTAAAATCCTAAACCCTAAATCTAAAATCCCAAATTCTAAAACCCTAAACCCTTTTTAGAAAAAATAATAATTTTGAATCTAAATCTTAACCCACAAATATAACCCTAAACCCTAAATCCTTAATCCCTAAACCCTAAATCCCAAATCCCAAACCTCAAAACCCTAAATCCCAAATCTCAAATCTCAAAACCCTAAATCCTATTTAGAAAAATAATAATTTTAATAATATATATTTTTTTAATTAAGTAATAATTATTTAGAAAAATAATAATTTCAATAATGTATTTTATCTAACGAAAAAATAGTAATTAAATGATATTATTTGAACTTTATTGAATGTAAGGATATTAAGATAATTTATAGTTTTTTTCATTCAATTCCAGTGATAAACTAAACACTATAATTCTAATTTCGAGCTTGATTCTAGTGATCAAACTAAATAACATTATTTTTTTTCATTCTGTTTTATTCTTATTCTTATTTGAATTTCGATTTTATTCTACCGATCAAATGATACCTAAAAAAGTGAGTAGGTGATTAGGTGATGAGGTTTACAACACTTCATTCTAGCTCACACCACGAATATATATATATATATATATATATATATATATATTTAAGGAACTAGTTTAAAACGTCAACAACCTCGTCAAATAAAACAAAGGTAAATAGCCAGAGTATTTCTTATGCCCAATTGTACGATTCTTTCACGATATATATTAAATATGCGGTCACAAATGTGTTGATCTGTCTTCGTATAAAAGAAACAAATGTATTGAATTGTCTCGAGGATATTAATGATGAACAAGACGTGCCTCTTCCTTTATATTTATGGCCATATTTATTACAATTAAAATTATTATTGTTATATAATAATTTTATTTAATAATAGTAATTATATTTTAATAAAAAAATTGAATATTTTTATCATGTTAAAAATAAAAATAACTGTATTAATATTATAAGTATTTTAGTGATTTTATTGTTAGAATGATTTTTGTTAATTCCATAATTGTTTTATTAGATTTTTAATTGCTTATATTTTTCAATAACAATTTTTTTTTTCTCTTTACATGATTCAAATTTAACCAGCTATGCAGAATTTATTGCAGTTAATTCAGTTCCAAAGTTTGTAATGCGTTTATGTACCATGGACATAATTAAAAAGAGGGCGGCTGTCTGTATATGCATTAATTTGATTTATTAAGAGGATGCATAGGGGTACATTTATTTAAATATATAAACTTTTTAAATTTGTTATTTTATATACATAAATTTATTTACATATAAAATATTTATTTTAATATAAAAATTAATAATAAAATAAAACATATAATTATAAACTTAACTTTTATATATATATATATATATATATATATATATTTAATAAAATTATAAAATTAATATATTAAAATTTATAATAATAAAAATATCATATTTTAATACTAACTCATATTTTTTATAATTATATAAAAGTATTATTTTTATTATTATGAATTTTAAAGATAAATAATTTATCATTTTTTTTCTTCCAATTAATAGAAGATAGGTAATTTTGTCATAAATTCTCTACAAATTAATATTGGAGTAGATGTTCTGTTTTTCAATTCAAATCAAATTTTACTCTTGTTCTAGACTCGTTTCACTATAAGCTAGTTTTCTTTCCCGGGAAAAATGAGTAAAGAACAAGTGATCATCTTCATTATTGTTCAGTTTTCTTTCATCTTCTGCTTGTCAGAAGCAAAATTAAGCATTCTCGATCCTCAACCTGCGACTTCCTTGAATATTACTTCGATCCAGGTATAACCTTTTCAACTGTGAAAAATATTTTACTATGTTTTTTTAATTTTTCTTCCTTTTTCTTTTTTGGAAAATTGTGACTGGCCTTTTCTTGATCTCTTATGTGTGGATGTGAATTTTGTTTCATGTAGGAGGACGGAGGGAGCTGTTCTTACACGGTTGTCGTAAATACGAGCTGTTCCTCACCTTTTTTTACACGGGATCAAATTAGTATTGCTTTTGGAGATGCTAATGACAATCAGGTATTTATGTTCTTTTTAAATTACAGCTTTTAATTAGGGGATCTGAGAAAGTGTTTGTTTAGCCAGAAACACGAGGAAGAAAGTGAGAGATGAGATTAAATTTCATTGAATAACTTGATTCTTTATTACAGTCTTAAGCACATAGTATTAAGTATTAGTACAGTTATTAATCTCTAACAAATTCTAACAAGTTGCACGCTACGAACTTACAAAAGTAACTAACTAATTGATGAATTCTGGACGAATAATCCAATCAAATAATTTATCATAATATATATAGATTTAAAAATAATTATATTTTTCTTTTTTTTTATTCATTTAAATTTATATTTTTCTCTGTTATTAAATTTGAACATAATTTTATCTCAAAATCTATGTTATAATACATTGATGCGTAACATTAACATAAACATAAACATGCATATCACTAATGTATAATTTTTCCTAAGTTAGCCTTGCAAGCTTTCTTTTTCCGCATCAACCCTTCTAGCTTTCTTGGATATCTTCGGCTCCTCTAACAGGCTCCACTGTGTTATATTATTATTTTTTTCTTATTTCAAACGATAAATACTTAATTAGATGTTACTTAATTAATTTTGCAGACAGTGATATATAGACTCGAATATTGCTTACTTGTGAGGAAGAATCTGTTTTGTGTTATGCTTATCTAGCGATAAGTTATGATTCTCAATTTTAAATCACATGTACATTCAAACTATAGTATTGTTTAATTAAAAAAAAATCTGTCGAGTGATTTTTAAAATTATATTCGAGAATGATTTTGATTTTTATTGTTTTAAGTAATTTTTTAATTAAGTTTTGTACTATAACAATTTTTTTATTTTGATTTCATATTTTTAAAGAATTATTTATGTTATGTTTGATAATGATTTTTGTTAAGTTATATTTATTTCACTTGTACTACACTTCCACTATTTCACTTGTACTACACTTTCACTATTTCACTAGTACTACACTTGTACTACACTTATATTATTTCACTTGTAATACACTTACTATTTCACTTGTACTACACTTGTATTACATTTGTACTACATTTGTTACAACTCTATAAATAGAGTTCTCCATGTACATTCTAAGACACACTAATACAACATTAAATTATTCTTTCTTCTTATCTCTCTATACTCTTCACATGGTATCAGAGCCTCTCATATACCTCTAAAATTTCTATCAAAATTTTGCCTCTCTTCATCACAGCCAACCCGGCTCACCCTAACTCCGGCTCACTTCAACCCGGCCACCTCAACTCGGCCACCTCAACCCGGCCATCTCAACTCCCTACCATTCCAACCCGGCTCATCTCAACTCGGCTCATTCCAACCCGGCCACCTCAACCCTGCCCAGGCTTGTTTTCAACTCCTCTTTTTATTTTTAAGGATATCTCCTTTATACTGTTTCTATATATTTGCTTTACATTTTCTCCATTATTTCGTTAAAATGGACCGAAATGATGTCCCAAAACCAATCTCTACCACCCTTGATGATACTAACTACCTAGCTTGGGCACAAGCAATGAAAAGTTTCTTGAAAGGACGCAAGCTATGGCGTTTCATAACTAGTGATATCTCTATACCCATCCAAGAAACCACTGAAAACAACTCCTTATTTGCTGACCGCAGAAGGCGGGAGAGTAAACACCATCAAATTATTACCTGGTTCTGTAACACCACCTTACCCTCCATCCATGGTGAATTTGGGCGTTTTGACACTGCCAAAGAAGTTTGGGAATTTCTTGAGGCTCGCTTCACTACAACAGATTTGGCCAACCAATATCAACTTCTAACAACTCTTCATACCAAACGCCAAAGGGCTGATCAAACCATTAACCAATTTCTCTCTGAAATGCATACTATTTGGGATCAACTCGCTCTCTCTGAACCAACTTGGACGAACAAGATTGATGCTGAGATGTTTGCAACTTACCGTAATCACCAGCGTCTTGTTATTTTTCTCATGGCTCTCCATGATCGATTTGAACCTGTTCGGGCTTCCTTACTCCATCGGAGTCCTTTTCCATCCTTAGATACTGCTGTAACCGAGCTTCGCTCTGAAGAAACTCGGATGGGGGTTTTCAAAGTTCATCATACAGATTCTGTTCTTGCCACCCCCTTTTATCGCCCTAAAGGAGGTTCAAAAGAGGACTTCAAACATCAAGGCTGCACCTACTGTCACAACCCCAATCATGAGCTTCTTACATGTCTCATTCGGGTATGTATATATTGTCACAAGAAGGGTCCAGGACACTTTAACAGAGATTGCTTTCGGAATCCCTCTCAGCATTCCTCACGGAATCCCTCTCAGCATTCCTCACGGAATCCCTCTCAATATTACTCACGGAATCCCTCTCAACATGCTTCAGGTAACAATAGTAACTTATCTATCACTGCTGCTGTTTCTGAGGATAATCATGACAAATTTACCTTCTCTACTCAAGAACTTGAAGGTCTTCTTAAACATGTTCTCTCACAATCTAGTAATCCTCCTTCTACTGCCTTGTCTCTCACATCAGGTAAATCTTTATGGTATTTTGATTCTGCTTGTTGTAACCATATGACTCATGATACTTACATCTTCTCTCCCACACAATCTTCCATCTCCAAACCTTTAATTCAAACTGCCAATGGTTCACATATGCATGTTAATGCTGTAGGACAAGTTTCCACATCTTCTATATCACTTTCTGACACCTTTCATATTCCCAACCTTACTCTAAATCTTATCTCTGTTGGTCAATTATGTGAACTTGGTCTTACTATTACTTTTTCCTCTTCTCGTTGTCATGCGTGGATCCACAGACAGATGCATCCTCGGGATAGCCGTAAGGTTGGACGATTATTTGAACTTATCGACCTTCATCTACCCAATTCTCCTCCTCATACTTCCGCCGTCGCTCCTACTACTCCTATCAACCTATGGCATGCTCGTTTCAGGCCATACGTACATGGGGACGTCTTCATCCCTTAGCATCTTACGGTAAATTAGGATCTGTTTCTATTTCGATAATGTAAATTGTTTGCCTTGTCAATTGGAAAAACAACCTCGCTTTATGTTTTAATAAAAGTGATTCTACTTCGTCTCCCTTTGACTTAATTCATTCGATGTTTGGGGTCCATCCCCACATCCTACTATGGGGGGATGTGTTTACTTTGTCATTTTTATTGATGATTATTCAAGATTCACATGGATTTTTCTCATGAAACATAGATCTGAATTACCCAAAATTTATTATGATTTTGCCCAAATGGTTAAAATCCAATTTTCTCAAAATATCAAAGTACTTAGAGCTGATAATGCTATGGAATATAAAGAAACAAAGTTTTTAAATTTTCTTCGACAAAATGGGACTGTTTCTCAATATTCTTGTCCTGGCACATCTCAACAAAATGGAAGAGCTGAGCGAAAACACAGACATATTCTTAATACTGTTCGCACTCTCCTCATTTCTAGTTCTTGTCCTGAATGCTTTTGGGGTGAAGCAGCTCTTACAGCTGTTTATACCATCAATCGTGTTCCTATGCCTATTATTCACAATCAATCCCCTTATGAGCGTCTCTATAGTACTTCTCCATCTTATGAACTGCTCAAAGTGTTTGGTTGTACCTGTTTTGTTCTTCTTCACCCTCATGAACGCAATAAATTAGAACCTCGTGCTCGCCTTTGTTGTTTCTTAGGGTATGGAATAGAACACAAAGGCTATCGTTATTGGGACCCTATCTCTAAACGATTGCGCATCTCTCGTCATGTCATCTTTTGGGAACATAAAATGCTTTCCTCTATTTCCTCATTTCATGTCTCATCTCCTACCTCACTCTCATTTTTTAATGACCCAACTATTGATTTATTTCCTCCTGACATTGCTCCATTACCCTCACCATCGTCTACTACGGCTTCTCCTGATGTGTTCCGCTTCCTTCGCCGATCCTACCATAACAACATCTTCGAAGACCAACTACGATTGTCCGAGTCATCACTTCGTCGTTCTACTCGTGTAAGTAGTCTTCTTTTTCATGTTCGTGATTACCAATGTTTCTCTACTATTTTGTCTCATCATGAACCCCAAAACTATAGAGAAGCTATTTCTAATCCTCATTGGCAGCAAGCTATGACAGATGAATTATAGGCATTAACAAAAGCACATACATGGGATCTTGTTGATCTTCCATCTAATAAATCTTTGATTGGTCAGAAGTGGATTTTCAAAATCAAAACTCATTCGGATGGGTTCCGTGGAACGATATAAAGCTCGCCTGGTTGCAAAGGGTTTTACACAGAATATGGAATCGACTATGAAGAAACTTTTGCACTGTAGCTCGCCTTACCTCTGCTCGAAGTATCATTCTTTATTCTTGCCCGAAATTGGAACATGTTTCAAATGGAGGTCAAAAATGCTTTTCTCAATGGAGAAATAACTGAGGAAGTTTATATGAAACCTCCTCCTGGATACACTCATTCACCTCATCAAGTATGCAGACTTCGTCGTGCTCTCTATGGCCTCAAACAAGCTCCTCGGGCTTGGTTTTCCAAATTCAGCTCTACACTTACTGACTTTGGTTTCACTTCCAGTTCTTATGACTCCGGTCTCTTTATTCGGAAGACTCCCACTGGTGTAACACTTCTACTCCTTTATGTAGATGATATGATCATAACAGGAAATGACTCTAATGGAATTATTGATCTCAAGCAGTTTTTGAGCCATCAATTTGAAATGAAAGACCTTGGTCGTCTCCACTACTTCTTGGGCCTAGAAATCTCATCTGATTCTCAAGGATATTATCTCTCTCAAGCAAAGTACTCTTCTGATATTCTTAATCGGGCTAGCCTTATTGATTGTAAAACTGCATCAACACCTCTAGAAACCAATGTCAAACTTACTCCATTAGATGGTACTATTGTCTCAGATGCCACATTATCTGCACAACTAGTAAAGGGGTCTTGTTTATCTCACACCACTCGTTCGACATTGCCTATGCTGTTCATCTGGTTAGTCAATTCATGTCTGTTCCACGATCTACCCATTATGCTGTGGTTCTTCGCATTCTCCGCTATATCAAAGGCACCATGTTTCACGGTCTCCACTTCTCCAACAAGTCTAATCTTCTTCTTTCCGCCTACTCGACGCCGACAAGGTGTGACCCAACCGATCGTCGTTCTCTACTACTTGATATTGTTTCTTTCTTGGAAACTCTCTCATATCTTGGCGAAGTAAGAAACAATCCTCACTTCTCGATCCAAAGATCGAAGTGAATATCGTGCTCTTCGACACACCACTCAAGAACTTCTTTGGATCCGTTGGTTACTTACTGATATGGGTGTTCTCCAATCAAATGCAACTATCCTATATTGTGACAATCAGAGTGCTATTCAGATTGCTCACAATAATGTATTTCATGAACGAACAAAACATATCGAGATTGATTGTCATTTTGTTCGTCAACATGTTCTTCAAGATACTGTTTGTCTCAAATCAATATCCTCCACAGATCAAACAGCTGATATCTTCACCAAATCTCATCTACTAGGCAGATTTCAAGAATTAGTTTCCAAACTCAAGTTGATTGTTTCTCTTCCCCCTTGAGTTTGAGGGGGGATGTTAAGTTATATTTATTTCACTTGTACTACACTTCCACTATTTCACTTGTACTACACTTTCACTATTTCACTTGTACTACACTTCCACTATTTCACTTTTACTACACTTGTACTACACTTGTACTATTTTACTTGTACTACACTTACTATTTCACTTGTACTACATTTGTACTACACTTGTTACAACTCTATAAATAGAGTTCTCCATGTACATTCTAAGACACATCAATACAACATTAAATCATTCTTTCTTCTTATCTCTCTATACTCTTCACAATTTTGATTTATGATTTATGATGATTCATAAATCTTTAAAAGTAAAATTTTTAATTTTCACAAAACTTGAAAGAAAATGATTAAAAATTTAATTTTTTTAAATAATAACTAATTTTTTTATTAATTTTTGAAGTTTTAGGGAAAAAATAAAAAATATATATAAAACTTGGTGAACAAACTTTAGGTGATTTTTGATTTTGTTTTATTTAAAACTATTAAGTAAAAATTTGTATAAATTAAATTAGTAATTGTTTTTCAAAAAAATCAAAAATAAAAAAAATTATTTAATAAAACTTACAAATCACAAATTAAAATGTACTTAATTATAGGCAAATTAATTACGTTGAACGGTTACTAAGCAAACCATGAAGAGATCGATCTCGCGAGTTTTGAAGAATTCTTGGCACATATCGATGGTAATTAATTAATAAAATTTTAACTTTTTATCATTTTTGGCGTGTGCGCCACTTTAATAGTTTCATAAAAATACGTTACTTTTATGCAATAAATCGCTTTTGCCTAATGTTTGTCATATTTTTGTAACGCACCAAAATTAGCAGAATTGGTTTGCAGTACTACAATCAATCATAATTGTTTCGAATTGTACCGAGTTTCATTTTTCTTCATTAATTTATTTCCTAATTACCTTAATTTTCTGTTGGACTGAAATTTAGGTATATGCATCGAGACTAGATGAACCTATAAGAGGAACATTCGAACAGTGCTCTTCGGACACATTTCAGATAAATGGATCGTGTGTGGATGAAATATGCTTCGTATACCTCTACAGAACTGGAATTGATGGTTGGACACCAGAGACTGTGAAAATATATAGTTCAAAATCAAAGGCTATAACGTTTTACTTCGGAAAGTCTATTCCAAGTGATACGTGGTATGGTTATAACTTTTGTGAAGACGAGCCTGAACCTTCTTTTTCGCACAATCATGACTTTGGCTGGAGATGGTTTGCTGTTAATGCAGGCCTTGTTCTTGCACTGAATGTGGCTATTTCTATTTACTAGTACTTAAAGAGCTATTCGAAACAATTACTTTAATTATTATTTTAAGCTCGTTTCATTTGCTATACTAATTTTTGTGGCAAGATACTTAAATTAGTACGTGGACCACATATATGGGATGCTTATGTAAAACATATTTTCCTTATAGGATTATTATAGTTTAATATATATATATTTATTATAAAAAATTGATATTTTTAAAACAATAAAAACTACTACTAGAATAATCTATCATTTTAAAAATATTTATTTTTAAAAATAAAAACTTTGTTACGAAAATATTGATTATTGTTCTGGGAATAATCTTATTATGAGTATTAATAATATTTAAATTTTTACAAAATTATCACTGAAATTCAAAAGTTATTATATAAGTATCATTTTCATTGAAAAATTTCAAAGACTAATAGAAAAATGTTACATAGTATTACGTTGTTAAAATAATTATATTAATTATTTGAGAAACTAATAGTGATGGTATTTATGTAATAGCAATTAAAGTTTAAAGATAATTTGATAATAATCTCAAATTTATTGGCATTTTGGAAACAACCACCCTACTTTGTAAAAAGCTATATTAACCCTCTAAGTTGTTTACTAATGACCTAATTTTAATTCCTTAAAAAATATATCATATTTTTAAATATGCATTAAGTATATATTTTGTATATTAGCAATATATATATATATATATATATATATATATATATATATATATATATATATATATATATATGTTTCAAAATAAAATTTAATTTATAAAAAAATTATGATATATAATTAAATTATATATTTTTAATTGAAATACGAGGATTGATATATAATACATGCACATCATTCACGAGTCTCAATTGATTTTATACAAAATTATGTTTTTATAGGTTCAAATTATTTGAAACTAATAAACAATAAAATACTATCCATAAAATTTTAAAAAAACTATTGGTATAAATTATAATATTCCAAGAAGAGGAAAAATTCATTAGCAGTTAAATTAAATGATTTTTAAATTTATTTTTCTTATTTTTATATTTTAAATATTAATTTATAAAAATAATATTATTAAAATTTAGAATTACATATTTTAATCCATAACATATATTTTTATTATTAAAAAAATAACATATTATTTTATTTTAAATATCGCTTAAATTAAATTATAATTATTTAATTCGTTTAATATTATAATTATTTAATTAAATCCTATTTAATGTTATATGATAAGCATTTTTATTATTATAAATTTTTAAAAATATTAATTTTTCATTTCATATCATAAGTATTTTAACGAATAGTATTATATAATATTATATGGGTGTTTTTATAATTAACCCTACTATTAATAAAATATAAATGAGACTAATATAATAATTAAATAAAATTTGTGTGATTTCGAGATGACCTGTGTATTGAGGACATTTTGCAGCGTAAAATGCTACAAAATCTTTATGCCCTTTTTTCCCCTCTCGTCTCCTGCTATTGAAAATCCTAGCTACAAGCAGGAGGAGATAGTTGATATCCATACACTTCTCTCTTTCTCTCTTCGGTAACACATACAGCATCTTGTACCAAATTGAAGAAAACCATGCCTACTTTACCTTTAAACGACGTCGCCCTCTCATCTAATCCCAAGGACAAGAAGAAGGAGAAAAAAAATTAATAAGAAGAGAATGAAGGACCAAAACTTTAGTGAAACCCTTGCTTCTGACGTTGATCTTGACGAAGAACGAAGCGAGACGAACTCTTAGCTTGGCGAGCCTATGAATTCAGCTGCGAAGTGCATTGAGGTCGAGTAGTCGAAGAAGAACAAGAAGACTAAGATGGTGGAAGACAATGGGGAGAGTGAGGAGCATCCCAATGTGCTATCCAGCTTTCGATTATCCGAGCCGTTGATAGCCAAATTGAAGGAGAAGGGGATCGAATACGTGTTTCCTATTCAGGCCATGACTTTTGATACCATCTTCGATGGCTCCGATTTTGTTGGACGGGCACGCACTGGACAGGTGATTTGACATTTTTTTATTTCCCAGTTAAAATGTTGTCAAAATTCTAAGAAATTGGTGAATTTTAATTTTTTTTTACGGTTTTATTTCAAAGACTTAAATTTAAAGGGATTTTCTCAATTCTGAAAATCATGCAGTACCGATTGGTTTCATTATTCTGACGGGTAACTCCAACCCTTCACCATCCTATTTGCTGTAAAATTACAACAACCCACTATAAAAAATAATGCATGAATAATATTTCTTTAAATTTAACGAGATATTATTTACGTATTATTTTTTTATAAAATATTTTAAATTTGTTGTTAAATTTTTTTATTATATGTACTAAAATAAAATTAAGTATACTATATACTTTTAATTGTATTTTTTAATTAAATGAAATGTTTAATTTATATAATAAATATAATATTTTATTTAATGGATTTTTTTATTTTTCTCTTAATTATATGAATTTTAAATTTATTATTATTAATTAATTAAAATTAATATATAACTAATTATTGATTTAATATAATAATAGTTAATGAGTTAATTTAAAAGAAAAATAAAAAAATATTTTATTTAATAAAAGTATAGTTTTTAGTGTAATATTTGATACAGTGCGTGGAAAATGAGTAAAAAATTAGTGTAATTTTTGCATTAAAATGAGGTAAGGTTGAAGATGGTCGGTACGTGACATGCGATTGAGAAATTATGCTTCGAGGGACATGATTTATTGAATTAGCTGTTCATTTTCAGAAGCCTATTATTCGCAGTGCAATTGTTCTGAGCTCTAATACCTTTGCTTGCTACATTGCAGGATAAAACGCTTGCATTTGTGCTTCATATCTTGGAGTTTTTGACAAATGGTCCTGCCAAGGCTTCACGGAAGACTGGATATGGCAGGCCGCCAACCGTGCTTTTGCTTTTACCCACTAGGGAATTGGCCACTCAGGTAAGTTCCAACCGAAGGAATCATCATTTAAGTTGTTATTGTGACGAATTGTATTCTTGGCTCCATAATGAACTTTGGTTCTATTAGGTCCAAGCTGATTTTGAAGTATATGGTGGTGCGTTGGGCTTGACAACATGTTGTCTGTATGGAGGGTCTCCTTACCGTTTGCAGGAGATTAAATTAAAGAGAGAGGTTGATATATTTGTTGGAACACCTGGCCGTATAAATGCACGTCATTTATCTTCTATTTGTTAAATTCTGAATGCTACATTTCTTGTGGAACTAATTCAGTATGCTGCTGAAACACGTTAATTTTGTATCAAAAGCTGACATTCTTACAATGTTGCACAGGATCACCTGGAGGGGTAATATTCAATTCGGGTCCTTGAAGTTTCGGGCCCTTGATGAAGCCGATGAGATGCTCAGGATGGGTTTTGTTGAAGATGTTGAACTCATCTAGGTACTTAATACTTTTCATAATGTATGTTTTGCTCTTAAACTTTATAATACTGAGATCCTTTATTTGTCTCAACCTGTAGAGCAGTAGAGGTTAATTCCCCCAATGTTTGGTGATCAATGTTGGATTTTGCCTAGTATCCATACTGTTGCAATATGTGGACTTGAAACCATATTTTCCATTTTAGTGATGCAATTAACACTTGAAAGTATTTTCTTTTCTTTTCTCCCTCTCTCTCTTCTTCTTCTCTTTTGTTTTAACTTTCGTGCTTGTGATGGTGGTAGAAAGTAAATGCCATTGTGTGGTAATACATCCTATGTTCCCTAGATATTGCCAAATGTTTTTGCAACCTTTTTTACTCACTAAAAAGAAAAAATAAACAATATTTTAGCTGACAAATAGATTTGAAGTAGCATTTTGATTATCATCTTGTTATATTTACAGGCAAGGTAGATGATGTGAGCAAAGTCCAAACCATTCTCTTTAGAGCAACCTTGCCGAATTGGGTGAAAAATGTCAGTTCCTACCTAAAATCTGTTTTGTGATTTTCCAACCTTTTGGATATTCAAACTGGTTTCTGAGCAACAGGACCTATGTGGTGCCATTTTACTCAATATTTTGTCCATTTCCTTGGTTCCACCTCGAACTGTATGAGTGATGTTGTTATTTTGCTTGCGCAGATTGCTTCTAAGCTCCTCAAACAAAATAAGAAAACAGACGATCTTGTGGGTAATGAAAAAATGAAAGGTAGTACAAGCGTCAGACATAATGTTATCCTCTATTCGAGTACAACAAGATCCCAATTAATTATGGACATCATTCGTTGCTATAGCAGGTTTGACATTCGAATTTTTTGTGTTGTATTATTCCTTTTTAGTTGTTTCCTGTTCTTTTTTAGTTTCTGACACCATGTTTGTAATCCAGTGGAGGCTGTACAATAGTTTTCACTGAGACAAAAGACCCTGCTTCTGAACTTGCTGGATTGCTGTTTGGTGCTCGAGCTTTGCATGGTGCGACATACAACAAGCTCAACATGAGGTCAGTCTTTCAAGTGCTGTGGTGCACATGTGATCTCTATGTTTATGAATGAGTAGGAGTTTAATAAAATATAAGCTATCTTGACTAGTTAGTGACACCTTATTGATTGTGAACCTCCTCGTGATGTAGAAGCATGTATCCATCGTTCTGGATGTACAGGAAGAGCGGGTAGACACCTGAATTATTGTATTTTGTTTTTCATTTTAAATCAAATATATGTTATTATGTGACAAGTGTAATGTTTTCAGGCAATACTGGTGTTGCTCTATTGCTTTTTGATTCTAGGAGGGAAAATATATCTAAAACTGAAAGGAAAACTGGTGTAAAATTTGAACGCATATCTGCTTCTCAGCCAGCTGATGTTACAAAAGCTGCGGGTTCTGAGGCAGCAGATTTGATAAACAAAATTTCTGACAGGTAGGTTTGGTTGAGATATTTTATGGTGTATTTTGGTATTTCTATCTGGCTATCCCCTAGGCTCGGTATTGAATGTCATCAATTGCAGTGTCATTCCTGTTTTCAAGACTGCTGCTGATGAGCTTTTGAACTCTTCTGGTTTATCTGCTGTTGAACTGCTGGCTAAAGCACTTGCGAAAGCTGCTGTAAGTCATTGACATTGTTCTACTTATGAAATGATTACTGTTTTGTTGATTGATACTCTATTCAGTTATTTTGGAAGGTTATCCGGTGCACTGGTGATGATTAAGAGCATAAAAAGCAACAACTTGTACTATCTACAAGGAAGTACACTTGCTGGAATAGCATCTAAGGTTTTTACAGAAGATGAAGATTCAGAAGCAATCAAGTTATGACAAATATGTCAAAGGGTGGCAAACTATCAAAAGAAAACTCTATAAGGAGACTAAATGCAGTGCATAAAAGAATGATGCAAGAAGTCGTTTCGATATACGATTTTATCTTGTTTCAATTTTATTTATTATCCTTGATCCGGAAGTAACCTTTTCCTTTCCTTGGGCAGTACCTCTCAATAAGATTGATCCATTTGGATTTTGGTCCATGATGACCTTTTTATTGATTTTGACGATTGGATCTCTCTATGAATGGAAAAGGGATGCTTCGGATCCGGAGTAATCTATAGTGATAGGGCAAAAATAGGTGATAAAAAACAAAAGAAAGAACAATGCTTACATTAAATCAATTGATTCGTCATGGTAGAAAATTGTAAGAAGTGTTCATACAAGAATTAGTTCTTCAATAGTAGCTCTTTCCTCTACATAAATCATCCTGACAACTTCATTTCAAGAATTGGAATTGAGAGAAAAAGTAAAATTAAGAAGCTTATTTTGATAGTTTCAAAGTGTTGAATATAGGTTATATAACACATTTGGTTCTCTCTTATTTGTTAGAGAGAAATTTTTAAATTGAGTGTATTGGGATATTGAGACATTTGAAAGTTTGTATTCACTTTATAAACACCATTTGAAATAGTGAATTATTTTCCATTTCTTACTCGTGGGTTAGGCCTTAAGCTAAATAATAGGAGATTATTTTCTCTATAGTTTGATACCATAGTTAATTTGTTACTTACTGTTTAGAAAAGTTTTGTCTAAAGAAATTGAAATTTAAGTGTTACTGTTGTATCCTTCTAGCCTTTCTTAAGAATTTTTGATATTCAAGTGGATCCCTCGCAACAATTTCTTGCTCTCAAGAAAATAATTCAGGCTAATTCCATGATGATCAGGGTTATAGTGAGATATAAAGTAGATCACTTCTTTCATCTATGGAGAACTATGTGGCAGTTCTTATTGAGGCTGGAAAACCCATCTACACGCCTTCTTATGTAATTGTTGCTTCACTTCTTGCATTGTCTTTCAATTTTAGCTGTCAACTAAGCTTATTTTCTTTAACTGAAATCATGGTCCAGTGAGTGAGGTTTTTACCCAAATTAGATGACTGAGTTGCATGATCCCTATAGAATTGGGTTCAGATACTGTTTTCAATATGATTATGTTGACTTGGTGAAGGGTATGGCTCTCACAGCTGATGGAAGAGGTGCAGTATTTGATGTACCGGCTGAAGGGTTGGACGCCCTTCTTGCTGATAATTTTCATGCCTTGATAATGTATTATTTGTCCATAATTTGATGTACCAATAGATTGAGTTGATTACATTCTCACTCAACATCTTTTTTCATCTGCATGTTTATATATATAAATGGATTTTGTTTTTTGCGCTAATTGGTTTATTTTTGTATGAATTCGTGTTGTTGTCTGGTACTGTATGTTAAGATTTATTATTTATTTATTTAAATTTAGTAGCTTAGTTTGTTCTAGTCTTTAGGAATTTAATTAGTTAAAAGGATCGTATTTTTATGACCGTAAAAAGTGTTTTTTAATTTTCTTATTTTATAAAAGTTTAAGTTAATGGTCAGTTTGTTTGTTATTTCTTTATCTATGTAATGCTTATTTATAGGCTAATTTCATCAATAAATTCAGTACATTTTTTCAACAATATTTCACTTTTTTTATATCAGTGGTATCAGAGCAAAACAAAAAACAACAAAAAAATTTGCACAAACAATATATCTATATTTACTTAATATTAGTATTTCACTTATTGTTACTCTATTAGAGTTGAGTTGTCACTGAAAGGAACCAGCGTCGTCCACCCCACTTATAGAGCAACTGTCCATCTATTTTTCTGTCTATTGCAATTACATTATAAACAACCAGGATCGCGGTAGCAAAGATCTCTTTTTTGAACGCCATTTCTTCGAATAAGAAATAGTGAAACAATAGCTTCAGGAAAAAAATTATGCAACCAACAATTCCACGTTTTGATGGTCATTATGACCATTGGAGCATGCTAATAGAGAATTTTCTACGGTCAAAAGAGTATTGGTCAATTGTTGAATCTGGAATTGAAGAACCAACACCAAATACTGTCTTCACAGACGTCCAGAAAACAGAGTTAGAAGGGAGAAAGCTAAAAGATTTGAAGGCAAAAATTACCTTTTTCACGTAATTAATCGTCCCATCTTGAAAACAATTCTTTTGCAAAGAAACTTCCAAAGATATTTGGGATTCCATGAAAAAAAATATCATGGCTCTGCTAGAGTGAAGCGTGCACAACTTCAAGCTTTGAGAAGCGATTTTGAGACTCTACAAATGAAGAATGAGGAATTTGTCACCAGTTACTATGCCATAACTATGGAAATAAGCAACAAAATGCGTTTTCATAGTGAGAAGATGGACGATGTCAAAATCGTGGAGAAGATATTACGTACCCTAACACCAACATTTAATTATGTCGTGTGTTCCATTGAAGAATCTAAAGACATAGATACATTCTCTCTTGATGAGCTGCAAAGCTCTTTGGTGGTCCATGAACATAAGATGAATCGAAGTTCACCTTCAAAAGAGCAAGCTTTGAAGGCCTCTATCTCTACACATTTCTCAAACTTTAGAGGAAGGGGTAGAGGTAGAAGTGGAGGAAGGGGAGATCGAGGCAATAGAGATGGCAGCATGCATTATCAAGATAGACGAGATCAACCATTTGACAAATCCAAGGTAGAATGCTTTAGATGTCATAAATTTGGTCATTATCGTTCCAAATGTTATACTAAACTGCCTAACAAGAAAGAAGAAGGAGAGACATCAAATTTTGCAGAAAATAAGGAAGCTAAAACTTTGTTAATGGCTTATCATGTTAATGAGGAACATGAATTAGATGTTTGGTATGTGGATACAGATTGTAGCAACCACATGTGTGGAAGTAAGTCTTTGTTTTCTTATTTAAATGAAGACTTTCGTTCTACTGTTTTTTTTTGTGATTCTTCTAAAGTAAAAGTAATGCGAAAAGGTGAAATAAATATTAGAACCAAGAATGGTTTTTTTGAAACAATTTCCAATTTTTTTTATGTTCCTGACTTGAAGAGTAATTTGTTAAGTGCTGGTCAGTTGCAAGAAAAAGGTTATGTGATAACTATTTAAAATGATGCTTGTGAGATATATGATCCTTCAAGAGGAGCAATTGTTGTTGTTCAGATGAGTTCAAACAGGTTGTTTCCTTTGAAGATTAGAACAACTCAACATAGCTTAATGACTGAAGTAAAAGACCCTTCATGGCTTTGGCATTTTTGCTATGGCCACTTGAATTTTGGCGGATTAAAGACTCTCCAACAGAAAGATATGGTAACAGGACTCCCTCAAATTCATATACCTTCTCAAGTTTGTGAAGAATGTGTTGTTAGCAAACAATATCGTTCTCAATTCCCTTAAGGAAAGTCGTGGAGAGCAAAACATGTCCTAGAGTTGGTACATTCTGACATATGTGGACCGATAAATCCATCTTCTAATGGGTGTAAAAGATATTTAATTACCTTCATTGATGATTATACTAGAAAAACATAGGTTTATTTTTTGCAAAAAAAATCAAAAGCTTTTAGTGCATTTAAAAGCTTCAAGGCACGAGTTGAAAATGAAGTAGGAAAAGCCATTAAAACTTTTTGTATTGATCGTGGTGGAGAATACAACTCTAAATAATTTGAAGGTTTTTGTGATGATTAAGGTATTCGAAAGAAATTCACAACTGCTTATACACGACAACATAATGGTGTATCGAAGAGGAAAAATAGAACCATCCTCAATATGGTGAGAAACTTGCTAGCAAGAGGGAACATTCCAAAGAATTTTTGGCTAGAGGCAGTAAATTGGAGTATTCATGTGTTGAATAGAAGTCCAACATTTTTTGTTCAAAACATGACACCTGAGGAGGCTTGGAGTGGGCGGAAACTAGCTGTAGATCACTTCAGAATTTTTGGTTGCATCACTTATGCACATATCCCGAATGAGAAAAGGAAGAAGCTTGATGATAAGGGTGAAAAATGTGTTTTTCTTGGCATAAATGAAGCTTCCAAAACTTACAAATTGTTCAATCCACTCACAAAAAGGATCGTGACTAGTAGAGATGTCATTTTTGATGAGAATAACACTTGGAATTGGAGTAAAAACTGTCCATAACAGCAATCAATGCCAACCTTTTTTGATGGAGAGAATGAAGAAGAAAGGCAGCAGCCTTTACAACAACAAAATTCAGCAGCTATTGTCACTCCACCAACAGCAGCAGAATTTACTGATGCAACAACTGAATCACGTCTACACCGTGTTCGAAAGAGGCCAGGATGGATGACAGATTTTAAGGTACCCGGAATTGACCAATCAGAGGATCCAATTACTTACTTAGCTTTTTTTCAGATTGTGATCCTACAACTTTTGAAGATGCTGTCAAAGATTCAAAATGGCGAAAGGTGGATGATGAAATTTCCGCTATTGAAAGGAACAACAATTGGGAGTTGATTGATCTTCCAAAAGGACACAAGACTATTGGTGCCAAGTGGGTTTATAAGACAAAATTGAAGGAAAATAGAGAAGTTGATAAGTACAAGGCTCGACTCGTTGCAAAGGGGTACAAACAAGAATTTGGCATTGACTACAAAGAAGTGTTCGCTCCAGTAGCGAGACTTGACACTATTTGATTGGTGTTATCCACTACTGCCCAAAACTCATGGCCTATCTACTAGTTTGATGTAAAGTGAGCATTTTTGCATAAGGAATTGGAAGAAGAGGTGTATATAGATCAACCTCTGGGATACATGAAGCAAGGTCACGAAAACCAGGTATACAAGCTAAAAAGGCATTATATGGACTAAAACAAGCACCTAGAGCTTGGTATAGTCGTATTAATGCTTACTTTGCTAAATAAGGTTTTCTTAAATGTCCTTATGAACACATACTCTATATTAAATTTGGAGTAGATGGGAAGATAATTATTGTATGTTTATATTTTGATGATCTTATTTATGTTAGTAATGATGGAGTCATGCTAGCTAATTTTAAGAATTCTATGATGAATGAATTTGAAATGTCAGATTTGGGATTGATGTACTATTTTCTTGGCATCGAAGTAGTGCAATCTCATGCTGGTATCTTTATTTCACAAAAGAAATATGTCTTTGAAATTTTAGATAGGTTCCAAATGAAGGATTGCAATCCAGTTTTAACTCCATCTGAACCTGGTCTGAAACTCACAAGATATGGAACATAAAAACAGGTGAATGCCACTCTTTACAAGCAAATTGTTGGGAGCCTCATGTATTTAACGTCGACAAGACCATATATTATGCATGATATTGGTGTAATCAGTCGATACATGGAGAATCCAATTGGAGTTCATCTCTTATCAGTAAAGAGAATTTTTCGTTATTTGAAAGGTACCGCAGACTTTGGAATATTTTATAAAAATGGTGAAAAATCAAGTTTGATTGGTTTTTCAGACAATGACTATGCTGAAGATATTAAAGATCGAAAAAGTACTTATGGTTTTGTTTTTATGATGAGTTCAAGAGCTGTATCATGGTCATCAAATAAACAACAAATTGTGACTTTGTCAACTATAGAAGTCGAATTTGTTGCAGTTGCTTCATCCTCATGTCAAGCTATCTGGTTGAGGAGATTGCTTGAAACACTTCAAAGTCAGTAACAAGGTCCAATAACAATCCATTATGATAACATTTCAGCAATCAAGATTTCAAAAAATCCAATTTTGCATGGAATGAGTAAGCATATTGATGTTAGATACCATTTTTTTACATAATCTTTGCAATGATGGTATAATTGATTTGGTGTTCTGTAAAAGTAAAAATCAGGTGACTGATATTATGACTAAATCACTTAAGCAAATCGACTTTTTGAAACTTCGAAGAATGCTTAGGATATGCTATTCAAAGGATGTTGTTCAAAGTAATGCTTAATAAAATTGCTAAAGTTTGTTTATTTTTAAACTGATCTCGGTATATATCAGTTTAAGGGAGGGTGTTAAGATTTATTATTTATTTATCTAAATTTGGTAGTTTAGTTTTAATTAGTTAAAAGGATTGTGTTTTTGTGACTGTAGAAAGTGTTTTTTAATTGTCCTATTTTATAGAAGTTTAAGTTAGTGATTAGTTTGTTTGTTATTTCTTTATCTATGTAATAATTATTTATAAGTTAATTTTATCAATAAAATCAGTACATTTTTTTAACAATATTTTACTTCTTTTATATCACTATCATCATAGGTCAAAAAAAGTGCAGCTAATGTGAGCTTGGATGTCGTGAAAGCATTGCCACCTTCGCAAGAAAGGGAGCAGTCAAGAGGTGAAAGATTTGTCAGTGGTGGCGGTAGGTTCTCAAGTGGAAGAGGTGGTAGAGGTAGTGGCAATATTGGGTGCGATGGAGGGATGGTTAACTTTTATAAGTTACGAGGTCGAAGGATTATTATAATATTTAAATTATTTTATATATATATATAAAAATATATTTTTAATAATAAATGTAAAATATTTGAAATAATATATAAAATTTTATTTATATTTATTATTTTATTTTAAAATATGTATTAAATAGTTTAAAAATAAAAATTAGTATAAATATTTTAAATAATGTATTAGAGTAAAAATAATTTAAAATATTTTTAAATAAATATTAAAAACTATACAAATTAGTTTGCGTTCGGTAACCACTAGTAATAATAGTTATTATTATTAATAAAATATTACATTCATGCTGCCAATTATGATTTATGTGTCAATTGTATTTTTGCTTTATGTGCGTGGGGAATTTTCCATATGTCCCCACGGTATCAATTATGGACGCATGTAATACTTTTTCTTTCTTTTCTGGTGGAATACGGACGCGTGTAAGATTCTTTTTTTTGGCCTTTTCTGATTGAATAGGGACCCCTGTAAGATCAACACATCTTATAATGATCAACTTAGTTTAAGCCTTTAAAGGGATTGCATTTATCTTTCCTAAATTTCTGTCCTTTTCCTCCTCAATCCCACAACGTACAGAAGTCACAGAACCCAAAAGAACCGGTATGTTTTTTCACCCATAATATAAAATAAAATATCTATGAGCTCAAGTGGTTTTCACTTTCACCAGAATATAAAACTAATAAAAAAAGCACTTAAGCAACACCAGAATAAATTATAACACAAGAGAAAAGTGAGAAACCAGACAGCAAAACGTGGGCAGTTAAAAAAACGCATGCTTATTATTACATTGAAATCATAGTAGAGTCACTAAGTTGCCATTTGTACTTTCTTTGTATTTTTATCCCCTCTTTGTTTTTTTTTTTCAATTAGTTTCCTGAGCATCTGGGTGCCAAAAGGGATCAAAATGCAGACCAATGGAAGAAAGCAAAGGCACTCCTCTTGATTCTTGAATTCTGATTCTCACAATTTGACCCCTAACTATTCCTTTCTCAAGCCTGTGAAGCCTCTTGTACCCCACTGTGGTTCCTTTTACAACTCTTTTACCATCCACATATATTTCATGCCGTTTGATCCTTTGACCAAGCCCAATTGCTTCTTGGATCCTAATAACATTGAATCTCAACCCTTCATCCCTACAACTAAATTCAATCCAATGGTCCTCTTCTTCATCATTATCCTCTGGAGCCCAATAGGTCCAAATATGATCAGCATCTAACACATTTTCAGGTCCAAAACCACCCACTCTCTGACTACTAGCTTTTATCAAACACTTATCTACCAAATTAGTAGAAAAAATTGTGTGAATTGCACTTTTAAAGTCTCTGAGTCTTTGTGAGTCCACATCAGGTATAAGTCCAGTTGAATTAGGTGGCACATTGAGTAGTAATAGGCAGTTTCTCCCAACTGAATTGTAGTAGATCTCAAGTAGTTGGCTTAGCTTCTTTGGTGACTCTGATTTATGCCAAAACCATCCAGGTCGTATTGAAACATCACACTCTGCTGGTAACCAGTCTTTGCCTTTTGGGTCACCAGTTCTGAGATAACTGCATTATTATTGGTAAATAATTTTATATAAAATTATGAAAAATAATTACTATTGGCATGTCACTATCTCACACATTCTAATTTCACCATCCCATAATTTGTAGTATATATGATAGAAATCAATGATGGTAGTTGTTAAGTCACATAACCTATGCTTTATTAGTTGAAAAGCATGACTTTTCTCCTGTCAAAATTTCAACTTCCAATTATGTATTTCTTAATGAAGTAGAATATAACTTTTAATCAGATTATCACTCAATGATATTTAGAATATATAAAATGTTTGAGGTTTGAATCACGGATGTATGAATAATGTAATATGAAGAAAAATTATAACTTAATTAAGTGTAGCAAAATATAATTTAATTACTATTGAAAGAGTTTCTTATATATACACACATAAATATATATATATATATATATATAAAATAGCAACACTTAATTCCAATTCATTAATTACTATTTGAAAAATAGCACTTGATTACTGTTCCATTAGTATCCTTTCCTTTCAACTACATTTTAATTCATAATTTATTTTTAGATTATTTAGTCCCAATCTTTTCAATATCATTCAATCCAATAAACGAACGCTTGCTAAAATTGGCACAAGCTAGAAGTGTATACTTACTCAGCAATGCTGGCACTTCCAATTGAAAGTAAGTTCCGGTTAATAGTGGACCAGCATGATTTTCCGGCGAAACCATTCTCATTTCCGACCCACCGAACATCTGGACCAGCGTCGGAGAATATATTAATAGAACTCTGTAACTCCTTAACCATAGCAAACCAATCTGTAAAATAATAAGTCATGTTTGTTGCATTTGATCCCTTTGCTCCATCGAACCATATTTCTCTTACACTTTCATATCTAAAACAAAACAAAAAAAAAACAGAGTAATTAAGACAACATTGTAATAAAATAAAATAAAAATCAAAACTTTCTAAAGAGATCGATTTTACTAATTACTTGGTAAGTAGCTCTTGTAGTTGAGCTAAGTAGTATTCATTATATGTCAAATCGTGACCATATCTTCGATCATGTCGATCCCAAGGTGAAAGATAAAGACCAACATCGATGCCACGTGGTTTGGCAGCATTAACAAATTCTTGAATAACATCTCCATTACCATTTTTCCAGTGGCTTTTTAGGACAGAATGGTCAGTGTATTTAGAAGGCCACAAGCAAAACCCATCATGATGTTTTGCTGTGAGGATCATAAGTGATATTCCTGAATCTTGTGCAACACTAACCCACTGGTTGGTGTTGAGTCCAATTGGGTTGAATATTTTTGGATTTTCATTCCCTGTACCCCATTCTGAGTCGGTGAATGTGTTGATTCCAAAATGGAGAAACATTATGATCTCTCTTTGTTGCCATTTCAATTGGGAATATGATGGAAGTGGTAGAATTGGCAATGGTGGTGTTGGTGCTAAGTCTAGTTTATTAGATGAGCTGGTAAGGTTGAGAAATTGAAAAAGGGTCATGTAGATCAGGAACAAAGCAGAGCACCATAGGCTAGACATAGTGAAGTTTGTGTGGCCTTTGCTTATCTCTAAGAGTTAAGATGTTTCCTATTAGTAATTAATGCTCGTAAGAAAATGGGGACAAAAGGATAAAAAGGTTTAGAATCTTTAACTAGTGCAACTCCAAATGGAAAGAAAGATAGGAACGTAGCACATGTGATATTTTGTTTGCTTCTCTTATACTCGTCTATAGTTCTTGCTATTAATGCTATGTCTTGTAATTGAGTTTATATTTATATTAATTATACTGTAAAGAGTGTTAAATAATTATAGAAATTAAAAAAAATAATTCATTTTTCTTAAAAATTTGGTAATATATCACAGTGTAATTTATATAATTATAATTAATTTTAGAAATAAAATTAATTATTATTTAAAAAAATAATAATTATATATCAATATAATTAATATGAAATACTTAACTGACAATTTTCACGGGCTGGTTCCCTGTTCGTCTCAGTTCATTGAAATTAGAAAGTCAAACGTGGTCGCGTGTGGTTTTCACTATCTATATCAAACATTGAGGTTTTTTTTTTTCGCATCGAGGAAGCTTTTTACATTCACTATTTTGCTACTTTTATATTTAAAAGATGCCCCAAAACCGACACATCATTCAAGATAAGAGTAGATGTAGCTGAGTTAAAAATAAAATAAAATGAAAATGTTAATTTTGTGAATATAACTTGGTATAATATCCTATATTTGATCTTTATAATTAGGCCAATTTACTATAACAAGTCGAGATACATAGTCTCATCCTTATCAACCACAATCACAAATAATATTAACCACCATGACACATCAACCTCCATCTTAGGCTTCTTCCTTTTGAATTCAGTTGCTTTTTGTCTTTGAAGGAAGCTGTAGTTTCCAAAATATCATTAATTCCTTTTGTTTAGGGTGCAGGGGTAAGAAATATTTGGTATTTGGGATTTGTTTTTTGTAGGTGGTTTTAAATTTGGGTGTTTGTAAGATTTTTGAAATAAATTTTTTTTTCCTGTTTGTTATCGACACGTAATAATTTTTCCCAATTTAAACCATTTAAAATTTTAAATATTATTTATTATTTTATATATAATCAAACTATAACTTATGTAAAAAATTTAAAAATTTTAGAAACTTATAAGAATTAAAAGTTTAAATATCTCTGTGTAAAATTTTAAAAAAATTGAGATTAAACTATAGAATTTAAAATTTTAATAACTTATTTGAAAATTTATTTAAAGTTTGAAAACTAATTACTTCTCTATTTCAAATTAAGATTGAGTGTTCTATAAGTCAAATTATTTATGTCCCTGATAAAGTTTAGTTATTTTGATTTCACGAAAGACATTTAGATTACTATTCAGTAAAAATTAATCAATTTAATTACTTTTAAATAGTAAAATATTATTTTATTCATTTAAAATTTTAAAAATAAATTTAATAAAGACAAAGTTGTCATTTTATTTCGTAAAATTAAATTTAAATAGTATAATATATTTTTATTTTTTTAACAAATTTATTTTATGATTTTTTTTGTTTATTTGGATACTTTTATGTATCATATTTTTTTATATGTATCGTGTTTAGATCGAAAAATAAAATACAAAAGAGTGTCCATATAATTTTGTAAAATATAAAATTTTAGAAAATAATTAACTGTTTCAAATTCAGTTTTAAATTATTAAAATGAAATTATAATTTTATTTTCATTAAATTTACTTTTATAATTTTTATTAAAAAAATAATATGTTATTAATTTAAAAAGTGACTAAAATATCTTATTTAATATAAATAAAATGATTTAAAAAATTATCCACCTATTATATAATAAATAATATGAATGTTTATATTTTAAGTGACTATCCTTAAAAATAAAAAATAAAAAAATCAGATTTAATGGGTTCATTTCGTATCTAGTATATTTGTATGTAACATTTATATGTACCAAAATAAGAGAAACAAGAGTTAAAAAACTTAAAATAAATGTTAAAATGTGAAAAAAATATTAAAAATAAGAATTTAGATATATATATATAAAAGTTTAATTCATTACCAGCATTCTTAAACAATGAATATATGAGTGATTATATTTCTCAAAAAACAATACGTGTGATTCTTTTACTTCTACTATCAATATTTTCTCAGTTCATTTTAGGTTAGATGTTTAAAAAATTTGATTTTTTAATCTGTACATACATAAAATCCTTATCTTTAGCACGAATGTATTTTTATCATGGGAATATTACATAAAAGTTCTTCTATTTATTATTAAAGTAACATTTAAATAATGTATTTATTTTTTTTTAAATAATTTAATCTTATAATTACCAAAAAATAACTATACCAAAATAAATAATTATTTTTATGTTTTAAATTATTTTTTTTATTTTTTTTATTTTTCTTTGAGGTTTTTTATTACAATTTATTTAGTTTATAATAATCTATATAATATAATTAAAAATATATATTTATTTTTATACCATCACTATTTCATAACATTAATATTAAATTATTATTAAAAATAAATATAAAATTCAAATATTATACTTATTTTTCTTTTTTATTATATATGTTGTGAAATTGTGATCGATAAATGACATATTAAAGGAGAGACAATATTCATTGGTCATGTTACTTATTCTATCGATAATTCCTAATTAAACGAGGAAATCAAAAGCGGAGGTCAGCCATAATCAATCAAATATTTGCTGCCATTAATTTAATATTAATAGTCATATAATTTGGGTATTTAAAGTTCTTGAACTTTTAACTCAAAGGTAAGTAAAATTTAAAACACCTTTATGGATCTGAAATGTGCATAAAAAATGAAAATACTGTAAAACAATTTTTTATCTTTATATTTTTATATGATTTAATTATTTTTAATAATATTAAAAGATATTAATAATCTAACTCTTTCAAAAATTTAAATTATTAAAAAAAATATAAATTATATTTCTATACAACTATCACGTTTATATAATTATTAATTTTATGCATCATATAAACAAAATATTAATAATTTAACAATTAATGTTATTAAATCTTAAATATATATGATCTCTGGATCTAATATCACATTAAAAGAGATATTGATAAAACATTTCTATCAAAAACTTAAATTATTATATAATATATACATAAAATTATTTTTAAAAATATATATATTTACGTTATAAAAATATATATATAATGTATTTCTTAATATATAATAAATTAAAGGTAATCAATTTATCAAAATTGTCTATTTTCTAACAATTTAAATTCAATTCAATTCGAATTCGATAAGATGATTTAATTAATTAGAATCAATCAGAATCTGTATATATCATATATTTTTAGATTAAATAGAATTTTATTAATTTTTATTTTATGAATTATTATCATATATAAAATATGGTATACAAAATATTTCAATTTTAAATTGATACACTTTCAATAAATTTATTTTATATATTCACAATTAAAAAAAATCAATAGATAAGAAATATGCTTAAATAATCATTAAATTATTATATAGATTTAATATTGATATTTATTTTTAAAATAAAATATTAATTTAATATATTTATTATATATATAATATATTATAAAATAAAATATTTATTTATTTATAATTCTAAGAATTATATTATTTTATAATTCAATATTAGTTAAAAATTAAATATAACCCCTATTTTTATGTAAAAAAAAATATCTTTAATTTTTATTAATTAATTATAGTTTATTTTTTATTAAATATTTATTTAATTTAATTAATCAAAATTTAACGATTATTAACTAATTTGAGTTTTACATATCAATGACTTAACTCGGCTAGGTAACACATATTCAAATGAACTCTATACATATCCAACATTTATCCATATAGTTTAATTTTCATCTATTGATGACTCTATTTATCAAAATTAAGTTAAATAAATATTTAATTAAATTAAATAATTTTAATTAATTAATAATTAAACTTACTTAATTGAGTTATACATATACCAAATTAAATAACTCAATTAAATAAATATCCAAATATCCTTATTTATCGGAGAGAGTTGGAACATAATCTAACTCAACTATATGGATATTAACACAATTGATCAGAGCTCGAATTCACAAGCATCCAAATGTTTACATTTCATCCTTAGGATATATGTATTTTACATCTTATCGACAAACATGAAAGTTATAAGTTTCTTTGAGCAATTAGCTACAAAACTATAATTGATCATAACAATTATGCTTTCTTAGACACTTTCACAAATATCAAAGGTCTGCAAGGATAATTATTATTCTGCTAAAAATATAAGAGATATGAAACAAATTTGGAGAAATTTATATAATAAAGGTGAAGAAGAAGACCCAAGAAGATAAAGAATGCGGGGAGATCTCAATCTTTTATCCTTAATTACTCAGACGAAAATAAAAGGGAGGAAATATCAATGTATTGAAATTTCCCTTTCACTAATTCATTTTCTGTTTGGATCTTCAATTTTAGTTCTACACAATCAAACCTTATAAGCTCTTTCCTTCCAATCATCAACGAACACATAGGAGAGAGAGAAAGAGATTGTACATGGTGGGACAGAGAACTAAAGAGACTATTTTTGGACCAAGTCGATGAAGATGGTGATGAGGTTGAAGAGCGAGAAAGACAGAGCAGTTTTCGACGAAACACTCGCGGTTTCTCTTCGTCATTATCTAAGGAGAAGCAACAGTTATCATCGTCGTTGTCGTTGTTTTGTCGATCGATGAATGGAAAAATAAACAGAGAGATAGGGAGATGAATAGTCGACATAGATAGAAGAAAAGTAAAGTATTAATTGGAATAAAGTTGTTATTTTATAATAAAGTACAAGATGTCCAACTTAGAATAAAAGTATTCAAATGAGTCTACCTAAGCCTATTTTCTTACATCTATTGGTAGTTTGGTTGAAATTAAAATATATTTAAATAAAAATTTATCAATCTTATATTTTTTTAATATAATCTAAATCTTACACGTCCAATTAAATTTATCAATCTATATGAATTTATCAAACTATTTATTTATTATTATAAAAAAAATATATTTTTTACGTTATAATCATAAATATATATTATATATACTGTATCACGTAAATAATATTAAAAAAAATTATATCTGTAAAGTAACTGCGCAATAAAACTTTTTCTTTTTCCAGCCTTTTAAATTAAAAGTAGATTAGAATCTCTGTAAAGGCAGCCCCACCATACCAACAGTGTCACACAAACAAATTAACGTGCATGGCCCCCGCATTTTATTATTTTGATCTGGTATAAGTTTTTTTTTTCTCAATAAAAACATTAAATATTAATAATTAATGGAGTTATTGATGGACTGATATTGTTATAATTTTGACTCAATAACCTGATGATTCGAACCCCACTGCACAGAAGGTAGCAGTACACTGTAATTATGATAATAAACATTGTTTAATTAATTAAGGATTTAATTATAATAATAAACATTGCTTAATTAATTAAAGATGTAATTTGTTCTAATATTAATTGTATATCATAACTACTTGATAGTATAATTTTATTTTTAATCTTAACATATATTTAATTTTATTACAATATAAATAAATTTTTTTTATTGAAGAAAGTTAAAAATAAAATTAATTAATTAAATAAATTATTTATGCACGAAATTATTGTTTAAATTCACACACATTAATACAATATTAATTAGCCTAGCTGTTTATATTTGCATCTTAAATTATATTGGTGTGAATATTTTTCATATTTTATTTTATTATTTTTATAGTTTATTTATAGTCAAATTTTAAAAAAATTATTATATTTAATATATTTATTTTATCCCAATTTAAATCTATTAGATATATTTTTGATAATTTTTAAAATTTATAATAAATATATTAAGTAAATAAAATAATAAAACGTATATATATATGAATGAATGATAGTGTAACATGTAACAATTAATTAATTTGAAAGGTGGGAGATAAGAGAATCACTTCTAATTTTTTAACGAAATGAAAGAAGAATACACATAATTCAAAAAAAAAATGAAAAATAATAAGCAACTTGATGAGTAAATGATTTTACATGACTTTTTATTCATATGCACATGATTTTACATGACTTTTTATTCATATGCACGTACTTCAAGAGAGTCACCAACAATGTGGCTATGACTGAGGAAAAAAGTCCATGGATTTCGGAGGTATTACAAAATAATGTTTTGGTTTATTTTGTATCATATTATTTTCTTATTGTCACGTATAAGGCTAATATGGTTATGAAAGGACTCAAAGGGAATCCACAAGGTATGTAAATCACCTGCAACTCTCTAAGTGATGATAAGGTTTTTAGATCATATGAAAGACTATTTATTATTATTATTTAATTACATTTTAATTGTATTGTATAATTTTGATATTAATCTATATTTTTATAAAAAAATTATGGTAACTGATAAACATTTTTTCCTATTGATTTTATAGATTGAAGTATGTTTAAAGGCTTTCTAAAATGTAATTAGAATTTGCCTTGTTTACATAACTTGGGGTTTTCTTTGTGAAACACTAATGGGCAGAGTTATATTATGCAATGTCAAAGGTTTGTGATCAGGCCCAATTAGTTAATTTTTATTTTATTTTCGCCCTCATGAGTTATTTCAGCGATTGAGGATAGGAATAGCTAATATTTTTGGTTTAAGCACTGTTATATATTCTTATAAATATTATCATTTGTATTTTCTCATTTAATATAAAAGATCTTACTATACTTACCAATAATATTATAACAAATTATTTGCAATACATCTCAAAGTTTAAAATTGTATAACATTTTTTTCTTTCTTTACCTAACGAAATCAAAGATTTTACAAAATTTCATCATAAACGGTAAAAGGGATGATTATATACCCAGTAATAACCAACACAACATAACCAAGAAAGCTAAGAGACTAGCTCCAGAAAATCAACTAGCCAAAGCCCAAAACATATTCAACTAGGAGATCATCAACTATTAATTTGCCAATGACAGCCAGGATTTAACCCTTGCGTTGCAAACATCTTAAAAACAAACAATACTTTGCTAAGCAGCAAAAACATTTATTAAAGAAAGAATCCGTCAGCAGCAAAATCAAATATAAGTTAACAAGCTAGATCAATAAAAAATAACTAAAAAAGAAGCCTCCATGCCCATCCGCTTTTAATATTTTTTTTAAAAAAAGCCTACATGCCCATCATCGATCCCATGACTCATTTGTTTATTACCATTTCGAAAGTAGATGGATATATATGTATGAAGTGTCACAGGAACTATAAATGTATGAATATGATGTGCCAAACTTGCATCGATCTAAATGTTTCTGAATATGATCTCTAGCTTGATTGATCACTGAAATGTAATGTTACCAGGCTTCAATTTTGGGTTTGTATATATAACTATACCTCTGCTATTTATTCTATGTCATTCAACTGCAATAATTTTAAAAGTTTCAATATTTATCCCCCGAAACGTACATCCAAGTCCTGTATATCACAAAATCTAATTGAACAGACAGAGCAAACACAAACCCTCAAATTATTGCCTAGCCATTTTACTCCTTCATATATAAGGAATTTTTCTAACAAGTTTATGTTATGTACCATATCTCTGAAGCAGCAAACCAATATTGGTTCCATTTATTTACCTTAAGTCCTTAAGTACTATTTTCGGTTCCTTTCTAATCAAAACAAAACATACCAATTAAATTAAATGAAAATAAATACAGCAAAGATGAAAATCACTAACACAAAAGGACGGTTCTTCTATCTATTCAAGAAAATTTATTATGATGTAGTACATTGGGCTATCAAAATTAATACAGTTATTTAAAAAAAAAATATAAGTATCTATGCTTTACAAGGAGGACAAATAGTATAATTACTGATTAAAAATAATAAATAATAACATTCCATTCAATGTTTTAAGGACGTAAAAATCTTCTACCCATGATTATTCATTATTTTTAAGATATATTATTATATTGATATTTTAATTTAATAATATTTAGTATAATTTAAAAAGATATTCTAATATTAATATAATTTTTTTTTTAAAATACGAATAATTAATAAGAATTGAAAAATTAAAATAATCTATAACACCTCTTCTAGACCAGTTGAAATAAATGATTTGCAATGATCTCTTTTTATATTTTTCCCGGCGATTTTGAAAATTTGAAGGTTAACCGACAGTCTGACACCACGAATTTACAAGACGATTCTATAATTATTTTGCTCGTACCATTTGCAACGTTCTGAGTCTCAGCGGCCAGCTGCGCAAAGCACAAGAAAGATGTCCCAAATCGAATTGACCTCTTAAAATATTGCAATTACCTTCTCTACACCTTCAATATACCGTATATACCCCTTTCTTCGGGCCTTTTAATAACGGCTGTTGGGTAGTTATTTAATTTAAATAATTTTATTCACGTAATTATTTAGATTAAATATTAATATTTTTATTAATTTTTAATTAAATGTTTATAATTTTATTATTTATTAAAATTATATATTATAAATTTTTATGAATACAAATTATTTATTTTAAGAAATTATATAATTAAAAATAATTACTTAATAAAACTAATATTAACTATATTATAAGATTAAAGTTATATTTTTAAAAAGTCATTCTGATCCTTTATATTTAATTAAAAATTACTAGAATACCATACTTATTTCGTGTACCTCGATACTTCTTTTTCTCTTTTAAAAACCCACCAATTTTTCATTACAATGTACTATTATTACTGCATTAGTATCTTTAGCTCTGTTTTCTCTCCGATGGAAACTCTTTCTAAACAAAGCCAAGACCATAATATCAATAGCAATGATACCTTCTCATCCACTTTACTCCTGAACAACCTAGGTTCAACTTTTTCAAAACTTCTAGACCAGTTTTTTCTCATACTTGTAACATCAATTGAAGCTTTATTTATCCTACAAAAGTATACACCCATTTTCCATTTCTTTGTCCTCTCTACTTTTCTCCTTTTCTTCATTCTCAAGTCTCACTTTTCAAAGACTAGTCCTGTCTATTTAATAAACTTCTCGTGTTTGAAACCCCCATGTTTTTGGAGAGTCCCTTTCTCTTCATTTCTTGAAAATACCTCTATGATTGATCTTTTTGACAGTAAAAGCTTAAGTTTCATGGAAAAGGTACTTACTTGTTCTGGACAAAGTGAAGAAACTTATCTCCCTCCTTCATTACACTACATTCCACCAAAAACCCACTACCAAGAATCCATCAAAGAAGTCCATATGGTACTATTTCCCATAATCGATGATCTCTTGGCCAAAACAGGGCTTTCTGTTTCCGATATTGATATATTGATAGTTAACTGTAGCGGATTTTGTCCCTCCCCTTCTCTCTCTTCGATTATCATTAACAAATACGCAATGAAAAGTGATATCAAGAGCTACAATATCACAGGAATGGGCTGTAGTGCTAGTGCTCTAAGTATCAATTTGGCTCAGAATCTTCTCAAAGTTCATAAGAACTCTAATGCCATCATACTTAGCACAGAAATATTATCCACAGGTTGGTACTCAGGCCACGAGCAATCGAAGTTGATCCTTAATTGTCTCTTTCGAATGGGTAGTGCCGCAATTTTACTCTCAAACAAAAAAGAAGCGAAACAACTGGCAAAATATAAGCTGCTTAAAACATTGAGAACACAGAGAGCCTCTGACGACAAGGGTTATTATTCGGCTATTCGTGAAGAGGACTCAAATGGAAAACTTGGAGTTACCCTTAGGAGGGATTTACTTCAGGTCGCCGGAGAACTTATCCGATCCCATATCACAGTTCTGGGTTCGTCGATTTTGCCTTTTATGGAGAAAGTGAGGCATGGGATTTCGATATTCAGAAGGAGATTCGTCAACAAGTCTGCGGATATTTATGTGCCAAATTTCAAGAGTGTGATACAACATTGTTGCTTGCCGACTTCAGGAAGAGCAGTGATTAGAGAGATTGCTAAAGGATTGAAGCTTGGAGATAGAGATATGGAGGCTGCTTTGATGACATTACATAGGTTTGGAAACCAATCCTCTTCTTCGCTGTGGTATGAGTTGGCTTACTTGGAAGCTAAAGACAGAGTGAAGAAAGGTGACAAAGTTTGGCAGCTTGGTATGGGTAGTGGGCCTAAATGCAACAGTGTTATTTTAAAATGCTTGAGGTCCATAATTGGTGAGTCCAAGAATGGACCATGGGCCGATTGTATCCATCGTTATCCAATTGTAATTGATGATTAAATGGCCAATTTGTTGTATCTGCTTAACATCGTCTTTATTTACTTTTGAGTTAATTAATGGTTAATTAAAGCTTCAAAATAATTCAATGTATATCATCTACAATAAAATACAAATAGTGGCATCTATCTTCTCTTATGAGTGATGAATTTGATTTAGTGTTAACATCTCTAAAATTAGCTACATGATTGTTTAGTTATTCCAATCCCATAAAGAGTTTGACTGATCTACGATCCAAATAAAATGTTGTGAAATAACTTAAAACTGGAGTCTACTTTAGCATAATGAGGAATGCTTTTACACACTTTATTTATTATTTATATATACATACATGCTTTACTTTTGAAATTATAGTGTACTTAAAAGTATATACAAAATTTATACATTTATTTTCATAAAAAATACAAGTACTTAACAGTATTTCTATATGTACTCTTGTTGGTGTTACATCTTCACGTAAGTGCCTATTTTTTATTTATTTTTATAGATTTATAATGATTAATAAAAATATTTAATTTATTTTTAAATATTATTAAAATAATAATTTAGATATTTAGACTTGTTTTAATTTTTAATTTTTTGATAAATAATCATATAACCCATGACATGCTTAAAATGTGTTAGTGAAAAAAAATACAAGTAAAAGAATAACATCTCGTATATCATATATCATATATCATGCTGTTGAAATTATAATAACCCATCACATGCTTAAAATGTGTTAGTGAAAAAAAAATACAAGTAAAAGAATAGCATCTCATATATCATGCTCTTGAAATTATAACACATGACATACCTAAAATGTGTTGGTAAAAAAAAAATCAAGGAAATTGATATCTACATAGTAAAGAAAAAAAAAGAGTAATATCAAATAATTTAATATTTATATTTATAATTCAATAATTAAATATTTTTAAAAATAGAAATTTAATTACGGTAATTGTAAAAATAATTCAAGAAATATGGTAACAAAAAATGAGCGTAAAAAGTTATTGCAAGTTGTCACAACAGGCAACAAGAGAGCATGTTCACGTTGAAAGCAGCAGCGTACCCATGGCAGCTTTTAATTAAATACAGGTACCAGCAATTGGAGATGCTCTAGTTGAGGGTTGGGAGGACTCACTAGGCTGTAGAGCAGTAAATATGAGAGAGAGCGAAAATTCATTATGTTGGGATTTTTGGGACCCATTTTCCGATTTATATATATATTTTAATTTATAGTATAATTTATATATTTTATTTTATTTATTTTAATAAATTGAAATATAATATCTTATTAATTTTAAATAGATTTAGATATGAGTAAAATTATAAAAAATATTATTATTTATAATAGTTATGAATATAATTTTAAATAAATTAAATAAGATGAAGTATGATAAAAAAAAAATTATTAATAATTTATTCATCTACTAATAATAATTTATATTATGCAAACATCACTTTAATCACTGGTTTTCAGTTCACTCCGGCCCTCATTATCCTGTATAAGTTCATTCTTATTTTTTAATTATAGTTTAATTTTATTATCATTTAAAATTAATCACAAAAAAATAAATGATATTTTTTTTATAAAATCATAAATTATAAATTTTCTCAATTTTTAAAAAATATAAAAATAAAATAAAAATTAATTTTATCGATATTTTATAACAATATAATTAAATTATATATAAAAAATAGTTAATATAAGTATATTTTTAGAATAAGCAAGCCACCCTACTTCCTAGCAGTATTTTTCTGTTTTCTTAAAGCTTTATTTGGTTAAAAAAAAATAAAAAGTAATCGGCATGCAAAACCACAACATTATCTTTTAAGTAGATATTGGCGTTTTTGTTACTCTGACTCGTCCATTTGTCTTGTCATATCGATATCGGTATGAACATGGATCATGGATGGATGTTAGTGAAGGTTAAGATGGGCCGGAGTCCGGTTCATTTTTTAAACAAAATTTGTTTATATTATATATATAAATATATTGTTTTTAAAATTAATTAAAAATTTAAATTCCAATAAATTTGGATTGAAGCTTCAAATTACATGTATCAATAATATAATTATTTAAAAAATTAAAAAATTAAAATAAATTACATAAAAATGTAATACAAAACTTCATCTAAATATCAAATAAAATTTCATATCATTTTTTCAATAATGTTATATCTTTTACTCTCTTTTATTCTTTTTTTATTTTTATTTTTTCTTTTATTATAATGTTGATTTTTTATCTTTATAATTAGATAGCACATAATAATATAATATTTTATAAACTAATTTAATAAAATTTAATTATATTTATAATATTAATATATTTTATTATTAATTAAAATAGTTATTATATAATCAAATATTTTTATAAAATAATAAAATTTTGGCTCGGTTATTAAGTATGATACGACATTAGTGTAACATATTAGTAAAAGATGTGTCCGGGACAATTTTTTATTTGTTTTACATGATGGAGAAAAAAAACCGATAGCGAAGTTTTTGAAAAACCCGGCAGAGATAAGGAAGAGGAAATAAAAAAAAATAAAGAAATAAGGAAGGAAAAAAAGTAAATAGAAACGCTGAAAATACGAGATGAAAAAAAGGAAAAAGAAAAGTAGAGCCGAAAAAGAAGCCACAGTAGCGGAGAAGAAAAGAAGTTAAATTTAATGTTTAGTTAATTGGAATGGGGCGCTTATGAGCTAGGCTTTATTATTGATGAATGCATTTTTTTAAATACATAAACAATTAATTAAATATTTTTAATTAGATATAAATATTCTTTTAATTTTTTTTTTTCACTTTTTTCTTATCAATTAACCAAAAGTTATTTCATTATATATTTATTTATTTTTAAGTATTAACTTGTAATAATATAATAAAATAAAAACATAAAAAAATTCAATATATATATATATATAATAGTTATATTTAAGTCTTTTTTGTTTAAAAATTTAAAATTTTATATTCATGATTAAATATTTTAAAATTTCAAGTTTAATAAATTCAATATTTAGACATATATCGGTTTTCAATATTCATATTTGAGTTTGAATAACAAAGCTTATTTTATATAACACCATAAGCAACCCCATTAACAGTTGAAGTATTGTTATGTACTGTAGTTTGATATTAAAAAAAAATTGTTTCCTCTTTAAGTTAAATGATAATTTTTTTCCTTTTACAATTTTTGTAAAAGTTAATGAGTCCAACATTTTAACTATAATTTTACTTGATATCAGTAATGCAAATAGAAATGCCAGCTGGCTTGAGATGTATTGGTTTCCCTATGTGTGTTAAAAACAGAAAATTGGGATTTGATAACTATTGATACAGTTTTAATAAATGTCAAATTTATTCGATCTGTAAATAATAATTATTATAATTTATGTTTTATAATTAAATAATTAATTTTATAATTTATAATTTTTTATAAAAAATTTAAAATCACTTACAATTTATTTGCTAATATTTTATATTTTTATTTATCTTTTTAAAAAATATAAAAAATAATAATTTTTTTATTATTATTTATAAATTTTATATTTTTAATCGTATTATTTTAATACTTATTAATATAAAAATCATAATACTTGATTTATTAGGTAAAAATACTATAAGAAAATCAAAAATTAAAAATAAATTCAAAATCTTATTTTTAAATATTTATAAACTAATCACTTAAAATATAAAATTAAAACTAGAAATCGTTATCAAATTGAAAAATCACTTAAAAAATAAAATTAAATTAAAATTAAAATAATTATCAAACAAGCGTATATTAATAATTAACTTTTGAATAAATGTGATTATCAAAAATTTAAATGTGATTATTTAATAAGAAAGAAAACTAAACAAAAATTAAAATCGTTATCAAAAATTTAGTAATTTACACCGCTTTTTTTAAATAAATTAACAATTACTTCCCGTTATTAACAATGTGATTATTATTATTTTTTCAAATGTGATTATTTTAGTCAGACAGGAAAAGAAAAACAACAACTTTTGTTAATAAAAAATTAAACCTAAATCGTCTCCCTATGCCACTATAATTGAAAAAGAAGCATAGGTAGGTTTGGAATAGGAATAGCAAGTTTGGTAGAGTGAATTACACAAAAAAGTAAAAATCTTATGGCTATGGCTATCGAAAGAAAATTAATTCAGAAGGCTGTTGATTTTTTTTTTTTTTGGTAAATCGTCATCTCAAATTATCGATCTTGTAAACTTAATTTAATATGTTTAAAATTAATTATAAATGATGTATTTTATTCTTTTTATTTCAATCAAATTAAAAATAATATATTTTATTTTTAAAATATAATAAAATTGATAAAAAAATTAAATATTAATTTAAAAAATATATAAAAATATTTTATTAAAATATTTATAATTAATTTTATTATATTATCATTAAATAATATACATATTAATTATAATACAATATAATTAGATTTAATTTATTCTATATGTTATACCAACTATACCGGATGCATATTATATATGTCCAGAAATAATTGATTAATCTTACGATAAGTCAATTGGCGAAGAAAGAGAAAGTTAACAATGGGAAATATAAAATAAAATAAAAAACTATTCATTATAAGTTTTTATGTTTTTATAAATTAGGCGAGAGAATTATAAATTAAAAAAAATAAGTTTTAATATTTTAATAAATAATTATTTGATATATTAGATATAATTATAGTATAACTTAGAACATAAATAATTAATATATAATTATGTATTTTCTGCATATGCTATCTCTATTACCGTTGTATTAATTTATATGAAATATTATATTGATAAAATATTAATTAATAATTACTCATTAGATCAACCCTTTTAATAATAAAAATACATGTAAAATTTATTTTTTTATATTATTTTCACATTTTTGAGTAAAATTAATATGTAAAAAAATATGATTTATACATTATATTTAAAAAATAATACAAATACAAATAAAAATACAGTGAAGAGTGTTTCTCAAATTTTCTCGTACCTTTCATTTTCATTTTTTAATAATATTACTATTTACTTTCACTGACATGCATCGTAATAAATGAGTCAAGTTTAAACAAAGGTAAATTCGGCTGTTTGAATCAATTTCTCTGCTCTAAAAGTGGGAAAAAATTATTAATATCTCTGTTTTTATTCCTTCTCCAATAATCAAGTATTTTACTCACCTATGTACTCATTAGAGAGTACCAACAGAGTTAAACAATACAAGAGAAATCATTCAAAATATAGAATATTGAATAGTATGTTTCAATAAAATGTTACTTGATATTAATATAATTTTAAAATTATAGAGTCTAATCCTATTAAAAAATTGTGTAACTTTTTTCAATAAAAAACAATATCATGTTTTAACTATTATTAAGAAAATAACGGAAGAGATATTTTTTTAATTTAAAAGAAATCCATTTACAATAATTTATTATTTAATAAGTTACATAGTAAAATTCAATTATCTTAATTAAAAGATGAATATTAGGTTATTTATTATTATATAATTTAACATTTTTTTAACAAAATATTTCCATCTTCGGCGGTACTAAAATGTGACCTCAGGCTTCCTGTGACAGGGGACCGCGAGAACATATTCATATATCACATGGCAAAAACCCCATCTCTATATCACATTTAAGTCTTTCCCTCTGATTCTTAATAAAAGTAAAATCCTAATTACTCAGCTAATACAACCAATCCACTTTTCCAAATTCTCCTCTGATTACTGACTTAGTTGCAATTCAACGCTCTTCTCTGTACTATCTTGATAACTAAAATTGGACTGATAGATCAATAGACCACAACCTAGCCATTGGAAAACGCTGCTTAAAGATAATACAGAGAGTAACATAAGCAATAAACACAAAGCATATTAACTGCTTCTGATACTACTTCAGCTAGCCAGCTCTCCTATTCCTATATCTACTCAGAACAGCATTCATAGAAACTACCAACCATCTTAATTACCAGCACATAACATGGCTTAGTAAACATCCTTCTCCTCTGTGCTTATTTTAAGACTCAACACTTTTCCCAAAGTCCCTTTATTTTACTATTCATCTTGTTCACTATTTCTTCTTTTTATTCTTCGTAATATCATTTCTTGCCTATAGGATATATATATACATAAAAAATAAAAATCATTTCTTGCCTGAAAATGGCTGAAAATCCAAAAAAATTGTTGGTTTTATTCCTCACAATTTGCCTATTGTTCAATACTGTCCTATCTGTTAAAACCCAGATACTAAAGAAGACTTATGTTATCCAAATTGACAAGGCAGCGAAGCCAGACTCATTCTCCAATCACCTTGATTGGTACTCATCGAAAGTAAAATCTGCTGTCCGTAAGGTGCAAGAAAATGGAGGTGAAGAGGAAAATGAAGAGAGGATAATTTACAATTACCAGACTGTTTTGCATGGAGTTGCAGCCAGATTGAGTGAAGAAGAGGTTGAGAGACTAGAAGAACAAGATGGTGTGGTGGCCATATTTCCAGAGACAAAATACAAGCTCCATACAACTAGGAGTCCCTTGTTCTTAGGCCTCGAACCACATGACAGCACCAGTGTGTGGTCTCAAAAACTTTCTGATCATGATGTCATAATTGGAGTGCTGGACACTGGAATTTGGCCTGAAAGTGGGAGCTTCAATGATACTGGTATGAACCCTGTGCCAGCTCACTGGAAAGGAGCCTGCGAGACAGGCCGTGACTTTAGAAAAAGTCATTGCAATAGAAAAATTGTGGGTGCAAGAATATTCTATCGTGGATATGAAGCAGCTACTGGAAACATTAGTGAGCAAAATGAATACAAATCACCTAGAGATCAAGATGGGCATGGAACTCATACTGCGGCTACAGTTGCTGGCTCACCAGTTACTGGAGCAAATCTCTTGGGTTATGCATATGGGACAGCCAGGGGTATGTCCCCTGGTGCCAGAATTGCAGCTTACAAAGTCTGTTGGGTTGGTGGGTGCTTCAGTTCTGATATTCTTGCTGCCGTTGATAGAGCTGTGGCTGATGGAGTAAATGTCCTCTCTATATCCTTGGGTGGTGGAGTTGCTTCTTACTATCATGACAGTTTGTCAGTAGCTGCTTTTGGAGCAATGGAGATGGGAGTTTTTGTCTCGTGCTCGGCAGGGAATGGAGGGCCAGACCCCGTCAGCCTCACAAATGTATCGCCCTGGATCACCACAGTTGGTGCAAGTACCATAGATAGAGACTTTCCAGCCACAATAAAACTGGGAAATGGAAGGACTGTGAGTGGAGCCTCCCTCTACAGTGGACGAAGAATGCTATCAAGAAACAAGCAATACCCTGTGGTGTACATGGGCAGTAATTCAAGCAGTCCCGAACCAAGTTCTTTGTGTTTGGAGGGAACTTTAGATAGGAGCACTGTTGCGGGTAAAATTGTGATATGTGACCGTGGACTTAGCCCTCGAGCACAGAAAGGTCAGGTGGTGAAAGAAGCAGGAGGAGTAGGCATGATTTTGGCAAATACAGCTGCAAATGGAGAGGAATTGGTTGCAGACTGTCACCTTCTTCCAGCGGTTGCAGTAGGAGATACTGAAGCAAAATCAATCAAGCATTATGCTTTGACAAATCCAAAAGCAACTGCAAATCTAGCATTTCTTGGAACTAGGTTGGGAATTAAGCCATCTCCAGTAGTTGCAGCATTTTCATCTAGAGGACCGAATTTTCTCACACTTGAAATTTTGAAGCCTGATTTGATAGCACCAGGGGTGAACATTCTAGCTGCTTGGACTGGAGACCTTGGACCATCAAGTTTGCCAACCGACGGCAGGAGAGTGAAATTTAATATATTGTCAGGTACATCTATGTCATGCCCTCATGTGAGTGGTATTGCTGCTTTGCTTAAGGCTAGGCACCCTGATTGGAGTCCTGCAGCCATAAAATCTGCCCTGATGACAACAGCTTATGTTCATGACAACAAACTTCAACCTCTTAAAGATAACTCAACACCATTGCCTGCAATCCCATATGATCACGGAGCTGGGCATATAAATCCAAAGAAAGCTCTTGACCCAGGTTTGATATATGACATTGACGCTCAGGATTATTTTGAATTCCTCTGCACACAGAATCTAACTCCTATGCAGCTGAAAGTATTTTCCAAGTACTCAAATAGGAGTTGCCAGCATTCTTTGTCCGGTCCAGGAGACTTGAACTATCCCGCTATCTCAGTTGTCTTCCCAGAGAAGACATCCATTTCTGTCTTGACAGTTCACCGTTTTGTGACGAATGTTGGTCCTCCAGTTTCAAATTACCATGTTGTTGTTTCACCTTTTGAAGGTGCTTATGTTAAGGTAAAGCCACAAACCCTGAATTTCACAAGGACAAATCAAAAGTTATCTTACAAGGTCACCTTCACTACAAAAACACGAAAAACAGCTCCTGAATTTGGAGGTTTGGTTTGGAAGGATGGAAAACACAAGGTGAGAAGCCCAATTGTTGTAACATGGCTTACACCAATATAAACTATTCTCAGGATTTTGGACATGTCAGTCTCCTTAGTTTTTTATTCTGCAATAAGAAAATTGTACGAAATTCAATCATTTTTACTTCATGAAATGATGAACTTCCTCTGTTTATTTGAACTCTTGACATTAAAATACAACTGAAAAGAACTATCATTTTCATTGTGATCTTCATTGCTAAGCATGTTTGCAATTTATTCGTTGTTTAGAATACTCGGGACTAGAAAACCAATTCCCATATGGTGAATTGAACAAGCTTCTCACATTTCACCAATTCCATGATGACTTATAGTGGTTCTGTTAATGCAATTTGAAGACCTTGTTGAGTTTATGTAGCTTGAATTTTTGATAAGTAAGCATTTCATCACGGCAATGACGACTACGTTAAATGACCGGAAGAAAACCATATTCTCCTAATGGGAATTTGACATTCCTAAGTTCCTTAGTGCTTATATGATGAAACATAAAGCATGAAGTATGATAGGAAAGGTAAGAAGCTTAGACTAAAATGGATTGTGTATAGGCAAACTTGAAAAGAAGTAACAAGCGCATGACATTTTTTAACTTGAAGATTAAATAGGAACTGTTAAGTATTTTTGTCCCACATCGATTAGGAACAAAACAGTAAAATTGTTTATAAGTTTAGACAATCCATAACTTAATGAGATCTTATTGTGTTGAGTTAGGCCCGAGTTTCTAACATGGTATTAGAGCTGAGCCTAGTCTCTATGTGCTTGGACCTAATTAGGTTCTACCACAGTCTCACCGTGGTGCTAATTTGTTCGATGTGTGGAGGGGGGCTGTTAAGTATCCTTATCCCACATCGATTAGGAATATAAGCAGCAAAATTGCTTATAACACTACTACAAAAAGGGGCATTAAAGTCGGTTCGTTGAACCAACTTTAAATGAAACGACTTAAAGTTTGCGTGAACCGACTTTAATTTTTTTATTTATTCATTTTCTATTTTACTTAAATAAAAACCTATATTCGAGCAGAAAAAAAAACAAAATCATTTTAACAAATAGTTCAAATAATACATATATTTGAAAAATAAAATATTAATTAATACCAGAAAAATTACTATAGTTTTGTTATATTTTATTCAAGATCATCATATTCTTCTCCTTATGTTATAATACAAACCTACATATATAATACAAAAATTTATACACATAATAATAGAAAAAAATATGAATAATAGGGGATCTAAAAGATTAGTTAAAGAGGAAGAAAAATCACTAACCGGTGCTAGAAATGGTAGTCATAGGTGGTCGAAAAATGAGAAAGAATGGAGGAGAAGTGGAGGAGGTTTTCGGTTTTTTAGAGTTCTGCAACGTTGAAAATAGTTTTTGTCTGGGAAGAAAGAAGAGAAAAGAATTTATCCACGTGGATAGCGTCGGTTTTTTCTAAAAACCGACTTTACGTATCGACTTAAATACTCATTTTTGTAGTAGTGTAAGCTTGAACAACATTTAACTTAATGAGATTTTATTGGTTTGAATTATGAAAAAGTTGAACTTTTAGACAAAAAAACAGTAAATTCATCGACCCTTCACTCAATGATGTCACATTTGACTGAAAGTTAGCATCAAGTATAACAATTTAATGAAGCCACAAATTAATATGAATGTCCTCGTATATTATAAGAGTAAGTGATGTTATATTACTTATTAATCTCACCGATGGTTGCTTTAATAAAGTAGTGGGCAGTTATGCAATTCAATGGAAATTATTGCATTTTTTTACGTCTCATTAATATGAATAACCTCATAAATAATGGTGTAGGATCCGGTGAGTAATTTCTCGATTTCTAATAATATTTCAGTGAACTTTGTGATTGGAAATATACTTGACCTTTGATAAGGTGGCCCAAGCAGGCCAAGCCCATTATAGTATTGATGCCCTGACTCTTACCTATAAATACCTTCATAATATTTCCTTCACGGATCCCTCTCTCGAGCCTCCATTCCTTTTTTCCCGATCTTCTCTTTCATTTATTATCTTCTTTATAGTTTTCCTTTCCTTATTATACCATAGCTGACTTAGGCATTGAAGGTGGTGTCTCTTTGGGGAAACACTCCTTTCACTCATTTTTGCTGTCCTACAGATCTACCCATATCTCGCCATCTCACTATTGTAAATATCGTGTGTGCAATACTGTGCACAATCTACTTCGATTGTATTGCTAGCTCAGTGCTATTGTCGATGTTAAACACTAATTGTTAGCTTGCTGGTTTTGTTTGTTTTATAAATCTCACATATCTATTTCTTGAATTCTTACTTGCTCTGCAAGTTCTAGGAAACTTACAAATAAATCGGATTACTGAATGCATACATTATAATGCACGCTCTCCACATAGAATAACAGTTCTTTGCCTAATCCAAACCCTAATCCTAAAGGTTTCTTATTTAGCTCTATCGAAATCTGTAAAATCGTACTTTTTTTATTGAATTAAATTATTACACAACTCACACACCCATTTACAATAGACGGGTTCAGTGTCCACTTCTTGCATGTGTAATTGTGTTATGTAAAATCATACTTTAAAAAATATGATGGGTGTGTGAACCTCACATGGTTAATTTAAATTAGATGAAAATTGGGCTTCTGAATATAATCCCAAGTTGTTTCTCAGAACACAAGTTCATTTTCCTTTATACAAATATTTTCGCAGGAAAGTGTCAGTTATCTGTTCTTGGTTTTATTCATATATTTTAACATACATACGGTCGGCATACGTTAGCAAAATCAGGTTTCAAGTAATATATATATATATATATATATATATATATATATATATATATATATATATGCGAGTATTGTCGAGTTTGATTAGGTTGGCTTAAAACTCATTTAACAAAATCAAAATGTTGGGCAATAAGCACGCATTGAGATACTTTTCTAACCAATAACCAATGTTCTAAATAACGAAATGGTAGAAAAAAATTAGGCAGCGTAAAAAAGAACAAAGCGAAAATTAAGGCAGTCCAAGACCTCCAAAGTTGCACTTGTGTAACTGTACCTGTATTTTTTTTTTTTTTTTTAAGCCTGATAAGGAAATACTTTTATTGGTAATAAGGAAAGGTTCCAATACACGTATAATTCGAAAAAAATGTAAGAGAACTACATAATAAATTTAGAAACGAAAACAAATTTTATAGCTTAAAATTGGGTATAGATCTAATTAAATAACAGTGAACTAAAATGACATTCACATTAATACACTTTTACATTAGAAAATAATCACGTAGATATTTATATAAGTTGAATAATAAGATCGTAAAACTTTACGAGAAAAATGATTTTTACTTTAATTTTATTGGTGGGAATTTACAATATATACCTCTTCTTGGGTTGAATAATTATATTGGATAAATTTATAAGAAAATAATTTATGTGCATCGTTTGTTTAAGTGGCTAACCAAAAATCGTTCAAAGATTGATTTTGAATACAAATTTTTATGAACTTTCGATTATGTAATTGAAGAGTTTATTAAAAGTTAGTCTCAAAAATTTCTTTTAAATTTTGGAAGGTAATATAAAAAATAGATTGAAAGATTTAATAATAATAATAATAATTTGTTACATTAAGAGAAAGATGTTTCGTGCAAATAATAAATTCTATTATATTAATAATAAATACAAAAACATAAAAATTGAATAAAAACCGTTTTTTTAATAATAAAAAGCAGTTTTGGGAAGTTGAAAGTAAAAAATTGGTTTTTAATTAAAACAATGAGAGGTAGGTTATGCTAGCTAGAAAAATATTAGTTTTTAAAAGAGGAAAAATATTATCAAAAATTTAAAGGTAATTATTTGTATAATTATAAATGTAGTTATTAAGAAAAATAAATAAAGTTTAAATGTGTGTTTGTACATTAAGAAAAAATGAATAAAGAATTAGAAGAATATACATATAATAGAAATAAATTAAAAATATGAATATATCATTCAAAGAAAATAAAAAAATAGTATTAAAAAGGTCAGAAAAATATATGTACAAGCAATTTTTAATTATTATTAAAACAGAGAATAGGAAGTAGTAGTTACAGAGCATAATATTATACTTAACCTAGAGAAACACATTGTTTTGGAGACAATTTTCATAAAAAAAAGTTTTGCATTTTTTTATAAAATGAATTAAAAGCCAACCTAAAGAGCATGTTCAATTGTTATTTACAATTAAAACTGCAATATTTTCAAGAAAAATTTATTTATCTATTAAAAAATAAAGTCAGATGTAAAAACATAATTATTTTGAAGTATATTTTAACCAGATTGAAAGATTATATCTTTATTTAAGAAATATCTATTCATTTTTATTCTTAATGGATTTAAAATGCGAAACAAAAGAGCATGAGAAATAATCATTTAGAATTTGAAATGCAATAATCAAAAGAAAATTTTGTTTTTTTTTTTCATAGAAATAATAGAAAAAAAATTACTCTTGCTTATTAGATCTAAGCTGGATCCCTTTTTGACATATTTTCGTGTTTTTATTCTGGTTCTCTTTTTCATCTGTGTGTTTTGCTATGTTTGGCGTCGAATGTTTTCTAGAATTGATAATCGTTTATGTTTGGCGTCGAATGTTTTCTAGTTAACATGGCAATATGTTTTAAAATTTTAGTTAATAAAGCTTAAATTTTTGAAAGTTAGTGATTTTTTATAAAAATAAAATGAGTTTATATATGGTTAATTGCGTGATATAATTACTTTTGTATATGTTATTTTAATTTTAATTTATTTAAAAAATATATTTATTTTTTTAGAATATAAATAAATATATATTTTTTAACCTAACATAAAAATAAAAATATATTTTTTATTGAAATATTAAAATAATTAAATTATTTATACATAGTAAAAATATATTTTTTTGACTAACGAAAGGAAAACAAAAGTTATAAACCTATGTTATGTTCACCTTCTATTAGGGGTGTTTACTGGTTCGATTCGGTTAAAAAAAATTAATCAGATCAGATCAGATCGTTTGATTTATAAAATCGTTTGTTTCAATTCGGTCTGATTTTTGATTTGGTTCGATTTTTGAATACTTTTAATGAAAAATAATGTAAAATTTTTAATATATTATTAAACCGGTCCGGTCTAATCCTGTTCGACCGGTTTAAAAATTATTACAAATTAGATCAGACCATTTAATTTATAAAATCTTTCAATCTGATCCAATTCGATCTAATTTTACGATTTAATCCAATTCAGATCGATTTATAGACACCCTTATCTTCTACCACTATTTTATATTTTATTAATAAAAAAAATAATTTTTAGAGATTTATTTTTATTAATAAATATATATATATTATAATTGTAAAAAATTTAAATTTAATTCATAATATTTTTAAATTATATATAACATGTCTTTAATAATAACAAAATAAAAATGCTTGAAATTTATAGTTGGAGGAACCAAATCACTCCTGACCCAAGTATCATTTGGTCTCACTCCCAAGTATCAACTGGTGGTAAAAAGAAAAAAATGAAAATGAAAAAAGAATAAGTCTACCATGAATTATAAATTTAGGTTATTATACTTAACAATAAAAAATAAAAAATATGTATTTAATAAATAAAAATAATATATTTAATAATTAAAATATACTGTATAAATATATATATACATATATTTAAAAATATTAAAATGAATTTAAATTTAATAGATTTAATGTTTATTATTTAAAATTTAAGATTTAAAATTTAAATATATGATATAGAATATACATTTAACAACCTATAAAAATATATTATTAATAAGTTAATATATATTTTTATTTAAAATATATATTTTAATTAATAATATATTTATTTATTTTTATTATAAATAGTACATATATATCTGTTTCTCTTGCTGTTTCTTTCTCACTTCTTTAGCGTGGAAGCCCAAATAATAACAAAGCTGAAATCAGAAGGCCCATGATTGTGATGAAACCAATCTAAAGCAAACAGAAATGGAAAAAGAGAAGAAAAAAAAAAACAAAACAAAACAGAAGAGTGAGACAGTGTAAGAGGTATTTTCTTGTATGTACCGTCAATCGTTCAAATTCCTTAAACCACCATAAAATGCATCGTTCTCTCCAATGAGCGACTCCGATGTCTACAGATTTGGCTATTCGAGATAGCTCTGGAACTGTTTCTGGCTCTGATACTTCTGCAGCTAACGTCAATTCTGGCCTCTATTCTTCGATGAAGGAAAAGACCGCCACCCGAGGATCTTGCAATCCCCGCTTGCCCATTATCCTCCGGCGGCTTCGCCACTTTCTCGGCGCGGCTAAACTAAGGATACTTCTCGGCTTATGCCTTATCTGTGTCCTCTTTTTACTCACCTCGAAACTTAGCTTTTTGATGGGTTGGATTTCTCACCACCCTTCTTCGGTCTCTTCTGCTTCTAGGTATCAAAATTCTCTTTTGTATCTTCCACACTATGTTTGCTTCCAGAAAAATAATTAATCTACTATTAAAGCATTTTGGTTTTCGATTTCCATTGGGATTCTCAGATTTCATTTTTCTTGTTGTTCAATCCCAATACATATAAAAACTTGCACTTTCTTCTTGTTTGCCATAACACTTATGATGAGAATCAGAAAATTACTTTCTTTTTTCGCTTTCAGTAGTTTCAATTTTCAAGGATGTATATGGATTTCAGATTTTTGTTAATCTTCATTCTTGTATTTTGACTAAGAATATTGGTAATTTATTTTTTTCCTGCCATTGAATGAAAAATCAGGGGAGGCTACACAGTGCTTATCAATACTTGGAAGCGAAATTCTCTGCTAAAGAAATCTGTAGCACATTACGCTTCTTGTGATAAGACTGAAGCAATACATGTGGTTTGGAGCGAGTCTGATCTTCCATCTACTAAATTGAAAGCCAACCTTAAGAATATTGTTTTGTCTAAGTCAAAGGCTGCTCACAAACCCAATTTTAAGTTTGACATAAATGAAGAAGATGATTTAAATAATAGATTTAAGCCAATCAAGTACCTCTCAACAGATGCCATTTTCTCAGTTGATGATGATGTAATTGTTCCATGTTCCACCCTAAACTTTGCTTTCACTGTCTGGCAAAGTGCTCCATCAACCATGGTTGGGTTCGTCCCTCGCATGCATTGGCTTGATGGGGAGGTTAGTCGTTTAGTTTCAAATGCAAACATACAAGCGTTGTGTCTAATAACGATTTTGATTACTCGTTTTTTTATTTTATTCAAGTGATTTTTTAATCATGTATGTTTAGTAATTATTTTTTATTTTAATTTTTATATTTTTAAGAAATTGCTTTGATCAAGGGATGATTCACATATCTTTAAAAATAAAATTTTTTAAAAGAGATTTTAGATTTATGAATATTTTCATTTTCACTGAGCATTTTTATTTCTAGAGAGTAAATTAAGTCTTACAGTAATTATATGTGTAAGTATCGAAAGAAAATGATTAAAAATTAAAAATTTGTAAATAATAACTATTTTTTTTAAAGTTTTTGAAAAAAATAAAAATGTTACCAAACTAACTTTTAGATGATTTTCGATTTTTTTTTTCTTGAAAATCATTAGGTATAAATTGTTATTAAACACAGGCGATTATCTTATCTTTACAAAAAAATCAATCATTTAATTAGAATTATTATTAAACATGGCCTAAATAATTTTGAAGTCTCCATTTGAAAATTTTATTTGAGGATTATTCAACACGAGCTTGTTACTATGTGTGAAGATGTCAGTTCGACAATGTAGCTGCTTTCTTTTAAGTTTTAAGACCTTTTAACCTATTTTTGACCCTTGTTTTGCTTAATTTACTTAAGAATTTGACATCATTAACTATCTTCTTTGTCATTAGAAAAGTGAAAAACTCTATATAACATATGATAAACACAAATGAGGTCAAAATGTAATTGGAGATTATTCTATTGGCCTGACTGTACCTTAAATTAATGGATTGCCACATCAGTTGTGTTTCGTCAAAAATTTGTGATAGATACACTTTTCTAATTTTTTTTCTTAACATGAACTATTACTTTTACCTTCAATTTAAGTTTTAAAGATATTGTTGCATAACATGCTTTGGATTTCAAACAAGGTGAACATAAGTTCTGCCACACAGCTCTAGCCTACATTATCCTTAGTGCTTATACCTTGACTTTTATATTGATAATTTTTGACACTCCTTTTCTTTTATACAACAGAATAATAATTTAGCAAAATACAAATATGGAGGATGGTGGTCAGTTTGGTGGATGGGTACTTATAGCATGGTTCTTTCAAAAGCTGCATTTTTTCACAGGAAGTACTTGGATTTATACACTTATGAGATGCCCTCATCAATTCGTGACTATGTCACCCAAGAGAGGTTGCTAAAAAATTATTGCTTTTTATGGTCCTATTTTTTTCTCTCTAGAATGTGTACATTTCTTTTATATGATTTAAGATATATATATATATATATATATATATATATATATATATATATATATATATATAATTTCCTTTCTTTGTTATACTTTCTAATATGCAGGGTTTGCAACATTGTTTTTCCTTTATCTTGCAGAAATTGTGAAGATATTGCTATGTCATTGCTAGTTGCTAATGCAACTAGTGCTCCCCCAATTTGGGTTAAAGGTGATCATACTTTTTAATGTTATTTTATGTTTTGAAGTTAATTTTGGGAAATTAACCTCCTAGTCTATCTTAGTGCCTGAATGACTGTGGTAGGTGATTTCTCACGTAACTAATTAAACAAAGCATGTCTCTTCCATTCTTACTTAACTATCAACATTTACAGTTGTAAATAGATTCATCTTCAGGTCTGCATGACTGAGGTACCATTAGGTGACTCAAAATTTATCAAGAGCATTCTTAGTGTTTTTTCAGAACAAAGAACATGGATCTAGATGACTAGGCATATAGATTCGAAAATCACAGTAAGCAGTGTCAAACGAATCCTAACTTCAATATTCTAATTTCTATTTTAAGCTTGAAATAGTTAGAATCAATCATGCTAGTGCCTTGGAATAGCTCACTATGAATATGTTGTTGAACATATATTTAGAGCATGTTTTGAAATCAATTCTATTTTCAAGTTTTATTTTTTGAAATCAAGTTTTCAAAATGAATGTTATTTGGTAATTAATTTCATTTTCAAGTTCAAAATCATGTTGAAATTTATTTACATTTTTACACGTATTTTTATTGCTTTTGAAACTAAAAATAAGGTTTTGAAAACCATATTCTAAGGGCAAGCTAATTCCTTGTGTTATCTATTAAATTTTAGGATGGTTCTTCTGATTTGCGTTCCTAATATTTACTGTTGCCATCTAATTACAAGTTCAGATATATGTTCCTAATCAACTGACATACTAATTTTCTTTGAGCAAATTGAACAGGGAAAATATATGAAATTGGATCATCTGGAATTAGCAGTCTGAACGGACATAACAAGAAGCGAAACAAATGCCTAAACGATTTTATTTCCTTGTTCGGGAAAATGCCTCTGGTTCCAACCAATGCTAAAGCTGTAGACGCCGAGCAAGAACTGTTTTGGTAGTTTGATAACTTAAATGGGAATGGTGTGTGTATATTTTGATAAGACATGGGGGTTGTCGACAAAAGGAAGAACTCATTGCCTCGTATTTTTTTTTCCATAGCTAATACGCATGCCTTGATGTAGTTAAGTGATCTCTTGCTTTTTTTTTTTTTTTTTTTTTAAGGGTAATTCTATATTACAAAAATATCATAAATATAACTTATATGTCATGATCCTAATTGATATAGATTTGTAGATTCAATTGTAATATTCAATTAAATTATGTCACATCATTTAATATCTATCATCTATTGCATAAATAATCTAATTATTTAATATATTTTTACTTTTAATTCTCTGATTAAAAGATATATGTTTTTTTGTGATAAAAAAGTAAATATATGTTTTTTTATAAGAATTAAATGTAAAACTGCATATATATAAGTTATACCATATAATTATTTATTTCATTTATACTATTTCTTTTTTGAAAGTATAATCAGTGTTTTCCACGTGATATACACAAAGGCCAGAGTGTCCTATTTGTGGGTTCTAGATTAATATCGATTGAATTTCTTTTTGGGTACCTTACACTCCATATCTAACCGGGTGGCTATTTGACACTATACTACTAGGCAACATTGTATATGAGAGAGCCTGTATAAAATAAAGATTAAATATAAAAAGAAAAAAATTGAAACATATATTTCTATAGTTAAATTTTAATTTATTACTTATATATCATTCAATTTTATAATTATTATAAAATAATCATCCAATTTTTTGTCTATTTTAATAACGTTAAATTTTATAAAATATTACAAAATTATGTAACCATCTATATTTTTCAAGGAATTAAAGATTATTTTTTTTACTATCATATTATAATATAAAATTTAAATTTTTTATGGAAATATTTGATTGTAACCTTTCTTTTTTAGAAATTATTTAAAATAAAAAAATTAAAATACAATAAAGTTCATATATAAACATATTAAATTAATTAGTTAATACAATCTTAAAACTAAAAATAAAATAAACTTATTAAAATCTAAAATATTAATATAATTTAGGTATTAAAGTTTAAAAATTATTAACAAAAGACTTCAAATGAATTTAAAATATTATTAGAATAATATATCAAATAATATTATGACATGATACATATTTATGAATGAAATATATGTATTTAAAACTAAAGTTAAAATATGATAAAATATTATATGTCACATACTATAGTATAGGCCCCTATGACAAAGAATATTGATTTAATATTATTTAATATAAATTTATCTTATTATAAACACGAGTAATTAGGATAAACAACTTTACTATTTGATTATATATATTATGTTTTATGTAATATTGTTTCTTAAAATATGTGTATGTAATTTATTTTGAGTAAAAAATTTTATGATATGATGTATCAAATTTAAAATAAATTGAATGTGTATATTTTATAACTAGATCGAATTCGAATTAAAAATATACAATTGGTTTGGAATCAATTTATATTTATATTGATAAATTTTATAATCCGTTACAATCTGATAAGGAGTGAATTATTATAAAAATGATAAATAAATACATATTTTTTTATTATGTGTCACATTTAAATATTATATACACAATAATTATAATAAATTATTATTTTAATTTAAAAATAAAATATAAATTTCAAATCTTTATCATAATTTAATAAGTCTTTCAACATTTTTATTATTCTTGTAATTTTATTAATTGTAATTATAAATGATAAATTTGATTATAAATACGTAAATTTAAAATTAAAATAACATATATTATGTTTTATAATAAAAAGTAGCATAAGTATACTAGCTATGATAAAAATACACAAAAATGAATTAATTTTTTAGATTGTAATACAAGTCCACTAATTATAAAAAAATATATTAAAGTCTAAAACTTAAAAGAAATGTTAGAAGTAGAACACATAATTACACATGTTCGTATTTAACAAAATATAAATTTTAATAAATTTAACACATAACAATTAATTTAGTAATATATAATAACTAAAAAAAATACACATATGTGTATTCACATGCTTCATTTTTTATTTTTAATATATTTTTGAATAATTAATGGACTTATAATGTTTTGACAAAAAGTTAATAAATTTTTGTATAATTTTATCATAAATAATATATTTCTACTATCATTTGTCTTTATAATTTATACGAGATAATAATTTATAAATAATTTTAATTTTAATTTTACATTATTTAAAAATTAATTTATTTAAATTTAAATTGATTACTTTATCTAATAAATTTTAAATTAAAAACATTTAAATCTAAAATTGAAATGATATGAAATTCTAATTGATAAAAAAATTCAGGTTGATTTGAACGAGATAAAAAAAAAATCTGTTAACTTCGTAAATATTAAAGCAACATTTGCTACATTCTTCGATGTGTTGAATTGGCTAGTGTACAGGCATGAAAAAAGAATTGGATAAAATAAGGATAGAGAGCAATGAATTGTGAGCTGTGAGACATGCTCACGTGCCATGTGATTAGAGGCAGCTATCTTATAATTCAAGTTTTACTTAGGATTCCAATACAAAACTCTTTTTATTGCTCTCCTTCGAGGTACTTTTCAAAACCATACTCAATTATATATAAATATAAAATTATAATTATAAAAAATAATACTTTTTAAATATTATTTAATTTAATTTAATTTAAATATTATTTTTATTATCATAATATTATTCTTCTTAATTTTCAAACAATTGTTCATTACTCCTCGTTTGAACACGTTGAAATTTTCATTTTATAAATTTATACCCAATTGATTCATTGTTTGAGTTAGAAAATAACAATGGAGATAATATTTTTGTTGAAAAGAAGCTGAGTTTGGATGAAACCCGTTATCCACGTGACGTTATGAATTTGGGATAAGATGAATTTGAATAGTGGGATTTGATCGGTGATCGGTATTCAATTAAAAGATAATGCTTTTTAATACTTCTTAAATATTTTATATAATTTGAATTTTATCTTAAATTTAAAATATATAGTCTTTTTATTTTTGATATAAAAGAAAAACAAGCTGACTTTGAATGAATCAGTCAACCAATAACCCAGCTCATAGACTTACCGTACGATATCATATATACATATATTAAAAGTAAGAAGATTAATATAATAATTAATTAAATAAAAAATAGAATTTATTATTTTAATAAATATTTATTTATTATTTTAATAAATATTTATTTATTATATTAATTTATATTATTAAGATACGGTATAAATCTTATACTTTCATACTCGATTGCTACACCAGGCCAAAATAAAAATAATGTGTACGCACGTGTGAAGGAAAATTCGAGGTTAGAAGTGGGGCTTGATTATGTCGTAAATAACAAATATTCATATATATATTTTAAGGATGAATATATAATTTAATTAATTTATTTAAATTTAAAAATTTGATTTGATTCATAAGATTAGATTAAATTGATAAATTTTATAATCGAATTAGATTTGAATTAAAAATTATACATTATGTTTGGATTTTGATCGATAGATTATATAATTCGATATATCCAATTTGATTCAAATTATTATTAAATTATAAATAAATATATATTTTATAATATATTATATTTAAATATTATTTATCACATAATTATATTAGATTAAAATTTTTAAATAAATTTTATTATCAATCTAGCCTTGTTAGATAAATTTTTTTTTAATGTATTTGAATTAAAATTATTTAAAAATAGACAGTTTAAATGGCTACTCAGTTCTATTATATTTTCCATGCTCTCGATCCCCTCGTCTAAACACATATTTGTATTTTCCATTAATATTTTATTTTAAGATGATTATTTTTCTTCATCTAAATCCCTTTATCTAAACACATATTTGTATTTTTCATTTATATTTTATTTTAGGTTGATTATTATTTTTATATAAATATTAATTTAAGAAAATTTATGTTATGTTTATATATTTGTATTTTTTATGTACTGTATTCAAGATTTTAAAAACTTATAATATTATATAAACTTTCAATTACTTTAATAATATTATTCAAATAAATAAATACTTAATTCAATAACCTTATATAAAACAAATTATTTTTATCACAAAATTCCTTAAGCTAAAAGTCGTTTGAGACAGAGTTGTTAAGAACTAACATCTATAAATTAATACATTGGAGAAAGAAAAACCATTATCCTCTATATTATAATAAACATAGACATTTCCTAAAAATCAAGTACGATTATGTTTACTTTATTTTATAAATAAGAGCCAAGCCCTCTACGTACATATATATATATATATATATAAATATTTGGATCTCATAAAAAATATACATCATTGAAAAATGCCATAATTAGTAAAACCACATACGAATATTGGATAGAGTGTTTCAATTTGAAAGCGTTTTAAAGACAAAAACCTTTTATTTGTGTTTGATAATAAGATTTGAAGTGTTTTTTTAAAATAAATCATATTTAAGCACTTTAAAGTACAAGAAGTAAACTTCTTTTGCTCGTGAAAAAACATTTATTTTAAAATATAAAAAATATTAAATACACATAAATTTATATTTATATTAATTATAAATCTTAAAATATCTTTAAAAATTACAAAATTATTAATTTTTTTTAAAATATAATATATAATATATTATAATTGATACAAATATAAATATAAATAATATATGAGCAATTATTTATATAATAAATAATTATTTAATATATGTTATTAAATATGTACTGTATTTAATAGTTTATGTATATTAACCATAAGATTTGAAAGTTTAGACGATGTGATGGCGCAAATTACTATTTAAGTATCTCACGTTTTTTTTTTAAATAATAAGACTCACGTATTTTAATTACTTAAAATTTTATTAATTTTACAAAATTATATAAATAATTACAACAAATACAAAGCTTTCGTTATCTCTTACCAAAGAATTACAAGAGATAACGCCAATAATACGAAGTGAAGTTAAGAAATTAACAACTTTAATATTTATAACAATAAAAATAACAATTATAATAATATTAATTATAGTTAAATTAAATAATGTTTAATATTAAATAATTTAAATAATTATAACTTAAGTTAAATAATATTTAATTTAATAATGTTTAAAATAAAATAATATATTATATTTTTTTAATAATAAAAATATATAGATAAATATAAAATATATTATTTTTATATCTAAAAATTTTATTTTTATTATTTTACAGATATAAAAAAGGAAGCAACCAAACAGATGAGTCAGGTATACCTACAGCTTTTTCTAAAAATAATTTAATTGAAAAAGTATGAATAGAAAGGAAAAAGTATGGAGTAAATTATTCACATGGTAGACTGATCTTAGGCAGTTAAAGAAATTAACTAGTCAAACCAACCAAATTAAAAATAACTTTTTTTTTTGCCTTTTTCTTCTTTATATATATTCTTATTTTGATCCATAATATATTACAAGAAATAATATAAAAAGAGTTAATTTTTAATCAAAATTAAATACATATTTAAAAATTAAAGTTATTTTAACATATATCAATAATATTATTCACTAGGCATAACATAAATTTTTGATTATTAAATCTCTGACAATTTTTATGCTTTTTATTTCAAGATAATCAAACTTGTAATTATTAACGGATATTCAATATTTTTTTAAAATTAATTATAATCTAAAAGATGTATGACGTTAATAGTTATTATAATTTAAAAATTATTATTAATCAAAATTAAATATATATTAATATTGTATTATATATATATATAATAAATAAATAGTATTAACAAAAAAATGTTTTTTATAATTAGATTTCTTTTTCTCTATTATTATATATATGATTTTTATTTTATTTAAAATATATGATAAATAGATAAAAATAAATAAATAATTTAATAAAATAGCAGCTATCATTTACTCCACACTGACTCGAATAAATGATTAAAATAATTATAACATCATTTTTAAAATTAAGTTTATATTCAAATAAATATTAAAAACAAAAAATTGATTAAATCTTGTATAAATTACCATTAATTCATAATTGATAATTATTTTTAAAAATTACTCAAAATAATTTAAGATGATTATATTTATTAATATAATCAACCATTTTCCAGGCTAATCTTTATTTAGGATGCATATATTAAAAAAATATTTTTAAATATATATTTAAAAATAAAATAAAAACTTAAAAAATTAAAAGCAATATTTCAATGAGTCATTCATATAATATTCTCAATTAAGAAAAGAAAAAAAAAAAGATGTGCGGATCTTGAATTCATAGAAAGAAATTGTTATATTTAACCTGTTATATGTTGGAACAAATGATTCCATTCAAAACAAATATTACTTTTTATGAGAATGAATCAAAATAACATATCATATTTGATAATTCATAAAAATAAATTTTTATTATTTTTATAATAAAAATAACATACTAATAATATTAAATAACATTTGATGTTTAATATTAAATAAATTTAAATAATTATAGTTTAATTTAAATAATTTTTAATTATTTTTTATTCAAAATAAAATAATATAACATATTTTTTAATAATAAAAATATATAAAATTAATAATATTTTTATTATTTTTTAAATTTATTTTTACCTATAATTTAAACTCTTTTTTTAGGCTATCTATAATTTACTTAGATATTGAGTTTTTTTTCAATAATAATAATTTTTAAAATTTTATCTTTCGTAAAGAAAGAAGGAAAAGTAAGTATTCACCAATCTAAAGGAAAAAAATAAAAAGAAAAGCTGGAAAGATTGACTTATTCATACTCATTTATTTTAAGTTATATCATTTGCTAAAAAAAAAAGAAAATACCAAAAAAAAAAACAAAATAGGAAAAAATAGTTGGAGAAAAAGGATGGAATTTTTTTTAAAATAACATAACTTGTATACAATTGAAAATTGAATTCTTATCCTCTAATTTGTATGTTGGGAAAAAATTAAAAATAATCTTACATGTTTCATACACATTATAGATCCAAATCTCACTCTTAAGTTTAGGCACCTCACAGGTGTATATATATATACCTTACAATGATGCAAGCCAAGATGGAAAAAATAATTGAAATGGACTGTTTTGCAAATATTCACACGTAACCCAACAAAAACAATATATATATATATATATAATTTGAGAAAATATTAATTTAATTCTATAATTATTAAATTAGATATTTTATTATCATTATCATTAACAAAAATAGATAATAGTTAAATTAATACAATATTATTTAAATTAAACATTATACATTATACATTATAAAAAAATATTTTTAAATACATACCTAATTAACTATAACTATATTGATAATTTTAAGCTATAATAAATAAAAATTTTAAATAAAAAATTCATCCGTTACAAACAAAACTTAAAATCTCATCTTTACCCGTATAAATAAATAAAAAACTTCACTTAAAAAGGTAAAATTTAAGTATATTATATTTTTATTTGACATAAAAATTATTAAATATATTTAATATCCATTAAGAATATGATTACTTCCCTCTCTCATCTTTTCTTTTATCGTATTTAAATAAAAAATAATAATTTAATTTGATTATTATTAAAAAATAAGATTTAATTAATTTCAAGATAAAAATTATGATTAAAAATCTAATATTTTAAAAATAAAAAAAGTTATTTTCAAAATTTATAATATAAAATTAATAATACAATCAATTTTAAATTAATTTAATTGAATAATATTCAATTAAAAATTATTATAATAATTTAATTTAATTAATTTTTAATACGATAAATTTTAATATAAAATAATATAATATATTTTTTTAATATTAAACGATAATTTAATGTAAAATTATTAAATAAATTATAATAAAAATATATATTATATAATTAAATAAATTATATTTTTATAATTATAAATTTTAAATTAATTATTTCCATCAATATTTAAAAAAAAACCATCGTACTAAGAAAAAAGTAAAAACAAAAAAAAGAGCCTCTTAAATGCACATTAAACAGTGTAGAGAAAACACAGAAAAGGACCCGAAGTTTCTTTCTTCTAATACTTGTTCTTCTACTCCGTCAATGGTGAAAGTTTGCTATTTGATCACAAACCACAGATATATGTTGGGCTAATAACCATGCCATCTCACCAAATCAGCACAGCCCCATCCCCAGTACCAACAATAACCAACCACAAGCCTCGACTCCCTCCTATAGCCGCCGCCACAACTGACACAGCACTTTCTCTGCTCTTATTCTTCGTATCATGCTTCCGAAAGATCTCCCACAAACGTACTGCTCCCGAGGCCGATTCAAAGCCTCCCCATCGCTTCCGTTACTCTCTTCTCCGCCGTGCTACTGACTCTTTTTCCCCATCTCGCCGCCTTGGCCAAGGCGGCTTTGGACCTGTCTTCTATGGTACTCTCCCAAAAACCCAGCAAGAAATCGCCGTCAAAATCATGGACTCTGGTTCGCTTCAAGGTGAACGCGAATTCCAGAACGAGCTCTTCTTCGCCTCCTTGCTAGATTCGCAGCTTGCCGTTTCTGTTTTGGGGTTCTCTTCGGATCGCAAACGACGGAGGATGTTGTTGGTCTACGAGTTCATGAGTAACGGCAACTTGCAGGATGCTCTGTTGCATAGGAAGTGTCCTGAGTTGATGGACTGGAAGAAAAGGTTATCAGTTGCTGTTGATATTGCCAAAGGGTTACAATATCTTCACGGGTTGGAGACGCCTGTTATTCATGGCGATGTCAAACCCAGTAATATATTATTGGATCGGAACTTCTCGGCCAAAATTGCGGATTTTGGGCTTGCACGACTAAAATTGGAGAGTCAAATTGAGATTGCAGTTGATGGGTCGAAGACGAAGACGGATGGGTCTAGCTTGGAAACGAAAAAGGAGGAGTTGGAAGGGAATAGTGGGGCTGGAGTCGATGATTATGGTTCGTTAGTTGAGGAGACAGAGAGTGTTATTACTACCGCGTTTGAAGAATTACAATTGGGTAATGATCTGTCACCTGATAATTTTGTTAAAGTTCCAGTTTCGCCGGAGGCGGCAGAATTAGGATCACCGGAAGCTTCCGGCTTACCTGCCACATCACCAGAGGCTTCTAGATTTACATCTTCTCCAGAGGTTTTGGAAAAGGGAAGCATGTCAGAGGGTAATTTTGATAAAGCAAATGGGGAGGTTGAAAAACAGAGTGAAAAGCGAGATTGGTGGTGGAAACAGGACAGTGGAGCTGAGAAAAGGGATTATGTGATGGAATGGATTGGGACTGAGATTCAAAATGAGAGGCCTAAGAGTGACTGGACTGGAACCGCCTCAACAAGCAGCCAAAATTTGGGGAAAACAGAGAAGCACAAGAAGAGGAATAGGAAGCAATTAGAATGGTGGTTGTCAATGGATGAGGGAAAGAAAGCTAAGAGCTTTAAAAAGGATAAAAGAAGACCAGCTAGGGAATGGTGGAAGGAGGAATATTGTGAGGAACTAGCCAAAAAGAAGAAGAAAAAGATGAAACAAAAAAAGGGTTCAATTGTTGTTGACACTAGCGATGATTGGTGGCCTCATGATGAAGATTTGTATGTGGAGAGAAAGAAGAAGAATCGGAGTCGAAGTTGGGGCAGTAGGAGTAGTATAGATTGGTGGTTGGATGGTCTTAGTGGCGAGCTATGGCGTGGCAAGCGTAATAATAGCATTGACTCTATTAGTGGTGAAATACCAAAGAGTGGTGGGATTAGTAGTACTCCAAGTATGAGAGGAACTGTTTGTTATGTTGCTCCAGAGTATGGTTTTGGTGAAAATCCTTCAGAAAAATGTGATGTTTATAGCTTTGGGGTTTTATTGTTGGTTCTTATAGCTGGTAGGCGTCCTCTTCAGGTAACAAATTCACCTCTTTCTGAATACCAAAGAGCCAATTTGTTATCTTGGGCTCGCCATTTAGCTCGTGCTGGTAAGCTTATTGACCTTGTTGACAAGTCCATTCAGTGTTTGGATCAAGAACAGGCTCTTGTTTGCATTAAAGTTGCTTTACTTTGTCTAAGGAAGATGCCGGCTCACCGGCCTTCAATGAAACAAGTAGTTGGAATGCTGACCGGTGAATTAGAACCTCCCCAGCTGCCAGCTGAGCTGTCCCCTTCTCCTCAGTCACGCTTCCCGTTTAAGTCTCACAAGAGGGTAAGGTGAGTTTCTCAAATTTGTAGCAATATTTTCTACGAGTTAGTTGATTGTATACTGTTAACCATTCTTGGGGATGATCAGTGTATAAACAGGAAAAGAGAAAGTAACAAAGAAGAAAGTTTTACATTCGTACTAATTAAATTTGATCGTTTGAAGCCCTGATTTTGTTAGTGTTATTACTGTTATGCTCAACTTATCTAAAATTAAAGGGCACTACTATACACAATCTCAACATAGATGATAGTTTTTGTTTTGTCGTTGTAGTTGTGGTTTTCTTATTTAGGGCGCTTATGACAATTTATTGACTTTGTTATTTTTTTTGTATTAGTTTAATTCTTTCTTTTTGAGCTTCTTTAATTTATTTATTTTTATTTTTTATTAATTTTGTAGTTATTGTTGTCTGTATTTCTAAATATAATATATGGAATCAATATCTCAATGATAATTGAAAAATATGAGGAAAAAATAGACAATTTGTCTTTATGTTGTCAATTTTTCAAAACAAAAGAATTAAATTGATACAAAAAAATAACAACAAAGGGATTTTTCAAAACAAAAGAATTAAATTGATACAAAAAAATAACAACAAAGGGACACATAAATAAGGAACTTGTATTTTCATCCACAAAGTTAATTTTTATATCATGCTTACAAATAATATAGTTTACATAGTGGTCAAATGAGCGGCTCAACTTATTTAATCTTGATCCAATGAGTTGAAAAAATCTTGACTCATGAGTTCAAAGGAGCTCACTTAACTAGTTTATGAGTAGTTTATGAACTTATTTAACAAAATGTGTTTATTAATATATCATTTTTATAATTATAATAATGTAATTAGGAAAATCGCAATTAAAATATATAGTTTTATTTTTCTTATTTTATAAAATATAATCAAAAGATAATATTTATATTAATATTTTTTATTTTAAACAAAATTGTATATATATAGCCTAATGAGGTTAGTTCAATAAAAATTTGTTATAAATTTTTGAAAATAATACAAAATAAATTGGATGTAACTGTTTAGCTATGCGGAGTTGAGCACACATAAAAAGAACCCACTTGGGTACCTAACTTTAAAGAGTACAAAATCAATGGTAAATTTGTATATTGTTTTTAGTGAATCAGTGTTATGGTAACTGAACACCCAATTTCCCTCCAATAAGGGAAAAATGGAAAAGAATAACGAAATGTAAAAGTAAAGATGCAACTTTTAGGCTAGATTAATGGTGTTCCTTGTTTGTCTGCATCTTTTCGGAAGCTGACTTGGCTTTTTACATAGTCAGGTAATCAGTTGGTAGAAACTAGAAGGCAAAACTATTATTCATGTTGATTACTGGTAATTATCACAAAAGTGCACACATAATCATTGGAAATGTGTATAATGAGTCGTGCTTTGTTTTTATTTAAAAAGTTGCTCCTATATATATATATATATGATCTGTCCAACTTTTGGGTTGTTACTAAAACATGAAACAAGTGGTTTTGTTGGAAATAATCATCATCTATAGGATCTGACATTGGGTGATATATGAGATGAGCGATATTTATGTATTCCCAACTCCTAATATAATTGCTTATCAGTAATGATGATGAAGTTTTAATGGCATTTCTTTGAGGCAATAGTGCCTAGTTGGTTGGAAGCTTGTATTTATTCCATTGATAAAGGGTCGTTCAAATATTGGTTGTTTTTAAGACGTGCCCTGCCTAAATGAATGGAAATAAAGAGTGGGGCTCCCTTTACCATTATATCCTTCTCTTTTGCTTGATATAGATATGATTCCTGGTTAATATCTTTGTCTTTACTTTATTGCTTCAAAGTCATCTAATTTGGATACTGATCAAGTTTTGTTAAAGACAAGGTTGCAAAAGTTGCTCTTTGAATAATCTTATGGGAAAAAGTTGAATGATTTTATTTTTGTGATTAATAGTTTAAAGATATAATGGTATTTGGTGAAGAATATGCCACATTCTTATTGCCAATTTCAACAAGTTGTTGGAACCAAAACTGCAACGAAAGAGATGCTACCAAGTTTTTTTTTTTTTTGGTTCTGCCTATTGTGCAGACGTTTATATGCAGCAAATTTATGTTTTGAGGTTGAAATGAATTAATACTATTTACTTGTTATTATTTTTACTCGTGAAATTTAAATCATATATACTTAATTTAAGGGTTAAAATATTTTGTTATTAATAGTTTTAAATAAATATATGTATTGGATGTAAAATAGAGAGTTGAGATTTAAAAACAAGTACAAATAAGTAAGAAAGAAACAAATATATTGTACTAATACCTTCTACGAAATGTGCTAATCCATTTTACTTGGAATGGCTTCTGGTTTATTTTCTTTGTAAATAAATTAATTTTACAATTTTGATGTTTTTCACATAAATACCTGACTGGTGACTACCTGTTAATATTTGATAATAATAATAAAAATAACTACCTGTTAAACATGCACAATGCTTTTCAAGACCCTAAGAGAATTATCATTATTGGGTGAATTGGTATATTTTTACAATAAGATTTTTTTTTTAAATAACATTATACAATTCCTACATCATGAGGATTGAATTCTAACTTTACTGTCATTGAGTTATAATGATACACTAAGATGAGATGTTATGTAACTCTAGAAGAGTGCAAAAGGCCATATGTGGAAGAAGATAGCTAAAGTTTGATTGAAGCATTTTATGACGAACAAATATGGAATGTATCAAGGGAAACAAATAGTCTATAACCAGTAATCTACTTGTATAGTTAATGCACATAACCTTAAGGTTTGAGCCTCACTTAACATTATCTATATTATGAGTAATTTTGAACTAGAAAGATGGAACCAAAAATAAAAAATAAAAAAATAATATCCTGCTCCAAATTGCATTTGGAGCTTCACAAGTTTCACGTGTTCTCGCAAGATGGATACGCATACTTTGGCAACATGAGCTTTGCATTCGAACATGAAAGTATTACTTTGACTTAATCAGCCCTCTCATATCATTTTAGCTCTGTTTTAAAATCAAAATCTATTAAGGTAGATATTTAACTATCTATTAGCTCCCATAAATAAAAAGGATGTCATCTAATAATTCTTCTTTTAAACCAAACCATAAAAATCTGTTTGAAATATGCAAAAGCTAAAAATGTAGAGGGGCAGGTAGAAGAAACTTAGCAAGGAAGAACTTGCAAAACTTCTAGTATGACAATTGTTTCATACAACTTGAATGACTTATAGAATCTTCGGAAGATAGAGATAAAGAAACAAGAAAACCAAAGGGAAAAAAGGATACCCTTTAACACGTTTATCCAAGGAAGATCTTTAAAGAATCAAACAAAATGATGGAATTACTAAACATTCAAACCCTATGAATTTCCAAGAACGACTATTGTAGAAAGAGCATATTAAACTAAACTCACAACCTAACCCTAATCCCCCTTTCCTTTCCTACCTCCATTGCCACCATCCTCTTCCTCACCACCTCCATCTGTCCATCTCTCTTCTGTTCACTGCTGCTGTTACATCCTCTATCTATTCTTCACTCTGATTCTTGTCGTCTCTTTTATCACTCATTGTCGGCGCCTCAACGTCGATCTCTGCTGCTTCCTTTTTGCAATTCAATCATTTTATTTAACGTTTGATTTCATATTGATTATTTACCACTCCATCACCAACGACTATTGGCTAGTGACACTGATTCGATCCCCCCCATGGATTGGTTCTGCTCTTTTGCCTTGCCATTATCACCTTCATCGGCTGATGTTTTACACTATTTACAAACCTTTTAAGTTTTATGTTTTTGTTTAGTTTTGTACTGATCTTGTTATTTTCTTTCTATTATTCTATTATTTTTCTTTTTTTTGTTGATTCTCTCCGTGATTCTGTCTCTTTGGGCTTTTTTTTCTTTTTTTATTCCTCCCAATTTTGGTTATACTTTCTTGAATAAGTGATTGTTGCTCTGATTCCTCTATCACTCCTCGTCTTTAATATGGAAGTCACAGTTATGATACGAGTGGGGAAATTTTTTTTTTTATATAATTATCCCATAATTGAATTATAAAATCAGTATCCAAAATTTCTCAAAAATCGTTATGATTTGAGGACGATTTTTTATCTATAGATAACGGTTCAAAATGATTATTAAAAAATACACTAAAAAAAATCTTAATAAACACTAATTATTAATTAAGTATGTACCCAAACTATATTTATTGTTTCATGTTCGATTTTTACTTAAAATCGTACCCATTTTTGAAATTTATCGGATAAAAATTGAACCGATGATACATATAATTTAACCTACAGTTTTTTTGTACATTCCTACTCTTCAATTTGGATCATAATTGTTGTATCTAGAATTTCAACAGGACAAGTGCTAATGTGTTTCATGGAATAGTTTGGTACTTAATTGATTTTTTGAGTTTACGAGCTTTGTTTGAGCTATGGTGAATGCTATGAATTTTGATGGTGAAGATGATGTTGAAGATTTGCATGAGCTTTGTTTTTAGGTTATGTTATTGGTTCAACTAGTCTAAGTTTGTGTTCTTGTTGTTTCAAGTATGGATTGTTTTTAATTCATGCTCATAGTTAGAATATGGTGCGTAATTAGTCTCTCTACTTGTGTAATGTTTCAATTATTGAGTAACCAAATATGGATATTACTGATATTTGTTGGGGTTTTTTTTCATTTTGGAAAATACTTTCTTAGTACTGATATACCTAAAGTTTTATCTTCTATCTCTTCTTTTAAAGGGTTGTTTATACTGCTCAAATAGCCATTAATGAAACATACATTTTTCGTCCAAATAAATGAAAAAAAAAAATTGAACTTCCAGTAATATAGAATGAAAGATAAAGAAAAGCCCAGTAAATGGGCCAAAAATTAGACTGGGCCGAAATTCTTATAATTAAGCCCGCTCAGTATTATGGTATAACTGTATAAGGAATACGTACAAACCCATAAGATTGCGGGATGAAAAGTCTATTTAACCAGGGAAGCAGATAAACCCCCTGCTTGAAAAAAAAGTCGTTTGCAAGTTTGCATGTATGCATTAAGAATTGAACAAGAATTTAAGACTTTTTTTTTTAATCTTGAGAAAATTTCGTTACATGTACACTTTTAACAAAAACATAACTATTATGTAAAATAAGTACATAAATAGGGAGATTATAAGAAATAAGTCAATGCCACGTTGTTTTTAGTTTAACCATGGTTGAAAAAAAGAACTTTAATTATTAATTTTATTTATTTTTTACCTAAAACGCTAATACAATAGAATATTTCAAAATATAAACCCTCGTATTTTACCCCAATACGCCACTTTAGTAACTCCAATATGGTACCTTAATATCTGTCAAATATATATAGTAATTTAAATCATTTTATTTGATTGGAGCTGAATTTCTATATTCTTAGAGACTCGTTGGTTGTTGGCACAAGACAAAATCTTATATACATACCACTTGTAAAATACGCCTTATTAATATCTATCTTTAATTCAGTCTTCATCCCTTATAAGTTTTTGTTTTTTTTTTTATAAAAAATAAAGAGTTAAAGATGAAAATGCTTTATTATTAACTTGCAAGTAAGAATACCTTGTTGACAAATAAAGACAACACGAAAATTAATTACTAAATTATTTTTACAATACATATTATTAATATGTATATCAATCACCAATTTTCTTTCCTAACAATCAATACTCATGTTGGAGCTAATAAATGAAGACAAAATTTGAAAAGAAAAAATAAGAAGACATTTTCATATTTACATAAAGCTTTGAAAATGTTGGGAATAATCATGGTTAATTTGAGACACTCATCCAACGGTTCTATGCAAGTTAAGTTAACAAGGAACACAAATGTTAATGAAATATTACTTGAAAGAGAATAGATGCAGCTAGCTTTATGAAGAAATCACTTGGGTTAATTTCTGTTCAAGCTCTAGTAGATTGATGGAGTCCATATTACTGACCTGTGACGAGGAATTGCAATAAATAAATAAAATCTTTGAAACCATACAGGTTTAAGAAGACACGGATTTATAAAAACAAAAACCCTAATTCTAAAAAATTAATTAATTAAGCTGAGTACCTGGGATTGGATGGTGTGGAGTAGTCTGTCATTTACTTTAGTGGAAACGCAGCTAACAATATCAAGTCCTTGTTCGACTAAAATTTGCATTGCCATTGATAGAGAAAATCCAGTACTAGTAGTCTCTCCGACGGCGCCACAAGTACTTATAACAATTTCAACTCCATTAAAACATGGTTGGACTCTCAAAATGTTGTCAGAGTACTGACAGCTATTTATACAAGTTGTAGAATTATCAACACGTTGTGAAGGAGACAAGTAGTAATTATGATGTATTTGCTTTAGTTCATCTCTCTTAGCTCCCAGATGTTTCATCTTATTTTGAAGTTGTTTTATGTAATTCACTGCCTCGTTCATGTGGTCTGATATTGAACGTTTTCCCTGAAATTGAAAACCCATCTATATTATTATACAATTATTTATGCTCCTAAATTTCCTAATGTGTAATTATTGACATTACAGAGAGAATGAGATGATCCAGACCAAAATTCGCAGTTATATTTTATTTTCTTGCAAAATAACATGGCTCTATAAGAAACCCTAGCTAGAATTTGTCAAACAAATTAAGGGAAAAATTACCCAAAACAAAATAAAATAAAATATATAAAGTAGAGATCTTCGCTTTAATCTTTAAAGTCAAAAGAGAATGTTGCAGATTATTTTTTTATAAATCAATTATCCTTGATTTTCTTTTCTTCACATAACTAGTCAACTATTTATGTATAGATTGCCTTCAAATCACCAGTGCCGCTTATGATATAGCATAAGCATCACTAGTAAATAAAAAACACATACACATAAATCTATACTTTTGAAGTTACTTTTATCCTCCACATATATGACATGTATTAGTGGTATATATATTGGTACACAAAAAGTGACACAAGAGATTTAGATTCATGTAGAACAAGTATTATATATCTTGAATAATTAGTCGTTCTAATCTTTAATAGAATGCTAAACATTAGCTGTTCAATTCGTGATAGTTATTTTTTGTTAAGTTGATCTTAAAAAAACTAGCTTCAGCAATAAGAGTAAAAGAGAAAGAAAAAAAAGGGTTTAAGCATAACAACAACCTTGATTAAATGACGAGGGAGTAGAGATCTAAGAGAAGCATGAAGGGTAGACATTTCTTGTCTTCTTTGCCTTTCAACCTCTCTATGCCTCATCATCTTCTGCTTGTTATCCTCTGAATTATTCTGAAAATTGTATTGATTATATTCCAAATTAGTAGCACATGCTTTTAGAGTTTGTGCTTCTTTTCCTTTCTTGTTTAATGAAGATTGGACAAGATCTTGTTTGTAGATTTTTCTGTTTTCAGGATCGGGAGGGTCATGACCTGAAATCTGGAAGACCAGCTCACTGCCTTGTTGTAAAGGAAACATTGCGGCTGATTTTTATTCCCGTATCCAAATCAAGGATCTTAACCCTAATTATCTATCTAATGATCTCTAATATCTGTGTGTTGTGTTTCGGAATTTATATTATGGAAGCGGGTCGGAGGAGAGGGTTCTTTAAAGAAATGATGGTATCATCAATAATTAATACATTCTTGATTAATCTGGAGATGGGTTTATTTGTTGACTAGGGTATACTTTGATCATTGACATGGGCCTAAAAATGACCAAAAACTCCTACCACAATACTAACTTAATTAAAACCCTTGATACTGATCAAGGCCTGAGATACGAAGTTACGTCACTGCCCCTTTATATATTTAATTTTCAAATTTGTCAATTACATTACTTTGCATTCACATAGTAAGTGGACTATCAAATATCAATCATACGTTACCCTCCTTACTTTATTCAATAGTATATTGGTAAAGATTGTTATTTTTATTGTGAAGTTTTGTTTAATTTATTGATTTTAATAAAAATATATTTTAAATTTAAACTTATTAGATATAATAACACAAATCCGTTAACAAAAATCCATTTTATAAATATAATAGTCTTATATTGTCCTATTTTTTTTACAAAGTTTAAGAACAAAGTTCATTATATTTACAAAATTGATTTAGTATATTTTTTATAAATATAACTTACTTGTATTATACAACTTAATAAATATATTATATTTATGTTATAATTTTTTTTATAAATTTTAAATATAATACCTTTGAATCATGCTCCCTATTGTCTAAAGAGTCAGTGATTGTGTATTTTTAAGTGTATTATATTATATTTAACAAAAATGTGATTGTGTATTTTTAAGTGTATTATATTATATTTAACAAAAATGTGATTGTGTATTTTTAAGTGTATTATATTATATTTAACAAAAATAAAATAAATCGTACATTACTTTGGTCTTTAAAGATCTGTAAATGGAAATGTTTAAGAATTTTATTTTTTTTCTTTTTCTTAGTGGATTTTAGGATATAATTATAATAAATTTTTATTTCACTAAACAGGGTAGCATTACAGTGAAATCATTATTGGTTGAAATTATTAGTTGACCCAAGTTAAGTCTAAATATTGGAATTAATGCTCACTTGGCGATTTCAGCTGGCTAATCACATCTCTAATAGTTTATTATAGTGGATTGATAATTTTAGGATCTACTTGTCATTTGCGAGCACTTAAATATAACAGCACATAGCTGTACAAATCTTCGTAAGAAATATTCCTTTTTTCCTTCTTTATAAAAGGAGCTTAATAAAGAATGATAGTACAATATTAATTTTTTTAAGAAAATTTTATATTTAACCAAAAATATATGAATTTTTCTATTATTAAGATAACAATCTTTCGTATCAATTGATAATTTATATCTTAATATCTTCGTATTAAATATATGAACGAAAAATAAAATATTTAAATATAATAAAAAAAAAATTAAATCGATACCTAATAAAATATCTAAAATCAACACTAAATCAAAATTTAGTTAAAAAAACTACACTATAATAAAATCTCTAAGTATAATGCAAGTATTATAGTACGGGTTTTTTAAAATATATCAAATGAAATAAACAATAAACAAGAAAAACTAAACTCTTGGCTCTTGAGTTTTAAAAAGAATAAAAGAGAGATACCGAAACCAAAAAAAAAAAAAAAAGAGGAAGACCAAAAAGGCAATGTAATTCATTATAATCAAACTAGGTTAATTATAATCACATATGTCAGTTTATGATACTGATTTATCACATGATTATTTGTTGAGTAAAGAAAAAGTCAATAGAATTCGTTATAATCAAACTAGGTTAATTACCTGTAGTCAAGCATGTGAACCTTTTAAAGTTAGTAAACCACACGCTGCGATTATCATTAATTTGCATATAACTAACGTTTGAAGAATGATTGCGGATGAATTAATTCAAATGTTGGGGAATAAAGTGTAACTAAATTGAGTTATATGCCAAATGCATCTTTTTATGTTCTCTTTGTTTGGAAGCTATATAATATAAGACTTGATTTTTTTTTTTTTTTTTGTAAACTTAAAGGCGATTTGAACATTTTTAACGTTAAGGTCATGATTGTTATTATTGACATAAAACATTGGTCATCAAATGTAATTAAATCTAATAATAAGCATAGATTAAAGTATCAGTAATTTTCATTTTTCAAACCCAGACTTAAATTACAACTATTACAAGTCTCTTCTAAATAGAGAACATGCCACTAGACTGTACATACCGGAACATAATTAAGTATGTAGATTTGAAAAAAGAGATTAAATATGCTTTTGTCAAAATATCTTCAAATATTGAAATTTTGAGATAAACTTGATTAAATATTCAAAAATATTGTATTAAATTAATATAATAACTCTTGGTTACTCAATACATCCATATTCACAATGTTTTCTATTTTCATAAAATAAAAGTTTTGATATATCCATAAATAACATAATTTTATTCCATGGTAAGAAGTAAAAAAAGATACATATATAAGGGGAAAATGTAAATTTAATTATGACAATTTAGCATGTACGATCGTATAATTTAATTTATTAAAGTCTCACATCGATTAGAAATCGTGCACACGCTGCACATATAAACAAAGGTAGTCCTTCATCTCACAACCTGTATTTTGAGATGAAGTTAGACCCAAATTTAACCAAATCTATTATCTCATTCAAATATATTAAACTTGAAAATTATTCAATTTAATCATTAGTTTGAAAATGCTTAAATATATAAACAAATTTGGTACAAGTCATGATCTAATTCTTCACACCTCTAAAAATACAATTTGTAATTAAGAAGGTGTACGAGTAAATTAATTTATATTAACTCGTGTGATCCATTAATTAAACATAGGACTTGAAAATGTATTTTGGAACAGTGCATGTACAGGAAATAGAAGAGAAAAAAGGCAGCTAACCACCGCCCAAAAAAATCAGGAAGAAGATTTTCCAGCTTGTAGCTTATGATGTGTATTGTGTGTATATATATATATATAAGTTGGCCAACAATTTGTTTAATTGCGTACGTATCCTCAAAATTTTTATTTTAATAGATATTCTCAGGACAAGTACTTTAATTATTTAATTAGCTCTCTCTCTATCTTTATTTTTCTAATTTAATTAGCTCCTAGCTTCCTGTTAGTTGGCCAGTGGCTTTTTGTTATGAATTTGTATGGTATATTATGAAGAAGAAAAAAAAGGTTATATTATGCTTGAATTTATAATAATTATGAGCTTATTTACCAACCTGGACACTACATGATTGCTTTCAAATTAATGTGATTTATTGTTTATATTTTTTTTATGAACTTATAAATGATAACATAATAATAATATATAGCTAGAGATGGAGGATTCCAAAACGTATATGATATATAGAGATGGAGGATTCCAAAATGTATATTACACATTATATATATAACGTGATATTATGTGTAAAAAAGAGTGATACAATCAATTATAATGTTATATTATGCTGCTTGAAATTATCCTATTTTAAGATTAAAAAAAAGTATTTGCCTCCTTCCTTTGAACCTGGAAGGGGATCGAGTTCATGTATACCTAACACAACCCAAGTAGCAAACATATATCGTTTGTTTGGACAAACTAAAGCTCAATTAGTTAGAACCTATTTTAACTCCTGTTCAAGCAGATCAAGAAGTACCAAACAGAGTGGTGAATTGTTGACAGTCATGCAACGTCAATTATGAACTTATGGGAGTTTGTTAATTAGATGTATAACATGTGATATCGTTTGTTTGTTATTGTTATTGTTATGTTAATTGAGCCACTAAGTTTGTTAATAGTCCATGTGCTAGAGCTATATATATAAGAACAATACCGCAGTATATATAAACACATATGAAAGTACTTTTCTCTTATTCATCCATCCTTCTTCTACATTTATCTTCCTCTTTTCACTCTCTTCATTGCTCCCATTGTCAGTGAAACACATTAATGGATGAATAAGTTGACATTATTATTTATGGGGATATTATTGATAGTATGCCTAACCTAAGTGCTATTAATTAGAGCATTTAATTTCCAAATATATATGAAGGAGCTATCATTTGTGAAGTTGAAGGCAATCTCAAAAAGATATTTTTCCCCTTCTTTGAAATAAGAAAATTCCACACGCCACCGTTAGAATAATCATCAAGAGTGAATGGACAAGTGAAATTAAGAACATTTTTTAATTGAAATGGAACTTATTATTGAAGTATACATGAAACACGCAATTATTATTATTATTATTATTTAAAAAAAAAGAAGTAATTAATAGAATAAACAAAAGAGTCTTACAATAATATAATACGTGTAATAAAGTAAGGAAATCAATTTTATGAGAAAAAAGAAAAGAAATCCAAAAAATTAATCTATATGCAAGTTATTAATTAACTAGTTTCAATTATAACAATTTTCAGTATATTAATTTTCTAAAAAAACATATATATAGTTATTTAAGCTGAATTATATTATAAATGAAATGATACTGAGTAAAATTCATTCGGAATACAACTATATTAATTAAGCTGGATTGAAGCACGTGGGTAAATAAGTAATAGCTAGTTTGTTTTTAACATTTGTATAATCTCAAAAGTTATAAAAGAATATTAGCATGAATTCAGAGGAGAGAGAGAGAGAGAGAGGTCCATGTGCTGTCAAAAATGGAGACAACCTCAAGGCTCAATGAAGTGTGAGACTGTAATTATAAGAGAGCCTAACTTAAAATATTAAAATATTTCATAATTTAAAGTGACCAGGACCACTCTATCGTAGCCATTATCAAACTACATTAATTTATGTATTAATACATCACATTAAATAATTTTCTAATTTAAGAAAAAAATTAAAAAATAAATAAATAATTCAGATCTAATCATAAATATACATTAATTCATGAATTAATATCATTATGATATACAAATTAAAATAGATGAGATAAAATTAAATCTTAATATTATTTTTTATAAATAAGACTTACTTCTTATAAACTAAACTAAACTAAATAGATGGAGATACATATGTTTATTATATATTCTAACATAATATTAATTTTTATCAATGTAAAATTCATTTTATCTAATATTTTATTAAAGCATGGGTCATTCGTAAACTCTTTATATTTCTATTAGGATAACCTTTTTTAAAAAAAGACCATACATTTTTTTTTTTAAATCAATTGAAACATGAAGAACACTTAGCCTTCTAATCACAAAATATTAACCTTAAGAATCTCATCCGGATCTGACTGGTAATACTTAATTTCATAATTTAATTGTTTTCAGGGTCACGCCGACAAAAAAAAAAGCGATCAATTAATCTTCAGTGAAATATGATTCTCTTTAGAGCTGGGTTTCCATATATTTCCTACCAGCCGGACAAGATATCGATATCGCACTCTATGAATATCTGATTCTCTTTCAACCTAATTCATTAATGGATAATGGGGAAAACAAATTAACCTCAGTCAGTAATTTATGTATTACTAATATTATGCAAATTAAGACACAAAAGGATAAAATTCTCGTCTTTGAAAATTAAAGGTGTTCAGCTCCAATAGACCATGATGAGAAAAAGAAGAATTATCAATTGGTAAAAAGCAATATCATATATCTTAAACATATTATAATGTTAAATGTTATATATCATTTAATAAACTTAATTGTATTTATAAATAATATTTTCATTTTAATTTTAAAAATTATTAATTTAAATTATTATAGAATCTATATTATTAATTTAAAATATTTTTTTTATTTTTAAAATGATTATTTAATTTATTTATTAACTTATTATTTAAAGCATGCTATTTTTTATTTGGTCATAACTTATGATTGAGGCAGTGGCTTTGTTAATTTCCCATAGGGAAAGTTGATAGAGGTGATGTCCCCCGTCACTTAATGTGAGAGGTTTATAAATAAAATATAATAATAATTATTATTATTATTAGCGATAATCTTTTAGTATTTGAAATTTTAACATGATCATGAGAGGTAAATGTCCAACCTTAATTAAAAATGATATTAACTTAAGATTTATATATAAACATAAACATTATTATCATTGAAGATAAAATAATATTTAAAAAAAGTAGAATTATTTTTTAAACACGGACAAGGCTGTGAATTATATATTGACCAATCACATAGCGACCAAAACATCCAGCACCAAACCCTTATGAAGCATACGACTCCAAGTCAAGAAATTTTCAACAATTATTATTAATAATTGTTTAAACTTAAAAAAATAGAAAACAAGAACAAATTAATGTGGACTAAATGCGTACTAGATATAACTAGCATATATAAACGCTCCAACTCCAATTACAATAAATACAAACTAGTAGGCGATTCGATGATACGTGCAATTTGCACCCAAAAAAGAAGAAGAGGGGAATGTCATTTATGAAACAAAATTAATTGATTAAGTTAATTCAAAAGATGGGTTCAGCTTTGTTATATATATATATATATATATATATATGAGTATCAAATACATAATATTATGTTCCACGATCATATCCACTCATATTATAGGGCAATGTAATTTAAGATATACCAAGATATGGAACAGCTAAACTAATATTCTTTTAATCTATGTTGATTTAATTAATTAAACATTTTAATATATAATTGCATTGATATGATTCGACTTTTACCAAATCAAAATTTCAAATGAGGGCCGGGGACATACACATTAATTTGTTTGTGTGATACTGTTGGTATTGCGGCTTCCTTTATTAACACATTACACTATGTTTTCTTGTCCTAATCTACTCCTTTTAATTTTAAAAGTAGTTGCATTATTGTATTTGCATTTTTGTAATATTCATTTAAGACCCATAATTTTTTTATTTATAAATAGTTGGCTTAATCATTGAGTTTTTTTTTTTACCTATCAATCCAATTCACATTCAAATATACATATTTATTAATTATAATTATAATAACAAGTAATATTCTAACTAAAGATATAAGTCACATAAATTAAGTTTAAAGAAAAAAAATGTTAAACATACAAATTATAGTATGATATATAACAAAAAAAAATTAAAAATTAATAATTTTTTAAATTTGAAGTCATTTTAAACATTATATATTTAAGAAATTATTTATTTATTATCGATCATTATTTATATGGTGCTCTAAGTTAATAATATATAAGATAAAAACAAAAAAAATATTAAAAATATAATTATATATATTTTTATTAAAACAAACAGCTAAATTTAACCATAAATAATTTTTCATATCAAAATGTTAACAGTATTTTTTGGTGTAACTATTTTATTTTTAAGTAATAAAATTATTTTTATTATTGTAATAAAAAAAGTGTAAGAAATAATTATTATGCCTATGTAATTAACTCGCTTTTGTACCATTCATTGTTAAAACATAAAATTATATTATTGAAAATAATTATGATAATAATATTTTAAATTATAATAATATAATGAGTATTTATATTTTTCTCATGTTTGATTTATTTGTTGATTATGAATTACTTGAAATTTATATATTTATACTAAAATTTATCTCTCTCTTGGATGGAATCATACCAATTATTGTGTTGAAAAAAATAAAAAATATTATGGTTGACCTCCTCTTTTGATCGCTTCGTTTGATGGTATTATTGTACTATAAATAGTGTGCCTCCACTAATATGTCATTTTCTCGATCACAAATATATATAATTTAAATGTTTATTAAAAATAGAAAGAAAAAAAAATATTGGGGAGATTCTTACAATAAATTAAATAGATTTTTAGTTTTTAAAAAATAAAGTGTGTTATTTGATGCTTTAATTTTGTAAAAAAATATTAAAAAATGATAAAAATTATTATTTTTTAATATTTTGAATAAAATAATAATGTTTCTTAATATTTTATTTTATTAGTAAATAAGATAATAAAAATAATTTTTCTATGATATTTATCATAAAAATTATTAAAACATTGAGTGAATAATATAATTTATTATTATTTTTATATATTTTACAAAATATAAGAGATTGATAATATTTTTTATAATATAAAAAATTAATTGATACAAATCTCCTAATATAAAATATTTTTACCTCATCTCATTCTAAAAAATAGTGTCTAACTTTCTTTTAAATATCATTTAATAAATCTAGATAAAGAAGCTAATTAATAACACAATACGAAACAAAACAAACATAATATATCATGTTCTCAAAAATTGATCAAGAAATTGTCTTAAAAAATAAACATAATCAATTCTAATTATTCCAACTAAATTACACTAAAATGGGAAAAAACTTTTAAAAAACATTGAAGGAGTGAAATTTTATTTATCCTACAAATACCATTTGACAAGAAAATCAAATATTTATCATACATTTTATACCATTAGTTTTTTAACGGGGTTTTGAAAATATGTCTTAATTTTATATTTTTTTTATAAATTATGAGACTTAAATATTCAACCTATAAATTTTAAAATTAAATTATTTTTTAAAATAATTATAGAATTTAAAGTACCTTGCATCCTATAAAATAACAGACATTTCGTACCAATTGCACTAAAGAAATAGTAGTATTTTGAAAAATATGGATGCTTTGAGGTACAAATACTTTGTCTTATATTTTTCATTAAAAACATTAAATAAAAATATTTTAATCGGGATAATTATAATTAAAAATTAAAATAATAATTTTAAAAAAATATTACTTGTTCTTATGTTAACTTTTGAATAATAATATCAACAAATTGTAACAAAAATAAATATATTATTTAAATTTTTGCAAATATATTGTTTATTTTGATACTTTTTCGATCTAAATTCATATATATATTTTAATGAAAAAGATAATAGTTATTTTTGGGTATCATGATTTGTTATTACTACAATTACTTTTCACTAATTACACTTTTATCAACAACAATAACAGTAACATGTAATTTGCTACAGTAATAAAATATACAATTCAAAAACTTGTTTTGTTGGAGTTAGTAATAATATCGTTACCATTATTTATAACTAAAATATAGTTAGTATCAAAAATTCAAATCGAGTTGGGTCGGTTATCTGAAATATGAATACAAAATTACTACCTAACCAATATATTAGGAGCCCCCCATCGTCGGTGCCTCTGTACCCTATTTGTGTAAATCATTTGTTTATTTAGACTGGGCTGACCTGCCGACTAACTATGGGTCCACATCTGAATTTAGAGGACTGTAATTTATTTTCGGCCTCAAAGATGATAGAATTTAAGGGACAGCAATTGGTTCAGTAAAAAAGCCATTAGATTCTTAGGAGGAGTGCTCTTAATTGCTTTGAAAAAAGAAGCTTTTAAAATGGTTTCCTAAGCTACCTATATTGCTCAAGTAATTAAGCGTTAATGAATAAAAAATTATTGTTTATTTGTGAAATTTAGTTGATGATTCACCTATAAATATAAACTTACTTAATATTACCACCATGTCGTTAATGTAATAACATTTTGGGCATTAATGTAAGAATATAATTACATGGGGAAAATAGCATATAATTTCTTTTTACAATAACATTTAATTTGGACATTCATGCCATAAATATAATACGTTCATGTTATTTTTATTTTAATTTTCATAAATAATTTAGTTATTTAATATGTTTTTATTTTTAATATTTTTTATTAAAAAAATTATATTTATTTTTAGACAACAATAAAAACACATATTTATTTACGTTATAAAAAAACAAACATATATTTTATTCTTAAAATGTGTTAAAATAAAACTTTATGTATAAATAAAATTATCTTATTTGTTAAAACATTTTTTCTTATTTGGATTCTTCTTAGAGAATAATATATGAGTTTAATTTTATGATTTAGATATATTATTTATATTTTTTAAAATTTATGTATTTTAATAGTTTTATGGTCCTTTCAAAATGTTGTTTTTATTTTTGAATACATGTATAGAAAATATGTGATTTATAAATGAAGTTTTAGCAATTATGGCTTTGAACAACCAATAGAGCATACACAAATCATATTAAGCCTTCAACAATGTTTTTGATTATGAATATTACTATTGAGCATATGTTCATAAAATCTATCTTACTGTTAAACAAATGTTGAATGAAAACTACTTTTTTTTCCTTCCAGATTTATCGTTCGGGATTACATTAGTTTTTTTTACCGTATTTAGTTTTAATTTCACTTCTTATACTAAATTTAATAATGGTAATAATTGTTCAGTTGTATTAATTTCCGTTTTACAAGTTAAACATTGCCCTCATCGTCTTAGATTCTCATCGGTGACATTATTGAACTAATTTAAATTATCAATAATACAATAATTCTTTTAATAATAACAACTTTACCTATGGATAATAATATTAAAATATAATTAATTATAAAAATAAAATAATTTAATTATGTTAATGTATATATAGTAACATATTAATGTATATATATATGTTAATGTATATCTATTTAATTTAAATATATCTATATTTAAGTATTTTAGACATATCTAGTTTAATTATAATTTCTATATAAAATCACTATATATATTCATTTAATTACTGAATAAAATACGATCATTAATTATTTTTAACAAATTAATTACTTTTATTTAACAATAATAAACCAAGTATCACCAACAAAATTCAACCGTATACTTGTTAATTAATGAATTATCCCATCAAATAAAACCCTTAATTTACTCCATAAACCAATTAAAGCATATCTCTTAGTTTCAGGAACTGGTCAATATAGCAGATCAACCACCACTCCACCAAAACATTAATCTTTCCAATCAATTTATCAGTACAACTGCATGATTACCCTAATAATATTAACAACAAGAACCAAGCAATTAATACAAGTGATGATAGAGACAATAGTGATCAAAATCAGCGTAGCAAGATGATGCGTATAAGGGACAACGAAAGACAAAAAAGGCAACACATGTCTATTCTTCATGTCTGTCTCGACTCTATGCCTTCTTGCTGGCATCTTTGCGATCAATGTTGCCTCTCCACCTCATCAAGGTCCGATCCATATCCTTTTTCTTTTTCTTTTTCTTATTCTTAATATATCTTGTAGTTAATTTCTTATTAATTTTAAGAAAATTGATAATATTGGATCGAGTATATATATCAATATTAATATTAATATTATATGATCGCTCGAGATTGTAATTAAATTACAAGGAAAGCGTTCAGTATCGGACCACTTAAATGGGGCTACACAATACATACAAGAAATGAAGAAGAAAATCAAAGACTTAGAAGTGAAGAGAAATGAGGTGCTTAAAGGTAATTTGAGTATTAAAAAATGTGGGCAAAACTACTCGGTAATAGTTGAACCTTAATTATTTGGGAGGTGGAGTTGAGATTGTGTTAATGGGTAGCCCTTATTTGCTGCCACTCTCAAGATTGCTCAATACTTTAATCCATTTTTGGAATTACTAATGTTTTGAGTTGTACGACCACACATTTCAATGACTCGAGGTTGATTCACACTATTCACTCCCATCAGTTACTTCATTTATTTCAGGCCTCATTAATATTCCTCATAAAAATTACTTACTACTAATCTTCTGTTATGTTTAAATAACTTAAGGGTTTAATTAACTTTATCATAATTAATTTGTTTCATAGGTCGAAGATGTCTCTCTTGTTGATATATCTTAACTTCAATAAAAATTAAACAAAATAATATTTTTTATAAATAATCGTTTATCATATTTTCTTTAATTAACGATCGATTTTATTTTATATATAATTTAAATTAGTATCCGATGATCATAATTCATGATATATCTCATTTCATTGACTAAAATAGTTTAATGTTAAATGTTAGTTTTATATATATCGAATATATTAGGTGTTTTTGTAACTAATAATTTATATATATATGATGTTACTTTGCTTATTAATTATGTCATGTTGTTATAACACTTACACACATATAGTGTGAGTAAATGAATCGCATGCAATTATTCTCCATTCCCTCTTATGTGGAAGAGAGAGAAAACTACTTGTAATGAAGGCAGCTGAATTTTTTTAATAACATTATACACTAAAACACAATGGTGAATTTCGAATCCATGCATTCTTAGTGACTACAAAAAATTAATTTCATTGCATCACTAGGCAATCACTTATATTAATATGTTTGTTGCTTATATGAATTCTGAAGCTAAGGAATCATCAAGAGTCAAGACCCACAAGAGATTGGGCCGTGATTATATTTCTTTGGTCCTGTCAAGTGCATGACTAGATCAATTAATCACTACATAGCTGAGGCTTCGATACATAAATTGAAAGCTGGGTAGTTCAATGTTTCCCTTAAAATATGTTTATCAGGAAAGGGTTATCCAGACTTATAACCAGCACATTGTTGACTTTCCTGGGCGATGTAGGACTTAACACTCCCCCTCACATCGGACGGGGACACCGTAAAGACCGACTGCCTACCCATACAGATTTAACCGCAAGATGGAGCCGAGCTGGGAACGTGTCACATCGAGACCCCAGGGACCTGCTTTGATACCAAATTGAAAGCTAGGCAGCCCAATGTTTCTCTCAAAACGCGCTTATCAGGAAAGGGTTACCCAGACTTATAACCAGCACATTGCTGGCTTCCCTGGGCGATGTGGGACTCAACACTCCCCCTCACATCGGACGGGGACACCGCAAAGACCGACTGACTACCTATACGGATTTAACCGCAAGATGAAGCCGAGTTGAGAGCGTGTCACATCAGGACCAGATCACTCGATACCAAATTGAAAGTCAAGGCCTCAATGTTTCTCAAAACGCGCTTATCAGGAAAGGGTTACCTGCACTTATAACTGAAGACATTGCCGGCTTCTGGCGATGCTGACTCAACATCACATCGGACGGGACACACAAAGATCGACGCCATACGATTTAATCAAGAAGATGGAGAAGTTGGGAGTGTCACATCAGACCCCAGGACTGCTGATACCAAATTGTGGCGCTCATGTTTCAAAATGCGCTTATCAGAAAAGGGTTACCCAGACTTATAACCAGTACATTGCTGGCTTCCCTGGGCGATGTGAGGGGAAGTGTTGAATCCCACATCGCCCAGGAAAGCCAGCAATGTGCTGGTTATAAGTTTGGGTGGTACCTTTTCCTGATAAGCGTGTTTTGAGGGAAACATTGGGCTGTCCAGCTTTCAATTTGGTATCAAAGCTGATCCTGGAGGTCCCGATGTGACACGCTCCCAACTTGGCTCCATCTTGCGGTTAAATCCGTATGGGTAGACAGTCGGTCTTTACGGTGTCCCCGTCCGATGTGAGGGGGAGTATTGAGTCCCACATCGCCCAGGGAAGCCAGCAATGTGTTGGTTATAAGTCTGGGTAACCCTTTCCTTTAAGCGCGTTTTGAGGGAAACATTGGACTGCCCAACTTTCAATTTGGTATCAGAGCAGGTCCCTGGGGGTCCCGATGTGACACGCCAGGGGGAGTGTTGAGTCCCACATCGCCCAGGGAAGCCAGGGCAGTCCAATGTTTCCCTCAAAACGTGTTTATCAGGAAAGGGTACCACCCAAACTTATAAAGAGTACATTGCTGGCTTTCCTGGGCGACGTGTGACTCAACACCATGTATCTCAAATCTCAATGAAAGACCCATTGCCATGAAATCGGGTCCAGGAAATTGATTATTGTGAATTAGGAAGATTAAAATAGTATGCAATTTGATTTTTTTTAATGAAAAAGTAATTGGTGTAGTTTAAATATGCTATTTAAAATGTAAAAAACAAGTATATTTTTTTTCCACTAAAGTATTAGGCAAACCACTTATAGATTTTGATTAATAGCAATACTAAAAAAGTTAAGACCTTATAATAATAATAATAATAATATAGAGAGATTTAAAAATGATAATTCAATATATTTTATTTTATGTCGATTGTTGTAAAAGTTTAATACTCATTTTTTATATATTTTAATTTATTAAGAATTTATCTTTATTTATTTATTTTTGATTTGTTAATAAATTAGCTCACTTACAGATCTATTACGTTTATTCTTCGATCATAAACTTCAAATACTTATATTACTTCAAAAACTTTTGTGCATTTTCTTAATAATTTTGGATTTCATCTTGTGGTTTGTTGATTAGATTTTTCTTCTTTCACTTTGAATAGCATGTCTAAATTAAACAAATTATAACATGATTGAGCCTAGCCAAGGTATTTAGATTTTTTTTTGAATTATTTGAATTGATTTAAATTTAATTTAATTTGTATTCAATTTGAATTTTACGATTCGAGTTTGATGTTGTTAATCAAGCTACGATACAAGTTATCACACTTAATAAATACTCATCTAACTATTAATATTAAGTAAAAAAAATTAATTTAATACTTTTATTATTTTTTGTTATAATTTACAAATTAAATTATAAAAACATACCAAATTGATTAAAAAAAATGAGTTGTGAAATTGTAAGAATATATTTGTAGATTATTAAGATTTCATAAAATTTCACCAAAAATTATAGATGAATTTAACTTTTTTTTAATTAAAACAATTGATTGAAACATTTACATTAATACGAGAATTAAATTAAACCAAAACAAAAAAATAATAAAAAGTATTAAATCATTTTTTTATATGACATTATTAGTTGAATGTACGTTTTAGTTTTATAAAATAAACCAAAAAATATTTTATGGTGCAACGTTAGTGAACCGTAGTGACAGTTCGGTTTCGTCTGAACCGTACGTCGGTTCCAAAACCGAACGAGGTTCTTGATGAAAGAACTTTAATAAAGTATCGGGTCCTCTAACTATTAACTGCATAACAATTCAGATACACCATCAATACGCAGAGAATAAGTTTGAGAAACCAGTGAAAGCATCGAACAGAAAATTTATTAAAATTTTCGTATAAGTGTTAAAATTTGATCAATATCAGGAGATATATTTTCAATCCAATTTTATTTCCGCTACATTTAAATTATGAGTTCATATGATTTTATGAACGTTTCTGAATTGAAGTGAGACTTTAACAATCTACTCAAACAAAAATATGCATTCACACACACATAATTATAACTAAACTTCAAATCTTATTTAAATTTGATTATTATTAAAACTCGAACCTGAGATTTATACGTCGATAACTCAAAAAATTGTTACAAACCTTAAAAGAGTGCATTTTCAATCATCACTTTTAAGTTAGATGAAAAAAAAAAAGAGTAAGAGAAACACGAGAGAGGTGCGTGTAGAGATCTCAAACAAGTAAACATTAATTTTACAGAGACTATGGTTTCAGGAATCTTTACCATAATTTCTTGAGCCCTTAAGATGGGTCACTCTGTAGGGTCTATGTTCAACCCCCAAACATTATAACATTTTCTAACCTTTTTAGCTGATCGTAATTGGGTGGCAGTAGTACTTTTTCTTTTCTTTCCAATCACCCATTTTCAACGTGTGATGGAGATTAAATCATTTAAATCCATAATTTTTTAATCAATTACACCACATACCCGTTACCCGAGACTTAATTATTAGGCGTAAACAGTTTAAATATTTAATCAATAGCAGCACATGTGTTCTCATGAATAATTAAATATTTATCTAAAGTGGCAAATTCGAATATTCTCATATAATATTCTTAAAAACAAAAAAGATAATCCTAACTTGTGTGTTTCTTGTTAGAAACTCTAATACAGACAAACAATAAATGACTGATCAAATAGATAAAATAATAATAATAATAATAATAATTGGTCACGTGAAATTATAAGGATATTTTAGGGATTATTATAATTTTACAAAATTTCTTGTCTCAAAATTTCAAATCAATTTAACTTCTTCTTTCTTTTACTCAAATAGTTGATAGAAACATTTACAAAAATATAATAAGTAAATTAAAACAAAAAATAATAAATTTTTTTTTTTTTACATAATATAGTTAGATAATTTTTTTTATATAAAATAAAAAAATTCCATTTATTATCTATAGTGTATAATATTATTACTGTTCATACATTTATAATTAGGATTCAAATATGATATTTTTTAAATATTTATTATTTGATGGTAGAATTTGTTTTTACATAGAATAGGATTTTAGGAATCTTTTACCATAATTTCTTGGGCCTTAAGATGGGTCACCCTTAGGGTCTATGTTCAACCCCCAGAGGCCCAAACATTATAATATTTTCTAACCATTTTGGGCGAGCATAATTATGCAGCAATAGTATTATTTTTTTCCTTTTCTTTCCGATCACTTATTTTCTAGTGTGTGATGGAGATTCCAGCAATCAAATCCATAAAATTTTAATCAATAACACCACATACTTACTCTTCACCATACTTAATTAGGAGGCGTAAATTTTTTTCTACCATCAAATAATATTTTTTTTTATGATTAAATCTTAATAATAAATTATTAGACGAATCATGACTTATATAATTTATTAATAATTTACATGTATTCTAAATTCACATGTGCTCTCATTAATATTTAAATATTTATGTAAAGTTACAAGTTTCAATATTCTAAAAAAACAAAAATTATCTAAAATTACAAGTTTAAATATTCTCATACAATATCATAACTTGTGTATTTCCTATCAGAAACTCTAATATAGAGACCAACGATAAAAGAATTCTTGGATTGACTTGGTTTTTAAAAAGATAAATTTTAGTTACTAATTTTTAAACGGTGTAATGTAAATTATTTACTTATATTTAAGTTACATATAAGTTTTATTTTAATTTTACTACTATTTACATACATAAAAATCATTTACAATTATAAGTAAGGGGTAAATTGATCAATAAAATAATTATTTTTTTCTTCAAAAATCAACAGTACTTTTTCAAGTTTTTAATGACAAATTGACTTTACTTATACAGGCACATGAATTTTATATTTCTAAATGATACTAAATAAAAATAATATCCTAAAATAATTTATAAGTGCATTTTATAAATGATGACATTTAAAAAAATTAAAAATTAAAATATAAGATATTACAATAAACTTAAGAGTGAGTAGCGAATCAAAACTATTTATTTAACAAATTTGAATCCGATCCAAATAAATTTAAAGATTTTTAATACAAATATGAACATATTTGATTTTTTTAAATTGAATAAAATTATATTGATATTGAAATTTATTTATAATTTATTATTATATATAAAATACAATATTTATAAATTTAAATTTTAAATTAATATTTTTATAATAATTATTATCATTTATAATCATAATTAAAAAAATAAAAATTATATCAATATAATTATTAAATTATTATAAATATTTATATTTATTTTCTAAATTAAAATAATATATTATAAAATAATTATAACATACATAATATTTAATATAACATATTATAAAATAAAAATACTATTTATTCATTCTTAATCATTAAAATTATAAAAATAAATAAATTATAATTATTTTACTGTAAATACATTTATCTTATTTTATTAATAAAAGAACTGCTATATATTTTCCCAGTTTTATGCTCTGTTTTTGTGGCGGTGTTTCTGTTGTATAAAGTGCTGTTAATAATGAATTTTCATGTTTGTTAAAGTCTATAAATACGAAGTACAAAATTATCCAACTTCCAAACGCCATAACCATGTCAGGTCAAGCATTACTACCCCAACAAACAGACCAGGACCTCCTCCAATGGTTAAAAATCGAATTAAATCCTGACGGTAGTACTCTCAATCGTCGCCATATTCCTCCAACCTCCCAACCCTCTTCAGATCCAAACAACACTGCAATTTCCGTCCTCTCCAAAGACATAACCCTAAACCAACAAACAAACACTTGGGCCAGAATACACATCCCCCATCAAGCACTCCACAACCTTAACAACACTCCTTCAAAACTACCTCTCATAATTCACTATCATGGCGGAGGCTTTATTCTTGGCCATCCAAACCTCTCCTATTACCACATCATTTGCTCCAATCTCGCCGCTCTTCTCCAAGTCGTCATTATCTCCGTCGAATACCGCCTCGCTCCAGAACACCGTCTTCCTGCTGCTTATGATGATGCCTTTGACGCGCTTAACAGAATCAAAACAGTCGATGACGATTGGATTCAGAAGTGCGTTGATTTGTCCAACTGTTTTCTACTTGGAGATAGTGCTGGGGCTAATATAGCCTTCCATACGGGATTAAAAGCAGCCAAGTTTGGGGATAAAAGTCTTCAACCTTTGAGAATCAGAGGACTAATTCTACACCAGCCCTTTTTTGGTGGAGCTCAAAGGACGGAATCCGAGTTGAGGTTACAGAACGACCCCATTTTGCCTCTATCAGCTACTGATTTGATGTGGAGTTTGGCTTTGCCAGTCGGTGCGGATCGGGATCACGAGTATTGTAATCCAATGGTAGGTAGTGATTCGAAAATATTTGAGACGATTAAGTCCCTTGGATGGAGGGTGTTGGTAACGGGCTGTGATGGTGATCTACTCTTTGACCGTCAGATCGAGTTTGTGAAGATGATGGAGGACAAGGGTGTGAAGATGGTTAGTCATTTGGAGAAGGGTGGAACTCATGGCCCTGAAAGACTTCATCCTCTTCACCAAGTTCTCAAAAACTTTATTTTCGCTTCGTAGGCCTACTATTTAATTAGTTATGAGTATGAACCAATCATAATTTCTTATTAAAATTATGAAATTTTATCAAAGTTTATGATATTTCTTTTTGTTTTAACTTCATAAAATAGCATATATCAATTCCTTATGATTTAAGTTAATATTATGATTTAATAATTATTCAAGATTTTATTTATTTATTTATTTATTTTTAAATTTATTAAAAATAATATAATTTATCAATTTAAATACATCAATAATCAAAAATATTAAAATAAAATTAAAAATACACGATCATTGAATAAACAAAACAAAAATAAAAAAATAATTTAAATTTTTTATTTTTAATAAAAAAAAACTTTAATATCTGTTTTAAAAAAATATATATAGTAAAAATTATATATAAAATTAGCAAAAAATATTGGATGCATGAAGCTCCACTATTAAATATAAAATACTATTATCTATAAATATTCAATAATTGTATCACATAATTGAACAAAATAGTTTTGTCTGTAAATTTATAAAATCCAAAGTTAGCTATTATAATAATAATAATGTAATTTGTAATTAATGTATATTCTTTAGTAATTTTATATTTTATATTTTAAATTATTATTATTCTCTTATTATAAAGTTTATAATGTAATTTCAATTATAAAAATAAAAAATTATACGTAAAAATGACAACTTGAATGTGATAAGAGCTAACGTTTTGATTTAAACACAGACTAAAAATAAATAATTTAATACTAAATATTTAGCAGATAAAAGATACAAAAATAAATGAATTTTTTTAAGAAATAAATTTTGGCAATTTTTAGTCGATAATGTCACGATCATAAATATGATATCAATGATATCTTATCTAAAAACACATTACTTTGTTGACATTTTCTTAACAATTTAGCAACATGATATTTTTTATCAAAAAAGTAAAAGTATTATATATCGAGATACCTAAAACTTCAATAATATCAAGATAATATAAACATCATGGAATATTTGTTTCATCCTGGAGTCAGATAGGTTACAAAGACGAAGTTAGAGATGTAAAACACAATCTAACTTGTTAATTAACACGTTGTGTTAACCCATGTCTATCAACTAGCGGATCGTGTCGGTCCATAATTACTACATAGGTTACATCGTATCTTTATTATTGATGTGTAAGCTTTACCATGTAAGGCTTGTTAGGTTATGTTTAACAAACCAATACAAATTATGATTAATTTAATTTATCATTTTTAATAAATATTATTAATTTTAGTAGTCAAAATTCTCGTCAGGAACCTATTGGCATAACGTGTATTCAATTAATTTAATTTATTATTTTTAATAAAAATTATTACTTTTAATAGTCAAAATTCTCGTGACGAGTCTATTGATATAATGTGTATTCAATTAAAATTAAGAGTGAGTAACGAATTGAAATTATTTGTTTTCAATCAATTTAAATCTGATTCAATGATATAATCAATCTAAATTAATCTTAATCTGAACCGAACGAATTTTTTCGATTCGAATATAAACATATTGATATTCAAATTTATTTATGAATTATTGTTACATATAAAACAACTACATACACAAATTTAATTTTTAAATTTATATTTTTATAACAAATTTTATTATTTATAATTACAACTAAAAAAAATAAAAAAGATAAAAAATATGTATGTAGAATTATTAAATTATTATAAATATTTATATTTATTTTTAAGTTAAAATAATGATATAATATAATTATGGTATATACAATATTTAAATATAACATAATATAAAATAAATATATATTTATTTTTAATTTAATAATAATTCAATTTGGATCCGATACATCGGATTATAAAATCTATCAATCTAAATCCGATTTAAATTTAAACAGATTATATAATTTTTAATTTAAATTCAATCTTAATATAAAATTTATCAATCTAATTCAATAAATTTATCGGTTTAAATAGAATCCTCTTTTATGTTTAATAATATTAATATAAAAATACATTCATATATTTAATATTAATTTAAATATATTTGTATAAATAGTTTTATATAATATTAATATAACTGTGTTTATTTTTAAATTTATGATTAAGGTGATTAATATAATAAATGGAAGAAATTTATAAAATGTATAAAATTTTATTAACATTAAATTAAATTGTATAATTAAGATATAAATCATTTTTAAAATATTAAACCGACGCATCGGCCCAATCGGTTACGAGCCATAGGTCATACCATAGTGCTCTTTTTAAACTCGTATACCGTACAAATTTTTTAATAGATGATGCCGTGCTTGGCCAGTGAGCCAATGGATCAAACAGTTAACTAAGTCGGATCATGCTGTGCTGACACGTTTAACAGCTATAGATGGAGTTGATATATAGCAATTAACTTGATGTGATTTGCTTTTGATTTTATGTGAATTTGATTTGATGTTTTGAAGAAAAGGGATGGTAAAACGACAAAACATTAATGTTATATTGCAATCGTTTACCAATTTTTTTTTTCTTTAAGTGGATCATGTGCCAGTGAGTTGTGATTCTTCTTGGAGTCAATCCAACTAGGAAAAAATACTTAGGGATGATTTGATATTTATTTAAATTTTAAATTTTAATTTAAGAAATTAGTAACTTATTTATTAAATTTGAGATTATTTTAAAAATTAATTAATTTTTAAATAATTATTTAATAAAAATAATACAATTAATACAAACATAAAATTTAAAATAATATATAAGATATTCAAAAAATATTAAAATTTTTTTATAGTATAATCTTTTATATTATATGTATAAAATGTGTACAAATGTAGGTAAATAATGAAATGTTAAACTAAATATCATAAAATTAAATCATTAATATATTAAAAATATAAGTTTAAGTTTTTGAATTGTAATTATAAGCATTAAATTTAAAAATATAATTTTTTAAATTCATATTATTAATTTAAGAGTATTGATATTATCATTATATACAATTGATGATTTTTTAAAATTATTAATTTTTTTATAATTTTTTAAATGACATAATCATAACTATATAATTTCATGGTAAGTATAAATTATCCTATATCAAAAAATTATATAAAGATTAATGTTATGACAATATATATTTTAATATTATTAATAAGTGATTTTTTTAATAAAATAAAATGCTTTAAAAATCTACTATCTCATTGATAATTGTAAAATACTCATATAAAAAAATTTAAATTTAAATATTTTATTATAATGATATATAATTTTTATATTATTATTCACATGTATCTAAATGAGATTTTCATAACCACATAGTTTCAAAGTATCTGTAAAAAAAATTTATATATAAAAGTAAATATTTGAATATTAATTTTATTATAATACATACTTTTAATATTATTATTATGTATATTTTTATTAGAAAGTGATATTTTAAAAATTTATCAATAAGTCTTAATATTTTATATGAAAAACAAAAGTTTAAATATTTATATTATAACAATAAAAAAATTTGACATTATTATTTATAACCAAAAATTTCATAGTAGGTGCGAGTGTCCTATAAAAATTAAGTATTCTTATTATTATAATATATAATTTTCATATTATTATTATGTATATTTTATTAAAAATGAATTCATTAAAAATCTACCTTTCTAGTATATATTGTAATTTAGTTTCATAAATAACTAAAAAAATATTAAGACGATGACAATATTAGGGAAAAGTAACTCACACTTTATATATATATTGGATTGCTATTGTATTATTTTAATTGTATTTTTAATGTTTGTTGTATAAAAATTTGATAATTAAATTTTATATATTTATAAAAAGTGTATAAGTATAAGAATTATTTATAATGAGTGATATGTATACTAAGGTTAGTCTAACGAAAAACTACATTATTTTAAATAATTAAATAAATTTTTTAAAAACAAACACAAAAAATAAACATAAATATTCTATCATAATATTTAACTTTTTAAAAACATTAAACTAATAACAGAAATAATAAGGATATGAGAATATGATTGATTTAAACAATTCGAGACAAATAAGTAATTATTAATCAATGAAGAATTTATTAAAATAATTAATTAATTAATCATATTTGTTTAAAATTAATTAAGTTATTAAATGTATATATTAAATTTATTATTTTTTTCCTTTATGTATGAAATAGTTATTTCATAGTGATTATTTTTTTTAATCAAATCAAGTAACTGATAGATTAAATAATGTATTATTTATAAGAAAATAACAAAGCATTTAAATTAATGATTTTAGCATAAATTTCAATTTAAAACCTTTATTTAATATATCAAAATTAAATTTAGATGACGTTCATAAAACCTAACTTTTAAATTTTAAATATATTATGAAAAATATGTTTTTAATATATTAATCAATTTTTTTTATAAAAATATCGAATAAATAAATAATCTTAATTTATTTTGTAAAAATATTCAACTAAATTGATTTTCACAAACATGACAACACAAAACTAACATTTCATATTAAAAATAAGCCAAATAAATTCAAATTTAATAAATGATTAATAATTTGAAAATAACATTTAGAATAATACATATAGGTTTAATCTGTATATAAAAATATTTGAATATATATGATATTAATCAAAGATAAACTAACAAGTTCTATTTTCTAAATGTGATCTTGATATTCAACATATTCTTTAATATACAAATATATTTTTATAATTTGTATGATTTGAAAAACCTCTAGATGATATGCTTATTATTATTATCAAATCTAACCTATTATAAAATAAAAACTAAAAAAAATAAAAATTGACAATTCTAAAAACTAAAATTTATGTTAAATTATTATTGTTGCTCTCCTAATACCTAAATATAATATTTACGGTTGAAGTTGGTCAATAAAAACTTGAAATTTATCATACGTTTCAACCCGAGTTATATAATAGCTCGTTAATTATTACCCCAAACAAGTCACACTGTGGTCTAACTTTTTCATGCTATGAAATACATACAACTTTGTGCCTAGTAAATTCAAGCAATGAGTAGTGTGTTGTTGCTCGTTGTATTCTATGTCGTGTCATGTGAAATTTTACTTCAATTATGTTTTTACCCTTAAAAATTGACTGGATTTACATACAAACCTTATATGTAGATATCTTCTAAACTTTAAAGATACAAATGAGTGATTTAGATGTAATATATTAATTAGAAACTAAAAATACTCATAATTTTAAACATATAGATTTATTTAAATAATGATAAAATTATATATATTTAAATTTATTTATTACATTCAAATACAAAAAAATCATAAAATATTAATATTTTTCAAACATTCATGAGTATGATATATTAAATAAATTAAATATAATTATATTGAATTATTATGTATATTATTGTATAATATAATATGATAGAATTAATGATACATGGCTGTGTTTATAAGGGGACAATATTATATTAGCCCATTAGTTGTAATTTTTTTAAAATGAAAGTAATAAAAAAAATTACAAGAAAATATAACAATAAAAGAAATAGGTTATTTTTAATATTTATTTAAAAATATATTCAGTTAAAAAAATTTAAATGTTAACTTGATTCTTATTTTATTATATTATTCAAAATATTAATATTAATTTTTATTTTTTTAACTATTTAACGTATGTTTTTAATTAAAATAAAAAAATAATAAATAATAAATTTTAATCTAATTGTATAAAATATTGTGTGTTTTATTATTAAAATTATATTTTTATATAATTATATGTATATAAAATAATAATATTAATATTTTTTTAATTTTATTAATCACATATCTTAATAAACATTTTAATCGTATATGTTATTAGTTATGATTATTTTAAAAAATAATCTTCAAATTTTTACAAATATTTATAATTTTAATTATCCATAATAAAAATCATCGGTACGAAATATAAGTAATATTAATCATTATTGAATAGTTATGATTGAAGTTTACCGACATTTGATTGGTCTTAATCTATAATGACTAATCATTGGCTGGTCTTGATATAAAATGAGCTTATTGTTACCGCTTATTTGTCCACTAAATAATTGTGAATTGAATTGGATTTAGTATAAATGTCAATTGAATTTATGCATACGAAGTTGATTTCGTTTTCTGTTCATCAACATTTGGTTGACCATTTTATTAAAACTTAAGCAAAATAGTTTGCACGTCGTTTCTCTTTAAAGCCCACATTGTTATAGAGTTTAGGCTTGCATGTGTTTGGGAAATAACATCCTACCTCATGGTTGGCCTAAACAAATAGTATTATATTTGTTGTTTATTCAGTTACAATATGTTGTCAGTTTTAAACTTTCATGTTTGTCTTCGGAATATATTCATCTCAGAATTGAATTTTCTTATCATTGTAGTTAATTGTTGGTATTTATTCTGGCTGTAAATTTGTTTATGTTTACAAAATTATGAGCATGACACACAATGCTTAGACTTTGAATCTTGCTCTTTAAACGATGAGAAGATCCAAAGTGTTTGGGCCATTTTCAAAAATATTTCGAAAGTGCCATTTTTGCAGAGAATTTGGTTAAATTCATTTATATTATGAGCATTTCATTGATATATTAAAACATTAGTGCAAAACTGCAAATAGTAAAATTACTAATTGTTTTCTCCGTTAAAGTAAAATTACTAAGCAGCACTTTTCCAATAGTAGTAATTACTAAAGGTGGGCTACTTAGAAAAATATGAGGTCTAATACAAACGTTGGGCCACGCCCAGCAATGAGCAAATTCATAACTTAGCTGATGCTCTCACGAGCCCAGAATTAAGATGCGTGTGTTTGTTTTTTCCAGGTATATTACAAATTTTGTGATATTATAAAATTAATTTTTTATTAATAAGTATAATCAAATAAATATAATTATATTTAATAAAAAAATATTACTGTAATATAATTACGAGATTTATAAGTATTTATATAAAACAAACTTACTAATATAAATAAATTTGAAAGTCCTCTATGTCAGGTAAAATAATAGCACCGGGTCCACCACCGAATAGCCCCATGGATCCATTTGAACGCCTTCAAATTGCTCTCAATCCTGACGGCACTCTCAGCCGCTTAGAGATCCCCAAAACCCCAACCACACCCACATTTGAATCTGATCATCATTCCACATATTCCAATCCTGTTGTTCTCTCCAAAGACATCCAACTTAACCAATCAAATGGCACTTGGGCTAGAATATATCTACTCCATCAAGTACTTGATAATTCCTCCCCCACTTCTCCCACTAAACTTCCTCTTATAGTTCACTACCACGGCGGAGGCTTCATCATTTCAAATGCCAATGCCACGTATTATCACAATATCTGCTCAAACATCGCGGCATCTCTCAACGTTATCATTGTCTCCGTCGAATACCGTCTCGCTCCAGAACATCGACTTCCGGCAGCTTACGATGATGCTATCGACGCACTTCACTGTATTAAAACCACCAACGATGATTGGATCCTTAAGTACGCCGATATGTCTAACTGTTTTCTCATGGGGGATAGTGCTGGTGCTAACATTGCCTACCGTGCGGGATTGCATGAGGCCGATTGTAGCGACAATCTTGGTCCATTAATAATCAAAGGGCTAGTATTGCATCAGCCGTATTTTGGTGGAAAGCAGAGGACGGAATCTGAGTTAAGGTTGGAAAACAACCCTGTTTTGCCGCTTTGTGTGAACGATCTGATGTGGAGCTTGGCTTTGCCTGTTGGGGTTGACCGAGATCACGAGTATTGTAATCCAACGGTGGATTGTGGTTCTCATGATGTATTGAAAAAGATGGGGTTTCTAGGATGGAGGGTGCTGGTTATTGCTTGCGATGGGGATCCACTTTACGACCGTCAGATCGAGTTGGTGAAGATAATGGAAGCAAAGGGAGTTAAGGTAGTCAGCCATTTGGATAAGGGTGGTCAACATGGTTCCGAGTGGCTTGACTCACTCCATGAGGTTCTCAAATCTTTTATTTTCTCTTCTTAGTCTGTTACCCTTTTAATTAATATTTGGTATCGAATGTTTATGTTTTAATGTTAAATTGATTTTCGTTTAAATGATAAATATAATATAAATAAAAAGTTCTATGTGATTTTGATTGATTACTGAAAAACCAAAGTGATATAGATAATTAATTAGCTAGCTTGCTGTTGCTAATTACTACTTTGCAGCAAACATAAAAAAGCAGACACTTCAGCATCATGACTAAATAAATGTTCAAGGGTATCCAAATTTAGTCTTTTATAGATTCAATTCCAATTAAGATTTGATTTCTCAACCTTTAAATAACACGTTTTAATTAAAATATAAATAATATTACTTCAAAAAATATAAAATACAAATGCTCATCATATAAATTTGTTTCCTCCATTATAATATTTTAACCTTTAAGAAAAGTCTTGCTTTTTTCTTAGGGAACCTAAATATATAGTGGTTGTCTTAGCTAGTTGCTCTTCTTTCTTCTTGATGTAGTACTAGTTGACAGAAATTACTGAGTTTTTTAACGCAATTTTATTTTCCAATTAGATTATAAGAACCAAAAATTTATTTTAAAAAATATATATCTTTAAAATTTATAACCACAAAAATATTATATTTTATGTCTAATTAATATATTTTTACTATTAAAAAAATTTAGGACATCATTTTACATTGAAAATTATCTAATAATAATATAATGTCATTTTTATTGTTATAAATTTTAAAATTGTTATTTCATATCATTTTTCAAATTTATTTATAACTATTTTTGTTATAATTGAGGATAATTTCGTACATCTCACATATCAATCAAATAAATGATTCTATTCATTAGAGAGCTTAAACTAAATAAGTACCCTGCTATTAAATAAGTATGAACAAAGATAATTTTTCTGAAAAGATAAAGATCAAATAATTATTCTTTAATTATCTTAAAAAATAATTAATGATAAATGTGTACAAAATTATAACAACTTAATTATATTCTAACAATAAATAACTATCAAGTTAATTATTTCTTTTATATAAATTTACATATATATGCAATTATTAAAACTTTAAATATCACTTTAATAAATTTAAATACTCTAAGCAAGAGAGTTGATAAATCGAATGACTTAGTTATATTTAGACCAAAAAATCACCCCTAACTTAAAAAAACAATTTCAAGCAAACATGACAAAGTTCGAAGAGAAAAGTAAGGTTATGTGTACACAAGTTGAAATTCACTCGAAGTCATTAACCTCTCAATCGAACAGATACATGGGCTAGAGATCGAACCATCATCCGACCAGACCAAACCAAGTTGTGGGTTGAGACATCGCCCTTATCTTCACACATCTTGGCTCTAAGATCTGCACTCTGTTTTAGGCCGATACATCTTTTTGCACTTACATGTCAACTCAAAGGTTTATAATCTCTCAAATAGATGGGGCAACAGTTAGGTTCAATAACAATGTTAAAAGTATAAGTACAAAACAAAATACAAGTAAGAAAAAAAAGTGTGGAAGATAATCCAAAAACCAATGCAATAAAAAGAATATAATCATGCCCAAAAAGTCTACACAAAAAGATAAGTGAGTGAATAAAAATAAATCCATTAAGTACATATAATTTAGTGGGAAAATACATGAAATCCAAAGTATTCTAAGACGAAAATATTAAAGAGCTAAGTAAAGCTAATGTATACACTTGGCAGCATCCTAAGCTACATCAACATTCAACATATCATCCTCTATCCTCTTAGAATCATTATAATCATCAAAATTGCTTGAGCTATTAAAAATGCTAGAATTGTCGTCCTTCTATTCGGAAATGACTACGTTATGTAGAGAAGGATGTCTCTCAAAAGATGGGAAAATAGGCTCATCAAGGACCTTTTTTGGGAAGACCCATTTGAACCACCCATCGTGCTCTAAACACTATGAACACAAATATTCAAGGTATCTTTGACATACCTATCATAATCATAATACTTAGCCCTGACCTAGCTCTATGGTAGCCACTTGTAATTGCCCTCATACTTAGTAAAGGCTCTTGGATGACTCATTAGTTTGTTTCTTCTCTTCTACCCAATATGCCTACTCCTATAACAAGAGAAATATAATTGATTGACCTCTACAATGGCTACCTCTAGATCCACTATTTTTCTTGGCTTGTATCTTTCTAGCTACAAAAAGCTCCGCCTTAGACTACTCTAATTGAATCTCCAACTTGCACGGGTAGCCTCAATAGGGTCTCGAATATTGGATACCCTACTAAGTGTCTCTTTGGTGACTGTCAAATGGCTTTCGAAGCCAATGCGTGCCATAATGACCCATTCCAAATTCTTCGTAAGCAAACTTGATCTAACCACCAAGGCTTAAATATCACCATCTGTAGGCCTATCAAGTCCCAAAGATATTGACTCTTTTCCTCTTGGAAGCCCCAAGCTTCCTTACAGCTTTGGCTTTCTTAGGCGTATCTTCCAAGTTGGAATCTCTCAAGAAATGGGTCACTTCTTGCATCATGTTCTTCACAGATGGATGTTAAGTAGTCATATTTGAAAGAAATTAAAAAATATTACAATAACTTGATTAACCAAAACTAAACAACTTAAAGATATTAAGTTACGAGAAGTATTTGTTGTCTAATTTTGGAGGGCTAACGTCGACCGGGTCAACTACAACTTCTACATCCCATAAGCAATCTACTCAGAAATAATATTTCAATTGCTACACCATTGCAGCGAGGGAAGACAATAGGGTAACTTGATGAAATCTCTCTTATCAAGAGTAATATCACCTCGTATCCAATGCATTGCAAACAAAAAGAAACAAGTTAAGACACTACAAAACATTATAATAAAATACTAAGTCTCAAAATCTTACCATTTCTTTTAAACTAGGTAAGTATAAGAGAAATATCAAGAGATTGAATGTCAAAGTCACCAACAGTAGTGAATAAGGCCTTTTTCCATCCCTTGTTGATATTCAATAACTTATCTATTAAGACACGGTTATCAAGGGGCTTAAAGTGATTCCAACCATACTATTTCTCTGTAGATATGAATGATAGCAATATTTGAACACCTCAATGGTCAATTCTCTACCATACTCCTTCTAGAGCACTCAACAACTGAGAAACACCTTGTAACAATTAGGGAGAAATTGTCTATGAGCTGTACCAACATCAATCAAGAACTTATGCATTAAAGGCAAAAACGAGAGGTGAAAATATGAGTCGTAACCTCATGAAGAAGTGATTAGCAGATAAAGTAACTATGTTAAGGAGAGGATTACTCTAAACTGTTCTTGGGTCTCAAGGAGTCAAAACAATGGACTAAGGAATCCAATTTTTTTTTCATATCATGCCCAAGTAATGATCAATTATCTGGGAATCTAGAGGGTTCGTGGAGAAGAACTCAACATCGCTCCAATTAGTACTTGGTTGGCACATAGCAATACATGTCAGAATATAAGCTAAGGCTCCACCAATTAAAGACTGAACTTGCACCAAATTGACTCTTGAATGACCCCCACGTATATAACCAAAATAATCATGACATCAAGATGGCTCAGGGTCATTGCTTAACATAACTTGCTCTCGACTGCCATCGGTTAAAGAAGTGCCAACCCACCCAAAAGACTGTCGACCAAGGAGGAGTAGGCCAGGACACTGCTAGCGAGAGATGGGCTAGTTAGGGTACTACTGGCTAAGGTGCCACCAACCAGGGATCCACTAGCCACATTTCCTTCTAACATTTACTCAACCACTAATGTTCGTTGTCCACGTCAACCATTGTTTGCTTCGATATGCACCCACGATGGCCAAACTTGATCCTATACATCCACATATCCAGTATCCATTACTTCCTATATAGGAAAGTAAGACATGACACCTAAATGAATATCCAACATCATTGGGGTACACGTGTTTGAATAATGAAAAATAATCATCCTACATTACATAAGAAAAATAAATGAAAAAAAGAAATACCTTGAAATAATTTCATCTACTTCTATTCTTCTTTCGAAATACGAGTTCTAAGAAAATGTTACGAGTTATGAAGAATGCAAGGGAGTTATGGCTTGTATTTATTGAGGTGGTGTGGTGATCTCTTCCACCTTTTTAAAATCACAATCGATGGACACGATCGCTTGGCTAATCCTAAAGGTGGTGTGGTGATTGATTTTCTTATGACTTGAATTTTGAGCTTCCTTCCAAAATAAAAGAAGGTTTGACTTCTTGGTAAAAATGTTGATTTTGATGTAATTTTTTAATTGAAAGTCCAATCAAAAATCCAAAAACATCATCTATAATAAGACATCATCGCTTACATTTCGAATAACCATACATGGCATGAAGTCTTTTCCTTGAGTAGGTAAAAAATCATGCAAGGGTAAGCGCAGTATCACCACCATACTTTGAAAAGGTATTCAACACAAGTATTGATAGAAAGTAGAATCATAATTTCTAGCATAAAGGCCATAAAGTTTGGGGGCTAATATTGGGATAATTTTGTACATCCTATTTGGTAGTCAAATAGTGGTTGTAGTTAGTAGAGAGCTTTATGGGCCAAGCCCAATAAGTAACGGTGGATGCAAGTTGGTTAAGTAAGTTTTTGGGCTATTTTATAAATTGACTTTATTTCAATGGTCTTGAAAAACCTAAAATATGAGCACATCTATGACCTCCAAAAAAATAATCCTCAAGTTAACCTATAAGGTCATTTTTAGTGAGATTGATTTGATAATTTTAGACCAATAGTTTATTATAATATGATATAAAAGTCTCATCTGATTGAATTAAAAAATATATATACCATATAATTTAACTTGAAAATTATTGATAATATATATTCTATTTACTTAATCTATTATCACTAATAAGAGATAAAATAATTCTAGTAAATATTATGCAAATCAAGAACATATAGTATATATAATAATGCAAGAAAAAATATTGATTTGGAGAGCAAATTCGGTCCATCAATTGGTAAGAAAATATAATGATAAACACTTAAAAGATAAAAGGATTAAGTTGATCATTTAATATATTATAATTATTTAAATAACTCTTTTTTCATAAAAGTGATGTTTATAAATTTATAATAAACTTACAAACATTCACTATTTATCACTTTCAATTTAAAAAAATCAACAAAATATGTATATAATTTCTCACAATTGATCGTGTTTAATATTGAGCATTTGAGTGTCTAAGTAAAAGTGTTTCTTGGTTATGTTTAGATGTTACAATTTTAAATAAATTTAAAATTATAATTATAATATATAAAGTAATAATTAAAAATATACTTAAGAAATTAGTATATATTAATATTGTAGGCTTGGTTTAATTTATTTGATTTTCATAACTTTTAGACCTTAAGTCAATCAACAATGTTGGTTTTGATATTGTTTTTAGTCTATTTAGACAATTAAACTCCAAAAAAATAGGTACAATTTAATTTTGGACTCGGATTGATTGGTCGATTTTTGAGAAAAAAATACACATGAGAAAAAAATACACACCCCTATCAATAAGTATCTAGTCATCATATAAATATAATCATAATATAGTTATCTTGAAGAGATAAATATCAAATTATTATATTTTAATTATCTTAAATAGATAATTAAGGATAGATATCTATGAAACTAAGACAAGTCAATTCTATCCCAACAAAGGATATTAATCATGTTATTTTTTTCTCTTATATATATTCACATATGAACACAATTACAATAACTTAACTATAACTTAACAGTTTGTTTATCTTGTAGATTTATGAAAAAAAATCATATCTAATGTTGAAAAAAATTGGTATTAACAATACTTGTTTCTTAAAATTTTTATTTTCTCTTTCATTTACTATGTAACTAATTATACATATTTGTAAAATTATATTTTTGTTAAATTTGATTTATTTACAAATTTTTAGAAAAGGATATAACTATTTTTAAATATATATATATATATATATTCTTTTGTTGCTGAATGGGCCACGGTGTTTAAGCCCATCCATCTTAGAAAAAACTAAAAGGCCGGTACAGCCCCAATTTTGAATTTTTATATGTCCGATAGTTAATTCTACTTAAATCCTACAAAATTTCATACATAACCTAATACCTAAAATTATTAGGAGTATCTATTTTAATGGTGTATATTTGTAAGATTTTATTGGATGAAATTAAAAATTTTCTATGTAATTACTTGGCAAGTCATGATATTTGAATATATAACATGCTGATATTACATCTACACAAATACATAATAACTAAAATAGATGTGAGAATTAATTTTCTCAAATTAGAAGAATAATCAATATGGATTTGAAGTACAGAACTATCAGTTCTAACATTACACTAAATGTGTTGGTCACCAAATAATTTAAAAAGTTTAAATTATTTTAAAATATATCAATATTATATTTTATACATTCTAAGAATTATGAAGTCATTTATTACATTTTTCTTCTGATGTTTAGTTTTGTTTAACTTAAAATTATTATATAATAAATATTAAGCATAAGAGAGGAGATTCAACGGATGCTAGTTAATCAGATTACATTTTCATTTCAAATCATAAATTTTATTTATTATTTATTTTTTATTCTAAAATATTACTTATTTGTATGAATTATTAAAAAGTTAAAAGAAAAGTTGAGACTTGAGAGGCTCACTTTTTTTTTCCCCCTACTACTTATCTTTGAATGTAGTACGTACCTAGCTAGAAAGTTAAGACTCAGAGGTTCATTTTTCATACATTATTAAACTTGCACGTTTCTACGCTTCATGCCCATAGACATGTAGATATACACTTAGGTCGCTTTCGTACAACGTCATCTGTTAAAAATAAAGACAACACTAGTAACAAATTTGAGCACGAAAGCTTCCACAAAGTCATCTCGATCACAATTACTATATATAAATATCAACCTTTTTTTATATCACGAATGAGTGCTACTTAATTTGCCTATATTAATTATTGTTATGTTAACCCACTTATTTCATTTAAACATTACATTTGGACTAATATAAATAATATTGACTAATTTAGTAGTATTGGTAGTATATATCTTATCGTTCTTATGATTTTATTTTGAGATAAAATTAAATTTTTTAAACAATTATTAAAGTTATAATTTAAATCAAAATTTATAAATCTAAATACATTAATAATCAAATTTGATAAATTAAAATTATAAATTTTATATATTGTATATTTAATTTTAAAATGTTACTTTTCGATAAATGTAAGTTTTATACTATTTATAATCATTACATTAATATCTTTCTTAATCAATGTAAAATATTATTTTTTATACATTAACAAAAATTAATAACATTCGTTATTACGTGGAGAAAAACATGATTCTTAAGGTTTTTCATCGGTAGTTGATTGTTTTAGTTAATATATTTGATATTCTTATTAAGTAATTGATTCTTGATATTATCTCATAATTTTTAAAATCTTGAATATAATATATTTAAATAATAATTTAAATTTCTAATAAAACACAAATAAAAAGAGCATAAATAAACATAAATAATTTTAGATTAATATCTAGATAAAACATATATACATCAATTAAAATAGGATAAAAATGCTAATTTACCGGACAAGAGCTACTATAAAAAGATTATTTCCAATAAAAAAAGCAAAGTTTAGAAGAGAGAGGAGATAGCAAAACGCACATATTAATAAGTTATAGTCATGATTTCATTGCAATTGCATATATACCACACAACATGGTGCTAAACTGCTAATAGAAAAGACAAAGAAAAGGAAGAAATTAGATTTAGTGTGCGTTCAACGTGCTGGCACGTAATTAACAATAGGGATGTTATGTAAAAATATTTGCATTATTATGATTAATCAAAAACAAACAAGACTTCCCAACTCGATCTGATCGTGCTTTTTTTGTCGAGTCCTAATATATATGTATATATATATAATTAAAGAACGTGTAATTATCATAAAATTTAAATTAAAAAATGTTAATGTCAAATAATATTTTCGTTCTCTCAAATTCGAGCTAGCTTCTATTCCTATCCTTGTCTTTAACTACTTATTTAAGATAAAATATTGTTTTATTTTTGTTTGTCCTGCTCATTCAAAATTCAAAATTACATGACATAAATGATAATAGTATTTTAACCAGCAGCAATCACAAAAATTAAGTTGACGAATAACTTTTACTCATGACCCAGTTTTTGTTTTGTTTTTGTTTTTGTGTAAAAGACATGGAGTTAGCATTTCAAAGAATAATTATTATAATCATTAAATCTAATCTATAATATATGACCGTTAAATTATGTTAAGAGATAAATATCAAACGGATTTATTAGCTATTGTAGTTATAATATCAAGCTTCAATAGTTTTTTTTTATTAATTTAGTTAACTAGTTTTATAAAAATAATAATTTAATCTAAATATTTAAATTTTAAGTTCATTTTAATTTTTTTCTCGATTGTATTTAGAAAAAAAAAGTTTTAACATTAATATTTGTTGAATTACTTTTTAAAATAATATTTAAAAAAAAATACATAAAAATTGATTATTTGACATAAAAATTGATTATTTGAAAATGTGTTGTTATTTTTTCAATTGATGAACTAAATTGTAATTAAAAAATCTACTAAACCAAAGCGATTAATTCTAAAAAGCTAATACACCATTATTCACCTTTATTTTAATATATGATTTTATGTTAATTAATTTTTATTTTAACTATAAAAATTATTAATTAATTTTTAATTTTACATTGTGATAATATATATTCTATTATTTAAATTATTTAGTGGTTAAGTTTAAATTAGTTTATAGATTATCGGTCTACCCGTATAGATATATATGTTCAATAAACTGACACCGATGAAAACATGAACAGCTTGTACTTCCTATTTCAAAAAATAAAATAAAATAAATGAATTTAATGCAGCGAAGGAGCACCAAAGCATTGTTTCATAAAAAAATAGTGCTTTTAGTTATTTATTTTTATTTTTAACACTATTTTCAGGAATAAAAAGACAGTTCATGTCTTTAAATTGATATATTTTAAACACTATTTACGATCGACGGGAAGAAAAGAAAGATATAGTTTAAAAGTAAAAATATAAACAGTAAGAAAAGAAGCAAGATAGACTCTTGATAACTAGTAGAATATTAGAAAATGATAATGAAACTTTTACACACCCAACATAAATATATGAATTCACTATTTTATTTCTATAATTATTACTTATTTGTGCTATTATTGATTATTATTTTAAAGAAAAACTATGTTGTAATTATTTTTTTAAATAGTAACAATAGTAAAATCACACCACTATTTTAATTAAATATTGTAAAATCTAAATTAGTGACTAGTTTATTTTTTATATAATTAATCCATACATATAAAAATAGATTGATAATCCGATCAATCTATTTAAATTGAGAAATTCGATCCGATCTATCATATTCGGATCGAATTATATTGATAAATTTTATAATTGAATCAAATTTTCATTGAAAATTATACAATTCATTTAGATTTGAATTGAATTTAAATTGATATATTTTATTATCTATTATATCTCATCCAGATCAAATTACTATAAAATTATAAATAAATGCATAATTTATTTTATAATATATTATATTTAAATATTATGCATACCATAGTTATATAAGATTATTATTTTAGCTTAAAAATAAAAATAAATATTGATAATAATTTAATAATTGTACAAATATATTTTTTATTTTTTTAGTTATTATAAATAATGACATTTGTTAAGAAATATTGATTTAAAATTTAAATTTGTGTACGTCATGTTTTATATATTACAATAATTTATAAATAAATTTTAATATCAATCTAATCTTATCTGAATCGAAAAAATTCAATATGTTCAAAATTAGATTAATTCGGATTGATTATATCATTAGATCAGATTCAGATTAAAAATCTTTAAATACGTTTCAATCAAATCGAATTCATATTAATGAAAATATATGAATCTTTGATCCGATGCTCACTCCTTATCAAGATATTATTTTGTTTTATTTTTTATTTTTTGGCTAAAGACAAGTATCAAATAATAACAAAATTAAGTTTTCATCATATTTTTCATTAAATATAATAAAATAACACATCACACGTATATTTATATTTTTTGATAGGTATATACTTAAAATAATAATATTTAATCTAAAAATTACTCAAATTTTTTAATAAAAATTTTTATTTCAAAATTAGATAAATTTTTCAATAAATTCTAAACAAAATTTTCATTATCTTATATCCAAAATCATTTATTAGATAATGAAAATTTAATTTAAGTTTTATGAAAAGATTTCTTAAAAATTTTATGAATTTTTTAATTAAAAATTACTTAATTAAATATATATCTATAAAAAAATAAAAATTGTATGTATCACATTATTATTCTGTTATATTTAAGATAAAATTAAATACAAAGTTAATTTTATTCTTTCTAATACTTTTTTATAAACAAAAATTTAATAACATATTTTTTAAGTAATTTTTAAAACCTAAATAAATAGATATCTATAAAAAATTTGTTTTGTAAATTAGTTAAGTGGATAAAGGACTCGATATTGCAGGTTTTTGAATATTCAGAAAAAATGATTTAGAATTACAATGACAACATGCGACTTTTAAATGTGTTAGGTACATTTCGTACGCAATATTGAAAATTTTCAATCGACCTTTAAACACTCATGTAAACTATATGCGTATTGTTAATACTCAAAGATAGTTTATAAGTATCCGGAGTTCTTTATATTATATATATGGTAACTATTTTTTATAACTATTTTTACTAAATAATATCGATTTTTAAATAAATAAAATCTAACATGTATTTTTAGTTATAATTAAATATTTTTATTAATTTTAATAATCACTCATTAATCTAATTTTCTATATTTATTAATATTTATATATTTAAATATATCAGTTCAAAAATTATTATAATTTTTTAATAGTATTAATCTAAATAATTTATCAGAGATCATATATATATATAATGTTTAAATCATACATTAATCAATTATAAAATAGGTTAAATAAGAGAAAAATTATATTAAAAAACCTTTAAAATTTATAACAATAAAATAAAATATAATAATATTAAACGAGATTAAATTAAATAAAATTTAATATTAAAAAATCTAATTAATAGAATTTAATTTAAGAATTGTTTAAGTTGTTAATATTTAAATTTGAAATACTTAAATCAACCTTTCCTTAATAAAAATTTATGAGTTATATATAATAGTATTTTTTATTTCATTTAAATATGAGTTATAGATACTATTTTATGTAATAAAAAATCTAATCATATTAAATCATACTCAACTAAAACCAAGGTCTTTTTATTTGGGTTTGATAGACTAAATTTAACTTAAATATAAAAATTTGAATTAAATTCGAATAAGCTTAAATGGCTCTAAAAAACTTTTAATTAGATTTGAGCTAATTAATTAGTCAAAAATTAAATTCAAAATATTATGATTTCGTAATATATGTCTAAAATGTTGTATATGATATTATAGATTGTTTTGAATTATAATATTTAAGTGATGTTATTAATATATGTTTTTTTTATGATTAACTAGTTATAATAATATTATTTTTCTCTTTTTAGTTGTTGTATGTAATAATATTTATATTAACGAGATTTAATATCATTAAAAATATTTTTGGTTTTAAAAAAGTTTAATTAATTAAAAAAATAAAATTAACAATTCAAGTTAGTTTTACTCAACCAATTTGTTTATGGTTCGGCTTTGTAATCACATTTATGGGCTCAAATTAATTTTGACTTGAGTTAAGTTTTGATTAATTTAGATTAAGGTAATTCAAATTGATCAAAATGTCTTAGCTCGTACAAATTACTACACCTACTCATAATAATTAAAAATTTAAAGTTTATTAAAATAGGTTTAAAATTCAATTTTAAAGTTTAAAAAATTGAAATTTGAAAATTAAGAATTGATTATCAAACAAGTATTATCTAAATTTCAATTTTTTAAAACTAAAATTAAAAATTGATTATCAAATTACTTTTAAAAAAAATCTTTAAAATTAAAATTTTAATTTCAAAATTAAAAATAAAAAACATGATTCGTAATTTATATTTTCACTTTGTTTTTTAGACCTTTATCTTTTACATATTATAAAAGACTAAAATTTATTATTAATTCTTAAATTTTATTATTTTAACACTTCGATTGTTTAATAATTTTTTTTTATTTTTAGCCTATTAATTTTTCATATTTGATTATTTTCTTTTAAGTTTAAAGATAATGAACAAAATATGTTAAAATTATAAAGTTAAATAATTAAATAATATAATAATAAGTTTTTAATATGCTAGCATTGCAAGATAATTTAATGTGATTTTTAAATTTGAATTAAATGTGAAGAATACGAAAAAGTAGTGGAAGAAAAAATATAAAAAAATTATTAAAAAGTTAAATTATTAAAAATAATAATGTTAGTGGATGAAAAATATACTCAATCAATTATAAATAATAACTCTTACGTGTTTTTATTTTTTTATTTTGTGATAAAATTGTTTGTTTGAATATATATATATTAAATACATTCGTACATAATCTATTCATTTTTCTTGGAAATGAAGAAATAAAATAAGAAAGGTACAGAGAGGCGAGGCAGAAGGTAGGACAGGTGAGTATCCACGAATGAATCCCAAAGAATGTCGTTATACGGTGGATATATTAGTTGTGTTGTTAACAAAAACAAAAAGTTCAATATTTTTTTGAATTTTTTTTTATAAAATCTATTAGATTAATTAATTTAATTTTTTATATTATAAATATTATCATTTAATTTTTCAGTTATATTATTAAAATATTATTTTAAAATAATATAAAAATTATTAAAATAATATATTTTATCTTTAATTAATTTCTTTTCAAATTAATGATACAAATTTACACAGTTTTTAATCTAAAAAAATCAAATTACTACTAACTTGATATAAAATACCTCTACTATATTGCTTCTAATTTTTGAAGGTGAGTTTGTATCAGAAAAAACCTATCTTAAAATGTTTTTAAAATGTCCTAAATAAACACTAGCAAAAGTGTTGGCTTTTAACATAAATCAAAGATTCAAGTCTTTGAGTTCTAACAATTAAAACTAATGAGCTTTAATATCAAATATCTTTATTATAATTTTATGTTAAAAATTTGTTAGAAAATTATTAATATATGTGAAAATTTATTTATATTTAAATTTTTAATTTTATATTTAGTTGATATGAGTACTCATTTTATTATTATAGATTTCAATTAAAATATTATTTACACAATAATTTATTTATTTAATAAAAAATAAATTTAAATGCCTTTTTTTAAAATAAATTAAAAAAATGTTCAATTATATTAATATTCAATTTGATATATGTAAAATAGGTGGATGTATCGTTATGATGTGGTGCCAAAACAAGGTCCAAGTGGTTTCCACGTGATGCGGGCCTTTTGGAAGGGAGTTCAAGAATGGGACTGTCATTGTCCTTACCTATGGCGGCTATGCCCTCTGTTTTTTTTTTCCTATCGAACTTAATTGAATTTCTATTATCACTCTTATTTTAATTTTAATTTTTTGAAATACAAATCTATACAATATCATAACCAAACAACCGGTAAGAAGAACGAGAAAATATGAAATAAAGTTTTATGGAGGATAACTAAAGCTGTGGAATTAGAAGTTGAAAAAACTTTCATAATACATTAATTATACATTGTTATGTAACTTACACATTTAAAAAATAATCAATTTTTTTCTAAAAAAAGTAAAAAAACGCGATGTGCATATTATGTGTTATATTTGTTTGTATTATGCTGTTCATATTTTTTTATATAAATTTGCACATTTTTAATATTATAAAAAATTAAATTATTTTAACTCATTTTATTTATTTATAATGATAAAAAAATTTATTAACTTTATAAATATAAAAAAATTAATAATTAATTCTAAATAAAAAATAATTTGTATATGAGTGATCTAAATTAAAGATTTTTTATATGAATAAAAGTTATAGATTATTTTAAAATATATTCAAAATTAATCAAATTAAATGTTTTTATAATAACTATGGAGTATTTGTGTGTTTTTTTTTATAATTTATAGCATAATCTTGGATTCTAATGTTTGATTGATATGAATATAATTAATTACAATATCATTTTTACACATTCATATATTTTTTCATGTTATAAACTAGATATATAATGAAAACAATTCCTAATAAGAATGTAGTTCTTATTTTATCATACTCCTAATAAAATTGCTATTCTATTCCAATAATCATTCTATAAAAAAATTATTCTAATTTTGTCCTCAGATCTTAAAACCCATATCATAAACTTTTAAACTCTAAACTCTTAAATTATAAACATTAAACCATAATTTTAAACCCTAAAACCCTTAGTCCTAAAACCATAATCTTACACCCTAAATCTTAATTCATAATCCTTAACTCCTAAACTCAAAAACTCAAAGCTTTGAATCATAAATCTTAATCTAAACCTCTAAATTTTTAAACATTAAACTCTAAACCTTCACCTAAAATCCAAAACCCAAAATCTTAAATCTTAAAACAACCTTAAAATTTTAAAATACTAAAACCTTATATCTTAAATCACTTTTTTAAATTTTGATTATGTAATATTCAGTATTCATGTGATGAATCAATAATAAAATTTTATTATTATATATTAATACTTGAGTATTATTTTGTAAATAATATGGATGAAAAAATTAACAAAAATATTTTTTATTATTTTTTAAATTTTTTAAGATTAAATAATAATTTTTAATAATAAATTATGTTTGTCGAAAAAAATAATAATTAAATAACATTATTTAAATTTCTCTAAACAAAGATGTATTAAGATAATATATAATGTGTACAATTTTATTTGAGTTATAAATCAAACATTATAATACTAAGTTCTTATTTCGTTTAAATGGTAAAACCAAAAATTGTAACAATAATATTATTTATTTTATATTCAATTTTATTATCATTATCATTTATATTATTATTTTATTCTATGGATCAAATTATTATATATTTTAAAAATAATAAATAATTTTTTTAAATAAATGTATCCATAAAATAATTAATGGAAAGTTTCTATGCCTACACATACCTTGTATAAAAATTTATCCATCATCCGGTCCATGGCAAGCATCTATATTTGTTACATAAAATAATCGAATTTAAATGGTTCTCTATCTCACTTTATACCAAACTTTCCCTTGAAAATCAGGAAGGTTATATCAGTAGTGAATACCATATCTTCAATAATCTATTACCAATATATAATTTCTTCAATCACAAAACGAATTACTAATAAAAACCGTAGAAGGTACTGGAACATAATCTGAAAATATTTATGGTAAATATTCCTATGGTATACCATATAGAGCTCGGTGAAATCTATTAAAATTAAAATTTAATTTTTTTACTCATCAAAATAATATTATTATAAAAAATTATTTAAATTAATATTTATTTTTTTTATATTTTTCTTACATTTAGAAAAAATACTTATAGTTTAAAATTTAAAAAAAGTCAAAAATATAATTTTAAAAATCAAATTTTAGATAAATTAAGTAAATTATCAATTACGTTTACACTTATACAAAATTTTTAGTGTATTTGTATAATTTTTATTTCATATAATATAATTAATATTTTTTATTGTATAACAAATTAAAAAGACTCCAAAAAAAAAATTCGTGTTAAGCACGGTCTTTTTTCACTCTTATCGTTTTAATTATTATATTTTTAAATAAAGTAAACACAATAGTGATTTAAATAAATAAAATTTAAAATTAATATAATTTTTTAAAAAAATAAATATTTAATAAAATATACAAAAATAAATAATATAATTAATGAATAATATATTTATAAATAATGCTTCTTTAATATTTTTATGGCAATGACATTAGATTCTTTATTATTTTTATAGTATTATAATTTTATTTTTGTTATTCTTTTATTCAAATTTTTGAGATAATATCTTAGTGGTACTTTTATTTTTAAAAAATATCAATTTGATGTAATTTATCATTTAATTAATTTTTTTATATATAGAAGAATAATACATATGCAATATTAAAGAATATTTTCAAATAGTTAATTATATCTAAGAATATCTTTTGAATATCGCAAGTGTATTAAACATGTGAAAAATTTATAATTAAATGAAAATTGTACTAATTTAATAAATTTTTAAATGATAATACTACTAAGATACCACCAAAATATATCAAAATAAAAATTGTGTTAATATTCCTAATCTATAACTTAAGTAAACATTAAATATATAGATTCAATTTTATTTTCATTTTCATTCTCTTATTAACTGAACATGTGATAATAATATAAATAAAAAATATTTTATTATTTTTATTATATCAATAATAAAAATTATTATTGTATTTTTATTAACATTTTAACATTATTTTAAATAATTTAATTTTTAAAGTAAGATATTTTATTAAATAATTATTTTTATTTGTATATAAATTTTGTTCCAAATTATTCTAAAAATTTAATCCATTAATTAAGATTATTACCGTGTACCGATCGAAGTTAATGTGGGTACATTTTCTTCTAAATAATCGAAGGCTTTAATGTTATCGTTATACTTTAAAAGTTATTATATGAAGAGTCAAACGCTCACAGTTAATTATTATTTAATTCCACAACATAATTTTATTTATAATTTTTTTTTAATTTTTTTTAACACAATACACATAATATGTATTTTTTATGTTAAAAAATACGTGTATATATAAATTTTCCTTTCTATAACAGATAATAAAATTAAAATAAAGAGAATAATTGGGTAATATAAAAACTAAAAATATTTTTTTTTCTTACCATATTTAGACTAAATATTGAGACATAACTAATATTTAAATTAATCTATTCTATAACAGCCAATAAAGATTTAATATCGTGATTACCTAATAATCTGGTATTAAGATTCATTTTTTTTTTCTATTTTAAGATTCTAAGTTCGAATTACACTAACCTATTATTTTATCTAAAAAAGATAAAACTCAAATCACACTAAATTACTATATCTTTGGACAATTTTGCCTTCTACAGTATAATTTATAAGTAACAAATAGAGTTTTTCTTAATGAGTATGGGTAGCAATGGCCCCCTAGCCTCTCCTTTATGTGTCGGTCATATCCTTCTTTTCTTAATTTAAAAAAAAAATGAACAATAGCGTTGGGGAAAATACTTTCAAATATTTGAGTATAAATTAATCATTACATTTTTAGTATATTCATTAAAATTTTCTTTTGAGTATTATTAATTTCTTAAAAAAAAATAAAAAATAAAAAATAGAACAAATCCTAATGTGATAAAATCTTGTGTTAAATGGAATAAAATATGTAAAAGGGTTATACAGAGTAATTATTTAAAATTTGGCATGTGGCCGGTCCAGCTTAACAAAATTGACATGTAGGATGAGACTGCAATGGTGAATTCAATTTGGTCCTCTATTTTCGGGAAATAAAAAAGATATATTTTAATTAAGTAATTAATTAAAAATAAAAATTTGAAATAGTACATTAATTAAAGGATTGATGATGATCTAATAGTTACGTGGGGACAAATAAATACAGGCTTCGCTTTCAAATAAAAATTAGTTGGTTTTAATGTTTAAATAAATGTCGTATGAAGAATGTTGTATGCATTTAAGAACAAACACCACAACTATATATAGCGAGCGTTCTAAGATTGAAAAATATTATTATCAGTCAATTTTACACGTATTTTATATCTATAGCTTTTATATCCAAATATCTATTATAATTATTATTTCTTTAATTTTTTTTTAAAATATTAAATATGTGTTAAAATTTAAATGATGTAATTATAAAAATATGTATAAATATACGTGTACTTAATAATCATCTTCTAACATTTCACGGAACAATCCAAATCTCCAGGTATTAAAATAGTTACAAAGGAAAGTACAAAAACCACAAAAATATATGAAAAACCGAAAACGAAAGGTTTTGCAGACGAAAACTCTGCCAAATTTCAATGGATTCTAGCATCTTATTACCCCCAAATCGTCCAGTTAAGGCGGACCAGTAGATCAATTGGATTTATTTGCCTCTTCTGACACCTCCAGTATTTTTCATATATTTATTATTTAAAAAAAATTATAAATTTGGATAGTTATATGATAAATGTTTTTTGAACAATTATTAAAAAAGTTGTAACAATAAATTAAAAAAAACGAAAAAATGTATATATGAAGACGTAGAATAATTATTAAAAAAAGTTGTAAAAAAGGGTGGAAGATGGATAAAATTTATTTCCCAATCATTTTAATAAAGTAGTTTATTTAATAATATTATGTTAAAGTTGGTACGTTATTAATTTTTATTGAAATATGTGATAACATTTAATAAATTTTAAGATTATTATAATTTTATATTAAAAAATCAATAAAATATCATTAATAAAATATATAATCGAGACACAATAAATAACATATAAATTTTAAATCAGATCCTAAAACCACATTCCATATGATTTATTTAAAAAATTCAACCTTCCTAAAAAATATCAAGCTTTTACACTCAGCTAGTACAAAATTCATCTTATTGTTGGCGTTGAAAACATGAATTTGGTAATCTTCTTGATTTAACGGCTATGATCCATCTCACTGTTTCTCGAGAAATTATTTAATTGTTAGTGAAATATATAAGGATTTAATATTTAAGATGAATAAAAATTAATAAAATTTAAAATTATTATAATTTTATTTTAAAAAGAATAAGAGAGATAAAATAATATTTTAATATCATTATTTAAATTGTTATTAACCAACTAATATACTAACTATATTCAATAAATAAATTAAAATAGAGATTTTATATTATTATTATTAATATTAGGATAATAACAAATTGAATTGCGATAATATTTAACCATTTTAGTATATCATATCATCTTTTAATTTAGTCATATATTTTTAATGCATAAATTTTTAACGTGATATCATGTAATATTTTTTGAAAATTTTGGATAAACTTGTTAATATTTTGAAAATACTGAAATAAGTTTGAATGGTATAAAGTATAAATAAACATGATTAACCATTTAAGAATTACATAACAAACTGTAAATTGAAAAGAAATGACCATTTTAATATGGTACCAAAATTTAAAGACCAGGCAACTTCTAAAGTTGTGTTATGAACTTGAATTTGAATAGTTCATCGTAACATCCATTAACGAGAGAGATTGAGAGAGTACCATTACAATAAATTAATTTTGTTTGAAAAAAATGAAAACAAAAATCTTAATACGGATAAAAAAAACAGGTGTTGTTTTCATTTTGGTTTTTGTTTTAGGTAGTGTTTTTGACCGACCACTTGTGCTAAGTTTGTCCTTTTACCTAAACAAGACAATATAGCATACTGTTTGGACTTTGGAGTTTCATAAACCCATTATTTGTAGTATTGTACAATTTACAAGGAAAGAGATGCTATCATAATCTTTCTATATTATTAAAAAAATAAAAATAACAAAATTTATCTGAGGAGCTTTTTATTGGTTCTTTTTTAATCTCTCTCTGTCTTGCCTTTTTTTGTTCATCACTGAGCCTAAGGTCCTAAAGCCAAGATAATTTTTTTTTTATTAAAAAAAAAAAAACTGGCTTTTCCTCTGACTTTAAATGCCTTTTACGTCACAGTTCGTTTGAGCCTGGGCAAAAATGTACCCCTTCCTTTATTACCTTTCTTCTCCATCATCAACGTCCTTTTCTTAATTTGGATACGAAAATATCAATTTTCTAGTAGTAGAGATTTCAGGTACTGGACGTGTGTTGAAGCCAATTAGAGAATTCTTGTAGGGTCTTCATGTCTGCTCTGTAGTGCTTCTGTGTGAATTCAAGAAACATAGGCCATGTGAAATCTGGATATACTCTTGGGCTCAAACTCCCCATCATCAATTCACTCGGTGGCTTTACCACTTTATCATTCTTCGGACACAAAAAGAATGCCAGAGATTTCCTTGGTCTTTCGCTATTCACTACTGCCCGGTGCAAACAACTCTTAAATTTTCCATTTGATAGAGCCTGCAGCAAATCATCAACAAAAAATTAATGACATTTTTTTAATGGATTTTTCGAAATAACATTTACACATTCACATATTTACAATGGTGAAATTCAAACATTTACTGAATGATTTGTTAATTACCATGAATGTGTCACCAATATTAACCACAAAGGCATTGAAATTAGGGGTAATGGAGCGCCATTCATCATCCACAAAAACTTGAAGGCCACCCACTTTGTCTTGGTGAAGAATGGTCAAAGATGTTGGATCACAATGAGGTCCTGTTCCTAAAGTAAGGTGTGGTTTTTGACATGGTGGGTAATAATTAAGTCTCATTATTGATTCGTTTTCTTCAAAGAATTCTCTAAAATGAGCTCTGTTTACTCCAAGACTCATTCCCAAAAGCTCCATGATTCCTAGAGACAGAGTACTCATGGCTTCACAATAATCCTGATATACCTTCCTGTAAATTAACAAAAATTGATTCAAAGATCAGAATAAATAAACTCAAAAGAAATTAAAAATAAATAAATTATTTGTCGTACCCGAATTGCAAGAAATCTGGACCCATTACGTCAGACAAATAATCTTGAACAACAGAAGAATAGTTTTCATCTGCAGAGTAACGAAAAGAAAGTGTCTCTTTCCAAGGAAGCTTAGAAGAGAATCTTCCAGTAAAGCTACTTGCATAACCACAGTGTTCTCCAACTTTCCTCTGAGCTCTCTGTTTTTCAGAAAGTGGTAATTCAAAGAAATCATCCATGTATCTATGAGCATCAGCTATGAGTTTCTTATCAACTCCATGATTAACGACAAGAAAAAACCCATGTTTTTCACAAGCTTCACCCACAATTCTTGAGGCCTCCATTGCAGCAAAAGGATCACCAGAAAGAAACTCACCTAAGTCTATAAGTGGGACTTGAAGCTCAGGAGCATTTGCACAAGGCTTTTCATCATCTGGCCATATAAATTGTTGTGGTATGCTCGTTTGGTAGTTTAAAACTGAGGCATCAAAAACTAGTTTTTTTTGTTCTTCATTTTCATCTTCCCTTTTGTTTTCCTTTCTTGGAGGTTGAGACATGGAGACTGGTGTATTTCTGATATTCTCAATTGCCATTGCATTAAGAAATATAAGTTTGAGAGAAAAGCCAAGTCCGCTTATTGAGAAATGTGTGAGCAAAAATTGGAATCTTATAGGAAGCAATTCTTCTCTCTCTCTCTCTCTCTCACACACACACTCTCACTCACTCACTTGAATTGAATTGAATTGTTTTGTTTTGCAAATAAGGGCTTAGATAATGGGGTAATTATATATGCAAAGTAAGGGCTTGTGATTGAGTAAAATTAAGGGAAACAATCTTCAAGGCATAATTTGCCTTGTTTTGTATTTTGTTTGTTGCCAACAAGGAAAGCGTTTCCCAATGGTATTTGTCATTTCGTTGAAGTTGAAATGCTAATGTCACCCACTATATCTCTATAAGACTAACAAAAAAAAAAAAAGGGTCAAATGCTATTATTAGACTAACATTTGTTTTTGGTGCCTAAAGCCCAATAGAATCAAGCTTTGAAATATTTGGCAAGTATCAAGAAGATATTGTTCCATCTTCACGTTTTTCTTTAATCTTCTTTCAAATACACCCTCACTCTATGAATAAAGGACCATCAAAATGTTATCCTTAACTTGAGTATTGTGCAAGGGATCTTGTAAGTCATGAGGCATTAAGGCTGGCCTAGGCTCTACTGTGAGAGAACAATACTAATTGCATGAGTGTGTAGGAGTAATTAATATTGGCTGTATTTAGTACGATTTCAAATCCTATTACTACTTAAAGTATAAGTAGGTAGACTTAATCATTAGTGTTAGGATTAGCACGTATTGGCAAAGGAACAAATATTGAGAACTGGAGAGAGTAAGAGGACCATTATCTCATGCAAATGAATTACATGCTAGCTCAATTAACTAAATATGCTCGTCTAAAAATAGAGGAGTATGAATCTATACTTTTTCACTGATTATAACTATGAGTTGATAATGCAAATCCACGTTGGGTACTTGAGTTGTCCGATTGGGTATAAGGGTTGAATCAATCAAGTATCGAGCGAGAAAGAGATATGAAATTTCTACACAAATTTTACGAACATAATATTTTGCTTGGTTCTTGGACAATATCAAGGCTATCAAATCTTCAATCGAACGAGAATCGGATGCCTATTCGTATGAAATTCGCAAATGTTTGTATATGTCATGTGAATTCACACGTATGGACATAATGAAATATATCTTAGGTCTCAAATATTGTATTTTTGTAATATATATTAGAAGAGTATTTATTTATTAATGAATACTAGGAGAGTACTTATATTTGTCTAATGTCTCTCTGGGGCTAAGAGGGAATCACTTGTGTCGGTTTGAGAAGAAAGAGCTTGAACACCATTAGATTGAGTGTGAAAGGAATTATTGAGCTTCAACACCGTTAAAGTATTTACATGAGCCATATATTATTGAACTAGAAAATAATCTACGAATATTAAAGAGTTAAAATGAGGGCATATTAACAATTAATTAGGGAATTGTAAAAGTTATTAGATATGAATTTCGAATCTGATTGTATAAGTAGTATATTTATTATTAAAAAAATCATGTAATGTAGGAGCCGAGAGCATTGTGCGTTGATGCTGCAATCAATTTTAGACATTTATAAACAAACCATAATTAAAACAGGACATGCATGATCTCCTGATTTTGAATATATATATATATTTTACTTAAAATTCTGAGACAGTAGGATCATGCAACGAAATATAGCTAGCTCTTTTCCTAAAAGCGGTTTTTTAGCCTTTGCTGCTTAGCCTTTTAGGTTTAGGCAAAAGACCAGGAATTAGTGACAAATTAAAAGGATGAATGGAGATGGGGGCGAAAGAAGGAAGGAAGTCATTAATTAGCTAGGGAATGAAAGGCAGTTCCAAAAAATTCTGCATTAATTAATTTCCTTTCTGAACTTTAACACTTATTTTGATTCTAATCAGGTCAGGTTTCGAACCTATTGATTAATTAATTTATTTCTTTTATGGAACAGCACATCTTATCTAATATATCATTGGATTGATAAAAAAAACAAACATAACCCTCTTTTTAGGAACCTTTGAAAATTAGATCTTGTGAATTTTGACCAAGGACCTTACAGGTTTGTCGTATTTGTATCACTTTGGTCTCAGACTCAACCGATCAGGAGTGACAATATTTGTGTGGTTGAATAATAGTTCAATGAAAAAGGGTATATAATTTTATTAAAGGTTTATAATAATTTTTTTAATAACTATATTACTCAAATATTATAACTAAGACTTAAATTTTCGATAATCTATTTATCTAAATGAGATTACTGCCTTTAAAACATAACTTATTGGCAAAATATGACTTCAATCTATAAACATCCATTTTGAATTCATTATTTAAACTTTCAATATTTTATGGAATTCACCACAAATTTATCAACTTAATTAAGAATCTAGCCAATAAGATACAAAAACTTTATATTTTTATTTTTATGGATGCATTTAATTTTTATTATCATAAATTGTTATTATTAAAATTATAATTTATTAAAGATTATTTTATTTAATAATAATGTTATTAAAATATAATTAATAATAAAAATTAAATGATATTATTATTTGTAAATAACGTATTGTTTTTAAAGTTGAGATAAATTAGAAAAGCAAAAGGGACAAAGGTGTATGCGTTTTTCACACTACTTGTACATTTTTATCTAAATTTACAATTCCTAGCATTAATATTACACTAATGACTTATTCATATACAATAGAAAAATATCTGTTAAAGTTATGGTAGATGTTGATTCTATCAAAATTTGAGATCTCTTCCTACTTTCCCTTTTTGTATTTACTTTTGTTTGTTTAGTGTACTGCATGTCTTTCCAATATTATTTGCTTGCCTATAAATGACAACTATATGCACTTTTTTCCCTTGGGTAAAAATATCTGGCTAGACTTAATTATTGTTTGTGTAAATGATGTACGATTGGATTTTTTCTGTAAAATTAAGAGTAATAAATCGTGTTATTTATGTTAATATATTTTATAAATATATCATATTTAATCAATTTATTAATAAAAATATTTAAATCAATTTCGTATCGTGTTATTAACTCAGGTAAAAAATTATCAACCCTAATTATGTATTAGACAAAAAAATTAAAATTAAAATTTAAAAATTTAAAAATAATAATATAAAACTACTTATCAAGAAAATTATGTAATACGATAAATAAGTTAATGATGTAGTACAAAAATTAGAATAAGAATAATAAAGATATTGGTATTGAAGCAGAAGAATAACTCTTGTGTTCTTAGAAAAAAGGTTTACAAAATATTAAAAAGAATGCAAATTGGTTGAGGAAATTATGTGACGTGTGTCCACCAGCCAACAAGTGTGGCTTTATAGGCGCTAGTTATGCCTAATAGTTTCTATGTGCCTAGGCACTCAACCATGTATCCCATGTGTGCTAACAGTCAAGTGGGTGCTGCACAACAAAAATATGATCCTAACTATTTTTGTTAATATGTTACAACGAAAAAGAAAATTTAGTTTCTAAATTTAGCTCTTATTCTATCCCATTTGCATCACAATCCCCCTATTTAGTAGAATTTGACCCCAAATTTAATGAAACTACCTAGACTACATCATTAGGATAATACTTTCGAAGATCGGTGACATTAAACACGTTGGTTATATTCCAATCTTCAAGAAGATTAATGATATAAGTGTTGTCGTTGATTTAAACTTGATTAAAAAAATTAAATTAATTCATCCTAAAAATAACATAGTTAATATGTCACTTACTAAAAAATACGATACCATTCCAACCAAAAATCTCACTCTATAGTGGTGTTTGGTTTTACAGAATGAAATTGGAATTAGAATGAAATGAAAAGAGAAAAAAATAATATTGTTTGGTTTAATCATTAGAATTAAGGAATGAATCAGTATTATAGTGTTTGATTTACGATTGGAATGGATTGAAAAACACTGTATATTACTTTAATACTTTTATATTTAATAAAGTTTAAATAATATTATTTACTTATTATTTTTTCATCAAATAATATATATTATTGAAATCATAATTTTTTAAAATAATTATTACTTAAAAATAAAATATATTATTAAAATTATTATTTTTCTAAATAAGATTTGAGGTTTTGAGGTTTGGGGTTTGGGATATAGGGGTTTAGGATATAGGGTTTAGGTTTGAGGTTTTGGGGTTTAGAGTTAAAATTATTATTTTTCTAAATAGGGTTTATGATTTATAGTTTTACATTTTCAGATTTAGGATATAGGGTATAATATTTAAGGTTTAAGGTTATATTTATGAGTTAAGATTTAAGGTTAAAATTATTATTTTTTTAAATAGGGTTAAAAGTTTAAGCAATAAAGTATATGATATAGGGTATAAGACTTAAAATTATATTTGTGGGTTAAGGTTGAAGGTTAAAACTATTATTTTCTTAAATATGATTTAGTGTTGGATTTAGAATTTAAGATTTAGGGTTTAGAATATAGAGTTTATGATTTATAATTATATTTAAGATTAGAATAAAATTGTAACAAAAAATTAAGATATGAATGAAATCATGATTATTTAAAAGAGAAAGAATTTTCATTCATTCTTTTTAAAAAATCAATTTATTTTATTCTCTTTTAGATTCATTTCATTATCACTATTTAAGTAAACCAAACATAAAATAAAAAAAAGCAATTCTAATTCTATTATATTTATGTCAATCAAACACCAATTAACACTTACTTTGTACTTTGAGGTATCCCTTTATTTTAAAGTAACGCATCACTGGTTATAGGAAAAATAAGAAATTAGTATAAAATTCTCATAATTTTATATTTAATATAAATGATTATGGTAAATATAAGTAAAATATAATTTACAACTAAAATAATCAAATATTAGCATTAATATCTGTCTATCTAATCAAAATCCGTAATTATTTAAAGCGCAAATTATCTTGTCTTCTTTCCCATAGAAACTAAAATTTCTTTAAAAAAATTGTTATCTAATCACGCTTAAGCAGCAATAATTTGAAAAAGTGGATCATTCACAATGGTTATCTGTCTCTTCCAATTCCTAATTTCTGCAACAGTCAATATAGACAGAAATATTTTCCTCAATTATTAACAACAACAAAAAAATCCCATCCCCAAATCATAAAATTAGAATTACTAAAACATTATATATTATCAGCGTTAAAATTATAATATATATGATAATTTTTTATTAGATATAATTAAATAAATTTAGTTTATTTATTAATAATACACTTATAATTTATAATGAATTTAAGACAAAGATACTTTACCAACTAATATTTGAACCCAAAACACTTTGAACAACTAATATTTGAACCCAAAACACTTTGAACAATTAAGAACCAAGAAAAATTCTAAGATTTATAAAAATTGTAAGCTAAATTGTTTCATTAATCTTTAAATTTTAATTAAATTTACATAAATTTTTAAACTTTTAAAATATATGATTTAATTTTTAAATTTTACAAAATTCATACATATGATTTAATTTTTAAATTTTACAAAATTCATACATAGATGTCTAAACTTTTAAATTCTAAAATTTAATTCACAAATTTTAAAATTTTAAAATTTAATTCACAAACTTTTAAAATTATACAAATAAGTTTAATTTGACTATTAAAATATACAATTACGAATCAAAAATTAAAATTTATATATGAAGTTTTAAAAATTGTTGATTAAATTATATGATTTAAAAATTTAAAAATATATGTCAAATTTTAAAAATTTAATGATTAAATCGTATATTTTAAAAATTTAAAAAGATACGTGTAAATCTTAGGAACCAATCATAACCTTTAACCAAAACTCTATCATAAAATTTTCAATTAATTATCAATTTTATCCCATAAATTTACAAAATATATAAAAAAAATCTTGAATAAAACATTTTCCCAGCATGTTATTATCTAAAGCATTTATAAAGAAGGGATATAGAGTAGAATTAGTGAGAGTGTTGGATTTGCATACTAAAAATAAAAAGGAAAAGGAAAACGAAAGGAGGGATATTTCAAGGTCAAATTGATTTGAAACATAGAGCAACAAACTGGGAGAGGGGGTGAGACGAGAGACGTAAAAATATTCCCATACTAATTTATGATTATTTTAGGTTTTTAATATCCATTTATTGTTTTTATTTTATTAATTTCCTTCGATCATAATTTTGATTATTTTCAAACTTCGAGAACTCTTTTGCTATAGTAAAACTTAAATTGAATTAAAAATATATTTTGAGAGAAATTGAAATGTTTAATTTTTTTTATTAAATAAATAAAACATTACATGATAAAATATAAACTTTATTTCATAAATAATCTTAACACCTTGATCATAAGCTAATTTTAAAAGATTTGAAGTGTATTTTTGTATATAAAATTGTTGATACAAGTTTGTTAATAACAATGTTGAAATAATATTACCGATAATCTGGTATGAATTGCTTACTAGGTCGTTCTCTTTAAGACGTTTCACAGTTATGTCCAATTTATGCAAGCAAACACAGTCCCATCGTCCCCAAGATAAAACAACCCATAATCTTTTTCTCTGTCTCAGAACTTCATTGCACTGATGAAGACCAAAATGCTACACCTGAAAAATTTGTTATTCGAAGAACTAAAAAAATAACTTAGAATTGTAGAGAGAATTTTATTCGTAGGGAGAATAGATTACAAATTGTTGTGTAGAAACTGAGAGTAGAGGCCCTCTATTTATAGGTTTCAAAAATCGTGTGGCCATTATGATAATAACGGTAATGTCTGGGGTTAGAGAGCGTAACAACCATTCTGAGTAATGAAGAATAACGACCATTTTTCTGAGTAAAGACGAGTAACGAACATTTTTATGAGTAAAGACAAACAACAGTCATTTTTCTGAATAAAGAAGAATAACGGTCATTTAACGGTCATATTCTGATAAAAGAAAACAACGGCCACAATTTTGAGTAAAAGAAAACAACGATTGTTTTTTCTGAAAGAAAAAAAATATATATAACAACTATTTTCTGATTTGAAAATTTTTTTTTTTTCCAAAAAAATAAAATACCATCTCACTTGGACTCGGCTCGGCACAATCGATGGCGACGGGGGATGCACGTGTGTGTAGTATCACATTTGCCTATGTCCTCTCCCCTTCTACAAAAGTGGATATCACTTGGGACCCAATTCTAATAACCAACTATTCACTATTTATACATATTTTAAATATTGTAAAAAAATAATGTGGGACAAGGCTTTTACTAAATTTTTTTTATAAACTTAAAGTGTATTTTTGTATATAAAATATATAATTATATTAAAATATTTAAGGGTAAAAAATATATCATCATATGGATCTAGTTAGAGGTTAAGAGTTATGGTGAATTTTTTTCAATTAAAGATAACTTTCATATTATGTTACCATAAAAAACATATACTTAATATATTATTACTTATAACAAAAATTATTCAAAGAAAAGGATTTAAGATACTTAGCAACATTATAATTTTTAATTGTTTTGATGAGTTGGTTATTCTTGTGCTTTCCTTTGAAAATATATAATAATTTAATAAGTATTAATTTTATATATGTATAATAAAATAAACTTATTAAAATATAAAGAAAAAGATATAATTTAAAATTTTAGGTTTAAGAATATATATTGTTAAAAAAATAAAAGATTAATAAATATAAATATTTTTTATTTATACTTATTGTATCCATTTTCTTGAACAGGTGAAATGAGACTATTTTGTTAAATGAATGAAAAATATTATAATTTTTATGTTAAAATATTTTAAATAAAATAAAAAATTATTAAAATAAAATGTGAAATAACATAATATTATATAAATTAATATGTAAAGTTAAACTAAAGATGAGAAATTTTGACGAAATAAATGAAAAGTCTTAAAGAAATTTAGCTTAAATTTTTTTATTATGTTTTTTAAAATTTTTGTAATATTTGATACTAATATTTTATTATCGTGAATTAAATTTAAATATATAAAGTATTTTTAGATTTTACTATATTAATTTTAAAAATATTTTTATATAATATATATTATTATAATTATATTTATACAATTAATTAATGTTTATCAAATATATGAAAAATATATCTCTGTTTAATAATTTTATTCATATTTATTTATAATTTTTATTTACATATTTATTAAATATTATTGATACATATAATTATATACAAAAATAGGTACACAAAAAATTAGGTATAATATATTATTATAAACGAAATATTTATTTAATGATTTTTTATCTAGGCAACAACCACGTACATGATAAACTTAATGGAGGTAATTAATATTTTAGACAAATGTATGTAGGGTTCTCTAGTCATATGTAGCTTATAATAAGTCTTTGTTTTTTTTTTAATAATTTAATTTTTTTTGTTATGGAAAAATTATAACATACTAATAAATTATCAAATTTAATTTTTTTCATCAATTTTGTTCAATAATAATTAAAAAATTAAAAATAAAAAAATTGATGATTTGAAATATTCTTAACATAATTAATAAATTTATGTTATAACTCCCCTTTAATATTTATTTAATATTTAAATGATATAATTTTCAATTTTTAAATATTCTTGCTTCCGCTTCAAAACCTATATATTATAAGAGCTAAGTAGTATGTAGTGCCTTTTCGGACACTTGTTTCCTGGCTAGCAAACATACATCAAAATTTATTACGAAAAAGTAAGTAGTGCCTTTTCGGACACTTGTTGCAATTTAGCTGGGTAATAAATAAATAGTATGTAGATCATTTCATTTTCCTCCTCTTTTAATTTTAATCGTAAAAACATTTCCTTAACTTTTACACGTGCAATTTGAAGCTTTATAATCAGGCTAGCTCTTACTATTTATACACACCATAAGGAATCCCTTTAGTTAAAAAAGACCAACATGGGAAGTAGCCTCAACGGCATCTGCATTTTATTTGTTCTTCTCTTGTATTTTTTTTAACGTAAAATAACGTGTTTAGCTATAAAACACATTGTATTATATATATATATATATATATATATATATATATATATATATATATATAATAGTTATGTATAAATATTAATCTATTAGATTTGTGCATTTAAATTATATTAGATACTTAATTTTATATGTTTAAATTTTTAAATAAAAATTATGTATATTAATTGACTTCTTCTTCCATCTTAAAATAAAAATAATTTTTTTTATTTTTAAAATATAAAAAAGATAAAAAAATAATTTAAATATATTTTTATAATAAAATTATTTTGATATTTAAGAAACCTACTTAAAAAAATTACATATTATTTTAAATATAATTTATTTTATTAAAATATGTAGTAATAATTTTATACGATTTTATTATATATGTTGTCGAATTAATTATAATAAAATTTAATATAACATAATCATATTTGTTTAGATATATGGATTGATCCGTAACTCAACTCAAGACAAATGACTAAAATCTATAACTCAGTTCGAGACGTAAGATCAAAACCTAGACCCTGCCTGAGACGAAGGATCAACTTGTTGATCGATTCGATTCAAAATAAATAACTTGAGCTTATGTCATCAAACTAAGCCTATAAAAGATGACCTAATTATAACAAAAAATACTCTGAATAACGTATCTAACTTTATATACTTTAAATGCACTAGAAAAATAGAAGGTTTATCCCAGATGTTGCTTCCTTTATAAGATCGACCACCAGATCGACCTAAGGTCGAGCTCTACACATAAAATATTGTATTTTTATATTAATTATATATCTCTCTAATGTTTATATATGTGTATTTATTATTTAATCAATACATATACATATAATTTCTTATAAATAGAATAATCTCTCTTGAAATCTAAACATTGAGTTAATTATTTTAATTTTTTTTAATTTTTTTTCTATAAATTGAATAAATCTCAAACAATATTTAATTTATATAATTTATACGATGATGCAGTGAACTAGACATATTGTTAATGTCTATTTACCATACAACCCTACATTAATAAAATAAATAGCATCCCTTGTTAGCAAAAATAAAAAATAAAAACTAAATAGATGGTAAAATTAATATTTACCATAGCATCTTTCTTTCGTTTTTCATTCTTTGGGCTTCGAAGTTCGAACAGCGTCAATATCATATTTTTTTGCTACGAACTACGACAACATTAGCAGCCCAGCGGTTTTTCAGGTATAATTTTTTTTTTTGGCAACTAAAATCTATCGTGGATACAAAATTTCTAAAATTGGGATACATTTCGAAACACAAAAATATAAATATTACAATTTTTTTTTTGATATAACTCAATTGATGTACTAAAATATGATTAGATAATAAAGTTGAGCACACAGTTACCACCAATAAAATTTTGATAGGTTATTTATATTTATGATACATTTAGTGTTTATCTCTAAATATCCAAAAGCAATTATAGACCCTCAGTACTTTAAGAATTGAACTGTCAACAGTATGGTCAAGCACATTTAAAGGCTGAGACAACCTTTTTTTTTTAGTGCTACAAAAAAGAAGAATGGAATTGTGTGTAGGAGCACTGCAACACATCACAACTAAGTTTGATTTGAACAAGTATTAATGAAAGAATTTTTTTTTATAAATTAGTTGCATAAATATGCAATATGTTTTAATAATTTTAATAATATATTATTTATATATATATAAATACATTTATATAAAAATATAAATTAATTTTTTTCTTCATATAATTCATGAAACTGACACATATAAAATTATCTTTAATAAAAATATATTTCTTAACGAGTTATTAGAGTAGTTGACCGTGCTATCATTAAAAAAGTTTTCTAAATATTTGGATATCTAACTTTATAAAGTCTGTAATCCCTACATATCTAAATGCCTGTGCATTATTCGACCCACTTCGATGGAATTTCTAGCATAAACTTAAGAGTGAAAAAGTCTAATAATCTCAGGATGGAAATTTTTGAATTCAATGTGCCTATAAATAATTTATGCTGAAAAAATTTGAACTCCAAATTATATATATATATACACACCAAAAATCCTCATAATCTTAAATGTTATCATTTTATTGTGATTTGAAATTAACGATTTGTTACTTGTCACATATCTATATAAAAAATATAATCATTTAATATTTATAAAAATAAACATCAATAATATTAATAAAATATCGACGACATATAATTAATTTAAATTCATATATATAAAATATCTGATATTTAAATTTTAATTAAAATATTTTTTAATATAAAAATATCAATAAAATATCGCATAAATTTACAAAATTTATAAAAATAAAATTATTAAGATATAAAAATGACATTTATTATATTTGCTATACTAGTACCCTCTGTAATTTGAAATATCATAGATATATCATATATGGAATATATTATTAAAAAGAAATGTATGGAATATACTATCGATGTCTTAATATACGAATTGGGTTTCACGTATAAACCCCGAGCATTTGAAAGGAATTAATTTTATTATTAGAATTCTATTTTTATATCTTTATATCTTTTTCTAGTATCTGCGTGAGGGATAATGGACGTATATATGGAGGTAGGGGCAGACCCTAATGAGGGGCTAGAGAGGCTGTGGCCTAGATACAAATTTTAAGAAAAAATTAATTAATATTAATCTCAATTTAAATATGTATGAAATAATACTTATTAATTAAATTAAGTAATCAATTTATTGTTCTAATTAGACTAATTTTATATCAAACTTATTTAATTTGATATTCTAAAAATATTTAAATTTGTTAAATTAGATTAAAAATTAATAATGATAATTTATATTCTTTTAAGCAATAATAATAATGATGAGACATCTAATACACATATATATGTCTGATAGTTAACTATACAAATTTTAAATAATGTAATTATAATAATATGTTATCGTTTTTGTTTATTGTTCTACTAAGGTATTAATAATTTTAGTAAATGAGAGTAGTTTCATTTACAAAATTTAACTTTAAATTGTTAATTTCAATAAAATTTATTAGGGTAACGGTATAACTATGAATATGGTAAGTAATTTTATGTTAAATTATGTAAATGGTTTTATAAATTTGATAATTTAGATTAAATATATCCATAATTTTTTAAAAAAAGTTGAATTGAGTCGAGTAAATTGAAAAATTGAGAATAAAATAACTAATGTTGAAAATAAGATGTAGATTTATTATTTATTTACAGTAGAGTATAATAACTATGAATTAGTTTATGGAAAAATTTTTGGGCCCGTTCTTGAGTAAAGGGGTTTATTTTTTAAGGAAGTTAAATAAATAAGTTATTTAAAAATTGAAAGGTTTAATCTTATTTACCAAAAAATAAAAATAAAATCTATGGACATTTGTAGTAATACTGATAACCCACTGCATCATTCAATGTCTTGAAACTGTCTGTTCACCAACATTAAAAAGTCTCAAAACATTCAAATACTTGCTAATTTGATACATAACATTCCAAAATCTCCCCAATAGTTGACTAAAGGACAGAAAACACTGTAGGGTGAGAAAGAGTATAATAGAGAGACATGGAGGTCCATCAAAGTGGCAATTAACATGGTGGAGAGTTGTCACAATGACATATAGATATAAAGAATCTCCGAGACAAGTCACTTTAAACTGATATATAGACCCCCTCAAACATTGTCGGATCTATACACAACTAATACTTTAGATGAGTATGACATTTAAGGACAAACACAGTTCCATCCTTTAATTATCCACTCAAAGATCTATGCTTTCTTTTTTATGTTCCATTATTATTTCTGGTGCGTCGTCTGGTGGAGATTTAAGATCACAACATGAAATGGGGGGCAAGGACAATCTGGATATGATTCTTTTTGTTTTTGGTTTTATTTGCTACAAAACTATTGGCTTTCTTCCATAATAATATCAAAGTTATGTTCAAGTTGACTGGAAAAACTTCATTCAATCAGTTTTTTTTTTAATAAACAGTTACACAGTTTAAACCTAAATGGGTTCGAACCACGCCGGTGAAGTTCTTATAATTATATGTAAAGTACATGTATGTAGCTGGGACTACAATGACAGAGCCTTATATCAGATACAAAACAGAGGCAGCAGAAAGTGGAAAAGAACTGATATGCTTTACAGCTAAGTAAGAGCTCACTTAATTGTAAAATCGTCCTATCTTCTCCAAAAATTGGGCATTAAGTAACAAAGTTGAAAAAAGACAATTCACTGGCTAGCTAAAGATGGCTTCAATAGTGGGAAGAACCACTATTCTTTATTTAGTTCCAATATTTGAAAAGATACTTCTATCTGTTACAATCGTAACTGATATCGTAATTGATAAGACATGACAAAATCTCATATATATTTCAGTAAGAGTAAAAGGAAAAAGAAAAATAAAAAAAAACCAAAAAGATTAAAATAAAGTCGTTAGTCTCAATTAAGGAAGATCAAAGAGTATCAGTCTTCATTTGAACTAGAAGTAAAAGATTACAAAATAGAGATAATTGGTGCAATCTAAACATATCTATAAAAACACTTTAAAAATGTGAGATTAGAAGTAAATCAACATTTTAATCTCCCAAAAATCCTACTTATATTTATGTTATACACTCAACAACCACTCAAAGCGATCGAAAATTATCATTGGATAGTTGTGATCATCAATTAGATTCCAACTTCTTTTGGTTCATGAAAGAAAAAAAATTCGCTTAACAATACTCTTTGAAGCTTTGACTAGTTAGAGAACTTGAAATAAAACATTATTCTCACTTACATACTATTTAGTACTAAGATTGGGGTATCTCACTCTGCGGACGACTCACTGGTTAAAACTATGTCCTAGACTTCATTAGGCCGAGCTCAAGACATTTCAACCCATATGCCAAACTTCATTAGCTCAAACCTAAGACCATTTCAACTAGTATGCCAAACTTCATCAACCCCAACCCAAGACCGTTTAAGCACGTATACACAACTTCATCACCCCAAGCTCATGAATGTGTCAACCCATATGCCTAACTTCATCAACCCAACTTAAGATCGTGTCAACCTATATGCCAGACTCTTACAAGCTCGTTTGTATAATGCGTTTGCCTTGGGTTTACAAGCTTGTTGTGCTTCGAACCATAGCAAAGGTTCCATAGGAACCCCAATCCTTGTACATTTTCAATGTAATGCATCCATGTGTACCCTTCATCTTGTATAAATAGAAGAACCATAGATCTCATAAGGAGCCTTTGAACCCTCGTTAGTTGTAACTCTCTTTTTAAGACTCTCACAACACATACAATATAATATAGTACAATACATCATACCAAATATAGCCTTTCATTACATCACAAAAACTACACTAGTGTGAAGCCTTAATATTTTGAGTTATTTTTAATTATACTTTAATCATATTTATAGTTATTAATTATTATCCATTTTCGTTCAATTTATTAATTACTATGACAATACTTTCACCCAAAAAAAAAAAATTACTGTAATAATTTTCCCCATGCAGCTTGACCTTATATTATGCATCACTTCATACACACACACACATCTTATTATTCCAAAAGTCGAATTTTAGCTCATTCCTTCTATCCAGTGCATGCTATTTTGGTTTCATCATTATAATTTTTGGATTTTCTTATAGATATTTAGTTCTTTTTAGATTCCCTTCTTTTTCATTCATCTCTATATTTTCTTAGGTAAACGTTTTGATTTCTAATATCACTATATCTACAAATACTCCATCACAATCAGAACTCTGGGTCGCCCAAGTCTGAAACTTGCCCAGTCAATACCCCCCCTTAAATCAAAGGGCTTTTATGTCAGTGAAAAATTATCCAGTTTAGGAGACAACTTTAAACACCATATACGAGATTTGAAACTTTTCCAAATTTATATTTTTGATATATTTTACACAGATTCGCTTATTCTTCTTCAAAGCAGGAATTAATTACGATACAACCAAAACTGGATGGGAGGATGGTGAATAACTACTCAGCGGAAAAAGGAAAACAAGGAGTGGCCAAATATGCCTCAGCCAAAGTGACACTTGCCAAATGAGATTTCATCACCTGATTGTGCTCTTATGTGATGACCGTGGGCTTCTCCCTTCCAGTGAAGTCCTTCAGCTTTGATATGGATAATGCCAAATCTAAAAGCATGAAATTTAAACCAAAAAGATGAGTAATATACATACGGACTTAACTAGAAGGGGCAATAAATCATAGACTAACCTATTAAAGGTTTTAGAGCTGTTTGGGCATCCACGTCATGTTTAGAAACATCAGGTTCAAATTGCTCAAAGTACAGTCGGATAGTTGCACCAGATGAACCAGTTCCCTGCATGCATGTTTAAATCAAAAAGTTATTTCAGTCCATGTAGCACAGTTCCTTGGATTAAAGGATAAATTATATTTAGAGAGAAAAAAAAGGTTTCAACATACAGATAAACGGTATATAATCCTTGACCCATCAGTAAAAAAAGATAGAACATCTTGCTTTGATGCCACACTTCCATCAACCTGGAAATTTGAAGGAGAGCAAAAATGTGAATACAGAAAAGTTTTGCTTGCAATTTTTTAAGTTGCAAGCATACAAAAAAATAGAATACGATGGGTATTCAAAGCATACCAAATCAGTGTATGAAAAATCATCAGCAAATTGGAGCACATAATTCCCTGTTACATATTTATTTGGTAGTACTGAAATCTGTCATGAAAAGTCACGATGGAGAACAGTAAAAGCAAAAGCTCCTACACAAACATACCATAATCTTCACCAGCCTTGCTGTTAAAAACCAATTCTCTAAGGTAACTTATCATCTTGTTAGCACCTTCAGATTCACATTCCTGAGAATGGAATAAAAACTGATCAAATAACTACAACTCTCCAAGGGAATAAAACTTAGTGTCCCATTGAAGCAATTCCAAGACTTCAATCATACTTGAAGTAGAAACCGAGATTTAGACAATTATTATTCATATGTTAACTGTAGTGCTTACTTCATAGTCATATCTAGAAAAGAAATTTCTTCAATAGGTAGCCCAATGCTCCTTTACAACATCAGAGACAGAGACTAGTTTTTCCCCTGGTTTCTTGTCTCTGTTTCGAAATGCAATGATCGAAAGCCAAGCTAAAACAGCCCTGAAATTTAAAGATGGAATCATCAAACAAGGAAATCTAAAATTTATGACTGACGTTTAGATCTAAACGATCAATTAACTCATCAAGTAGTTCAAAGAAATGCCACTTGCTAGGTCCTCTACCTGTAGCAATTTTAGCCTTCTCACTCTTATACTTTTTCTTCACAGTATCAATTCAATTCTTACAATGAATATCAATCTTAGGATTCTTTGAATAGCAATCTCTACTATTCACAATATCAGCAACCTCTTTCCAATGCTTTTGCTTGAGATTCCCTCTACTCGGTTCCACATACCTTTTACCTCAAGCATCGATCAACACCACCGTAGCACCTTCACTCCAACAATCCTTTCTTCTACCTCCTCCACTACCATTCCTCGTTTGTTGCTGTTACGGGATTGGCAGGGCTAGGGTTAGGTTGTTCTTACTCGTTTGTTGTTTTAAAGGTGCCGTTGATGCCACCGTCACCATTATCAGACAGTTCAACCTAGGAGATGATTCTAGATATCTACTTTTTGGCTAAGGATGCAATTGGATCTCATCGTCTTCCTCCCATGGAATCTCATACTCAATAACATCGTCCATTGCAACATCAAATCTTGTGCTATCATAACCTGATCTCCCTATCGATCTATCTGATTTTCTATCACCATCAGACTTTGTAGAAGAGGTGCCTTGTTCACAATTGGAACCCCTATTACTCGGATCTGTCCACTAGTCAAATGGAACACAATGCCCTTCTTCAAAGTGCTTCGTGTTTGAATTTTCTATCAAACGGTCCATCATGCGGTTGTCATCAAGCTCTTTATCTCCATTTTTCCAACGATCTTTGCACAAAGAGGAATTGGTGTCTCTTTCCTTATCATACCACCGATCATGACTACTAGTTTTTATATCTAGCAAGAATAGCCTGAACACATCCTTTTTCTTCTGAATATCATGAACCTCCTCACTATTTCCTGATAACTTTACGATGTCTAAGCGATTGCCAAATGAAGGATTTGAGCTATGAAGGTTTCCCACAGTTGTTTTTGCTGGCTTAATATTTCTTGGCTTTGGCAGAAGCCACTGTGGTGAAAGCGGATAGGATTGCCACATCCCGGAGCATTTTTGGCCTTTCTTCCCCAAACAAAGGTATCTGTCTCTTTCCACTGATTGTTGGTTGAACCACTGATAGTTGTCTTTTTATCCCATTCAAAAGGTAGATCATGATCTGCACTTTTCTCAAGAGTAGTGTTGCCAGCATTTTCCACAGTTACAACCGTGAAGTCTAATTCTATAGCGAATAATGCTTCAACATTCCAACCATCTTCGCTATTCTCCTTAGAACTAAAAGTAATTGTATTACTTTCAACAGGCTTTTTCTTACTCCAACAATCTTTTTCCATGTGACCCATTTTCCTGCAGTTGTACATTCACCATCAAATTTTCTACTGCTACTACGATTCTTCCAAGCTTCCACTGGACGAAAGCCTCCCTTTCCTTGAGGAATTTTTCTTTTGTTGCCATCATTTTTATATCTATTTTCATTGTACCGCTTGAAAGTGTCTCTGCTTTTGCGGGTGTAGAGCACCTCTTCTTCACCTTTCAACGAGACTCTTCTCATTTTCTTAGCCATAGTTTCTTGACCGGCTAGCAAATTCTCAAACTCAACAAGAGATGGTTGTGTCGGCCATCCTTGTATAGCGGTAACAAACCCTCGATATTCAAGTCTTAAATCATGGATAATTATTCTCTTTATCCTAGTTTCTCCAATAGGAGCTTTCGGATCTAACTCTGAAATTTCGCGGCATAACGACTTTACCTTGTGAAAGTATTAGGAAATTGTCATGTCGTGTTGCGCCATCGATAGCAACTCGTTCTCCAAAAGTTGTAGTCTTGTATCATTCTTCTTTGAAAGGAGTGTAACAAGAGTGTCCCATGCTTCCTTCGATGTTTTGACATCCCGAATGTGCTCCAACATTTCTTCTTCAATTGTGGTCTTTAAAGCAAACATTTTCTTTACCTGCTTTGATTTTCCACTTCCACAAGATGTCGTTTGCATCTTCCGCTACTGGTTGTATAACTTTGTCACCACCAACAACCTCCTACAAGTCTTGACCTTGTAGGTAAGACTCCATACATGTTGCCCATGTGTTATAGTTTTTGTTGTTGAACTTCTTGATTCCTCCAACTACTTGAAGGTCACCCATTGTGCCGACAAAACTTCGACTATATTGAACAAGCTTAACTAAGAAACTTGTAGAGTACTAAACTCACAACTCAAGATAACTTCACTAAGAACGATCCTTGATCGTCCCACTTTGATTCCAATTGTTGAGTAAAATTTAGAATACATAATTCTAAATTTACTAATATTAGATCCAAACAAATAAACAAACTACTTATACCCACTATAACACCTTTCAAAGGCAACTCACAAATTGAAGAGAAATACAAACACTCAAAGAGAAAGTTTTCAACTCACACTCAAACTAAGAATACAAAGACTTATTTGTTTTTGATGGGATGATTAAACCAAATGCAAGGTAGGCTATTTATTTCATTTATTGGGTTGGTGTTGATTTTCAACAAACAACTCTTAAGGCCTAAACAAAGGAATCTTCATGACCCTTTTCCCTTAATAAAAACACTAAAGGTTTCCAATAACAAAAGAACAAGAACGAAGGAAAGTATAGATCGAGTTAATAGAAAATGAAGTGAATACAGAACATGTGGTACTCCTAAAATTAACATTTCTCATGCAGAAAGCAGATATATCCAACAAGGATGAAAACTTGAATGAGAAAGGCAGCAAACATGAATGAACAGATACTTACAGATAGGGTATTCCAATAGATTTTCTCAGTTATGGATTCTGGTGCAGGTTGACCGCTGCTGTAATTAAACTAGAAAGTGGAAAACTTATAAGTCACATTGTAACAACTGAAAACTTGCAAGTACTACATCCTTACAGGATAAGTAAATAAAGATTCTGTAGGATAACCCAAAACCTCCATTGTATTTTAAACGAATGCACAACTAGAAACTTTGCTGAACAATTATCATTAAAGTGAGCTTCAAATAAAACATATCATAGCAATACTAAACTAAAGACTAACAGAAACATACATGCAAGGAAGGAGAGACCAAAAAGGGAAGGGGAACAACTAATCATTTGACCAAAGAACTAACTATGGACAACTCCTAGGTCCATGGTCAGACTACAAAAACAACATAAATTGTGTGAACATATGAAAGTTACCTTAATACCCCAGTCATAATCAGGTCCACCAGGATTGCGGCTTGCACTCATTATAAATCCACCATTGGCCTATCAAAGTAAATTATTAATTAAGAGCATAAAATGCAAATAAATTATGTAACAAGATTTTACAGGATAAGAGGGTGATAAAAGCATGCCTTTCTCTTCCGGATCACTGCAGAAATAGCTGGTGTTGACAAAATACCCTACCTATTGGAAAGAAAAACTGCTCAAGAGATAGCTTTGCAACTTTGTATTACATCGTTATTTAAAACATCTTAAACTTCAAAGTCTTGGTAATTCTGTCACTCTTAAGTATGATATAATCCAATAATTGAGACCACGCAGGAAGTATCATGCCAGTAATTAATTAAAATAGAACCATGAAAAAAGTCCAATACATCAAATTTATAATGAAGAATTAGTTTGACTTTTAATCTAGATCAGGGAAAATAAATATATTCAGGGAGGGGAAAAAGTTTTCAGGGCCAATAATCCTGCTTCACTAAGCAAGATAACATGGCAAGTATTCACTGATAAGATTAAAATATAAGCAAAAGAAAGTATACGCGGAAATGCTTGGCATTACAACTGACATTGTGGAAAGAAAATAATAACCTGAACCTAGTAGGGAACATTCATTATATCATAGGTGTTAAAAATTGCTGGGAAATCAACTCTTCTAAAAGCTTAAGCTATTGGAAGAAGGACCAATAATACTTTTATACATCTTAAGCTAGTGAGAGAAGGACCGATACTACTTTTATACATTCTATCAATAGGAAACATGAATTCCCTATAGAAATTGAAGTGTTAGGATTCACTGACAACATGAATTCCCACCGAAAATTAAAAGGAGGTGTACGGAGCCTCATACATAATAAAGGAAAAACTTCCAATACTCCTTCTGCACATACTCACTCCCACACATAACACATTATGGTGTCCACTTGTTAAGTGTAGGTGGTGCCAACATCATAAATGCTATTCAATTATGAGACTTACTTGCCGACCAAAACTTTTCCAACATCGTTCCCTGCAGCAATTTTAATGATAATCTGCAATTTAAAATCCCACAAAAGATGTATCAAGATTCAGGATCATATGCAATGAGGATCTAAGACAGAAAGCAAACAGCATTAGCTTACAAGAAGCCGTAATTAAAAGTAAGAAACAACCTGTGAAGCTTCACGATTGAAATATCGACCATCACCACCTAAGACCAACAAACCATTTTTGCAATCTTCAGGCGGCAATGAATTAAACAACGCCTAGAGAAAACAAAACTATAAACTTAATTATGTCGAACATCAAAATAATCTAAAGATAATATCCAACATTGCCAAGTGAGTACGAGAAATGCTAACTTGGATCCAATTGCCCAGGTAATTTTTTTGCATAAATACTTTGACCTACAAAGCATATGAATTAAATTAAATACTCTTAGTATAAAAACCACCAAACTCATTTGATTCAGTGAAAAAATGTAAGCAAAAAGTTAATCATCCCTTAGAAATACTCAAACTCAACAAAGCCCAAATTCTCTTGTTGCTAATTTTTGGACCCTATTAATCTTATCTTCTATATCCTCAACATAAAAATCGAAATGAGGAAAAAAGAAAAGAATAAAGCAATAGAGAGAGAGAGAGAGAGAAGGCAACTTTCTTTCGGAGACCGCTGGTTCCAGTTTTCTGGCCTTCAATTGGGTTGGTCGGAATGGACATAATCTGGAAAACAAACAAACAAACCGAAGCAATGCCTCAAAGTTCCCAAATAAATCAAAATGCAGGGAGAATAATTATAAACAAACCTTGATGCCCTGAGGATCGGCAATGTTAGTAGGAGAAAAAGATTGGGAAGAAGAGGCTTTAATGGTGAAGGAGGGTGAGGCTCTGCGATGAAGTTAGGAAACTGCAAGAATTTGTGAAAAGAAAGATGAGGATGATGGCAATTTTGGTGGTTGCTTTGGATTGGGTTTGAAAGTAGAAGAGATAAGATTGTGTAACCTGAGAGACAAATCCATTGATGGGTTTCAAAAGTGAAAGACCGAAACACAGAGTAACTGGAAGAGAGGACTGAAGAAAGCGAGGGAAGATGGAAAATTGGAGAAAATCCTAAGAAACTAGTTGCTGAGATCAGTTTCGAGGTGTGAAAATTCTTGAAGGCCACAAGTTATATACATGTGGGCCCATAACCTGTTATCTTGTGCTTCTTCCCACCATATTTTATTGGGTTATGACACGAAAGAAGAGTAAGTAGTATTTCCAACGATTTTTTTTAATTCTATCTTACAAACGCAACATACGCTCGAAATTTATATTTATTTAATTCAATTTTGTCATAGAAAATGACATCTTTGGTCTGATCTAAAAAAAATGTATATATATATTATTTTAATTAATAATTATTTATTATATTAATTACGATTATAATAAGTTATAATATATAAAAATATTGAAATAAAAATGTCAATATTAAAATTCCAATGACTTCTAGATAAAAAAATTATTGAAAATTATAAAAAAAATTAATTTTATTTAATTAAATTTCATTTAATATTTAATAAATTTAAATAATTATAATTAAATTTAAATTTTATCTAATTAATTAACGATAAAAATAAAATGATATAAATTTTTTTCAAGAGTAAAACTATATATAATTCATATAAAATGAAGTTTTTATAATTATAAATTTTTAAAATATTATTTTTATTATTTTTTAATAATATTTCTTATTTAGCATAAAAAATATATATATTTAAATTTTTGTTTAGTTGATGATAAGATTTATATTTTTAATTTTAATTTATGAATTTAAATTACATAAAAAATATTTTTTTGATGAAAAAAATTAATGTGAAATGGATTTGGATATAAAGCAAAAATTTTGAGATTTATTTGTTATTAAACTTGATCTTTGAGATCATGAAAATCACATTGAACTCTTCCGTCTTATTTTCCTCTGTATTATGTATGTAATCTAGTGGCATCAAATGCATGATATATGTATGATATTCATAAATCATAGGGATAAATTGACTCTAGCGACCAGTTTAAATTAAGACTCTGTTCTGGCTGTGACCACTCCAATCCTGACTAAGTTGTTTGCGTTAATTTTGGTGTTGATTTTGAATCGAAGTGGAGTTTTTTGATTGAGTTGAGAACATTTGAGGACAACATTGGTAATTTAAACTGGGCAGGTGGCATAACTGCACGAGAACATATTTGACAGTTGAGAACAGATTTTGCTGACCTTGTTACGAATTATGAACCATTAATTTGAATTTATTATTTTTAGGGAAGAAAAAAGGAATTTGTTATTACGTCAATGCAAATTTAATTTTTCATGTTGAAGTTATTATAGAGCTAAGGCCTAATGCTTGTGCGTCATAGGTGCTTCTAAGTAGTATGGTAAGATTAAATGTTAATGACCAGGTATTATGGGTATGGTTTTTCAATTAAAAATAATTTTACAAAAAAATAAAATAATATGATATGAAAGTTATTAAATTTTTGAGTTAATTTAAAAAAAAATTAAATTTGAGCATATATTTGTTATTAAATTTTAAAAACTATTAATTCGATAATAGTTAAACAATATTTAGTTATTTTTTTTAAAACATTGTCTTATTAAAGATAGCAGCTATATTCAAAAATACTTTAACCAAACACATATTTCTTCTTTTCACCACTTTTTTTTTTTTTTTACAAAACAAAAAAAAAACTATTTTTAATTTCTTTTACCTAAACTCTCCGTTCATAGGAAGGTCTTTATAATTAAAGTTCAATTTTATTAATAAAACCATAAATTCCATCATTCATATTAAAATCGATCATTGCTGAAAACCTTAAATGTTTTCTAAGTAACATAATCTTTAAAATTATCAAAAGCAAGTTCAGTAAAATGGAGATCCATAAGCTCTAAGACTTCCCCAAAGAGCTTCATCATAATTAAATTTAAAATGTACTATGGTTTAAATTGTGAACAAGTATAAACTTCCATTTTGTTATAATTTTTTATGCTTCAAAAAAATGTCATCTTGTCCAAAATAGACTTCGATGAAAATATACCGTTTGATGAGGCAAATTAAAATAAGTAAGCTAACTACTGTTTGCTAAAAAAATAATAAAAAATAGAAGAATTTAATTCGTCAAAAGAACTTTCCTAAAAACTTTTATAAATTTTGTTTTGAAATTTTTGGTGCCAATAATCTTTTTTTATCCTAGCTATTAACTAGTATAAATGTCCAAGTACTAATTGTTTTTATATCAGTATGTAGTCTGATTTAAATATTTAACTTAAAATAGTAAAGGAAAAATATTATCATTATCAGCTATGAATTCAAGGAATTCTCGTTGAGTAACAATTATTCATTCCAAAACTAGAAAAACCAATTAATTTTTTTTAATATAAAATGCTTCAAAATAATCAAATTTAACAAAAAGAATTATTACAAATTAAAAAAAATGTTACATTGATTTATAATATATATTCTAAAATCCAAAACAATATATTATTGATAATCTTTGATAATAATAAATTATTTACATCTTTTTCATCCATGTTATTGATACTTAATATATATTTGAATCAATAATTGAGAGATTCGTACTCGTTTATATTATTATGATATGTATTCTCTTTTAATTAGAACCATTATTTTTTGAAAAACTGAACATATTAAAAATTGCAAACATAACTATCTTATCAGAAACTGAGTTACATAATTCTTATAGCCTTATAGAAATTAAAAAAAATGTTTTAATAATTTTATTTATTATCTTCATCAATTCATTTATATAATTTGAAAACAAAATACAATGCTAAAAAGTTGGAGTATGGTACAGTAGGTCAGTGCCTAAAATACTTCAATTACATGCTTTAAATTAGTGATGTTACTTATTATTAATGTAAAAATAAAATATCAATAATTAAAAATACATTAAAAAATAAAATAAAAATATGAACTTATTAATCATCTTTCTTTATAGATAGATAGTGGTAGGCCCTACAATCCAAAAAAATCCGGCCGAATTCAAAAAATTGAATTAGTTTTCATTCGAAAATAGAATTGAGTTTTAACGATTCAATCGAATTTGATTCGAAACAAAAATATTCAAATTCATGTAATTTAATCTAATATGATATATTTATTATATTATTTAAATTATATATATATATACAAACTAAGTATCTTGAAATTATTTAGGGTATCATTTCATATTAGATTAAATCATTTTATGGAGAAAAAAATTCATCTTTATATTCAAATCCAAATAATGTTTTAATTTTCAAATAAAAAGATTCTTTTGATTTTTTTTCAAAAATTTGATCAAAAAATTTATTTTTAATTATATATGATAATCGAAGAAAATTTGTTATTTTCTCAAAATTAATATTATCATCTCAATTCGTTTGTTTAATGATTTGAAAATTGAGTTATTTGATATTTGATAATATCTGATAATTTAAGAAAATTTGTTATTTTCTTAAAATTAATATTATCATCTCAGTTCATCTGTTTAATGATTTGAAAATAGAGTTTTTTGATATTTGATAATAAAAATTTATAAAATATGGACCTGATTAACCTAGAGGGGTGAATAGGTTATTCTTAATTTTTATCAAGTTTATAATTTAATAACCTAAACAAACCGGGCAGACATATAATCGTGTATAAAAATAAGTGCAGAAATAAAATAATAACACACGATATTTTTAGGTGGAAATAACCTAGATCACAACCATGACCTAAGAGGAAAACCACCGGTCCACCGGACCACCTAACTTTCCACTATAAAAATCAAATGTTCAAGTACAAACTCGGTCTTATGCTACCCTCCCTAAGATACTGCCCTAATGTACTTTACTTACGAGCCCTTGCTCTGTTTTCACAATTTCCAATATTAGCATGAGCGGTTTTCAGACCAACGTTCCAATAAGTTTCCCGCCAATCAGATACATTCCCGAAGTAACTGCAAAATAGTTAGCACAAAAATACAAGTGCCCGTGTGTGTTCTAGAACGGATTTAATAATGAATAATCCTAACTAGATGATTCAAAACATATGTCATTTAAATTAAATCAACTAGCAAATCCTAGACCAAAAAGATCAAATATAAGTTAAATAAAAATAGCTTCTTTAAAGATTAATAATCAAATCAAATAATTATGATATGATAAAAACAATTATTTGATCTAACAATTTAAGAACAAAAATAAAGAAGAAGCCATAAGAATATAATATCAAAATATCATAAAAATAATTAGGCTTATTAATAAATCAAATATAACCACCAATATTTGATAGATTAACTAAATAAAGAAGCCTAAAGAATTATGATCTTATATTTGTAAAACAAGTGAGAGAAATTAAAAAGATTAGAAGAATGCTCTTGTATGGTTGATTGAAACAATGAGCAATGAGTTTTATTTATAGGAAAAATTAAAACTCTTAATCCTATGTAATTGATAAATATCTTTTCTATTACAAATAGGATTAGTAATTCTCATTAATTAAGATAACTCTTATTTAAAATAGATTTTATGTTATCTTTTATAATAAAGATTTCAATTACAATTTAAAATATATATTATCTAATATCTTTTAGCATATCTTATTTTAGAGTATATATATCTTATCTAATATCTTTTAACATATCTTATTTTAGAGTATATATTATTTAATATCTTTTAGCATATCTTATTCCATATTTTAGCATTAAAAATAATTTTAGATTTATAAACATGTGCTATTAAATGCATAAATATAATCATATGTGTCAAGTTATCAAAGATATACCTGAAGTATAATTATCTGGAACTTGAGCATTTGTTTGGCTCTTCTTGATAGACTTGATAGCAGGCCTAAAAACAAATTTACAGATAAATATTTTGTCCAAGAAAATAGCCAACACTCATAGTCCTTACAGATAATATAGTTGTTTTTTTAATTATATTTTTTTACTAATTAAGTTATTTGTTGTCTAAATTGTTTTCTATATGATACACTTAGAATATGAATTTAACATACTCTATTAAATTCTTTATAAATGTTGTTTGAAATATCAAGATTATAAAAAAATTGATGTTTTATTTAGACATAAAATGAACAAAACTAGATTTATTTGGTATGGTTCAAAAGTTTCTTTGAAAAAATTACATACTTGATAGCAAGTATTTTTTATCTTATTTACTGAATAATGATGAGCATTCTAAAAATTATATATTTCAAGATAATATCATTTAAACATAATATAATATTTTCTTTTTAAAATATTTGTTTATTCTATCATTTTTATCTTCCTAATAATGGTAATCTAGTTTTAGGTTTCTATCTACAAAACTAAATTTCATTTAGTTAATGATCTTCATAAATATTTTTGTTTAAATAATTTCTAATAAAATTTGTAATTTTTTTTAAATATTATATTTCAAAATTATATATGATAATTTAGTTATCAGTTCAAATAATATAATTTTCTAGAACTAAATAAATATAAAATCGTTTAGTAATAAGTTTTATTACTAACAGTTATTTTTCAAAATATAATATAATTAATTTAATTTAATTTAAATTTTTTAAAACTTTTATGTATAAATTAATTATTTTTTTGAATATATATATGGTTTTAAATTTTTAAAAATGATATTATGAATTATTTCTTTTATTTGTTCAAAAATTACAACAACCTCGGATCAAATTACACATATATATTAGTGTCCCAATCTTCAAAAGTTTTATAAGAATTATAAATATGTACGGGTGAAAATTAAACATATAGATTGAATTATATAGATTTAATGATTATTACGAAAAAAAATGTTTTATAATATGGTTGTGTTTATTTTTCGCTTATTTATATTTTTAATTTTTTAATTTTCCTTCATGTTATTACTATTATTTAGAGAATAAAAAATAATATTTTAAAAGTTTTAAATTTTTCTTTGTTAAGATTTATATTTGTAACGGATCAGATTTAGACTTAATAATTTACAATTTATTTTAGAACGAATAGAATTTAAATTATTTTAAAATTGACAATTTTAATATTATGCTTGATTTTAATTGGAGTTTTAATGGTGATATAAATGGATAATAGATTTAGGATTATTTTAATAATTTTAATTTATATATGTTTTTATTTTTTTAAAATATATCTTTTAATTATTAAATATGTTATTTTTTAATGTTAAATATAAATATACATTATATTAAATAAAATAATACTATTCTTTTTATATTTAACTCATTATGTACTTTGTATTATATATTAATATATATGGGTTTTCTACCTTTTCATGGAAAATAAAAACAAATATATTTAAATTAATTAAATTATCAATTTTTATTATACTATTTATTTATATTGAATATCATATTATCAATTAATACAGAAAATAATATTGTTTCAATTATTTAAAATTGTTATTATTAATATTTTTTTAAGTTAATTTATTTTAAATTTAAATAGTTATCCCACTCATTCAAAAAAGTTTTAAAAATAAAACTATTATAGTATTACTGAAAACAGATTTGATTATTGAATTAAAATATCAGTTTTTCACGTATTATTTTGTTTCTGTTCTATCATCTTACAATTGCATTTTCCAAATTCTTAAATTTAATTGGTCATAAATTTTCATTCTATATCTCTTCCACGTCAATTTAGTATCAAAATTTAAAATTTTATTTTTTTGAATAAAATTATTATATTTCTATAATTTTTCCCATAAAAAATGAATGAAGATTATCAAGAAATCACAATCCTAAAAAATGTCGGTCAACACTTCGCTGGTATTAATGACATTCTCGACGGAATTGATAAAAGAACATTTGAATCTTTTGAGGATAAGGAGTATAAAGCATAGATAAGACATCTATAGAAAATGTATATAAAAATATTATATTTTTTAAAGGATGTATGAATTTTTTTAAAAAAAAAAAGAAAAAATGATAAAATTACTAATTTATCATTACTAATAATCAAGTATATTACATTTAATATTTTTAAAATTTTTTGTTTAAAAAAAACTGCTGACTTTAACTTATTATTGTAAAAGTATATATTAATACCAAAACTTTTAAGTGAGTTAATTTTCATAGCAGGAATTGTTGGAGATTGTTGTTATACAGCTCCTTAATTTAAGGAGCAAATTAAGGAGCAAAACATGGAGCAAAACATGGAGTAAAACATGGAGCAAAACATGGAACAAAACATGGAGTAAAACATGGAGCAAAACAAGGAGTAAAACATGGAGCTTAATTCAATGAGCAATTCAAGAAACCATTAATTTAAGGAGTAATTCAAGGAGTGAATTTTCCTATAAATAGATGTGTAATTGTAATGAATTAATCATCCAAAGTGTTCATTCCAATTGAGAGAAATGCTTAGAGAGCAAAGCTTTTGTGAGAGAAAATTGAGAGTAATTTTCTTGGGTGTAATTGGGTTGTGGGTTGTGAGTGTTGTAAACACCTTGTATAATTTCTCCTCTTTCAGTAAAAAGATCTGCAGCAGGTCCGGAGACGTAAGCAAGATTGGCCGAACTCCGTTATCAAATTTGTGTGTTATTTTCTATTCTTGCTTTCTCATAAGTTTGGTTTATCGGGAATTTGCGTTATTTCCCATCAACTGGTATCAGAGCTTTTGGTGGTGATTTCTGTCAATTTCTTGCAAGGTTACTATTCACGTGAATAGTGAATTACGTGAATAGTGAAATTCTGTTGACGATATTTGTTCGTTGATGGAGGTGTTCTAATACACGATGGTTTGCAGAAATAGTCAGAAACGATCCGAAGAAAGTCAGATTTGAGTGGGAGCAATGGCCGCAGATGAAGGAAGGGTGAAACTCGAGAAATTCGATGGCACAGATTTCGGATTTTGGAAAATGCAGATAGAGGATTATCTGTATCAAAGAAATCTATATCAACCTCTCTCAGGGAAGAAGCCAGAGGCTATGAAGGAAGAAGATTGAAATCTTCTAGACAGACAAGCCCTCGGAGTTATTCGATTGACGTTATCCCGTAATGTTGCTTTCAACATAGCAAAGGAAAAGACCACGACGGGTCTTATGGCAGCTCTCTCCAATATGTATGAGAAGCCATCAGCCTTAAACAAAGTGCACTTGATGAGGCGCTTGTTCAATTTGCGGATGACGGAAGGCGCATCGGTAGCTCAACATCTCAATGAACTCAACACAGTCACAACCCAGTTGAGTTCAGTGGAAATTGAATTCGATGAAGAAGTACGAGCATTGATACTTTTGTCTTCTACCGGAAAGTCGGAATGCTACTTGTCACTACCGTGAGTAGTTCATCGGGAAGCAATAAGTTGAAATTTGACGATGTTCGTGATTTGGTTCTCAGTGAAGAGATCCGACGTAGAGAGACAGGTGAATCATCAACCTCTTCAGTTTTGCATACAGAGTCAAGAGGAAGAAATTCAACCAAAGGAAATGGACGTGGTAGAACAGACTACCGAGGTAGATCAAAGGACAGGAGGTCCAAATCTAGGAATCCTAATAATTCCCATAGCTCGAAGACTATCGAGTGTTGGAATTGTGGAAGAACCGGGCACTATAAAAATCAGTGCAAGAGTGCATCGAAGGACAAACAAGTGAAGGCAGAGGCAAATGTTACTTCCACCTCAGGAGGAGATGATGCATTGATATGCTCTTTGGAGAGCAAGGAAGAATCTTGGGTGTTAGACTCTGGAGCATCGTTCCATGCTACTTCACAAAAAGAATTCTTCGAGAAATATGTCCCCGGAAATCTTGGAAAGGTATATCTTGGTGATGATCAACCATGTGCTATTATTGGCAAAGGTGTGGTGAAGATTAAGTTAAACGGGTCTGTTTGGGAGTGAAGGATGTCGCATATTCCCGACCTCGGAAGGAACTTAATCTCGGTGGGGCAGTTGGCCAGTGAAGGCTACACTACGATCTTCCATGGTGATGATTGGAAGATTTCAAAGGGTGCAATGACAGTTGCTCGAGGCAAGAAAAGTGGCACTCTTTACATGATAGCAGAAGCACGTTGTTCAATCACAATTGCAGCAGGCAATGAAACACCAAACCTGTGGCACCAGAGATTAGGCCACATGAGTGAGAAGGGAATGAAGATTATGCATTCAAAAGGAAAACTTCCAGGTCTACAGTCTGTAGAGATGGATATGTGCGAAGATTGCATACTAGGAAAGCAAAAGAGAGTCAGCTTTCAGACAAGTGGCAGACCCCCAAAGAAGGAAAGGCTAGAGCTTATTCACTCTGATGTTCGGGGACCAACAACCGTCTCATCCATTGGTGGGAAACAATACTTCGTGACTTTCATCGATGATCACTCTCGGAAGGTATGGGTTTACTTTCTAAAGCATAAGTCTGAAGTATTTGAGGCTTTCAGAAGATGGAAAGCTATGGTGGAAAATGAGACGGGTTTGAAGATCAAAAAGCTCAGATCCGATAATGGTGGTGAATATGAAGACACCAAATTCAAAAATTTCTGCTATGAGCACGAGATCAGAATGGAAAGAACTGTGCCAGGCACGCCTCAACACAATGGTGTAGCTGAGCGTATGAACCGAACGTTGACAGAAAGAGCCAGAAGCATTCGTATACAACAAGCGATTACGGGCGAAGCAATCAACACAAAGAAATTACTTGATCAACCGAGGCCCATCTGTTCCATTGGAGCATAGAATACCAGAGGAGGTATGGAGCGGAAAAGAGGTGAAACTATCACATCTAAAAGTTTTTGGCTATGTAGCATTTGTGCATATCAGTGATCAAGGCAGGAATAAGCTTGATCCCAAATCCAAGAAATGCACATTCATCGGCTATGGTGAGGATGAGTTTGGCTACCGCATTTGGGATGACGAAAAGAAGAAAGTTATCCGAAGCAGAGATGTGATTTTCAACGAAAGGGTGATGTATAAAGATATGCATAAAATAGATGCCAATGACTCAGAACAGAATGAGTCAGTATTTGCAGATGCAAATGATGTCCCAGATAGTTCGCAATGAACCAATTGTAACAAGTCCTCAACCAGAGGAACTTGTTGACAGAGCAAGACACGGCATTTTGACACATCACAACCTCTTACTCCACTCTGTATTGAGAAGGTCTTCTCGACCTCGTGTGCCTAACGGGAGATACATGAACTATATGTTCTTTGGTGATGGAGGGAGCCCGAATGTTATGATGAAGCTTGTCGGACTCGAGATTCTAGCAAGTGGGAGCTTGCTATGAAAGAAGAAATGAAATCTCTCATCTCCAACCGCATACGGAACTAGGTGAGTTACCTATGGGAAAGAAGGCACTTCACAACAAATGGGTGTACCGGGTGAAAGAGAGTACGATGGTTCCAAGAGATACAAAGCACGCCTAGTTGTTAAAGGGTTTCAACGGAAGGAAGGAGTTGACTACACCGACATTTTCGCTCCCGTTGTGAAGCTCAATACTATCAGATCAGTGTTGAGTATTGTAGCCATTGAAGACCTTCATCTGGAACAGTTGAATGTGAAGACTGCATTCCTTCATGGAGATTTAGATGAAGAGATATACATGTACCACCAGAAGGTTTCTCGAAAGAGGAAGAAGAATATGGTGTGCGAGACTTAAGAAGAGTTTGTATGGCCTAAAACAAGCCCCGAGACAATGGTACAGAAAGTTTGATGACTTTATGCACAAGGAAAGTTTCCGAAGTGCAATGCGACCATTGTTGCTACTTCAAGAGATATAGGTCCGGTTATATCATTTTACTACTTTATGTTGATGATATGTTAGTAGCGAGGTTCAGATATGGATGATATTAAAAGGTTGAAGCAAAGAATTGTCAAAGGAGTTTGACATGAAAGACTTGGGTCCAAAGAAAGAAGATTCTTGAAATGCAAATCACAAGAAATAAGAAGAAAAGATCCTTGCAGTTATCTCAGGCAGAGTACATCAATCGTGTTTTGCAGAGATTCAACATGGGCGATGCTAAGCCAGTTAGCACACCCTTGGCCAGTCATTTTCGCCTATCCAAGGATCAGTCACCTCAGACAGAGGAAGAGAGAGAATTCATGGCTAAGGTTCCTTATGCCTCAGCCATTGGAAGTTTGATGTACGCAATGGTGCATGCGAGACCGGACATTGGCCACGCGGTGGGAGTTGTTAGCGGTTTATGTCAAATCTAGGAAAAACTCATTGGGAAGCGATCAGTGGATTTTGAGGTATCTGGGAGGCACCACGAGAAAAGTGCTTGTACTTTAGTAAAGGAGAAGTAAAAATAGAAGGGTACGTAGATGCAGTCTTTGGAGGTGAAGTTGAGCACGGAAGAAGCACCACCGGTTATATATTCTTGTTGGAACTACAACATTGTTAGTTGGATGTCACAAATACAGAAAATTGCCACTCTATCCACTACAGGTGAGTATGTAGCAAGAATCGAAGCTAGTAAAGAGATGATATGGCTTCAAGGTTTGTTAATTGACCTGAGATTCAAACAGGAGAAGAATGTTCTGCATAGTGATAGCCAAAGTGCAATACACTTGGCAAAGAATTCAGCATTTCATTCTAGAACCAAGCATATTGGACTTCGTTATCACTTCATCAGATCTCTATTGGAAGATGATGTGTTAATATTGGAGAAGATTCAAGGAAGCAAAAATCCAGCAGATATGTTAACAAAGGTGGTGACTATTGACAAACTGAAGTTGTGCTCAACTTCAGTTGGTCTGCTAGAGTAACAAAGACTAGAAAAGCTGCTGCATTGATCGAGGTGTGAAGACAGATTAAAATCAGTCTTCAAGTGGGAGAATGTTGGAGATTGTTGTTATACAGCTCCTTAATTTAAGGAGCAAATTAAGGAGCAAAACATGGAGCAAAACATGGAACAAAACATGGAGTAAAACATGGAGCAAAACAAGGAGTAAAACATGGAGCTTAATTCAAGTAGCAATTCAAGGAACCATTAATTTAAGGAGTAATTCAAGGAGTGAATTTTCCTATAAATAGATGTGTAATTGTAATGAATTAATCATCCAAAGTGTTCATTCCAATTGAGAGAAAAGCTTAGAGAGCAAAGCTTTTGTGAGAGAAAATTGAGAGTAATTTTCTTGGGTGTAATTGGGTTGTGGGTTGTGGGTTGTGAGTGTTGTAAACACCTTGTGTAATTTCTCCTCTTTTAGTAAAAAGATCTGCAGCAGGTCCGAAGACGTAAGCAAGATTGGCCGAACTCCGTTATCAAATTTGTGTGTTATTTTCTATTCTTGCTTTCTCATAAGTTTGGTTTATCAAGAATTTGCGTTATTTCCCAACAGGAATTTCTTCAGATGACTATTGCCAGCCGGATTTAATATAGAATCCATGAGTTTAAAAAATGCAGCTATATTATTTCAGACATCTCTCAAATAAGCTCAAGTGCCCAAATGATGGTCTTGCTAGTTTATTTTGTTCGCTATCTCCTCATCAAAAATATCAAATATAAAATTCCCTCATATTTAAAGTTCCTCTTATCGTTTATGACTCCCTTACTCGTAGAGTATTTTTCAATTGGAGAGAATTAATAGAAAATAATAATAAAGACATTTAAATTAATTAAATCATTTAGAATATTATCTAATTTATTTTATATTTAAATATTTATAGTTTGATTATGAATTATCTCATATAGTTAGAAAAGTTGTCAAAATAAGATCACCATCGTTAGGAGATTTAAATTATAAACTAAATATCAATTTTTTACTAAATTTCTTATTCTTCCTATCCTTAAAACTGAATTCTTCTCAAAATTTTTCTTTAATTTACCTCTGTTGTACAATAACGATCTTCTTTACATGAATAAAAATCTTATATACAACATATTATATACTCTTATTAATATCGATCTTTAATTTTATTCCCACTTTTAATCCATTTTTTTCTTTTATAAAAATAAAAAACTAAGATAATTTTATCTTATCATATGCAAGATTATCTACTTCATGAGGAGAGAATCTGATCGATAAAGTATATCACGTACCGGATGGATTTTTCGTGGACATATATAATCTATCAATAATATAAAGTGGGGAAGAAATAATATCATATAAATTTTTGCATTAAAATTATAAAAATTAATCCTTATTTTTCAAATAATTCTACCACATGATAATAAGGATAATTTAACAAAATAAATATAAATTTATATGAACTAAGCAATTTTTCAATAAAGAGTTTATAGGAGAGAGTTAGGAGCTCTTCGTAAGTTTTCTACATACGTGAAAAATAAAAATATGATAAAATTAATAATTTTATATGCTAGAAAAGAAATATAAATTTAAATATCGAAAAATAAAACCCTAAACTTTAATAGTTATACAAGAATTGTACGAGTGATCCTCCGAGAATTTCGCCCGTTATAAAGAGGCCAACTTGAGTAAGCACAGTTACGTTTTATTTAACTTAATAGGGAGTAGCATCACATATGGGGTTAAATCAATAACTCTTAATCTAGCTACAAGTCATGTTTCTTCCTACATATGTTAGTTATAAATATGCAATTACTTTTTTTTTTATCATAATCACGTGACAATGATAACAATAGGTATTACCATCACATATGTTATATTTCTTATTTATATTATATGCTCAATTACAAATTAGTAGTGGCCAGCTATTTTAATTTATAAGAGTAAGGCAGGTTTTATGATATATATATATATATATATATATATATTACATAATTGCACCATAATTATATGATTATTTTAGATAAGTTATTTTTAACTTGGACACTTACATAGCACTTATAATACTTTTATTCTGAAAAATTAGCATTATAATTCCTTAAACTTATTAAAAAGAAATACTTTAGTGCCAATTTTCAAAAATAAAGGAACTCATTTTTACATTTCAGTGATTAAGTTGCATAAATACTTACTAAATAATAAGAAGTTGAAAATAATATGTCCAATTTGAAAATAATTACTTAAAAAAAAAAAAGTTAAGACCTCTAATGCGTCGCACTCGTTGCAGATGATCAGCATCAGCAGCGAATTTCTGGAAGTCCGATGAATAATTCGGTCACTACTTCTGAACTTGTAGAACTGCAGTACCTTACAGCTTCCTTCTCTTGAACCCATCTCGATGGTTGTTCATGCTGTTAAATTTCACACATGGCCTCAATATTATGATTAATTCCTGACTCCTATTCAAATATTACTACCAAATATATTTTACCGCAATAATAATTATTTCTTTATAAAAATCCCTGTGTGTTGTTGGGATAGCGGCAGCTCAAAACACAACAACATCCGTTCAAGGCCTTCACCTAAATTAATTATAAACGCAGACACACAGGGATATTTAACTTGATCTAAACTTACCAACAGGCCATACGTGTATTATTAAGACATACAACATTTAAAAAATTTGTGAAGGGTCTTTCAACTTTTATCAAAGGAGCACAAACGTCCAGTACCTAATTTTCAAATAAAGAAATCAATAGGGTATATATGAAAGTATTGTTGGCCTTTTATCTTAAAGAAATCAATCGGGTATGAAAGTATTGTATGGTTTAAATCACAATCACCTCACTTAGTGAATTTTAAATATCAGGCATGCATATAACCTAGATTTGTGGGATAATAAACATAAAATTAATATTGACTCTTCTAACAATGTTAAGCTATTGAGAGAGTTTGTAAGTAATAACACATTTTAACACAATCTCAAATTATTTACTAATAAAGTGCATGTTATGACCACGAATTAAAATAATCACATCAATAGTTGCATTTACATTAAATTTGTTCATATATATATATATATTTGTCATAGAATGCTTTGGTATCATACAAAGTAGTGTAAGGATTATCAAACGTGAATATGCAAAGAGGAAATCGAATATATACCTTTTCGCATAGTTGTGCATTCTCTTGTAAAAGGAGCTTTTGCTGACAAATTTAAGGAAAACAGACGTATTAAAATTTCTAAAAACAATTGACTAATATACGTAACATAAATGAAAAAAGTATGCATCGAACTTAATACCTGTGCCTCTAATTGTTCTATCTGCTTCGTCATTAACTGTGTCTGTAAATTGTTAATGGGAAATATTTTAGCTTTCATTTTCTTCACCTTCAAAATTAATGATGTGTTTATACACTACATGAATACACACACACACAAATATATATATGTGTGTGTATTTCTGTTATAAAAGAGCAAGTTAGGTAGTAAAAGTCGTAAATACTTTTACTTAGAAGATAATTATGTCCATTAAAACATTACATGTCATTTTGTAATTGGTATAATTATTTTATATTTTAATTGCATACACATTAATTTATTTTTTAATCTTTATCCTACATATTTAACAAGAACTTTCATCGCCACTATTAAATGATTTTCGTTTCTCTTAACAAGTGCTCGTCAAATGCATATGTAATATTATTATTTTATTTATTATTAAAATATTTATTATGATGGTTATTTTTACTCTAAAAAATCATTCCAATGTCATTTAATTATATTGGTTCTTACTTCTTAATTTTCCAATTAACAATGAATTTTGAAATTAATTATTTTCGCAAAAGTCAAAATTATAACATATGGCTTATTTAAAATCAATAAGTAACGGTTTAATAACATCAATTATAACATATTGTATTTAATAACTTGTCCCACTTTTTTATGAATTCTATTTGGACCATGAGTCTTGCATTCTAGTTATTTCTATTTAATATGTGATCATCTCTTTTAGTGTCTTGCTAAAAAAAAGCTTAGGATGGTAGTATAATTCTATAACATACATAATGTATTCATATTTTCGTTTAGAAAAATAAATTATGATTATGTTAATCATTATCTTGCAATTTTACATAATGTTAATTTAATTAACTGACCATTTAGAAAAAAATAAGTGAAATTTTAATAGGTTTAATTTTTTTAATAAAAAAGACTTAAATTATTGTGAATCAATAGTGTAGTTATTTAAAAAAAATTTAATTAACACTTTTATCTTCAAAAAGTTTCTAATAAAAGTAATTTTATTATTATTATTTTAGGTTAAAAAAAGTGAATTAAAATCAATGAAAAGTCAATACAAAAAATGCGTAAAAGAAATAAATGATAAAAAATGAAACGTCATCAGTTTCGTTATTTGGTAGAATTGTTATTAGAGATATATAAACACACATAACATTTTATTCATTTTGTGGTTAAAGCATTTATGAGATTATGAATTCCCATTTATATGATTCATTGTAGTTAAATAGCTACATGATATTGCTTTAGATTGTGTGCAATTTTGTTTCTAGATATTTTCATGTATATTGTTTTTAATTTTCCATTACTAATATTTTTGGAATTTTTTATATATTTTTATAAATTTCTCATATATATTACTTACACTTCAAAGAAAAGAATGAACAGATTGACGACTATGTGATTTAGGAAGGCATTTTGGAACAAACATCAACACAATATCTTTCACAGTTTCTAAGAAGTTGGAACTCAAGCAAAACCAACTTTAGTTACTCTCTTGATGACTAAACTTTGAAGAGACCAAAAGAGGTGATTAAATATGTGCTTACAAAGGTACACAAATTTATTTTCTCTGTTGATTTTATTGTGTCAAATATGGAGTAAGAATGAACAATTCATATGAAATAAAATAATACGATAATCAACTAATAAAATTATATTCTTTAAATTGTAAATTCATTCAGCAAATTTTATGTATTATTATTTCTCTTTTTATGTTTTGCTTTAATTTTATTTTATTTCCCAACAACAAGATAATTTTGTTTTTTTAAGTTTTAAGTCTTTAATTTTTATGTGTTATATAGTATGCATCATTTTTCCCCTATCATCTTAAAAAAAATTCATTTATAACATTATATTTATATTTATGCACATCTTATTTGGGATATACTCAAATGAGGATCATGCTTTCACCATGATCAATTCAAAATTGATGAATGATTTTTCTAATTAATTTATAAGAATGATGCAAATTTCTTTACTTGTTATTAACTGTGAGTAAACAATATTAATTTATTTACCTATTTGTATGTCTTTAGAATACTTTGATTCACAATATTCTTATAATTTTAACATTAATTAAAATATCTAACAAATACATGTGCAATGCCGTAATTATTGCTAATGTGTGTGTATATTTATAAATTTTTATAAACAATGTAATTAAACTAAATTCTGGTACATATTTAATATGACAAGCACCTTATGCGAAAACCAGTAACAAAATAGTCATTTAATTAAATTAAGCTTGTTAAATTCCATTTTAAGGTTTAAAGTTAAGTTTTAAATTTATAAGTTAGTTTCCATTTTTTTAATTTTTTAAACATTTATGTTGAAAAAATTATAGAGTAACTACTTCTAATAGTATAGAATATCCTTCATATGATTACAATAATGTAGAAATGTTGCTAATACATAGTTGCATACCTTTTTAGCTCTTATGTTGCTTAAGCTTTGCACAAGCTGATTATCTATATCTTGAATCTCTTTAAGAGAACAAGAATCTAAGTCATGCCCTAAAAGCCTCCTGCAACATATACAAAACTCAAAGTCAAAAAGCTAGAAAAGAAACATATATATAAGAGAAAAACTAAAGAAGTATCAAATTATAAAAGGCTTACCCTTGAGTAGCTTCAAGGAACTCAATCTTCTTCGCCATATGTGCAGATTCATGCTTCAGTTGCTGCATGCAGGTTAATTTTCATATGGTTAAAATAATTCTTGGTCTATTCCAATAACTTAAACATAAAAATATTGTTAACTATCCCTAAATAGCTTAAGTTTTTTGGAGAGTTAGTGATCAAACACATTCTAACATTGTGTCAAACTAGAATATCTTGTGTTCAAATCCCTGCACTTTTATTTGTTGAATTTCAAGTGTTGGCCGGTCTACGATGAATATAGAGTCCATATTTAAGGAAATTGTCACATGTATAAAAGTATTAGTTGACAAACACACTCTAAGAATTACCAAGCCTACAAGGATTTGGCAAAAGAAAAAAACACAGACTAGTGAGTAGTTACATTCACTTTGACAGGAAAACAACAAGCACATGCACTTGGTCATGACGTTCAAACCAATAGACCAATAGGTTGGTGATGAGGGAGGAGTGTGTTGTAACAAAGTGAACCCAAAAATAGTGAGCTTAAATATTGGAAACAAGTGATTTGATCTAAAGCCTCCAGTGTTCCCTCAAGATCATCTGATTTCCTTCATTTCTATTTTTATTTTAAACTCCATGCATAAACAAGCTATACACCACCAACACACCAAAAAAAAGGATCGAACCAGTAAGATTTTGACCAATATGTTGTCCTTGCAATCTCACAGAGATGGGAAACACAATTTAAAAGATGGAATTTCTAAATTCTAACCTCTGCGTATTGTTGAACTTCAGTGTTGTTGCTTTGCCCCTTTTTTGTATATTTATAGTATCGTTCTATTGTCTCTTTCATGCTGCAACATCCGCATATAAAACAAGAAATATTGACAATCAATATGAGTAAAGAGAGACAGAAGAATCTTATGGATGAACAGAGAGAAAGAGAGGTGAGTCAAAAATGAATAAAGTCGTGTATACAAGTGTGTATTTATAAAATATCTAACATCAGGTCTCAGAGGTTGTTATAGTAACAAACCTCTCTAAACCTCTCTAACAACTAACACACACTCATACTCTAACCAATAGTCAAAATTTTATGCTGAATTCTAATAAAAAGAGACAGTAATTTGCAAACAAAGAAACTATGTACTAACACAACATATGAGTGTTGTAAAGATGCATGTTTCTTATCCAATTAATTTCTCTTTATTTTTCTCTTCACTTTATCTCCTTGTTATATAATTAGCTTTTTACTATTATTTGCTAGCTAATACCCTCTTCGGTACTGTTACCCATGTTTTTGCTTACTCTCCTTGACTAGCTTATTGCCTTTGTCTTAATTTGTTTATATATTCACGATCTTTTTCTATACAAGCTCTCTCCTTTACAATATGGTATTTTCCTTCTCTTTTATACCAACATATACTCTTCTAGGCCTAGCTTATTACTTTTCTTCTATCTCCTTCATTAATTACCCATGTGTGATGTGTCTCTTCCACCCTTTCCGTTTTAATCCCTTTCCCTACCTTAGAGCTCATGTCAAATTCCTGCTTTATTTTGGCTTAATTACTTTGATAAAATTGCAAATTACCATTGTCAAACTCATGATTTTAAAATTTTATTTTGAGGACCGAGACTCACCTTAATAAGACTTATCTATCCAACGAGTTAAGATTTAACCTCAAATGATTTACTTGAGGCTTACCCCTTTTTCGATTGAAGCTTACGCAATTAGCAAGTGCGTAACAAGGCTATTGAGATTATATCTCTAAAACTTTATATATTTCTAAGATTGTCTTCTCAAGTGTAGGTTGAGAATCTATCAATTCGTATTACTAGCTTAAAAACTAGTTTTAGAGGTCAATTTTATCCATCAATTTCCATCATCTTTTTTAGTATCTTTGAGTTTAATCGTCAAACCTCTTATTCATATTTTTTGTGATAAAAAAATAGGTATTTTTTTTCGACTAATATTCATAAAATCAATGAATTATTCTCGTGATTAATTCAATGTAAATTATAAAAATATTGTTATATTTATTATTTTAAGAATGATATTTACTAATAATTATATTAAACTTATAACTAACATATTGAGAGAAAGTTGTCTCAAACTCTTTAGAATGAGGCTTATACCTCGCCTCACTCAAGAAAAATGCCTCAAGGCATAAAATTGTATTTTAAAACCTTGGTCGTATTAAATAGACCTAACCAAATAATTATAGGGTTAATGTGTTAAATTGGTTAAAAATACAACACTAATAACTTAATTGATTAAAGTTACAAAATTAAATAAACCCAAAATCCATTTATTAGTATAAAATTGAAAAAATATGGACAATAAATTGAAGCGACACACATAGTAAAAACATAAAAAAGACTACTTGGTAGTAAACTTGTATTATTTCATTTTATTTTATTTTTCCCTAAGAAAAATAGTTAGATATAGCTAGTTTTATAGATTTCGATGTTACATCCAAATTAAGTTCCATTTAGTATGACATACTAAAACAACATTTCATATTATATATATATCATGTTTTGTAAATTCTAGGAGAGATAGGGCATGAGGTGAGATATTATGAGAAAATATTTGACGTATGATTATTACTAATTAAAGCTCCTTAATTCACAGCTAAGCCATCAACTTCCTGCATGCTCATGAGACTGAGTAAGAATATATATTTATTAGGAAACATTTTGTTGAACTAGAAAAGATAGAAATTAACTAGCATAATGGTGCTATTTGTATTGTTAGAAATTTAAACATTTTTCTAAATTCCTTTAGCAAAATCTTCATGGAAATTCCAAACTATTCCCAAAACAAGACGTTAAGTATATGATATAAAACAAGAACAAAACATTGTACAGATTCTCATTCAATGCAATAAAACCCATACCTTATTTTTACAACTTACAAGTTTCAACACAGTTAATATTAATTTCCTGACCAAGAAAAGAAACGCACAGGAAAAAATATTTTATTTTTTCCTAAATCCAAAAGAATCACAATAAAATTTTTGATTACTTGTTCCGAAGCAGAAAATAAAACATTAAAATTAAAAAAGATTCCAAAATTATTTAAGGAAAAAAAGAAGAAGAAAAACTTACTCATTACTAGAGAACTCGTACGGCCTTCCTTTCTGAGAGAAGACGATGACGGCAACTTGTGCATCACAAAGAACTGAGAGCTCGTAAGCTTTCTTCAACAATCCATTTCTTCGCTTTGAAAATGTAACTTGTCGGTTTGCTTCATTTTCAATTCTTTTCATCTGAACCTTTCCTCTTACCATCTCCTATAATTTATATTATCAAAAACATCGAAAAATTCATGTTTATCCTAATTAACCCTAAACTGTTTCAGTTGATATCAACATGTAATAAAGATTTACCGAAAAATTGGGTGAAAACTTGTAGCTTCGCTAATTAATTAACTAACTCAGTAACTATATAGCGTTATTGAGCTATATAATATATATATATATGATATCTCAGATGAACTAACAGAACCCTATAAAGATTAGAAGAAATCTTGTGATGCTGAAATTTAAAGGTCAAAACTTTGGCAAGCAGAAAAGTAACAACCCAAGATCTCAATGACAACAATGATCTTCAATATAAAAAAAGTAATTATAAATAGATAAAACAATTGCCTTAAAATCACTGATCACTCTACGAAGAAAAAGATAGGAAATTTGCCTTAAAAATCAGGGGAAGATTTTAACTTGATTGGATTGCTTTTGAAGAGGTAGAATCACTCTATGTATGAAATGTCAAAAGGATGGAGAAAAGGGGGAGAAATGGCAGAAACCCTAGAGAGAGAGATTAATAAGAGCAAGGAATACAAAAAATAATTTGTATTACTGTGGGGGATGCATTCAAGGAATCTTTATTCTCAGACCACAAAAAAAAAACAGATTTTATTTCCTTATTCATCTATACCTCACTTCTTTTATTCTCTTTTGCCTTCTCTTTCAAGGTCTTATCCCACCCAAAAGAGAAAGTTGAATAATGAAAAGAAGGGGAAAAAGAAAAAAAAAAGAATAGAGAAAGATAACCAACATAAATGTTGAAAGTAACTAAATAAAGAAATAAATAAAAATGGTGGGGGTACATAGTTAACGGGCTCCTTAATCTTGTTTCGGTAAAATTAAGGAGATTATTTGAACTGTAACTAGAATGAAATCATTTTTTTAGTTTTTGCTCATTTTAAATAAGTCATAATTTAACTTAATTAATTTAAATTTATATTACAACTCAATTCATTTTAAATATATTAGGTTAAATATTATATTTTTAAAATATAAAATAAAAAATACTTATAATTTTATTTAAAAATATAAATATAAATATTTATATTATTATATTTTTAAGTTCTTTTATTAATAATATTATAATAATTATATTTTTAGATAAATTTATAAACTGTTTATTTATACTCATTAGACTAATGAGTTGAAATTTTTTAATTTATCAACTCAATGAATCAAACCTAAATAATTCGAAATAATTGAGAGTCTAATTTAATACATGTAAATGAAAGGAAATATGATCCAAGAGGATGATAATATAAAGTGAGGTAAACTTTAAACCAGAAGATTTAGTTAATTACGTTATAAAAAGCATCATTTAATATTTTATATTTTATAAAATGTATTAAAAATGATAAATTTTAATAATTTTTGAGAAAATATTATATCAAAAACTTATTTTTATCCTCTCTTTATTTAATAATAAAATAAATTAATAAAAATATTACTATTTTATTTAAAATATAATAAAAAAAATTTATCATCTTTTAATGTTTTTTACAAAAATAAATAATTAAATAATATTTTTTAAAGGATTGAATCCTAAGAGATCTACATAATATTTTTTTTATAATATAATACAAATTCTTGTTAGAAACATTTTATATTCACATTAGTTATTATATAATATACGTTTTAATAACTTTAAAATTTATAAAGTTATTATTTAAAAAAATATAACATTTTATAACTTGAGTTTATATATTTTTTAATTTTGTATTTTCCGATGATTCATTTATAATTTTTAAAAAGGTAACTCGGTAAAAATAGAATAAACTCCAAAAATTCAACATCATCGTACAATGATGTAAGTGACCACCCAATGAAACGATATATTTAGTTGTCAGCACTGAGAAGTACCTTTCGTCACTTCCTCCGAAGGCGCCTTGAAAACAAACCACATCACGTGGTTAGCCTTATGTGGAGGGTTAGAATACTTTTATTAAAATGAAAAAAAATCTAAGAAATAAAAAGAAATCAATTACAAATACTCTGGTGTGTAATTAAAGTTTAAAAATTGGTATATTTTTACTTGTGTCTTTCAAATAGATCTAATTTAATATTTTATTTATCAATTTATTTTAATATTAGAAAGTTATAAATAGTGACATTATTTAACTAATGGCATCTTTTTCGCTAAATTTATTTCTTCTCCTTTTATTTTTTATTTTTTTTAATTCTTTCATTTAAATTTTTTATTTTTATTTTTATTATCCTTATCATTTTTTATAATTATTTTTAAAACAAATTCAAAATGCACTGGTTATTATTTATATTATCATCGAATACGTAACATAATTATATTGTTAATTGCAAAATAATTCAAGATAATAGATAATTTTTGAATTTTTATATTTTTAAATCCAAACATAACATAATTTTTTAAATAGTATTATTTATGCTTATTTTGTATAAAAATTATCATTTTAAAGAAATTATAAAGAAATATCTTTCATTAAATATGATAATTATAATGATTTAATTTAGTATAAAAATTAATATTTTTTATAACAATTATGTAAGTTAGTGGTTATCCATTAAAACATCAATGATAATAAAAAGTATTAAATTAAGTAGTCATTATTTATAATAAATTAAAATTTAATTAAAATAAAAATTAATAATCAATAAAATATATCAATAATACTGATAAATTAAAATGAGAAGGAACTTAATTAAATAAGAAAAAAAGGAGGGGATGAAAGAAAAACTAAAAATTAGAATGAAAAAACTAGGGAAAGAAAAAAAAAGAAAAAAATTTAAATAAAAGAATTGGGGAAGAAAAATTTAATAATATAATTTTTTTTAATTAAATGAAATTATTATTTATAATTTTATAATGTTATAATCAATTGATTAATTAAGATATTAAATTAAAATCATATAAAAATAAGAATGAAATTAAACTTGGATACCCTCGATACCCAAATACTACATCTAAGATTTTTTATGCAGTGAGAGCTTCTGCCTTTCATTTATTTATCTGTTTATTCACGGGATAAAATTAGTTACAATGATTTATTATATTATTATATTTTAACTATTAATATTAGGTCGAGTAATTTTTTTATTTTCATATATTATAAATCTAAATTATTAAAATATAATGATCTAATAAGTTCTCTTCTTTATTTAATATTTAATATTATTATTGTCAGATAAAAGATACAAATAATAGAGCAATTTTTAAATTTTATTTAACAATATCTCACATTCAAATTTTATAATGTTACTTTGCAATAACATCATTATTTTTTCGTTTTGAGCTTTTTTTAAGTTTTTCTCAGTTAATTTATCTAGGGTTTAGTTGTCATTTATTTCTGAAATATAAATTATTATTTTTCGCTGTTAAACTCCGAAATATAAATTCGAGTCAGGAGAAGGTTTGGTGGTTGGACTATTCTCTTTTATTCCCCATTATATCCATATGTAGAATTTATTGAGCTTCATTTTTTCCCCAAATTTGGCTGGAAGTTGGAGTTGATGTGTATACCTTTTTTTCCCTTTCTTTCTCTTTTACCATAATTAAGTTTGTGTTTATTTATGTTGTTTTTTTACTAAAGGAGTTATCACAAATATTTTAAAATTTTATAATTTGATTATAAATATTTTAAAATTTTATATATTATTATTGATGTAATTAATTTATTAATAATATTACTATTTAACTTAATTTTTATCTTTAGTTAATAATATTTTCAACTTTTATAACTTAATTATAAATATCTCTAATTTTATAGATATTATAACTAATATATTTACTTTATTCATGGCATTACTATTTATTATTAATTTTTCAATTTTTTAGCATTCGTAAAAACTTTTAGTTTGAATTAACATCTAATACAAATTTAAAAAATTATGATCCCTATTTACTTTTTTAAGTTGGGATGTTGGTCGATTTAATGAATTTTTTTTTTGTTGTTGCTAAAACTCTTATAAATTAGATAATTCTAACATCAAACATAATGCATATTATCTTTTATTGAAAAAGGAAAATAAAAAAACCATTACATCATTTTGCAAATAGAGTTTAACAAAAAAAAAAGTGATTGAATTGGACATGGATAAAATTAAAAAGAACATAAATAATTTTTATTTAAATTTTTTATAATAAGTTAATATTTATCCATTAGATAAAACTAATTATCTTAAATAAATTAGATTATTAATTTAGTATTGATTAGTTAATAAGTTTAACCATAACATTATTCCAATCAAAAATAAAAACAAGAAATAAAAAATTATATTTTTTATAAAAATTTAACATTTAATCAATAACATAAATTAGTACCAATCTTTTAAATACGAATTCTCGACGATGTTATCCTCTTGTTTTTATGACATGATTCCTCGCATTCTTTACAAAAACATATAGTCAACACATATTAGTTATTGGTTAACATGAATTCAATTCATGACATTGGGATGGTTTTTGTAACTTACATAGTTTAAGATTTCAATTATCATTTGGAGGACATATGAACTAGTAAGTTTTACCGAAGAGGATAATATGATTTTTGCATTTGGGAGAGCTTCGTACAATATGAATTAACTAGAAGATCACGCTATTAATTTTTAAAACCATAGATTTAATTACGATTTTATCATTAAATAACATATATAATATAACAATTTTAATATTATATGTATTTATTATATTTTGAAAATGTTGAGAGTACTTCTAACAAAAGATAAAAATTTTAAAAAATTTATAATAATTTTTTATATTAGATCTAATTTAAAGGTATTAATATTATAAGTATTTGTAGCATTTTAAAAACTTTGTGTCTATGATAAATTATATATATAATAATAATAATAATAATTTCCTTTTTATGAAGTTAACTTGTTGGTTGCTTTAGTGAGTATTCAACTTAATTTTATGATTTTAAAAATTTAAATTTTTTTAAGAGATCAAAGATAGACTTGAGTTTTTATTAAATTAGATAATATTTAAGAAAAATAATTTATATCGTAGTTTTATTGATCGAATTGAATTCGAATAGAAAAACTCAAATCAAATTAAATTTAGACCAAATTTCATGCCATCTCAAATCGCTGGAAAGCATTTGAGTTGGGTTTTTAGCCATCCTATTAACTTAAAATTAAATTAAAATATTATAATTTTTTAATACTTATTTAACATATTGTGTATGATATTATGAATTAAAATTAATGAATTTTATTGTGTATGATATTATGAATTAAAATTAATGAATTTTAAAATAAGATAAAATTATTTTAAATCATAATATTTAAATAATGATATAATATGATGTTTTCAATGTATGTTTTTTTATGATTGATCAGTTATTATAATTATTTTACTCATTTTTGTAGTTTATATAATGATGTTTGTATTGATACATTTTAATATTATTAGATATAATTTTTGATTTTATAAAAACTTAATTAACTGGAAAATAAAAAATTAACAATTCAAACTAATACTAACCGGTTTTTATATGATTTCGATTTAGAATTATTTTTATTAATTCTCATTAAATCCTATTTATGTAAAGATCGAACTAATTTAAATTAGATTTATTCAGAGCAGCTCAATTCTACCAAATTGACACGTCTATATTATTAACAAGCATTGACTGAGAACTTAGGTGATAGGGCCCGCATGAGTTGTGTTTCAATCAATTCCCTTCAATTCTAGATATTAAGTAAAATTAGTTAATTTTTTTTAACTATAAAAGATAATAAGTAAAAATTTTATAATAATAAAAATAACATTAAATATAATTTAATTAAATAATATTAAATATTAAATAAATTTAAATAATCATAATTTAATTAAAAATAAAATAATATAATAGACATTTTTTTAACTGTTAAAACCGATGAATTGGATATAAAATATATTATTTTATAATTATAAAATTTAAAAATATTATTTTTATTATTTGTAAATATTTTTTTTCGAGTTATCTTTTTAATTTTCTTTTTTGAAAACTAAATTTTTTTTAATTTATCAAAGAATATATAGACATATTTTATAATTAAATATATCTTTATTTGCTAAAATATAAACATATAAATCATCAAAATTATTTAAAAAATAAAAAAATATATATTTAAAACGTATGATTACAAAATAACACTAATTATATATAGATAATATATTTTACTATTAAAAAAATTAAATATATAATTTCATACTAAATATTTTTCAAAATAAATTAAGGTTATTTTGATTAATTTAATGTTAAATATTATTTAATTTGATAATATTTAATATTATTTGTATTATTTTTATTGTTATAAATTTTAATGATACTATTTTTATAATTTTTATATTTATTTAATAAAACTGTATTTTGTATTTCGTTTTATTTTTTATCTAATATTTATTTTTTTTCTTTTTACATTATAATTCATTCTTTTTTAAACAAGGACTAAAAAATGTGAAATTGTTATCACGAAAATAAGTGTTAGAATAAGATTTGAAAATTTCATAAAAGTTTTGAAATAAAGAAAAGAATAAAAAGAAGGAAAACTTTGTTTTTTAAGTTTCAATGTGATTAAAAAGTGAAATATATATTCAATTAAAAATAAAATTAGTTATCAAATAACATTAAATTTAAAAACTTTACTTTTAATTAAAAGAAAAACCAGAACATCATTTTATGAAACGATCGCACTTCATGTCATAACAGTTTTTTAATACTGGAATAACAGTCATAGAACATAACCTCCTCCACTTTCTAATGATAATATCATTTGGCAAAAAAATAAAAATAAAAAAACCGCATATATTTGGACATTATTATTTTACGTGGTTTTAAACAAATTAATTTGATTAGGAGTGGGATCGAAAGAATTATTAGAATCTTTGACATAAAATGAATTTTTATGTGCATACATTTGCACATAAATAAGTAAGATTTTATAGTTAAAAAAATAACAATAATAAAAAATTTATTTTGAATGATAATTTAAAAAAATTAAATATACACAAACTTCCGTATATTAGAATTAAATTGTTAGCCTTAAATTCATTTGCCTTATTAAGAGAATATGATGCACATAAGATGATAATTTAATAACGGACCAAATGTAATTTAATTGTGTTACTTGTAATAAAATTTTATTTTAAAGTCGTATTTATTAAAAAATATATAAATATGTTATTTTTATAAAATAAAAAACAATAAAATTTTATTTTATAAAATAATAGATATTACAAGTTTATTATTTTATAAAATAGATTCTTACGATCTATTTTGTAAAATTAGTGTATTTATATTATCCGATCTAATAAATAAAAGATTAAAATATATTATAAAGTTAAGTTACATTTTTTTTATAAATACTTACAAAGGAAGAATATTCATATTAAATTACTAAAAAAGCAATAAGAGAATGATGTTAAAAAAAATTTAAAATAAAAACTCTATTTACAATAAATTATCGTAATGTCTCAATTAATGTAACATTTATTTATCATTTAAAAAATGAATTTAATTGTCTTAACCATGTTAATTGTGACATTAAATAATTTATTATAAATAAAAGTACTTTTCTTAAAATGATTTCCTCTAAAAGTGGCTAAATGTTATAAAAAATATTTTATTATTTGAAAATACTTTTAGGTCGAATGAGAATCAATTATGAGCAATCAAACCATTCTCCCTCCCCCATTGTAAGTGTTGCACATAATAGGAACACGAAAAATAAATGTGTCATTTGGAAAAGCATGTACGTTGCAGACAATATGACTTATAAGTACAGTATCTCTACTTTAATATTCCAATTATTACATAATATATATATTTGTATACGGGGACTTTAGAAAGAATATGTTTATATTAAGAATTATAATCATCATATATTAGTTTTTGGTATATACGAAAAATAATCGTTGATTATGAACGATTAGTAGTTTTTTCATGATTTAATCACACTTGTTGTCCCAAATATTTTTGTTAGCCCCAATCTTGACAAGAAAAAGGTATAATTTATAACAAAGTTTTCGTGTTGTTGATTCCTATGAGTAGTGTCTCTTCTTCTACACCTCATATTGGTACTAGTGAACCAAGTTTTACCTAACCCATAGGTTATAATTCCTCGTCCAATACTCTCGAATCGATAATTGAATCATCTGAGGTTGCATTAATCAGGTATACATGATAGAAGGGTTTGATTGTTTTATTTACAAATAAAACTTCACCTTCAACAAGTGTAGATTTATTTCAATGATTTCTTTCTTTTTATTATGAATAATGTGTTTTTCTATTAAGACTGAAAAAAAGAAAAAGAATCAAATCGCACTATCATTGTAATAAGTGAATACCTCTTTCTCTTCCGAAGTTGTCGGAATTATTCGTAATAAGATATCGACTATAATTAAAAAGGTCTTATTAATAAAATTTCCATTTATTTGATATCTAAACATAGGTAGAAATCCATTTTATAATTTTTTTTAATTACCTTACCTGAGAAAAGAATCCCACAAATAAAGGAATTGTACATTATGAAATAACATAAAAACAAACTCTTTAAAGAAGACCTTTTACTCAAATTGTTTTGACATGTATCAATCAAAACTACAAAATATTTGAATTTGATTAGATTTCGTCTAAAATGAAAATTATAGTCATATAAGAATGAAAGGAAGTACTACGATTTTATCGGTTGAAGAATCAAATAATTTCTCCTAAATATATTGAGATAATTTAAGAAGTTTTGATTGAATCATGATCCAAAGATGAAAAAAAATTGAATAATCATTCTATGATGGATGAAAATAGATTGAACAAAGGTCCATTTTTTGTTATGTATATAACGAGTGTATGCCTATAATCAAATATAAAACACCAAAAAGATCTAAAAAATATTGATGAAATCAAAGAGATTCATGTGAATAGAAAGGAAAAAACAAATGATGAATTTCACTTTAAAAACACATGCTATTAAAAAAAACTCGTTTATGAAACTTATTATCTGAATATAGATGAAAATCAAGAAAATTTCAAATCAAAAATATTTAAAGCAAAAAAATATATCTTCTAGTTTGAAAAACCTCTTGTGATTATTTTTTTTACTATAATTGATATAATTGATCATTACGGTATATAAAAACCAATCAATTTAAAAATATTATAAGAAATGAAATGTTACAATAATTTGTTATACATGTCAAAGTGATGGAATAAAAAAATTACTAAAAACTAAAAAAATAATACATAAAATACATATACTAAAAGGTAGTAAGATATTCTACCATCCCTACATATTTAATAACCTTTTTTATCAAAAAGTTTGAAATGTCTATTACATTGGTAATTCCATTAATTATTTATTTGTCTATAAAAAAATTATTTAGTTAAGTTAATACTCTTATACCTTTAATTAAGAATATTAATTAAAAAGAGTCTATATAACGACGATGATATGATCAATTATATATCGCATTAATTATTTTATTTCTTACAATTTTAATTTTATTAGGAGTACTTTTAACAAATGAATTTAATAAATTCAAATTTTGTAAAGATAAATAAACTAATTTATAGAAAAAAAAATGTTATAAAAATTCTAAAATAAATTATACTAGTTAAAAAAGAAAGAAATTCAAGTATAAGAATGAGTTAATAATTTGAATAATATATCCATTTGTCAAAAGGAATTTCTATAACTCCATTGAACAAAGTAAATAGAACTAATACAAGTGTAAGAAATAATATAATATTTTTTGACTAATAAGGATTAAAAAAAATGTTTATAGTACTAAAATGAGAAATATTAATTGGTTGCGTCATAACTTTTACAAACTTATCAACTAGATATGTTTTTTTTTCAGAAAAAAAGATAGATTTTCATTATTATTGATTTTAGTTTTAACCTCAATTGACGTGAGAAAATGTAATGGGAAATTTATGCTATAAGGAGAAGAAATCTTCTGGTATGTTACGAAGACATGTGAAGTACGTTTTCCGTTATTACATTGCTTTTTCTTGTTGAATGCAAAACTACGTAAAAATGAGCAAAATTTGAAATGATTTTATCTCTGTGCTGTTTCCCTTTTTTTTCTTCAAATCTTCGCCATCTTGATTTCATGTATTAGAGTTAGATTTGTAGTTGTTGTTTGAGTGAAACTAAAAGCCCTCAACCCTAAGTCCTCACAGGTTAGCTTGTTATTTTTACTCACTCACAGTCACTTCAATTTGGAAGTTGCTTTACAAATTGTGTACTTGAAAATATGTGTATTACATTGTTTATTAATTTGATGATTTGGTTTCAAAGGAAGCTTCTTACGACTATTGTTTTGCCGGTATGAATTATGCAATATACGTTTTGTATATTTGTCTCTCTTTCACAACTTGACAAGCAATCTTATTTCTCATTAATACTTGAAGGGGGAAGAAAAAAAGGAAACAACTTTTTATTTAGGATTACATATCATTTCAAGAGGTAAACTAAAGAAATAGAAATCGAAAAACATAAGTGTCTAGCGGTAGAGGAAAGTGACATTACTTATTTAGTTATGAGTCGAGAGATACAAGAAGAAAAAGAACCGCCTAATGAAGGGATACATGGTGGTCTTGTTAATATGGATGCAACTTTTCTGACTCTCACAATCCTTAGTTACTAACACAATTACCCAGTTAAGATGCTTCTTTCCTTGGAGACAATTTTGATGGAAGCACTGTGTAAACGACAAGTGGAGTCCTCACAACGTGCATTCCATCTTTCCAAGTTATAGAGCATGTTATAAGTGGAAGTTGAGTTATTCTTGGTCCATTTACCTTCACAACAAATGAATGTTTTTCTCCAACTGATGTGAATGAAAGAACAGAAGGCTCCACCTTAACATTAATTGAATCACACATGGTAACGTTGGCATAATAGGTTGAGGTGGGTGAACCAACATTTGTGACAATCCTATTGAAGCTGCCCTTGATCTTCTGACCATCTGCTATAGCCAGTGAGAATGAGGGATAGTTGAGATCCCAACCTCTGCCAGGTTTGTTGCTTTGACAAACACTTTCGTCCCCTGTGATTAACCTTAACATGGTGGTATTATAACCTTGCTTGCATAGGAAGTCTACGTAGTCTGTGTTAGACATATCAAATACTAATCCGGGATTTACTGCTTTTTTTGGGTTGAGTAGACCAGAACCATAAGCAAATTCTCTTTCATTTTCATGTTTCTTCGGGTCCATGGGAAATGCTGCAATACAAGAAGCTTGCAGTTAGCTATATGAGAAAGTTTGAGAACATTAATTGAGGTACAATATTCTTTGTTTTATGTCCTATAGGCCAAACCTGTGGTCATCAGTGCAGATTTTATTGCAGATGGAGACCATCTTGGGTGAGCAGCTTTCACATGAGCTGCAGCTCCAGTTACATGAGGGCAAGCCATTGATGTTCCCGAGTGGATGTAGTATTTGGTTCTTCTGTGGTCAATGTCGTCAATTGAAGTTGGTGCAACAGGAGACCAAGCCGCAAGGATATCCATACCCGGTGCAGTAATATCGGGCTGATTGATATTAGTGTATCAGGAGTGAGATTACAAAAAGGTAAGCAGCATGCAATGAATGTACGCAGTATACCTTTAGAATATCAGGAATCACCCAGTTAGGACCCCTGGATGAAAAAGGGGCGATGTAAGGTGCCATATCATTCCCCCAAACTTCTGAGACTAGAATAGTTGCCACCGGTTTCCTGAAAATTAAGGTTATAGCAGATAAAATACATGTCTAGGGAAATTGCCAATGATTCTTGTTGTTCTAAATATATTGGTAAGTTGGTGTATATTTACTTGGCAGACTTTAAGTAGTCCAATACTTTGACAATTTCATGTTCTGTGAGAAGTGTTGCTGGCAAGGGGAAAGGGAAGGCTGACTCACCAAATGATCGGATAGGCATTATAACACCTACTCCGTTGGCAGTAAGAATACTAGAGCCAGTCGAGCGCTGTTCACACAATACAATTTTCCCTTTGGTTTTGTTTGTGTCCAGAGCTCCAGAATAACAGTCCTTTGATAGTTCTGAATACCCATTGGCTGAATAGTTGGTAGCATCCCCTCCCCAAATCAGAGGGAATAGTTTGCCATGAAGATCAAAGCTATTGATTCCAATTCCCTAAATAGTTCAACAAAATTTTGGAGATTTATTAGCATAAAAGGATAAGAAAAGGAGAACCACATTGAGAATAAGTAATTGACATTGTACTATGCATTCCAAGTCAGAACTCACATTGAAAACCTGTCCATCTCCAAGAAGCAACTTAGATATGAACTTTCTGTCTGTGTTACTGGCTGCCACAGTGAGCATCCATGGTGCCCAATTGGAGACAGTTGCACGTGCCGGTCCAGAATTGCCTGCAGCAGTTATAGTTAAAACTCCTTTCCTAAGGGCATGAAATGATCCAATTGCTACTGGGTCATGCTGAAACCCATCTGTTGGAGTGCCAAATGAAACTGATATGATATCAACCCCATCAGCAATTGCATCATCGAAGGCAGCGAGGATATCTGCTATACTACATCCAAATCTCCAGCAAGCTTTGTAGACTGCTATTCTGGCATTGGGAGCCCCACCCCTCGCAAGTCCTTCAGCCTGTCCATAGAAATTAGCACCTTCTACCCTCCTACCTGCTGCAATTGAGGCAGTGTGAGTCCCATGTCCCATGGAATCCCTTGGAGAGCTAAAGTCTGAATACTCATGATAATATTTGTTATAGTAGTATCGAGCTCCAATGATCTTGCTATCATAATTTCAGTGATTTAATTATTAGTATGAGATCAAGTTTCGAAAGACATCAAACAAGGTCATGAATTGAGATGGCTTCTTACTTGTTGCAAGTAAAATTACTGTTGGTTTCGCATGTTCCTCTCCATCTTGCTGGTGGTGGACTAAACCCCTCATCATTGAAGCTAGACGATTCTGGCCAAATTCCTGTGACATAACGAAGAATTACAATCAGAAGTGGTTGAGAAATTATTCAATACTTAGAACCATATGGTTGATGAAGTATAGATAAGGTAATATAACCTGAATCTATCATTCCAATTATCACATCTCCTCCATTGATGTCAGAATAATCTTCAACTTGAGATAGAGTAAATCCCATAAAGTCCCATGATCTTGTTGTGTAAAGTTGTAGCAGTGTGTTAGGCATTATTGAAATCACACCTTCAATCTCTGCAAGTGCAAATCACAAGAACTCAAACATGTTAAGCCCTTCTTCTTGTTTGTTAACTACTTTTGCAAGATAACTTAACCTGATATCCTCACAAATTCCTCCTCGGATAATTTCGCTGCAAATCCATTGAAACTTCTTTGGTAGCTGTAAATGAGTGATTCCTTTGCAGCTACAGTACTATAAGTCGAAATCATAAATTTTTAAGTTGATTTAACTTGAACTCCAACAGGGGAAAAAGCCAAATTATGGATCTATTAGCATGTTGTACATCATTAATGTCAAAGTGATCTAGCTTGTCAACATGTTTAATGTGGAAAACATATATCACCCTTGCTCAATTAATTTACCTTCCGAGAATGCTTTCAAGAATGGGGTAATGCAGGGAGTCCTGAATTGATGCCTCAGAAAAGTCAGCTTTTGATTTTTCTCCCATATATACAACATAAACCTGCATATGAAACGAGTCCATTAAGAATTGTGTTAATTTGATGCAGCCTGCAGGATTAGGAAGGCATTACACTGAAGTTTTTAGTGATACAATTCACTACGCAGCCAACAACATAAAAGATATGAAGAGCTATATATCTTGATTGAAATCTGTTTATGTGATGTCAGTACAATTATAGTTACTTAAATGAGGCATAAATGAAAAAAGTAACACAAACAGAGAGAGTAGGGGCATAATCTTGCCTTTTTCTCTTGGGAATGGCAGTTCGTTAGAAAAGATGCCAATAGTGAAAGGTAGGTCATAGCAAGAACTTGTAGATTGGCCATTTTTTGGTCGATTTTAACTGCACATTAGACCTCAACTTGTCTAATATTGAAATATATTTGAAGACACTTACAGTTGATATAATGTGTTTTATATGAAAGTTTTGGAGGAAGCGCATAAACCTCAATAAAACAGTTAAAGACAACAGTTTAGTTACAGGTTATGGTTCCTTTTCACTTTCTCACTGTTTCTGTACAACTTTGTACTTATACCAAGAAAATACCACAATATATGTTTTAATTTTTAAATAACGAAGGTCTCTGTCTTACCCTAATTAATGTGCTTGGTTATCATGGTAATTAGAGGGTCAGAGTGTAACTAATCTTTCAACCCGTTGAAGCAGTAACTTAGCATTCATCAAACTCAAAAGGTATCTATCCTTCCTCTTTCAAACATATCAAACGTCATTCATTTATTAACTAATACATTCCTTATCAAATTAGAAACATAACACTTAATGGGGGGAAAAAAAAAGAAAATAAATAATGGGTGCCTCTAGCTGTCAGAAGAACCAACAGTCAAGATACTGGAGTTAAATTTGGCTAGTGAATTGATGTAAAGGAGTTGAATTTATAACAACGCAATAATAAGGAGTCATGAGCCATCCTCTCTTTTTTAACCCAAAAAAGAAGAAGAAGCTATTATAGTAAAAAATTAGTGATGATACTTATACTTTGGTTTGGCTGTATCTAAAATACCAAATGCAATTCATTGCTATTAGAGTATAATCACCATCAATCACATTGTTTTCTTTTTTATCTGGCATTTGATATTTTTATTTTTCAAAAAATTAGATGTATTAATCTTATATTTTATTATTTTGAAGTATTACTTACTCTAATAAATCAATAATTTGTTAAAGTAATTCCCAAAAATTGATTCTATTGGCTATTAGGCCCTTTTTCATTATGCTCATTAATCATTATCTTTTTGCTTTGAACTAAAAGAAAACAAAATATGTATTTGTCTGTTGAGTTATATTGAAATACAAATAACATTTTCTTACCCATTGAATTTTAGTCATTTCCCACCAAAATGTATGCCATTGTAAGGATGAGCAGAAAATTCCATCAATATGATTAAATTGAAAAATTCGATCCAATTTTTCAGATTCAAATCGAATTGAATTGATAAATTTTGTAATCGGATCGGATTTGAATTGAAAAGTATACAATCCGTTAGGATTTGAATTAACAGATTTTATAATTCAGTGCATCATATCCGAATCGAATTACTATTATATTATAAATAAATACATATTTTATTTTATAATGTATTATATTTAAATATTATAAATACTATAATTACATTATATTACTATTTTAGCTTAAAAATAAATATAAATGTTTATAAATATTTAATAATTGTACAAACATACTTGTTATATTTTTGATTTTCTTAATTGTGATTATAAATAATAAATTTTTCTACAGATACATCAATTTAAAATTTAAATGTTGTGTATGTCGTGTTTTATATATGACAATTAAAAGTTTAAAGTTATGGTTCTAATTAATTTAGAGGGGATGATATGTTTAATTAAAAATTCACAAACAGTCAGTCATGCAATCGTGTGTAATTAATATAAAATGAAAATAAATAAGAACTTGACATACAATATTTTAGATGGAAACAACCTAGACCACAATAATAACTTTAAAAAGAATCACAGATCTATCAAATCACTTAACTATCCATTAAGAAAATCAATGTTCAATTATAAGGTTAGGTTTTTAACTACTCTTTACATATAAAGACCTCAAAGTAATTTATTAATAAGTCGTTGCTTCTTTCACAATCTTTATAAGATAGACGTATGGATCCGAAATAACATTTCGATATCTCGAGTCACACAAGCAATCAAGATCGTTCAACAAACACCTAAAAAGTTATCATAAATAGCATAAGTGCAAAGTGTGTCATGAAACATATTCAATAATGAAAAACCCTAACTATAAGATTCAATAATAAATCAGTTAAATCAAATCACCTAAAAAACCTTAGAACGAATAGATTAAGTATAAGTTTAATAAATATAGCTTTTTTAAAATTAAATAATTATGATGATGCATAAAATTATTTGATCCAAACATTAGAGAATTTAATCAAAAAGAAGCTACATGATCATGAAATCATAGTATCATATAACAAATTGGCTTATTAATAAATCAAATATAACTACAAATTTTTTGATATATTCATTCAAGAATGAGTAAAAAAAATATGATTTAGATTTTAAAACATTTTGAGAGAAAAAGCACAAAATAATTTGAAGAATAAAATAAGTATGGTTATTTGAAATATAGAGCATTATATTATTTATATAGAAAAGATGAAACCTTATTGCTAGGTTAAAAAACAATTATCTTTTAAATAATGTAAAAACAATAACTAATAGGGATAATATGGTAAAAGAATAGTTTGGCATGAGCAAAAAAATTAGATTTTGAGTTGAAATCCTAGCCGTTTGATCGATCTAGTCCAGGCTCGATCGATCAAACCACTAAGGTTGATGAATCCAAATCCTTTTTGATCGATCCAGCAACGATTAAAATAAATCTGAGATCAGATAAATCGAACACGATCGATCAAACCAAATTTCGATTGATCTACACCAATTTGAAAATCAACTTAATAGGATATAGATCGTACAAGATCGATCCTCAATCGATATAACACTTCGATTAATCGACTAATATATATATATCAAAGTTCCTAAATGTGTAATATGTATTCTAACATGATTAAGATCAAGTACATACCTTAAACATATTGACTTTAAGCTTGGAAGTTTATTCGACTTGAATAACGGACAAGAAAATGCGCATAAAAATTAGTTTACATTTAAATGTTTTGTTCATGAATATTGTTAACACTCATATACCTTACAATCTCTTCCTAGGAATATTCGTGTGACGAAACCATTCTCTCACTATATGACACTTATAGGAAAAATAAAATTTACATAGTGATACTATCATATGATTTGACGAAATAATCTTCACTTGAATCTTGAAAGCTCATATGTATACTAAAAAACAAAACAACAGATAGGTACACAATTTGTTTCGAATGACTCATTGTTCATTAATTCAGTGTACATAATAACAGTAAAACGAATAAGCAAATATAAGTAGTGAGTAACAACATATAAAACATTTAAATAATAAAATTATTTCTCTTATGTATTATATCAAAGTGAACACTTAATGATTAAGAGTTATCTCCCCATTTGTAATAACAAATAACAAATAGAATACTTAATCAATGTGTTCTCCCCCTATGTGCAATATCTCTTCATTTGTTAATCACTCTTCCCTTTTTGTTGTAAGAAAAGATAATTTAACTTTAAAACTTAAATTCAATATGAGCAAGAATTCAATGTATGCAATGCATGGACTCACCTTAAGTTGTATGACTCCCAAAAATAAAGTAGAATAAAACAAAAAATTATAAAATTTGATATATATAATTTTTTTTTAAATGAGGATAGTAGACTTATTTAAATATAACTTTAATAAATTATTTAATTGATTAATTATTCTTGTTTAAATTTGGACTATCCATTGTATGCATAGACACATAAATACATATAATGATACATTGACAATTACTCAAAGTAAGATACATGTTTTAGTTTCAAAAGTATGTCAATTAATTCATTTATGATTAACACGAAGGATTGAAAGAAAAAAATATAACTTATCAAGAAAAACTGCAATTGAATCATCAAATTCACAAAATAAAAAATATCTTGATTGGTTTAAGTGAACTTAAGTCATTATAATGTCCCATTTATATAGCTTTACAAGTTTTTGGGTCTTTTGTTGAGAAATAACGCAAATTCCTGATAAGCCAGACTTATGAGAAAACAAGAATAGAAAAATAACACAAATTTGATAACGGAGTTCGGCCAATCTTGCTTACGTCTCTGGACCTGCTACAGATCTTTTTACTGAAAGAGGAGAAATTACACAAGGTGTTTACAACACTCACAACCCACAACCCAATTACACCCAAGAAAATTACTCTCAATTTTCTCTCACAAAAGTCGAAAGCTTTTCTCTCAATTGAAATGAACACTTTGGATGATTAATTCATTACAATTACACATTTATTTATAGGAAAATTCACTCCTTGAATTACTCCTTAAATTAATGGTTCCTTGAATTGCTCCTTGAATTAAGCTCCTTGTTTTGCTCCATGTTTTGTTCCTTAAATTAAGGAGCTTTATAACAATCTCCAACATCTTTATCATATCAATTATGTCAAGATGAGAAACATTTCTGCATTGCTTTTGATTGATAAATAAATTGGAAATTTCAATTAATATACTATTTTTATATTCAAATTATTTTAAATATGCCAATTTGATTTCAGAACTTGTTTTAATAACACAAATTGACTTGAACTAGAGTGCATTGGGTGTTTTGGTGAACACCTTCACCTGTGCTGACTAAAATCAAGTTCAAGTCGACTTGAGTTCAAATGTTCCATATAAATATGTTTTGATAGTTATACTCTTTTCATGCCCAAACCATAAAAAGTTTGAGATGGAATCATATTTAATAAATTCTGACTGCCAAACATGTTTGGAACAGGTATCGATCTTCTCCCTGCTAGATAAAGATAAATTTTCCAATGCAAAGCTTTAGGTTTTGTTCATGTATTTATGATTATAAATCTGTGTCTATTTTCTTGATTTTTGATTGAAAATGTTTAAGGCCTATTGCAAGCAAAATGTATTCGATACCTGTGCATTAATAGAACACATTTTTTTCAGGCGCTTTGACATATTGCTATACTTACTGACATAAAGGGAACATGTCAGAAATCTGACAAACCTTCCAATAATTGAATCATTTTCACTAAACCAAAGAACAAATATGATAAACAAATGAGGATAAAACAATATGAAAATCAAATCCTTCACCGATGGATTCGCAACTTTATATTGTGGAAATCAAATAACTTCATGTTCTGGAAGTAAACATATCTATATATTTGGCGTTATAAGAAAGGAACCACTACTACCTCCAGTAGGCACTTCATTTGTCTCAGTGTTGAAAGAAAATCTTATTTCTTGGATCTATTGAAGATTCAATTATAGTGGACTTTGTTGTAATTTCTTGAAAGGGATGGTTAGAAAGTGCCTTTGGGATGACTGTGTAAACTACAAGTGGTGTTCTCACCTCATGTACACCATCTTTCCAGGTAATGGAACCTGATATGATTGGGACCTGAGTAATTGAAGGACCATCAACTATGACACTGAATGATTTCTCTTCTCCAATTTTTGTGAATGAAAGAACAGATGGTTCCACCTTAACCTGTAGAATCTCAGGAACATCAATGCTAGCATTGTAGATAGAGCGTCGCGAGCCAACGTTGGTAACTTTCCTAGTAAAATTCCCCATGATCTTTTGGCCATCTTCTATGGCTAATGAAAAGGAGGGATAGTTGAGATCCCATCCTCTACCAGGTTTAATCCTCCCACATGTGCTTTGATCACTTGTGATTAATGTCATTGTGGAGGAGTTATAGCCTTGCCTGCACAAAAAGTTGATGTAGTCTGTCTTGGAAGTGTTGAAAACTAGACCTGGGTCTAAAGCCCTCACTGGATTGAGGAGTCCAGAACCATAAGCAAACTCTTTTTCATCATTGTGTTTTGGGTCCATGATTGATGCTATTTTGAGAGGATCATTACAAAAGGACCATCAAGATGATTTGTGAAAATTCAACCAAAAAATAAAATAAAATAAAATAAATTTCCTGGTACCTGTGGTCATGAGTGCAGATTTGATTGCTGCAGGAGACCAATGTGGGTGAGCAGCCTTAACATAAGCTGCAGATCCACTAACATGTGGGCAAGACATAGATGTGCCTGAGTCTATGTAGAACTTTGATCTTCTTTTATCCTTTTTGTTAATTGATGGGGATGCAATTGGACTCCAAGCAGCTAGTATATTAATTCCGGGTGCACTGAGATCCGGCTGATCAATTTTATGAAACAGTTTGATAATTAAAAAAATACTACTATGCTTTCATTATTAGTGAAACAATAAAACTACTCTTAACATGAGAAGAAGGGAGTTATATACAGTATATAATATACCTTGAGAATGTCTGGACTGATTGGATTGGGACCTCTGGATGAAAAAATAGCTGCATAAGGTGCCATGGTATCTTTCCAAACTTCACTAGCAAGAATAGTTGCCGTTGGATTCCTGAGAATACACTTTATCAGGTCACTGTTGGTATCTTCTCATAAATATATTGTATATATTACTGTCATTGTTATTATAGTATAGATTAGTTTTCTACTTTATTAGACAATCATCAAGATAGAGAAGGTTGGGAAATGGATTTGGTGGCTTTACTGGGATGATCTTATGTACTCCAGTACTATGCCAATGTCTTCTCTACTGATCAGTGTTGATGGTAATGCAACAGGGAAGGCAAGTTCAGCTAGAGTTCGACTAGGCATGATAGCACCAATTCCACCAGCCATGATTATACCGGAGCCATCTGAGCGGGACTCACAGAGAACGAGCTTTCCTTTAACTTTGTTTGAATCTAAATTTCCGGGGAAACAGTCTCTTGAAGTCAAGGAGATAGCATTAGCAGAAACATTTGCAGCATCTCCTCCCCAAATCAGAGGGAATGAGGCTCCCTCAAGGTCAAAATTGTTGATAATATGTCCCTAAGATTCATCAAATTTAGATGAAAAGAGATTAAGAAGATTACAAGACAAAAAATAAGTAATGGCAATAGAAACTTGCTCACAGTGAAAGTCTTCCCATTTCCCAGAACCAATTGGGACACAAATTTCCTGTCCATACTGGTAGCTGCCACTGTCAATAACCATGGTGCACCATTACTCACAACACCCCGTTCTGGTCCATTATTTCCTCCCGAAACCGTAGTGAGTATCCCTTCCTTCATTGCATGAAAAGATCCAATAGCTATTGGTTCTTCCCAGTACTGTTGTGCAGAAGACAAGCCAATAGAAGCTGAAATGATATCGACTCCATCAGCAATTGCATCATCAAAAGCGGCAAGTATATCTGCAGAATTGCAACCATAAGACCAACAAACTTTGTAGACAGCAATTCTTGCATTTGGATCTCCACCCCTTGCAATGCCTTTAGCTATACCAAAGTAATTGGCTCCTTCCACCTTTCTTCCAGCCGCAGTTGATGCTGTGTGAGTCCCATGACCTTGTGAGTCTCTTGGTGATCTTATGTCTGTCACGTTATAGTAATGCATGCTGTTGTAGTATCGCCCACCAATGATCTTGCTGTCAAAATTTACATTTGTCTTTTCTAAGTAGTCCCTCAAAGTGTCAAACAATATCAAACTAGTACAAATAAATGACTCGATAGATAGAAGTGCTCACTTGTTGCAGGTGAAGTTCTCCTTACTTTGGCAAATTCCTTTCCATTTTTTAGGTGGGGGTCTGAATCCTTCATCATTGAAGCTTTCTGATTCAGGCCAGATTCCTACCAAATATGCAAAACCGCAACGGTAAGTACTATTCTTTTTGATGTAACAAGTTACAAAACATGATAAAGTTTCATAATCTCCTAACCTGAATCTAGTACACCAATAATTACATTTCCTCCCTTGAGAGTTTGAACGTGGGATTCAGAGAATCCTATGAAATCCCATGATCTTGTTGTATGAAGCTGTAGAAGAGTGTTAGGGATAACAGAGACCACTCCATCCATATCTGGAAACACAAAATCAAAAAAATCAATTCTAATCAAAAGGGTTATTGTTACACAACATCACAACATTCAATCCTTAATAGCTTTGGGTAGGACTAAAAGAGTAAATCACACCTGCTATTCTTATCACTTCTTGGTCAGAGAGCTTTGCTGCAAATCCGTTAAAACTCCTTCCATAACTATAGATCAATGAATCCTTTGCAGCAACAGCACTATAAGGAAAACAAAGTGTTAAGAAAATAGCCAATGCATAGTAATCCCAATAATTCAAAAGAAAAACGATGTATTAATTACTAACTAATAATAGTTTATAAGTGTTCACAAACCTTCCAAGAACATTTTCTAGCATAGAGTGATGCATTGAAGCTACAAACACATTTGTCTTTGGTTTATCTCCCATATATACAATATGGACCTGCATTTCAAACTCAAAACTCATTAACAAAATCCAAAATTGGTCTATTTTGCAGAATCATAATTGGTTTTTTTTCCTTTCTTATTTCTGGATTACTTTTACCTTCCTTTGATGGCCAACGCAATACAAGAAAAAAGTTGAAGAGAGCAAAAGGTGGAAAAGGATTAGAAGCTGTGTCCAGGCCATTTTTTCCTTTGATTGTTTTAGGAAGGTGAAGTGAGTTATTAATAAGAGCTGATCATTCAGAAATTAATTTATGATAAATAATAAATTAATAAATGAGGCATGATCTGATATAAAGCTAAGATTAGTTATAACAGGTAATGTTGTCTTAGATTATCATTTACAGTTAATTACTTCTATAGAATCTTCCTCAAATGACATATCTAGTGCATAATATCCCTCGGTGAAGTATATTTTCTTAAGTTATACATCTTCCTCTTACTTCACGTTTATAGTAACTTAAGAATTTCAAAAATGTGGCCTGAAGTTTTTTTTAACCACAAACAGTCTACAAAAGGTGAATAAGAACTTTGAGAGCCCAAGGGTTACTCACCCTTTATGCATATTTTAACTTTTTGTTGGCTATTGCAATGTTGGAAAGGTTTGTTGTGAACAATCAGTGCATCAAATTTTATTTGTGATATTGTTTTATATACCTGTTTTTTAACAAAATATTTATTTTTTTTCTTTGTATATGTTCACTTTATATCGAGTTTTGCCATCTAAAATATACATAATTTTTTTAATAAATAATATTTGATATAATTTTAATATAAGACTTAAAACAATGATAAATAAGTTTTATTATCACTCAATTGTCACCACATATATCTTGATAAATAGATAAAATATTACTTGATATATGTGTAAGCAAAAAGTAAATATGTAAAAAATTATACTATAGATGAATATAAGAATAGTTTTCTCATTATATTTTATTTTTGACTTTTCAATAATTAATTGATCATAGTAATATAGTATTTTACCTTGTTTTCTCTTGATTCTTGAGGTTATAACTTGTAATCTTAATATTCTAAGGAAACCAAAATACACAGCTTTGTTGATAATTAAATTAATTACTGGTTTATTTTCCTCTATCCTCTTTCGAATACACTGAAGGTCCTTTGTCAGAAAGCCAATTATATTTCTTCCCTGTTGTTACAAGCCCAATTTGATGGAGAAATAATTTATTGTTATTTGGAATGATCATCAATTAGGTACTTTTGTTAACTATCATGGTGCCAGTTGAAAATTGTAATTGGTGTGAGTAAATGAGGTATTACTATATATATTAATCAAAATTATTGTTGCTTTAACAAAGTATTCAATTATTTTTTCTAAAAAAAATTATTGTAATTACCTGTAATTCATTGTTTGAGAGTAAGACATTAATCATACCTTAAGAACAATATAGAACAATAAATAAATAACTTAAAAATAAATAACTTAAAGATGAAAAGTTACTCCTGACAGCTGTTAAAACAATTACATCAGAATTTCCTCTCATATTCAAGTTTTATATTTTTATTTAATTAATAGATGGAAGGCTTTTCAAATAGAACATGCCTATTTCCAGACCTAAAAATACTTCTGGTAGAGCAAATTCATTAATAACAAAAGTTATATTACATTTTTGCCTTTTGTTATTAATACATTAATATAAATTTTTTCTCTTTCATTTACTGACGTCACTTTAAGTTGTAACATTTTGGTTGCTGTGGATATTAACGTGACTCTTCGTTAATCAATAAAATACCCACTAAATTTTAATTAATTTTTTTGTTTTAATAACAAAAATTTCAATTAATACTTGAATAAATTTGAACTCTTTCCTGTACACTACTCTTAAAAGGAAGGTAGAAAATTTTGCATAGTCGAACAAATAATTTCTTCTCCACTGTAATCTTTACATTGCATTTTTTTTTCAATCATTCTTTACTATCTTCTTACTAAATGAATATTAGATTCCAATAAAAATAAAAATGCAATATTAGAATGTATTATTTCACATATCGACTTTCTTAATAAAAAGACTTTGTGTTTTTTTTCCTCCCTACATAGAAACTGAGACTTTGTTTGAACAAAGATAACAAATTTTTAAAATATATATAGATACCTTAAGACAAATAATATGGTACCCTTAAGTATTAAGGTTGATGTTTAAAAAACTATATATCCAGTTTCATAATCCAAACTTTTCTATCAAATAACCAATAATAAGTAACTCACATTTTTTCAAAACTCTTCTATCAAACGGTAAATTGTAATTGGTCATTAAATAACCAAACTATTGATCAAAATCGATCAAAAATAGGTTCTAATTGCATTATGAAATAATGCAACTCCCTTACATGCAGAAATGATTTTACCTAAAATGTCCATAAACTTAATGACTTTCATGTCCAAATATCATCAAATATGCTTTTAAAAATTCCAAAATGCTATGCTGCTTGTTCTTCTCTTGTATATCAACTATTCAAACACTGGAGTTGAAGAATAATTGCCTAATACCACCTTTGAAAAGAAAAGGAAAAAAAAAATCAATTAACAAATAAACATAATGTCACACTAATAAAATATATGCGATTAACAAAGAAAATTAAATTCAAAACATAATACTAACAAGTAATGTAGAAAGAAGAATTTAACTTACATCAATCAATCCCATAAAATGTTTGTTGAATTATATGCAACATTCAAGTCAATTGTCTCTATTATATTTCCACCACCAAATGAAATAGAACATAGCAAGTCTTTTTTATTAGTTTGGCTTCTAATTTGAGTACATGTATGGCTAGCTATTATGTTCAACAGCGCTACTAGTGCTGCATTTTCTTACTTTCTCCACTATCTCAAATGTTGACTTCACATGATCTCAGATTGTTGTTGCTATTCTTGGAACCTTTTTTTGTGCTTGGTATGCTAGGCAGAAGCACTGGTTAGCTAATAACATATTGGGCCTTGCCTTTTTGCATTCAGGTAAGTTGCATTTGTGTATGCTTGCGTTTACTTTTTAGTTCTAGTATTCTATAAAATCTCTTCAAATTTTCAGCTCACTGTACCACATTTATTTCTATTATGGTTTTTCTGCTTAATATTATCGATATATGTTTCTTATAAAAGAAAAATCAAAAAATAATGTGAGTATATATTGTAGTATTCAACGTAAATAGAATTTAATCATTTTATTATAATAAACTCAGCTTTGTATATATTGGATATAATTATTCTAGTATTCTAAAGAAAAGAATTTAACAATTTTGTCTTAATCACCGAAAATTAAAATGCTCTCTCTTAAATCCTTCAAGATTGGAGAAATTATGTTGATAAGGACTAAAAGTGGTAATATTGAAAGTAAGTTTTTACTTTTTGTTTATTTTTTACATAGTGAATAGTGAATATATAGAATGAGATATTGACTTTGATAAATTATAACATTGAAGTCGTGTTCAATTGGATTTTATGTTGTGATCATAGGTCCAAAACAATCAAGTAAACGTATGAGGTTGGCTTGAAGGTTGTTTTTTTGGAGTAATAGATCGGTTGAGATTTTGAGTTTTTTAAAACTATCAAAATAAGGTCGACTTATAAAATATTTTAAAAACTAACCAATTAATCTATGCACATCCCTAGGTTAGGATCAATAGGGAGATTAATTTTGTTGCATGGGCCATGGTGCACGTGGTGCTTAACTGTTCTAAGACACGCATCCTAATAATGTAACTGTTAATCTTGGTTTTTGTTGGAAGAATCACAATTTCAATATGAACTTAATCAAGTTCTAAACATCAAAATTAAATCTATTCTCATTTTTTGTGCGAATCTTTTAGGAAACAAATAAGTAGAGCTTAAAATGAAAAACATGCACAAAATCAACACAAGCAATTTACGTGGAAAAACCTTCCCGATGTAGGAAGGAAACAACCACGACACTCATCTCTAAAACTTTCACTATCAAGAAACAATTATACAACAGTTCTTTCTAGGTAAAACTAGAGGCAAACAATCAATAACATCATCAAGAATATACTTCTTGGAAACTAACAAGTGTTTCAAGAAAATTGAGAAATCTAATCCAATTTCGTAGTCACTGTTCACAGCCCAACTTTTCCCAAACCGGTGAGCCAAATCAAAATCCTACCGTACATATTAAAGAGTCTTGAGTCATGAACTTACCTGAAAAATTTCAGCTTAATCGGACCACAAACGACCTTCTATCGGATCACTTGATGAAGACTTGCTGGAGAGGAAAAACTGAAAGCTTTTCTACAGAATTCTCTAGCTGATGCTCTCTTAATTTATTCTACATAATGCACACTCAACAAACCTTAAATGAGTTTATTAATGAAGCAATGAAATGACACAATTACCTCTTCTTACTCCATGGGTTTTTAAGCCACATGGGCTTCACTTGGACTACTCCAAATAAGAGAAAAATCCAACAAATCTCCCCCTTCTCAGCTTAGATGGAGGGATCCGTCATCCTGAAAATTGAACAACAAACTTTAAGTTTTTCTCTTGACATTGCTTTTTTCAGCATGTCAGATCCATTCTCATCAGTATGGATTTTCTCAAGTTCAAGCAACCTATTGTTAAGAGTATCCCTTATCCAATGATATCTCACATCAATATGCTTTGATCTTGAGTGAAACGCTGAGTTCTTCGAAAGGTGAATAGAGCTCTGATTATTGCAGAACAACACATATTTATGTTGCTTGAAACCAAGTTCTCAAAAACTGTTTCATCCACAACAACTTCTTACAGGCTTTTGTTGCTGCAATAAACTCTACCTCTGTTGTAGAAAGTGCAACACATTTTTGTAATCTTGACTGCCAGGAAACTGCTCCACCATAGAAGGTAATTAGATAACCTGAAGTAGACTTACGAGAATCTTCATCTCCTATTAAATCTGAATCAATGTATCCAACTAACACTGGTTTTCCACTTCCAAAGCTAAGTGTTAACTTGGAAGTACCTCGAAGATATCTCATAATCCACTTTACTGCATCCTAATGCTCTCTTCCTAGATTTGAAAGAAAACGAATAACAACTCCAACTGCATGAGCTATGTCTAGCCTTGTACACACCATTGCATACATTAAGCTTCTTACTGCTGAGGCATATGGAACCTTTTTCCATATCTTCCTTCTCTTTATCTATTGAAGGGCCTTGACTCGATCTCAACTTAAAGTGATTAGATAAAGGAGAAGAAACCACTTTAGCTTTATCCATATGAAACCTTTCAAGTACCTTGTTGATGTACCGTTCCTATGACATGTATAACTTCTTTCTTTTCTTGTCTCGACAAATTCAAATACCAATAATTTATTTTGCTAGCCCCAAGTCCTTCATGGCAAAGGACTTACTCAATTGCTTCTTCAAATTATCAATTCTTGAAGAATTTCTGCCAACAATCAACATGTCATCAACATAGAGTAATAAAATGATAAAGTCATCATCAGAGAATTTCTGTACAAAAACACAATGATCAGAAGTAGTCTTCTTGTAACCATGCTCCCCATAACTGACTCAAACTTCTTATACCATTGTTTAGGTGCTTGCTTCAACCCGTAGAGGCTTTTCTTTAACTGACATACATAATCCTATTTTCCTTTAACCTTAAAACCCTATAGTTGCTCCATATAAATTCCTTCCTCCAACTCACCATGAAGAAATGCAGTTTTCACATCCATTTGCTCAATTTCTAAATCCAAGCTTGCTGCTAAACCTAGAACAACACGTATAGAAGACATCTTCACAACATGAGAGAAAATATCATCAAAATCAATACCTTTTTCTCTAACTAAATCCCTTGATGACCAGTCTAGCTTTGTATCGTGGTTGTGAATTGTGTTCTTCTTGCTTCACCCTGTAGACCCACTTGTTCTTCAAAGCTCTCTTACCCTTAGAAAACTTTACCGGCTCAAACGTGTGATTGTTATACAGTGATTGCATCTCATCTTCTATAACACCAACCCAGTGTGCTCTGTTTTCATTTTCCACCGCTTCTGCATAACATTGAGGTTCTCCCTCATCTGTCAATAATACATACTCATCTGTATCATACCGTGTGGAAGGACATCGGTCTCTGGTAGACCTCCTAGGTGGAAATTCTAGTTCTAGAAACTAATTAATAGTCTGGTGATCTGTTTCAGCTTGCATATCTGCATCATCTGAACCTTGTTGGTCGTCTTGAACATTTTGTTTCATCTATACTGATAAAAGAACCGAATCTAGGTCAATCAAATCATTGTTATACTAATGGACTCCTTTTTCTATCTTCTCAACATCTTGTATAGTTTGATCTTCTATAAACATAACATCACGACTTCTTACCAGTTTCTTCTCAACTAGATCATAAAATCTATAACTAATTTCATCCAGAACATAACCAACAAAAATACATTGTCGTGTCTTCACATCGAGCTTAGATCTCTCATCTTTTGATATATGCACAAATGTCTTGTAACCAAAAATGCGAAGATGATCATAAGAAACATCTTTTCCAATTCAAACTCTATTTGGTACATCAAACTGAAGAGGAACGCATGGTGTGAGATTAAGAATATGTACAACTGTATTCAAAGCCTCGCCCCAGAAATATCTTGGCAATTGGGCCTGGGAAAAAAGACATCCTACTCTTTCAACCAATGTCCTGTTCATTCTCTCAACCAACCCATTTAACTGAGGAGTCTTGGGAGGTATCTTTTGATGTCGAATATCCTGATGCCTACAATACTCATCAAAAGGACCTTAATACTCTCCCCTATTATCTGTTCTGATGCACCACAATTTCTTCCCAATTTGTCTCTCTACTAAGGCTTGAAACTGTTTAAACACATCTAATACTTGATCTTTGCTCTTCAAAGTGTACACCCATAACTTTCTTGAACAATCATCTATGAAGGTCACAAAATAACTGGCACCATCCAAAGTTTTTGTCTTCATAGGACCACATACATCTGAATGTACCAAATCAAGTATGTATTACTTGAAAGAGGGAAACTCTTGAAAGAAACTCTATTTTGCTTCCTTGCCAAACAATGAGTACATCTTCTTAAACAAACATCATTCATTCTAGAAATAATATTCTTTTTAGTCAATACTATCAAGCCTTTCTCACTCATATGAGCAAGTCTCTTATGTCACAATTCTGATGTAAGCTCATCTATCACAACATTAATAACGCCTTTAAAGAGTCTCACCTGCAGTATATACAAACTATAATGCTTATTCTCACGAGCAATAACGATAACACCTTTAGTAAGTTTCCATTGACCATTACTAAAGGTATTGCAATATCCTTCATCATCAAGTTTACTTACAAAGATCAAGTTCAAACGAATTTCAGGAATATGTTTTACCCCTCCGAGAAGTAGCCTCATGCCATTATTCATCTCCAAACACACATCTCCAATACTAATGACTTTAACCAAGCTATCATTACCCAACTTCATTGTCCCAAAGTCACCTGTTGTATAGGATGTAAAGAAGTCCTCTCGAGACGTAGTATGAATGGAGGCTCCACTATCAATAACCCAACTGATCTCGTGACATGCAACATTAATAACATTTTCATTATAAACAACGAGAAAGTCTTCTGAACTAGTGGTGACAACTCGATCATTTTCCTTGCCAACATCACCTTCTTGTTCTTTGTCTTTATTCTTGTTATCTCGCTTCAACTGTCTACAATATTTCTTGATGTGCCCTTTCATGCTACAATGATAACACTCAACATTAGAAAAACTATTGGACTTGCTTCTTCCTTTTTCTTTACTCTTGAAACCTCTACTTTTACTCCTCCGTCTTCTTTCTGTAACCAAAATCTCTAACTACTGAGAAGACCCATGTGATTTTCTTCTCATTTTTTCATTCAAAGCACTACTCTTAGCCAAATCCATGTTGATTACACCATTTGGATCTGAGTTACTTAATGACATTCTAAATGTTTCCCAAGAGTCCAGCAACGTACCCAATAAGCACAACCCCTGAATCTCATCATCAAACTTGATACTCATTCCAGCTAACTTGATTATTCCTTGGAACGTATTCAAGTGATCTGTCAATGGAGTTCCATCTTGGTACCTTAAAACCATCAACTGTTTTATAAGAAACATTTTATTATTTCTTATTTTTCGAGCATACAACTCTTCAAGTTTATTCTATAGTGACCGTGCATGTATTTCTCCACTAATATGATTCAAAACATTATCATCTACCCACTGCCTTATATACCCACAGACTTGTCGATGTAACAAAGTTAATTCTTTTTCAGACAACTTTTTTGGCTTTTTAGAGATAAACACCGGTAAATGAAATTGTTTGACATAAAGGAGATCTTCCATTTTTCCTTTCCAAGTATGATAAGTAGAACCATTCAAAGTAATCATTCTACTTAAATTTGCTTCCATTATTCAACACAAGAAATTCAACAATAATAACCACAACTTTGATACCACTTTGTTGGGAGAATCACAATTTTAATACGAACTTAATCAAGTTCTAAACAACAGAATTAAATATATTCTTCTTTTTTGTGTGAATCTTTTAGGAAACAAATAAGTAGAGCTTAAAATGAAAAACATGCACAAAATCAAACAAGCAATTTACGTGGAAAAACCTTCCCGGTGTAGGAAGAAAACAACCATGATACTCCTCTCTAACACTTCCACTATCAAGAAACAATTGTACAACAGTTCTCCCTAGATAAAACTAGAGGCAAACAATCAACAACATCATCAAGAATACACTTCTTGGAAACAAACAATTGTTTCAAGAAAATTGAGAAATCTAATTCAATTTCGTAGTCACTGTTCACGGCCTAGATTTTTCCAAACCGGTGAGCCAAATCAAAATCCTACCGTACAGATTAAAGAGTCTTGAGTCATGAATTTGCCTACAAAATTGAGTTAGATTTTTCCATTTTTCTTGAAATAATTATTAGTTTCTAAGAAGTATATTCTTGATGATGCAGTGTTGCTAGCAAAGTGTTCGATAATATGCTTGCTAGAGATGTTGTCTCTTGGATAGGACAAGTTTGTTACCTGGGTTTGTAATGTCAGGTTCCTTTAATGAGGCTATATATTATTCATTGCTTATTGAGTGTTCATGATGTTTTACGCTAATGAAATACCAGATTAATGCAAATATTTTTTTGGGTAAAATCCAAGTGCTTGGTAAAGAAAGCAGTAATATCATGGGTGAGAATATGCTATGGAGTAATGAATAAGAACTCTAGAAATTTCTTGATGACGGACATTGAGCGGTGTGTGCTGTAACTGCAGCCACTTTAGTTACCTTACTTGGAGCTTGTGCAAGAATGGGATTTTTTAATGTAGAGAAAGGAATTCTGGACTGATTGTCAAGCTTGCTTTGAACACAATTTGGTTGTAAGCAATGCTCTTAAGGATGTGTAAGGTTTGAGCAGTTTTGTGAGGCAAAACTGATATTAGAGGAACACCCACATCATGGACCTGCATGGTTAGTGGCTTGGTGCAATACAAGTGTCCAAAAGTTAGAAGTGTTCTTTAACATGCAATATTCTGGCATTGAGCTGCGTACTCATTCTTGAGATGGTAAAGAGCAGCTCCCATGCAACCTTTATGTATTTTGCAAGTTGCAACTATATTTGTAACGTAGCAATATTGTTATTACCAATGCATGAGCTTCCTGAACAGTCTCTTCTAACTTGTACGTATCAGATTATTTTGTTTCGTACTCCGCTTTAGCAGCCCCTGGTTAGTGTTACTGCCTCTCATATTGAAAGCAAAAAATTAAGTACGAAGAACTGAGAGACAATAATCTATTTTCCTTTCACAATATACATCTCATACTTATTTTCAGAGCCAAAAATGAAGGTATTTCATTATTTTCTAAACTTCAATTGTCTTCTGATTAAGGCCTTTGTACCTCCATCATTCTCTCTTCACGAAGTCTGCATCCAGGAATCGAGCAACAAAAGTCCAAAGCCTGTATGCATCTTCAAAATTGGAGAGGAACCCAAGTGCAGTTGTGACCACGGTAATTCCTACATTAGATTTGTCTTTCAAAATGTTTCCCGTTGTTTGTTGAGCATCACTTTCTCTTCTCTCTAGGACTCTGCCCTTCTCATCTGCATACTTATCTGAGAACCAAATATGATGTAAGAATCCATAGCTGAGAGAAATGCTACGTCGATCAGCCATTTTCTGTACCAAAACAGGCTCAACCTTTTCTCCATTCCAATCATATACATTGAATGCTAATGCTGGTCCTCTATCAAACTTTATCTTTGGACCATATATTCTAACCAAACGGGTTCCCTCTGTGTTAGGATGTTCAAGCTTCATCAAAGAATTCACAAGCCAGTTAATTAAGTACCTTGATCTGTTGGTTATCAGAATCAGCCCCAGTAAATCCACTTGATCCAATGCCCTGCATTCAACCTCCAGGTTCCCATTTATGTTACTCTGGGCATACTCTTCCTTTCTTAACTCAGCAGTTTTTTCTGATTTTCCAATTTCTGAAGCTTGTTGCTTTCCCAATCTTACAGTTACCAGCGCATTTTGAATTTCAGAGGATTCTCCTTGTTCTAACGTCTGAGATAAAGGACCTGAAATGGAGCTCGGTAAAGCTAATTCAGTTTGTTCTAATCCAAACTTCAATGTCTGCTCGAATTCTCTGTTAATACCAGTCGATTCCCCTCCTAACTCAAGTGGTTCTTTTGCTGGCATAATATTTACAATCCCTGTGCTCATAGAAGATTCCAGGATTGAAATGGCAGATTTCTTGACAAAAAGGCATCCAAATCCAGATGGGTTTTCCCCAAAAATCTTGTAGAATGAACAAATGAGGAAATCAGGTTGAAACAAGAAGAGGCCAAAGCTGTTCATGTCCTTTGGTCCTAGTGCACAAGCATCAATCAACACATGCCACCCATTATCCTGTGCTATGCTCATCCACAGATAAGGATATCTGGCTCCTGTTATCCTTGAATGTAAGGGAAAGACAAAGAGCCCTCCTTTCATTTTCTTCTTCCTTTTACTCAACAACATTTCCTTCAACTTTGACGATTGAATTCTCAGCCTTGGCCAAGAAAAATCTGCTGACATGACCTTAGCTCCTCTCTTCTCCGAATTATGAATCATCGCTTCCACTGCCTCACTCTCATAGTCATAAACTGTCAGAAGCTTACTATTATTTTTGAACGGGTAAGAATTTGCTACAAGTTTAAAAGCTGATGTTCTGTTGGCAGTGAAAACCATGCTGTAATCATTATCAGAAATTTTTAGAAACCCCATGATCCTTTTCTTGATTGCTGATTCCAATTCTGATTCTTGGTAACCATGAAGTAGTTGTGTCTTCAGATTCCCTGTCTTGTAGAATACATTGAAAAAGGGAATATCCAAACTTGGAAGAGGAGGGGATAGGGGCTTAGGAACTGTGGAAGAAGAAGCAGCAGCACAAATAAGTTGTTTCCTAGAAGAGTTTTCTTGTTCTTGTAGTTGTGAATAGGAGAAGAGGCCAATACCGATATAATCAAGACAGGTATGGTCGTTTTTCGAAAGATGGTAGTATTCATCTGCTCTAATAGTGTCAACTTGATGGGTATCAGAGAATTGTGGGAAAGCTTTGATAAACTCAATATATGATTCTTTTAGAGAAGGGAGAGACTCATGGTTAGTGAAACGAGTATTTGGGAAGATTGAAGAAGTGGTAATCTGTGCAAAGTCATGGCGACAAGTTGAAGAAGTACTTACAGATTTGGTGTTGGTATTTCCATTACCTGCCAAGTTGAGGAAAGAGGTTGCTGTGCAACAATCGTGAGGGCATTCTTCTGAATGCTCTTTCAAGCAAGGTGATTGCATATTTCAGTGTGTGTGATCTCTTGTTCTTATCACCAACGATTGCTTTTTTTATTTTTCACTTATTATCTTCATTCCATGATCTATATAACTTCCTCTCATTTTGATTCAACCACTTGGCTTGGTTTATTTTATGTTATATTTATGGAGTGAAAAGGGCATTGTGGGGACAATGCCTATTATTAATTGGAAAAGGTCAGATTACCAAGCTGCCCTTAATATATATATATATATTGGAGATTACCGAGTTTACCTTGTTTTTCAAGTCTTATAGTTGACGAGGTAACCAAGCCTAATTGAGATGATGTGAACAAGAGATTTTCAAATGTCTGATATAACCATTCATGTATGGGCTATTCATTCATCAACCAAATGGTCCCAACTATGGCAAACTTAGGTGGTCATTGGAATTCAATGCTTACGTACTACAATTTATAGCAACCATCAACAGTGGAATATCAAAAATATGAATGGCATTTCTGTAATTATGGATTCTTTGAGGGGCAGAGTAGAGGAAAAACAAAGTGAGGAGGAAAGTGGATGACAAAAAACGCTAAGCTACTGACCGGCATTAGCGTTGGCGCGTTGCTGGCCAAATTACTTTTAAAAAGTTAATTGAAGTTCAAGTTTGAAAATTTCGCCATGTCCTCTATAAATTTCCTCAGTGAGTAGGCGCGGCAATTTAAGTATGTGGATACAAATTATCAGAAAATAAAAAGGAGGAAACATCTTGTCTGGTTCCAACTATGTTCATAAATTTATGCTAATTTTACTCTTTTTTTTAATATATATAAATATTTTTTATTTTCAAATATGAATGGCTCAATCTCCAACTACATTTCTAACTAATAATTTTTATATCACATCACCTATAAGATACATTTCGTATTTGTGAATAATTGAAATTTTTTATTAATTAATATCATTCGATATTTTTTTTAAAATATCAAATTAATATCACCCTAATAAACATTGGAGTGGTGAGATTAAACATAGAATTTGTCATATCTTTTGGCTTTTCTCTTTTGGGTTTTATATATTTTATGGAAGTTTTGAGTTGTAATGTTATTGATTTTTATTCTAATTTGTGAATTTAATGAAGCATTTTAGTCAACAGACAGCAATCAAAAAAGCGAAGAGAAATTTCAGTAAGATTATCTTCGATGTTTTGGATGGTGGGAAATTAAAGTAGAGCATGCATGCCAGTCAAAAGATAAAGATAAAAAAGATGGAAAAGAAATTAGGGAAATTATCAGGAGTTTTGTCTATAAAAACCAATTCTTAAGTCATAGTTTAAAAATGGCATAAGTAGGATTTTTTTTAAAAATAATCAAAATCTTACCTTAAACTTGAAAGTAAAATTTTTAACTAATTTTATTTAAAAAAAAAGATATATTAGTTTTATTTTATAAAACATAATTATTATAAATATAAAAAAATATTAACATCTTATAAATTTATAATTAATTTTAAATACATAAATCTTTTTTATCATATCATATATTAAAAAATTTATTTTAAAAAATAAAAAATAATTTAGTTTATAATAAAATAAATATAAATTTATACATATATTGAAAATGATATGCTAAATATTTTGATAATTCATAAATAATATAATACATTATTATTTTTATATAAATTATTTTATTATTTTTTATTTATAATAAAAATAAATTGTTATTTATTAAAAATTGGTGAATGGGTATATTTTAAAAAAAATAAGATTATGGAATTAGTGAAAGAGAGAGAAGGAAAAGACAAAAATAATTATTTTTTAAAAAAATGTAATTGATGGGCCGCTAATTAAAAAAAGGAAAGAGAAAAAATGTAATGGGAGTTAGAAAAAACAAATGAAAAAAGAGAGAGAGAAAATATGATGTATAATAAAGAATAATTAAATTACATAAAAATTATAACTTTTTTAATAAACTATAACTTACATAACTATTTTGCAAAATTTTATAACATTAATTTTTTATCTTATTATAATAAAAATAACCTAAATAATATAATACATTATTATTAAATATAATTATAATTATATTTAATAAATAATTATAATTATGATATAAAAAATAATATTCATAAAAAAATTAAATTATTAAAAAAAATTGTGAAGTCTCTCTCTCCAACTTTTTACAATATACAATACAAACATAGAACATTATATCACAAATTTTGTGTGAAAATATTATCTAATATAATATTATTATAATTATTTTTATTATTAATATAATAAATTGTATCTAATTAATTATATTTTAATACTTAAAATTAAATTATTGTTAATAAATATTTGTTATCTTAATAATAATTAAAATTATAATAATATTAAAGATATGTGTTATAATGTAATCTATTTTTTAATTTCTTTAATCTTAAATAATTTATTTTTTTAAAATGCCAATAATTTATTTTAGTAAAAATTTTAATAATTTTAATTTTATAATTTATTATTATTTTAAATTACTTTATAATAAAATTTTGATAAGTTATTTGTTATAAAAAATATATATTTTTTTATTATATAAATATAAATTATTATTTATTAAAAGTTGGTGGAAGAGAATATTTTATTTTTGATTTTTTTTAGAAAATAAGAAGATGAAAAAAATGATAATTAGAGAAAGAGAAAGAAAAAGAAAAATAGAGTTGGATGGAGAACTAGAAAAGAACAAAAAAAAAATAACCTGCTAATTATTGAATGGGTCATAAAAAATTTATTTTTAAACTAAAACATAAATAAACTTATTTCTAAACTATTGAATAGAAAATGATTATTATAGACAAAAACCCAAACTATTGACCTGTACATGCGACTAATCATACACTACACATTCTGTTTTACTAGTTGAATTTATGTATTTTTATTATATTAAAATTTTAATTATATAAAAATTAAAATATATTTAAAGTTAGAGATTTAGTCTAATTCGAATAATATAAACAGTGAGGTTCGATTAATTTTCTTTTTTTTCAAAATTATAACACCCCAATTTATAATACATTTACTTAATTTTAAAGTGAAGCTTTGTAGTCAAATATCATTTATCACTATAATATAGGTGAAAGTTTCGTATTCTAAACATTTTACGTTAAAATCCAATAGAAAAAAAAAACATATTAGTCTCTATGAAAAAACAAAAAAACACAAGTACATGTATTAGAAAATTTTATAAGTAACATTATATAACAAAATATATTTACTTGTAATTAAGTTTTACTGTTACTTATATCTTAAGGGAAATAAAATTCATGTATGTAAAAATAAAACGAAACAAATTATATACTTCATATTTTATATTTAATATTAATAAAATATTAGTGAAAATAAAATAAATATTTAAAGCAAATCATATTAAGAGAATTAAATATTTCATAGTGAAAATTTACTAATACTTATGGATAAATTATTATTATCATAATTTTTTTAAATATGTTAATTTTATAAACATTATGTTAGCTTTATTTTTATAAAATAATTTAAAAAATTCATGAAAGAAAATAAATATATATATTTTTGACTTTTTTAATGATACATATGTTGGTTTTTCAAGCTCTAATCAATTAACATTATAAAATTTGGTCGACTTCAAGGAATGAAAATGGCATGAATTATATAAAAAATTGTTTGCTTTGCTCCATGGACTATTATTGTTTATTTATTACTTCTTTATTGCTTAACCAATATTTGAGGTTATGTTATTTAAAAAAAATTAATTTTGAAAGGTATTTTATTTTGAAAAAAAAAACTCTTAATTATCACCCATACCTATATAGCAAAAAATAATTAACTATCACACATACCTATATAGTAAAAAAAAATCACATGTAACATTTAAAGAAAACATTTATAATGAAATGAAGTAAAGAATTATAATTCTTATGTAAACTTACAACTAAAAAATTAAGATTAAATAAAATAACATAGATACTTATCAATAATTTATACGTGAATACTATCTAACAAAATTTATTAACTTTCTCATATTTACATATTTATTTTATATACAATAATAAATTGCAAAGAGAGTATATGTGAAATATTAAGAAAAATCTTGTGCTAAAAATGAGATAATTGATTAATTTTCACATCATTTTATTTATGTAAATTAGAATTACAAATAAGAACACTTATATGGTTAATATGTTAACAAAATAAATTGTATAGAATACTAAAAATAATAAAATTTACAGTATTTTTTAAACAAAATGCATCTAAAAAGGAAAAAAATAAAAATAAGAATAATAAAACACAAAATATAATGTATAACATAAAGAAAAACTTAGAGAAGATAATGCATTCTCATAAATATTAGAATTTTTTTGAGATAAATAAAAAAACTCAATTTTATTTACTAATATGAGTAATTATTTATCTTAATATTTAAGTAATTAATATAAATTATCCATGATTTATTTTAAGTGAAAATTACTTTTTTCAATAATAAGATGTAGTATGTATGTTTCTTTTTTTTTAATTTTTTTATGATAATTATGTATTTAAAAAATAAAAAATTATATATTGTGATGACTCTATATTAGTAAAAAATTAGATACGGTCCTCTCCCACTTAATTTTTTACATAAAGTGATAAAAATATCCTTAATTTTATTGATCAATTATAATTTAATTTTAATTAGATATTTATCAATTTATTGACCATAATTATACGATTATCTAACTGGGTGGAGTTTGGTTGTCTGGTAACCCCACTTGTCAGAGCTGAGTTAGAGATATATGTAACTAAATTAATCAATTTTCAACTGATTGGAGTTTGATTGACAGGTAACCTTACTCGCAGGAGCCAAGTTTGGCACATATTTAATTAAATTAAACACTTATCTAACTAGTTGGATTTTAATCGAATGGTGATCATATTCATCGAAATTGAATTGGACATATATCTAACTAAATAAACAATTGATGATCTTACTTGTGAAAACAAAGTTGGACACATATCCAATTAAATTGGATAGTTATCCAATTAGTCAAATTTTGATTGGTTGTTATCTTAGTGACTAAAGCCAAATTAAACACATGAAAAATTCATAGAATTTTAATAGACATGTGAACCTAATTGTCAGAGTTAAATTGGACATATATTCAACTAAATTGAACAATTATCCAACTTGTCATATTTCGAGGAGATTTCGCTACAAACAAATTGATTGGTTAGTAAAGATAAGATAAGCGATTTACCAGAAAAAATAAATAAGTCTTTAGATTTTGAAAGCAAAATTTAGAAAATAAAGAAAAATATCAGTGCATTTGTTCGTTACCTTTATGTTCAAACAAGTGTAATTGATGTCTTTCTTTGAAAAAAGTGAGATGTCATTATTTTCATAAATCTACCACCTAGTTTTAAAATGGTTTATTTTAAAGATCATATGTTTAGTTTGATAATTTTTCAACTATGTTGTGTAAAATTTGACAATGAATTTAATTTGAAAGTTCTTAGTTTTTAGTTGAATATATATCCAACTCAATAGTATATATATGTCAAATTGTGTGTCCATTATGGTGGAATAGTAGTCCAATTTAAATTTTCTTAATTAGTCATTTTTTTATCTAAAATGATTTGCATGTGTGAAATTATTCTTATATACATTTAATTGGTTATCATGATAGCACAAAATTCATGATCATGTATAGATTCAATTTATATTAATATATATTTGGATAACTGATTACATATATATTCTCTATATTTATTTATATATTTGATTGGATAATTATTCAACACTATTATATAAAATTGAACACATATCATTAAAATAAGGTCTCTAATTTTTAATTTGACATATATCTAATTCTATTATGTCCACTTAAACATAGAATAAAAAATTCAATATAATAAGTATTTACATATAATAACAAAAAAGATAAAAATAACATGTTTGATAATTAACCTGACTAATTTAAAAAAATAAAAACATATACTAAAAAGAATAAAATTAATAACCCTAGATCTAGTCAAAGTTAGTGTTTAAAAATTATGGTTTAATAACCAATAAAGTAATATCATTATTAATTTAATATTTTTTTTCTTGTTTAAAATATGTATTCTAATTACTCATATTCTATTTTTGTTAATTTTACTCTTCTATATAAATAAAACATATATTAATCCCGAACTTCTTAGACATATATCAAATTATGTTGTGTCCAATCGAACATCGGTAGAATTGTGTTTTTATTATGATGAGATAATAATTCTACTAATTAATCATTTTGTCGATTCAATTGTTGTAATAAAAAAATTTATAAAAATAAAAGGGTCCAACATAGTCTATTTTTCTAAAAAACAGTTAATATATAAAAAAATTGAATGATATAAGATAAGATTGTAAGAGTTATATTTAAAGAAGAAATCATAAGTAAGACAAAATATATTAATTAATTTTTCTTTTAAGATAAATGACAATATATGTAATTAAATCATAGAAATTGAAAAAAAATTGAACAAAATAATAAATAACTCATAGAATATATATATATAATAAGATAAATACAAATTTTTTAGAAAAAAAATACCAAGTCTTAATCCTAAAATCATCAAAAAAATGACTCCAGGGTACGTAAAACTTTTTAATTATTTTTTATATTAGTATTCACAGTCTGCTAAAGGGCATGGTGGGACAATTTAGGGATTAAATAAAAATATTATATTGATTTTCCTCTTCTTTTTTCCTTTCTTTGTTTCAACCTAAAAAACTATAGAATTAATATTTGATAATATTAATTGCAAAGAAACTTTAATATAAATTGTTGTGGTGTTTGTCTCTACGTAGTTGTTAAGCGCAACTGTGCAAGGGGAAAAAAATCATATATATAGACTCTCAACTGCAAGAAAAAGACAGCTGCATTTCATTGGACCACTATATTTGAAAATGAGAGTTCTAAGTGTTGGTAGCAGCTCAATGACACCAAAATTTTATTATCAGATATATAAACGTGAGATTAGAGATCTGATATTGTATAATATTATTTCAAAAAAATTATGAAAAAGAATTTCTTGTTTCATTTTAATTGTTACGGAAAAAGAAACAAAGAAAATAATTCAAAATTTAAACTTAGCCTCTTACTTTGTTTTGGAAAAAGAAAAAATTATATTATTTATATCAAATTTAAATTCTAAAGAATAAAATAAAATAATAATTAATTTTAATTATATTTTCTTTATTAATTTTTTAATTTAAAAAATAAAAAATAACATTGATTTACGTGATAAATCGACGTTAGTTACATGTGTAACGTCGATTTTATAACAAATTGACTTTAAATTTATTATAAGTTAATTTTTGAAAAAAATTTTAATTTACACAACGAATTAAATATATATTTTTATAGTAGCAATGATTCTACTGTTTTACAAATATATATGACGTTAACTATGTGTAAAAGCACAATTAACTCTTGAAATCATTTAAAATCATATTTAAGTATGTGATCCAAATAAATTTGGATAATAATTAATCTAAACATAGTTTTTTAAATTGAAATGTAATTATTATGATTTAAACTTATAAAATGTAAAATAAAAGTTTTATACACAATATCACTTAATATATATATATATATATATGCACAATTTAAGAATAATTTAGAGGAAACTAACTGAGTTTTAGGAAACAATGACAAGTATTTAGAAGTAACAGGTGTCTGATTCGATTTGAATGTTCTGTTTGACACTTGAAAAGGAGACATTAGACGATCGATGAATGCGGCTACTGGACTAAGGCCCAATTAATTAATAAAAACGAAAATCAAGGAATCAATAATTCTGTCTTTCCTCAATAATTAAATATAGAGTTAAACAAAGAGAATCCAATTTTCATAATCTCAAATGTTTACTTCTTTTTTTCCCCCACGGTAAATATTCTAGTCTTAGCTTCTTATTCTTTTTTAAGTAAACGGCAGATATTGATTAAAGCAAAATTAGTGTTTGTTTTAAATAATTTTTTAAGTTAGTAGGGCCTGTACGCATCGTTGTGAACAGTTAAATTCATTCAATTGATTTAAGGTTAATATAATGATATGATTAGTTAAAAAAAAAACTCGGCTAATCTAACCTATGAGTTTATTAGCAGCTGACTTAGTTATTTAACAAAATAATTTTGTTAAATGATAGTTTTTTATAATTATTATAAATAATGAAATTAAGAAAAAATTTACTTATATAATAATATTTATATTAACTGTTTTAATATCTAAATAGATGAGATGGAAGGCGAATTATCTCAAATATTCTTTCTATAGATTAGCCCAAACCCAATGATCATTTTGAGTTAAAATGAGTTCAATGATTAGTTCGAGTTGAGTCAACCTCAATTCATGATATATTATATTTTATATCAATTATATTCTTTTGAGATGTAAATACGTGTACTCATGATTAATACTTATATATATAATATTTTATAAATAGGTAAATTTTTTATGAGATTTACATATTCAATCAATTATCTTAATTTTTTTCTTTAAAATCAGGTTGAATTTTAACATTAATGTTATTGTTATTAAAAAGATTTATAAATGTTTTTCATTTTTATTTTTATTTATATATATTAGTACGTGAAGTGTTCAATTTAATTCATTTAAAAGTTATATGAGTTTAACTTAATTTATATAAATTTAAATGAATTTAACAAGCTGATCTACAACTTACCTAATTTGAGTTATTATATTTTTTAGTATAATATAGTTTCTCACCGGCAGTAAATTTTGAGAAAATATTTGGTATACTTTACAAATTTGTGAATAATAATAAATAATGTTATTTTACATTAGGTCACTAAGTCACAAAATGTATCTAATAATAAGTTTTGATATAAATTAATTATAATAGTATATACTACTGCTTTCTAATGTAAAATAGTTTGGTCGATAAAAATAGGAGAGATGGAAAAGTAAAAAACAGAAGACATTTAAGCGGAATATAGTGTAAAAGCATAGTGACTTACCATAACATAATTATGAAAGAGTAACACATAGAGTAGTCGCAGGAATTAATAACACATAAAAATTAAGCGAAACAAGTCACAGGGCAACTCTCCTTTGGCAAGTGTTGGAGTAATTTCATCATAATTGAATCACCCATTTATACGTGCCAAGGAAGAGAAGCCCTATAACTGGTTTGCTTATAAAACCTTTTCCATTTAATCTCATAGAATTGGCTTCTGGGGTTTTGGTAAAGAAATTAAGAAGCTATGATATATATACATCTGAGTTTTTGGTAAACTGAAGGAATAAACCATCAAAGAAATGGCATATACTTGAGCATTATGCAATGGATCATAGCACCTATAAAGCTAGACTCGATCGGTTCTCTCCATTACATATATTCCCTAGAAAGCAAGTTTTTTTTTTTTTTTGAGGAAAAAAGCAGCAGGAAAGCAGTAGTAAATCAGGAGATTCTTCACATGCGAGTGACAGTGCCTTTGATTGTGTACATGGCATATCCCTGTCTAATATTCTTTCCCTTCTTTGCTTTTAGGTATTGTTGGGTTTTCAGATTTTTAAGACTAACCAAACTGATTTGCTTTGATGAGAGACGAAAAACTAGTTAGCCATCTAGTTTTACTTTTGAGCCTTAAAGAAAAAAAATTTATATATACCGCATTTTTTATTAGTATAAAACACACACAAATATATTATATTATAATAAAAAAATACATGTACAACATGAAGAATTAAAAACGAGACTCTAACTAAAACAAATTTATGCTATTCACTTAAATTAGCTGCTTAATTAATGGATAACATTATTTTATAAAAATGAAATATAAATTCTTGATATCTTCAAACATTTTATAGATTTTTTTTATTAAATAATATTTGGGAGGGGGGATTTCAACCAAGGTGTTGCCTTGGGAAATGCAAAGTTGACAAGGTAGAATCAATTTATAAAAGTTATTGTAAAATCAAATATCTCAAAAATTTAAACTATTGTGAGAATGATAACATTATTTTTACATATTTATTACTCCCTTATAAGTGATGGTTGTATGTACGAAACATTTGTAATTAAAATATTAAAATTATTGGGCATTGAATACAGAATCTTCATCTCTTATACCAACTAATGCAAGTGGGTTAATCCCTCTACTTATAGCAAGACATGACTTATTTCACGTGACATGATATTGTCTGTTTTGTTTAATAATTGTAAGTTTAATAGACCCACAATCATGACTCGATAATTCAACTAAATCGAACGGCTTTTCTTCTAGAGAGAAATCTCAAAACGTGTCATGTAATTTAAAGAGTGCTCACCTCTTATAAACACATCATCATTTAACTTAATAAGTAATATGTGACATATGTAGACACATTCCATCATACAACTTACATAAAGAGTCTTAAGTCCTTGTAAGAATGGAAGCCCACATGACCAAATAGGGTTATAGCTCTGATATCATATTAGAATTTATTAAAAAACCAACTCTCCTAATAGTTTAAGCTATTGAGAGAATGATCAATATTACTTTTAAACATTTATCATTAATATGTTGACATTTATTAGATAATTCTACTTTTACGTATCGTAAATTAATTTTTATAAATATTAATTTATTTTGTTGAGTAAATCGTCGACACTCGAGTTGCCTATAGGGTGGTTAGGCACCAAAGTTTAGATTGAGCAAGGGAGGCCTAGAGATTTTGGGTTTAGGGTTTTTGACTTGGTGCTTGGTCAACCTTAAGGGAAATCGGGCAGCCCTATTTTCGATTGAGGGCTCTTGGATAGGAATTTGAAACTAAGATTGAAGTTAGTAGAACTCACTACCATGAAGGTGAAGAAATAGATGCTTTGTCATGAAAATTTTGGGCCCAATCACTATACAATTGGTATGTTAATTACTTTCATTTTATGTGTTTGACTTGCATTCAAATCCTATATTGAAAAAAGTTGAATAACAAACCTTATATATAATTGAGATGAAACCAAGACACAAATTTATGCTCTTTAATTGATTGTTGATTGTTGATTTCTATTGCATAGGCTAGTTAGGATATTATATATTTTTGTGGTTGGAGATTGCTTGTGTTGATTGATTGAGTGTTTATTATCAATGACTCAATATTTCATCAAAGTTATTATAATAGGTAATAAATATTTCACCCAAGTTATGATAATAGGTGATAAAATTAATGAGATGAAAAAATCTAAGAAGCTTAAGATTAGTTGAATGCACCAGCTTGCAGATTAAACAATTATGTTTGCATCCAAGAATTTGGTTTCTTTTAAGTGTTGCAGATGAACCTTGGTGCTTGGAAACAACTTTACAAATCTTTAAGTAATTGTCATGAAATTTGTGACATGTAATATAATATGACAATAAATTATTAGTACATGATCTTAATCATTGTCTTTGTTGATTTATTAACGATGAGTCTTACTTATCTCATGTGTTCATATTGATATGTGAACGGTTAATATTGAAAGATTTTTATCACTTTTTATTGTTTACATGTTTAATGTCTTCTTAAATCATTTTAAACATTAGAGTTTAAAGATCTGTGTTTTATACTTGTAATTTGTTTGTAATTACGATGATTCTGATTCCATTAGTGGTATTAAAGATTGATAATATCGATATCTTGTGATATTAATGTTCATAAAAATCTTTTGTAGAATATTACATCTAGTTAATATTTGTTAATCATCATTTAAAATAAGCAATAATAAACTGAACAACAAAAAACACATCAACTGAATTCAAGATCTTGATCTTTATGTAATCTCAATAAGTAGTATTAGAGTCAATGTTACAATAATATCCCCTAATACTAATGAATCACTGTAGTCAATTAAGACTTATAATCTCGTAAAATCAACATAGTTCGTAAAAAATCTCCACCCTGTGAGTTATCTTATATGTCTTGATTTTGATAATTTTTAAATGATCCATCCCTCTTCTTTTTCAGCCTATATAACAAAAAGCTTTGTATTAGTTGTTTTGAGAGTAATCTGTACATTAGGTTTGAAGTAATGAATATTAGATCCAAAAATGTGAATATATACGAGCATAAATATATACAATTGAGTAATGATACATGATACTAATGGAGATTCATCCACAGTTAAGTGTACGATTAAAACGTGGAATGAGTTTAATACAATAAGGAGAAAAAATTTAAGAAATTTTGACGTGTTGTGTAGTATAATCAGGACAAATACAACAACGATTGACTTTGAAATTAAAAAGTGGTCTTATAAACTGCGATAAAAAAATTAACAAATTAAGTAGTTAGTAGTAGTACCCTTTCTACCTTACCATAATAATTAAGCTTGCAATGAAGAGATGTTTCCCCATGAATAAAGATGATATTAATTTTTAAGCTAAAGCAGTTGCAGGGCAACTCTCCTTGGCAAGTCAAGGAAATTTAAATCAGATGATTTAATGACTAATTAATGCTTGCCAAATAAGAGTAGCCCTATAACTGTATTGCTTATTCAACAACTACAACCTTCCTCTTCTTCTTCTGATCACTGCTAAAATTTATAATTGCTTCATTTTAAGAAAGGAGTGGCATATCCTCTTAAGACTTTAGGTGGTTTATAGTTTATGCTGTGGATATCCGCCAACAACAGCTTTTGCATACCCAAGTCAATTTAGAATTAATGCTCTCCATTTTGAGATTCTCCACTCTATTTAGATATGCTTTGGAGGCTGAAGTAGAAAGGTAGATGCCTCTCTATATATAAGGTTGCCGCATAACAACCTATCCGTACTTTTCTTTCCGTTTCTTTTGCTTAATTTTGTTTGTTCTATGGTATCTTTTTTTTTATTTTATTTTTATAAATCATTAACGTAAACTAAAGGGTATTATATCTTCTCATCTCTTAATTAATATATCTAATAAATTTATGGTACAATATTATTTCATTTTATTTTAATAATATCTAATATTAATTCACCTCATTTAAATTATAACTTTAATGTATCTAACTTTAAATATATGTTATATCTTTTTTTAAATTAAAGTTACATTATGAATAATCATGTATCATATTTTATATTTTTAATTGTCTCATTTATGTTCATTATAGACAAATAAAATATTTTAATAATATTATTTTATTACAATCTTATCTCATTAAAAATGAAGTAAAACAAGATAAGATAAATTTTAAAAACTAATACATTGTATCAAAGAATCTCATTAACACCTCTATTATAGATGACGTCTTTTCATTGACTTTGACTTCATTGACCCATTGGCATTTGGGGCCATTCCATTAGGAAAATACTATTTATTTTAATTTTAAGATGAAATGTTAAAATATTATCAATAAATACAATCAAATTTATTAAATTATATTAAATGATAAACTATCACACCAGTTAAAATAATAATATATTTATAATATATAATCGTGTTAATTAAATAGGTGATTAAAAATGAAAATGCATCTAAAACAAATTTATGTTATACGCTTAAACTAACGACTTAATCAAATATTTGGATAACGTTATTTTCCAAAAATGAAATATAAATTCTTGATGTCTTGTAACATTTTATGTATTCTTTTTCATTAAACAATATTAGGAGAGGGGGATTTGAATAAGGTGTTGCCTTCGGAAATGCAAAGTTGGAAAGGTAGAATCAATTTATAAAAGTTATTATAAAATCAATTCTTTTAAAATTTTAAACTATTAAGAGAAGAATCAATATTACTTTTATATATTTATTACTCTCTTAATGGTTGTATGCATAAAAGATTTGCAATTAAACAATTGAGATTACTGGGTCTTGAATACATAATCTTCATTTCTTATACCAATTGATGCAACATGATCGATCCTTCTTCTTATAACGTGACATGACCCATTCTACGTGATACAAGATTGTCTACTTTAGTCTATAACTGTAAGTCTAACGAGTCTATAGCCATGACTTAATAGTTCAACGAGACCTCACAGTTTTTCTTCTAGAGAGAAATCTCAAAACGTGTCATGTTATTTAGAGAGTGTTCATCTCTTATAAACACATTACTATTTAACTTCCTAAGAAATATGAGACAAATGTAGGCACACTGCATCCACGTGGTCAAATAAGATTATGACTTTGATATTATGTTAGAAGTTATTGAAAAAATAATTCTCCTAAAAACTTAAGATATTGAGAGAATAACCAATATTAGTTTATATATTTATCATTAATATGCTAACATTTATTAGATAATTTTAATTTTATGTATTATAAATTATTTTTATAAATATTAGTTTATTTTAAAGTAAATTGTTGATGCTCGAGTTGCTTATAAGATGATTGGGCACTAAAGGTTAGATTGAGCAAGGGAGGTCTAGAGATTTTAGGTTTAGGGTTTTTAGTTTGGTGCTTGGCCAGCCTCGAGGGAGATTGAGCAACCCTATTTTCGATTGAGGGCTATTGGAAAGAAATTTTGGAATTAAGATCGAAGCTAGTGGAACTCACTATTATGGAGGTGAAGAAGTAGATGCATTGTCATGACAATTTTGGGCTCAATCATTATAAAATTGGTCTGTTAATTACTTTTACTTTATGTGTTTGACGTGCATGCAAGTCTTACATTGAAAAAAATTGAATAACAAACAATATATATAATTGGGATGAAATCAAAACTCAACTTTATACTCTTTATTTTATCGTTAATTGTTGATTTCTATTGCATAGGTTTGTTGGGATATTATATATTATTGTGGTTAAAGCTTGCTTGTGTTGATTAATTGAGTGTTTATTGTAAATGACTCAATATTTCACCAAAGTTATCATAATAGGTAATAAATATTTCACCCAAGTTATGATAATAGGTGATAAAATTAATGAGATGAAAAAATTTGATAAGCTTAAGATGAATTGAATGCATAAGCTTGCATATTAGACAATTAAGTTTTGCATCCAAGAATTTGGTTCCTTTCAAGTGTCACATATGAGTCTACTTATTGGTGTTTGGAAACATTTACAAATCTTTAGGTCATTGTCATGAAATTTGTAATATGTAATATAATATGACAATAAATTATTAATAGATGATCTTAATCATTGTCTTTATATGTTGATTAAATTATTTATTAATGACGGGTCTTCTTTTGATATTCATATGTTCATATTGATATATGAATAGTTAATATCGGAAGGTTCTTATCATTTGTTTCGTTGTCTACATATGTAATGTCTTCTTAAATCATTTTAAACATTAAAGTTTAAAGATGTACGTTTTATACTTATAATTTGTTTGTAATTATATTGATTTTGATTCCTTTGTTGGCATTAAAAACCGATAATATCGATATCTTGTGATACTAATGCTCATGAAAAATCTTTTAGAGAATATTACTTTTAGTTAATATTTGTTAATCATCAACTAGAATAAACAATAATAAACTGAATGACAAATAACATATCAATTGAATTCAAGATCTTGATCTTTATGTAATCTCAATTAGTAATACCGGAATCAATGTTACAATAATATCTCATAATACTAATAAATCACTGCAGTTAATTAAAACTCGTAATCTCGTAAAATCAGCACAGTTCATAAGAAATCTCCACCTTCAAGCTATCTTATATGTCTTACTTTTGATCATCTCTAAATGATACATTTTTTTTCTTCTCCGGCCTATATAACAAAAAGTTTTGTATTAGTTATTTTAAGAGTAATCCATACATTAGGTTTTAAGTAAGGAATATTATATTAAAAAATGTGAGTATATACGGGCATAAATATATACATTTGAGTAATTATACATGACATTAAAGGAGATGCGTTAAGATGTGGATTGAATTTAATATAATAAGGAGAGAAAATTTATGAAATTTTGACACATAAATAATGTTGTGTAGTTAGTAGTAGTACACTTTCTACCTTACCATAATAATTAAGATTGTAATGAAGAGATGTTTCCGCATGAATAAAGATGATATTAATTTTTAAGCTAAAGCAGTTGCAGGGCAACTCTCCTTTGGCAAGTCAAGGAAATTTAAATCAGATGATTTAATGACTAATTAATGCTTGCCAAGTAAGAGTAGCCCTATAACTGTATTGCTTATTCAACAACTACAACCTTCCTCTTCTTATTCTGATCACTGCTTGGGGAAATTGAATAAATTTATAGTTGCTTCATTTTGAGAGAGGACTGGCATATCCTCTTAAGACTTTAGGTGGTTTATAGTTTATGCTGTGGATATCCGCCAACAGCAGCTTTTGTATACCCAAGTCAATTTAGAATTAATGCTCTCCATTTTGAGATTCTCCACTCTATTTGCCTATGCTTTGGAGGTTGAAGTAGAAAGGTAGATGCCTCTCTATATATAAGGTTGCCGCATAACAACCTACTTTCTTTTGCTTAATTTTGTTTGTTCTATGGTCCCTTTTACTGTTTTTTTAATCTTTTTATATACTTTAAATTATAGACGTAAAGTAAACTCTTCGTATAATCTTAAATATTATTTAATATCTCTCTTAAATTTTTGTTATAATATTATCTCATTTTATTTTAATAACATCTAATCTTAATTCATCTAATTTAAATTTTAGCTTTAAGGAATTTAATTTTAAATATATGTTATATTTTTTTAATTAAATTTAAACTATGAATAATCATGTATCATATTTTATATTCTTTTTATATTATTATTTGTCTTATTTTAATTCATTAGAGACAATTAAAATATTTCAATAATATTTTTTTATTATAATCTAATCTAATTAAAAATAAAATAAAATAAAATAAATTTTGAAAATTAATAAATTGTATCAGATAATCTTATTATCACTTAATTAATAACTCTATTATGGATGCAACTTTCTCATTTATCCTAACTTTTGTGCTCTATGTTGTCATTTGGGATCATTTTATTAAGAAAATATTATTTATTTTAAATTTGAGAAATTTTTTTAAAATATTATCGATATATATTTAAATTTATTAAATTATATTAAATAATAAATTATCGCTTGGTTAAAATAATAATATATTTATAATATATAATTATATTAATCATTCTTGGTTAATTTGGCATTTTTTATACATATTGTTAAGATAATATTGTTAAGATAAGACAATTTTAAGATATTTTGTTTTTTAAGCCATAAATGATTGCAATCGTGTATTCTCATGGAAGTTTAGGTCTTGTTTATTCAATTTTGTGTATTTTTATGTTATTTTTAACAGTATCAAATGATTTAAATTCACAAATTTTTTAACATTATCAAAAACTGAAATAACACTGAACAATTAACAATTATTTTTGAAAAAAATAATAATTAGACTTAATTGTTTTGCATACTATTGTCTAAATTGTCACAGGTTCTAAATATAAATAAATATAAAATTAAAATAATATTTTCAAATGTACAAGTTGAAATTATAACACTTATAAACTACAATCAAATTAAAATATTTTAAAGATAGAATTGACTCATCCTTACTCTCATTCCATTCCTTTTGTGTGTATGTTCGTCGTTCATTCAAAAATAAAATAAAATTGAAACGATTTCGTAGGGGGGAAAAAGAAAAACATTAAACTTTTGTATCTCCGCATAACAAATGGAGATATGATTTATGCCATAACTCAAATGAAATCTAGTTGTGTTCAGATGAAGATTGAGTGCGGATAAAATCATTTTCATCCCGGTGAAGTGTCGATTGGAACTTTACAATTTTTGTAGTATTTTGATAAAAGCTCAGATCAAAGAACAAGCCATACTTAATCCATATCCACCGACTGCTTCTACATGGCCATAATATTTTTTTTTATACACACAACTTGAAGAATGAGGAATGACTTGTCAGGAACTCATTCAATATAAAGAATAAAATATATAAAAATATGGATAATAATTAAAAGATATATTTTAAACAAAAAAAATATTATATTTATCAATAATACTCATTTATTAGTCTTTAAACTCTAAGTTATAAATCATAAATATTAAACATTAAATACTATATTATAAACACTAAATCTTAAATCAAAAAATTAAATTGATTAAATTTAGAATTATTTTAATATTTTTAATATATATATATATTTTTAATTATATTTTAATTATTAAATTTTTTTTATTAAATATACTAATTTTAACCTTTTATTGCTATGATTAAATAATTAGTATATTAATTCTTTTATTCGACAATGAAATAACCTCCTCCATCAACCATCTTTCGTCCACCAATGGGCTGGTCTAATACCATCTTTATTCTATGGGCCTCATGATAATTAATCCGGCCCAATTATAATGCAGCATCGTTAGTTTTGAATGCTTTTAAATTAGCCCAAGTACTAAATTTATTCTTCCGTTTTTATATGAGCAATTATATTTACTGTATCTGTAAAAATGCGAAAAAACATATGTTTACTAATGTGTTAAAAATAAAATTATATGTTATCTTACTTATTACTTTGATCAAAATCAGGATCTCTGGACCTGGATTAAAAAAAAAACAACTAAACAAACAAACCAGAATCACCTCAACTTGAGGTTCAAACTGAAAAAAGTTAAATGTTACAATCACCTTCTCACGTTATTTACCAACCGTTCAAGTTAAAAGTTAGTGATCGATCGATGATGGGTCTTTATTGTTAATTTAATTGGACATTTAGTTCCCCCTCAGTTAATTACAACAGTATTAATTAAAGAGATGATATAATATAATTGAATAATCTTATTATAAACTTTAATTTAATTATTACGTATGAATTTTCCATAACAAGATTTTATAATTACTATATATTTGCAGATTGAAGTTTCCACTTAAATACCTAGAATATTGTTATAAAATTATAATTATGTATAAATTAATATTAAAGAATATTATTTTTATTATTAAAAATTTTAAAGATATTATTTTTTGTGTTATTAATATAATTATATAGGAAGCCATACTGTCCAGTAACTACATTTTACATATTAATTATACGAAATGATCTGCTTGGCAAAACTACTCCAAAGAAGATAAATACAAAGACAAAGAGATCGAGTACTATCTTTTAATGGGATCGTACAGAGAAACTTCATAAATTAGAAGAAGAAAAAGTAGCGACAATAATAATCTTGATGTGTCACCTGGCAGATCATTAATTAGCTAGAAGAAATATTAGGAATAATCTTGATGAGCAAACCAGGGAAAACATCATCTGGATCATGTATATGCGGGTTCCGCTCCACTATAAACGGGTCACCACACTTGTCACTAATGGTATGAAGGGTCTCACCCTCTTCTACCATGTAAATTTCATCACAGTTGGATCTGTACTTCAAAAGATGGCTTCCTCTAACAGTAGAGTGCTCAACTACGTCGTCATGATGATGAGCAACATAAATCTCTTTTATGGAAGCTAGCAAGATTAAGGCCAAGACTAGTACGGCAGAGTACCATGAGTCTGCATCAGCACCTATTGTACCTGCCGATGATCCTCTTATCCTTATGCTTTTGACAGTTATTGGATAAGAAATCATACTTTAGTTTTAATTTGAAGCTAAATAAATAGAAGGGCAGAATTGAAGTTATAATAGTTTGATAATCTGAATTGGAGTGTATAGAGATTTGATATTTGTATTGTATGGAGAACATTAAAAAAAAACAACAACAAAAAAAGGTATTATTTAAACAATTTATATACACATAAAGAGGAAGTGTCTTTGACCGTTTTCGTTGGGAGGTTCAGTTGGGGATAAAATAAGTAAAGAACGTGTCTCACTCTTACCTTTCCGGCCGGCTACTAATGTATTTGGTAAAATTACTGAAAGGGACTTAATCAGTTATGTTTGAAAAGTAAATAATCGACTGTTTTTTTTATATATAAATAAAATTTAATAGGTGGTTTTATTGTTAGAGTAGCTGTTGTTATTGTTACAACATTATTTTTCATTTTTAAAAATCATGGAATATTAAATTATAAGATAAAATATTTAATTATTATAATATTCACCTTTTATATTCTAAAAATATCAATCTAGGTTTTGAAATGGTTAAAATATATATGTACAATAAAGATATAAAAATTTAATTACTGGTAATTTAGTTGTTGATCGTTGGGGTATATATATGTGTGGCTCGTGTGGGTACGTTGATTTAGTTTCTTGGTTAGCTGCAACCTAAATATGTGACTAATCATAAATTGGGTGTGTTTGGTGAGCAACTTCTAATTTTTGGATATGACAAGCTCATGTCAACTAAATGACGTCTAACTTCTACTCTGCCATAAATTAATTAGTAATTGAGATTATAGTCTTTCCTCTCAATATTAATGAAGGGTTCCTTTGGAATTTTTTAGTTTTAACATTTTGACAATTATTATTTATATTTTTAAAATAAGTAAATAATCTATAATAATTTTGATAGAAATCATTTATTATACATATTCATCTCATAAATTAATTATTAAATTGTTATCCTAATAATTTTATGTCAAATATCTTAATAATATTCTTTAATTTACTTTTAAATAAACTACTTCTTTTAAAATTTACTTTTAAATGAAACACATTTAAAAATAATTTTGCTAAGAAAGTTTATTTATGAATATGTTTATAATATTTTAATCGTATAGTATATTAAATAATATTGAATAATATTTTTTTTGTTATTATCACAATTATTTTATTTTTGTTATAATTACAATATTTATTATATTTTTATAATTAATTACACTTTATTTATAATTTTTCAAACAATTGACGCACTCGATATGAAGCACGGTAAAAGAAATACTATAATTAATTAATTGTTCGATAGAGGCCTCTCAAGAGCTCTGGTTCAAAGAAAACAAAAGAAAACTCGCAATCCACATTGATCAGATCAGAAATGGACCAGTTTCATTTATATTTATAAATGTGAATTAGATGAAAAACCGTGATCTATTTTGCAGAAGAAATCTAAAATAAATTGGACTCCTGAAATTCATCTTTCCATATCCATTTGCAAATAGGAGGAAGTACAATTTTCATCCCAGCACATACACGACTTTCAGTTTTAACATTTTTATTCTGCAGTAAGGAGAAGCATTGAAAATACTGCTAGTTTATCACCTTAATCAACGCCCACTATTTCAACCAAGTGTAGAAAATTTGCAAGCCTTCTTACTTACTTCCTTAAGATGAATCAATAATAATAACAATAATAATAATCCATTGTCTAGAGATTAAACATCACTTTAATGGCATTGCCACCACGAGCACACGTATCAAAAGCCTCTTCTATCTCCTTCTGTGAGAACCCAAATCTGTGCGTTATCAATGGCTTTACATCTATCTTGCCAGTCCTCAACAATTCAATGCAGAGTGGCCAAGTGTTTCTATATCTAAATATGCCTATTATATCCACCTCCCTGTGTTACAAATCCCACTACATATAAGTCACTGCATATATAATAATATATAATTATTTCTTCTCTGAATCATGTTGTTAGTTTATTATAATCAATCTAAATAATTTACCTTGCTGCAGCCAGAGTTAGAGGAACATTCATTTGACTCACTGCCAGTCCAATGAGGCAAACTTTCCCACCTGAGCGAGTAGCATTCAGAGCGGTTGACATGGTTTTGTCAAGACCAACACAATCAAAGGTCACATCAATGTCAGAGCCCATTGCATTTTGTATCTCTACCACTTCGTTTCCTACATCCTGTTGAAGGCATACAATTTCAACCATATGATTGACTAGTTGTAACAGCTTGAAACTAAAACTACTCTTGAGTAATTGAGTGGATAGATAGTCTATATGGCCAAAGGGGGAAAAGAAATCAAAGAACCTGAGTGGTTTTGGAGATTAAAACAGTCATATCTGCACCAAGTTGTTTAGCTATTGATAATCTGCAATCATCAATGTCAACTATGACAATTCTAGGAGCTCCAAATGCTCGAGCTACCAAGAGAGTAACAAGGCCTATAGGTCCAGCCCCCATTATCACCACATTGGTCGCAGGACTTATATTTGCTCGACAACAAGCATGGACACCTACGCTGAGAGGTTCACACATTGCCCCTTCCTCCAAGCTCACACTGTCTGGTAGCTTAAAACATAAATAAGCAGGATGCACTACCTGCCAGAAAAATCTCAAACATCAAAAGCTTGTTTATAAAAATGGGTAGAATAACACTTTAGACACTTTACTTTTACAAATTAGAAACATTAGTCGCATTTCTTAAAATTGATGCACTTTTAATCACCTTCCTTTACTGTCACATTTTTTGACACTTAAGTCATATCTTGGTAACTTTTATGTTTTTATATTATTTTTTTGGGGCAAAAACTTAAGTATCATCAAATTAAATTTTGTTAGTAAGTGCCTTGAGATATTTGAAGAATAAAATGTCTCAAAAAGTAAAAAAAAAAAGTGAGTAAAATGATCAAAATTAATTTAAAATTACTAAAGCATCTAGAAATGTAATAATAAGGTAACTAAAGTACACCAGTTTAACACAAATTGATCAATGTGTTCAATTTGTGAAAATAAATTGACCTAGGTACACTTTTTCTATAAAAATGGTTTCACCTTTCAAGTATCAAGCATTTTTCTTAATTGAAGGTTAGGGCATTGTCAAAACATAATAAGTGCCTCTGGATAATTCTTGTCTAGAATGAAAGAACTTCTTTTCTTTGAAATAAAGGTTACACGCCCAAATAGATCCAACAAAGACTTGTACATGAATGATGAATAAGCCTCGTATTCATGAGACTGAAGCGCCCAAAAACACATATGTCATTGCGCTACAAATCATTGTTGGTAAATAACTTAAGCACAATAAAGGACCTTGTTGGCAAGAGAACCATTGGTTGGAGGAGAACCAAAGAATTTCATTTGAGGACAAAGATTGTAGCGACCTTGTTTGCAGAGATGACAAATTCGACAACTGATTCCAGGCTCTAAAGCAACTCGATCACCCACTTTTAAAGACTTGATCTCACTGCCAATTTCTTCAATCACACCCGCACACTCATGTCCTATTACCATTGGTTTCTTAACTATGAAATTTGCACACCTCATTGTCTTGTAATTGTAATTACAAATTAGACACCCCCAGAACAAGCAGGAATTAGTAAACAACAGTATATGATCAAATCAGTAAATTATAAATTAAAATTTTAGAAAACGAAATTTAGAGAGAAAATCTATTACCTTGAAGTGGTGAATATCACTTCCGCATATACCAAGTGCCTTTATCCGAACCTTAACATCATGAGGGCCTAAAGTAAATTCACAAAAGATCTGTAAATGTTTAACATGAATCATCACAATCTATCTGTATTAAAGCTAAATTTCATCCAAAATAATTCAGACCGATAATTGTATTAAAAAAAATAATGATTAGAAGTTACCAAGTGGTGGAAGAACGTAAGGTTGAATTCTAAGCTTTTGGATACCAAGAAGCCAAGCGGCCATATTTTCTTCTTCTCCATCTTTGTCTGCCATGTTTTCCAGTTCACTGCCTCCCTGCGACTTTCCCTCTCTTTGTTTTAAGATGGGTTTTGATGTACGACATAGGTGTGTCAATTACAGTACCAAACAGATGTATATTACTTTTTAATTAAAATTAATTAATAATTTTGTTATTGTTGTAAAATATTAATTTTTTATAATAATAATAAAATAAATTAAAATTAAAAAAATACGAATGTGAGCACTCATTGAATAAACACGTCCACCCTTAATATGATTAAAGTCTAAAGTGTGAATATCTATTAAAATATTAAGTTATAATTTTTACAAAATATTAAAAATATTATGGATGAAAAGTTTTAAAAAGTTAATAAAATTATAAAAAATTTATCAAATTTTATAAAATATTAAAATAATTAATTATTTATATTTTAAATTAATTTTTATTTAATAAATATATTTTTAAATATTTATAATAATTATATTAATCATTGTTATATATTATAAAATAAATAAAAATAATTAAAATAATTAAATAAATTATATATTCATTTTATAAAAAATAAATTTAATTATTTATTTATTTTTAAAAATATAACTATAAAAAATTAAAAATAAAACATATATATAAAAATTATAAAATTAATAAATATCAAAATATTATTTTATCCATATTTTAATAATATTTTTGTGATAATATCTATATATACTTAAATAATAATTTAAAATAAACAAAGGTAATTTAATAATATTTTTGATAATTTCGTACCAATTTAATAAAAGTATAATTTGTTAACAGCAGGCATTTTCAATTTTTCATCCTTAAATACGACGACACTGTCTTGTCGTTTCAGAAACCTTGTCGACTCGTTGGAAAAGAAATGAAGTGGATATAACTTTCGAATACGTAGTTAGCTGCTGACTGTGAATCGTGTCATATATATTCATCGTGTTCATAGGTAGATGAATCATGAGTCTCTGTCAGTCTGTCTGCAAGAAAAACTCTCACTTCCTCCTTTGTCTTTAGCCCTAATGGGTCCATTGTTTATTGTTTTTTAGCTCGGCAGTGCCCTGCTTAGTATTTAGTATACTTATATGATGTCTAAATTTTAGTGGAACGGACTTATTTAATCATAATTGATAATATCAACAATATTTAATAAAAAAAATATGTTAACATAATTTCTTTTTATTATTCTTATTCTTAGATAACTTAATATATAAAAAATATAAATAAGATATCTATATTAGAATAAAATTATTAAAAAGGGGATTGGATTGTATGAACTTACTTTCCTATTTTGTTATGATGTGTGTTTCAAAATAAACAAAACCTAAACTAAATCAGCCGAAACAAATACAAAAAATCATGACTGTAGTAATATAAAAGTTTAATAACAAAATGTGAAATAATTAAATAATACTATTAGATGTTTTTTTTGGACAGACACGTATTAGATATGAAGTGGTAAAAGTTATAAACAATAGATAAGATATAAAATATAATACAATCCAATATATATCTCTTTACAAATAAAGTAATGTCATAGTTTACTCGTACGAAATTTATCTTATTTATTAAAATCCTGGTAGACACGTAAAAAAAATGAATATAATAATAGAATTATGCAAAAATCATAGACTCATTATATTTTTAATAATATTAATCCTTAATTTTGAATAATAACTTAATATATTTTTATAAAATAAAAAATTAATATAAACTCATTCTAGGCAAACCCTTACCTGAAGATCTCTTCCAAACATGGATCTAAAAGTCATATTTCATAATATCTTGTATAAAAGTGTTTTCATGTAAATAATTATTTTTAATATATTAAGAATAATAATTTATATAATTAATGATTATTCATTTAACGAATATTCGATCAATTTATTAGTAAATATATCATATTTTTGTTGAATGTTTATTTAATAAATACATTTTTTATAAATATATTTATATAATAAATATATTTTTTAATATTTTTACATCAATAAATATCAAAATATTTATATAATAAATACGTTTTTATGAATAATTATTTTATATAATATAATTATTTTTATTATATTAATAGTAATAATTTATACAGTTAATGATTATCCGTTCAATTAGTGTTCAATCAATTCACTTTTTGAGTATATTATATTTTTATTGAATGTGCATATATAAAATATATTTTATGAATATTTATTTTGTTAATGTAATTATTTTTATAGTATTAATAGTGATAATTCATACAATATAATGAGTGTTCGATTAATTTATTTATAAATATATCATATTTTTGTCGAATGTTCATATAATAAATATTTTTTTAATGTCGAGATCATATCATATTTTATATTAATTAAAAAACAATCGATTAATATAGATTATTTTTAAGTAAAAATAATTATTAAATTTAATCAAATCATATTTATTATTCATGTAGTTAAAATTAATTTTTTAGATAGTAAAAATATTAATTAAATAAATTAATATATTATTTTATTATATTTAACTATTTATTAAATAAATTTATATAATTATTATTAATATAATGATAAATCGTTTATATTTATTATGTACTTAAATTATATTACTTATAAAATAATTAATATTATATATTTATTTATAATTAAATTAATAAATTAATTACTTATTTATTTTAAAAATATTTATACAAATAACTTTATAAAAAATTTTAACATCCGTATTTCAATTATAAAAAAAGTAAGTTAAATATTTATATTCAAAAATTTATTTTTTTAATATATTTTATAAAATAAAAAATTTGAAACAATAGCAATTATTGTTCAATAATTAATGGTTATATTTATTAAAAAATTAATTAACTTTTTTTAATAAGATAATAATAATCTTATATTTATTATTTATTATTAAAAATATAATAAATTATTTATTTATTTTAAAAGTATTTTTTTACACCTCTATATAAAATTTTAACATTAATTTTTTATCTTGTTATAATGAAAAAAAAATTCTTTTTTTTTAAATAATAATAATTATTATTAATTAACTAATATAATTATATTTATTTAATTTAAATCTTAAAAATGTACTGATACAAAACTAATTCCTTTACAAATAAAGTGTTTTTTTTTTTGGTAGACCTAGAGGGACTCAATCAACTTTTAATTGTGTTAAAATTGGAAGATACCGGATATTTCGATAATAGAAAAATGTTTTTTTTATCTACATTCCAAAAAGATAAAGTTTATTGACCCCAAATAATTAAGTGATTCTACAAATTTTATCAACATTTAACAATTTAGTTATTATATTCAATAAAATTTTAACACGTAAATTGAGATACATTTTAAATTAATAATAAGAACATATCACCTGGAGATAGCTTCCAATAGAAAAATCTCGCAAAAATAATTTTTGAATATAAATAATATGTCATTATTTATCCTATTTATTTATTTTTGTATAAAATTATTTAATTATGAAAAATAATAACTGCAACAAATTCGGGAGATCACAAAATTTTAGGAAGCTACGGAATTTCTTTCGATTTTTATATATTAAATTATTCATATTATTTTAAAAATATTTTTTTATTATATAAAATAATATATAGACATCTTATTTTTAACATGAAAAAATATTTTATAAAGAAATAAAATATGTGCATGCATGAGAGGTTAATTTTTTTTTTTGAATATTATGTTAATTAAAATAAAAATTTAATCGATAAAAATGAAATTCATTTAAACTCCTGTCATTATTATAGTTATTTCATGGATCAATGACGCTCTCTCATTTAAAATAATCTCAAATCTTTGTTGAATGCTATAATTATCTATTTTATTTCAGAAAATGAAAAGAAAGCTAGTGTTTATCTTGTACTCAAGAAGAGCCAACCACGAGTCCACCGACTGAGGCAATATTGGCCGTCGTCTTTCACAAAGTCACAACTTTTTTGAAGACTAATAACGACTTCTTTGTATCACTCTGTTTCTATTGAACATTATAACAACTCTCTCTCTTTCTAGTAACACAAAAACACTGAGGAGATAGAAAATGGGTAAGGGTGGGATGTCCCAAGGGGGTGCAGAGGAATACAAAGATGGTGAACAAGAGAACATGGCTGTTTGGCTTCTTGGTATCAATACTCTCAAGATTCAGCCTTTCAATCTCCCACCTCTTGGTATGCCTTAACAAAACCCTTCTTTCCATTTCGATTGTTTTACAATTTGATTAGCCATTAGTGTTATTGAAATAAATATCGATTCTTTCAATCTAATTAGGAAGTCAAGATGTTAGAGTTAGGATGAAGGCTGTTGGCATATGTGGCAGTGATGTCCACTATCTCAAGGTAAAACCCTTTTCTCAACTTGTTATATTTCTATTCTTTTGCTTTCTCTTTTTGATTTGTAAATTTCGATTATTAGAAAAAAATCAGAACTTGTTCGACTATCTTTGTAAGACATTTCTGATTCGCTAAGACCTCTTGGTTTTTCATTGTGCACATTTGCCGCAGAAGGCCAGATATATTTTGCAGTGTTTTCTCGAACTCAGGCACTCAGTAACTAGACAAATATAAACATAGTTTAACTAATGTTAACGATGATTTGGATATGTACTACAGACAATGAGATGTGCAGATTTTGTGGTTAAAGAGCCAATGGTAATTGGGCATGAGTGTGCTGGGATCATAGAAGAAGTTGGGAGTGAGGTTAAGCATCTTGTGCCAGGTGACCGCGTGGCACTGGAACCTGGAATCAGTTGCTGGCGATGCAACCTCTGCAAAGAAGGTAGATACAATCTCTGCCCAGAAATGAAATTCTTTGCAACTCCACCTGTTCATGGCTCTCTTGCTAATCAGGTAAATTCAATTTCTGATCTCATTTGAGACTTTTTTACTGATTACTCGAAATTGCATATTTACTAATTAAAACCCTTTTATTTTCTAGTGATTAATCTAAAAGCAGTTTTGTTGTTTGTTTGATATTGAATAGATAGTGCATCCTGCGGATCTTTGTTTTAAACTACCAGAGAACGTGAGCTTAGAAGAAGGGGCAATGTGTGAGCCCTTAAGTGTTGGTGTGCATGCTTGTCGCCGAGCAAATATTGGTCCAGAAACCAATGTGCTGGTCATGGGAGCTGGACCTATTGGACTTGTTACATTGATGGCTGCCCGTGCTTTTGGGGCACCCAGAATTGTTATTGTGGATGTGGATGAGAGCCGTTTATCTGTTGCTAAGGAACTTGGTGCTGATGACACTGTCAAAGTTTCAACAAATATTCAGGTCACAAGGCTGTTCAAATTCTCCCTTACTATACGTATAGATAGTCGAGCAATATTGGCTTCCACATAACTTGTCTTCTCTGTTCCCTTTGACAGGATGTAGATGAAGAAGTAGTTATGATACAAAAAGCTATGGTTGGGAGAGTGGATGTGAGCTTTGATTGTGCAGGCTTTAACAAAACCATGTCAACTGCTCTGAGTGCAACTCGTGCAGGAGGCAAAGTTTGTCTTGTGGGAATGGGCCACCATGAGATGACTGTTCCACTCACTCCAGCTGCTGCCAGGTATATTTAATACTTGATTTCTATTTTTGAATGGATTTGAGGAGCTTAGTCTCACCATCGCTTTTGATGAATAATTTTAAGTGAAACCTTATTTGTTGTGTTGTTGAATTTAGGAAGCCTATAATGTAACACTTATATGGTCTAAAATAATTTTGTGGGTGTTCATGTTAAATAGGGAGGTTGACGTGATTGGCATATTCCGCTACAAAAATACATGGCCGCTGTGCCTAGAATTTCTGAGGAGTGGAAAGATTGATGTGAAGCCACTTATAACCCACCGATTTGGATTCTCTCAGAAAGACGTTGAAGAAGCTTTTGAAACCAGTGCTCGTGGTGGTAATGCCATTAAAGTAATGTTCAACCTGTAAGGCTTTTGCTTTAATGAACGTTTATTTCTTTAAGAGAAAATATTTTCTTTTTGTTGAACCTTGTGAAAATGTTTAAAAATAAATAAATAATCTTGTGAGCAATTTTTTGCTTTTGACCTGTTGCAGAATGTTTTTTATTTTTGACCCCATAGTTACTTCATACTCAAATCAAATCTGAATATGTATTCAAAAATAATCCTCTAGTTACTCCTCATTTGAACTACCTCATTTTGACGGAAAGAGGGACAAATTACTAATTATGCCTTACATGAGGCTTGAACCAATGACTTTTTTGGTGTTTGGCACTCCCATTACCAACTCGATTGAGTGATTGGAGGTATATTCTTTTTTTAAATTAAACAATACTTAATGTATTTTGAACTTAGGATTTGAAATAAGAGAAAATTAAGTTTTATCGTCAAACCCACTAAATGATTAACGTATTTAAAAGTAAACCTCATTTGAACACGAGTCCAATACTTATTCTTTAAGTTGTAGCATGGTGTTTCGGACATGAAACAACAGTTTGTCCAAGTTTATCAGAGCTCTAATGAGATTTGTAATTTTGAATGCATATACAAAAGTAAAAGGTTTTTGAACATGTGTTCAAAACCATGAGGGGTAAAAATGAAGAACCCTAAATAGGGGGAAATCTCACGGCAATATTCTCTTTAAAAATAATCCCCAAGAATATGCCTGTTAGAAGAAGATAATCAGACATAACATACCAGCTTCTAATATTAATAAAGTTGGAGCAAAAAAAACTGCCAAACTGTAACAGCTGAAACCAAACTATTATAACATACTTCTTATTTATTTTTTATTACGCAGTGAAATTTTATTTGAAGTAACTAAATGTCGCTTGGATTTAAAAGAGCAAAAGCACGCAGCTCCTTATTTCTTTCAAACAAGAACATGTCTTCATCTTTAAAGGTAAGCCATGCTTCTATTCCATCACCATCTTTGGTATCAATCAATAGCATAACATTCTTGAATGTGACACTACTAATACTCACCCATGATGGCTTTCCCCATCCAAAATTGGTCTTATACATCGGAAACCTACACCAGCTTGTGCAATTGTATGTGTCTCTGTCCTCATTTTTAATTAAATCTCCAAACTCTACTAGTGCCTTTTGTATCTCATTCCCATCATACCCTTTTTTATAAATTTCACTAACTTCTTCAATTCCTCTTCTCAGCTTAACTACCAATCCTTGCAGATCAATCTGAATTTGTTCCGTCTTTGCTGCAAAGAACCCCATCATATTTTCGGCTATGTTCTGATCTATAGGCAAACAAGACATTACTAGCCTTTTACGCATATCCACAGCCTGGCAAAAAACAGATGGCCCTAGAGAACTTGAATTTGATATTGATGCCTCCATTGCACATTTCCCAAATAAGCGAGGAGACTGCTTCAACATGAGTCGGGTTAGGCACGGTTGTAATTGCTGTTCTTGATTGAAGAGTGGCAATCTTTGAAGCATCAAACACGAACCTTTTTGTTGTACATTTATCTATGACAAATTCTACAGCAGGAGGCCGAGAGCTCAGCAAATCAAGTGGTGGAAAAAGAGATGCAACATTAAATTTAGGAAGCACCATCAGTTCATCAACAGGAGCAGAACATATTGTAGACCAATGATCGAGGAATTTGCATAATGTGGAAGCATCACCTACTTTATGTGAAATGCTTAACCCAATAGCCATTCCACCACATGCAAAAATATTGACTTTGACAAGTAACAGAGAGCCTGCTTCTTCATCTTTGGATTCCACAGAAACTGGAAGAAGTTGTCTTACCATCTCAGTGTTTGGTTTTTCTAGTATCTTCGAAATGGGATAGTTGATTTTTGCTTGAACAAGTTGAGCACCACATTCGTAATTACAATCAACCCACAAATTATTTTTGAGTTTTCCAGCTAATGGGTAGAAGTGAGTGAGAGTTTGTGTCAAAGTGTTTTTCAGATTCTTGAATCTTTCAGCTACCAAATTCTTAGAATCAGTGAGGCCTCTAGAAATGGGATAGAAGAGAATCAATGGGATGTACATATCTGCAGCAAGCTGATCAAGGAGAGAGAGCTGGTAGTTTTTGATATCATCAGGGGTTGAAGGCTTAATGTTTTCTCTTTGGATTGTCTCAACCTTTATAATTTCAGCATCCATATATTTGGACATTTTTTCCAGAGAATTTATCTTAAATTGCAACCTGCATGATTGTTCACCCACTGATATAGGTGCATCTATTTTTTCCTTCTCTTTTTTTAATTTAATAGTTATATATGCATAACATATTTAATTTGTGTTTGTTTTCACCCACGTCCTACTATAGCTGACATATATAATTTGTTCGTAATTAGGAGCCAAAAACTTTATAAAAATAATATACATTCAAGTTGGTAAAATCCCAACTCGAGTATAAAGATTCTATTAGGATATATAGCGAGGTAGAAATAAATAGATGCTTACTAAAATATTGTTCACCTAAAATACTTTTACTCAATTACTAGTATATATTTTGATCAATTTTAATAGTAATAATATCTTTAAATTAATATAATTTATTGAATTTATTGTTAAAATTAATTAAAATATGTATTATAATTTAAATAATATTTTATACATTATAATTAAGAATAATGATAAAAAATATGTAAAAAACAAAAATATAAATAATTTAAAAATATTAATTCCTATGTTAATAGAATTCATATTAATTTTTTGTTACTTACTAATTGCACAAATTATTAAGTGTTACGTTAAAATTATCTGAATTTTCAAAAATGTATTCACTTGTTAAAAAATGAATTATGTGTACTAAAACAAATAGTAACTTAGTCCTTGATTATTATTTTTTTTTGCTCTATTTCTTTTCGTCTTTACCCTTTTCATCCCTTTCTCCTTCTATATCTCGTTTTTTTTCCGCAAAATTCTCACTGGTTTCTTTTTCTACAAAATGCATTCATTTATTTTCCCATGTACTAAATCAGTTTTTTTTCTCCCTTGTGTAGAGGCTAAAAATGACAAATTTTTTAGATCATCGATATTGTTAATAAAATAATAAAAAAATAAAAAACTATTTCTTTTCAAAAGGATGAAAAAAAATGTGGGAGAGAATGTGGAAAAAGAAATTTGAGAGGATTTTATAAAAATAGAGACGTGAGAGAAAAGGGAGAATATAAATTACGCTTTGTTTTTTTTTTCATATAATTTATTTTTTTATCAAAAAGTATATTTTTTAAAATTTAAATATTTTAAGGTACCAACAAAAAAAAAGGCCAATAATAAATACTAAAAATATAAGTGAGTATATGTACCAACCCTACTCAAAACTTTATTATAATTTTAAATGTACTTTGTCTTCTTAATCTTATCATTTCGGGTGCTGATATTATTAATGATTCCTAAACGAGCTTCGGGAGAAAATGAAAAACTTTCATTAATTCTTGAATAAGATTTTTTTTTAGTCGTCTCGATTCATTAAATATGATCATTGTAAACGAATAAAATAACAATTGCTAGTGACTTTTTTTTAGCCATGTTAGCCTATATACGTTTGTAGTATCTCTATAATATACAATGTAAAGTGTCTTTTTGATCAACTTGTTTTCACATTTGATATTAAGTTCTTCTTTTAATTATAAAAATTGTTAATTAATTCTCTTCATTGTACAAAAAATATATATATATATATAAAAATAATAAATTTTATTATTTAATTATTATTTTAATAATTTATGAAAACGAATGCTTTTTAGAATTTATTTATAGGGATATTTTAATCATTTTAATATATTCAATTATCACTTTTTCTTGTTGTCTTTGTCAACACTCAAAACCTTTCCTTAATCTCTTTTCAAGCCTCCAAAATCAATGGCATCGAAAGCAAGCAAGAAATCAGTTGAGAAGAAGACGACGGTTGTCGAGAAAGCTCCGACAAAAAAGAAACCCAAGGTCGAAAAGAAGATATTGAAGGACGATGATATATATCAGTGACAAAAAAAGAAGAAGAAAGGGGTGAAGAAGAGCCTTGAAACTTATAAGATCTCATCTTCAAGGTTTTGAAGCAGGTTCACCCAAACATCGGCATCTCAAGCAAGGCCATGGTTCAAATTTATTTTTTTAATTTGAATTTTTAGAAATAACCTTCAAAAAGTTATTTAGATTATTTTAATATAAAATATCTTAGTTTTTTCGTGTCATATTATGAGTGATAAAACTATTGAAATATGGGGGTGATTTTGTTTTTTGGGTAAATAAATGTGGGGTGATTTGTTGTAACACAAGGGCTGCTTATAAGTTATAATAAGGACCAATGAAAGCTTGACAAATAAATTAATTTGTGTCCTAAGTTGAGACTAAAAACATTATTATTTTTTTAATAAACATAATACAAGTATACCCCCACATATTTTATCTTAAATGAGCTCGAATCTGTATCCCTTCAAAGCTCATTAACAGCATATAATCGAGTTCTTTAAATGACTATTCAAAGGTCTTTGTTCAAAGATAATATATCATTTATTTAAAGGATGATGATTGTATTTCTTTTTTTGCTAGTTAAAAAGAAATAGAAATTGCCCAGACAATAAAGGGAATAAATATATATATACGAGAGTATAATAAAGGAGGAAAAAAGAGCCTTACAATTCCTTAATTTTTCTCTTTATTTTAAAAAGATATAATTATATTTTCGCAAATATAAGTATAAGAAATATTTTAACAACCTGTCATATATATATATGTTGAAAATTTTATAATAATGGTGAAATATTTCAACGTCCTTCAAATTATTATTGCCTTTATTATATTAATCTCAAAAATTAAAAATTGTGTTATTTAGATAATAAATTAATTAAATATAAAATACATTAATTTAATAATTTTTATTAAAATATTTTAATATTAAAATATATCATTTTTTTAATTACATTTTCTCTGATCTTCCATACCAAAAAGATAAGATGTAATTTGAAAATAAATCCCAGCCTCACATTTGGTCATGGTAGTTTCTGAATTTTTGGTTTTGGTTGTTGATCGTGGTTAATTGTGGACTTCTTCACAATTCTACTTGATAAAAATCAAATTTTCCCATTCTTTTGATTTCCAACCAGAACCACCACCATATGGGGTCAATCATAAACCCCTCAAAGCCTCCAATTCTTGGCAAACTCTCAGCCAAAAGATACGGATTGAGTTCGAAACCTGTAAACTTGTTCTCAGCCTCTTCTTATAATCGAAGCAAGCAAGAGCACAATTCCAGTCCCACTTGCACAGCTATTCAAACCCAAAAGCCAAAAGAAAAGGATTACACGGTCAAGTTCAGAACATTGAGCGCTTGTAAGCTTGGTATCTCCAGATATCCTGACTTCGAATACAATGCCCAGGGTGGAACAGGAATTGGGTCCGGTACAATGGTCGCAGAAGAAAGCAACGCATTAAATGATGAAATTTTGGTCTCTTTTGACCTTAAAACACTCTATATTCCACCATTAACAAGTTCAACAACTAAGCTATTGGGTTTACCATTGCCCCCTTTTTTGAAGATCGACATCATCCCAGAAACATTCCATGGCAAAATAGATAAACAATCTGGCATGGTACTTTACTATTATTCTTTTGTTTTATGCTTCAACAAATAATATATATATATATATATATAGACATACTTATGCAATGTGATTTTGTGTAGGTTGAACTTGAATTCAAGGCCAAGTTTTTGTTTTCAGTAGGGAGTATATACAGAGCTCCTCCGCTGTTGGTGGAGACAGTATTGACATCAGAGGAGTCAATTGGTAGAATAAGAAGTGGAAAAGGGGATAGATTGGACAAACGAGGAAATTGCAAACTTGTTGGGGTAGCAACTGTTGATCCTATTGATGATTTTCTCATGAATTCCTTTCTTACCCTTCCTACCGAATGCCTTGCCATTCTCAATGCCACCATCTCTTTCTAAAGCTCCAAAATAACTGTAGCATGTTTAACTACCAACGAAATTTAATAATTCAGAGTAATTTATCGCGCTATTTTGATCATATATATCTTTGATGCTATCAGTGAAAGCCATTACACTCGCTAAACATGGTATGATCTAACTTTTTTCATTTTTAAATTGCTTCACATGTATTAGAAATAATATTATTATAGAATTTATATGATAATGGACATCACTACCAATTGCATTAACATTTTGTCATTCAAAAGGTTATGAGTATTATGAAATTTAACATCATACGAAAACTTCAGTCAATTGGGTTAGTAATTTGAAAACTTTCTTAAAAAAAAAAAGAGAGACAACATTGTAAAAATAAACAAAGAAAACAAATAGTCAAATATATTAGAACATTAATAAAATAAATTAAAAATATAAAGTATAAAGTAGAGGAATGTAAAGTTTAGTTAGTTAGGTAATATATTGGATTAGTAAAATATATTAGAACATTAATAAAATAATTAAATGTGTAAAAATAATTCCAATCAAACCAAAAAAATTGGATTAATTGTATTGATTTTAAATTTTTATTTTTTATATAGATTGTAGCTATAAATTTTTGCTCTTAAAAAATAAATTTAATTTTACAAATTTTAAACTTATAATTTATATTTATATATATAATATCATAATTATTAAAATATAAGATAGATAAATATAAACCTTCAACTTAACATATGCATATATTCTAATTTAAATATATCTATATACATCATTCCACAGATAAAATTATAAAAAAAAAATTAAAATTATAGATAATTAAGATAATATATATTAAGGCATTAAATTTTTAAATGGTAAAAAAGATAATCGAACTAACAACAAAAAATAAATAAAATTATATAATAAATTAATATACATATATTTGTTGGTTTGTTTTTAATTAGTTTTTAAAATTTTAAAAATGAACCACCGATGAATTCTTGAAATTTAAAACTAAAAAAACTTAAAATTCTTTTAAAATGAAACAAATTAGATGAAATTGGTTAAAATTGATTAGATTAATTTAATTCGAATAATTTTTACACATTTTTAATATAAAGAAAATGTTAGAGATAAAATGTAATATATTTATTAAAAATACTATTATAATAATATTTATAAAGATAATAAATTATCCATTAACATAATTTTGAAAAATAATATTTTTTATAGATTTTGATAAATTATTAAAAATGTAACTTTTTATATACACTAATTTTAACAAAAAAAATTTATATACATATAATTATATATATATAAATAATAATATTAATCTATATTCAATTTTATTTAATCATAACTATAATATTATAATAATTATCTTCCTCTCGTTTTAAAAAAAAATCTACCGATTTTTACAAATAATAAGGATTAATTATCTAGGGTTAAAATGTTGATTCCGCCCCTTCCTCTCGTTTGGTTCTATTTCTTTCCCATTTCTCTCCCCGAGTCAAGTTCGAGCTCGATTTGGTCCCATCTCTGTTTCTTACACTTTAAATTCGGTGGAACACAAGTTACACAACTACAGAACTTCTCAATACACCCACTCGAACATGCATATCATGTCGTTGATTCCCAAGAAAACACGCCCCCTCTCTTTTGACTTTCACGGCCAAGTTCCTGAAATGATGGCTCGGCTCCTCTCGGTTCTCTTCCTATCTGCAATCGTCTCTCTGCCACCTGCTCTTGACGCAAGTGCTGGCGATGTTTATCCAATTTACAAGTAAGCTTTTTCCTTTGTAGTTCGACTTTCTGCGTTTTATCGGATGAATTCAATGTTCTATTTTCTTGAGCAGACTAGAATTTGCTGATTTACTTTAATTTAATGTTTTTTTCCTTGTGGATTTAGTTACTTAGTTTATGCACTTTTTAATTGAGAAGTTATGTTTGGTCATTCATATAATAAGGCAATATTAGTTCGATTAGCTTTGTTACTTTTTATGATTAGAAGAATCTCAAATAGGTTTCGGAGTATGGCTTTGGCGTTCGTGCTATATTCTTGTTAGTTATCGGCATCAATTTGATTACGGTTCTTGCTAAGATGATGCTTACCTTTATATGGTCCCCTTTTCCCCACAAATTGCTTGAGCAAAGAAAAATAGAGAGATGTATTGTGATGTGATTGAAGTTAACTTGTGAATGAAGCTGTAGTTTAAATTTTATTAATTGCACGGCTCCAAGATTTGGGCTTTCAATGAACATTAGTTAAAGGTATAAATTAGGATGAGATATCCCATTAATTCATGGTATAATCCATTTATTTTAGGAACTTATTCCATCTTGTACAACATAATTTTTGATAGAATGAGATGAAAATGTGATGGTACTAGTTGTAATATCTCATTTGTTCCAAATGTGCTTAAATGGGATAAGTAAAAATACAAAAACAATAAAAAATATTAAATATATTTATTTATAATGTAAAAATTTAAGAAAGGAAAATAATGAATATCGTGTTTAATATGAGGTACATTAGAATTACAATGTAAATGGGCTGATATTTAAGTGAGATGGGACAACTTTAAACTATGAGACTATTAGGGACATTAAATGAGATATGAAATGAAATGGTATAGCCCAATTTACATATCTTATGTTATACAAGATGATATAACCTTCTTAAAATAATAATATACAGATAGAATCCTTTTGTATATTATACGATGGAGAGTTATTGTTTTTATTTTTCATTTTTGGCCATTGGGATAATGGTGCTAATCAATCATTCTCCCTTTCAACTTTCAAGGTTGAATCTTTGTTATTTGCTGTTAAGAGTAAATGTCTTACATTGATTAGATACAATGATATGATAGAGTTTATAATCATTGTGAGTATCTTCATCTATTGAGTTAACATTTTAGGATTGAAGGGTCCATAGTTCTTATAGATTTTTATGTATTATTAGAACTTCAATCGATTGGGTCAAAAACTTTGGGCCTCACCTCGCAAAAGCAAAAATAAAATTTGAAATTGAACAAGTGACCCAAATAGAATATAATAATATAGATTAAAAATACAAAGTTATGATCTTTACAAGAGACAAAAAACTACACTTTGAGGGAAGATGTTAAGAGTAAATGTCCTACATTGATTAAGTACAACAATATGGTAGAATTTATAAGGATTGTGGGTGTCTTCAACTATTGGATTAACCTTTTGGAATTGAAAAGCCTATAGTTCTTATGGACTTTTATATTTTCTTTTGAAGGAATACTTGAAAGTTAGTTATGCTTTAATCTTAGGATTGAATCTTTTGTAATAAAATGGTTAATAGTGCATTGGTGCTTATGTTAGGAACCAAGATTAAAAGCTACTAATTTCCTGTAATTCTTCCCATTTCATAGTTTCATGGTCATTCTTTGAGGGGGATGTTAAAGGTAAATATCCCACATTGATTAAGTACAATGATATGGGAGAGTTTATAAGAACTGTGGGTGTCTTCACCTATTGGATTAACCTTTTAGGATTAAAGAACTCATAGATATCATGGACTTGTACATTTGCTTTTGAAGGAATACTTGAAAGTTAGTTATGCTTTAATCTTAGGAGTGAATCTTTTGTAAATAAAACGGTTAATAGTGCATTAGTGCTTATGTTGGGAACCAAGGTTAAAAGCTACTAGTTTCCTGTAATTCTTCCCATTTCATAGTTTCAAGGCTGGCTGCATGTTCTTCTTCTTCTTTTTCCCCATTCACGCATTCAAAATATTTATAGAGAAAACAAATTGATTGTTTCATGTGATACAGTATTAAGATGATCTTATGTGACCATATTAATTCAGCAATTATTTTTGTTTTGTTTTCCCTTCATCTGCAGGTTTCTTATTTTGTGAATTTGTGCCTTTAACTTTGGTTAAAGTCCTTACAAGTATTTTTTGGCTTTCAGGTCTTGTTTGAAGCAGTGTGAAAAGTCTGGATGTTTAGAGGATAAATGCTTTCAACACTGTAGATTTTCATTTTATGGGAAATCAATTGATGCTCCGTGGTACATGCAAGAACCACTCTATTTGTGCTGGAAACAGTGGGATTACCAGAGCAGCTGTCGGTACCACTGCATGCTTACCAGGGAGGAAGAAAGAGAAAAACTTGGTGACAAACCGGTCACATATCATGGAAAATGGTGATTTTGGCATCTTTATGTAATTCAGGTTTTCACCAAATTTCATTATAGTGTAGTTTTCATACAACCAATTATACATATTTACTTGCTTCTAAGTTTACACAGAGTGAGCAAAGATATATATGTATGCAGGAACCAATTGCGGTTGCTCTCTCTGCTCTGAATCTTGCTATGCAATTTCATGGATGGATATCCTTTTTCATTCTTGTATACTACAAGTTGCCTTTGAAATCGACTAAGAAAACTTACTATGAATATACTGGACTATGGCACATCCATTGGATCTCATCCATGAAGTCTTGATTCTGGAGCGCTGTATTTCACAGTCGGTAAGCTTGTGTCTCTGTAGAAAAGCTTTTATTTTGTACTTATTCAGCACATTACTGCTTCATATATCTTATCCTTTACTTTATATTGGAGCTAGCTACCGTGGAGATCTAAGATTCATGGTTAACTCAGTTTATTTTCCTATTCATGGAGTTCTAAGTTAAATGGTCAATAGTGTAGGGCCCAGGAATATAGTTGACTCCCATCAAGATGCTTTCTTCCTCTGTTTAGTATGACCATGTCATCATTATTTGAAATTGCAATGCGGAAATATGTGATAACAACAATTTTGCCCATGATATATAGCATCACCAATTTAGGTGCAGTTTCTGTTCCTGGGTGAGCAAAGAACATTTTTCTGACTTTGGCTTTAGAACTAACAAAGCTATGATTAACAGAAGATATAGATATATTTTGCATATTTTATTCGAAATTAAAATTTTGCTATATAATTTGCTTCTTTAGGAAGCTGACAGAGAAGCTAGATTATTCTTCTGCAGTGGCACTTCTTGGATTTACCCTCATTCTTGCAATACTAAGAGCTTTTAATGTGAGAGATGAGGCTGCCAGGGTCATGATTGCTGCTCCACTGATTTTTTTTTTGCACCAGGCACATTTTGTATCTGAATTTCTACAAACTTGATCACGGTACCCACTTCTCAGAAAAGCCTCGAGCATTTGCTTTTTATGTTTTGGTCAATTTGCTATTGATTGATACCTTGCAGTTTTCAGATTCAGTGACATAACGGGAATATAATTTCACTTTAACCTGTATTTTCATCCCAATCATTTTCTCCTAATAGATACTGAATCCTAACACATCTTATGGATTTACATTCTACGTGTATGGTTACAGAAATACTTTTCTCAAAATTAGACCAGTTCATGAGTTACCTGGATTTCAGAATTGCAATGGTTAGAGATCTCTATTTTAAAGTTTTACTGAGTTAAATGAACAAAGCAATATCTTCTGTTTGTGATTGGGTATGCAAATATCTTACGCTTTATGTCAGTCTTGTGTTTAGTATTATGTGCTTCAATCATGGACCTTTGGTCATTGCAAGTGCATTGGATGATTTCATGAATCAATTTTTTATTTTGTTTCGTAATCATCAATGTGTGATAGCTCATGCTGCTTGGTAGTGCATTTATATATGCTTTTATGTTTCTACCCTATTGTAGCATTCTTATGCTTTGAGATCTAGTCAATGAAGACGAAACATAAGACATAACGTCTTATCCCTATGAGTTGCAATGCACTCCTACTTTCAATATGAATGTTGTCAGCTCTGCGACTTTATTTTGGCATATTAGTACAAATAATTCTGGAGCAATAGGCTTATACTTGTTATTTTGCAGGTTTGAACACAAAGGTCTGTATGGCCATTTGTGTGACGCAACTTCTTTTATGGACAGTTTGGGCTGCAGTTAATCACCATCCATCTCGCTGGAAATTGTGGGTGGTGGTTCTTGGTGGAGGCATTTCCATGCTTCTGAACATATATGACTTGCTACCGTACCATGGACGTTGAATCTTCTCAAGAAGGTTAAATAATACTTTCGGATAAATGAATGAATCAGAGGCGTGGAAGGTTCAGATGTTGTTGCAAAGTACAGACATAAATACCTTTGTTAATTCATCTATTAATCTCTTCTTCTTTTTCTTGTTTTAAATAACTGTACTACTCAGTGTTCTTCAGTTTTTCCTTCCGGAGTGGTTCAATAGAACACAACCATTGAAGTCAATGACTTAGGCTCGACAGTCCTTGCTTTTCACATTTCATAATTACTGCTCTATTTAAGTAACCAATAAAAATAAAACGCAATATTGGTCTTGACACATGATCGTGGCATACAAAGTTGTGTTCTTCAGTGTTTTCCTTTCGGGATGTGGATGCTTTGCTTTCTGTTATGAGATTCTGTACTTTTATATCTTTTGTACCCAAATTTGGTTTTTGGTATAAAATCATGTTAATTTTTCTTTTTATTCCACGAACTACTATTATCTTTTTTTAATCAAACGTTAATGGATTCGATTGGGTTAGGGTACATTGGGAATTTGAATTAATAATATTCTAAATAATGTTAAGTATATGCAAATTTACTCTTATTTACATTTATATCTGTATATTTTATAGTGTCAGTGTCAATATTATTCAAAATATATCAGATACCAAATATTCGGGTGCAAATCCGTGGAATATCAAGTTTTTAGCAATCAGGTACCAACATTAAGTACAGTAAAAGGGTGGCCATGGAACACCGTGTGACCTGATATTGGAACGGCGTGCACTTTCATGTTATTTTTTAAATCATTATTTTAGAAGAATATGGAGTTTTATAGAAGGTTTAGAAATTATATATAAGAAATAGTAGTGGATAGTTTTGCATCAATTTTGGTAGATTAATATTATATGTATTACGTTAATTATTTTATGTATATTAATTGAATATAAAGTTGATGATATATAATAAAAAAAATCACTTACTAATAATCATTATGTAGAAAAAATTGTGTACATGTCTCCAATTTTTATATACAGTTACCTTTTTATTCGTGTTACAAAATACAAATGATAATGTTGTAAAGATCAATGTACAGGTCAAAGTCTTACATGTAAGGCACAATTTTTTTTTAAACTGTGGAGACGAAAGGATTAAAGACAAAAATCAAATTTATTGCTCTACCACTTACGATCTAAGAAGAAAAATATATTCTAATCTAAAGGAATGAATAAGAATCTAATAATTCTATATTTACTCACTCAACTATGTTATTGTCACCAAGATGCCAAATTTTTATTGGTTCAATACATGGCTTTCTTTATAAAAACATGTGAGTTCAGTATCAAATTACAAAAATTATATATTATTCTTAAAGTAAATAATGTTGTTGTTTATCTAAATAAGTAATGAGTAATTGTGAATTTTTTAAAAAAATTATTGCACTTATACTTGACTTAGAACACCACATGATATAATGTATAATTTCTATTTATTTATTTTTAGAGTGAAGATACATGTTTCTGGTGATGACACAGATTTTTCCCAAAGGAAAAGATTCAAAAACTCCACAATGAGACATGAGCATCAAGTTCTATGTCATCTCCACCATAACCATAGTAAGGAGGTGGCAACAGCATGCCTTCAGCCATATTTGCTAGCAGCGTCGGCATCCCAAAAACATCCTCCTCGTCAATGTAATACCCATTTTCCGACGACGCCTTAACCGTGGTAGTATTGTCCTCTATCTTCTCCTCACAATCACCGGACGATGACTCCACTTGTTCAGCCGGTCTAAAAGCCTCGGCAGCCAGTGCAGCCGCCTTCTGAATATCCTTGGCATCCGCAGAGTCCGGGGATGGAAGCGTGCGAGTTGAATCAGCGAAGTTGAGACAAGCCGAACGACCCCTCAGAGCTAAAGCAGCCACGTCATGTGCTCGAGCCGCCATCTCAGCAGTTGGAAAAGTCCCGAGCCAAATCCTAGACTTCTTATTGGGCTCTCTTACTTCACAAACCCACTTACCAGAGTTCCTCCTCCGAACACCACGGTAGATAGGGTGTCTAGTCTCCTTGAACTTCTTTCGACCAGCACGTTTCTTAGGATTACTAGAAGCCAACAGGACCTCATTGTCCGACAAGTTCATGCCACAAGTATATGAGTCTGAATTGGAAGAGAAAGCATACATATTTAATATGAAACTAACCAAGTAATGAAAATGTGAATAAATCAAATAGACTGTTGGATTGGATGAGACAATAAGTATTAGTACGAGTTGGATTTAGGAATTGTAATAAAAGCACGTGTCATGTGATAAGATAAATAAAAGGTAGTTAGCAAGCATATAAGTAGGCATGGTGCCGTGATTACGAAGAATGGGGGAGAATTCATTGGAAATGGGAAACACGGAGTTGATAATATATAAGAGACAGGCTGGGGCTGTGAATAGTGGAACCTTCCACGGTTTATACGAAGCGAAGGCAAAAATAAGTGAGGTGGCGTTATACTGGGAAAGCGAGAGGTACTAGCTGTACTTAGTTTCTACCTTATTTTATTTATGATTCAACTGACCAGGACAATTTGGACTTTTAATTTACTCTCTTGCTTGACACGTGTTAATTTATTTGTATTAAGAATTCTGTACTTTCCTTGGTCTCACTGAGTCACTGTCATTCTTTAAAAATAGAAATACCTGACGTCTACTATCATATTATAACTCGCCCATTATTATAATCTCTTTTCAGTTAATCAAATAACGTATTAAAATAATACAAAATTATATAAAATGTAATTTCTTAAAATAATATATTTTTTTTAAAAAAATAATGATATTTTCTTAATAAAAATATATAAAATATTTATTTTATTAATATTATTAATTACATTTCAGTATTATTTTTATTAGATAAAACTATAATTAATGAATCATTTTTATAATAAATTATATTATAATAATATAGTTTTTAATTTTATTTTTTAAAATATCATAAAATAATATAAAGTTATAATTAATGGATCATTTTTATAATAAATTATATTATAATAATATAGTTTTTAATTTTATTTTTTAAAATATCGTAAAATAATATAAAGTTATAATTAATGAATTATTTTTATAATAAATTATATTACGATAACATCGTTGTAAATTTTATTTTTTAAAATATCATAAAATAATAAATAAAAATATTTTATCGCTTTAGTTATTAAAATTTATGAATATGTTGACCGGGCTTGATCAACGGTTGATCTCTCCCATTAACCACTAAATAAATAAATAAAGACTAGATAAAGTAAATTTTTTCAATGAAATGAATATAAATGAAACCATCAGTTTTAGTTTTTATTTTCTTTTCTTTTAATCTTCTTCTCAGTTATTAACAATGTATTTAAGTTGAGTAAATTTTTAAGGAATGACATTTTTAATTGTGTACCAATCCTTTCACATAATTTTGATACGTTTCATTATATACGACACGTCTTTTATAAAAAAAAATTATAACTTATAACAAGATGTGGCATGTAATTGTTGATATGTAAATATTATAGTACATGTGTGCAAAATATGTGTCCTTTTTGTACTTTATATAAATATATATTGGTCACATCATATGGCACGTACATCTGGAACTAAAAAATGAGAATTGTTGCTACGAAGAAAGTCATTTTGAACTTCCTTGATCAAACTAATTTTCTATTAAGGATCATATTTCTTTTTCATAAAAGAGGAAAAATTGAGGTGAATAACATTATATGTATTCGTTACTTAATGCATCTTATTTTTTGATATTTGTGACAATAGCTAAATATTTAGTTAGCTTTAAATTATAAAAACACTTAAAGAATAATAGATAACTAGACTCTAATTTTAAGAAAATAATATTACAATGAATATTTTCCCATATATATAACAATTAGTTTTTTGGAAAATTATACAAATTTATGACTTATCAGATTTGTTAGAAAACAATAATAGAAAAATAACATACAAATTTGATAATAGAGTTCAGCCAATCTTACTTACGTTTCCGGACTTACTGTAGATCTTTTTACTAAAATGAGAGAAATTAAATAAGGTGTTTACAACACTAACAACTTACAACTTACAACCCAATTACACCCAAGAAAATTACTCTCAATTTTCTCTCACAAAAGTTTTTTTCTCAATTGGAATGAACACTTTAGATGATTAATTCATTACAATTACACATCTATTTATAGGAAAATTCACTCCTTGAATTACTCCTTAAATTAATGGTTCCTTGAATTGTTTCTTGAATTAAGCTCTTTATTTTGTTTCTTAATTTGCTCCTTAAATTAAGGAGTTTTATAGCAATCTCCAACAATTTTCCACTTAAAGACTGATTTCAATATGTCTACACACCTCGATCAATGCATCAGCTTTTCTAGTCTTGTTACTCTAGCAGACCAACTGAAGTTGAGCACAACTTTAATTTCATGGCAAGCTCCCACTTGTTGGAATCTCGAGTCTGACAAGCTTCATCATAGCATTCAAACTCCCCTCCATTAGTCAATAACATATAGTTCATGTATCTCCTGTTAGGCACATGAGGTCGGACTACTGCGTACTGCTATGTCCAAGAAGTTCCTCTGGCTGAGGACTTGTTACAATTGGGTCCGTTGCGGAACTATATGGGACATCATCTACATCTGCAAATATTGACTCATTTTTCTTTGAGTCATTGGCGTCTATTTTATTATTGTCCTTATACATCACCCATTCGTTGAAAATCACATCCCTACTACGGATCACTTTCTTGTTTTCGTCATCCCAAATGCGGTAGCCAAACTCACCCTCACCATAACCGATGAATGTGCATTTCTTGGATTTGGGATAAAGCTTATTCTTGCCTTGATCACTGATATACACAAATGTTACACAGTCGAAAACTTTTAGATGTGATAGTTTCATCTCTTTTCTGCTCTATACCTCCTCTGGTATTATGTGTTCCAATGGAACAGATGGGCCTCAATTGATCAAGTAAGCTACCATGTTGACTGCTTCTGCCCAGAACTACTTCGGTAGACCTGATTGTATACGAATGCTTCTGGCTCTTTCTGTCAACTTTCGGTTCATACGCTCAGCTACACCATTGTGTTGAGGCATGCTTGGCACAGTTCTTTCCATTCTAATCCCATGCTCATAGTTGAAATTTTTGAATATGGTGTCTTCATATTCACCAACATTATCGATTCTGAGCTTTTTGATCTTCAAACCCATCTCATTTTCCACCATAGTTTTCCATTTTCTGAAAGCCTCAAATACTTCAGACTTATGCTTTAGAAAGTAAACTCATACCTTCCGAGAGTAATCATCGATGAAAATCACAAAGTATTATTTCCCACCAATGGATGGGAGGGTCATTGGTCCCCAAACATCTGAGTGAATAAGCTCTAGCCTTTCCTTCTTTGGGGTTCTACAACTTGTCTGAAAGTTGACTCTCTTTTGCTTTCCAAGTATGCAATCTTCGCACATGTCTATCTCTATAGACTATAGACCTGGAAGTTTTCCCTTTGAGTGTATAATCTTCATCCCCTTTTCACTCATGTGGCCTAGTCTCTCGTGTCACAAATTTGATGTTTCATTATTTGCTGCAACTACGATTGAACAATGTGCTCCTGCTATCATGTAAAGAGTATCATTCTTCTTGCCTCAAGCAACTATCATTGCACCCTTTGAAATCTTTCAATCATCAAAATGGAAGATCATAGTGTAGCCTTCATTGGCCAATTGCCCTACTGAGATTAAGTTCCTTCTTAGGTCGGGAATATGCCTGACATCCTTCAACTCCCAAACAGACCCGTTCAACTTAATCTTCACTACACCTTTGCCAATAATAGCACATGGTTGGTCATCACCAAGATATACCTTTCTAAGGTTTTTGGGGACAAAATTCTCGAAGAATTATTTCTGTGAAGTAGCATGGAACAATGCTCTAGAGTCTAACACCCAAGATTCTTCCTTGCTCTCCAAAGAGCATATCAATGCATCATCTCCTCCTGAGGTGGAAGTAACATTTTCCTCTGCCTTCACTTGTTTGTCCTTCGGTGCACTCTTGCACTGATTTTTGTATTGCTCGGTTCTTTCACAATTCTAACACTCGATAGTCTTCGAGCTATGAGAATTATTAGGATTCCTGGATTTGGTCCTCCTGTCCTTTGATCTAACTCGGCCGTTTTTACTACCACGTCCATTCCCTTTGGTTGAATTTCTTCCTCTTGACTATGTATGCAAAACTGAAGAAGTTGACGATTCACCTGACTCTCTATGTCGGATCTCTTCACTGAGAACCAGATCACGAACATCGTCAAATTTCAACTTATTGTTTCTTGACGAGCTACTCGCAGCCGTTATAGTAGCATTACAACTTTTTGGTAAAGAAAACAAAAGTATCAATATTCGTACTTCTTTATCGAATTCAATTTCCACTGAACTCAACTGGGTTGTGACTGTGTTGAGTTTATTGAGATGTTGAGCTATCGATGCGTCTTCCGTCATCCGCAAATTGAACAAAAGCCTCATCAAGTGTACTTTGTTTGAGATTGATGGCTTCTTATACATATTGGAGAGAGTTGCCATAAGACCTGCTGTGGTCTTTTCCTTTGCTATGTTGAAAGCAACATTACGGGATAGCATCAATCGAATAACTCCGAGAGCTTGTCTGTCTAGAAGATTCTAATCTTCTTATTTCATAGCCTCTAGTTTCTTCCCTGAGAGAGGTTGATATAAATTTCTTTGATACAGATAATCCTCTATCTACATTTTCCAAAACCCGAAATCTATGCCATCAAATTTCTCGAGTTTCACCCTTTCTTCATATGCGGCCATTGCTCCTACTCAAATTTGACTTCCTCCGGATCGTTTTTGACTATTTTTGCAAACTACCGTGTATTAGAACATCTTATTCAACGAACAAATATCATCGACAAGAATCACCACCAAAAACTCTGATACCAGTTGTTGAAAAATTACGCAAATTCCCGATAAGCTAGATTTATGAGAAATCAAGAATAGAAAAATAACACAGAGTTCGGCCAATCTTGCTTACGTCTCCGGACCTACTGTAGATCTTTTTACTAAAAGGAGAGAAATTACACAAGGTGTTTACAACACTCACAACTCACAACCCACAACCCAATTACACCCAAGAAAATTACTCTCAATTTTCTCTCACAAAAGTTTTTCTCTCAAATGGAATGAACACTTTGGATGATTAATTCATTACAATTCTCTCACTATTTGAATTACTCCTTAAATTAATAGTTCCTTAAATTGCTTCTTAAATTAAGCTCAATGTTCATCAAATTAAGGAGCTTTATAGCAATCTTAAACATAGTTGATACTTTCGAATTTTTTTCCCAATCAAAGCTAAAATGTACTTTGCAATGATCATTTCCTAATTTTATTTTTATTTTTGGATAACTTACACTAATCTTCTATAAAAGATGGACTTATACAGGAGCTACCACGTGACCTCTAGATTTTTTTTCAAATAACTTTCAGTATGTTGTAATATTTTTATAAGTTTTTTCTTATATTCTACTATGTCTCCCTTAATCATTTTTCTCTATGCTATGTATACAGTATTGGGGGGAGGAAAAATAAATCATGTTAATTAATATGTTTGTATAAGACTACAATGTCAATAATAACGTGATTCATTTTATGTCAACAGCAGTTCATGACTTCTTAATTTTATGTTCTTTATTTTCATAAAAATAAATTAAAGGTTAGTACTTACTCTTTCGTTTTTTTATCTCGTCAAAAATAACGTGATTCATTTTATATTTCCAAATTTATATTTCGGCCTTTCAATTTAACATTTTAAATTTTATGCTTTCTAAATCCAACAGCTGTAATTTAAGTTATTAACTATCTAATATTTAAATTTATTTATTTAACATTTGAATTGATGTATTTTTGATTATTTAAATTATTATTTATTATTATATATTTATTTAATTTATTATTTCAATCTTATAAAATAAAACATTTTTAATGTCAAAACACAACCAACCCAACCCAATCTACTGTCGATAGCCTTGTCACCCACATCTCGCACAATTACGAAAAGATGTCAAACATCCCATCCTACCATCGTAGCGAACAAAAAAAATAAAATCTAAAAAAAAAATATTAGATTTGTAAGCCACCAGCTACCATCATCCTCAGTCGTTTTTCCTACCTACCTTTGTCACCGCATCGTCCATCAAACCTATCACCACTATCAGAATCTTCCCACCTTAAAAACCCAGCCAATCCCACCCCAATCCATTATCAATAACCCTATCACCTGTTTTAGCATGACTCACACATGTCAAGATATATGTGTGGGGCCCAATCTTAAATGACACGTACCTTATTAGGAAGAAAACTGGTATCATACGCATATATCTTAACATGTACGAGTCATGTTTAAACATCAAAAGGTACCATTTTTACCTACAACTAATACAGGGTTTGATGTATCTTCGTAAAACCCTCAGAGTATATTGTAAGTTCACGCATTTATTTCGTCTTTTCTACCTCTCGAATCCAGGCCTAGTCCTTAACTAGCCTCAAGAAAACAAGGTGGTACCAGTTTGTTTTCTAATAAGGTACTTAAGGACTAGGTACCAGGTTCGAGAGTTAAGAAGAACGAAATAAACCAATATCAATCAAGGTTAGACCCTATACGTATATACTAACATGTGCGATCCATGCTTAAACATTATCCACGACCTATACAACTTAAAAAAGTTATCAAGCTTCACGTAATGTTATCATCATTGGTTCCCAAGGTTATCATCCTCAACCTCGTTTATCCACGTGCTTTCATCCTCAACCTCCCACATACGTTTTTGCAAGCACCACTAGTTATTCAAGAATAACAGTCTTTGAAAAAAGAAAAAATATATTTTCTTAAAATATAAAGAGAACACAATTTATTGTAATTATTTTATTTTGTGGGTTGATTAATTTATACTATTAGTACAAAGATTCGAGAACTTGAACAAGGATGAATTATCTTCTACAAATATTATTTTGAAAAAATAAAGAAGAGAACGAGGATACTTGTTTAGAGATTACGATCTCAACACCAAAGTAAAAAGATTATGATGATACTTGTTCAGAGATTTATATCACGATAAAACCCTTTGTGACATTTTGTATACTTATGATGTTGTCTCTAAATTAGAAAAAAAGTTACCATAGCCACCATCACTTCAAAAAATGTTTATTTGGGTGTATTTAGTTTCTAAACTTTAGTTTATGCTCCTTCTTCAATGATAAATTTCAATTGACTCTTGGATTGTTAAGTGTTTAAGGCTGAACTTGTTCCTTGAATATTTTTATTATCTCTTGATCACGAAGCTAAAGAATGATCTATTGTTATATTTCAAATTTTAATTATTATAATATGATTTTATAACTCATTAAGAGTTGAGTTTTCTCGACCAAAGAAAATTGATGTAAAATTCACGATAAATTTTTTAAACTTTAATAATTAATAATTATATATTATTTAAGTTTTTTTATATAATATTTGAATTTAAATTTCTCTTTTGAATATTTATTATTTATTTAATTTATCTTACATCTTTAATTTTATATTTCCCAATTTATACCAATAAAATCTCTAAATTATATTAAAAAAATTCCATTTTTATCGATATTCTCGTCTATTTTACATCAAAATCAATTCCATGACTCTACATTTTTTTTACCTGAGTAAAATCTAAATCAAACAGTACTACATATTACATAAATCTAAGCATCTTAATATCTCGATTAATAAGCACACCATAAAGTTTATTTGAAAACGAATAGAGAGAGATTTCATTAGAGTGGTGATATATTCATGGTTTAATGTATAGTATAATATTTTTATAAAAAAATGATTTTTAATTTTTTATAGAAATATTTTTGTATATTTAAAATTACTGTATATATATAAATATATATGTTTTATTATACTGTCAATATAATCAAAGTTTATTAAAATATTTTTTATTGTAAATTGATAAAAATAAATATTAATTAAAAAGTTATTTCGAAGGAATATTAATTAAAAACAATTTAAAGGCTCCACAACCGAGGAAAGGAAGCAAGGGTGAAACATCGGCGAGTAACAAGGGTTGAGGACAAATGAGGAAGGAGGAGAGAAAATCTTAGATATACACCTGGTTTACACCTTATCCTTTATACGAAACCGAGAACCTTCTCTCTCGACACGACGTCACTTACGTTATGAATAACACGGTTGACAGTTAATAACTACTCACTGTTGAATTCGGTAATAGCCGGCGGTTTTGACACGTAGACGCGGAAATTTCCCCAAAAGCCAAAGACTAGTTTATTCAAGTTATTTATATTCTGTTTTTTTTTTTTTTTATAAATCTCACAAACGATAGAACGGGAATGAGACGTTTTCTGTATAAAAGCTTGGCTAGTGTTACTAGTGAAAAATATGAAAAAGAAACTGTTGGAAAATGTTCCAACAGAAACAATTCCTCAACTTATAAAGACTAATTTGATGCCAAGAAATAGGTGGGAGATAATAAAAAATTAAATGAACTTATTGTTAGGATTAATAATTTGTATTTTTATCTAATTTATCGAATTAAATTAAATTAAATAATTTTTAAAAAATAGGGTTATATTTTAAGTTGATCGGGCTAACACATTAGCTTCAAACGAAATACAAATTAAACTAAAATCTATTTTTTTTAAATATAAGTTAAACTAAAAGAACTTTTCTTTCTCCTATGACTCTTTCTTATCAACTCCCAAACAATACACACTTACCTTCTGGCAATCTTAATGTAAATGTTATTTTAAGTTATTAAGATTATTTTAATTTAATTTAATTGTAAAATATATATTATTATATTATATTAATTGTTGATATTTATTGTGTAAAATAAACTGAAAAATATATATTATTTTTGTTATACAAATCACCATTGTATATTGTTCTTCTAACCTACCTAAAACTTTTAAGAAAAAAAATCAATTTGAATTATACTTTTATTATTATTATTGAATTTTTATATTTATTTTTTTACTATATATTTTTAGTAACATACATATCCTATTTTGAATATGTATATTTTCATAAATATCATTTTATTATCATGATCTATAACTATAATTTATTTTAAAAGATTCACATTATGTAAATAGATTTATAAAATCTTAGTGATTAAACCTTAATTATATTTGGTTAGTTTGTTTTTGTTTAATTTATATTTTAACTTATTTTTATTAATTCGAATTAAATTTGATTTAAGTTGACGTGGGATTAATTCAATCAGAATTAATTCTGATCTATTAAAACTAATTCAATCCTCACCAATTGTATTTTTATCAATTATTCCTTATTAATGAAACATATATACTTTATCATAAAAATTATTAAAATATTGAATGATAAGTAAAATTTTACATTATTTTATATATTTTACAAAATATAATAAACTAAATGAAACATTTAATAATGAAAGGAATTAATTGATACATATATTCTAATGCAAGGTACATTTACAGCATTCACTCCTAAGTTTTATTGTGGGTTTATTTTTTATTATTGTAATAATTTTTTTAAAATATTATTATTTTATATTAAGTTATTGGAACGTGACTAATACAATATTTTAATAATAGTAAAATTACTATTAATATGAATTTTCATAAAATATTTGTTTTAGTGTTTGCTTTTTATCACTATTTTTTTATAATTTATTAATTTTTAAAAGATAAAAATATAAATAATTATATTAGAATATTGTTATCATTGATTTATTTCTTAAATGGCTCAAATTTAGCATGCTAACAGAAGATATAATTTTAATAAAAAAATTATTAAAATAAAATTATTTATTTTAAAGATAAGGAACTATTTTTTATTTTTTAAAATATAAAAGATTAAATAACCCTAACACCAAAATGACTTCTAGATTTGAGACCGTCCCTCCTTATCTTAAAATGCATAGATTTGAGAGGTCCCAGTCTCTTACCTACTGCTTCTTTGGTATCAATCACGGATTTGGGGATTTCATTTTATTTTTTAAATATTAAAAGTATTGAAAAATGGAAGTTTATGAGGAAAGATATAAGTTAATAATATTATATTCACTTATTTCTTGCTCGTACTTTTATTTTTAATTTATATCTATTTTTCATTAAAAGAGTAAACTCTCAAGATACCGAAAAAATTCACCAGATTTAGCACGAGAGGCTGAGAGCACAATCTCAAAAAGACGCCAGGCTAATGCTAATTATAAATAGCATTATATTATTATTTTTAAGAATTATGAGATATTTCCTTTTTTATATTTTAGGCTAAGAATTATAAGTAATTTCTTTTTTTAAATTTTTGAAATAAATAATTTAGTTTTTAAATTTTAAAACTTCACTTATAATCTTATAAATTTTTATGTCGTATAATTTAATCTTTAAATTTTTTAATTTTTACATGTAAATCTTAATTAATTAGTAAAATATATATTTATGAATCAAAATTTTAAAAATTTAAGAATTAAATCGTATGATTTAATAAATATATAATGTATTTAAAATTTAAAAATCAATAATATAAAAGTAATTATGTTTCAACATCATACTTAATATTTATATTTTTAACCTATTTTATTATATTCAAATTTTATAAGATTTTTTTTTCAAAGCATATGCATAGGGAATGTCCATTAGATTTTTATTCTTCGTTATTCTATTAAAAACTCTATTATTATGTTAGTTCTTACTTAATCGGTGAATATTTTTACTTTTTAATTTTGCTAAGTTCAACAAAAAAGTGGATAAAAATAGGGATGAATATGATAACGGATAAATCAATCTATTAGATCAAATTTGGGTTACGTAGAATTTAGTTTTTATATTTTATAAGTTTAAATAAGTTGATTTTGATTTTAAAAATATAAAATTGATATATGTTGAATCGGTTAAGGTTTTAAAGTTTACAAATATATATTTAATCGAATCGATTCACGTATTATATATTTATTTTTAAAAAATTTATACATGTATAATACATATATAAGATATATTTATAATCATCTAATTTTTGTTAAATTTTTTATATCATCTGAAAATATGAAATAGATTATATTATTTTTTTCTTATATTTTTTGAAAAAAATTATTATAACTAATAAAAATTTAAATTATTTTTTATTATCAAATTTTTAATAATTTAATCATTTTTAAAAGTTCTTATTTATTTAAAAATTGATGTAAAATTATAATTTAAATGCTAACATTAATATAAAATCAAAATAAATTAAATTTTATAAAAAAATAATACTATAAATCGTAAACTAAACATATTAATCGATAAAAATAAGTTAATTAAATATGTTTTAATCAATATTTTATAAATCGATTTTAATTTTTAATTTAACAAATCGATATAAATCAATTTAATTAATATTTTAAGTAAAAATCAACAACAATCAAAATCAAAAACAGAAGAACATTTCATAGATTTTGCTTCCTGCGAGTCCGACGAGTATTATCGAGGAAACTAGCTTAATACAATTATTAGTTTTTTAATTATGTATGTCATGCTACTAACAAAAAATAAATAAATAAATAAACATCTGTTTTTTTAACTTCTCATAATAATATTATTCATAATTTGGTTTTAAGAAGCTAATATTATTAAAGCTTTCGTCCTTAAGTTCATGCAACGATCAACTAGCTAGTTCATAGCGAGGTTATTACATTTTATTGGAGTCCAAACAGCTAAAAAAATATGAAAATTGTGTGATATATATAGTCATAAATTTGCTCTAACATTAAGAACTGTTTTGTCAGCTCCCATGAAGTTTGAGTTGGTAAATCCAAATGTAATCAATAACAGCTTTACGATCTTCTTCAAAACACTACATAATAAAGCTTCCTCTGCCAGTTTTAGTCCGCAGTACCTTGCAACATATTCCTATGTTAGGCTAAGAGATTTTTTTTTTTTTTTGCTTGCCATTTCCCTTTGGGGAAAGATCTAGATAATAGTTCCCATATGCTATAGATTATTAACTAATAATATATAATTAAAAAAATCATATAATTTTGGTCCTACAATTTCCCTTTGTTGAAAGTGAGGTTCAAAAATATCTTTGACCATTATCTAAAAAAATGTCTTTAAAATTTTGTTAAACAAAGATATATCAAATAATTTTAAATGAAGGTTAATAGTTCCTTAATAACATCTAAATATATAGTCTAATAGCATAGTATTCCACTTACATGTTTGAGAGTTGTAAAACTTGTAAGTTATTAATTTTGAATTCTAATATTCGCATGATTAGTATATTTATTTTAAAAATATATATATTAATATTTTAATATTTTCTTAAAATCATTTTTCATCCCTTGTAATTTAGTAAAAATCACAACCAAACATATGTCAATAAAAAAATGGAGAAAAATAAAGCACGAATAGGTCGACTATGGATGTAAATACGATGGAGAAGAGATGTTATCATCATTTCTCGTTTAAATAATTACAAATGTAAGGTAAAAATTCTTGTTATGAGTTTTTTAAATTAGATTTTATTATTAATAAAAAAAATAATTAATGTACTTAAAAGATTTATATATTAAATAGTATCAATTAACATAAAATTTTAATTTATATATGTTTATTACGTAATTAAATATAATAAATTTATAATTTTATATATAATTATCATTTACTTTTACGGTTAAAGTATTAATTTAATGATAGAATTTTTTATAAAATTTATTGAATTTAATTATAAATTTATACAATTATATAATATTTTAAATTTTTTAATAGGAAAAGAGAAATCGGGGAAAGAGAGGGAGTGATTCCCACCGACACCCCACTTACACAGGATCATTCCCTTCTATCGGTGCCAAAATCGGGATTTTCCCAAGGATTCCTTCTAGGCAAATTGATATCCCTAATGCTGACTGATGACTGCAGAGCAACAACCAACAAAGTAGTCATGAAGCTCGATCATCTGTCACCAACATCAATGAAAAGGTGGCGCCGCGCGCAGCAAGAACAACAGTACAACGAAAGACAAAATTACCGACATAGCATTTCAGAATTGTTAATTAAGCAATAAGTGGTGAATTATATTCCAATTAATAATGTGTGGGCATGCAAACATAAACATGCATTAATCTCAAGGAAAAACCATTGATCAAAACTATTAATTATATATGCAGCAACTATAAAACAGCTTTAATTTGCCGACATGCCGCATAACTTATAACTAATTAATCAGACAAGTAGTATTCAAATCATTGCCAATATTGAACGAAGAGAAATTATAATTTCTATGAAGAAAAGTAAAAATGTCACACTCGCGTGAGAGATCAAGTCCATATATTTCTTGTTTGTTCAAAGATGAAACGACCCATATATGTTAGTATAAAAAAGAAAGTCACCTTGATCAGCTAAGTGCTAAGAAAATGAAAATGTACTGAATATCGTTATCATACACAGCAAACACAATAATAATTATGGTAATTTACTTATCATTTTTTAGTACGCCGTTGTTCGTTTAGAAAATGATCAAGTCAAATTGTAATGCGAGTTCAATAGAGAAGACGATCGATCTGAAATTCAATCAGGTGATTAATTATCTCTTTCGTAGTATCATTTTATCGATACGCGCGCATATTTCTATATTAGCAGCTTCAATTCATCCTCGAGTGTGATTGGTATTTTGATGGATTTGAAATGTGGAAGGAAACTAGCTAATGAATTAGAATGATGATTTCAATTAAATATAAGAAAAGTATTGATTTATTGTGATAAATACATACATTTATATATATATATATATACTTATTTTTATTTTATTTTAAAATTTGTTAATTTATTTCTTTTTTTAAACAAAATAAATTTTTCTTTGTGTAATTTCAACATGTAACTTAAAACGGAGAATATAAATCGTAACTCTATAAAAACCATAATTATAATTTATTTCAATCTGTATTATAAGTCTCGTTTGTATATACGTTGCTAATAGCAACGAGTGACTTATATATATCATTAATTTTATTGAGGCTAAATTAAGAAAGGAAATATTTTTATTCTCCAATCACATATTGAAATGCAGTTCTGAATTAATACACAAGTACTATTTGATGTTGAAAAGAAGAATTATTGATCATATATTATATATCCACAGCGGCCCTCTTTGATCCTTAATTTCCATTACTACTCCATATAATCTGCAAAATTGGCACTAAATTAAACAATTAAAAAGTAGTGATCCATAAAAGCTAGCTTTTAATTAGTATCAATTGGCACTTCTTGATCAATTGCATCATATATATTTGTTACTCTGGATCAAAACCTACAGAAATATGGTTTATGTACGATAAAAAATGCAATTCAAATATATGTTTTTTATAACATAAAAAGCATATGATATGTATATTTTTAAACGAGGATAAAAGTAAAAATATATGAATAATTAGATCATATATATATATATAAGTTGCTTAAAAAGTCATATGGGCCAATTTGGCCTCAACCTTCGGCACAAATCTCGGATACTCCTGTGTTTGAAAGCTTTGACTGGCTACCAATAGACAATATAAGATTGATGCATCTGTGTTAATTTCTCTAGATGCCATGCTAATGAAGATGGGAGAGAGATCAAGAGAGTATAAGTTATAGTTAGAGGGTAATGGAGCAAACGAAATGCAGAGATCGATTTTTAATTAATTGGTTATTTTTTTATTTATAATAAAATTTAATCTTCCGCCAAGAGATTAATACATATCATATGATATTAACCTACTTATCCACGATGACCTCTTAAATCGAATAAGCTTTTCATAAGTATTAATTAATAGAACATACGATTTATCATAAGCTCTGATCTGTATATTGATAATCAGCTCGATATGAATTCATTAATTGTCTTCCGTGAGCCCTAACTGGAGCTGTTTTATATTTATGCACGATAAAATTAATTAAGAAGCCATGATGAGATTAATTGAATATTGTAATTAAAACTAAAGCAAATAAAACCCAGATAACAAACCAATCTATCCATTAATTAATAATGAAACACAAGATAGACAAATATTAGTCCCTTACATATATATATTATATATATATATAGGACAAATATTCTTTCAAACTCGTTACCAAGAGATGGCAGAAATAGACTAACATAATTAGTCCTACATCGTACGTATCAATCGTGTAGTTATATACAAGTAACATAAGCCGGAAATCAAGAAATCAAAATCATCTACTCGATCCTTTAGGCTATATCAATCGTTTAGTTATATACAAGTAACATAAGTAGATAGCCGGAAATCAAAATCACCTATTCGATCCTTAATTTAGGGGCAATTAATTGTTTAGTTATATATATATATAATAATAATAATTGGCTATATTAATTTATCATACAAAATTTTTACACTTGATATTTCAACGGTTTAGATTTAATGAAATAATTTTTTATTTTTGTGACTTATAAATCTTAATCATTGATTTGAGATATACTAGAGTATATAAAATTAAGTAATAAATATGGGCAATTATATTGTTCCTGTACTACTCCTATAATAATATTGAACACCAGAAAATCACCACATAATTAAGCATACCAAAACCCAAATTCGAAAGGGAAAAAAAGGAACATGGATCATTAATTACTAGCTAGTTACATATGCATTACCTGGACTTAATTTCACTCCTTGTTGAACACTTATTTCAAAAGAGGTCTTGATTAATGTCAAATATAACTCCACAGACATTCTCCATCTGGATTTCCAGGCGAGCCATCAGATGACGGCGACTTCATTCTCGGTGGGCTAACAAGCATTCCCTCCGCCATGTCCACTAACAAATTCGGCATATTCAAAAGCGCTTCCTCATCTACAAATTCGGCATTAGTACTACTTGTACTCATCGAACTAATTTCCTCATGACAATAATCTCCCAAACCCAAACCCAATTCCGAATTACTACCCTTATCCACTCTATTAATCATATCCTCTTCCTTGGGTAGCCTACTAGACTCAGCTGCTCTAGCAGCCGCGGCTCGTATATCACTAGCCGATGAAGAAGCCGGTACTGGATATGACATGATAGAGTTTGGGAAGTTCAATACAGCGTCTGGGCCTTTGAGAGCTAAGGCTGCGACGTCGTATGCTGTAGCAGCCATTTCTGGAGTTGGGTATGTTCCTAGCCAAATACGCTTGCTTTTACGTGGCTCACGAATCTCAGAGACCCATTTCCCACTCCGGCTTCTAACCCCACGATACAGCTGGGGTCGCCTTGGTGAGGAAGTGGACGAGCCACGTGGAGAATGGAGAGGGTCCGTTCTAGGTTGTGGCGGGTCGTCATGGAATGGCTGTGTTGTTTGGTTTTGAGAATCTGAGTGTGATATAGAAGATGATGATGATGGTGGTGGTAGATCAGTTGATCTAGGGACGTTATAAGGAGAATCAGCCATACAAACAAAGAATATGAGAATTAATCTTATTATTAGATTATAAGGTAAAGTTGGTTGAGTTGAATCTTTATAACGAACGAATTTACAAGTTATAATTTAGGGTTATGTGTATCAAATGGGGGGTTTTCTGATTTCGGAAAAGCGAATCGATGGGAAAATACGTGGGGGAGTCGCGGAAAAGCGATACTTGTCACAGTGTGTCCTTTTTTATTTCTTTATTTATTGTTTTGTTTTGTTTTGTTTTGTAGATCGTTATTTGGGCTTTAATCATACTCATAATTTACTTGGACTTAGCCATGGTGAGCACACGTTTTTATTGGCAAGCTAGCTCCAGCTAGTTGTTGTTGTTTTTTTTTTTTTTTGTGGTCTATTACATGATATCTGTCTGACCTTGTTGGTCTTATAATTTAGAAGTTAGCACGTACGTACTTAATTTCTTCATTTTAAATTTTTTTTAAATTTTGTTGTCATTTTCCATCAATAGTTCTTTTCTTTTCTTTTTTCCCATCCTTCTTCTTCAATATTTTAGGACGTAATATTCATGCCCAGCCCAGTGAAAATACTAATTATAAATAAGAAATTTAAATGTCATGATTAGTTGTCTAATAAGTCTGATGTCAAGCATAAAGAAATAAAATTTTCACCTGCGTTAAAATTCACTTCTCTTATGTTAAATTATATTAAGTATTATAAAAAAAAGAAATATTCTTTATACGATAATAATATATGAAGGCCTTTTATTAGTTCAATTTTCTTCTATTTTTTTTTTCAATAAACAACGCATCCGCAAAAAAAAATGTTTTCATTTTTCTCACCTCCTTACCAAGTTTTTCACCCTATTTTTTGCTGTAATATTTCCCACTATTTGAAAAATCACCTTTTAACTTCTTCGTCTTGAACACAACTTCTATAGAAACTTTAATAAGATTCAAAAGATAATATTGAATTATGTTGTCAGGTGAAGTTAAGACATATCTCATTTAATATTAACCATAATTAAGTGATTGATGTTGGTAATTTCATTGCTTATGGAAATGATACAATTAGTAACATTAAATTAGATAAATATGGTGAAAAAATAACATTTATTATGAATATATAATCAAACATAAAATAATTTGTGATAATTGATTAATCAAACATTAATACGAAAACAAATATATAATGAATAAAAAAAACTCAAAATTATTTTTTCATATATCATATAATATAATTATTGATTTATGTTAATTTTTTAATAAAACCTTTTATATTGTTTAAAAATTTAAAATTTAATTTTTATTCTATTTTTTTCTTTTCGTATATAATGAAATGATACCAAATAATATTATTCATTTATTACCACCGAACAAAAAGTTTTGATGTTTGACCAACAACTATCTGCAGTAGCATCAATAATTTTATGTCTTGGGTCCATCATAAAGAAACTTTATGCTACTGTGCTATTACAAGCGTACACTATTTTCTCACTATATTAATATCTTAAATATTTTATATTATTAAAAAATTCTATTTAATATCTTGATTTAAATATTATTATATTTTTTAACTTTTATTTTAAATAGTAACCAATTTTTTTAAACCAAAATACTCTTTTAGTATTTGTAAGAAAGATTTTTTTATTTTTCACAATTAATTAGAGTTAAAAAAATAAAAAAGAAATTGTTTATTTTCAAAAGTTCTTTTTTTACTACATTAATATTACAAATATTTTAAGTTAATTTTTCATAAAAATTATTTTCATTGTTATTACTGTAAGTTAGTCAAAGGAAAAATAGTTTCATCGTATTTTAATAAAAAATTTAGAATATTATAGTTTTTAGAATTTGTTTATATTATTTGTTTTTTAAAGATAAAAATGTAATAATTTTTATTTTTTGTAACTTATAATAGGAAATGTTGAACCCAACCTTTAACAAAAAAAAATCATTTTTTCGGCTCTATTTATTTCCACAGAGAAAAAATAAAATATTTCACTAAAAAGCTAAAAGCTAAAAGTATATTATAGGTAAAAATTAATTATTATAAAAAAATGATAGAAATAATATTAATATTTAAATTGGGTATTAAAGTGAAATCTTATAAGGGAGATATTTATGTATTAATTAGGACCACTATAATGTACCATTCTCCTACTACAACATCGTATAAATACTACTTAAAAAAATAGTTTTATGCCTTATAAGTTCAAACTTGTAACAAATTAAAACTATTTTCTTAACAGGACACACTATAAACATAAGTTTTACGGCTTTAAATATGCAGGGAACTTCTTAATAAAAGACGTTTAACAGATTAATTCCCTAATAAATGTGATGACTGAGTGTTTCTCCTAACAATAACTAGAGGAATGTAAATTGGGATGAACATGGTTAAACACGAAAATTGAAGCTCGGGTTGGATATTGTAGGCCGATATAAATTTTCATGTCGAAACCATACTTGGTTTTAAAATTAAATGAAAGTCCGGCCAACCCTAAAACCATTCATATATAACTACTTTTTTTAACTTTATCGAATTTTGAATTAATTTAATTTAATTTTTTACATAATATAATAAATATCAAAATAATGTCATGAAATTATCTTTTTATAAAATTTAAATTTAATTGATTTGATATTGTTTTATAATTTAAGTGATATGAGTCTATGTTCTATTATAAACTTAAATTCGAATTTTATTCATATAAAATTTTCACTTATTTGATAAAAAATGAAAATTTTTAGTGTTATTTTTTTAACTCATTGATTTTCAAATTAAATGAAAATCCACCTAATCTTAAAATCATACATACTTAACTTCTTTTTTTAAACTTAATTAATCGAATTTTGAATTAAGTTCAAATGATCAAGAAATTGGAAAATAATGTTTATAAATTTTATATTTAACATAAATTTTGGACTTAATATTAAACAAACATATAATACAAACCCTTCATTTTTATATGATTTAATTACTAAATTAATTATTTTTATAATCAATCAAAAATATTAATTTAGAATATAAAAATATTTTTACCATATTTTTGAATATATTTATTAAAGATATATGTTTTACTGTATAAATAAATATATACATCTAATGAGATTAAAAATAAAATTTTATATATGAAAAAAATTATAATATATATTTAAATTATAAATATTTGATATTAAGTTTAATTTTAACAACATTGGAATATAATAGAGGATTCTTTTCCATTTACTATAGTAGTATACATCCAATTAGATATTTATTATAAATATAATTAATATACAATATATAATTATTAATTAAAATTAAATTAAATTATAATTAATTGAGATATTAGTTAATATAATAAATAAAATGTACCGTACAAGTGTTAGTTATAAACTGTACAACTAGGCAACGTGAAACGTGTCAAAAATATAAGTGGTAAAGTGCCATAGAAAATATTTGTCCGTTAAATTTAGATAATTTTGTCGTATGAAACAATATGATAAATTATAATAATTAGATTTTTTTGAGGGGTAAGTTATAATAATTAGATTTTTTTGGGGGTAAGTTATAATAATTAGATACTTTAATTTGCAAATGATGTGCAGTAGCATTAATTATTGATTTCAGTATGTACACTACGCTACTACAGTAGTTCGTTACAAGTTCATTGAATCTGCTCAACAACTACTGCATCTGTAGCGGATCATAAAACCACTAAGCCACTAAACCCATGCTCATGTAGGGTAATAATTTATGCCTATAGTACATATTCATCTAGTATTTGTTTGTAGTATATGTATTTATATTTTATCAAATTCGTATTATTCTTTTATAATTATGAAAAAAAAAATTATTTTTAATCGATCTATTTATTTATGATAATATAAAAATTTAATATCTTTCTAATATAAAATTTTAAAAATTTATTTAAATTAAAAACAATTCTCATAATATCACGTTCCATTTATATTATCCGTTTTAACCCAAATTGCCAACTCAGGGACGAAATCATTCATAAGGGATTAATATTTATTGGGATTAATGCTAATAAAAAAAAACTCATTTAGTCTAACTGTATCCGTATTGCATGTTATGTTTTTATTTTTCTATTTAATATTCATTTTGACAATAGAAAAAAATTGGGACTGTGAAACATGTGCTAGATTTGGACTTGAAATATAATAATGAAAATTTTAAAATAAAAAAATAGAAAACAAGTTTGAAAAACTTCCTTTTTTAAGTTATAAAATTAAACTAAGATGTGGAACTGATTTTAAAATAAAATGAAAACTTAAAACAAAAATATTACCAATTAACACTAAATTTAAAACTTTAAATTTGAACTTAAAAAAATAAAAAATAAAAGGAGTATATGAACCAATGGTTAGTTTTTTCTCCAATCTTATTTTAATTTATTAAAATAGTTGATTTTTAGGAATTTGCACTTCCCATCTGTAATTAACCACAAGCATGAACAGTCATATGGGAGGAGGCAAATAGCATTCCACAAAAAATAATAAATTTATATTATTATATCAAATAATAAGATTAAGTTGTAATCTTAACCAAATGAAATCTATTTTTAAAATATATTGATGGTTAATTTAATACAAGTTATTAATTTTTTTCATTTATCAATATTGTGTATAATATATTAATTAGTTTTTTTTTCTTCTTTTTATGTTTAATCTATAAGTTATTTTTTTAAAAATAATAATTAATTTAGGGATGTAAATTCAAACAAATCAAACTAGCTCAAACTTAAAATTTTGGGTTTTGATTGAACTCAAGTAGAGTATTGTAAGATCATGTATATTTTTGAGTGGTATTAAATCAAAATTTTTAGATTAAATACAAACCTAAAGCTCAATCCAAAGATATTTGGATAAGTTTTAAAAGAAAATAATGCACTAAAAGAGTAGATAGGATGGGTATGAAAGAAGATATTAAGGAACACATTTCTTGATACATTGAGAGAGTGTGTATTACATTTTTTACACTCAATATCTTCTTTAATACCCATTCTCTCTAAAACATTAGCACATAAGCATATCTACACTCACATTATAGTTTATTATTCTCTCATAAGCTCGCATTCTCTTAAGAACTGTGAGCTTAACCTTCAAGTTCTGAAATTATTAAAGTGAAATGATTTAGTTTTTATGTCAACTATTTTCTCTTCATTGAAAATATGATCAATAATCAATTCACTATCTTGCACGTTTTCCTTCACAAAGTAAAAATCAATCTTCATATCCTTAGTTCTTGAGTAAAGAATTAGATTTCTTGTAAGGAAGTTGCACTAATATTATCACAAAATAGAAATTGAGAATTGGCCAAAGTGACATGAATCTCCTTCAATAATTTCACCAAAACTACCTCAACTACTACTTGCATTAGAGATCGAAATTCAACTTCGGTGGAGGACCTAAGACACCAAAGAAAGACCCAAAAAGACATATAAACCACTAATGTTCCTCTTTTTATTTGTGTAAAAAGCTTAGTCTACATCACTATATGTATTAAGTTCTAGAAAGTTGATTTTCTGTAAAAACAAACCATGACTTGAAGTGCCATTGTGATATCTAATAACTCTTTTTTCAAGGAACCGATGTACATTAGTAGGAAATTGTAAAAACTGACATAATTTGTTTATTGAGTAGGCTATTTCTAGCTATATGAGTGTGCAATAATGAATTGTACCAATGATAGACCTGTAGTGAGAAGGATCTTCCAATGCTTGATCATCAGTTTTAGATATTGTTTTTCTACTAGGAAGATACTCATTGATTTTGCTTCAGAAAATTGAGTCTTTTTCAAACAATTGATGGATATACACTTGTTGGTGATGGGATAAATTGAGTCTTTCTCAAAAAGAAGTTTAAATTATCCAAGTACTTGAGATAAAATATCTTATACAACTTATCAATCATGCCTTTAATCAACTTCTAATTGCTCTCAGTAATAATAATATCATCGATATATATTAGAAAAATAACCAACCTAGAATTGGTATCATACACCACCATAAAAATGTCAAATTGAGAGAAAATGAGGCTCCATGTTAACCAATATGTACTGAGCTTTATAAACTAGGCCCTTAGAGCCTCATTGATTCCATAAAGAGCCTTGCTCAATTTACACACCAAATAAGGTCTTAACTGATCAATAAAATGAGCAAGTTGACTCATATACACATGCTCCTCCAAATCCCTATTTAAAAATGCATTGTTGACATCAAGTTTTCTCATCACCCAATTTCACGACAAGTCAAGAGTAAGGACTACTTTAATTGTTGTTGTTTTGTCATATGAGAAAATGTCCATGTGTAATAAATAACATGGGTTTGATCATATCTTATGCAACTAATCTACTTTTGTATCTCTCGAAGCTTCTATCATCCTTCAACCTCACCCTAAACACTTATTTGTTACTAATGATCTTGGCATTTTGAGGTTGATAAAGTAGTTGTTCGCAACCAAGACCTGATACTCTTTTTTTATAGACTCATACCATTCAGGGCATTTTAAAGCTTTAGAGACATTTTTAGGCTTAGGTAAGATTAGTCGGATAGTTAGTACCTTAGGCTTGACAATCCCATGGTTGGCTCTAGTATTCATGGAATGAACATTAATGGGTGGATTTGAGGTAGGTAAAATAGGATCATGACTGGAAGAAGGAAGATGTACAGATAAGTTAATACCATCATGATTAATAACTTGAAAACCATAATTTGAGGAGGTATGTAGGGATGAAAAAAAACTATCATGTAAAACAAGATGATGTGGGAAAAGAAAAATAAGAAACTGAGTTTGGTCTTGAAGAAGGGGATATGGAAGATAGTAAGAAAGACGTGTGAATTGATGAAGGTATTGGTAAATGTATCTTATAGTCAACAAAAACTGCAGATGTAGGCTTAGAAAAGACATTGTTTATAGGTTCTAAAGATAGTAAAGTAGACAGACAATGTCAAAGACAGATTGAGACGAGGAAGACAAAGGATTGATGGAAAAGAAAGGGAAAAAGGTTACATGAAATACTACAAGAGTACTAATGTATACACGCTTTGTGATAATATCTATGCACCAATACTCTTTATATTGAGAAGGGTAACCTACAAAAACACTAGGCATGGACTCGGGTTGGAGTTTTATAGAGTTGTAAGGTTTGAGGTATGGGTAACACAAGTAGCTAAAATTACTTAAATGGCCATAAGTATAGGATTTGGTGTACAACAATTCAAAAGATGACTTGAAATTTAAAAAATTTGTTTATTAGATGAATAACACATTTGAAAGTATACTCCTAATAGCATAATGCCAAACTAGCTCTGGTAAGTAAAGAAATACATATTCTATCATGTTCTTATATTTTCTTTCTATCAAACCATTTTGATATAGTGTATAAGAGTATAAAACTCTTCTTACATAACTACCTTGAAATAACAAACTTTTGAGAGCTTTAAACTCTTCATCACTATCACTCTACAACTTTATTATGGATGTTTCAAATTGTCTCTTTATAAATTTATCAAAGTGTTTAAACAATTAAGAGGCTTGGCTCTTCTAAGACATGACGTATAGCCAAGATTTTTGAACTTATAAAAGATTTATTTGAGGGAATTTATTATTACTTAAATTGTTATTTGAGGTATTAGCAGACTCATAATACATAAAGAAGTATTTAGCTGTACTATATCCTTATCTTTTACATATCTAACACGTATTTTTGTATTTGGAAGAAGTTTTACCACCATTACCACAAATTTGAAACTTTTGTTGATCAAGATTTTGGTTTTGACTTTGATTTTATGAGAGTTAATTTGATAGATATATGTTATTATTGAAATGATTTGAAGAAGCTGTGGACTTTGATTGAACTATTGAAAATTAGACCCTTAATATGGTTAAGTGAACTTGGGAACATTGGTTTGTATCAACTCAGAGTTAGTATTGTTCATATATTCAAATTATTTTTCATGAACTCTTAAAGAGGTGAATTCTTCATCAAGCGATGATACTCGTTTCTATTGTGTAATGTTAGTGATTATGGAGTTGTAATCACTTCCTAGTATACCAAGAACGCAAAGAACTTTTTCTCGATCATATATATCATCATTAGTAGCCATTATATATATCATCGCTATAGATCATTTTTGCAATGTCTGTAACTACCAATGAAGCTATATAATATGTACAGAGAAGATGTTTGAAAATACCTTTTTCAAGGCTTTCTAATAAGTACCAGTCGAATCTTTTCCTTTCCCAATCAGGTATTTGAGATAATTGGGGATGATTGAGTTACAAATCCAACTCATTACAATTTTATTTTTTTATCTGATTCATCATAATCAGGATTCATTTCAAGAATTTCTTGATTCACCATCAGAGAGTTGCACTATTGTATTGATGATTTTTTGAGGTGCAACCATTGATCCATTAATGAATCTTTACAATTGATTGATGTGAATAACATGCCTAAGTTGTTCGTGCCATTTTAAGAAGTTTTTTCCATCAAGTTTGATAAAAGAAAAATTGGTTAATGAGAATGTTTTGCATCAAGAAAGTAGGCCTAGTAAAATAAGCTCTTTAATTTTCAAGAGTAACTGTTACAGTTGGTATGAAGCTTGAACTATCGGAAAGAATCGATCATAACTCTTATACCATGAAAGAAAGTAACACACTAAAAGAATAGAGAGGAAGGGCATTAGAAAAGATATTTAGTAATGCATTTCTTGATACAATGAAAGGGTGTGTAGTACAATTCACATGGAATCACTTACAACTAATTGCATTCACATAGCATAAGTTTTGGATTCTCTATAACACTAGCATACAAGCACACCTACACTTACATACAATTACAATTTATAAGGTTTGAGCTTAACATTTTTATTTTTATTTTGGATCAGGTCTTAAAATAATTTGGGTAGAACTATGCTAGACTTAAGCCTAATAAGGATTTAAGTTGGATAGAATCATTCTAGCTTTGATCGAGTCGGGTTATTTTTACATCATAACCACTCACACACACATACAATGACATGGTTAACACTTACATAATCTGATTAGCCACAAGTTGCATATATCATAGTATCTATAAGCTATTGTTCTTTGGATAGATTTTTGGTGGTTGTGTTTGTCTTAAGAGTAGGCGTAGGTTGGTTAGGTTAATTTTTGAGTCATTTTATAAGCCAACCTTACCTTGACAGTTTTAAAAAACCCAAAACTTTATCGATTTATGATCCCTAAAAAACTAACATTCAAGTCAACCTATAAAGTTGATTTGAGGGGTAATGGTTTGACGGTTTTGAACATATAATCATAATATGATATAAAAGTCTTATCTAATTAAAATAGAAAAAATATACCACATAACTTAATTTGAAAGTTATTATCATTACATATTTTATTTACTTAATCTCTTATCGTTAAGAGAAGATAATATAATTCTAGTATGTATTATACAAATATAGAATTGTGATTGTTTTTAAAATTAACCATTAATTTTTTTATAGAAAAATTAAAGAAATCATAATGTGTTAATAAACATCATATAGAGGTATAGATCTAAGTGAAATATCATATTTTTAATCAAGAATATGTAGTCTATATAACAATATAAGAAAAAATATTTGTTTGAAGATTTTGGATCAATTTTGAGAATGACTTAAGTGAGTCATGAAACATAAACAATAAGAATGACTCTGAGTGTTCGAGTGAGAGTTATTATTAATTAAGTTTAAATTTTAAAATTTTAAATAAATTAAAAATATATTTTAAAAATTCAATATATATTATTATTATTATTTGAGTTTGATACATTTAATTTTCATAATTTTTAGACATATGATTGAATTAATAAAAGAAATTTTGATAATTTTTAAACCCATTTACACTAATCAATTTAAAAAATATATATAAATATGATTTTATCTCATAGTTAAATTAATTGGTTTTTGAAAAGAAAAAAGAAAGACCCCCACCTAGTTGGGCCTACTCACGTTTCCATATACCTCCCTTCACATGCCAACATGGTGGGGAATGGGAATGCACTCTAAACGGGAAACAACTTTCCACCACCCGATAGATTTTTTTTTTCCTTTTCAATTTTATTGATTCTGTGATCCACCTTTAATTTACTTGTTGTTCAATAATGCCCGCAAAAGGATGCCAATAGAAGTGTCTGGCCCCCTGAGCAAGCTACTGAAAAGCCTAGCTAGGTAGCAATTAATCTTAGGCATTTGAATCACCACCAGAGGGCCTCCTCCCAACAAGGTTTCTCTGAATATATACCAAGTTTCCTTTGTCCGACATCAGTCACTGGGGGACAGTGATTAAGGAACCAGAAAAAAGCAAAACGAAAGGGGTTATATTTTGGATTTTAGCTAAGAGTAAATGGCTATGGATTTTGGTGGGTTCATATATGAATTTTCAAAATTTATTAGGATATTTTTGAGATGCGCTGTTTTCGTGACAATAATGTATAAATTATTTATTTTATTCATATAATTAATTATATTTTTAATATCATTATAATTAAATAAAATTTTAATGTAATGATAATATAATAATTTGAACTATAAGAATCACTGCCAAAAATACCCGAGGGTATTTTTGGAGATCATCTGGTTGTGATGAAAACATCACTTTAGGACGTATGGGACGAATTTTGTTAAAAAAATATTGGTCAATTTTAGAATAAAATTTCAAAGGATAAAATAAATATTTAAATTATTTTGATAAAAAATGATGCAATAAATGATGATTTAAATGAATAATTTATAATTTTAAATAACAAATAAATAAAAAGATAATAAAAAATTACTAACAATATTAATTATAGGAAGATAAACTAATATTTTAAAAATATATTTCTTAAAAAGTTGACTTAAAATTATCAAATGGATTTCATTTATCCTTTCATGAGAAGTAATATACTTGTATCCACATGGAGCGAATTTTTTTTTTCAAGGAATCAAATTGTCCCTAGTGAGAATTTATTTCATATGAAAATAAGAGTCGATCAAATTTTATGTATAAATTATTCAATAGTAATTAAAGTTATATTTTATATGATAGATAAATATAATATATTTTCTAAAATATAAAAGATTATATAAGTTGTTTAATTTTACTTACTTATATATAATAATAATAATAATTTTAGGTGACGTTTGATTCGCAGAATGAAATCAGAATCGGAATCAAAATGAGAATGAAATGGAAAAGAAAACAATGTTATTTGGTTTGATCACTGAAATCAAATTCAGAATCATGATTACAGTGTTTGATTTGTCACTAAAATGAAATGAAAAAAAAATGTAAATTACCTTAATACCCTTACATTTAGTAAAGTTCAAATAATGTTATTTAATTACTATTTTTTCGTTAGATAAAATACATTATTGAAATCATTATTTTTCTAAATAATTATTACTTAATTAAAAAGAAAATATATTATTAAAATTATTATTTTTCTAAATAGGCTTTAAGGTTTTGAGGTTTGAGATTTGAAATTTAGGATTTAGGGATTTAGGATTTGAGGTTTAGGGCTATATTTGTGGGTTAAGGTTTATGGTTAAAATTATTATTTTTTTAAAAAGGGTTTAGGGTTTTAGAATTTGGGATTTTAGATTTAGGGTTTAGGGTTTTAGGATTTGGAATTTGGGGTTTAAGGTTTAGGGCTCAAGGTTTAGGGATTTGAGGTTTAAGATTTTGGGTTTTGGGTTTTAGGGTTTAGGGATTTGGGATTTAAGTTTTAGGGTTTAGGATTTTGAGATTTGAGGTTTAGGGTTTAGGGTTTTAGGATTTGGGGTTTAGGGTTTTAAGATTTGGATTTAGGGTTTAGTGTTTAGGATTTTGGGATTTTAGGCTTAGGGTTTAGGGTTTAGGGTTTTAGGATTTAGATTTAGGGTTTTGGGATTTAGGATTTATGGTTTTGGGGTTTGGGATTTTGTATTTAGGGTTTAAGGTTTTAGGATTTGGATTTAGGATTTAGGATTTGGGGATTTGGGATTTGAGTTTAGGATTATATTTTGAGTGAGGGTAAAATTGGAAAAAAAATTGAGATGAGAATGAAATCATAATTCGTAAAGGGGAGAAGAAATTGTGATTCTTTCTCCTTTAGTAATCGATTTCATTCCGTTCTCTCCATTCAGTTCAACCAAACACACAAATGAAAGAAATCAATTCTAATTTTTTTCTATTCTCTTCAACCAAACATCACTTTATTGCAATAGAAAGGATCAAACATCTTATTTTATCTTCATACTAGAAAAAAAATTATTGAATTAGGAGCGATAGCCCACCCTTGTCCCTGTAATTCACTATTTATACTATTTCATCAAATAACAAGTTTAAAATGCATTTTAATTATAAGTAACGAATTCCTACTATCCTTTATATATATATATATATATATATCCATGATCAACATTTTAATTTTGATTTTTTTTGTTATTTTTTACGTCAATAAATATCAAAATATACATGTAATATATATATCTTTATTAATAGTTATTTTATATAATATAATTATTTTTATTACATTCAAGGTGATAAATCATATAATTAATAATTATCTATTTAATGAGTGTTCGATTAATTCACTTGTGAGTATGTCATTTTATTATTATTAAATATTCATATAATAAATACATTTTTTAATAACTATTTTATATAATGCAAATATTTTTATTATATTAAAGATGACAATTTATACAAATAATGATTATCTATTTAATGAGTATTCGATCAATTCACTTATAAACACCATGGATGTTTAGTCAAAGACTAATGTTTTTTGTTTTTGTCCTTTTTTACACTAATAAATATCAACATATGCATTTAATAAATACATTTTTTTAATAACTATTTTATATAATGCAAATATTTTTATTATACTAAGGATGACAATTTATACAAATAATGATTATTTATTTAATGAGTGTTCGATCAATTCACTTATAAACACTATGGATGTTTAGTCAAAGACCAATGTTTTTTGTTTTTGTCCTTTTTTACACTAATAAATATCAACATATGCATTTAATAAATATTTTTTTTTGAATAGTAAGTTTGTAAAATATAATTATTTTTTTTACATTAAATGTTACAATTCATACAATTAATGACGACTCATTTAATGAGTGTTAGATTAATTCACTTCTGAGCATATCATACTCTTTGTTGAATGTTCATATAATATATACATTTTGTATGAATGGTTTTTTCTACAATGGAATTAATTTTATTACATTAAGGGTGTAACTTATACTCTTAATGATTACCTATTTAATGATTATTTATTTAATGATTATTCGATCAATTCACTTGTAAGCATGTTATATTTTTATTGAATGTATATGTATATATAATAAATACATTTTTATGAATTGTTATTTTGTATAATATAATTATTTTTATTATATTAAGAGTGATAATTTATATAGTTAATGATTATCCATTTAATGAATATTCAATTTATTCACTTATGAGCATATCATATTTTTGTTGAATTAATAATTTTTATGTCAAGATTATATCATATATCACATCAATTAAAAAACACTCAATTAATATAAATTATTTTAAAAAAAATCTTATTAAATTCAATCAAGTAATGTCTATCATTCATGTAGATAATAAAAATATTAATTAAATAAGTTTATATGTTATTTTGTTATATTTGACTTATTTAATTTATATTGTATTTGGATTCTATTGCTTGTAAAATAGTTGTTATTATATACTTATTCATCAATAAAGTAACAATTTAACTAACTTTGTTCAAATAGTATTTTTATAAACCATTTTATAAAATATTTTAACACAAAAATTTCAATTATAATAAAATTTAAGGTGTATTACTAAATTCACATATAGGTTCTCAAACTTTTAAATGTATGATTTAATCCTCAAACTTTTAAAATGTACGATTTAGTTCTCAAACTTTTAAAATGTACGATTTAATCTACAAACTTTTAAAACTTTACATACGTTCATAATTTTTTTAATCATACGATTTAACTCTAAATTTTTAGAACTATATACATAGATCATAAATTTTTCATTTATAAATATGGACTTTAATAACGAACTTATATTTAAAATTTTAAAAGTTTGTGAGCAAAATTATAGGATTTAAAAATTTAAGAATTTATATGTAAAATTTTAAAAATTTATAGAATAAATTTTATATTTTAAAAATTTGAGGACTTATACGTAAGCTTAGTTAAAATTTGAGAATCAATAATGCATTTTAATATATAATAAAAATAATTTAAAAACTTATTTCTTTATTTTATTTTACAAAATAAAAAATTTAAAATAATACTTATTATTATTCAAATATAATTAATATAATTATATATTTATTCTTAAAAAAACTAGTAATTGATACAAAAGCCTTGTGTTATATATATAGAGTAATAGGTTCTATGGGCTTTTTTTTAAGAGTGAATTAACCAGGATAATCCTTTACTAAATTTTTATCATTGACAGCACGTTTTTACTTAGTTTAAAGATGAGATGGAATGGAGCAATTATATTTTTTCTTGTAATGAAATGGTCAATCTCTATGTCATCAGTCTGCCACAAGGAAAATTTTCTTGTAATGAAAAAATATAATTGCTCCATTCCATCTCGACTTATATATATGTAAAATACTATTTTGATTACACTACAAATAATATATCTTCTTTTCTTTAAATAAAAGAAAAGATTTTCATTCAAATTATAAAAATATATTAAATTGATAAAAACAAAAATACATGTAAAATTTGATTCATCTAATTATTATAATATTTTTTTTAGCAATTTTCAAGCATTATTTAACTCTTTTATATCTCCTTTATAATATGATTTTTCATATTAATGAGACAATAGATATTTAGTGACATTTGATCTTAAACGATTCCTTTTATATTCATTATTTAAATATTTATAAATGCACCAGCATCGTATTAAATTTTTTTCAAATACCTTTTTCATTGCTAAATATGAATCAAAACTATATATATTTCCTAAGGAATCCCTAGCTAGCTGAAATATAATAAGGGCAAAGTTTGTTTTTGGAAATGAGAAAAAGATGAAAGAGCAGTAACACCTTAAGTAATAAAAAAAAAAAGAGAGGCAAAAATAAAAATAACTTTTCATTCTTGACTTTATTTATTTATTTATTTATTGTTGTTTTGCTGACAACTCATTGGCTTATCCGTTGAATAAATCAGTTAGTGTTGTTACTCATCCAGTCATCCTTCGGTTAGCATCATACCGTTTACAACTTTGTAATTTTATTTTTATTGACTTTGTAAGCTTGTGTTATATGGTAAAAGGTAAATGTCCGCATGCATTTGAAATCATTTTTGGTTTCAGTAATTATTAAATGTAATGTCTATTAAATATAATACTATTGTAAAGTTTATTAAAATTATTAATTTATATATAAATTAATAAGTTATACTTTAAAATTTAATGAACATAATTTCAATACTATGAATATAAATTGTGTGCATTAATCATCACATTATATAAGTCAGTCAGCTGGCTCTTCTTTGAAAGTATTGTATAGGTGTAAAAACACGTATATTATTAATAAGTGCATCACTAGAAATAATAATAATAATAATAAATTTAAAAATTTGCAGCTAGCCTTGTAGCGTGTTATTAAATATTTAATTTCTACACATTTTTAAAACAAACCATGCCCTTGACTTGAAGAGCCAAATTGAAACTGCTGATTAATATAATTTTGCCCCATGAAGAAACAATTGCGGTTGGATTCAACTTCAATAGCATGTTGATCATTAACTTGGATCTCTTGGACAGTGCTTGAATTATTCAAGAAGGCAATCTCAGCTCTTACTTTTGATAACTCACTTTCTGCCTTGTGTATTTCTTCTTGTAATTGAGAAATCATCTGTACACATCCATACACTGGGTCTTCAATACGACATCGTGCCTCAAAATATATTGAATCCACTGCTCTACCTCTAAAATTAGCGGGTATTTGCTGATAAAATAAGAAAACCATGCACGTTATAAAAATTACATATTCTATAATATTAATTACCTTATAATTTCTTATTAGATATTATTAAATAAATTTGATTATATTTATCAATATATTGTATAATATCATTTGATATTTATCTCAAATTTTAAATATATAAATTTTTTACGTGTATATTAGATACTCTTATAGAATATAATTAAGCTAAGAGAAAAATATCACTAATATCATTTTATTATTATAAAATAAATATTTAGGTTTTATATTTATTTTTTATAACAATTTAGTCTTATTTTTATGAAAAAATAATCGCACAAATATAAATATAATTTTTTTTATATTTTAATTATATTAGATTAAATTTTTTTATAATTTGAATAAATTGTAGATGAAAAAATTAAAAATAAATAACATAAAAAATATTGATTTAACCCTATATAATTACTTTTTAATAAATACATTACTAAATCATTAAGGATAGGAATTTTAGAGTAATATTCCCTTCAATCAATTACCTGAAGCATTTTTCCGACATTACTAGCACCATAAATTTTATGAACGAAAGCAAATCTTTGAGGATCATTGGAAGGGAAATAAGGAGAGAAAATGCAGTTTGAAGGGCACTTTCTCCTTAGATATTTGCAAGCTGCACAACGTCCAGAAATCATTGCTAAAAAATCTAGAAACAAGAATCTCGAGCTAATGATCAAAATCTAGAAACCCAAAGATTTGAAGAATCTCTCAAAGATTTCAATAGATTTTGTTTCTTCTTTTTTTCTTTGCTTTAGCTATGTATTATATGCTCGTAAGGAAATATATATGGTAACTTTGTCAAAAATTTCTCTAACGGTTATTGTACGTTGATGAAATGTTGCTGATCAAAATGGTAAGACTGCCTATAATTGTGAAATTAGCTTCTCTAAATCACTGATTACTGCGTGCCAAAATTTTCAGATTGAAAAGATAATAAATGCGCATGCACATTTAGAAAAGGCCATAAGCCTATGCTCCTATATATATATATATATTTAATTTTTCCTGAGTTTGATTTTTAACACACTTTTTTTATGTGTTGCATATTCAAAAAAAAATTATACATATTTTTTATATTAATATAATATAAAAAAAACATATGCTTTTTTTTGGGGTAAAAAAATAAAAAGTTATTAACACAAATAAAAATAAACTGAATATTGGTAATTAGCTATTGGTTAAAATACTATATATATATATATTATTTGTTGCAAATTTTATGATTATTTAGTTAAATTTTAACATTTATTTTTTAAAATTTAGAGTTTAATTTTCATAAATTTTGAAATTATTATTAATATGATTTATCTTTAGAAATATTAACTTTTTCTTGTTTCTATTTTATTATTCCATAATAACATTTTCTTTTTTCCTTAAGAGCTCACATTGTGCAGGTATGCTCACCAAAACAACTTATGTACTCAAAATTTTGTATATATTACTATAAATACAATATTAATATTATTTTTAAATAACATGGGATAATCTTATTTATATTCTAAAATCTAATTTAAAATATGAATTATTTGACGTTCCAATCAATTTTGTTAACTTATAAATTTTATTTTTATATAATTTTATTTCAATCTATTTTATTATTATATTCTTTTTCCTTTATATCATGACTTGCAAAGACGGAGGGAGGGGTGTGGTTGGGCCACGATACCTAGATAATTTTTTATTGTTATGCATAATTAATTTTGTAATTTGGAGTGTTTTATACAAATAAAATAGACATTTTACCCCTTCTTGGTATAACATTGTCTGTTTACTAGAAAAAAATGAATATATAGAGAATATTTTATAAAATTACTCATTTAAGAATAAACGTTGATAAGTTATTTTCTTTTTATACATCCATTCAATATTTAGAAAAATAAAGATAGTTGAGTTTCAATAATTTTGATGATAAATGGTCACTTGATCATTAAAAAGTTATCATATGTTTTCAAAAAAATTTAGACAATATATATTAATTTTGAACATACGTTTAAATAATCTTTATTTTTGAACTTGTTTTTATTTATCTCTAATTATAGCAACATACAATTTTTTTTATTATCACAAAATATTTGACTTATAGAAAATAATTTATGCCCTCATCTATGGTAACTCAAAATTTGTGTGGATTATTTACTTTGCATGGGTGCTATTAAGAACCCAAGTAAAAATGTATTTGCCTTGAGTTGTACCATAAAACACATACAAAGTTTTAAAAAGCTACATTTATATAGTTTTTTTTTGCTTAGATTTTATAAAAAAAAAAACCTGCGCATAAATTTAGAAGGTTTTTTGCTGGGATAACTTTTGAGTAGGTTAAAAATACACCTAAATTTCCCATTTTTTAGTGACTTTCTTTGCAAGCCATATCCATTATATTTTTTAATTTATTTTATTATTATAATATATTTTTATTAGTTCTTTTTGTTTTTATTATATAATTTGTGTATTTTTATTTCAATCTATTTTATTAATTTTTCTTTTTTTAGAAGTTTCATTAGATTATTTTCTTATTCGATTAATTAAATAAAACTTTTATATTATATAAAATTTGTATAAAATTTACAATTAATATGATTCATCTAATATTAAAATAAATCTAAAAAAATAATTATTATATTATTTATGAATATTATATTAATATTGTTTTAATTTTTCATCAGCTGATATAATTTTTCATAACCCTTTTATGAAAGTAAATTTATATAAAATACTAAATAAAGAGAATTTACATAATGATATCTTTTTGAGTATTTTGAACAGCTTTTTCCACCTGCTTAAAAATAGTTTGCAATAATTATAAGTTCAAAAGTTTATTTAGGTACTCTTAAGTGAGAATTTTTAATTTATTAATTTTAATAGTTTTTATTTTAATTTTTTAGTTATAATATTAAAATTCCTTTAAGTTAATTATTCTAATTAAAATTTAATAAATTTGATAAAAAATTTATGTTAGGTGTAAAATATGAAAAATTGTAATTTTATTATTTTATTCATAATAAATTCTTATAACTTTCACATGTATTATATATTACTTAAATATTTTAACCAAATTAAATAATTTTTTTATTAAAATAATTAATTAAAAAATATTTAAATAATAATATTTAATTTCAATAATAATTATTTAAAATAATAATTTTTTTACATAATAGTAGTACTTAATTGAATATTTTTTCTAATTATAACTAAATAATATAAATTATTTGGTTCATTTATTAATATAATAGTAAGATTTATATTTAATTCATTTCAAATCATAAAGTTTGAGTCATAAATATCATTTTATCACGAGAAAGGGTAGTATGTCGGGGTGTGCAAAAAATCCGATGATTCCATACGATTCATTGATTTTTTATCCGATTCGATAGTCGGATCGGATGAAAAAAAATTTTATCCGTTAAGTATGAATCGGATGGTGAATTTCATTACGATTCATCCGATTCGACCGAAATTAATTATATATATATATTTATTAAATTAAATATATATATAATTAATATTAAAATCTGTATAATCTTATCGATATATTTAATATATTATTTAAAAATATATATAATAATTAATAAACTTAATTATTATTCTAACCTAACCTAACCTTAGTTATCTGATTTTTAACCTAATCTATTTTTCCAACTGCCTCCATGCCTCCATGCCTCCATCTCTTTTTCTCTCTCCCTTCCTCCATTGTTAGTTTTAGACTTGAAGGATTCTCTGCTTCTCTGTTGCTGCTTGTTATTCTCTGCTTCGCTGATGCTTCTCCTTCTCTGCTCGTTACTGCTGCTGCTCCCTGCTCGCCGGTGTTGCTCGAATTGATCAGATGCTATCTGAATATTTTACGAATCAGATTAATCGGATGTAAAAGTTAATCGGATCGATTGAAGATTAGGATGTTTTAATCCGATCGGATGTTTGGATTGAATCAGATGAACATAAACTTAACGGTTTCGATTCGATGAATACCGTATGTCATTCTAATATTTATTTTTACAAATTAAAATTATTAACAATTTTTTTTAAAATTTGTATGTTTTAATTATTTTATTATTGATTTGTTAAAAATTGTATTTTTTTTTTGTGAATTTCTATTTTTCAGTAACAAAACTTAAATTTTATCCGATTGAAACTCATTAGAATGTATTAGATTTTTTCAAAAAGTTAAAAGATGATTTAAAATGTTTAAAATATCAATAAATATAATATTAAAATAATTAAAATATAATATTAAAATGAATTGATTAATATATTTAATTTATAAAAATAAAATAATGTTTAATTTTTTTTTAAAATAAAAAATAAACTTTACATGTTTCCAATTCCAAATATAGTTCTTTAACGTTAAAAAATAAAAAATAAAAAATAATTTAAAAAAAGGAAAGGGAATTGCGTTCTCTCACGAGCACCGTTCTCCGATCGAATCGATGAAATATCTACAAGGTGTTTCTCACCAGGTTTCGAACGTTTCATCCCTTTCAAATCACTACCTCTTCCTGAAGGTAGAATTACCGCTAATATCGTCATAAGTGTATTTATTGTTGTTTGAGATCCCTTATGATCATTTTTGTTCTAATTTTCTTTTGTTTTTGTCTTTTTTTTTTTTTGAGAATTCGTAAGATATCTGGAAGTTAAGATCTGGTAACTGTTTGAGTTACTCTTCCTTTCGTTCCTTAGGAGGTTTTACTTTGATCAACTTGAGATCTCAGGTTTTTTCTGTCGTATGTCGTAGATCTGAAATTGTTTAGCTGAATTCGATATCGATAGTAGGTTTTGCACCTCGTGGTTTGCTTTTTTAAGGTTCATTTCATAAGTATTTTAATTCCTAATTTTAAATTTCAGTTTTCATATTTTATAAATTCTAAAATTATGTACATTTGAAAACTTATTTTCAATTTCTAATTTTTTTTAATTTTGAAATTTAATTGAAGAATTTGGTTGAATTTTAAAATTAAAAAAATTAATTTTCAAATTGAATTTGTATTTTTTTTATTTCTTGACACTAAAATAATAACTTATCAAAAATAAGTTTGAAACTGAATTTTAGAGATTGAAAAGTTGAAAATTGAAAATTATGAATTGCTAATCAAATAATCATATCTAATTTTCAATTTCTACTAGAAATTGGTTATCAAACAAATTTTATTTTTTTTCCAAAAAAATTGAAATAGAGAATTCAATCACAAAACTAAGGAATTAAGAATTAGAAATTAAAATAGTTGTCAAATTAGGATTTCTCATCAATTTCTATTTTTTGCTTTAGTTAAATTCTCTGATTTAAAATCCAACTAAATTTATAACTGAAATTAGCTGGATATTGTTTGTTGGCTTTATGGTGATTTCGCCGATCGAGTTTATTTCATATCATTTATCCAACTATGGACGAGTTTCAGACTTAAATGGCATTAACATTTCTATATTTGTGGATTTGTTCTTCTTTGACTCTTCTGCCCCATAGGGATATGGTATATCAGTGTTCGGTGTCCATGTAAAATAATTTGATTTATATGGTCTTTTTTCTTTTATTATGATGCATGCGCTTTCTTATGTTTTCTTGTTATATGCAACACATCAATATCAAATATAATTAATGTCTCTTATTGCATTTAACAGTCTGAGATTAGTTAAATGCACCTTCCATCATGTATTTGAATCTTGGCTTTTCAAGTTCCTTTTGTAGTTCTGACGTACAAAGAGTTTATTTAGAACTTTCTGTTTCTCTAAAAGACATATGCAAGAGCTGACATTAACAATTAACTGCTATTAAATTTTTTCCCAGGAAATGAGGCCTATATTCTGTGGAAACTTTGAGTATGATGCTCGACAGTTGGATCTAGAAAGGCGTTTTGGAGGATATGGTAAGGTTGATAGAGTGGATATTGAAGTGGTTGAATTCTTTACTTCATTTGAAATTTCTACCAAATCCATTCTGACTGTTGTACTCCACAAATTGTTTGTCCTGTTAAATTTCATGTGGGTTGGACAATCTGATTCCTTATCATATCAAGGTTTTCACATCGAGAATCATCTTTCATTGTTAGTTTTGTGCTCTGAAATTTTCGGTTTCTAGGTGTGTATACTGCAAAAGTTCAAGGAAACTTTAAATATTTCAAATTTTCTAATTGGCTGATTTACCTGTAAACAAATAAGCAGTAAATAATTATGCGCAGATGCAAGCCATGACTAGGGCACTCGATACCGTTATCACTAGTGTTGGCAACGTAAGTTAATGTAGTTTGTTTAAGTTGAGTTTGAAATGGTGCTTATGGAAAAATGAGGTTGGAAAATAATCTAATATCACTATTATATTATTATTTGAAATCATTTTATCTTTCATATGGCATTCTGTCTATTAATGGGAGAAACCATTTTAAATCTTATTACCTTATGCATGAATCTATCATCAATAATTTGTAATAAAGGACCTATATAAGAATTTGGTATGTACTTTTCATTATGGCGCTGGGTTCTGCAGCAGCAAGGCAATGTAATTGGACCAAACCAACATCTATACGACTATGCAAGTGGCAGTTTCCGCTTTGGTTGAAGTTCTCTAGTGCCGCTATAAATTACTGCAGCAGTACAAGTTAGAGGCAGACAGCAATGATTCATTGTTGAGTTCTACTGGGGGTTCAGGATGTTTTTTTGGAAAAAACATGTGCTGCTATAAACATGTGTTCGGGATATCCATTCTCTTCTGATCTGCCACGGCACTACCATTCCACGTTTTGTACAGACACCATTTACTTCCATTCCTCATGACTATCGCCCAGCCTTCAATTTCAGAGATTTTTTCAAAAGTTTGAAACAATTCCAACCTCACTGCAGAGGCAACTGGTTAGATGGAGAAAGCAATCTCTTTTCATTGACCCTCAATGAAACATCCACGTTTGGATTCTTGTTCCCTTCACGTCACTTAGTTCATGACACAAGGTCTGTTGGTAATTTTACTAGTCCCATGGTTTAAGATTTTCTAGAGTTTGTCAAACATTTTATTTTAGGGTAGCAGCTTGGGTTGTTATCGTACATTTCTGAAGGCTTGAAACCGGCTGTAATTGAAGAATCCTTTCATGGGTGAAGTCTTAATTTTGTTTTGCCTTTGGTAGTATATATGAAATATTGAATAACTAATGTTCTGTATTACTTTTATGTAGGATTTTCCTTTATTTCATGGACGATGAAAGTGATGCTGATGCAATTCGAGGACTTCTCGAGAGAATCTGGCCAAAAAAGGGCATTGACTTCGTGTTGAGTGGACAAAGGTTGTCTGTCTGTATTTTGCTTGATATGATATTTTGACTGTTTTGTCCACTGTACTTGAGTAATTTATAAACTAAGTAGTTCTGTCTCTTAACATCGGGAGCGTGGTATTAGATGGTCCGGTTCCGTTGGTTCAAGAAGATCTTCCACTAACGCAAGACCTTCAAAGACTTTGTTTGTTATAAACTTTGAGCCTTACCACACCAGAACTTGGGATTTGGAGAGGCATTTTTATTATCCCTATGGGAAAATCATGAACGTAAGGATTAGAAGGAATTTTGCATTTGTTCAGTACAAATCAGAGGATGATGTTAGCAGGGCACTGGAAGCTACAAACATGAGGTGACTATTTCTAACTTCATTCTTCTATTGCGATGGTTTTGAAATGCGCCCACATTCCTCCCCCCTTCTCACTCTTCTTTCTTTCAAAAACAAACAAAAGATAAAAAAAAATTAAAATAAAAGTAAGAAAAGATGATCTGATAATGCAAGTATTGCTTGAAAATTATTTACGGTCCCTTCTGGAAAAAAACAGAAATGTTGATGTTCTTAAACTTTCATTGTTATTTTTCCATATTTTAATTTAATAATGGGTTTTTTATATTCACTTGCAGCAAGTTGATGGATAGAGTTATATCAGTTGAATATGCAGTTCGTGATGATGATGAAAGAAGAAACGGGTACAGCCCTGGTCGAAGTCATGATAGGTTAGAGAGAGGTCATGATAGAATACGGTCCCCAAGTCCTTACTGTAGGGAAAGTGCCAGCCCTGATTTGCCCGAGCCTCTACAAACGAGAGAGAGGTAGTCCTGACTATGGTTGTGGCCGTAGCCCAAGTCACTACAGGACAGCGAGGACTAGTGCTGATTAGGGCTGTGGTTGTAGCCCAATTCCCTACAGAAGGAAGAGAGGTGGCTCTGATCATGGTCGTGGTAGCCGTAGCCCTTGTAGAAAACAGAGGGTGAGAGCTGACCACATTGGCAGCCCTAATAATGACTGTGATCCTAGCATTAGTCCTTACAAGAGGGATAGGAGTCCTGAAAATGGCCATGTCCCTAGTCGCAGTCCTGGAAAGGTGAGGGCTAATGCTGAGAATGATGGTGAGCCTAGCCCAAATTCCTTGCCTGAGCCTCATGATAGCGCCAATTATGGTGGACCTGAAAGCCCCATGAATGACAGATACAAAAGGTTTGTGTGACGGTATTATTTTTGTCATGATGACTCTTTTTACTCAGTTTCGGATGTTTCAGACATCTTATAATCTGTTATCTACAATGATGCAGTTACTCTACTCAAGTGGAAGAATGATGCGGTTCATTGACCTGAAAGTTTTAGTGGCTGAACCAAGTGTATTGTGTTGTAATTCCTGCTATTCATGTGACATTGTGGACTGTGGAGTTAAAAATGGACAAATCTTATTTGCTTAGGATGCTGTTTTACTAGCGGTAGTTGTAGTTATATAATACAGCTTTTGGGTATAGTCTTCATTAACTTTTTGGTTGTCTGGGTATATGAACTATTCGAATTTTGAGTTGAATAATTAAGTAATTTTTAGTGTGGATTAATTTATTCTTATAATTTAAAAAAATGTTTAATCAAGTCTTAATTTTAAAATAGTTGAGAATTTATGGGGGTAAGATAATAAATTAATAAAATTAATTAATTTAAAAAATTTCTGTCTTCTTTTTCTTTTAATTTTTAATTTTTAATTATCTAGTTTTATTATTTCATTTTTATAAAGAAAAAGTAAAATAAAAAAGTAATAAATTTAATTTTTTAAAATGAAAAAGTTAAATTTTTTTTTTGAAATAACAGAAAATGTAAAAAGAAAACACACAAAAGAAAATTGATATAATTTTTTTCTTCAATTTTTACATTTCAATATATATATATATATTACTTTTTAGGTTTTATTTTGCAAAATTTTAAGTTTACCCTTAAAAGAACATTAGTTAGACTTGTATTAAAGAGTTAAAAAAATTTAATATATATTAAGATAAAGAATTAAAAATGAATATTTGGATAAATTATCGGATATTGAATGGATAGATTAAAATATATCTTTTAAACCTTTTTTAATAGATTATTTAAAGGAAAGCAAAACAAAATAATAATAATAATAATAAATTAGTGTAATTTTGTACACTTCCAAATGTCGGTCGTAAGAATTGATTTTGATGTATCCTTGATCATGGTTGTTGAAAGGATCTAACATTAAAATCATTAATTAATTAAAGTTTTCAAGAGTGAGAAAGTGAAATACGACCGTTAATTATTTAGATCGCTGAGAATCCATTTCAAAGAAAGCATCGACAATTTGCGAAGATCCTTGTTCAAATCATCCATAATTACTCTGCTTTCTAGCAGAACTTAATTTCAATCGAGATATAAAAATGCAACAATATATAACAAATTGAGCATCCCCTTCCAGCACCCAGGTAGATTTTTTTGGAAGATATGAAATAGACAATGCTAATTTGAAAGCACTTTTGAATACCGTGATGACCTCAGCAATTTCAGCAGACGTTGTATAAAAAAAAATTTATTTTACAAAGCATTAAATTATCAGTCAACCAGAAACCTGCACCAACTCTTCTATTTTCCATCCTACATCAAAATTAATCTTTAGAGCAAGGCTGCCAACAAGAAGGAATTATAGAGAAACTCTATGAAGTGCTTGTTGAGCTATATGATTTTTTTTTTGTACTTAAGTAGTACCAAATATGTATCTTTGACCATTAAAATTGCCCTTTTTCAATTCCAAATCACAAAATTTCGTCTTGTAGACCATAAATTCAACTTTTACGTTAGATATCTCTAATTTCTTAACTAATATTTTAATTTTTGTCAAGTTACCCATAAATCTGTAACTACAACTATTCAAAATGAAAATTAATTTCAAATTTGCAGGAGGTTACAAACAATATCATTAATGACATTTCACTAAAAAAAAAAAAGATTTTGAGTGAGTAATACAACACGTCGGATGTAGAAATGTTTTTTTGTGGAGATTGTTAAGTTTTCTTTAATCACACATCGATTAGGAATTCGACAACAGTACTGTTTATAAGTTTGGATAACCCTTGACTCAATGAGATCTTATTAAGTTGAGTTAAGTTTTAATTTTTAATATAATATCAGAGTTGGGTCTAACTTGATTGGTGATTTAAGTTTTGTCTTTAATAGTCTCACTGTGGTTTTGTAAGATCACATGTTCATATAGAAGGGACTGTTAAGTTTCCTTCAATCTTAACAGTCTCACATCGATTAAGAGTTAGACAACAGTACTGTTTATAAATTTAAATAACTCTTAATTCAATGAAATCTTATTAGATTGAATTAGACATGAATTTCTAATAAAAATGAATTGCATGTTTTATATTAATGAAATTTTTTTAGAAGAATACTTGAAAGTTGAAATGTACATTGTTAATTAATAATTGAGGACTTTTTTTCAATTTATTTCCTCTTAAATAACGAAAACATATGATAAAATTAATTAGTGTAAGGTAAGAAGGATATAAATCAAGATATTATTTGATATTTCAACAAAAATTAAAAAAAAATTCATACTCATATATTTTTAAAAAATTAGAATAAATTGTGGCTCTAGAATATCACTCATATAACACCGTTGATGATGAGCAGTTTATGTTTCGTCGTAGTCGTCTTCGTTGTTTTTTATTTTTATTTTGTTTTAATCCAATCGTAAAAGAAAATATTATCATTCTAGTTATGTGCCTTTTATAAGTAAGCATTACGTGACTAATGATTATAATTTAAGTGATAAATAATTATATATTGATAGAATTAGTGTTGTGTTTAATATTTATATATTAAATTATATAATTTGATCAATTATAATCTTATATATCATTGTGGGGGGCTAATATTACTCTTCTTCTTTTAGTTACTGTTATTTACTCTAGGCTAAGGACAAATAAATTTACATGATATTTTTTATTCAAATTAATTATGGTATGTTACATTATATGATAAAATAACTTGAAGTTTATTTAAAAAAAACGACAATCACGTATAATATAAATAAAGAAAGTGTAAATTTATGTCCATTAGATAGTTTCTCTACAACTCGATATTTAATGCCCATCAAACTTCATATTTTCCGTATTTATTTATTTTTGGTAATAAACTAGCTATCAAAACAAGAGAAACAAAAAAGAAAAAAAAACTTTTAAAATGATGATGAATTTTTTATTGAAAACAATGATAAAATATACAAATGCTTTGAATGCATGGTTTACTTTCAACCTAAAAAAATAGAAAAAAACATGTTTTAACGTTATGAAAAAAGATAACATATGTTTTTTTATATGAAAAACATGTTTTTAAGAAAAAATCATATGTAGGAAGGTATTGTGACACATAATTATTTATTTTAATAATTACTCAAACAGTTATAGTTAAATAGCACTAAGTACTCTTGTAAGGCATATAAGTAAAATGTTAGGATTTGATCTCAAAATATATAAATTGTATAACTGTTTTTTTTAATTATAGTTATCAAATTATATTTGTAATTAATTATCATTATATTTAATGGATTTGAGAGGGTAACAATATATGTGCTAAATTTTATAAACATTTCAAATCAACTAATGTAGCTAATAATTTAGGCTAGTAAAAAAAAAATTCTAACTCCGCTACAAAAAGTAAGGGTACTTTTTATTTTATGTCAGAGGACTTTGATATATATATCTTGATTTACTTTATTTCACAATTTTTCTTTTTTTATAAATTATTTCACATTCTCGGAATTTATCGTGCTACAGCAATAGACATGATCGAACATGATATATATAAATTGTTGAGTAAAATTTAAAATAAATAATTTTAAATTTATTAATATTATATCCAAACAAGTAAACAAACTACTTGTATTATACCCACTATAATACCTTTCAAAAGCAATTCACAAATTAAAAAGAAATAAAAACACGCAAAGAAAAAGCTCTTAACTCACACTCAAACTAAGAATACAAAGACTTGTTTGTTTTTGATGGAATGATTAAACCAAATACAAAGTATGCTATTTATAGTCCTCACCATGTAATCTAAAACACACAAATATAAAACTAATAAATAATCCTAATCTCACAAATCTTATCTATACACTTCTCTTTTCTACAACCTTTAACTACTTCATTTATTTTTACATCCTTCGATCACTTCATTTATTTTTACATCCTTCGATCACTTCATTTATTTCTCTACATCCTTCAACCGCTTCATTTATTTCTCTACTTCTTCAATTATTATGTTGATGTTGATTTTCAACATAAAAGACATTTTTTAAAAGAAATTATAAATTGATAACAAAAATAAAATAAATTAAAAATTCATTACTTATAATAAGATATATATATCTACGCATTTCTCTTGTTATATGAAGTTAAAAATTAAATGAGAACAACTCACTCGTACTACATACTTGCACTCTTATGAAGAGTGCAGATTGTAAAACTGCATATTTCTCTCTATCATTTTAATAAATTATATTTTTTGTTTTTTTATCTCACATTTTTTCCTACTTCCCAATTTTTTATATCTTTAGAGTTAATTTCAAGGGACCAATAGGCAAATGTTATAATTTATATTAAATTCAAAGGAGTAATGTTATCCCGTCAAATATTGAAATACATTATTCAAAACCTAAAACCATGTGTTTCAATATTAAGCTTGCAGGTAATATATTTTATGATAGCTTAAGATTAATAAACTTTTTTATAGACAATGAACCATTTACGTTATGATAATGTCCGATTCGGGGAGGTTTTATTTAATACATATATAAAAAGACAAATCTTATGAAAAAAAAAGACCTCAATCATTTTTACTACAAATAATTATTAGATTGTTACCTACTACAGTTATATAAACATTTTTTTTACAATTCTATTAGCATTATTAGTGTAGAATTCTGAAAAGTTATTAACTAAATTTTGAAAATTCTATTATCATTATTAGTATAATTATTAGATTGTTACCTATTCCCTCTTCTTTGAGATCGCATCAAGAGATTTCAGGTGGATGAACAAAAAATATTTGACACATCAATTAAAACTAAGGAAGAATTTCAATAGATTCATTATTTACACAATTAAATCTTTAATACGTAGAGACTAGATATTTTGACTTGTCTTTGATATTATAAGTTAAAATCACGATCATCACACATCGATCGGATTTTCAAAATCAATATTTGTATAATTCATGCCTATAAAAATAAATGAATTCAAGTCCTAAACTATTAAGGAACTCGATGACATGAGGTTAAGCTATGTTCAATTTGTCATTCTAAGTATGACCGACTCGAAACACCATCTCGTCACCCCATATGTCACTTGTAAAATATAAATACTTATTTTTTCAATTGAAAACACTATCAGGAAGTTCTAGTATCAACACGTGACCAATAAGGGCTTAGATGTATGCCCTCTAATTATTAAGGCCATTTTTCCTAAAGTTATTTATACATCACACCTCCTTGTGTGTAAGATTTACTTAGTATTTCTCTACGATAATGGAGAGGCATAGTAACATTCGTCACTAATTAGGGTTCACTTGGACTAGGTTAATATCAAATGTATTCAATGTATGGACTGTTATTCTTGGAAATGGATATTTGAGTCTAAGTTTGAACGCTATAGAATGAATTACCCACCACTCCACAAGAGGATCGTCTACTTTATGTAAAGGATCTATACATCTGTTAGGGGAGTTATCTTATTTGGAGAAATTGAAGGGCTTATTAAATTCACGAATATTTTCTTAATTTCTCGAAATCAAGAGAATATGAGAGTTAATTTTTAGTATTATCTAGGTAAAAAGTAGGCAATCTAATAACCGGTACCTTACTCATATGGTGAATGTGACATTGTCGTTTAACATCCCATATATAGCAACTTGGTCCTTGGAAGCAATTGATCTAGTTTTAATTAGAAGACTCAATGACTAAGACTTGATGATCAATACCTTATGAAGAAGACCTAAGGACCAAGACACGATGAACAAAACTTGACCTAAGTAGAAACGATTAGGTAGTAACAACCTGTTAATTGTTTGTAGTCTTATCATAAAAGGTTTACTCTGACACATCTCGAACAGAGTACTCATCATTGTAATAATAACACCAACTCTCTTATATATTTATATATATCCTTCAATATCAATAAAGAGGTAGTAATTTTAGAATCTTTCGAATAGCTCTTTAGAAACCCTAACACATTAAAAAAAATTCAAACAGTGACCAACTTATTTGTGTAAAATACTTGCACTCTCATAGAGAGTGCAGATTGTCTATCTTAAATTGCATTTTTTCTGTCTATCATTTTAATAAATAAAAAAAATCATATTTTTTGCTTTTTTATCTCACATTTTTTCTTACTATCAATTGTCTATAACTTTAGAGTTAATTTCAACAGGCAAAGGCGAATGTTGTAGTTTATGTTGAATTCAAAAGAGTAATTAATGTTATTTCGTTAGATATTGAATTGTATGATTCGAAACTTGAAATCATGTGCCTAAATAACGAGCATGCAAAAAATACCTTTTATGTGAGCTTAAAATTAATATATTTCTTATAGTCAATGAAATGAACCAATGATGTGATCGTATAATCCCAATTGAAGAGGTTTTATTCAATATATATAGAAGGCAATTCTTATGCAAGAAAATAATAAAATAGAAAGCCTTCTTAACAATTTTTACTACAAATAATTATTAAGATTGTTATCTACTATCATGTGACACTTATACAAATAAATTTTTTTCTCTAAATTTCTATTATCATTATCAGCATAGAATTCTGAAAAGCTATTAACTAAATTTTGAATTTTATAAATAAAAATATAAATTGATTTAAACTACGAATTTTTACCCTTTAAATAATTAATAAATATTTGAGTTAACAAAAGTATGTGACCGGTTGATAAATAAAAAAATATAATTGTTCAACAGAATATTTGAGCTCGGGCCGGTGTGCCACCAACCCACTCTTCCATTGCTACCAACTCCAATGTGGAAATGGCTTTCGGTGAAGTAGACATCATATATAAAACCAAGCTAACATAAGGAATGAATTTTTTTTATTTTATTTTTTAGTTTTTATCAAGACGACAATTTCCATAACAAAGAACGTACACCAAACGAATTAAAATTTAATTAGATGCTAACCTATTGGATTTTTTTTGTATTTTATAAAAAAAAAATTTGTCGAATTAAAAACTATCAAGAAATTAGCTATGTATGTTTTCGTTTAATTTGAAGTACTGATAGCAATGATTTTTTTTTAATTTTTTTTTGATAGCGATATATAGCAATGAAACTTAAAAACTTTATAGAATTGTCTTTGATAGTAGTAATCAATATTATTCTTCCTCATTATTTGTGACAGATACACATATAACATATGGATCCAATAAAATCTATCCTTTCGATCCTATTATGACTTTTATTAGGCCCTATAATTTATTTATCAAATATTTTATACAAAATTTCACTTGGTTTTACCCAACTAGCTAGCTTAAGCTAATGGTGTAAAATCACAGATAGGAGGATAAATTATTTAGGATAATATGATATTTTAAGTTAATAAAATTTAAAATTAATATTAATTTTTTAAAAAATAAATATTTAATAAAAAAAAGAAAAAAAAATAATCTAATTATAAAGGAGTATAATAAAAAAAATATCTCTTACATATTTTCTCAATATTAATTTGATGGTTTATCATATTAACTATGACTAATTAATGTGATAAGATTGAGGTATTTCGGCTTTTAGTTTGTAGCAGTTTAAAGCATATCAAACGCGGATGGCTAATCAGTTTGTGCAATGTCAATAACTTTGTCATGATCACTCAATAAGATATCGGTAATAATTATAAATTATAAAATAAATGTTTTTTTCTTTATTAATAATACATATAAAAGAAATGAGTTAATTAAGAAGGGATTACTATTTTTCAATCTCTAGGGCTTATGACCGATTTTTGTATAATTCAGTTATTTATATTATTTTATTTTTAAAATTTTTTAAAGAAACATACATTTAATATTGTTAAAAATATAATTGTACTATATTTTCTAACATACAAAAAAGAATATTTTTACTGTATATAAAAAAATATAAATATCACTTAAAAAAGATTAAAACTAAAATTTTATTTATAAAAAAATTATGCAATATAATTAGACGTGTCTTTAATTTTTTAATATATTTAGAGTAGTTTGAATTTACAAATAATTGTTATCAGTCAAGTTACAAGATCAGTCACGAAATAGGTTGTGGTTTGATTTAGCACGTGGGCTCAATTCAATTTATACGTGTTAATTGGAAGTATATTATATAAATTACTGCATTATCAAATGTGACATTGAGCAAAAAGCTACAATATTGTTTAAAGCAACGTGGTTAAATTTGAATCAAAATACGACTTTATATATGCCAATGGGTTAATATTTTGAATTATTAGCATATGATCGTAAGTATATAATTAGTGTACTTTTTTCATGGATTTAATTTGATTTCATTTGCCATGGTCATAATCAATTAGTTATGTAGAGATGGAAAAAAAATCAAATTAGACAAATTATAAATTTAAATTAATTATTTAGTTTGATATTTAATGATTAATTTATTCACTTATAATGAAACAGGAAACACTTCATCTGACATGAGATTATTTGTTTTGATACATAACTACAAATTTAATAGATCTACGGTCATGACTTTACAATTCAACGGAACCTCACAGTTTTACTTATAAGTAGAAACTCCAAAATACATAATGTCATTGAGAGAGTGTTCACTCGTTATAAGCAAATCATCATTTAACTTCATAAACAATGTAGGACATGTGAATACACACACATATACTCTCACTTAAGGAGTCTTACGTTCTCGTAAGAAGATAAGCCTACATGGTCCAATAGGGTTATGACTTTGATAACAACTGATACAAAATGGTTAATTTGTTCACTTATAACAGAACAAGACCCATTCCACGTGGTATGAGATTGTTCGTTTTGGGTCATAACTACAAATTCATGGATTCTATGACTATAACTTGACAGTTCAATAAGATCTCACAATTTTACTTTTAAGAAGAAATCTCAAAATACGTCATGTTATTTAAAGAATATTCGTCCTTTATATGTACATTATCACTTACATTTTTAAGTAATATGTGACATATACAATCACACTACATCATAATTCATGAAAGTTCATTAAGTTATAGAGTAAGATTATTGATGTATAAATAGGTCATAAGTTTATGCTTTGTTTTAATTATTTTTGGGCCTAATTTAACTATACGTAAAGTTTAACCTTACACTTTAGTAGCTTTCCCCAAAGATTGCATAGTGTTTAACCAAGTATACTTCTTTGGAAAGATCCATCAGACAAACAAAATGTTGTTTTTCAAAACGTTCAAGTGATGTTATCGAGTCTCTAACCATGAGCACACAATTTTAGGGTGGCAATGGCGATACGTTAATCTCTTATTAAAAAACAAACAAAGACACACTGACCCTTTTCTTAGTATCTTTGTATAATACCTTGTACCATATACTCCATTGATGGGCGCAAAATGGGCTTTTGGTATTATTGTTAAAAACGGGTTGATGCATAACTGTCCAAGAAACAAAATTTGTCTATATATTAAGATCTCTATAACTATGCCTATGGATTTCGACCGAAAACGTGAACACTTTTTTTATATTCTAGTAGTTGATCAATATGTGGTTACAATTCTGATGTTCTATTGTCACCAATAATCATTCTACATGTGGAAAAAATTGTGTGAAAATGAGTAAAAATTAAAAATTAAAATTATATGTATTATAATTTAATTGGTGATAGTTACAAGAGACAACAAAAAAAAAAGAAAACATAAACTAGCGAATTGAAAGCATATTTGTTAAAGTCTCACATCGACTAGGAATCACGCCCACGCTACGCATATAAACAAGAGCAATCCTACATCTCACAACCTGAGTTTTGAGATGAAGTTAGACCCAAATTTAACATGGTATCAAAGCAAGGTTACCGGTCGGTGCAGTTGTTTCACCACTGGTGAGTGATGCATTCCGCCACTTGGGTTCCATAAGCTCAACATCCCCGTCGGTCTCAAGGGGACAGACCCTTGCCGATGTGAGGGGGAGTGTTAAAGTCTCACATCGACTAGGGATCGCGCCCACGCTGCGCATATAAATAAGGGCAATCCTTTATCTCACAACCTGAGTTTTGAGATGGAGTTAGACCCAAATTTAACAATACTTAAATATTAAAGTTTCTATTTTTAAAAATACTTGAATATTAAATTGTTGGGTAAAATTTTCAATTGTTATGACATAGTATTTTCTGTTATCAAAATAGCATCTTTTTTTGTTTATTTTTCCCCCTTTTCTAAGACAATTAGAAGGATAATCCAAACCATCCAAGTGAAAGTGAAGCTCAAAACATGAGCGCTTGAAATTAAGTTCAAATTTTGACAATTGTTTTGTAGTGCAATACATATGCTCTAAAAGGACACTAAGAGGATGAGGATTTGTGACCCCTCTAAAGGGACACTAGGAGGATGAGGATTTGTAGCCAGTGAAGTATAAAAGAGTCTATTTATGAGTATGTAATTGATTATTTAACAAATTGCATCCATTTATCACTACTTTTTCCTTGCTGTTGAAAATAAACATATTATAAAAACTCATATAAATTAAGTACACCGAATAATCTAGTCTAGTTTGCAAGGTTGGATCATATTATATAAATAAAAACTATAAGATATTATAAAAATTGAGATACTAAAGAGTATGAATCTAGACACTTAAGTTAATCAATGTAAATTTTTATAAACTTAAAAATAATATTTCTATTTTTAAAAAATATATATATAATAAAATAAAATTTGATAATTAATTAAACTATTTTAATATATAAAAAATACATAAAACATGCTACAAACTATGTTATTAAAAAATATTTATGATTAAGTTAATAAATTTTTATATTGTTTATTGCAAAATACTATATAAATTGAATATAATACAACGTAGTATTCTTAGATAAATACAATTATAATTAACTTGTTCGGTACCGTCTCAAACTTAGAAGCTCAATATATAAAAAGGCAAAAAGAAAAAGAAATACAATGTTTAATCTTCCAACCGCGCGTACTCAAAGAACTCCCTATAAAAACCCAATGAACGCCCCTCTGTTAATTAAAGCCCCGCCTAACTGGCTCTCTCTATCTCTTTCTTTACCTAAAAGTCTGTCTCTTTCTAGTCTATTATAGTTTTGCACATACATATACATATAGTTCTATGCTTAGTTGTACACACACACAAATGTGTCAAATAGCATCTGATCTCTGCTGCAAATCCAATTCGAACCTTCTCTCAATTAAAGAAGTGAAAAATCCCAACATGCTCAACTGCCCACTCATTGCCACTAAGAGTTTACCATACCAAAAAGAACAGGAACAAACCCAAAAAACCATTAAGTACCATTTATCTCTAGCAATTTCAGAAGTCAATTCCATATTTAAATTAGCTCTACCAATGATACTCACAGGTCTATTGCTTTATTCACGGTCAATGATCTCAATGCTTTTCCTTGGCCATCTTGGTGAACTAGCCTTAGCTGGTGGTTCTCTCGCAATTGGCTTTGCTAACATCACCGGCTACTCTATTCTCTCTGGTCTTGCTATGGGAATGGAACCCATTTGTGGTCAAGCTTTTGGTGCCAAAAAACACACACTCCTTGGTCTCTCCTTACAGAGAACTGTGCTTCTTCTAATCCTCTGTTCATTGCCCATTTCATTTCTCTGGCTAAACATAAAGAAAATACTTGTTTTTTGTGGCCAAGACATAGCTATCGCCACAGAAGCTAACTCTTTTCTTATTTACTCAATTCCTGACCTTTTAGCTCAGTCAATTTTACATCCATTGAGAATTTATCTTCGAACTCAAACCATTACTCTGCCTCTAACATATTGTGCTGCTATGTCCATTTTTCTTCACATACCCATTAATTACTTTCTCGTTTCTCACTTAAACTTAGGAATTAAAGGTGTTGCTATTGGTGGGGTTTGGACTAATTTCAATCTCGTAGCTTCTTTAATCCTCTATATCTTAATCAAAGGTGTTCACAAACAAACTTGGACAGGTCTTTCTATGGAATGCTTTAAAGAATGGAATAACCTTCTAAATTTGGCAATTCCGAGCTGTATTTCTGTTTGTCTTGAATGGTGGTGGTACGAAATTATGATTTTGTTATGTGGTTTGCTTATTAACCCAAAAGCAACTGTTGCTTCAATGGGCATTTTAATTCAAACCACATCATTAATTTACATATTCCCTTCATCTTTAAGCTTTAGTGTATCGACAAGAGTAGGTAATGAATTGGGCGCTAATCGACCAGCAAAAGCAAAGCTCTCGGCTATTGTTGGACTTTCTTGTAGCTTTGTATTTGGATTTTGTGCTCTTATCTTCGCAGTAATGGTTAGGAACAAATGGGCAAGATTGTTCACCAATGACAAAGAGATCATAGCTTTGACTGCATTGGTTTTGCCGATAATTGGGCTTTGTGAATTGGGAAATTGCCCACAGACGACAGGTTGTGGAGTTTTAAGAGGTACTGCGAGGCCAAAAGTTGGAGCCAATATAAACTTGGGATGTTTTTACGTTGTGGGAACGCCAGTGGCTTTGGGTTTGGCTTTCTTTGCAGGGTTTGATTTTCAGGGGCTTTGGCTTGGACTTTTGGCTGCACAGGGTTGTTGTGGTCTGACGATGTTGGTGGTTTTGCGTTTTACAGATTGGAAGGTTGAAGCTGAGAGAGCCCAGAATCTAACTGGGGCTTTGGCTGTTAATAATGACAACATAGAGGTTGAGGAAGAGATACTAAGTAAAGCTGAAATCAAGGATAATTGTTTAGATTGTGATTACTATTCTCCCGTTTAATTAATCTGATTTTTTTTTATTAGTTATTTTGGATTTTTGTCCTAAGCTGTCCATAGCACCATGGGCCATATTTAAACAGGGGCTTAGATCCTCTGCTTTTCCTAAGCTTTTCATGTCAACCGTTAATATGATAAAATGTCAATCTGATGTACGAAAAATCGATGCATCATTTCTTAAGGTTGTTATTTAGGTTGAGTTATTAATAACTCTATGTATAGTAATTATATAATAATAATAATTAATGTGATAGTTTTTTTTAAAATTTGATACGAATAATACTACAATACGTTAATTATAAAATCAACTTTTAAAACAATGATATAATTTAATTTGATTCTCGAATTAATGTTGTATTTAAATGGGTACAAAACTTAATATATTTTTAAAACCTAATACCATTCAACGCAGATATCTTTTTTTTAACGTGAGACACAGGCATATATATTATATAGATAATATTTTTAATATTTTTAAGACATCATTAAATATACTTTAATTAAAAATAATATCTTCCGTACAAATAAATCAAATTTTAAATAAAATAACTTTTATTCGTGCACCTATCTCATAAAAAAAACTAGATGTTTACTAATGGTTTTTAAAACTTCATTTAACAAAGTCAATAATTTTGAGAAATAAAATAATGGAAATAAATATAAAATTTACTAAAACCTATATGGTTGCCATTTTTTAATTTGTTTTTTTAAATAAGAATACAATACACTTGATTCTCTTATTATTTTAACGAAAAAAATCTAATATTTTCCATTAATTACATTAAACTAGAAATTTGATTTTTGAAAAAAAAAATTAACACATTTTTTTCATTAGATTTTTTCCTTTTTTTCTTTTTAAATCATTTTTTTTAATACCAAAAAATGTAAAAATAAGTTTGGTGGCTTTTATATTATATTACCATTTCAACTATTTTCTTTTTAAAAAAAATTAAAAATGACCCTTTGAAAGGAGTTTTTTTTTACCCTGTACTACTTTAAACACATATTCATAAATATTTTCATTATACAATTATTCAAAAGTAAAATAGTAATTGGACTTCAGCAACTACGAAAATAGATTATCACGAAAATAACGACAAATCATATATTTAAATATGTGTTCAAATATATTTTATTTTTAAATAAATGTTTAATTTTGAAAGTAAATTGATTATAGATCAAAAATGAAAGTTAGTGAATAAGAGGAGTCAAAAAACTTTATTATTAAATTATATTGATATTTGGTTTGTGCAAAAAATTCGACTTAAATTCATTTAATGGAATTTTGTTTTTGGCATTATGAGAGGTTTTCTTATATATTTGAAAATGGCCATTTGAATGGGTAATGTTTGAAAAAATACAATGCCTTTATTAAAATATTTATTATTATTATTAATAAAAGAACAGTAAGAGGTTTATTGTGGCAATTTCTTTGACTTTTAAAAAAGCAACGTTGACATTTTTATAAAAATAAAACAAATAAATGGTATTAGTTTTTAAAAACTAATTTTAACAAATTAAATAAAATATAGATAATTTGAGCACAAATTTAACAAAATTAATTCACCTATTTAGTTTAATATGTTACTGTATCATTAATGATGATAAAATTCACATGTAAATCACTTTTACCTTATATATATTAATGATGAGAATTGTACTACAAATTGATTGAAAATTTATATAAGAATCAAATTAAATATTATGCTGGCCAATGAAGCATTTGATTTTTTGCGTAGAATGATGCTTTTGATTGGGTAATCTAAAATCTACGCATATGCAAAATACATATATACAAAGACTTCCATCTGATCAAATCCCTAAATGGACCCTCTTTTTTTTTACCGAATCCTATTTTTATTAAATGAAATTATATGAGTAGTATTAAAACTTAGGTATATGAGATAGTAGTTAAAAGTCACACCACTTAGAACAACATAACAATCCTAAAAGTAATGAGGATTGTGAATTTCCCACAATGGACTTGATAAGCTGCAGAGTAGTTAATTGGTTTGATAGCACCATGTAATTTCGTATGTCGATCACTATAGTTTCATTTTTAATCTTCACTTTAACCTTCTCCCAAGTTTTCCATTTTCTCGAATTTGGTTCTTTTTTACTTTTCTAGTTTTCTATATGCTCATTTTTTATTTGTATATGACACCAAAAAAACATCTTTTTTATATAAATATTATTAAATATATTTTTTTTTATACAAAATTTCAAAATACATAAAGATTTGAACAATCTTTTTTATATAAATATTATTAAATATATCATTTAAAAAACGAAAGTTTAATTAATTCCATACCTCGTAATTATGTCCCATAAATGTTCAAATTCTCATAGAACAAAATAGCAATAGAAAATTACATAAATTATCACTCTTAAATTTAAAACAATAAAAATAATATTATCTTTTAATTATAAAGAATATGAGCTAGTATGAGGGTGATATTGGTTTCAATAATAATAATACTATCTTTTAATTATAAAGAATATGAGTTAGTATGGGGTGATATTTGTTTCAATAAAAATAATATTATTTTTTAATTATAAAGAATATGAGCTAGTATGAGGGTGATATTCTTCTCATCTTTATTTTTACTGTTTATATGTTTTTAAAGACATTAATCGAAAAAAAGGGAAGAAAATGAATAATCTACATATCAACATAATAATCTCTCATCAACTTTAAATTTTAAAAAATGTCTAACAAAAACAATGCAACAGTTACAAAGCTACCCATGTAAAATAAAACATTAATACTTGGGCAAGGTGATTGCTACGAAGACTTAACTCTATCTATCCATATTTTATGAATGCTTAGCTCTATCCATGGATATATTTATAGAATAGTTTCAATATTATACATGATATATCTTAACTGAATAATACAATTAAACCTATATAATTGTAAGTGTAATAAATAAAAATATGTCATGTGATCAATTATGTTGGTGATTAAATTATATTTTATCTAATAGTATTCTTATATATATATATATATATATATATATATATATATATATATATATATATATTTTAAACCCATATATGTATGATTTAAAATTGATAAGTATATAATAGTATTAATGATCAAACATACCTATAATTATTTCAAAATTATTTATGTTATAAAAAATTAGAAAAAAAGTAATCTTTCTTTAAAAATATATTTGTAGATTGTTTTTATGATCGTTAAAAAATTGGATAAAGTGATTTGAAAAAATACTCATAAAATAAATATACAATAATAACTATTTTATAAATAATAGAATTATAACACAAGATAAACATGAATAATTTATCACAATATTGATAAAAATATATAAATTTATTTAATAAATAATTTAAATATAATAAAAAATAATAAAAACTTGTTTACCTAATATTTTTATTATCTAAAAATTTAATCCGATACGATATACACAACTTAATTAAATTTAATAATAATTTTTTATAAGTATTTTTTTTAAAATACTTAATATTAGATAATTATTATTTTAAATTGATATGAAATGTTATATGATCTAGATACAAAAATGATCAATTTAACACAAATATGATCGTTAATAAATAAATTTATTAGATCTTAACTCACTCATTAAATTATAATTATAAACCTTATAAATTATCACTTTTAATATATTTAACATAATTATCTAAGTGTAATGATATAAAGTTAAAATAAAATAAAATTATTAAAATAATTGTTTATAAAATATACTGTGGATAAGGAAAAAAATGGCATACGACCGTCGACCATGAATTTTATAGAGGTTTTTTTTTATATTTAATGATATATCACACACAAAAATGATAAATTATCATTTTCTTCGAAAATTTAATTTGGGTAAAGTCTAATCGATATGTAATTAATTGAATAAAGTCAAAGAAGAAAAATATTGTAAAAGAAAATTTATTATAAATCAAAGCAAAGCATAAAGGATAAACTTGAAAATAAACTTGCAAAATGAAATTTTTTGTGGCTATAATAAAAGGCTTTAAGCCACTTTTTTACGTAGTTAGTAGATATATTTTTGTGGTAAGATCCTGAGTTATATCGACCTCTCACTCTCCATAAAAAGACTAATTAATAGAGCGTAAGTTAATTTTTATTTTTACGAAGTGCTTTTTCTGTATTAATTAATAGAGCGTAAGTTGGGGATGGAGTGAGATTTTTTGCATTAATAATCTCGAATTATAACACTTCATTTGAAAGAAAAAAAATCATCTAAATTTTATATTACAGATAACATTTTAAATATATATTATGATAATATAAATTAATACAGAGTTTAAAATCTAAAAACAATTTTAATGTATTCATTATTTTAATAATATTAATATTTATTTTAATATTTTTTTATCTATATTTTTGAGGTGACTTAATTGACATCAAATTTAAAAAATGTATCAATTTAATATAATTTATTGATTAGAGATTTGTTATGTAGTAATATATATTTAAATTATTTTTAAAAATAATTAAATAATATTTAGAGAGTATTTTGACACATATATTATAGGTAAAAAAAATTATTTAAAGAATAAATTCTATTAAATTAATATTTTTTTAAATAAAAATTTATTAAACTATCATTTAAAAATATAAATATAAAAATATTAAAAATAAAATCATCGTGTTATTAAAATAATAAACCCAATTTTAACTGTACAAAGTCTTTTTACGTAAAATGTTGCTGAAGGAAAGGACAGTGAAGCTTGCTTCATTCCTTTTATTTTTCACGGAAATGAAGGAAAATAAAGTATATTATCCTTTGACCGAGGGGTTATGTTTTTTAGTTTCACTTTTTATATTCCCGAACAAATCCTATCATCAAGCTAATAACAGCTGCACAGTATTTGGATTATACATAGTATCTGAAGTTAAAATGTATAATCTAGAAAAGGTCAACGATAAAGTAGTAAACTAGTAATGGTTCAGAGAAATTTGGGTACTCGATAAATATAGTCTCTATTTTATATATTATTTATATCATAATTACATAACTCCTACTTATATTTTATTTTTATTTTCATCTCTCTTTAAAAACGTACTTATCCTTAAATATTAAAAAAAATCTTCAATTCAAGTAAAGAATGTGTTAACAAATAAAAGCAAGAAAATAGCAGGTTTTGAGAAAAATATAAAAACTTCCTTCATATTATATATATATGATTCATATAAATATTTTTACAAAATAATCTAAATTTTTTATTAAATATAATATAATTGTGTGTATATTTATAATTATAATTAAATATTTTATTAATTTAAGAATTACTAATTAATTTAATTTTTTATATTTATTAACATCTATAATATTAAATATTTTCGTCCAAAAATTGATACGATTTGTTTAAATTATTTGTCATTAAAATAGGTCCGATATATATAAGATTGATATGTCTGTCATTGTCGTCAACTACAAGTTAAACCCTAAACCCAAAACCTTAGAATATAGGATTTAAATTTTAAACTCTAAATTCTAAAATCTAAACTCTAAACCCTTAAATTATAGATCTTAAATTAAAAAAAATAGATAATTATTATCGGACATGTAATGACTGATGAATAGGTGTTCTTGCCTTATATATAATTCTTGATCGATATATAACCCTTTCGATAATGAATAAGTTTAATAGATGAAATTAATAATTCATCGATCATAAGATAATCTAAATCAATGATATTGATGATATTATATTTATAAATTTAAATTTAATAAATAATTTTAAAGATAAAGAGAAAATCAAATAAATTAAAAAAAATCACCAATAAATAAACTTAAATCAATAATTATAAATAATTTGTATGAAAAAACACCCTACATATAATTGAAAAATAGGTTAAAATAGATCTTATTCAATATTTATATTCTAATATGTAAATCATTTTAGGTAAAAAAAAATATGACTAATTAATCATTTTAGGTGGATAAAGTTGATATATGTGTAACTTTTTTTCTCATGGTTGTTACACATAGGTTTTTCTAATATGTTCTTTGCTTGAAAATACATAACATACATTAAATTCTTCCACAATTGTATGTTTGATCACGAGGGAAGTATTTAAAATAAATTAATATGATAAAAAATTAAATTCATCAATAAATACACAGAATTAAACATATGTTCAACTATATGCAACAGAAATGAACATATGTCCAATTGAAAATCAAAACCCTTATTTAATGTACATAATATTAGTATCATACTATAGAGTTGAACTATTGTCCAATTATGTACATGATCAAAACGCATAATACATATTTGTTTTTTAATATGTAAATCATTCTAGGTGAACAAATGACTAATCAATCATTTTAAGTTGTTGGACATATGTCTAACTTTTTCCTCATGATTTTTTTCATAGTTTTTTCTAATATGTTATTTGTTTAAAAAAGTATGATCTATATCAAATCCTTCCACAATTATCATGTTTAATCATGAAGGAAGTAATTAAAACATGATAGAAAATTAAATTTATCATTAAAATAAATATATGTCCAATTGAAAACAAGACAATCGGACATATGTTCAACGAAAAACCAAAGCTTACATTTAATTTACATGATATCAATTTTATATTACAGAATTAAATTATTATCCAATCATATAAATAACACATATTTTTAAGAATATCTTATCATAATCAAAACCATTTCATGCAATTTTTTTTGTCAAAGAACGTAAGATTAAAGGTGAAAGTTGAAGCCCAAGACATTATGCCAGGCAGATTGTGGAGCAGATTAACGAAAGTGTAGGCAGAAAAGTTGGGTTGGACATTACTACTGTAATTAGAAATCGAAAGTTCAACAGAGAGCTGAACATAAATAAGATATTTTACAAACCCAAGTAAAAAAAAGCTTCTAAATTTTTCACAAAAAGGCTAATGAATATACTCCAAGAGAACAATCCATAATTTCTTCAAACAAGAGTAACAAACCATGCTGGTTTGTTAATTGTGAGCCAAGTTGGTTTCGCATAATATTATATAAAAGGGTTATTTTTATCCATCAACGTTAAATATCGAGTGGGAGGGTTCAAATCAAATTTTTAATAAATATGAGATTACTAAATCATATAACCCTATATAATTTATACAAAATTGTATCAATAATCAATATTCTTGAAAAAAAATATGAATTTTCATTTATTCGCGTTATATGTTAGCTTTCTAAATTACTATTTAATTATTTTAATTAATATATTAAATATTATTTAAAAAAAAATATTTTGATATTATATTATAATCTTTAAAACCTTATACACAAGTTATCTAAATAAAATCTTGATTGCATCAAAACACAAACAAAACAAATATATATATGACATAAATTATTATAAATAAATATGGAGATAAAAAAATATCACACTTAAATAAGATATATGTGAAAAAATATAAATATATAATGTTAAATAGATAAAATATAAATCGATAGATTTTGCCATAAATAATACTCATATTTCAAGATATGTTAGAGATAAAAGAAAATAATTCTGATTAAAAAAAAAATACTAACTATGATAAAGTTTGTAAAACATAAGAGTGTCTCTATTAAAATACTTATAATTCTTATGAATTTAAACACAAATTAATGGAAGATGGTATTACAATGTGAGTGGAGTTTCTAAGACCTCCTCACCCGTAGGACTGACTTTTTGGATTTGCTCGCTGAGAATGGTTATTTACTCCAACAAAATTTAATACCGTACGTTAAACTTGTTAACAAATAAATAATATACACAGAATTTAGTAGAAGGTAGGGATCCGAGTTTGCGGCCATACTGGTGAATTGTCATTAAATAAAGGCGCCTAACCTCCTTATTTCATGAATGATTCTATATTCTACAGTTCGTAGCTCTTTATTACATAAAATATTTAAAATAAAAATGTAAAAGAAGATAGCAAAAAAAAAAAAAAATTGGCCATATGTTCAGGTCAATGTTACCCTCAATGCTGACATTACCTTAAAATATCGCGCATATATATATATATTACCTCTGATCTTTTATCAAAACAGCAAATACATTACCTCTAATCCTTATTCTTCTTTTTCTTTTTTTGTCAAACATTTTGTTTTTAAAGAATACCTACACTATTCACATTTTATAAATCAAAATATTATAACCCAAAAATAATTTCATAATTTAAACTTATGTGTTAATATATATTTGAATTCGAAATTGGATGAAACAGTTTATTATACAATCATATCTTAACTATTGAGATTTATAAGAGACATAATAAAAAAATCATTAATTTTAATCTCAATAGTTAATATAATGATATGATGGTGTAATATTTTGTATAATAAATTGTAACAAATGATCCTATCTTTTTGAATTATACATTATCAATAGTTATAATTTATTATACTATAATATCTTAACCTTTGAATTTATTACACTATAATATCTTAACTTTTGATATTTGTATGTAATAAAATAAAGAAAATCATTATTTTCAATCTTAGTAATTGAGATATTATGATATGATATTTTATGTAATAAATTATACCAATTAGTAATTGAGATATTATGGTATAATATTTTATGTAATAAATTGTAAAAATTGAACTTATCCCTTTGAATGTATCAAAATTAATGATCATAATTTATTATACAATTTATTACATCATCATATCTTAAATGTTTAAATTTATATGGGATAAATGAAAGAAAATTATTATTTTTATTCTCAATTATTAAAATATGATGATATTTTAAATTATTTAATGATGTTTTAATTGAAAAAATTGATCATTTATTACGTAAATCATATGTCCTTTTTAATTATATATATATTTGTAAATACTTTGTGTTTAGTTAAATTGGATAGCAACCTTCTGAAAATTTTAACATTTTAATATAATTTTCTATTTTTTCTTTTGATAATAAAATACGTACATCATGTTTCTGGTTACTATACATTAGTTAGTTAACCAAGGCATGATTGATGATTGTTAGCAGAAATAGTGAAAAAAATTATTCCTGGAATTAATGCAAGATGGGAGTATAATACTTATAAACCCTATCAAACAATAAATACTAATAAATATGATTTTGTTGATGTAATTGTAAGCTTGGTACTCACAACCCGAAGCGTAACTTTACTAAATTAATTTTTAATATTAGTTGACTATAAAAACATATTTTAAAAATTATAATAATTGTGCAAATTAACAAGGACAAACTTATTAATCGGATCAACTATTAATACGGACAAAACACAAGTGCATGCTGGCATTGCATGAGTACCATGTTTATTTATGACAACATTATATGACATAGAAAACTAGGAGAAATATATGTTTTTATCACCTAACTTAAATATCTATACAACATAACTTACGTTTAATTGTTACAAAATTAACCTCAAACATAAAAAGTAATATTTTGAAATTATATATATTCGTATATTATCAGTTACCAACCCCTATGTTATGTTAGAATTAAATCATATAAAAATTATAAACAAATTTTAGATACAAATATTCTAGAATAAAATACCAATTTTTAGAATTCAAATCATATCAAGTTATTAAAGATTTATGGATTTAAGTGAGATACATTGATCCATTGAGAATTGGGAACATACTACAACAATTGATCATAGATGGATGAACAAGAATGAAGGGTTAATTTGTGATTTTTTTCAATCAAATTGCCTTAACTCCTGAATAAGACTATCATCTTTCTTCTAAATGGAAAAAAATATAAAATATTTTATGATTTAGTGTATCAAAAACTATAATTAAAAGAGTCTTTATATATAGCTCAATTAGGATTCTTATAATCCCCTAAGCAATCTAGATGGTTACTAAAATTAGACCACTTAATTTCAATCCATTAAATTAAATACCTAATATAATTAAGGAAGGAAAATATATGTTTCTTAATTTAGTATAAAAAATTGATTTCTAACAACCTCCTACTTGGACAACACATTGAATATGATAATTAAATATGTCATCCATATTTTCATGATCACCATATTAATACACTCAATGATATAGATTAAATATGGATGAGTATCATGAAAATTACATACAATGTGATCTTAGACATGCCTATTTTCAATTGGTCATTCTTCGTTTTTTAGTAAGATCATCTAAAGTCCTCAATGTGATGCAAATATTGTACATAGAAAACATAAGTAAGCTTAGAAATATAATCATAAATCATCAAATTTATTTTACAAAAAACTAAGTAACCCCATGTCTAAAGTAAAACATACAGAACATACAAATGACTCTCATTAAACCAATGTATTATTAAAAATAATACCAATATAAGCAGTGTACTCATAAAGACTTTCGGCATTAAGCCCTAAGTTAATGGGTCTAGTAGCATAGAATTTGTTTCATTATATTCTATGAAAATATGTCTATCTTGAAATCTTTCTTTAACAACTAGAAACTTGATTTTAATAAACTTGACTTAGTTGAGCTTCTGTTGTTATTGGAGTAAAGCACAACTGAGTTATTATCACAGTAAATCTTCAATGGCCTATCGATGTCATCTATCACACACAATCAAATGATAAAGTTTCATAGTCATATCCCGTGGTCGGATGCCCTATAATAAGCAATGAACTCTATAGTTATGGTTGATGAAGTTATAAGAGTCTATTCACTAGACTTCCATGAGATAACTTATGTAGCCAACATAAAGATATAGCCTAATATGGAGCGCTTACTATCTCGATAACCTGTAAAATCAAAGTTAGAGAACCAAATAACCTCTAAAATGTCTGACCTCTAATAAGTAAGTACGTAGTCTTTTGTTTTCTTCAAATATGCATCATGCTTTTGGAAGCCTTCTAGTGCTACATATATGAATCACTCAAATATCTACCCAAAATTCTCACTATAAATGCTATGTCAAGACAAGTAGAAACTTGAGTGTACATAAGACTCTCTATTATTGACACATAGGCAATCTTACCTTTCATGATAATTATTGAGGTAATATTTGAGACTAAACTTGTTTCTTTTAGCCATGAGTGTGTCTCCTAGTTTATTATCTTTCATACCAATTCTACTCAAAACTTATTGATATAGCTCCCTTATGACAACCCAAGGATACCTCAAGAATGATCTCTTAGTATTTGACAAAGAAATTCAAGATGAAATATCTTGGTGACACCTCTTTTGTATTAGATATTCAAATATTGAGATATCATTCTTGAGGTATCTTTGAGTTGTCATAAGGGAGCTATATCAATAAGTTTTAAGTAGAATTGGCATGAAAAATAGTAAAGTAAGAGACACACTCATGGCTAAAAGAGACAAGTTTAGTCTCAAATATTACCTCAATAATTATCATGAAAAAAAAGGTATGTGTAAGATTCCTCATGCATCAATAGTAGAGAGTTTGATGTACACTCAAGTTTGTACTCGTCTTGACATAATATGTATAGTTTGTTGTTGATGGTTATCAAGTCTCCATACCTATTGTTATTCATTATTCAAGATGCAGCTTCAAAGTTAGATAACAATGTTTGGGTTACTATTTTTAATTATCATGAAAGAAAAGATATGTGTAAGATTCCTCATGCATCAATAGTAGAGAGTTTGATGTACACTCAAGTTTGTACTCGTCTTGACATAGTATTTATAGTTTGTTGTTGATGGTTATCAGATCTCCATACCTATTGTTATTCAAGATACAGTTTCAAAGCTAGATAACAATGTTTAGGTTACTATTTTTAACATTGTTTCAGATCAAGATAATAATGAGATTCTTCTTCAAGCACTACTTATAGAACAAACTCAACAACCTCAGTAAATACCATTAAGAAGATGTGTTAGAGAGAGGAGAGGTGAAATTCCATATGATTATATCATCTTTCTTCAAGAACATGAGAATGAATTTGGTTTAAAAGTGGATGATCTGATCAACTTCTATCAAATCATGCTTAATTCTTACTTTTAGAAATAGATTAATGTCATGAAAGATGAGATAAAGTCTATGAAAGACAACGAAATTTGGGATCTCGTTGAGCCGTCCAAAGGTGTAAAGCCCATTAGTTAGAGATAGATGTTTAAAACCAAGAATGATTCGAAGGATAATGTCAAGAGATGTAGAGTACGTCTAGTCGCTAAAGGTTTTATTCAGAAGGTAGGTATAGACTAAAAAGATACATTTTCTCTAGTATCTTCGAAAGGCTCTTTTATAACTATAATGACACTACTAGCTTATTTTGATCTAGAGCTACATCATATGGATGTCAAGACTTTATTTTTCAATGAAGATATTGACAAAATGATTTATATTATATAGTTAGAAAATTTTGTATGAAAAGATCCAAAGTCTATGGTCTATAAGTTAAAGAAATCTATCTATGGTCTATAAGTTGAAGAAATCTATCTATGGTCTCAAACATCATCAAAAGTTCCATGAAGTCATCATCTTATATTGTTTTGAGGGAAATGTCATTAATGATTGTGTATATTACAAGTTTAATGAGAATAAAAATATATATTTAAATAATTTTATGTTATAATTTAATATTTTAATAAAAAATTATTAAAATAATATTATTTATCTTTAATTTATCGATTTTCTCAAACCTAAAATACTAAAAATTAAACACCTTTTTTAAAATCTAACTAACTAACCATCAATTTTATAATCCAAGTGAACTTTACACCTCCTCTCCTTAAAAAAAATAATAATTAATGTGTCCTATATATTGAAAGTTCTTAAATTGTTCTCGGGCATTAGGAAGCTGACATAAACGACACTGGCTCATAGACGAAGTTAGGAAAGAAAATAGGAAGATAATCTTATTAGTCTTATTATTCTGTGAAGAAAAGTATTATTATGTACACAAATAATTAAAGTATACAAACGGCATGGGCATTTTAAAGCTTTAACCGTAGAATAGAGTTAATCATTTTCGTTTTTATTTAGTCGTTTATATTTTTCCCTTTAAATTTTATGTAACTCAATTATGTAACTTATTTTATTTTTAATTTTTAAAATTATATATTTTTATATGATAAATATATATGTACATTTTATATTTAAATATACATAAATTTTATATTTTTATATTATATATATATATATATATATATATACACACTATATATATTAAGAGAATTAAAAATAATTCCATGCTATGAAAGCGTTTTTTTTTTTTTTACCTTCTGACGGCCTTATTTGACTAAATTATTCTGGTAAGAATTAAAAAATTCGTGATTAAATTTATAACAATAAATATATATTTGCTTTAAAATAGTATTTTTTGTTGTAGAAATAGCTATTGGTGACTTGAACGTAGATTTTTACACTATATAATTAATTTAATTGTGTCTAATAATCCTTTTCATATTCTCCAATCAAAACAATGGAGCTTGTAACCATAAGTTAATATAATCTTTACAAAATTCATCACATAATCTACAAAACTCATCCCATGATTCTAAGATATGCAAGCTTATTTATATTTTATAAAAAAAAATTAACATAAAAGATATATTATATTTTATAAAAAAAACTCTTGTATGATTTATAAAATATAATATTCTTAGTTTTTTTAATATATGAAAAAAAGAGTTAATATTATAAGTACATTTTGGTTAAGTTACTATTTTCAATCTCCCACATTTCAATTTAACATGTTTACTTTTCATATGGCATTAATTTATTTTTTAATTATTCTCGTTACAAAAATGAGTTAGCGAACAGTATAAAATTAATAATATTACATATTTAGATTCCTTTTTATTTCCATTAATTTTTATTTTAAATTAATAAACGTGTCCTTATTATTAGAATATGTCATGAAATTAATTCTTCTAAAAACTTAAATAATGATTAATAATATTTTTTATACACTCATAACTCATCATAAATATTGACTTCATATATTATATATGTCAAATATTTATAAATTAATAATTTAGATTACTTAAATTTAAACATAAAATCTTTAATTATGATATTATGTTAGAGTACGATATTAAGAGAAGTATTAAAACAATATTTTTTTAAGGAAAAAATGTGATCATTTTATTTTTATGAAAAGTAGTACTTAATCTTCTAACTTATAAAAACGTTTTTAAATCTTTTCATTTGTGAAAATATATTTTAAAATTTATTTATTTATAAAAATGTACTAGTCAATGACAAACTTAACTTTTCATTTGTTATTGTCTAACTTATTTTTTACAAAAGAATGAACTTTAAAATACCCTTTTCAAGCAAATAAACTTAAAAACATCTTTTTATAAATTAAAAAATTAAATAATATTTATTGTCTAAACAAAAACAAAAATTCAACTTACCACCCATCTTTTATGCATTTATTACTTGTTCCAAACTTTTAAGTTTCTTTCTTCTCTTTCCATTTTTCTAATTTTTAAGCAATTTTAAATAAAAGTTGATGAGCTCATGGCTAAAAATCTTGCATACTCTTAAAGTGAATGTGTTTTATGTTTTACTTGGAAGATATGAAAAGGCGCAATTCACATTTAAATATGAAAAGAGTGTCGTTTAAAAAATGTTTTAGTACCATATAAAAAATATCGTCAGAGCACATATTCTCCTAAAACTTTGTTTAAATTACTTTTATCATAAACACGAACATACCCTAATTATATTAATGATAAGCTTCTTTATGCATCTAACGTCATGCAAAAAAAAAACGATTCTAATAATACAAAAGTGTTTCAAGGCCAAACATACTCAGAATTTATCCATCCCCTATCAACATCTTTAATATGGGGTGTTATCTATTAATCTTCAACTATACTTCCACCAATCACATTGTAATTTACTATCTTAACAAAATATGCAGCATGTGTTTTTCAAAAAAAAATAGTACATTAATATTTTATTTTATTTACCTAAAATACTGTATCATTACTTGTTTGTTTACGACAAATATTACATCTCTGTTAGTCTAAAGAGGAATGAGTCATTTATCATCTAATATAAAGGTGTAAAATGAGATGAGATGTTAATGAAATTCATGGTATAATCTATTAATTTCAAAGTCTACTCATATTATCTAACTTAATTTTTAATAAGATAAGACTGTAATGAAACGGTATTAGTTAAGATATCTCATTTGTTTTAATAAACTTAAATGAAACAAGTAAAAATATAAAAATACTAAAAATTATGATACATGATTATTTATATGTAAGTTTAATAAGAAAATTGATATAATATATGTTTAAGGTTAGGTTAATCAAGATTATAATTTAAATTAGATGATATTTAAATAAAATGAGATAATATTTTAATATAAATTCATTAAAGATATTAAATAAAATATGATATGATATAAAATAATAAATTTTACCTCTAATATAACTAATAATGTTATCACTTTTCAGTAACCATGCATGGTTAATTATGCTTATGCAAACAATATGTAAGTTTCTTCTTAATTTAAGACTTTGCGTCTACCAAAGTTGTCTCAACTTCCTAACGTAAGGTCAATATATAATTTTGTGAATATGTCGTGAAATTCACTTTGATCTCATTTAGTACACTTTTTTTTATTTGTAGGGAATGTTTCAATTATGAACATATATTTGAGATGACAACGCAATATTTTTATTCTTATTTTTTCATATGTAATATATAATTAATTTTTATTTTCAAAATGGGTTTAATCACACATCGATAATGTATAAAAAAAATTAAATTTCTTACCTATGATTACTATTTTAACAGATTTTAATAGATTGATTATCTTATATTATTTCTCTAAAATATATATATTTTTCTGTAACTAGCCTCCCTAATAAATCGACTTATGTAAAGTGATATTTTAATTATTGTCATATTTATAATTTATCAATGAGAAAGTATCGAGGTAGTGATGCATAGTGACTCATAAAGCAGTACGTATTATTTCTTTCAAGTTAATTTCTATTCTAGCATTTAAGGGGACTTGAAGGTTATTAGTTTTCTAAAAAGGTACCTTATGACGCAAAACTTTACGTATATATAGCACTACCATTTTTCGTAGGATTAGCATTTGTGACGAATAAAAGAAGTTTGTATAGTTGATCTCTCGATGGAATCCTTTTTTAAAGAGATCGTGATATATAACCCAATATGTTCGAGAGGACACGAGTTCTTATTTTATATGTTGCATGCATGTATTAGTATTATCAAAAAAAGTGATGATGTGGACCTCTAGGCGGCCGCTTAGGGTCCGGCTCACCCTGGTTAAGTTAATTTTAAAAAAATTTAAAATATAATAAAAAAATTAAAATTTATTCTTTTTATTTGTATTTTTTATTAAAATTTAGTGACTTGACATAAACACATTAATGTTAACAAACACAATTATTATATAGTTTGTTAATGTACATAGTTAAAACAAGATTGTATTATAAATTATAATTTATCAGTATTTATTTTATAGATTTTTTATTATAAATAATTTATTTATTTATAACTTTATCAACTAACATGTGATTACGAGTACGATTAGGCACGAACATGATATAAAAACAGGACACAAGCATAAAATAAAATTATTAACAAGCCTAATCTAACTAATTAAAACAAAAAATATAAGTATTTTTAAATAATATGTCTATACGGTATCATAGAAAACAAAATTTTGTGTTTACTCATGCCCAGTTTTATATGTACCACCTCATATCTTAGCTAATTTTATATATATCATATTAATTCTATATTACCATTCTTATTTTCAATAAATTTTTAATCAATAAACATTTAATTATATTCTCACAATGATTTTATCATAATTGATTATTATTATATATCTACACTAAATGGTATACATATAGTAAATATTTTAATAGATAAACAAAATTTTACTTTCAATAAAAATTAAAACGAGATTACAATAATAACATAAACTATAAATTTATAATAAAATATAAATAAAAAAAGATAGAATATCGTATTATACAATCTCTTTAAGATAATTTTTTCCTTAACACGAATATTTGAGATTAAAAAATATATTTTTCAAAATAAAACAATCAAAAATAGTATTTGAAAACCACCAAAAACTATTTCAACAAATTGAATCGTATTTATTCTCTATCACATTGAACTTAAAATTTTATAAAAATAAAAAAATTTGCTACAGGAAAAATGAGAGAATGGAACTGTTGAATTTTTTTATCTTTCTCTCAGTTACAGAGTCAATTTATAACCGTGATTATTGAAAAATTGAAGCAATAATTGATGCTAAAACTACTATAACAAATGCATCACAAAACTGATGGAACAAAAGTTTTTGTAACAACTAAAATAACTCTCTTCAAATGTTATATGGAAAAATGCGTACCTACAAGTACATCTTAATTGGATGACATTCGTACCTACATGATATACGTACCTATGATAAGAGTTTCAAAATTTTGGACTAGATGAGGATTTTCATCCCATAGGTATACACACTTAGAGAAATACTTCTTATTACACTATATTATCACTCTTAAGAAACCAAATGTTATATATAACTTGTTGTTATTTTTTTTATGTTTTTTCATGTGAGACAAACTCAAACAATTATATTTTTTTATCAATGATTAAATTTTGAGAGTCAAATTTTCACCATCATTTTGAACATATAAATATATAATTTTGATATCATTTCAAAGGAAACTCAAATAAATCACAAAAGATTTTACTCTTAATAATGTCTTAAATTAATATATCACTATAGGTTAAAAACTCATTTTTTTCAACGGTATATCATTGTATAAAATAAATTCTTTGATCCATTTAAATATAATAATTTTTTTAGTTATTAACAAAAATTAAAAAATGTTAAATTTATTAGAATACGTAAAAATTTACATGAAATTAAAATAAACACATCCTCGATAAATATTTTATTTTCTCTCTTATGTTTTAAGAACTAAAATTATTAAATCTTAAAATATATATTTAGTCTAGATGGTAAGGACTCACGCTTTTTTCTAAAGTGAACGAGTTCAAATTCTAAACTTTATTTTGAAAATTTTCACAATTTTTTTTTAAAAAATTTAATTACGTAAATTGTGAAAAAAATATTTTATAATGTTAATAAAATAAATTTTATAAATACTTATATTTATTAATTTTATTATTAACTAATTTAGAAAGAAATTTTTTAATATTGTATGAAATATTATTCTTATAATATTTTTATGAATAAAATAATTTTAAAATAATCTAAATAAAAATTAATATACATGTTTGTATTTTTATATTTAATATTTTAATATTTATATTATATATATATATATATATAATTTTAAATTTTAATTAAAATATTTAAATATAATATACAAGGATTTTATATTGAATCCTGTGATAAACAAAATTACATATAAAATATTATATATTTTCTGTTAATAATAATCTTTTATCTTGTTCATATTTCTTATTTTTATAAAAATAAATTATTTTAATGATATTTTTTATTTTTAATATTTATTTAAAAATCGATTTAATTTTAAAAAATAAATCATAAAATATTCTTTACTTTATTATTGTATGTTTTATTATTAAAAATATATTTTTTACGTAATTATATATATATAAATATAAAATAATATTAATGTATGTTTAGATTCATTTAATTATAATTTTAATATTTTAATAATTATTATCGTTTTACATATTATTAATTATAATTATTTAAAAAAAAATATCAAATTTTTATAAATAATTACTTGGAAGAACCGGCATGTCCCGGAACTGAAATGTAGGGGCCATAATTTATAAATAAATAGTAGTTTAAGGAAACTTAAAAAATTATAAATAAAAAAAAAGAGAAACTTAAAAAAGGTGACGATAGCGTAAGACTTTCACTAGATACTGGATTCCTACAAGGGGAAAGCGAAAACGATTGCGTCAACCTTAATTAACAAAAGTTTATAAAATCACCTCAACTAAAAAAATAGTAACTACATTGCTTATTCATTTATTTAGAATTTTAATAAAAATCTCACACTTTTACAATTATTTAATTTATATATATATAAAAGTATAATTATGTTTAAAAATAATATATGCTTCAATCAGATGTAAGGTGGGTCCACTTGGAGGAGGTGCACTCCATCCTACAAAATAATAATAATACAATATTCATAATAATTGTTAGGTTTTCTGAATTTATAAATTTATTAAAAATTAAATAATTTAAATATATATATATATATATATTTAAATAAAATTTATAAATAATTTTTTAATTAAAATAAACGTTTATAATTTTATTAATTATTATTGTTAAAGTTATTAATTTTAAAATCGAATATATATTTTTATTTATAATATTAATATTTTAAAAAAATTATTTATCATAAGTTAATAATAAATAATAAGTGATATAGTATATAGATGTTGATAATTATAATTTGAATCAATAAAAAAATATTTTATAAATTATAATTATAATATATAAAATTAATCAATTTTTTACTATGCATTAATTAGTAAAAATAAAAATCAAATAAATCATAATTGATATTATAATATTTATTAATAAATATAATTATATTAAATAAAAAATTATTATGTTAATTATAATTATAATATATTATATAGGAAAGTTTTAATAACACATATTCATCCGTTAAGCATTGAAAATGAAGATTAGAATAAATAAGTGGGCCAAAGTCCCAATTAGGGAGAAAAGAAGGTAATATGGTACCCTCTTCCAGAGACAAGACTGAGCTAGCCTTAACCCCATAGCAGACCAGATCACCGTTATTGGGGATACTGTATACAGTTGCAGGGACGTACTAAAGTGATGAGAGTTTAGAGTGATGAAGTATTAGTATTTATATTAATTTTTTAGTATTTATTATTGTAGAAATTTTTGAAGGAAACTTTAAACGTACTTAAATTTTTTTTAAATTATTTATTTAATAAATAAATAAAATATACACAAAAGTTAAACTGTACTTGTTCTCTTTCTTTCTTTCTTTTATATGTATTTTTCATTGGGAGTAGTATTTAAGTTTAAATTTATTTTAAAAAAAATAGGATAGATTGTTTAGGTTTTAATATTGATAATATAATGTTTAAGATGTATTAAAAGAATAAATAAAAAAGAATTTGATGTAAATAGATAAATGTATGGGAATTAGATGAGAGAGTAAGATAGAAAATAAAATAATAATAATAAAATTAAATTTTCTTATTTTTATTCATAAATATTATTTTTAAATAAAATTATTATTTTTTTAAATAATTAGGTATTTTTAAAATGCCACCAACTAGGACTGTTAAAGTAGCGGGATGGGAAGGGATTGGGTAGGTGCAGGGAGACTATCCATATCCATCTTTTAAATATTGTCGGGAGAAGGCTGTGATTCCCATCGAAATTTCGGCTATTTTACAGGGTTATTCACCACATATAAATATATTAGTTAAATTTTTAATAACTTATTTATCTATAAAATTTTAAATATATTTATATATTAATAATTTAAATATAAAGTACAATTGTAATTAAAATTCAAGTATTTTATTTTACTATATTTATAATTATTATAATATCTTTTTATCTAATATCATAATATAAGATTTTTACTAGATTTTTTTTAATCAATAATTATTTAATTTAATTAAAAAAAATTACAAATATATAATTTATTTTTAAAAAAATTGTAAGAAAATAAATAAATGAGCGGAGAGAAAAAGCTCTAACCCATCTCTTCTCATAAGTAGCATTCTTTATCGGGGTTAAAATTAAAGCTTTTTCAAAAAATTCAATTCGAACTTGAGAAAGTAATATATATATCTTAATAATTTTATTAACAAAAGATACCAAAATAATGATATAGATACTAATAAGATGTCTAGTAATGTAAAATGATCATCTCAGTTTAACAATTTCCTAGTTAATTTAACAAAATATTTATGTTAATATTAATATTTTTATAATTATAATAATATTATTATAAAATATCGTAATTAAAAAAAATTATTTTACATAAATATAATAAAAAGATAACGTGTGTACTAATATTTTTATATATAAATAAAATTATAAATTATTTTTAATTTTTATAGAAAATAAATGAATTAATTTATATATTATTTAACTCAACTAATTTAAAATTAAGTTTGATTGAACTTTACTCGCATAAATTTATATGAGTTAAATTGAGTTATAACTTATTATAAACAAAAATATCAAAAATATTATTAATATAATGGATATTTGAAGAAAATTTATAAAAATTAAGAGAGTTATTGTAAATATTTTGAAATATTTTATACAATTTCAACAAATATTAAAATAAATAATAATACATAAATTTATCTAAATTTTCATTTAAATGACATATATAACACACATAATATACTTATAAAAATAATAAAATATAATTAAAATATTTATTTAATAAATATAAATACATTAAGTTACATTCAATATAAAATATACATAAATACTTAAATATGACTGGGGTTATAAAAACTTCCAAAATCCATAAAGATCCGAAAATATTATGATATTAATTAATATTAATTTTACTTATAATTTGTCTGATCTCTTTCAAGTTTCAACGGTGTCTCAATATAATTTTTTAACCAAATTCTTATAATACAAAAATCAAATTGTTATAATACAAAAGATATTTATTAATGAACGTTGATATAGTGCATATTGAAAGTATAATCCTACGTTAAAGTGGATATATATAAATTATATATTTAAATAATTACAGTTATTAATAATAATGCGAATAGTGCTTGTAATTAAATTCCTGTCAAATATAAATATCTTAATTATAAACAAAAAAGAAAATCTAACTATTTCACATTAGTTGCAGCAAATTTATTTTTTTAGAAATATCTTATTAGGTATTTATCAATATTTTATCAATTTCGTTAATAATAATATCCAAATTTTCAAAAACATTCAAGAAAATAACAAAATCCATATTTTTGATATTTAGAACGACTTTTCCCTTATTTTTTATATTTACCGTAAATTTACTGACATTTCTAACAACCTAGGGGAGCAGAAGCAGCTCAACGGATTTGATATGGATAATAGTACCGGACCATGGGAGGTCTCCAAATTCGAATTGAAGTATTAATATGTAAAGATACTCTCTTAATTTTTTTATATTATTTATAAATGATAATTATTGTAAAAGAAATCGTTATTAATTATATTTTCATTTTTCTAAATCTCACTTAAAAGAATTCAAATCACTTTCTAATTTTTGTAAAAAAAAAAAATCATTTTTTATTTTTTTTTAAATATACAATTTGTGTAATCACACATATATCCCTATCTTTTTTTAATTAAATATATTAAATTTTTAGTTTGATAAGCTTATTTTTTAATAAATTAATTAATTTTCTCTAATTAACAACAATTTAACAAAAATAATTAATAATTTGACATTAACTCCTGACGATTTATTTAGAGCATCGATGACTCGTTAGAATTTCGATATATGTAACATATTATATCCAATAGATAACCATGATTATAATGATGTAAAAAATTATATACAAATATATATATAAATACAAAAATACATGTTGATGTAACATGTTAAGTTCGAAAGGTCACATGAACTATAATAAATGTAACATATTATATACAAAAATAAGTATGAATATAACATGTTATATCCGATAGGTTGCAACAACTACAATAAATATAACATAAAAAATACATGTAAATGTATGTTATATTGGACGAGTTGTTGGAACTTTAATGACTTGTTAATAATCTTATAGAATCTAATCTTATTTTTATTTTTTTTGAACTTAAGTAACATAAAATTTTGGTATTTATATGCATAGAAATATTAGTTTTAGAATAAGTTTTTGCTAGTTTAAATAAAATTAATATTCAAATAAAAAAACATAAAATAAGAATACAATATTCTTAAATATATTTTTATTTTTTTCATTGGATATATTCTCTTTTTTTAAGATTGAATATATTCCTGTTCTTAAGTTCACAATTGTTTAGATTTTTTTTCCCTTTCGTTATTATCGTTTCAGATTTGAACACACTACACAAATTCTTTGAAAAAAAAATTGAGCACACTACACACTCATCTATTAAAACATGTGGAGTTGTCGCAATTTGCCGATGAGTATTGGCGTATTGCTTCTAAAAGTTAATTTTGGACATTAAGTTGAACTTAACTTATATTTAATTTGTATAATAAAAATATAATAAAAATAATAAGAATAATATAAATTAAATTTATTAAAAATAATATCATTATTATTATATTTATTGAGACAATAATATCCTAATAATTATAATACTAAAATTAATTTTGTTGACTTTTTAAATAAAAAATAAAAATAATAATAAATTATTATATATAAAAATAAATAAAATACTTTAACGTATTCATGACAAATGTGTAAAGAATGAACATATTTCTTCCTATTAGAACGCTTTATATTCTATTACATGATAACAGTGAAATCAAACAAAAAAAATCAATAATCATCTACGTTAATCTACTTAATAACAAAATTTTAGAGAAAATCATTAAGCCCAAGAAAGCAATGGTATCAACAAACTACCTATGGTAGATTTTTCAATTTTTGTTCATATATATTTTTAAATATATTTAGAAAAAACTATAAAAAAAAGAGAGGGCTGAATAATAAAGTAACTCAAAAGAACAAAATTAAGAAATGATACAACAGAGGCTAAAAAGTGAAGGAAAATTCTGCTTGAATCCCACCAAATTCTTCAAAAACATATGTACCTTTAAAGCATATATCCATAATAGTTTATGCACTAGGGTATATATTTAGAAACCTTGTGGGATGTAATTAGAATTTAGCAAGAATAACACTAAATAAAAAAACATATAAACGAATTGATAAGAATCAAATGAATAAAAGATATAATATAACTATATACATCTAAGAACAAAAATAACATCTTTAATAATTAAAAGATAATTTAAAAATATAAATATATATATATATATATATATATATTAAAAAAACTAAAATAATTATAAATCTAATCGGATTAGAAGTTAGAATTTAAAATTTAAAGTTTAAAGTTTAAGTATTATGATTTAAGATTTAGAATTTAGTGATTAATAAAAAAATATTATTGATAAGTTAATATTTTTTTTATTTAAAATATATTTTTAATTTTTAATTATTAATTCATTATTTTTATTTATTTTATTATTAATTATAAATAAAATATATATATATATATTATTAGTAGATGAGACTCTCAATTTATGAATGTGTGTATTATGAGGTAATAGAGGGCCTTTAGTATGTCCATGAGAAGCAAGGCCCAAAAATGAATCAATTTCAAGAGGAGCACGATCGATTCCATATAGACCGTTAACGAAGCCATTGTCAGTTACTATTACCCAGTCCAATAAATTTTTTCTTTCTATCATATATATATATATATTGTACTAAAATTTAAATACTATTTTTTATTTGAATTATAAAAAAATAAAAAATAAAATTATATTTTAACTACCTTCACTTGATTTTAAAACGAATATATTAATTCATATAAAATAATTAATTAATTAAAAAATAGAAAAAAGATACAAATTCATACATGACAACTTTATAAACAATAATATAGAATAAAATTCTATAAAATGATAATAAATATCAAATATGTTAAAATTATTATTCTTTTTAATCAAATTTTCATGAGAAATAAAAATATATAAATAAGGCACAAAAAGTTATAGTTAAAAAATTTAAAATAAATTACATAGAATTATAAAAAAATAATAATTGTAGTGTTTGTAATACAACAAAAAATTACAAATCTTATTTATAGAAAAAGTTATAGTTAAAAGGGAAGAAAAAAGTGTTTTAAAAGGTATATGATAATTTATAATTCTTATTTATAGAAAAAATTATATATAATATAAAAAGTAAAATAAAAAATAATTCTAAATAGTAAAAAATAGAAAAAGAACAAAGTAGTATATATATATATATAAATCATATCTTTTATATTATATATATAACTTTTTTTCCATAAGGGAAGAAAAAAAAGTTTTGAAAGGTATATGATAATTTATAAGTCTTATTTATATAAAAAGTTATATATAATATAAATTATATAATTTGATTTTTTATATTTACCTTTTAAATTAACATGGTGTGTAATTAAAGTAAAATAAAAAATAACTCTAAATTATATATAAAAATACATATATATATATATAAAAGAAAAGATATATGTGAATCTTCAAATAGGTGAATAAGTTATATTATAGGGTAAACACCTATGAACATACCTAAATTTATACCAGTGGTGTATAAGTTGTTTTTTTTCTATAGATAGACAATACACATTTTATTTTGACTACATATAAGCAAATGATTGAGACTAAGGCTTCCATGTGAGCATATTCTCATTAATTATCTCGTGTGATGTTCAATTTTTCATTACCCACACGTAACCACTACTTTAATAGTGATTTTTTGAGGTATTTGACATCATTTTCTCGCATCCCAACTAAAGGCTCTCGAAGCATTATTTGGTAGTCGTTGGCTTGTCAAATGAGACAAGATGCGTGACGTAGTAGTAATGGGGTACGGCCAACAAGTCATTGGCTTCAGATGAGGTTGTCGACGATGGAATGACCGGAGAGGTGAGTTATTTATTTCTTAATTATGGATGTGAATTGAGATTGAAGTAACTAAATTGAATTCAGTTTGTAATTTAGTGTTCAAAAATAAATCCAAAGATCTTAATATTACACTCGTGAACTTGAATATTGTTCAAAAAGGTAAAATTGAGGGTTCAATTACAAATAAAATTTGGATTTATGTTAGATTAGGACGAGTAAATTATAAAGGATTGGGTTTTGAATTGACTGTAAAAGAAATTGGTGGGCTTAAAAAGAAATAAAAATTAGAGTATAAGTTTTGGATGAGATGAAGAAATTTGACATATAAAAATAGGATCTTACAATTGATTAAGGAGAAATTTAAAGGTTTTAATTTAAGATATTACTTACATGAGACAAAAAAAAATTAAAAGATAATGTTTGATAATATGAATATGAATTGAAAAGCCTAACCAATGTTCGTAATTCTTTGGCTCTGTTTATTTGATCTTTGAATGGAATTATCACTAATTAATTTTCTCTTATTAGTCTTTACTTACGAAGAGTTCAAATCTACCAACAAGCTTAATCCTAAGAAAAAAAAAACAGGAATAATAAATTTTGGTCATTCAATCTTGGTAAATTGTACGTATGTGTAATGAAAATTGAACATCACGTGAGATAATTAGTGATAATACGCTTACATAAAAGTCTTAATTCTAAATAAATGTTTATATGATAAAAGAATAGGTACTTTTTAATAAAAATAATAATTTGAATATCAATGCATCAAATTAGAATAAATTTAAGTACTTCCATAGTTGTTCACCCTCTATTATAATAGGTTAAAAAATAAAAAAAAAATGGAAAGCTAATTAAGAAAAGGGCGATGTTTACTAATTAGCACACATTTCTTCCTTCTAAAACTATATCTATTGATGATAAATATGGGCTACCAAGATTGGGCCATTGGAGTTAAAAATTAGCCCACATTCCCAAATGTTTGAACCTTTCTTGAGTTTGTGAATAAAATAGATAAAAATAAATAAAAAATGAGTGGATAATTTGAATGCATATTTTTAAATAATAAAAAAATATTGATCTAATAATGATTTTTTTATGTTAATTTTAAATAATAAATCAATTAAATTTAAAATTATTTATTATTTTAATATTATATATATAAAAAAAATTTATAAATTTTAATTACTAATCATATTATTTTTATAGTTTTTATTTAACTTGTTGTTCTAATACTTAAATTACGCCCTTTAATTACTGTTTGTTATGATCTGTCGGTTGTGTATTCTATATTTTCACGGATTTATATGGACTTTTATTACCTAATGAATTAACTTTGTAAGAAAAAGTAATTTAGAACTTGTTTAGTAGTTAAGAAACTCCATTCGCTTTCCACTTATGTGTTTTTTATTTTAAATTATTATTACATTCAATTAATAATGCTAGAACACTAGATGAACTCCATTATAATTTTCTTTTGCAGATAAAAAGTTAGAATTTCATGTTAATGCTTTCCTTAAAATGATAAAAATGTGTGTAAATTTATGTGATACTAACAGTTTTTAATAATAAAATATTTGATTAATTAAATGTGTCTCATTTTAATATTCCATTAAATTTATTAAATTTATTTTTTTATTGTGTTTCACATTTGATGAATTTGAATAAAGTTTATTTAAATATTTTAAACTTTATTTAAAATCTTAAATAAATAATGTACAGTTAAGATAAAACAATAAAAAAAAGGAAGTTTTTTTATGAAATCTACTGAGGTTTTGTAAAACAATAAAAATACTCTTCAAGTTTGAAAAATAGATAATTTATATTCTTTCTATTATTATTTTATTACAATACTTCCTTCAATTTCATAACTTATATTAATTTTATTGTAAATAATTCTTTAAAAAATTAATAACAATAAGAGGTATAATTGTAATTTTTTAAACTTATGTGATCTTTTTTTTATTTTAAAAAAATATGGGGAGTAACTATTTATAATTACCCTAAAAACATGATAACTATTCCAAATTTAAGTTTTTGTCTTATTAGCCCATTATCCACTTAACTAATATAAAAAAAATAGTGCTACATAATCTTGAGATTAGGGTTCGAGCATCACTTGAACCTTTTTTTTTTTAACACTCTACTATCGGTGATTGCTTTAGAAATATCATCCCCTTTAAAAAGAAAAAAAAAATCAAATTCCCTTCAGCATTTTATTATTATTGTGTTTTCATATGGCTGAGAGCTCTTTATTTTCATAACTCCTCTATGCATCAAGATTAGACCCACGTGATGTTTTACATTATGTTAACTATATCTATAATCATTTTTAAAAATTAAAAAAATAATAATAATCTTTCTAGTGAAATTTGGAGAAATTTGTTGAAGTACATAAGAACATTAATTACGTTGTTGTACAATAATGTTATATCGATCATAAGCAAAATATGAAAACTTGTAGAGTTGAAATTAATTAATTAAACAGAGCAGTGAACCCTCAAGCGGTCGATACGTACGTACCTTTTGTCCATTTATATATTCAAAATTAATATGTATTGCTTGGAATTTAAGTACACTAACACCAGTATCACAATTACATATGGACTGTCCAAAGATAATAAACGCAATGCCAGGTATCAACCTTGCTTGTTAAGTTGGAGGTTTTGATGGATAGGATGCAGTTTTCACGGTAGAAATATGAAAACCGACCGACCCACAACAGTTTTCTAAGCAAATGAAAACGATTGGTTCTCCTACAAATCATGATCACCATTATATCATTAGTTATAGCTCACTTTTCAGAAACTAAATAAGCAATTGAAGGAGATTGGATGTTCTTTTTTCTTTAATTGTATTTTTTTAATAATAAAAATATTACATTTAAAATTTATAACCATAAAAATATCATCTTAAATTTATATATTTTCACCATTATAAAAAATTAAATTTATAATTTAATATTAAATATCATTTAATTTTAAATTAAAATATAACAATTTAAATCTATTTAAAAATATTTCTTTCTTTATTATAAAAACATATAATCCTCCTATATTTAATTTTAAATTAAAATATAACAATTTAAATCTATTTAAAAACATTTCTTTCTTTATTATAAAAACATATAATCCTCCTATAATCATTTCAATTCTTGTACTTTATTCCCACTTGTCCATGTAAGTTTGCTATATGATTACAAAAATCCCCTTCCTCAATAGTCTCCTCTTGTAATTTTGTTGACTCCACACGAGACAAATTATAAAGTTTAATATTTTCCATCAACTAAATAAACCCAAAAACTTTGGAACAAATAAATAAATAAAAAGAAACCCAGGAACTATAAATCTATTATTGGCCTTATTTAGTCTTATGGATGGGAGAGATGTGAGTGTAGGAAATTAATCAGAATTTTAAAATTAACTTCAATCAATGATTTTTTAAAAAAAATAATAAAATTAATTTCAATAATTAATTTTTTTTTTGGAAAAAATTAAATTATAACGAACAAACATATGGTACATAGGATAATAGATGATAACGTCAGGTTGGACAGACAGGACAGAAAAACTTAATAAACGGACAGAATTGAAAAATTAAATTGCACCGAATAACCTAATTTAATCTGATAAATAATTCAGTTTATAAAAAGTAATAAATATTGAAATAATCCGACAGTTTACACTTTTATTTATACAATTTTATAATTTAAAAATATAATAATAGGTGATTTGAATACTACAAATTTAGATAAAATTATTGTAATAAATCACGTACTAAAGTCATGATTATATAAATATATAATTATATATTTAAATTTTATTATTTTAACTAGATTAAATTAGATTAAACCTATTTTTAATGATCCAGTTCAATTAAATTTGATATTTATAAAAATTCAGTTTGATTTATTTAAAATATACAAAAGCATCCATATTGTTAGGGCGGACCAATATGATGTTTAGGATCACTTAGTTAGATAATATTTAACAATTTTTATTTTAAATATAAAACATTTTAAGTTTAAATGTTACAGGAAACTCAGTTATTTTTTAATTAAATTGTAATAAAATTATAACAAATTTCATGTTTCGTTCAAAAAAACTTTATTATTAAATTTTTAACTCTAATATATTTAATTCATATCTTAATCTATAAGTTTCTTGTATAAATTTTTAAATATTGATTATTAACTAATATGTTTTTAAATTCGAGAGTTAGATCCACTACTACTTTAGTAGTGTATAAGTTGACTATAATTTTCAATAAACAATACTTAAAATTATATTAAAGTCTGAGTCCTTCCCTTATTTGAAAATTATGAGTACTAGCTTCCTAAGTAAAAAAATTCTACAAATAGCCAATGTTTTGTTCATTATAAAAAACAAAAACCATATAAATGGCAATTGAGTTCAAAGACATGAGATTAACGAAATTACTACGAATTAGAAAAATATAAAATAATAGTGAGTGGTGAGTTCAAAGATAACAGATTTCGTAAAATGACAGCTTTATAATAATCACTTTTATATTAACCCGTTTATTCCCGAGGAAGTGACAGAATAAAGGCCAAAGCCCAAAGGGGGCCTATCACATGTTCCAAATACAGATATGAGTGGGATAAGACTTAAGAGAGACCAAGCAAACCAACTGGAATCTTACCCCAAAGAAAAGAAGAAAAGCAAACCAACTTGTAAGGAAAATATAACATATACATATATATATATATATATATATATATATCCTACCAGACAAATACTATAGACACACGAAAATTTATATATATATTTATATTCATATTAATTATTTTATGATATTGGATCAAATAATTTTAAAAATGAAAAAAAAATTATTCATTTTTAAAAAATATATGATCATGTATCATAATTAATACGAAAAGAAATATAGGTATAAATTTATGAGACAGTGTCATTTCTCTTATCCCCACCACACACATAAACATGATACAACAAACATATACTTGGCCTACATTGGCTTCCTCAAAGAAAATCCCAATTGAACTTAGGCTGGACTGAATTATTGATGGCTGAGGATGCTGAATTTGAATTAGAAACCAATTCTGGGTTTGTATCAAATTCAAATGTCTCCCATTTTGTTGTAACAACTGTCCCTGACGTCTGTTGCTCAAGTACTGCCATATTTTTAGGCCCATTTGAGGCCTTTTGTTCAAGTTGATTTGGATTTTGAATTCCATTGCTGGTTGGATTGGCATTTTTCATCTTTAATATGTCCAGAGTTTCAACATATTTTTGAACTCTTCTTACCTAATTCAATATCATTTACGGACAATTAATTAGGTTTCATTAATTTAATTTGACTTTGAAATTATAAAAAATTTAACTACCTGCATTTTTCTCTGTAGTTTGACATCCCCATCTCCCATAATTCCATCCAATTTAAGCAATTGATTCATCAACAGTTCAGTCAGATTAATCAAATCTGTTTCCACAACCTTCCCACCTTTGTTGATGATTGATTCAAGAGCAGACACCTGTTGTACGTTATTCGCAAACAATAGTCAATTATCAGAGCAACCCATCAACAATTCAACAACAAAGATAAAACAAAAAAAGAGAGACCAAAAGACACTAATACCCTTCCAGCAAATCTATCAATTTCCAAACTGATTTCAGAAATAGATTTTGAAGCTTTCTCCATTTTGGCACTGCGACGCATCTCAAGGAAGCGCTTTTCTTGGCTAATGGGATCTTCAATCAAAACAATCTTCGATTTGTCTTTAACTCCAACAGTGTCCAGAAAAGCTTTTGAATCCCTCTCCTTGCCTTTGTACATAAGTTTCTGATCTTGATGGTGCAAACCTGTCGGACCCACCAACATTTTCTTCAATTCCCCTGTTATTTACACCATATAATTATTTATCAGTAATTTCGTTCGTTCGTACGTTCGTTTAGAAAGTTTTCATTTAAAAAATCCGATCCAACAAATTGACCAAACCATAATAAAGAAATAATTATAAAAAAAAAACTTGAGAGATGCTCTGTAATAACTTTACCAAATGTGGCTTGAGAACTGATATAGATTTCGTGGTAAGTGGAACCGTATTTGACTTTAACTCTAATTGTCGGTGGAGGTACTGGGTTCTGATCCGAGTCAGTTCGTTTCTGAACCAACATTCCACCCGGTCTCATCTCCCACTCGGACCTCATCGACTCAGCTGAACTTTCATGCGTATGTGGCATATCGAAGGTGGTCTTGTTGCTCACTCGCATCATTTTTTATCTTGGGATCTTTTTGGGATTTTGATTATTGACGATTTGAATCAAAATTTGAGTTACTCAAAGGAACAAAAAAGCTGACAAACTCTGTTTTAGAAATAGATGTGTTTCTTCTTTGCCTTTGAGTATCAAAAGCGTCCGGAAAAAGAAATAACCCAACCCATTAGTGTTGAAACCTTACCCTTCATGCAAAATTGGACAAAGACTGCCGAACCCGTTTAAAAAAAAAGTTTTTGACCACAAGACACGGTTTCTCTTTTCAGCATGAGAGATGGTTAGAGAAACATCAAGCAAAAAATTCTCTGTTTCTGGTGGAGAACTTGGGGAAGGAAAGAAAGAAGAAAATGTAAAATGAGGAAGGAAAAAAAAGGGTGGACGTGGACAGCTAACTGAGCTCAGGCCATCTAATATATAGGGCAAAGAATAATAATTCCATGAGTTAAGCGAAAAAGGTATTATAACGCATTATAAGCCCATAATTGTAAAATTAAATATTTATTTTATTAACGGATTCTTAAATTTTTATAAGGCATTAGAAATTATTTGATGAGAGATAATGATAAATAAATAATATTATTAATTGATTAAATTCAACATATGATTAGATCGATAAATTAAACACTTTATATATAAATAAATTCATAAATTATATATTCAATTAGATTTTAATTAAAAATTACATTATATTTTAAAATTTACGTAGATTAATTGATATATCTTATCTAAATTAAATTATTATTAAATTATAAATAAATAAATATTTTATTTTATAATTTATTATATTTAATTATTATCCATTCTATAATTATATTATATTATTATTTTAGCTTTAAAATAAATATAAATATTTATAATAATTATATAAAAAATATTTCTTATTTATTTGTTTTTCTTAATTGTTACTATAATAATTAATTTTTATTACAAATATATTAATTTATAACTTAAATTTTATGTATATCGAGTTTTATATGTGATAATAATTCATAAATAAATTTTAATATCAATATTATCTTATCTTATCTTATCTAAAACAAATTTGATATGTGTGTGGATTCTAATTGATTACATCATTAGATTAAATTCAGATTAAAAATCTTCAAACTCGATTCAAATTAGATCAAATTCAAATTGATTAAAAACAATCAGTTTGGATCTACTTCTAATCATTAATTGACGGTCAAGATAAGGAAAATAAATTAAAAAATAAAAAACATGAAACAAGAATCCATATTTTATAATATCATATGTGGTAAGTACGAAGATTGTATTCACTATTCTATTTTCCAAAATTATATACCTATATATATATATATATTATTTTTTAGATATAATTACATTTAAATTCAAACTAACCATAAGTAATGTAATATATATTTTATATTTCATTTTTAACTTATTTTTATTTTATAAAATACTAATAATTTTTCTTTTATAAAAATTATTTAAATTATTTATTTAAACTATAAAAATCTAATATCTTATAATTATTTTATAATTTATTGTTATCATTTTAAACTAATTTATAATAAGATTTTAGTGTTATTTATATTTTATTTTTCTCCTTCATATAAATATCGTTTGTTTTTTTATTCTTTAAAGTACTTAGTAATAGTTTATTTCTATTATAAGTATTCTTCCGTAATAAAAATTAAAAAAATATATAAAATATTACATAAATTATAGTTCTCTAATTCAATTCTCCGTTCTGATATTTGATATGTCTCGTAAGGGTTTTAAATTAAAATAGTGGATAGATTATAAATCAACGACAAAAACAAAAGAGTAAATCCTTGACTTCGTCCCATTCACAACCTTCTAAGAGGAAAAGATAATATTAGTTTTTTTTTTAAGAAATTATTAAAATATCTATGTGTTTTCATCTTTTATTATAAATATTCTCACAAGTTTTTAAAATATCATAGATATCTCTAATATTAAAATTGTTATATTATACTTAATATATAATGATAAAATTATAATTTGATTTTTAAGCCTAAAAAATTGATAATAGGATCCCTTCGTTCAGTCATATTCTATTAAACTTTCTCCTTAAATACAAAATTCATCTCCTCACGCAATACCCAAAAGTTTAGGCGTGTTATTAATTACACTTAAAATCTTAAATTCTCTTATCAACAAAAACCACTGCAAACTTGTTTTTAGTAAGTTAAGAATTGTCTATTGTTATTATAATATTATGTATGAATTGTTATGTTTTTAATTTATATTATCGATTAAATGTTGAATTTTTATGAAATTATAATTTTTCATTTGAAGTTTTTATTTAGACTGGGATAATATAATAAGCAAACTGATTTACTAATATATATTAAACTATTAATTTAAACTATTTAAGATAATTAATTTTTTCAAATGTATTAATATTAACGGGTTAATAAAAGCATTAAATATAAATTATTTATTTTTTTATTTTTGTATATGTCCAATCCAACCATATTTTATATCATTTTTGTTTCCAATTGATGCAATATTTTTTTTCAATAAAAGAGAATATTTGATGTTAATAATTTAAATTCTAAGATTTTTGATAAAGAATTGAACTAAATCAATCAAATTATCCTAAAAAAGAGTAATAAAGACCATAATTTTTTAATATTATATCATAAATATTATTTATTTAATTATAAATTATAAATTTATATAAAATATATGAAAAATAAATTGATAAACTAGTAGTTAATAGCAATACCGTTAATAAATTAAGGATATTAGTAATAATATATAAAATATTTAAAGTATTTGCAAATAAATTATAAACACTGGGATATGTGTGAGACTCATACAAAAGAAAACTCAAATATATTTATAATAATTTTTTGTATAAAAAATTAAGAAACTAACATAAATTATAATAGCTTTAATAAATTAAAGGTATCAATAATAATATATAAATTATTAAAAATATTTATGATTAAGTTATAAAAATTGAAAATATTTTTGACAAAAGATAAAAAATCAATCCTATTTATGATAGTTTAAAAAAATACACTAAACCACCATTAAATATATAAAAATTTAAATTTTCTTTTTTAATAATTTTTCTTTGACTAACAATAATATTACCTAAAGAAAAAGAGAAAAGAAGGTATAGTATCCTAGAAGTATCACAATTATTATATTGATATCTCAAATGTTTTATATTATTAAAAAAAATATTTAATAGACTGATTCAAGTATTTGTACCATGTTTATCTTTTTTTTATAATAATCAATATTTTTACTTAGAATTCCTTTTAATGGTTTTATAAATGTTTTTTTTTCTTTTTAGCAATTAACTAAAGTTAAAACGAGTGAAGAAAATTGTTAATTTTTAAATAATTTTTTTACAGTTAATAATATAAATATTTTTTAGTTAATTATTTATGAAAAATATTTTTATTGTTATCCCTTTTAATTAGTTATAAAAAATATTTCAATAAAAATATTTTTATCATATTTTAATGAAATTGTTTAAATATTATAATTTTTAGTACTTATTATATCATTTATTTTATAAAGATAAAAATTTAATAATTTTTATTTTTTTATAATTTGCAATACTAAGGGTTGAACTCAACTTTTAACAAAAATAAATTTTATTTTAGTTCTATTTAATTTTCATAAATAAAAAATAAAAATTCTTTACTAAGCAACTAAAAGTATTTTTTGGATAAAAAAATTAATTACAGTTAAAAATAAAAATAATATAATTTTTTTATTAAAATAAAACTTTTTAATAATATAAATATTTAAACTATTAATATATTAATTAAGTATCTCTCCGATACCATTCCCAAAAAACAACAATAATGTTTTATATGCTTTGTATAAGCTGTTACATCAAATATTATTAATTTTAAAAAAATGTCAGTGAGGAATGAAATTATATAAATTTATATTTACATTATAACACGTTAATGAAAATAAGATTGAAATATTAAAATTATTTATTTTCAAAGAAATGTACCGGATGTAAAAATATAATTATTATAATATGAAAAAAAACCTGATAAAGCCGCCAAAACTTCACTTCAAAGGTAGAAAACCCCATAGGAAACTTTGGGAATTCACTACCTCTGGGACGTGTTTGAGTCCTTAACGACTTTTGTGTAAAATAACAACGTACATTATTTACTGGTGAACACGTGGAAGCCAGGGGGGTAATACTGAAAATTAACAGCTAATGTAATCATTGTACTTGTTAATGAGCTGGAGGGTTTTGTTTTTCTTTTTTCTTTTTTCTCTCTCTCTCTCTCAATATTAATGAGTAGGAGTCGAGTTGCTAACTTGGCGGTTGGTATGTTAACTATCAGTTAGGTTGTGAGTTGTGAATTAAAATACTATCCTTTAAAGTGGAGTCATAGAAATATTTTATTTTAATATTTTTATAATATATTTAATATTAATTTTAAAAATTATTAAAAATATTCTTAATAAATTTTAATTGATATAAAATAAATATACTAAAAATAAATATTTACTTTTAATAATTTTTAAATTTAATAATAAATAAAATATGAAACTAATAAAATAAGATGAGATAATTATCATATCTTTTAAAAATTAGATAAAATAATAGAATTAAAATTTATAATAAAAAAATAATAAAATTATTCTTAAATTTAAAAATTATTAAAACACCCTTTTATATTTAATATATTTATCTTATATTAATTAAATTTAATAGAGATATTTTATATAATTTTTAAAATTAATAATAAATATGGTACGAAAATAAAAAATACTATATGTCAATAACTTTACCCAATAAAAATAATATTTAATTTAATTTAATTAAATGATATTAAATATGAAATTGATTTGAAATATTCATAATTTGGATTATAAATTTAAAAATGTGTTTAGTTTTCTTAATTTTTCTCCGCATTTGAGGCGCCTACCTCAAAAAAGTCTTATCTTGATGATAAAAAGTCTTTTTTGTCCCTAAGATCACATGTTTGATTTATTATTTATGGCATTATTTACAATCATTTTCTTAAAAATGTATATTTACATTTTCTAATATTTTGTATAAGATATTTTCTATATTGTTAGCAATCTTTATCTTAATGGCATGAAGCTAGTTAGCTTAACACCTTCCAAATCAATGTTTCTATGATTAAGTGGCGGCATACAAATAACATTTCTATTGAGAAATTGCGAGTAGTACATAGTACCCAAGGACTGTCGGTACCTAATCCATATCTTTTGTGAAGCAGTTCTTACAAGACAAGAGTGAAGCTTCAAAGTCTGTTTCCCGATATATATTTGTTTTATTATTTTAATTGGATCAGTAATGATGTCATATATCCATCAAGCAAATTAAGTGTTAACATTAGATTTAAAAACTTTATATATGTTACTATTAGATAATAGTTTGTGACTCTGAAATGTACATAACTATTACTTGTAAATTTTATCATGTAAAAAGTAAAGATGTAAAATAACTAATTTATAAAAATAATTTTGGATAAAAAATATTCTTATTAATTAAATATTTTTTTCATTTTTTATTTTATTTTGAATTTTAAAAAATTAAATTAAGCACATTAATTAAAAAACTTATATAATATTTTTTTAAGAGAAATTAATTTTTATTATTTATTATTATATTATATAAATTTGAAAGAAATTATAAAATTAAATAAGGATTAAAAAATATAATAATTTACTTATTAGTAGTATTGTTATAAGTGAATTAATCCATGCAATGTGTAAATCGTTTTTCTTTAATAAATTAATTGGATATATTCCCTCTGTAATATTGCAGTTCCGTTAAAAACAAACATAATACAGAAATCATGGGCGGCAATAATAGGGTACAGTTGGAATTTTAGATAAAATAGATAGCCAGACATGATAATAAATAAAATGAAAAGAACGTTTCTGACAGATTTAACTCGTCACAGCTGATGTAAAAATAAAACATTTTAATTGAAATAATTAGCTTGTTAATAGTTTTGAGTACTTTTATTTATCTCTAAGTTAAGTTGGTATTAGAGTTTAATTAAACCGTAAAAGTGAGTTGAACTGTTTCAATCAATCAAAAATTTCAATGATATATGAATTTTTTTTATAAATATATTTAATTAATAGATATTTACATATACATCGTCAAAATCTTTTTGAAAGAGAGGGAAGAAAAAAAATATTTCTTACGTCATCAATAAGAACTTCACACCTAAATAACTATATAATACTTTATTAATGCATAATGGCATCTGAGTCTAAATAATTTAAAATAAGATTGAATAAAATGTAAAACAATAAAAAATAATATTTAATTAATCAATGTTTTCAATATAAATTTTTTATTTTTTCTTAATAATAAAAATATACGAAAATCATTTAGTTTTAAATAAATGCTATTTTTTTAAAAAAAAATAAGTTATTAACTTATAACATCACCACCGACACTGAATAATTTGAAGTTTGAACATGGAACAATAGAAGGGAGTTTAACACGATGGTGCTTTCCAAGGCGTATAAATAATAAAAGAAGTCGTTCCCACGTGAGAATCGCCTGGGGTTTTGCATTTTTTGTATTACATATATATATATATATATAGTTCGATGGAGATGATGCAGGGCGGTGGTTGTAATGAATTTGTTCTTCATTGAAGAATTATTATAAAATTTTAAAATAATAATTAAAATGTATATATAGCAAGAAAATAAAACTATTTTGTTAGAGAAAAAACAAAAAAAAAAAAAACTGAAACGATCATATTTATGTTTTGGGGATGGATTATTTTCAATTAGTTAGCTAAGTATCAATTACTTTTTTTTAAGTTTTATATCTATTTTGTAATTTCTTTATTAGCTATCTGCTTCTTGTCGATTAGAGAGACAAAGTACCGACCAATTTAACAATGCATGGGTCATTGGCCTGTGCTTTTCTTGCCTAATTAGTTATTAATTTTATGGAATTTTTGTGGTAATAAGTTCAAATTACAATGCACGTGATGTTTGATTGTTGAAACAACGCATTTTTCGGTAAGAGAAATAAAGTCAGTTTCTTTCATGTTTTTAAAATTATCTTAGTTATTTTAAAATGCGCCTGTTTTTAAGTTCTACATGTTTCAGGAAAACAAGAATTAACATTTTGATTTCCCATTATAAAAAAAAAACATTCTGTTCATAAAAAAAGAATGAGGAGGAGGAGAAGTAATAAAAAAAAATAATGTACAAAAACAATTTATCCTTTTCTATTATATCTCTTCTATAATTAGGTTTTCTCCTTTCTAATTCTAAAATCACAAACTTAAAAATAACATTACTTACAAATTATAAAATCATTAAATAAAATATTATTTATGATTTTAAAAAATATATTAATCATTAATTATATTATTTTTTAATGAATATCAAATATTGAATATTTATTTAAAAAACTATTTACATTAATCTTAAATTTTAATAACCTAAAATATCACATTATCATATCATTCAAATATAGAATACAATTTCTCTTAATCAAATTATCCATTTGTTATATATATATATGATCTCAATTTTTTTTAAAATTAAGGCTATAAACATATCCTATAATCTAAGTTTTTTAAAAATCAATACCATAATCATACATTATACTCTCGGTTATTTAAAAATTAAGACTATATACATATCTTATAATTTTTTTTTCTTTTTTATACCAAATTTTTTTATCAAATTTTTTTTCTTTTTCTCTCTTTATGCTCGCGCCATGTCCTTTTAGGGTTCTAATCGCACCCTTGTTCTCTGCCGCTTTACGTATATCATTGTCCTTGTCTTTTTTTTTGGTCATCGTCGTCTCACGATGAATGCAAAGTTAGCTGTGTATGATGGGACTGAATCATCGTATAATAATGTGATGATTTTTTTTAAAATGATTAAATACAGGTAAAATCCAATTGATTTGTAAACTAAAGGACGAGAACCACTGTACTTTTAAAGAGTATTTATCCTATGATTACATTTTTCTTTATTTATTTACAAGTTATTGTCCACGTTTTTTCATGACATATAATAGATCTTTGTAAGTCATTTTTGAAAATGTAACTGAGTCTTTTTAGTGGCATTGTTATTCATTCAAAACTCTTGATACAGTGTGCTCACGATGGTGCACGCCCATTAGAGAAAACATGAAAATACTGTTACTTTGTTCAACGTTTGGAGAGGACACTTGTTCAGCGTGCATATAAGGTTCTTTTTTTATTCATGACTTTCACTGTTTTCCAGTGTTTGGCACAAAATATTTATGTTTCTTTAAAACATAAACAATGTTGGCACAGCTGGAAATGTCAAGCAAAGGTGGCATATAATAATAGGAATTCAAATTTCAAAACTATATAAAACATAAATATAGAGATTGTCCTGGTGCCTACCTTTTCAAATGCTTTAAACTTTCTTCCATATTGCGAACGTATTTTCTCCTATATATCTATTATAGTTGTGAACTTGAATCCTTCAATATTGAGAATCAAGACTGTTTATTTTTTCTTTCCCACGCAAATTTTCGAGATCAAAATAGTGTGCTTGATAGTTTCTTATTGTTAGAGATTGTTATAAAACTACTTAATTTAATGAGTAAATTAAGAAAAAAAACATAAAACAAAACATAAAAGGAACACAATGAGCTTAATTCAAAAAACAATTCAAAAACCATTAATTTAAGGAATAATTCAAGGAGTGAATTTTTCTATAAATAGATGTGTAATTATAATGAATTAATAAATCAAGTTTTCATTCCAAATGAGAGAAAAGCTTAGAGAGAAAATTTTTTGTGAGAGAAAATTTTTTGTGAGAGAAAATTGAGAGTAATTTTCTTGGGTATAATTGAGTTGTGAGTTGTGAGTGTTATAAATACCTTGTGTAATTTCTCCCCTTTCAGTAAAAAGATCTGCAGCATGTCCGGAAACGTAAGTAAAATTGATCGAATTCCGTTATCAAATGTGTGTGTTATTTTTTTATTCTTGTTTTTTCATAAATCTGACTTATTGAAAATTTAAGTAATTTTCCAATACTTATCTCATCTGTGACTTTATGCGGCACTTAAAGGATGGGCCTTTACATGGATTTAAAGATGAAAAGTTATCTTTTGTTGTGTTTAGGAGAGGACATAGACCAAGGTAAGTGATATGGACCCCATTTTTAGAGATATTCCATAGAAGGAAAAGTTGAGTAATGGTTCCATGTCATGATATTTGATTATGATAAGGGAATCTTGGCCTCTTGATGGTGTGAAATTTGAGACTTTGAGGAAACAACATGTTAAAAGAAAACCTGAAGATCTTGAGATATAAACCTCATAATTACGGATCCACTTACTAAGGGATTTCCACCCAAAGTGTTTCATGAGCACACTGTTCGTATGGTTGTCATGTCATTTGAGAATATTTAGTTTTAGTGAAAATTTATAATTTTAAATGTTTCTTTAATATAGATACACTTTCACTTATTTCAATTTATGGATATTTAAAGATTATTGATATGATTTGATCTCACAAAGGTTAAAGGTTAGATTAGTTCAATATAGATATGTTAAGATCAATACATGAAATTTTCATGTAATATATCCACATCATGGTCCATGCCATTCGATAATATCAATATATATAACCATTGATAGGTCGAGTTATGACAAATATAATAAATAACGTTTTGATTCTATGTTGATATAATTGATAGACCAGATTATATGCATATGCATTTCAATAATGAAAGTAAAGTTAAGCTCGTGCAATTAGTTTTACAATATATAATTATAAGGTTACATATGTAAGTTAAGTGAAAGATTGTTATATGTAATACTACATTGGACTTATATGTGAATAATCATGTTGTATTGTGGATTATCATATATGATTAACCACATTTAAAAGTAATATGTCAAGATTTAAATAATTTGAATTTTAATATATCATATATGAGACTTTAATGTGTAAATATCTGAGATTAATGTCATTTTAATGATATTAAAATAAGAATAAAGTTATTAATTATATATATATAATAATTATAGTCCTTTATCATTTGTATAATATTCTTGTATTATCTTATATCTCATTATTAGAGTGAACACGAAGGAAAATAAATAATTCTTTTAAGAAAAATATGTATATTTAGAAGATTAATCATCTAATTATAAAATTAATTTATTATTATAAATTTAAGTGTTTTTGATTATTAGTTATACAATATGAATATTTTTATATTATTTTTAGTTAATTATGTTTATCAAAGATTATTAATTTTAATAATTTAGATAAATTAAATTATTAAATTATTTGAAAAATAATAAAAGTTTGATTTAAAAATAATTATATGTATTTTATATTTTATTAACTTAAAATAGAATAATTGTATTACAGGAGCAACGAACTTAATTTTGATCTATCCTATGCAAAATATAATAGGCTAAAACTTAATTAAAGTTGTGTCGGTGGTCAAATTGCTAAGCGCACATAATTCATTTTCACAATGTTAAGAAAAAGTACTTCTGAACCCATTTAGCAAGAGAGAAATAGAGGGGAGACTGAGGTAATAATACCATTGAGCTAGCCAAAAAGAAAAGATAAAAAATTCCCTTGTGACTCGACTGGATGACGTAGCATTTAATGTGAAATTTAGTTTATTTTTGTGTAGTTCAATTAAAAAGTATACAACCTAAAGATATGATGCAATCACGCAGAGTGAAACTTAAAGATGATCCACTCTTTATGAAGCTCCAAAATATTCCTTTCATTTAATTAATTAAATGAAATTGGGAAAGTGAACCACTAACCACGATTGTCTTACGTGGATTTTTTTTTTAAATTACAAAATAATATTTATTATGATAAAAATAATAACTTAATAAAATTAAATAGAATTTAATTGAGAGATTTAATATTGAAATAATATGAATGATACTAGTTAATTTTTAATAAAATTTTAATATATATAATAATATAAATGACGTGATATAAATTTACTTATATTTAATATTTTTATTATTATTTAAAATAATAACTGCACACTCACTCACTTATGTTATCGGTAGATAGATATAATAATGAGGTTTGAACTTATACACTTTCGTACGCAAGGCTATATTTATTTTTTTATCAATAGTTTATGGGGTGAGTCAGGGGATCACATTCCCAACCCCATTAAATATTCAAACTTAATTTTTTTTTATCATTTTTATTACTTCTAATATATTTATTTTAAAAAAATATAATATTATAATTAAAAATATTTTTTATTTTTATTTTTTTAACGACCATTAAAATAAATAATTTAATTATATCTATAATTTTTACATTACATCTAATATCTATTAAGGATAATTTTAAATTTATTTTATTTTTAAACATAAATTTTATTAATTTATAAAATATATAATTAAATAAATATTATTTATCGATAGAAAATATTCGTTAAATTCTCCAAAATTTCAATAAAGAATATCCAACTCGTCTCTACAAATAATTAACGTGAGAATAGAGATGTCAAACCTCATGATCAAATTATTGATATATTTTTTAATTAAGTTAATAATAATCTTAATAAATTTGTGTAATTCAAATATACTAATTATTATCAATTAAAATATTTAAATTAAGATATTTAATATCTCATTTAATAATTGAAGGAAAAAAAATAGTAATACAAGAATAAAGATTTTCCAAATTATGATCACTAATTTCTTGTACTGAAGTAGAAATATGTTTAAAAAAATAAAAAAGGTTAAAATGCAATTTTAGTTAAAAGTTAAAACTACGGAAATACAAAGTATTTATCGCTAAATTGGTAGATACTGAAAAAGGTTGGTGGAGAGAGATGATTTAAATTATTTTTTTTAGAAGAAAGGTATGAACTCTCCTTGCACATTACACAATAAGTTTCATGGTTCATGGCTCTGGCAAATAAAGTTAATAGGGAAGATATTTATTGGAATCTTTACTTTTTTAATACACTTTAATTCCAACTTTTTAAAAAGATATATTATTTAAAGTATACATAAATTTATTTTAGCTTTATTTTTTGAATTTTTTAAAGATTTTCTAAAATATTCAAAGCAGTCATTAAAACTCGCTAATTAATTAATTTCTTATGGTGTATATTACAATTGGCAACTTTTAGTATGTTGAGCTCATCGGGTTGGCCCGTCATACATCTCTGCGATGGAGGAATATAAATTGAGAAAATAAAAATGAAGAAGGAAGGCACAAAGACAAGATACACAAATTAAGCCTTATTAAACAAAAATGACCAATTTTAATAATCGGTTGGTAGTCGATCGTTGTTGATGGAGTTCACTCACCCTGTTTTACAAATATAACAGCCAACTTCATGTTATATCATGCATTTGCCTTTATTCATTTTTTAACTCCAATTAATTTCTATTTAGAGATCTTTCCTTCAAAAGATGGATGAATATTCCTATACCACATATAAATATAAAAACATTATTTAACAAAAAAAAAAACCATATAAATATATAAATTTGGTTAATTAAGCCTTAAACTTTATGCAACTTTTGATGGACTTGTGGTTGGTTAAAATTCTCAAATTATGGATGAAGTTTCCGGCAGATTACATTTATTTGGTTAAAATAAATATAATTTTGTGTAGTTATAAATTTATACTCAATTTTAAACTTGTATTATTTATTTTACGTAACATGTCAATATTATTTAAAAAAATAAATTATTTATTAAGTTTTTAAAATGGTTACGACATATTACACTTATAAGAAAAAAAATGAGAGCAAAAATAAATAATACTAGCATTTTCCTAAAATTAAATATTCTTTTTATCCTACAAAAAATAAATTGCTTTTTTTTCTTGTCTTTTCTTTCTTTCTTTCTTTCCTTGTCTTCTCTTTCGAACAAGGTTTACTTCACCAATAAATTGCTATCTGTTAGTACAGCTGGTACCCAATTCCATAAAACATACATACACAATACACAATTTTATTTATTTATTTATTTTTGTTTCTAATTAGATATGCACACATAAATAGTCATTGTTTTTTTTTTAAAAGGAAAAAAAAAAAACAGTTGTATGCTACATTTATCCTCAACATCTTTCCTTTAAATCGCAAGGGTATATTAACACGGAGTCCAAGCAGAGACCACCTTTAGTGTGAGTACAATCGATCTGGACCATAGAAAACTTTAATTTCAAAGGCTTGTTAGAGTTTTTATCTACAACAAAGTCACCCACATGGTAGTGGATCCAATTGCCTGTAGCAGCTTCATGCAAATAACATTGTAACAAAGCTCGCTGGCCGTTGGATGTTGATAAATGGAATCTGACGGGCTTTAATTCCCAGCCATGAACTTGATCGAGGTTGCATATTTTTCTACCAAATCTTCTAGAGGTCTTGCCTAGCTTCACCCTGAAATATAGGCTGTAGCTTCCTGATGGAAATTCGAACTCTAACTCTCCTAATATTTCAACCCACCAAATCTGCTGTAGATATGCTACTGTCTCGAATCTGTACCTTATCATAAGTTTTTTTTTTTTTAATGAAACAGCTGGTTCAAATTTGAGACTTACATAAAATAAAATATACAAAATTTTATCCGTCGAACCCATTAGCCAACCACAAAATCAGGGCATACAATAGGAAAAAAAAAAAAGACTAAGTAAGGGCTCAAGTGATACATTTACTGTTAAAAATAAGCATTTTGGTCCTAAACTTTTTGACATTGGCTCTTTTAAAAATGGAAAAAAATTGTTGGATTAATCTTAAAACCGTGCTTAATAATGCAATTAAGCCTTAAAATTATTATTATAAGTCTCATTATTTTCTTTAATGGGTCAAATTAGTTCTAAGAAGTTAAGTAGTATTAATGGTCCATGAATAATTAAATGTGAAATAACTAAAAAAAATTTATGTTTTTTGATCTCTAACATTATTTTTTAATAATCCTAACTAATTAATAAATTATGGTGAAAAAATATGAAATAAAATATATAATGAATCATATTTTTCTTATATGCCTACAATTTCTTACATGTTTTTCACTACTCAATTGTATTCAATTGTTTGAATTTTATTAGAATATTCATAATATATCATGTTTTAAAAAATTAAAAGTATAAAATTTATAATTAATAGATCCAAATTATACTAAAATAAGTAAAAAAAATTGCTAGGAAATATTGAAAGAGGGAGAAATTTTTTTATATAACAAATACCTTTAAGAAGAAGATCATACATTTATTACATGGTTTTAAAGAAAAAAGATCACACTTTTATTATATGTCTTTTATTGTTAATTTTTTAACAGAATTTTAAAAATAAGACTAATTTTGCATTTTCTTACAAATTATGTGACATGACATGCTCAACCCTCGTGATTAAATTATTTTTTTAAAATAAATATAAATCCAAGCACCCATTTTAAAAATACTAAAGAAGTTAATTTTTCTAGAGTTAAATGATAAATAAATAAAATGGTCATTTTTACCAACAATTTCCTAACGCGGCTATAGATGGTTATTCTATCCGCAAATGACCAAAATGGTAGTTTTTCAATAAAATTCAACAATCAATTCTTAAAACTAACCTTAACTTAAACAATTAAGTACGAGATAAATATAATTATTTCAAATCTGAAATCATGTTAAATTTTGACACTTTAGTTGAGATGAAAAGAAATATTTATTTATTAAATAAAAAATTTGTAGTATTAATTGACCGAAAATGCGCTAATGTAATAAACTAATAGCCGGGCAAAGTGATTATGAAAGTAAATAAAACATAAATCATTTGTTAGTGTGGTGGTGGTAATAAGAAGGTTTAATTTCTAGCTTAATTAATCAATTGTAATTGAAACGCCTCACCTTGATTCGTCTGTTGGAATAAAATTCCAATATCTTCGATCATCTATGCCTGTTACTTTCAACCCCTTGGACGAAATGGACATAAAAACTTTTCCACTTCTTTTATCCAACCATACTTCCTGATGGGTCAAAAATTGTACTTAATTAAAACTCAAATTAAACAACCAAAATAACATCATTCTTTTAAATTAAGAGAGAGATTAACTTATTTTTATTATAAATTGTAAGGGTTAGCTAGTTTTAGGGTATAGATCGAGTAAGCATAAGTAATGCATGTTGAACAAGAAATTGAAAAGTTATTATTTTTCGATCAGAGCTAAAACCTACCTTAGTCCCAGCATCGAAACGATTTCGTCCACACAACTTGGCATAAATATCCTTCTTAGACAAACAAGGAGGTTTTCGTTCATTTCCTTGAACAAGTTTATCAATAAGAAATTTATAGTTTGAGGGTAGCTTTGACTCCCATACGAAATCAGCCAAAGAAGCATTGTGAAAACTCCTACTCAGCATTGCAAATTTACAAATCTCTGGCGGATCCAAAAATGTGTAAATGGATGATATACAATTCTCCGGTAGGTAGCCAAGCCCAGGTTTCGATGGAGAAGAGCTTCCGGCTGTCTTTAATATTGAAAAATAAGAGAAAAAGTTACCCATATATAATATATATATATATATGGATATATAGATTACTTGAAAATTAAAGAAAAGGACCGACGGATCAATCGATCTTATGAATCGATGAAAAGTTAGGCTAATAATAATTTATTATTATGGTTTTAGTGATATAGAAGAAGAGGGTAGAGAAGATTAGGAGAAATAATTGTGGAAGTAACCATTTTCTTTGAGAGTAAAAGTGTCAAGGTGGGAAAGGCATTAGGCAGCTTTGTGCGATTTTAAGAAAAAAAGGGGATAAAGTGAGCATTATATAAAAGAATTAACGTCTGTGAGTGTGCATGGAATATTTATATTTTAGTACTGTTAATATATATATATATATATATATATATGAGAATTGCTAATAATATTGATCTCACAAATAAGAATTATTCTTTTCTTTGTTAGCTTAATTTGGATATTTAATATCCGATTTTCCATTAAGAATAAAAGTAGCTAGATTTCACAAAGTATATAAAGTTGTAGAACAGAATAAAAATCTAAAATATATATACCTAGCTTAGCTTTTTCAATATGTTGCAGCAGCAAACATGTGGTAACTTTAGATGGTTTAAAGGAAAAGGGAATAAAATAATAGGAAATTAAGGTTTAATTGGCGAAGGCAACCTCTGTTTCTTGGAATGGAAACTTAATTTCGGATAGGAAGGGGTTTTTTTAATTGGTCAAATTAAAGTTCAGTAAGATACATTTTCTATGTATTATTTATTACAAAATCGGTACGGGACCAACTGATTAGATTTAGTTGTTATGATTACTATCTATGAAAATACAAAAAAAAACTAGTTTTATATTCTTAATTTCAAGTTGGCCCTATATTTTTATTAGTATCGTGGCTCATGTTTTAAAATATATAATAATTAATGGTGAAAAAACTAATTAACTTTCCACACGGCTAATTAATTACCTTTATGCAGAACAGAAAGTTGACAAAAAGTTACGTACTTAATTAGCCAACTAATTAATAAACAAAAACTGATCTCTGGCACAATGTTTGAAACTGATCTATTGAAGCCATCATCGTAGTCTACAGTAACTAACAGGCATGCAAAGCATATATCTATCGCACATCAACACAAAAACATTCAAGACATGTAGAGCCTGTCGATTCAAAGTTGATTAAGACCCCGAACCTAACTTATTAAATTTGTTTTGGATCGATCAATATAAATAATTATTTAATTATATTTTTCTTTCCACTATTTTGTTTCTTTGATCACAAGGGTCCTAACAAATATTTGAATTAATTGCGTAATGGGTAGGGAACTAAGAGTTGCAAGCAGTAGGAACCATCTGCTAACTATATAAATTAATATATCATTGAGTTTTCAAAATAACAAAAACACTCCTCAACTTAAAAAAAAGCAATCATATCCCCTTATTTATTGTTTTATTACAAAATTCTCCCCCAAATTTCATGACTTTTTACTGATTTTTTTTTTTTGGCAAATACTTCCCTTGAAAAAATTTAAAATAATGACAAGGAGTGTGATTATTATTTTTCAATCATGTAAGGTCTTTTTGTTTTTCATGAAACTTGGAGGAAAGTATTTCTAATTAATTGACCCATTAATATAATTAGAACATATATAGACTAATTAGATCATGAATAGAATATTATTATTCATTCTAAAGAGTCATTTCTCTTGTGGATTTAGAACTTAATTATCTCAAAAGAATATAAGAACAATCATGCATCGTAATTACTAATTTTATGGACTTAAACTTTCTCTTATATCCTCTAGATCTAGTTAAAACGTCATAAATTATATAACTGATATACATCAAAATCTAACCATTCAACAAAGAAGCTAAAAACACCAAGAATCAAGAGTGCCAAAAGCATATGGTAAATGTTTACTTTTTACAAAGATTTAAGTGCCAAATCCATTGACACGATCTAGTCATGTAAAACTTGCTCCTTGACTATTACACAAAGAAATGAGAATAGAAAGCCTCGGAAATACAATTATATTTACATGTTTGATTATATATCCCAATTACTGGAATTGATTCTCTCCAGAATTGTAAATGATACCCACGCACATATAAATTTCACTCTTCTTTAAACCTCCTGCTTTCCTAGTTAGTAAAGTACTGTTTAGGGGAAAGGCAAATGGTAAATGTTTTCCTAGGAGCTAAATTTACTGTTTTCATGGAAATATAACAGGAAAGTCTAACTAAAATTTGTGATATATATATCACAATGCTGCAATCAGCTATAGCATAGTTTTAGCTGTTGGGTTTTCCTCTTGATTTGGAGGAGCCCAAAGGAAGCCCATGTGGCTTAAAAGCCCATGGAGTAAGAAGGGCAATTGTGTCATTTCATTGCTTTAATTAATAAACCCATTTAGGGTTTGTTGTGTGCAGAAATCTGCAGAGAAAAACTAGTGCAGAAAAGGCAGCAGCTGCAGAGAAAACAGCTCTCAGTTTTTCAGTTTTTCATCTCCAGCCAGCCTTCATCAAGTGCTCTGATCGAAGGTCGTTTGTGGTCCGATTAAGCTGAAATTTTGCAGGCAGGTTCACGACTCAAGACTCTTTAATCTGTGCGGTGGGATTTGGATTTGGCTCACCGGTTTGAGAAATTCTGAGCAGTGAACAGTGACTACGAATTGGGTTAGATTTCTCCATTTTCTTGAAATAATTGTTAGTTTCCAAGAAGTGTATTCTTGATGATGTTGTTGATTGTTTGCCTCTAGTTTTACCTAGAGAGAACTGTTGTACAATTGTTTCTTGATAGTGGAAGTTTTGGAGAGGAGTGCCGTGGTTGTTTCCTTCCTACACCGGGAAGGTTTTTCCACGTAAATTGGTTGTGTTGATTTTGTGCATGTTTGATTTTGAGCTCTATTTATTTGTTTCCTAAAAGATTCACACAAAGAAGGAGAATAGGTTTAATTCCGCTGTTTAGAGCTTGATTAAGTTCGAATTGAAATTGTGATTCTCCCAACAAAGTGGTATCAGAGCTGTGGTTATTATTGTTGAATTTCTTGTGTTGAATAATGGAAGCAAATTTAAGTAGAATGATTACTTTGAATGGTTCTAATTATCATACTTGGAAAGGAAAAATGGAAGATCTCCTTTATGTCAAACAATTTCATTTACCGGTGTTTGCCTCTGAAAAGCCAGAAAAGTTATCTGAAGAAGAATGGACTTTGTTACATCGACAAGTCTGTGGGTATATAAGGCAGTGGGTAGATGATAATGTTTTGAATCATATTAGTGGAGAAATACATGCACGGTCACTATGGAATAAACTTGAAGAGTTGTACGCTCGGAAAACAGGAAATAATAAAATGTTTCTTATAAAGCAGTTGATGGCTTTAAGGTACCAAGATGGAACTCCGTTGACAGATCACTTGAATACGTTCCAAGGAATAATCAATCAGTTAGCTGGAATGGGTATCAAGTTTGATGATGAGATTCAGGGGTTGTGTTTATTGGGTACGTTCTTGGGACTCTTGGGAAACATTTAGAATGTCATTAAGTAACTCGGCTCCAAATGGTGTAATCAATATGGATCGGCTAAGAGTAGTGTTCGAATGAAGAAATGAGAAGAAAGTCACATGGGTCTTCTCGGCGATCGGAGATTTTGGTTACGAAAGAAGAGGAAGGAGTAAAAGGAGAGGTTTCAAGAGCAAAGAAAAAGGAAGGAGCAAGTCCAACAGGTTTTCTAATGTTGAGTGTCATCATTGTGGCATGAAAGGGCACATCAAGAAATATTGTAGACAGTTGAAGCGGGATAACAAGAATAAAGACAAAGAACAAGAGGGTGATGTTGGCAAGGAAAATGATCGAGTTGCCACCGCTAGTTCAGAAGACTTTCTCGTTGTTTATAATGAAGATGTTGTCAATGTTGCATGTCACGAGATCTATTGGGTTATTGATAGTGGAGCCTCTATTCATGCTACATCTCGAGAGGACTTCTTTACATCCTATACAGCAGGTGACTTTGGGACAGTGAAGTTGGGTAATGATGGCTTGGTTAAAGTCATTGGTATTGGAGATGTGTGTTTGGAGATGAATAATGGCACGAGACTACTTCTTAGAGGGGTAAAGCATATTCCTGAAATTCGTTTGAACTTGATCTCTGCAGGTAAACTTGATGATGAAGGATATTGCAACACCTTTAGTAATGGTCAATGGAAACTTACTAAGGGTGCTATGGTTGTTGCTCGTGGGAACAAGCATTCCAGGTTGTATATCTTTATGGGCGAGACTCTTTAAAGGCGTTATTAATCTTTGTGACAGATGAGCTCACATCAGAGTTGTGGCATAAGAGACTTGCTCACATGAGTGAGAAAGGCTTGGCAGTATTGACTAAAAAGAATCTTCTTTCTGGAATGAATGATGTTTGTTTAAGAAGATGTACTCATTGTTTGGCAGGGAAGCAAAATAGAGTTTCTTTCAAGAGTTCCCCTCCTTCAAGAAAACAATACATACTTGATTTGGTACATTCAGATGTATGTGGTCCTATGAAGACAAAAACTTTGTGTGGTTCCAGTTATTTTGTGACCTTCGTAGATGATTGTTCAAGAAAGTTATGGGTGTACACTTTGAAGAGCAAAGATCAAGTATTAAATGTGTTTAAACAGTTTCAAGCCTTAGTGGAGAGACGGTGGGAAGAAATTGCGGTGCATCAGAACAGATAATGGGGGAGAGTATTCAGGTCCTTTTGATGAGTACTGTAGGCATCAGGGCATTCGACATCAAAAGACACCTCCCAAGACTCCTCAGTTAAATGGGTTGGCTGAGAGAATGAACAGGACATTGGTTGAAAGAGTAAGATGTCTTCTTTCACAGGCTCAATTGCCAAGATCTTTCTGGGGTGAGGCTTTGAATACAGTTGTGCATGTTCTTAATCTCACACCATGTGTTCCTCTTCAGTTTGATGTACCAAACAGAGTTTGGACTGGCAAAGATGTTTCTTATGATCATCTTCGCGTTTTTGGTTGTAAGGCATTTGTGCATATACCAAAAGATGAGAGATCTAAGCTCGATGTGAAGACACGACAATGTATCTTTGTTGGTTATGGTCTGGATGAATTTGGCTACAGATTTTATGATCCAGTTGAGAAGAAACTGGTAAGGAGTCGTGATGTTGTGTTTATAGAAGATCAAACTATACAAGATGTTGAGAAGATAGAAAAAGGAGTCCATCAGTATAGCGATGATTTGATTGACCTAGATCCGGTTCCTTTATCAGTACAGATGGAACAAAATGTTCAAGATGACCAACAGGGTTTAGATGATGCAGATATGCAAGTTGAAAAAGATCACGGACTGCGATCGATTGCGGAACCGAGAAATTCCACCCAGGAGGTCTACCAGAGACCGACGTCCTTCCACACGGTATGATACAGATGAGTATGTGTTATTGACAGATGAGGGAGAACCTCAATGTTATGCAGAAGCGATGGAAGATGGAAACAGAGCACACTGGGTTGGTGCTATGGAAGATGAGATGCAGTCACTGTATGACAATCACACGTTTGAGCTGGTAAAGTTGCCTAAGGGTAAGAGAGCTTTGAAGAACAAGTGGGTCTACAGGGTGAAGCAAGAAGAACACAATTCACAACCACGATACAAAGCTAGGCGGTCGTCGAGGGATTCGATCGGAGAAAAGGTATTGAGTTTGATTATATTTTCTCTCTTGTTGTGAAGATGTCTTCCATACGTGTTGTTCTAGGTCTAGCAGCAAGCTTGGATTTAGAAATTGAGCAAATGGATGTGAAAACTGCCTTTCTTCATGGTGAGTTGGAGGAAGAGATTTATATGGATCAACTAGAGGGTTTTGAGGTTAAAGGAAAAAAGGATTATGTATGCCGGTTAAAGAAAAGCCTATACGGGTTGAAGCGAAGCACCTAGACAATGGTATAAGAAGTTTGAGTCGGTTATGGGGAGCATGGTTACAAGAAGACTACTTGATCATTGTGTTTTTGTGCAAAAATTCTCTGATGATGATTTTATCATTTTATTGCTCTATGTTGATGACATGTTGATTGTTGGTAGAAATTCTTCAAGGATTGATAATTTGAAGAAGCAGTTGAGTAAGTCCTTTGCTATGAAGGACTTGGGGCAACAAAACAAATTCTTGGTATTCGAATTTGTCGAGACAAGAAAAGAAAGAAGTTGTATATGTCACAGGAACGGTACATCAATAAGGTACTTGAAAGGTTTCATATGGATAAAGCTAAAGTGGTTTCTTCTCCTTTATCTAATCACTTTAAGTTGAGATCGAGTCAAGGCCCTTCAACAGATAAAGAGAAGGAAGATATGGAAAAGGTTCCATATGCCTCGGCGATAGGAAGCTTAATGTATGCAATGGTGTGTACGAGGCCGGACATAGCTCATGCGGTTGGAGTTGTTAGTCGTTTTCTCTCGAATCCGGGAAGAGAGCATTGGGATGCGATAAAGTGGATTATGAGATATCTTCGAGGTACTTCCAAGTTAACACTTAGCTTTGGAAGTGGAAAACCGATGTTAGTTGGATACACCGATTCAGATTTGGCAAGAGATGAAGATTCTCGTAAGTCTACTTCGGGTTATCTAATTACTTTCTCTGGTGGAGCGGTTTCTTGGCGGTCAGATTGCAAAAGTGTGTTGCACTTTCTACAGAGGCGGAGTTTATTGCGACAACGGCCTCAGAAGGAGTTGTTGTGGATGAAACAGTTCTTGAGGAACTTGGTTTCAAGCAGCAGAAATATGTGTTATTCTGCGATAATCAGAGTTCTATTCACCTAGCGAAGAACTCGGCATTTCACTCAAGATCAAAGCATATTGATGTGAGGTATCATTGGATAAGGGATACTCTTAACAATAAGTTGCTTGAACTTGAGAAAATCCATACTGATGAGAATGGATCTGACATGCTGACAAAAGCAGTGTCAAGAGAAAAACTTGAAGTTTGTTGTTCAATTGCCGGGATGGTGGATCCCTCCATCTAATCGGAAAAGGGGGAGATTTGTTGGGTTTTCCTCTTGATTTGGAGGAGCCCAAAGGAAGCCCATGTGGCTTAAAAGCCCATGGAGTAAGAAGGGCAATTGTGTCATTTCATTGCTTTAATTAATAAACCCATTTAGGGTTTGTTGTGTGCAGAAATCTGCAGAGAAAAACTAGTGCGAGAAAAAGGCGTTGCAGAGAAAATGACTCTCAGTTTTTCAGTTTTTCATCTCCAGCCAGCCTTCATCAAGTGCTCTGATCGAAGGTCGTTTGTGGTCCGATTAAGCTGAAATTTTGCAGGCAGGTTCACGACTCAAGACTCTTTAATCTGTGCGGTGGGATTTGGATTTGGCTCACCGGTTTGAGAAATTCTGAGCAGTGAACAGTGACTACGAATTGGGTTAGATTTCTCCATTTTCTTGAAATAATTGTTAGTTTCCAAGAAGTGTATTCTTGATGATGTTGTTGATTGTTTGCCTCTAGTTTTACCTAGAGAGAACTGTTGTACAATTGTTTCTTGATAGTGGAAGTTTTGGAGAGGAGTGCCGTGGTTGTTTCCTTCCTACACCGGGAAGGTTTTTCCACGTAAATTGGTTGTGTTGATTTTGTGCATGTTTGATTTTGAGCTCTATTTATTTGTTTCCTAAAAGATTCACACAAAGAAGGAGAATAGGTTTAATTCCGCTGTTTAGAGCTTGATTAAGTTCGAATTGAAATTGTGATTCTCCCAACATTAGTAAATGTTATGGCAGAGCTAACATAATTATATTTTTTTTTTCTTCTTCGTGTCAATTGTATTCGTTATAGATTTACAATAGTACGTAGTGCTTAAGATAACATGTAGGACCAGATACTACCTTTGAAAAGTAGAGATCACTATTCACTGGATTCTTCGGGCTGCAAACAGAATTAGACTCTTTTTTTTTTTTAAATGTAGTGTTGTGATAAAATGATAAATACACATCCATAAAAGATAGTAAATGTTATAAGAATAAATAAAATTTTCACAAGTTCATTAGATTTGATATGAAATAATACTTAGTAACATTAACATATAGAAGGGTAGCCAATTTGGGGAGTATACTATAAAGAAATGAAATGAAACAAATAAGTCCACCTATTAATTAAGTGGCAAATTATATATGTTGTGGCTGTCCTATCGTTTGAATTTGAACAAAAGCTTTCTATTTCTCAGGCTCATAAATTGTTGAAAATTAAAATGACCTCATGCATATTTATATAAATTGCTGAATATATTATATCTAATTATTGAAATTATCCTGCCGATTGGATAAGCTTGCAACATAAAATGAAATTCGGACCACATATAAGACGCTATTAAATTTCAATTAGGTACTCAGTCAAAGCATAATTTGAAATTAATAGTTTTCTAAAAGAGCTACAAAGCATCAACCATTTCAAGGTAAATGGACGAAAATCAAAGTGTATAAGATGAATAATAATGAACAAGAAAAATTGATAATTTTATATGTAAGAATTATGAGTATTGATTATTTTAGTAAACAAAAGATTTACATGTAAAATTGTTCTCAAGCTCGACATCAACTCTATCAAATAAAATTAAAAAAATGTTAGAATTTTATAGTCTTATTTTAAGGATATCCTTTAAAATTATAATATATAAGATTAAACTCATACATTTAATAACACATGTTTATAAAACTAGAATTATTTCTACCGTTAAAATATTTATTTAAACTTGAATTGATTTATGAAATTACCAATTAATCATTTCTTAAATGTATTTCAATATTTTTAGGATATATCCTATTTTTATATTATTAAAGTTTTTATTGTACTTTGAATAATTAAACTCAAAATAATTTCACCTTAATACTAATGCCATTAGTTTATCATTATCACCTATATATATATATATATATAACTGAAATAAGAGCATTGTTGCCAAATGAAAAAACGAGATTGCTCAGCTTTCAACTTGGTCAGGAAAGACAACAGAATGTTGGTTATTAGTCTAGGTAGCCTCTCCCCTGATAAACGCATTTTGAAGGAAAAGCGAGATTGCTCGGCTTTCAACTTGGTATCAGATGAAGAAAACTATAAAAAAATTTAAAACATAAAATTTTCTACACTTTAAATAATAAATATTATAGAAAACTTATAAAAATAAAATTTATGCAAACCAAATCAAACCAAAAGATTATGCAATTAGAGACACTTATAATTAATTTTTAGAAAGAAAAAAAATACATCTATAATCACTTTATTTTCATAAATTGAACATATTGATCATCTAATTAGTACACTTTAATCACTTTGTAACTACATTTGTAAAAATTTTAATCATTTTGGATCAATTTTCATGATTTTAATCAATTTATTACAAATTTTTCAAATTTTTTTCTATTTATACATCTATCAATCTCATGCTAATAAGTTTCAATTCAATAACTTAAATTTTGTAAAAAAAATGATTCAAAAAAACAAGATAAAAAATGATTAAAGTTTTTAAAAATGCAACAATAAAATGATTAAAGAACACAAATTTTAAGAATGATAATTTATGTGCTCAATTTACGAAGAAAAAGTGATCAAATTGCTACACCCCCTCCTACACAAAACACATTAGTTTTCTCTTAACGAATCGAGAGACCCCTTTTAATCTGATTCTGAAAACTTTTAAACATGTGTCATGAAATGAATAGAACAGTTCACCAAATCAGCAATAATAGGTCGTGAGACTAGTTAATAAAAAAGTTTCTCTGCTTTTTTTCACTAAAACATATGGATTTATTTAACATAGCCATATCTTGATAAGCTCAGCACAAAATAATTTCTAATCAATGCTGTAAGAGATTCAACTAATATCAACCTTATAAAGGATATGATGCACCATTCTCCAAAAAGGATCAGTCACCTTCAACTTGCCTCTTCCATGAGTCTTCCACGATCAACTCGGCAACTCCCCAATCCTCATAGGTAGAAAATTTCATAATATCAAACGGGAAAATGAGTTAAAACCCACAGTATTAGAAACAAGAAAGGAAAACAAGCACTGAATTGCATGAAAGGCAGGGTATTGGCACATCAGGTAATAATGATTTTTTATTTTTAATAACAGGTAATAATGAATGTTAAATCCAGGAAAAATAGCAATTAATACGAATCTTACTATCCACCAGGCAGGTAGCGGCATATCGTAAAGGGAATTTTTCGCTGACCAAGCTCTTTCATAGCAATCTAAAATGTAAATTGAGAAATCAAAAAATTTGTAACAAGTCATGAAATGTATTAATTAAATTATTAATATCGGTAAAACATTGCTACTGAACAGAGTATACTGCCGGCAGATAGAACATGCTTCTAGAACTGCATGGTTGAAGATGAGAGATCCTCTTGCACTACCTAAGACGAGACTTTGTTAGGCACAAATTGTGCATTGAAACTTTTCCAGACAATGTCATATAGCGTAGCAGTACAGATTTATTATTATGTGGATTTTAAGGTTAACCTTTTGATTGAATTGCCCGTGAGATTCCAATAATTTTGCCGTTATATCAGAAAAGGACACAAGTCATAAAATATAAGTGAATTTTACCTTAAGTGGGTCTGTCTCACCCTCCAACTCAACCATAACAGGTGCGTTCAAGCTGCCAACTCCAGTAACAATCCTTCATGGTCAATCAATCTTGATGAAAGAAAATATGACTGGTGTGTTATATAGGATTAAATTACCTGATCTGAAGAGCAAGGTACCCAAAATTCTAGCACGTTCATATTTGGCCATAAATTTTGTAGTACAAGGTCGTTCAACTGGTACCTCTTCTTCTTCCTCTACCTTAACTTCAATGACTTCCCCAGGAACCTCATCATTGTTATTGTTATCCACGTCCTCTGGTGCACCATCCTGTTTGAGATAATAAATTTAATTATTTCTTCTATTGTAAAAAAGAAAACATAAGTAAAATGTGAAATTATAGAACAAGAAACATATTTGAATCTGTTAATCTTTTATTGTGAACTTGGAGTAATAGCTTATAATTGCTCATTAGTAAGTCATGACTCTCTACGCTTGTCTAATGCAACACAAAAAATAATGACAAACTTAAGCTATCCACTTGCTATGCTGGATGGAAAAGAAACATATAACTGGCTACAATAGGAATTCAGCTATAAATGGTCAAAATAAACCGTTAAGCAATAGCTCTATAATTATGTGAAAGCGTTCAACCAACAAGTAAAAATAACACAAGTTTCTAGTGCACAATGAGAATCTATAAACAAAGAAGATTATGCTACAAACAGCTTATTTTTTCCAGATAGATCATAAAAATAAAATTTGTTTATACAAGGTGTAATTCATTCGAAAGATGCGCTAGAATAGTTACACTGAAGCTATTGCTCTACTTTTTGTCTTCATAAGATAATCAGTGAGGGAAGAAGCAAGTAATTCTAGACCAAATGACACCTCTTGTTGTTGCACAAGTAATAAAAGAACGAACGAAATTACTAAAATTATAGCATAGATTGAGTTGCGAATTAGGTCTCTCTCTTTAAGATGTTTCGTAACTCCATTTAAATTCTGAAAACAATTATCAATCTTGTCATCCCCAAGATAAAACAGCTTAGGTGAGTCTATCAAGAGTACTCCTATAGCTATATACTCCACTCCATATAGAATATAAAAAGTTAATACTTACCGCATCTTTCTGTCACTTCAAGATTTCATGTTTCTAATAATATGGAATAGAACTTAAAATCGTATGATTTATCTCATATAACTTCATGACTTGTTATAATCCATTGAACTTATTTCTTAGAATCTCTAGTCTATAAGTTAGGTTACCATTATGAGTGACATATCACTCTAAAAACTTTAGACACATTCCTTTCAAGGTTTTGAAAACCTTCTCTCTAACTAGTTCTTTTGTTAAAGGATCAACCAAGTTATCATCAGTACGTACATGATCTACTCTTATAGTTTCTATAGATAGAAACTCTCTAGCAATATTGTGGTTACAACGTATCTATCGTCTCTAACCATTATAATAACGATTTTAAATCTTTGCAATATCCACAATAATATCGCAGTGGATCAAGACCACTAGAATCGGTCTTTCTCATAAAGGAATCTCAACTAACGTGCTTCTTAACCAGCTTGTTTTCTCACTAGTAGTAACTAGTGTTATCATCTCACATCATAGATTGAGTCAAAATAGTTTGTTTCTTTGACTTTTAAGAAACAACACCATCAATTATGTTAAATATATAACCGCTAGTTGCTTTAGAGTCTTCTGAAAAGGTATTCAAATCAACATCGTTATATCCTTCTAAGATAGCAAAAAACCTCTGATAATGAAATCCAAGGTTTATAGTCCTTTTTAAGTACCTTATGACCCTTTCAATAGCATTTTGATGCTCTATACTAGATCTACTGGTAAACTTACATAGTAATCACACAACATAAACTATGTCGGGCCTATTGCAATCAATAGCAACATAAGCTACAAATAATGGTTACATACTCTATTTGTCCAACACCGTCTCTAGTGTTCTTGAACAACTCTACACTAAGATCATAAAGTGTACATGCAGGTTTGCACTTAAAGTAATAAGATTGTTATAAAAAAAATTCTTTTCAAACCTAACAATCTTTATTCCAATGATTACAATTGCTTCTCCGAGATCTTTCATATCAAAATTTACATTCAACAATTTTTTTACAAGTTATCCACGTACAGACATATAATAATGCAAATGTTATATTTAGACTTATAATAAATATATTTGTTACTTACATTCATTTTGAAACCATGTAAGATAGCAAGATTATTAATTTTTTCTTAAGATTATTTAGGAGCTTGATTTAGACCATATAATTCAAACTTTCAGTTTCTAAATATCCTCGCATCGTGACCCCAAAACCCTAAGCTAAAACCCATTGCCGCCTCCAGCCTTCCACCACCAACTAGGCGCCAGCTGACCTCTCCTCACGTCTCCTCGCTTCGTCTCGATTAGCCCCGCATCGCCTTGGTTAGCCTCAGTTCACCTTGCATCCAATAATCCATAGACAAAATAAATATGAGACATATTCATAAGAACGATTTATTTAGGCTAACGTAATTAAAAAAGATCAGTAGACTAATAGATTCCCTTTTATGTTCAATCTAAACGTGCTTACCAAAAAGGCTTGATTTATTTAGGCTAACGTAATTAGAAAAGATCAGTAGACTAATAGACTCCTTTTTATGTTCAATCTGAACGTGCTTACCAGAAGGGCTTAGCCTCGCATCGCCTCAGTTCGTCTCACGTCGCCTCGGTTAGCCTCACATAACCTTGGTTCACCTCACGTCCAGTAATCCATGGACAAAATAGATATGAGACATATCCATAAGAACGATTTATTTAGGCTAACGTAATTAGAAAAGATCAGTAGACTGATAGACTCTCTTTTATGTTCAATCTGAACGAGCTTACCAAAAAGGCTGTTTTATGGAATATTAGAGTGTTAGATCATGTATATTTTGTATGGCTTTTTGTTTGGATATTGTGTATTCGTATTTTTTTATATGTTAGCTTTTGTTAATTTGTTTTTTTATTAACTTAGTTCTTAGATCATTTGATTTTTTATTAACTTAACTCAAAGTCTAAATTACTACAACTTGCATTACATATAGGCAGTTGATTTGGCATTCATTCATATATTGTTTTCACTAAATTAATGCAACTTGCATTACATATAAATTATAATCATCAGAATTCTAGGAATTGTCTATGTTTTACATATTGGATGTTTGTGTATGTTTGTATAATCTATATAAATGAGATATTCGGACTTCATTTCTTCGTGTCTAATCTTTTTTACTTTTAGATTTCGATAACATCTTATGTATTTATGTATTATTAACTGTTCAAAACTGTTAACCAAACCAGACCAAACCGTTCGATTACAACATTTTGGCTAGTCAAACGATCCGGTCCGATCCGATTTAAACAATATGAACGGTCCAATTTGGTTAAAAAAAAATTATTTAAAACCGGACCGAACCGAACTATGAACACCCTTATTGTCAACTTCAGTCAAAAATATTTTAAACATGTTAAATGCTTTATTTTTATTTTTCATTAAATATACAAAAATGTAGTCAAAACAATCATCAATAAAAGTAATAAAATGGTGTTTTCATTTCTAGTTAAAACACCATCTAGTTCACAAATATCAGAGTTAAATAATTTAAGTGTTTCAGATTCTTTAACTATTTATGTGAAGTATTGGTAATTTTAACTTGATTATAGAATTCACACTTTTCAAAATCATTCAAAGATAGATTAGAAAGTCCTAAACTACTCATGTTCTAAATTATGTATTTATTAATATAATAAATTCTAACATGTCAAGTATTAAAAGTTTTTTAAAAATGTACTCAAAAGAATAAACTTTATTCATTTCAACATTTAATTTAAACATATTATCAAAGACATACTCTTTCTTAACAAAAATATTTCTTTTAGTAATTGTATACAGATTAACCCCAATTATTCGAGTAAATCCAACCTTATTGACAAGATAGCTCGAGATTAAGTTTTTCTTCATCTCTAGAGCATGTAAAACATCCTTAAGGATGACAATTTTTCCAAAAGTAAACTTTAATTCCACCTTACTAATACCAACAACTATAGTGGAAAGAGAATCATCCAATAACACTTTCTTGTCCTCAGTTTCAAAATAAGACTTAAACAAATCACGATCACAACACACATGGTGAGTAGCGCCAGTGTCTACCCACCACTCCTCGGATCACCATTGAAGTTGATTTCAATTATCATAGCAATAAATTGCTCTTCAGTAAGGTTCACCTATAGAGTGGAACGAGGCCTATTCCAGCAGTTCCTAGCTAAGTGGTTAGGTCTATTACAACTATAACACATAAATGTGTCATTTTTTTCATTTCTTAAGAGGTGTTGAAGTCCATTTCGTAAAAGATTTTTGTTGCAGATTTGGTTATTGTGGTTCTGGTTGGTATTACGAGTCTGATTCTTCATGTTCCTCCATTTGGGTTTCAGAATCACAAATAAAGATTTCTGTTTAGCATTATTGTTGAAAACAACAAGTACTTTATCTCTTTGATCTTGTTTTCAAGCATCTTCCTCAATACAAAGACAGATAATAAAACTTTCTAAAAAAAAACTCCTTAGTTTTGTGCCTAATAACATATTTAAAGTCTTTTCATACAAAGGAGTAATTTATCAATTATACCAACAACTTAAAATTGTTCATCTAAAGACATACCTTCAAAATTTATTTCATGTGTTATATTTTGTAGTTCATGTAACTGAATTTTCACATATTTGTCATCAGTTATTTGGTACTTTAAGTATCTACTGATAGCATACTTTTTTGTTCCAACTTCCTAAGTTTCATAATTCTTGTAAAATGCATTAAAAAATTTCTTAGACTTATCAAAGTTATAATAATCGTATAAATTATCATCCAAACCATTAAGAATAAAATTTTACACAAGAAGTCATCTTCTACCCAATACAAACAATCCTTAGTTTGAGTTTGAGTAGGTTCAAAAGGCAAATCAGGTTTAGCAATATATAAAACATAGGTGGCCTTTTTCATGATAATAAAATAGCATTTTTTTGTCTCCATTGTTTAAAATACAACCGCTTAAAATGGAAGTGTTTGTTAAGATCAACAGTAGCAATTTCAACAGACATTACCAAAATTATTCTTGGGTTAAATTGTTGACTAGATCGTTTTTTTTAAGACAATTAATAACCCTATCCAAATTATGCAAGCTGTTATCAACCCCTTCGTCACCATAATAAAACAACCCAAAATCTAATTCTGTCCCAGAATAGAAGATTATAATGCTACACTTCTACTGAAATTGTGTTTTTCAGAACCAAAATATAAAAAAAATGTTTAGACGAAAAATGAGAGAACTGTGTAGAATTACTAAGATTAATGCCTCTATTTATAAATGAGAACTGAAGCTACACTATAAAAGAAAACGTGGGAATAAACATTAGAAAAAAGACATTTAGAAAAACATGGAAGTAAACATTAGAAAAAAGACGTTTAGAAAAACATGGGAGTAACGTTCGTTGAGAGAAACGTGAAAAAGGATTTATTTTTAATAATAAAAAAATATATTGTCACCTCGCGGACTCAGTTTGGTCGACGGCAACGGCAAATAGGATAAACTAACAGTTGCTTATCTCCTCGCCCTTCGATAAAATTGGGTGTCCCTTTGGACCCAACCTTAAGTCTAAGGTAAAACCTTATTAACACCTCTAAAGATAGATAAAAAAACAACGTGGGACAAGTTGAGAGAGCAATCTTATACGCACTTTTTATCTCCCTTTTTTTTTTCAAAAATTCATACTTATTTCCAACACCTTTCCTTTAGTTATAAAAGAGGAAGTTTCATTTCTGAGTCGCTCTTGTATAACAGTTTTGGCAATACTGGGTCAACTTAAATGAGTCAAATAACCTCCACGAAACTACTACCCTCAAGCTCAGCCTTCCAATGACATTAAAAATATTTGATGAAAGAATATTAAAGAAAAATAGCTATCACTTCAAATCGAATTAAAAATTGAAAACCCTTTCTCCACTCGTATAATGTCTCGGGTTTGAAAGAGAAATGTAGATTATTACTTTTTTTCACAGGAAAAGGTTAATTACATTACAATTGTATAAGGATAAACCAGATTTCTTTAATCGTAATGAAATTGAAATATTCATTCCTTGTCTCCATCGAACAAAAAAGCCACCAAAATAGAAGAATCAATCGGGGGAATAAATTAATACTAATGAATATATAAAAGCGATAGAGGAAGAAGTGAACCCTATATCCAAGTCATTGTAATCTTCATCCGCCATTGTTAATTGACGAAAAGCTTTCACTCGCTCCTGCTTGTATGCCTGCCTGCTAGAGAAACCGTAGCCCACTCTCAAATTCGGAAATTTTTTAGAAAAATTTAAACCCGCGCACATAGTGGAACCGCCATTCATACTTTTATAGGGGACGCTTGTTGTGCTAATGTCAATCTCCACCCCCGATATTTTACCAGCAATCTAACGGTTGTAAACGGGGCCCTCCCCTGCTAAGACGCTCACCATAACGATTTGCTCGTATTCTCACGTTACAAAAGGATGTCAGAATAATTCGGGTAACACAGCGTAATAATTAAAATATTTTAATTTTTAGCGGTAAATTTTACATTAATTTTTGAATTTGATTATTTAAAAAAATTAGCTTTAGGTTAAATTTATACTTAAAATTATAAATTTATATTTTATTATATATTATATTTTAATATATATAATGAAAAAAATATTTATAATTTAACATTTATAAAGAAAAATAAAATTAAAAACGTTATATATGCACAACATATTATTATTTTTAATTTATAAATATTCTTTTTGTTAATTTTAATATTTTTAAACTATTTTAAACAAAATAAATTGTTAAAATTCAATGTTTGGAATTTCAAACGGATAACTATTACAGATGATAATTTTTTTAATTTATATCTCTCTTTTTACTTTCAATTTTAATATAATATAATATTTTAAATTTGATTTTGGGTAAAACGTTCCACACATTCCTACATAATAGGTATGATTCTTTTATTAACAAATTTATTAATTAAATATTAAAAATAAGTTACAAACATATTATTTAAATTTATATCAAATTAACAAATATATTAATGATCTTAAGTCTTTTGTACAAATATATTACTTAATTTTAATCGTAATAAATTTACCACCATATTCTTATAATGTTATAAATTTAATATTTTCGTGACAAATCTATCGTTAAACTTTTTATCAATGATACAAATCTACTACAAACATATAAATGTACTGTTAGTTTTAACTTTTTGGTTGTAAATTTATCACAAAAATGATATTTGTATAACATTAATAAAAGTTTAGTAGTAGATTTATTATAACACAAAATTAAATGATAGATTTATACAAACTAACTAAATTCGATTGTATCTTTGTTAGTTTAATCTTAATTTTATCTAGTTACAACCATAATTATTACAAAAATATTACTTGTTTATAACTTATAATAATTTAGTATTATATTTGTAATTCGATTATAAAAATATTACTTATATTATATGAATAATACTTATGAATCAATAAATTTAAATATTACATTTAAATTTTTTTATAAGTTTAATTTTTTAACCCCCACGGGATTTAAGAGTTGCAATTTGAATTACAATTTATATGCATAAAAATTAATTATTTTTAATCTTTATACTTAAAAATATATCATTTTTTTAATTATAAATAAATAATTTAACTTAAAATAATTTATTAATATGATATTAAATTTTTTTTCAATTTATATCATTCCCTCGTTTTCTTGTTTAAATTTCGTGCCATTTTTTAGTATCTTTTTATTAATAAACATTTTGACATAATAATATATATATATATATATTGAAATTATCGTTTTAAAGTTTTAACTTCTTTAAATATATATGGGTTCAATGGATACAAAATCATCGTTTTAAAATTTTAATTTTTTTAAATATATATATATATATAGGTTCAATTATGTCGTCATTTTTATTATATATGATTAAAAAAATCATCATTTTTAATTGTGTTTTTATAATCTTAGTCTCCATTGCTTTTAAAGGAGAATATATTATGATATATAATTTGTCATATCAATTGTCCCTATAAAATGTTTTATAATAATTAATATATTATATTTTATTTTATTTTTCAACTATATACATAACATAAAGGATTTGTCAGAAAAATACTTGAAAAAAAGAGAACATAACTAAAAAATAATAATATTTTAAATTTTATAACTAAAAAATGACTCTAACATTTAACTAGAAAATAAGAAAAGTTTATAATGAAAATAAAATTTTAAAATGATAATTTTAACTTATTAAATATCCTATATTATTTTATCGTAATTTTTAATTAATAAAATAATATTATACTGTTTAGAAAATAATAAACATATTTTATTTTTGTTGAAAATTATCTACGTGTTTCTTATGAAAATAAAATGATTAAAATATATTATTAAAATTATATATTTAAAATACTTTAATACATAAAATTTTAACCTATATACTGATATTATACTTTTAGAAAATAGAATAAAGAACTATATTTTAATCCCAAAATATTATAACTTTTTCTAAAACTTGTATATGATATTTTAAAATATATTAATTAAATTTTATCATTAAAAATTTAAGTAATAAAATATCTGAAATAATAAATTAATGTTATATATATATATATATATATATTAGATTTATATTTTTAACTTAATAAAAATTAATGTTATGGTAATTTTTTTATGTAATTTAGCGTGTAAATATTTTAAAAGGAAAAGCTTTATTTAATATTAATAAATTTTGTTACGATAATAGATTATATTTTTAATGATAAAAATAGATTTTATATATGTCCTTGTGTACTTTAGTTTGGAGAAATTTTTTTATATTTTAAGAATATATATTTTAAAAAAAAGATTAATAATGCATGAATGTTTTTAAAATTATGAATTTATATGGATTACAAATTTTTCAAAAATTCAAGAATATTGAAAAAGAAATTTCCTTAGTCTGGACTCAGGTGTAGATAGTCGTGCGGCAGAGCTCTGTTCTAAAATATAAGCAGGCGTCCTTATTAATACCCGAAAGTCTTCTCTTTGTCTCAGGGTCTCTCGTAATCGTCTTCCCTTCCCAAGAACGCTCAAGAGTCAAGCCTCAATTCTTTTTTCAAAGCCCACAACCCACTTCCGAGCAAATGAAAAATGGGTTTTCTCCGGCGCCTGTTTGCCACCAAAAAGTCCACTGCAACTTCATCTTCGGCGCCAGCGAAAAGGAGGTGGAGCTTTGTTAGAGAAAAGGTCCGGAACTCAACCGCTTTTAATGATAGCAAACTCAACGCGTCCACTTCACAATTAGACACATATGATGCCGATGGCATAGATGCCAACAAGCGAGCCATCGCCGTCGCCGCTGCTACTGCAGCCGTAGCTGAGGCAGCACTGGCTGCAGCTCACGCCGCCGCTGAAGTAGTTAGACTCACTAGTGGGAAAGGCGCCGAAATTTCTGCCAGCACAGCACTGCACCTCAGGATTAGCCGCCACTTCTCCGCAATTAAGATACAGTCGGCTTTCCGAGGGTATTTGGTTAGTATTTTCGAAATCCATCTTTCTTTGTTCTCTCTCTCTACATTATGTGCTTTAATTTTGGTTCGTTGCTTCTCTGGTTTAAACAAAAAGATTTGAATTCTTCCGATGAAGCATTCTTCTGCTTAGGTGCTAAGAAAATGCGGGAAAATTGAATGCTGAATTAGTCTCTTTGAAGTTTGAACTCTACTTTTGTAAACTTGCTTTTCTCTCGTTTATTTTTTTCTTTCAATCTACTCACCGAATTTCAGAGTATTTTCTCGGGGAACAAACACGAATTGGAGAATTTGTGTTTTACAACAAGTAAGATTCGTGGATTTCTCTAAAAGGTAAAAAACATAAAAATGCAAAAGAAAGGTAACATGAGCGCCGACACTTTGTGGATGCGGTTCAATTTGGTATATTGTGTCAGAGAGAATGATCGGGTAAATGAGTAATACCTTCATTCTTACCCGGTTACTCTAAAACCATGGTCAGTTCACCTTCACGTTTTTTTTTTCTAAAGAGAAATGTTACCTTCACGATTTCACAGCTTCATGTGTCGTATTTTTTTTAAAATATATTATAGGCTCATGTATTTGTTTATATTTGACAGTACTAGAACAAATTTTCTTAGCGTTCAGTTAGAGCACATGCAATACACGTTAATACATTATTGATTACCCAAAAAAAAAGAAGCTAATTCATTATTGCAATACTGAATAAGATATTCTATTTATTCTTGTTTTTATTTGTTAAATCTACGTTGTTAATGTAATAAATGTCTTAAATATTATTTTATATTAATAATCTCAAATTCAACACGTATATTTGAATAAAAACATAGATGATCGAAATTTAAAACCAAATCAATTATCATAATCCTTGAAATACAAGAAAATTGGCTCATGGGTCGTATTTCTTTGAAACATATAACGTGTGGCCTCGTGATTAGTTATTGGAGCCGATTTTAGAAGATGGATGTGTACCATATTTCGCCAACCTATTCTCTTTTATTAAACCTAACTGAAGGGAGTAGGGCAATCTTGTAAATAGGTAGAAGTCAACTTCGGTCTTTGCTCTTTTTGAGGGGTGTGTGTCTGTGTCTCACCGTCGCGGAGCTTTCTTTACATGATTCTTTAATTAAAAATTCATAATAAGAATGAGAGAATAATTTTTGGTTGCACTATTTACGATTGTTTCATTCCTTGAGAATTTTGTTTTTTCCTTTATAATAAATTTGTGGGGGATATATTATAAATGAGTGATCCATCGCATCTTAGGTAGATGCTTGTATGATTTTACTATGGACTAATTGCATCTCATTTGTAATTAGCACAAGTTTCTAACGCATTATGACGAGAATGTATCAATAATATAGAAGTATTTAAAAAATGAGAAAGAGATTAACAAAGTTTAGACTAATCGTATTTGCGTTATAAAACAAACACAATGAAACTATTATTTAGGTAAACACTCTAGCAAATATAGAATATGACAAACTTAACTATATTATCTATTTTTAGACGAATACTATAGTAATTCTATAATAGGATTAACCTAAAGATATTCTTCTATCTCACGGATATAAGAACTTCAATGTAAGGAATAAGAGAAAAAAAGAAGAAGATAACTTCTTTAAAATTAATAACTTGATTATTTTTTAGAATGTCTTATACAACCATAGGGTCCGATTATTTATAATTAAAGAGTTCTTAGAATAGTTCGTAAATTTTTTACGTGGGATTTTATTAGTACATAAATATTAAAACTTTATACAAAATAAGTTATTATTTTAATAAAATTGTAATAAAAAATTCTAAATAAAATAAATTACTTTTTCTTTTCTAATCTTATCTCTTATTAGTTTCTAATAAATAGAGTTTTCCAGCATCAGTGTGCTTTTGCTTCCAGATTTTTTTTGGATTATTTGCTATTAGAATTTAGAACTATAACTGCTCTCAAATTCATAAAGATGACATTGCCAGCTCGTGTGGCCCTTTTATATGATTTACTTGAATGAAATATTCCTAGTAAGTAAACAACACATACCCCGCCTTTCTTTGCTAGTTTATGATTAGTGATTCCCAACTGAGTCGTTGCTTGCTTAAGCTATGCATGTCGTAATCCTTCTCTTTGTAATTATTTTAAGTTTATTTTCCAATTCCTCTGTTATTGCCCCTCCTTTTCAGTTACTTATTAACTCAAGAGTTAAGTTTCAATTTGTCAAGGTGTAGTTTGACCTAAAAAAAAATTGTCAATGTGTAGCTGATTATCGTGATTAGGTTGCATTATGTTCATTTTTCATTTCATACCAAATTTGGTGAGAAAATGAGAATGTTGATCTGATTTTATGGGACAATTCTTAAGGCAAGGAGGGCATTGAAGGCATTGAAAGCATTAGTGAAGCTTCAAGCATTGGTGAGAGGGCATATAGTAAGAAAACAAACAGCAGACATGCTCAGACGTATCCAGACACTTGTCCGAGTCCAATCTCGAGTTAGTGCCAGTCGCACACTCATGTCAGATTCCTCACGCTCATGCACCATGTCATCCCTCTCTAGTCACCCAGTAAGCATCTCTTTATTACTTAAATTTATGTCACTAATTTGTTCTAATGTTTTTGTTTTTTTGCAAACGTAGTTGAAACTTTTGTTTGGTAAAAATTAAACATGAATATGATGCCTTTGGGAATGTCATTTTTTTCTTAATTAAAAAAATCCCCGGAACCAGTGATGACAATAACACTCTGTTACCAGCTAGCATGGTAAAATATAGAACTAAACCTATGTTACCAGCTAGCAGTAACTTGAGTTGTGTATCATTTCTTAACCATATTTTTATTTCAGTGCCTTAGAGACCTTAACCCAATTGCTAATTTGTTGACTGCATTGGTTTTTTCACTGTCTATTTTCAGATCCCTGAAAGTCCTCACAAGATGGGACACCAGTATCGGACTTATAGTAACAAATATGATGGACCGTCAATTCTTAAGGTACATGTATCATAGTTCTTTCCATCGGATTGGTGGTTTTGGACTTAATTTAGTAGCATTCTGGGGACAGCTTAGTTTCAATGGTCCCTTACCATCTCTGATAGGGAGAGAAAGGGTTTGGTTAAAGTTTTTCCTGATGTTAGCGTATCTTATATCAGAAAGGGCTGCTAGCATTTTATTTATATTATTTAATATTTACATATGCAGAGGTGTGGTTCAAATTCAAACTTCAGGGATGCTGTGAACCTAGAAAAAGAACGGCTAGGGACAAATTGGTTAGACCATTGGATGGAAGAAAATTTATTGAGCAACTGCAAAGACACTTCAAAGAGATATGGGCATTCAGACGATGAGAAGAGTGACAAGATACTTGAAGTGGATACTTGGAAGCCTCACTTGGACCCCCAACGAGGTACTCCAACATTTCAAACACCAAGGCGTGTTCGGACTTTTGAGTATAACAATCAAAGCTTTATGACATTAGTTTCACCCTCACAACGCTCCACAAAATCTCCATATCCAAATACAAATCAACCTTCGTTGGACGTATTATCAATGAGCTCATTGAAACTATCCTCGAGGAAAGAATCAGGTATGAGGACCACAGGGAACAGCCCACATGCCTTTTCTGCCTCGTCTAGACCAGGCAGTGCTAGGAGAGGTTCCTTCACTCCTTCAAGAAATGAACACTCAATGTGCTACTTTAATGGCTACTCAGGTTATCCAAACTACATGGCTAACACTGAATCATCCCGAGCCAAGGTCAGGTCGCAGAGTGTTCCAAGGCAGAGGCTGGAGTTGGAGAAATACAGTACAAGCAGATCTGTTCAAGGGTCGTGGGATGCAAGGGCTCGTTCTAGTAAAGGTTTTATCCAAGATGCTGATCATTCCTCATCTAACTCATTGAATAAACTTGGAATTGCCCGTTTAAGATAATGTTGTATGATGTTCTTACTCGGTGAAATTCGACACTGTCGAATGTTGATGCCATATTAAGTTAACGTGTCTGATGTCAGTCAAACTGATGTATAACTTAATGGTCTTGTGGTAATTTACACTTTTTTTGTCCACTTGTTCAGCTAAATAGTTGCCATGAATTCTTGTTGCATTTCGAGTTTGACCCACTGGTAAATCAACAGAATTCTTGTGGTAATTCGCATCTGATTAGTCAAAATCAGCATTGCCCTTGGGTTTACATAGCTGATATCTAAGTTGAAGTTCAAACATAACATTGGTTTCGTTAGATGAGTGTTTTTGGGATTGCACGATATAGCCAGCCATACACAAGAGAAAAGGGATAGACAAAATTATTAGTATTGTTATGCACGTTAAAATCCCACTTCAGTCATTTCAACTTTTAATTTTCAAACAAATATGCTTTTTGTTTGCCAAACATAGCAACTGTATGATCACGGAGATTAACCATTTTAACTCTTTGTCCTGCACTACTACATTAATCATCACTTTATAGCAAAGTGCATAACCTTTCTCAAGTAAAAAATAAAAATGTGCATAAATTTACGTTTCAACGAATCTGATGGCTTTTTTAAAGATATATATAATGTAATTCTATCACCTACTGTTATCAACGTTAATTAAGATGGTAGAGTAAATCTTTCATTTAGTTAGATATGAAAACTTTTAATTTATTATTTTTAATTATTTTTTTAAAGTAATTACTTGTATCGTTCAAATGACTTCAAATAAATTATTTTGGCTAAAAATTTATCAAAATATTTAAGTTATTTATATAATACATACAATTATACGAGCATGTGAATAAAATAATGAATATATGTAATGGATATGAATTAAATTTTATGATTAAATTTGATAATTGATTAAAAGATATTTCAATAATAAAAATAATAAATAAAAAAATTCATACTCGCTGAATCAACATTTACCCAAAATGTAATAAAACATTTATGATAAAAGTCTTTTAAAGCCATTTTGGTTGTCAATAATATGAAGCCCAAAAAGGTGTATTAATTCAATAAGTTAGCTCATTTGGATCGTGTAATTCTATAAATTAAAAATAGAGTTTTTTAATTATATTTTTAAGAAAATGGTAGAATAAGTAAAAAAAAAATATTTCAACGTTATTTTAATTAAAGTTATATATGATAATCACATGCTTTCATTTATAAAATTAGATGTTTCATTTTATTTTTCATTCCTTCAATCACACAACTACAAAAACAAATTCGACATCTTTTTTTTTTATTGTAATTTTATTTTTAACATTATCTTAATAACAATTTTATAATCATATTAATTAAATAATAATATTATATTTTGAATATATAATTTTTCATTACTTTTTTTCATTTCATTTCATTGCTTGATCTTTTTGCAATAACATAATAAGGAAAAAAAAACTTTTTTCTATAAATGTGACGTAGTAACTTCACGCTTATCCCTCGTATGAGAGAGAATCATAACTGTGAAACGCTCTCACTTTTTCCTAAGCTCATAAATTTTATTTTATTTTTTAATTTTTTTGCTGTTTCAGCTCAAAACATTTGATTAAGATTCATCAAAACTTTACAAACAAGAGTAACCGTTAACAATAATATATAAAGTAAAAGTCTTGAGTTCACCCTCCTCGTCTCTGTAGCTGAAGCCTGAAGATTCTTCATTCGATTCTGTATTATTAAAATAAACATTAATATCAAATATTTATATAGCCCAACGTGTATTGCGTGTTGGTGTGTGCTTAGTGGAGAGGGAGAGAGAGATTTAATTACAAGTCACAATCAGTATTAGGGTCAATGTAGAAGCCCAAAGAGACCGCACATAAGGCCGGTAGAGTAGAAAGATTAAAAGAAGGATTAGGATTGTAAGTGGTAAGGAGGCCCACTAAGCAATTGCAAAGGAATCTCCTGTTTTCAACCGAGGCAGCAAGTACACTCATGCTAGTCATAGCATTACAACACGGAAGCGGATCCGGCGAAGAACGTCCATCGATGATGAAGTCGAAGCATGCCGAGACTAGTGAGAATACAGAAGAACAGTCTGGTGATCGGCTACTCAGTACCAGTACTGTCCATGACGCCCGTGAAAATAACAACATTATTATCACCAATGTAAGATTCCTCATTTTGTTCTTCCTCTTAGTTAATTTAATTTACTTGTGAAATTGAAGATAATATATATGTTTTGTATATTTTACCAATCCACCACCACTATATGTATGAAATTTGTTTGGTGTTCAGTAAAGAACGCGTGCTCTTCATCAAGGTTGAATGAATGCTTAAATGTGCAATGCTCATGGACCTTGCCGTACTCACCCAAGCTAATCAGTCATTATTATGTTCTGGAGTTAAAGTTATTAATTATGTTGCTTTATGACCGAAATATGGACTAAGGTTACGTGGGTATCACGTCAGTCTAATACACTGAAGGTTCCAGTTCTGGCGAAGCCAAATTTTATTTCACTTTTTCTCCTCTTTATACGCAGTTTAAAAAAAAGAAAGAAAGAAGGGAAATGATACGCACAGAGCTTATATTTTGATTCAGAGCCAGTGACCCCAATGGCAAATAATCATTCACCTTCCTGCCTATAAAAGCTGAAAAGCATTTCTAGTGCAATTGTAAATCAGTAATTAGGGCTGTTAATTTTTTTTTATAGGATAAATTATTACGGAGATTATCCCATTGGTGTTAATAATAAAAAAAATTAAAAGATAATGATGAATGAGAAAGGGAGATACATATTTTGATATATGAGGTTGGGTAAATACGAACATCACAAAACCTATCTTAAAATCTAAACTATATACTTTATTTTTATTTTAATAATTATGTAAATATTTTTTTATAAATTTAATTACTAGAAACTTAAATTATTATAGATAATATATATTATATTATATTTTTAAATTATGTTATTATTTTTTTAAAACATAAGCAGTTTTTCTTTTTATGATAACTAATTATTTATTTCAATTTAAAAAAATTAAAATTTTATAATTATTTATAATTTATTTTTATTAATTCAAAATAATTTATAACAAGTTTACCGCCAATTTATTTAATATAAAAAATTTATGTATTTAATTTTATATACATATTATTTTTTCTTATTATATAAATATTATTTATTGATTCGAATTTTTTTTATTCTTATCGTAAAATATTTATCATTGATTTTATAATATAAATTAAAAAATTAAAAAATAAATATTTAAAATATCATTTAGATTCAAATTTTCTATTTAGTATCCTTATTTCTCAATATTAAGAATCCTTGTCTCTTTAAATTTTTTTTAGGGAAAATAGAAGACAAATTTTAAATCGGAGAGGGGTTCTCGCCCACTGCCGTCCTGCCTCGCCTCACCACATTGACAAATGACAACTCTACCTCTAGTTATACGAAAATAGAAAAAACAGTATACTTTTAACCAAAATAAATGTGTGATTATACATCTCTCCCTCGTTAACAGTAAAAAAAATCACTAACATAAAATAAAGAAATAAACATAATACAAATGCCCATGTAAATGTATATGCTTCAAATTAGAGGCGGTAATTTGTGGATTTATGATGCTTGCTACGTGTTTATATTAATGTTTTTGGTTTAAATTCACATTTTTTGTATTAGAAGATGGTTAAATTATTTTTAATTAATTTATTATTTATAATGGTAAAAAATTTAATATATTTACTATGGTAAAAAAATTAATAATTATTTATAATTAAATAATAATAATTTTGTTGAATAGGGTTTCTATTATGGGTTATTATGCAAATTAACACTAGGAAAGTCTACGTTTTGGTTTGTTTCGATTTTAAGTAAAAAAAATTTAATTGAATTAGGTTCTTTATATTGCTCAAATCAGATCCGATCAAACCGTTTAGTTATTAAAAATATTGAACTAAACGGTTTGGTTTGATTTGATTAACGGTTTTCAATAATTTAATTCGGTTAATAATACATAAATATGATACACATAATAATATATTTTTAATTAAAATATGAAAAATTTAATCAATGTTTTGTAAAAAAGTGATATAAAAAATTTAATATATTATTAAAATTGATTCGATCAGTTTAAAAATTAATTTAATTGGATCTAATCGTTTGATTTATAAAACTGTACGGATAAATCTAATCCGATTCAATTTTTCAATTTAATTTGATTCGATTTGATTTTTAGACACACCTAATTAACACCCGATTATTTTGAACTTTTTTTGTGTGTGTTTTGCATTGTATTTTTCTTTTTTTATTCAAAACATAGAAGTTTTCATTGTATTTTGATTGCTTTGTATAATATTATGTAAAATTTAACTTAATTAACTTTAATTTTATTACGTTGTGCATTGATTTGAGAATTATATTTTATTTTATTTTACAAAGGCATTAAATTCTTTTTTTAAATTAAAAAATATTATATAAATAAAATTTGAATTTGAGAATTATATTGGCAAAACATACACTGAATAGTTTGGAAGGAAGTTTGAATTATAACCCATAAAACAAATCGTACCTATTTAAATACTCAAACAATTAAGATTTGGAATATGATTAGTGTTGTGCTGGCATCTTAAGATCCTTATGTATATAGCCGAGTTGATTAGGGGATGAGAAAAATTGGAAAAGGGATATATAAACATCAACATTCTTATTTCTTAAATGTCAAACGCGTCTTAATTATAATTTAAAGTTGGATATGCTTTTACAAAGACGATTGACATCTAATATTTGCATGTGGCTGTTATAGAGTGTTGTGGTCCATCAATACTCCTGTTTTGGGTTTTTTAATTTTTTTTTAATAGAAAAAAAGTGTCTCCAACGTCCCATGGGATAAACATTAGGTGGACATTAGTTATTTAAAATATAAAAAGTAAGATTTTTTTATCCTGATGTTTTAGAAAAAAAATCACAAAAATAAATAAAAATGAAAAGTATTAACTTTTTGCAATAAAATAATAATATTTAAAATTATTATTTAAAATAATATTATTTTTGATGGATAAAATGATAATATTATTTTAAATTAAATAAAAAAAAATAGACGGGCACGATAAATATGACTCCATCGAAAACATATTGTAAATCTAATCAAATTTCTAAACCTCTATTGAACTCTTAATCCCCTATCAAATCTATCACCCTAAATGAGCAATTTCTTATAAGATTTTTCAATGATTTCTATGAAAAGTTCATTCGAAAAGATAATAAAAATTGAAACGGTAAAATAATTTGTTTTTAAAAATAAAAAATACTAATTATAATAAACGTTAGTATTATCGATGGTAAATAAGAGAATAAAAAAATTAAAAAATTACTATATTATGATTAAAAGAACACGAAATGTCATAGTTAAATATTAAATAGGGTTTTAAATTAGTAAAAATATAAAAAAACAAATAAAACCTATTTAATGAATAAATGTAATTGCTACTTATTAAAATAATAATAAAATATTCATTTTATCTTCCAACCATTTTCTTAAAATAATAGAACAAAAAAACTAAACTTTTAACGTATAGATTACGATAGCACTTTAACTTTCTTTTATTATAAAAAGATAATATTTTATTAAATTTTAGATATAAGAAATACCGTCAAAACAAAAATGACCATATTGCACTTAAACCTCGTTATGGTTGTGAAATTTATAGGATGTTACCGCTCACATGCGATTACAGTCTACTTAAGACGAAAGATTATCATGTAAGGAAAATTATTGAAGTCAACCCACCAAAGCATAATAAGTATGGAAAGTTATAAAGTAGGAAGTAAATGAGTATTTTTATATTTATTAGTATTCTCTCCTATTACATATTTTTATTATTTTGAACAATTATATTAACGTTATCAATAACAATTAATAATTCTTCATTATCAATTCTCATTTACGCTTTTCTTTCATCTTATATATATCGTTTATCTCATACTATTACACAAAAATGAGTTGAGTTTTGGTAAAAAAAAAAACCTATATTATCTTTAAATTTTGAATTTACATCAATTTACCTAATTATCAATATATAATTTATCATATTATTATTTTCTATAACATAACTTAATTACACGTATATAATTAATACTTATAACTTTTAATTCAAAAACATTTAAATTAATTTTTTTTTCCACAAAATAATAATAATATTAACATATCAACGTATAAAAAATAATGTAATTGATATACTTATTAATAAATTTGTATCATTATGTAAAAGAAATAAAAAAAACAATATTTATAACACTCTATAAACTTATAACAATAAAAATATTCTCTCTTATATCTAAATAATATATTTTTACTTATTTTTATTTATAATTATAAATTTAATTACAAGTTTAATTGACACATTTTATATCTTATTTTAATATTCATTTAATTATAAAATATAATTTCTCATATTGATCACCTAAAAAACATATTCGTATTAATTATTTTTAAGCTATGCAAAAAATATGTTAACTCTTTGCCTTACGTGTCAAAAACATTGATATCAATTAACAATTATTTTTTTATAACAAACAGTTACATATTGACATATATATTCATCAATGATATTCGAATAAATGTTTATTTAGTGGTTACAAGCATATATATTTGTATTAATATAAGACAATTAATATAACTAATAAATTATTATTTTTCACTTGATTTATGAAGAAAAAAATAACTCTTTATTTCATTAGCTTTTAAATCATCATAAATATAAAAGAAGTTTAAAACATATAATATACAATCAGATTTTTCAAATTTCACTACTCACAAATATATATTATTTTTCTAAATTCTTAACCTTAATATTTTGAATTACAGTTTTTTTTTACATTTTATTTGAATTCGGTAGAAAAAAATTAATTTACATAAATTTCATACAGAGATATCGGAAGAAAAATAAGTTAAGCTTTTACATATAATATAAATGAAGAATGATGTTTTCATTCAACATTATGCCAACCAAATGTTTATTTATTTTTTGTTTAATTATTTTTTATAAAAAATGTAAAAGTGAACACATCATCAATTGTTTTTGTAAGTTTTATAATTATATAGTTTTTCAATAATATAGTATAAGATTACAGGGAATAAGAGTGAAAACAATTATACTAATAATTATAATTATTTATATTAATATATTCGAATAATAATTATCGGTTATGAGTTAAATCATAGTGATAGTAGTTTTTTCACTATTTAATTACGTTTTTTATTTTTTATTATTTATTTAAAAATATATTTATATTAAAAAAATTAAATTTTAATATAATTCTTACTCGATTATAATATTTAAAATATTAATATTAATTTTTATTTTTTTAATTATTTGGCACGTATTTTTAAATAAAATAAAAAAGTATAAAAATAATAATAAATAAAATTCAATATAATTATTTTAAATATTTTATGTTTTATTATTAAAATATATATATATAATAATATAAGTATATATTTAGTTTCGATTAATTATATTTTTGATATTCTAATAACTATTTATGTTTATCCTATTAATTATTATTAATTTTTGAAAATAATTATCCAATTTTTACTGATAACAATAATTTCAATTATTTATAATTAAAATGAGGGTATCTATTATTAGCATACTCATAATAAATAAAACTCATATCTTGTCGCTTCTTAAGTTTTGTAATTTTTATTCCCGAATGATGCTATTTGATTTATGTGTTAGAATTTTAATTTTTTTCAAACGTGATACTTAATATAAGAAACCAAAATATAAATACATGCATATACATATATATATATTCATTTATTTGCATAAATATAACATTTTTTGTATAATAAAAATTCATGTCTTAATATGAATTCTTTTCTTTACGTTTATATTTCACAATGTCAAAAGGTAATATGGTCAAATAATGCATCATATCTTAAGCATTATAATAATTGATAGTATTATTTTGTTATCATGTAATTGTATTGTGTTTGAAAATAAAACCTAGGTATTTGAAGTTATTTATTTTAAATAAATAAAACTGTTCTATTTGATGTATTGTACTATTATTCAATTAATATCATAAGTTAAATTTTTTAAACAAACTTTCACTACTATAAAAAGAGGTATTTAAATCGATGTGTAAAGTCGATTCGGTGTAGAATCGACGCTAACGTAGCGTCGGTTTACGGGGAGAATCGATGCTACCCACGTGGATAGCGTCTATTGACGTGGAGAACCGACGCTATCCACGTTAGACGTAGCGTCGGTTGACGTGGCCAACCGACGCTATCCTGGGTAGCGTCGGTTCTCCACGTCAATCGACGTTATCCATCTAATATATCCAAATTTGGGTAATTTTGTACGCAAAACCCCATTTTTTCCTCTCTTATCCATTTTCCTACACCGCGTGCCACCTTCTTTCTAAATTTCTGACCACTTCCGACCACCATTTGTAACGTCGTTTTATAAGTTATATTCCTCTTCTCATTATCTTTCAGATCTACTATTTTTTTGAGCGAAATATTAAAAAAATTTATACTCATTTTCTGTATAAATTTTTGATTTATGTATATTTTTTATTTTATTTGACTTATTTTATGTGAAAATAATATCTAAAATATTGTGGGTTTGATGGATTATATATATTTATTGTGCGTGGATAATAAATAATTATATTTTATTAAGTAGAATTTTATAGTTTATTATTCAGTTTGTTTTATATTTTGTATAAATTTTTTATTTATGTATGTTTTTGATTTTGCTTGTTATTATGTTTGACTTATTTTATGTGGAAATAATATCCGAAATGTTGTGGGTTTACTATGCGTAGATAAATTTATTTATATATAAATAATTATATTTTATTAAGTAGTGAATAGAGAAAAAATATATGTTTTTTTAAATTTGTAAGAAATTATATTGGTATAAAAGTTATACGTGCTATCTATTGACTCTTAAAAAAATTATAAATATATATATATATATTAATAAAAATCAAATAATAACTAAAGACTAAGTAGTATTATTATTTTTATTTATATATGCTACTTATGTGTTAAAATGTTACAAATATGTTACTATATATAGTAGTGCCTATATATTTTTATAAAATATTATATACGTATAATTAATATTACTTTTTAATTATGATATAGTAATATGCTTAGAAATTAGAATCAACCAAAGTGCGTGATTAGTTTTTATATATTCATGCTAACATGTTGCTTATTTTTTAATTTGTATAGAAATGGTTTTGTAAAATGATTAAAATGATAACTGTTTTGCATTATGTATGTTTTGATATATATTCTAATAATTAGAAAATTTATATATAATAATACTTGAAATATATTTATTGTATTCATAATTAAGTAATATGTTTAATTAATGTCATTAATAAAAAATGGACAAATCTTGGATGTCAAAGTGTAGAATTGAGCAAGACTATATTTCTGGAGTTGAAAGTTTCATAAAATTTGCTTGTAGAAATAGTAATATTAGAACTAGTATGATTCGATGCTCATGCGTTAAATGTAAAAATGAGCGATTTTATGAATTTGATGAGGTTAAATATCACCTTATCCGTAATGGTATTCTATTGAGCTATAAATGTTGGTATTATCATGGAAAAAATATTGATAATACTCATGGAGAAAAGATAAATAAGAATGTTAGTGGATTACATACATCTTATCATAATGTACAGACAGAAAATATGTTTCATGGTGTTGAAGATGAATTATGCGAGGATGATCCCGAAACCTTTAATAAACTTATAGAAGATGCCGAAAAATGAATTACGTGAGTGGAATATGAATTGTTATATGGATCAGCTGTTTTTTTGTCATAATGCTTGTGAAGGTCAATCAAGATTCTAAGCCAACCAAGCTTACTCGATCGCATAATTATACTTTGACGACATTATTTTATTTGTAATTTAAATATATGTATTATATATACATTATTTGTTTTTGTAATAAATTTAATTATCAAGTAATTAAATATATTTAAATTTTTAATTATTTGTATTATTATTTAAATTATAATTTTTATGCTATATATATATTGAATAATACGAAAAATGAGAATAAAAATAAAAAAATCATAAAATGTACGAACAAGGGGTAAAATCGTTAAATTTAAAGTCGGTTCAACGAACCGATTTTAAATTTGTTTAAAGTTAATTTTTAACTGATTTTAATGCTTATTTTCGTAATAGTGTTTAGAGATAATTAAAGGTGAAGATTTAAATTGAGACAAAGCTCACATTGTATATGGATAGGATGGATATTAAAATAGAATTGTATGAATTGCAATAGAAATACTCTTAATTATCATATCATTATTTTAGATAAAGTATTTTTTAATAACATTCTAACTATTAAAAGCATATTTGTTTATAATTTACAATAAAGTGAGAAGTTAATATTGTAGGAAAAAATATGAAAATACGATTTTTATATCATCACTTTTATTGTTTTCTAATACATTATATAAATTATAATTTATTTGTAAAAATTTAATTTTTTACTTAAATTCATTTTAATTTTTTTTCTTCTATCTAATTTTAGTATTGCTAATATTATAACATAAATTTTGACATGTATCTTTATTTTTAAAGGAAAAGAAAAGTTACATGCAATTTTTTTTTTAAATATTTGTGTAATACTTCAACATAACACTATGTACATATTTATTAAACTATTCAAGTAAATAATATGTAAAAGGATATTATGTTTTTGCACTTATACGTTAGTCTTGTAAAAATTGTACGTGAATATTTCATTAAAGATAATAATCTAATGAATTTTCCTTCAAACGTCATATTAGCCCAAAAAAGATTAAAGTTATCGAATATTAGTTAAGTTTAACATCATATATTTATTCGAATTTTTAAATATTTTTTATGACACTTGCAATACTCACGTACAATTGACGCTGTTTGCCAGTGTAATGTAAATGAATAGTACTTTTTACTGTTATCTATTTAGATGTAATAATTTAATTAGTTGATATTAATAGGATGTAGATACGATGTAGAATAATTATTTAATTATTATGTATTTTAATTTTATATTTAATTAATAATTAATATATTATTTGATATATATATATAATAATTTAATACGTATAATATTAATGAAAATATAAATATGTAAAAGAATTTATATAAAATAATATGTATAAAATTTATGAAATAAAAATAATATCAAATAATATTTAAAAGATTTAATTAAATAAAATTTAATTTAAATAATATTTTAATAATATGAAATTTGTATTTTTAATAAAAAATCTCTAATGTTATTTTTGCGTTTAAATATGGTATTCCTAATATGTAACAGTAGCACAGTTTATTATATGAACCAAGTCAGACAAACCTATCTTGAAAGTCAAAGCTATAGACTTGCATGGAGGAAGGAGGAGATTCTTCAATCAAGGGTTTAGAAATTAGCATATCGGCAATCTCACATAATAGTATTAGAAAATAAAATAATCAATCAAAAATTTGCCTTTGATTCTGGGTCCTTTGTAGTCAGCTCCAAAGACCAAAGTCCAACCTCCAAGGTTTTTCCTTATTTTTCTTTCAATTAAATAAATTAGTTATTTATTTTTAAAAAAGAGTATTTATTTTATTTGAATTATAAATTATGAATAATAATAATATTTTTAAATATATAACATAATTATTTATGTAATTTTATTTTTAATTTATCTTATAAGATATCTTATTTTTTTACAATATAACATAATATATACTTATAAAAATAAATATTTTCATAAAAAATATTTTTTTTTGTTAAAAGTAAAATTTTATGTATAAAAAAGTTATATTACATTATTAAACCATATTATTGTAAGTAAAAATCCGTATATATATATATATATATACATATATATCATAATTTTATTAAAAAATTACTTTTCAAGATAAATTTTACGTGCTTCAATTATATACACATAAACAAGTTAAATTTTAAATTATGGTAAAACTTTCTCTCTTTTTTTGTCATTTTCTCGTCCAGATATCCCAATAGAAAGAGGGAGCGAGTGTGTGGGATCCGAAAATCCATAACTCTGTTGGGCTCCTTGGCAGGTAAACTCTGGTTTGGCCTTTACTATTGCTCACTGTCAAATTTAAAAGGTATCCGTTCTCTGTACCGGGGTTGGTTTGGTTGTATCATGTATCATGTATCATGTATCATGTTATGTATATACTAGTCAGATTTTTCTTTGTTCAAAATCAAAGAGAGAGAGAGAGAGAGAGAGAGGTCAACTGGGTCTTTTGTTTGAATTTAAAATTATGCATTTGAAAAGTCATTGTTGAAAAGCGTGAATGTGAGACGGGGTCTTTCAACTTTTTGTGTTATCTTCCTTTTTCTCTGCCATATTCTCACCGTATTCTTTTGAGTGATCCATTTATCCGTTTCCATTTTGCTCTTAATCAATTGTGGTCTCTTTCAATACTGCCAAACGTGTAGTCAAAGCTTTGCCCAATATTATGCAGTAAATAATGGAAAATTAGGGCTCTTTTTGTTCACATTTTGTTGTATGTTTTCTCAGAGACTAGACTTTCGTATGGGCTTTTGTAGTCAAAAGAAGAAATAGAGATACGTGAACAGTGGATTGATAAAAAAGGGATTTTTTCTTGTCTTGTTCCTCCTTTTCTTATTCTTTATCTGAAACAGATATTCCGGAGAAAGTGAGGTTGATTAAGAGTCGTGCATGGACGTTGACAAGGAAGCAATTTTTTCGTCTTCTTTCTTCTGAAAATGCAATTCTCAGTCTTATCTCAATCTGGGAATCACTGGGTAAGGTCAAATATTAAAAATTAGAATCGAAATTTGAAACATACCCTTTAAACTTGATCGTGAATAGTTCATAGAAACTGGAAAGGAAATAAAGAACCTGATACATACTCTAAAGCGTTTGAGGGAGATAGAGAGAGAGAGAGGGGATGGGTCTTGGGGGTTTGATCAGTGATGGTAGTGGTCGTAGAGGCATTGCTCAGCCACATAACTTAGCTTCCCCTCTACTCTCTCTCTTTCAATAGTATGCCCTATCTCTCTCTGATGCACACGCTTTTTTTTTCTTTTTTGTTCTTGATTCATTGTTCCCTTCATTGCCGACTTTGATTTTGAATAAACTCGCCTTTTTTCCTCTGCTTTCTTTATTAAAATGTGTATCTTATTGGATACTTTTACTTCTTTTTTTTAGCAGCCTAGGAATATGGATGGTCATGGAGAAATGGGTCTGGCTTCGGATAATTTTGACCCAGCTGGTATAATGGGGAGGTTGAGAGATGATGGGTATGAAAGCAGGTCAGGCAGTGACAATTTCGAAGGTGCTTCCGGTGATGATCAAGACGCAGGTGATGAGCAGCGGCCCAGGAAGAAGAAGTATCATAGACACACTCCACATCAAATACAAGAACTTGAATCGTATGATTAATTAATCAACTGCGTTAATTTGTGCAACTTTGATATATATTCTGCTTAGAACGATTTATGGAATGGAATACGAATCGATGTGTTTGTTTATTTGTAACGATATTGCAGTTTCTTTAAAGAGTGTCCTCATCCAGATGAAAAGCAAAGGTTGGAACTCAGCAAGAGGCTTGGCTTGGAGATTAAGCAAGTCAAATTTTGGTTCCAAAATAGACGAACCCAAATGAAGGTTTGTTTATTTTGTCTATTCTCAATAATTTGCTTTTCAATATTTTCATTTAGTGTTTTTCATAAAATTGATTGAAAAATGGATGCTTTGAATCAGACCCAATTGGAACGTCATGAAAACATAATTCTCAGACAAGAAAATGATAAGCTAAGAGCTGAGAACAATATGATAAAGGACGCTATGGCAAATCCAATGTGCAATACTTGCGGTGGTCCAGCTATTCCTGGTCAAATATCTTTCGAGGAGCATCACATTAGGATTGAGAATGCTAGATTGAAAGATGAGTTGAATCGGATATGTACTTTGGCTAACAAATTCTTGGGCAGGCCACTTTCTTCTTTGGCCACTCATATAACTCTTCCTAGCTCAACTGCCGCTTTGGAACTCGGAATGGGAAGGAACGGAATAGGAGGTTTCAACTCTGTTGTTGCTTCATTGCCAATGGGGCTTAATCTTGGAGATGGGATTGCAAGCACACCACGTATGAATATGTTATCTCTAAGTAAGCCTGCTACAGGAGAAATGGTGGGAAATGAATTACCATACGATAGATCTATGCTTATTGACCTTGCATTGGCTGCTATGGACGAATTGGTTAAGATGGCTCAGGCTGAAACTCCCATGTGGATCAGGACTTCAGAAAGAGGTAGAGAGACTTTGAACATTGAAGAGTACATGAGGACATTTGCTCCTCTTGTTGGTGAGAAACCTAGTGGTTTTGTAACTGAGGCCTCTAGGCAGACCTGTATCATAATCGTCAACAGTTTGGCTTTCGTTGAGACATTGATGGATGTGGTACTTCATTCCGCATTTTCTTTCCCTTTAAACTTTTTAATCTAGTGGTGTTCTTTGTCTACTTGGAAAGATCTTTGCATTAATTCTTCTTGGCAGACTTTATTTATTGGTTGTAAACAGGAAGCTTGTGTTATTTGTTTTAATTTTTTAAAATGCTCTCTTGTTTCTGGATTATATTGATTTTAAGTTTTGCAAATCCCCAATCTAGTAGTTGTTACTGCTTGTGCAAAGCAACTGATATAAATTTGTTTGGTTTTTTCTTTGAGTAGAATCGTTGGACGGAAATGTTTCCTTGCTTGGTTGCTGCTGCGTCTACCGTTGATGTGATATCCTATGGCGTGGATGGATCAAGAAATGGTGCCCTCCAAGTGGTACTAGTCTTCCTCTCTCCTAATCTAAGACTAATAAATCTCATCCTATTATTAATATATTGTTATTTTTGTAGATGCATGCAGAGCTTCAAGTCCTTTCTCCATTGGTCCCTGTTCGACCACTGAGGTTCCTTCGTTTTTGCAAGCAACATGCCGAGGGGGTGTGGGCTGTAGTTGATGTATCCATTGACATAAATAGGGAAGGTGTCGATGCACCAGCATTCTTGCATTGCCGGAGGCTCCCGTCTGGGTGTATTGTGCAAGATATGCCCAATGGCTACTCCAAGGTAACTTTTCATTCTCTTTATGGCTCTTTGTTTTTCCATGCCTTTTTAGTATTTTTCTTATAGGAGTTCTAAGGACAGTCTTTGACGCACTTTGTTATTCTTTCATTAACATGTGATAATGCACCTTCCAGAAGGTGTATTTTTCATTTAAAAAAATGTTTTAGTTTTAGAAAGAAAGGATACATTTTATTCAAGAATATGAAAATTATATAACAGAGTGTATTAAGGAGTATCTTTAGGTTTCCTCTTTTCTTATAAATATTATTGACTAGTTGCCTGTTTTTGAAGTTCATTGTAAATATTTAATGAGGTAGTTGAAGTAACAGCTTAAATTTGTGTTTTGTTGAGGCTCTACAACAAGAAGGTGAAATTATGGGCACTACTCGTATCCCCACTCCAACCTATATCTTGACATGTACTTGTAGAATTTATTTTCTTGTCATTACTCACCAAATTTGCTAGCTTTCTCTTTATGGGTTTTTCTAAATATGATATAGTAGTATTTTTCCTAAGAATCTGAACCTTATTATTATAATAGTTATTAATTTATTTTACCGAAAGAGATGCCTTCTTGGTTTTGATAAATTTATATAGTCTTCAAATTTCAAAGTAAAGGTTGCTTATTGTCTGTACTAACTAAATAGTTTACAGCCATGCACACTCTGAAAGGTGTCAAAACCAAGGGTGCTCATAGTTTAGTATTATAGTGGTAAAATCTAATGTCTACACATTAATATTTATTAATAAATGTTTACATCCGGTATAAAATGAAAGCTTGTGCTTAAATTATATATATGATGCTTCTATTCTTATCTCACTTTCTGTGCTAATGATTTATTTATTCTCTTCACCTGACTGAATGACCTGGATCCAGTCTTTTAATATAGTATATTGAACTCCATGTAATGCGATCATATGACTTTCCTCCGAGATTAGAATTTTGACTTTGCCCCTCATCTTTTGCATGAGCCTGAAAGTAGCTATTTTTTATTGCTTTGGGTTTCATGTCAACTCATCTCAACGTTAATTTATTTTCATTCTTATTTGTTTACTCTCTAGGGGTAATATCGATGGACATGGCTAGATATTATGTATATAGCGCAAATTTTGCATCAAGAGTAGGGGCTTTTAGAAAATTTGGCGAGTAGAACCTAATGAACTGCTTGACTATTGTTTGCTTCCAACACTCTTAGGAATATTTAGCGATCTTTTATGACGAGATTTTCAAATTTTTTTTAAAACACAAGAAATCTTCCTTGCATGCATGCAAGGTTGCTAAATTTTTTTTTTGGGAAATGTACCCGAATCAAGGAGACATATATACACTTGTTTCTGTAAGAACTTAACTTTTGATGGTTTAAATTTGGTTCTTAACACTTAGAAATCCAGACCTAACTCTGAACCCAAAAGTCAGCTTGTGAGTTAGAGGGTTGTCCAGACTTATAAACAGCACTGTTGCCTTACTCTTAGCCAATGTGGGACTTAACATCCTCCCTCCACATCGACTAGAGTCTAGATTTACGGCACGAGGGTCGATGGGAGTACAAAGAAGCCAAGAGCCTAGCTCTGATACCAACTTAGAAACTCAGGCCTAACTCTGAACCCAAAAACCAGTTTGTGAGTTAGAGGGTTGCCCAGACTTATAAGTAGCACTGTTGCCTTACTATTAGTCAATGTGGGACTTAACACTATCAATGACATTATCTATACAAATTGCGTTCTTAGCAATGTGTTATATGGAGGTGAACCATCATATTTTGCGTATAATCTGAAAAACTGTGATCCGTAGGTGACATGGGTGGAACATTCGGATTATGATGAGAGTGTTGTTCATCAACTCTTTCGCCACTTACTTCGTTCTGGCATGGGCTTTGGTGCTCCGAGGTGGATCTCCACCCTCCAACGTCAATGCGAGAGCTTGGCTATCCTCATGTCTTCTAATATTCCCAACGAAAACCACTCAGGTCATTCTTTTTGTCTTTACTAAGTTTTTCTTTGAAGTTTGACATCTTCATTGGTGAAATAATTAATTATTTAGTTTTGACAAAAAAAGGTTTATAAATGTGTTATTAATTATTTGGTTTTGACAAAAAAGGTTTATAAATGTGTTCATTGATGAAATAATTAATTATTTGGTTTTGACAAAAAAGGTTTGTAAATGTGTTTCACAGATGTGAACCCTAGTGGTAGGAGGAGCATGTTGAAACTAGCACAGCGTATGGTGGATAACTTCTGTGCTGGAGTTTGTGCCTCATCCTTGCGTAAATGGGATAGACTGTGTGTTGACAATGTTGGGGAAGATGTGAGGGTTATGACCCGAAAGAGTTTTAATGACCCTGGTGAACCACCTGGTGTCATTTTGAGTGCTGCAACTTCTGTTTGGTTGCCGGTATCACCACAAAGACTATTTAGTTTCTTGCGGGACCAAGAGTTAAGGAGTGACTGGGACATCTTGTCCAATGGTGGACCAATGCAAGAGATGATTCACATTGCCAAGGATCAGTCACATGGAAATTGTGTGTCTCTCCTTCGTGCAAGTGTGGGTATTTAATCACTAAGCTCTCATAATTGGGTAATTCTGTTGTTTGTTTTTATTTATCGTATGTTTCCATGACTTTGTTCAGGCCCTTGATGCGAATGAAAACATAATGTTGATATTGCAAGAAACATGGTCGGATGCCTCAGGCTCACTGGTCGTGTATGCACCAGTAGACATGTCGTCTATAAATATTGTGATGCACGGAGGAGATTCTGCTTGTGTTGCTCTCTTACCTTCAGGGTTTGCCATTGTTCCTGATGGCTCGTCATCTGGTTATTGCGGCACAAACAATTGCATTAATGGACCAGCTGTGGAAGGAGAAAGAGATGGTTCTACTGCTGGTGGTGGTGGTGGATCTCTATTAACAGTTGGGTTCCAAATTTTGTTGAACAGTCTTCCAACGGCCAAGCTCACAGTGGAGTCAGTTGAAACTGTTAGCAATCTTATCTCCTGTACAATTCAGAAGATCAAAGCTTCACTCAAAGTGTTGTGAGATAGTGGGGTATAGGTAACTTATTAAATAACATATTGTTTTCTTTTTATGGTAAGAAAAAAACATAATCAAGTAGGGGGGGAAGAAAGGCAGAGAAAAATAGGGAGATAGAATCCATAGAAAAGAGGTGTTGGAGTTGAAATTCGCATAAAGGAGGTTTCGAGTCAAGAACGAACCGTATGTTTGGTGCATTAAGTGGAGTAAGCATGTGTTATGCTCTTTAACAAAAAAAATTCCCCACCAAATGTGTGCTCTTTAGCATGCAAGCTGGAGAGTGGTGGTTCGGGTATTGACTCAGTGAACCTGCGAGGCAGGCTCAGTTTTTGTATTTGCCAATTTGTGTTTTGGTATTTTTGTGTGGATTCATCCTTGTAGGGGAAAAGATGGATGGACCATTTTCGAGCTGGCTGTTGTGTGTATGTGTGCGCGCTTTTTTTTTTTTTCCTGAATGGAACGTGAATTGAGGGTGTTGTTTAAAGTGTAATACGAAGTTGATTATTTTAAAATTTTCAGAAATGTTTAGCAAATGATTTGATATTTCAACTCGATTCTATTGGACTTTTATATATATATAGATACATACATATGTCCTTAAAAGAGATAGTAAAAATATTTAAAGATAAAGATATTAATAAATATAAAAAATTAAATTAATGAAAAAAATATTTATTTATAACTAAAAGTATATATAATATTAGATTTTATTTATTTTTAAAGTTTAAATTATTTGATAAAATTATTTATTTAAATATTTGCATCCTGAATTATGAAGATATACATTTTCACTAATCGGACTTTTCTAATTGTTTATATAGCAAACGACCTCTCCCCAGGGGAGGCGTCTCCTAAAGAATACAAGAGAAAACGCATGCTTATTATTTAGGGTAAAATAATAGTTCCTTTGATTAAGATTTAACTGTCATTTAATACAATTGCTTTTAATGAATGTTATTTAGTGTTCTTTATTAATAAAAAAATCACTTAATTATTTTGAAGGTTAAAAATGTATAGATTAAGACAAACTTTCATATGTCATATTATTTAATGATTTTTATCTATCAAAAAGATAGAAGAATAACATGTTTTTTATTTTCTTTTTTAAGCTTCAACAATGAAAAAATAAGTAAATTTAGGCTTGGATGTATCTACCAAATTATTTTATATTATTTAACATTCTCTTCAAGTATGAGCTATTTTGTCTTATCAAAAACACATCACTTAACCATTTCTTAGAAATAGGTTTCTTTATTTTATACAAATCACACAAAATTTAAGAATTTTAATTGATTTTGAGATTTTTATAAGATTTTATCATAGAACCTTATTCAAGGCACATCAATTTAGAAATTTAATTATTTTACATAAAATCTTGTTATTTTGATACTATCTAAAAGTATTAAGTACTAATTATTAAAAAAGAATCTAAAATTTATGATACATATGTCTAATATCTTATTTATATTTCTTCAACGTTATACAATTGTGTTTGTCTTGTTTACACTTTTGTTGCCTACCTCAAGAAAAAATTTGGGAAGAGAAAAATTATTCTTCGAAAATTAAAAAATAATAAAAATAATATTTTTAAAATTCTTAATAATAAAAATATTACTCATCGTAAAAAAATATATATTTTAACTATTAGGAAAATATCTGGACATATTATTTAATATCAAATATTGTTTAAATTAAATTATGTTTTTCTAAATTTTATTTAATGTGTTATTTATTTCGTATTTTTTTTTTAAAATTCCATTTAAAGGAAGAAAAAAAAGTAGGAAGTAAAGAATTGACATCTTGTATCAGACGGTGATGGGCGGTGGTGATAAAAGTACGGAGTTTTTTTTGTTGGATTATTTGACCTCTATTTGAAACCATGGTACTAAAGCCTTTTTTTTCTCTATTTTTTTTTGTATTTCCCTTTTATGTTAGGGGAGTCTTTTCTTGGAATGGTACGAAGACACATAATAATAATAATAAATAAATGCAAATAGACTCAATAATAAGATAATATATCACTATGCAACCATGCTATTTGACAAAAAAAACCTATTAATTAATGGTAAATAAATGCAAATAGACTCAATAATAAGATAATATATCACTCTTAATGCAACCATGCTATTTGACAAAAAAAAACCTATTAATTAATGGTAAAAGGTTGTAGGTAATTTTATTTAAAGATATAGATTAATATCAAAGATCACATTTGTACTGTTTTTAAACTCTAATCCTATTGTTACTATTTATGTACAAAGAATTATTGTACATATGGTATAAAAAGTTATTAAGTTTATACATGTTTGTTATCATTGTGGTAGAAAAGTTTATATAAAATCAAAATGTAGATTTTTTATAAATGTTATTAAACTTAATCATTCTTTTCATGTTTTACATAGTACATATTTATGGATGAATGGAAATTATAATAACGTCTTCAAAAATTTTACTAGAAAGTATGAGGTCTTAAGTTCAAAGAGTCAAGTAAAATTTAGTATTTTTAATGTCATGACTCATTATCATCATCTTACTATATATACTGCATCTTCATTTGGGATGAATGAGAAAAATACAATTAAGTCCAAGAACACGCTTATGAAACCTAAGTTAATTGAGTCACAATCCAATGATATAGAGAAATCAAAATGCAAGAAAATTTGGGTTAAGAAGGTTGTTTTTTTTTGGTCACCTGACCGTTTTTATTCTTTCATCTAGGTGTTTTCGTTAAAATGCTTAAATGACCTTAGGTGAAAAATATCTATTGTCCTTAGTTTATTTAATAGTTAAACTTACAAAAAAAAAAGAGAAAGGCTAATAAAATATTGAGCTTATTCTAAACTTACAAACATATAAACTTATTTTTGGTAACTTAATTCATTTTGATATTTATTATATAAATTATTCTACAATTTTGACTTATGCATACACATATTTTTATACATGTGATTATTGATGTTGATATGAAGTTATTTACACTCTCATGAATACACATATATGTTATGCTTGAAGTTTATGAATTCTCTTGAAAGATTTTAAAACTTCAACTAATCTTGATTGCAAAATTGTGTTGAGTTCTATTTATTGCTTCATAAAATTTTACCATATAAAGGCATATAATATTGAAAGAACTACTTACTGTAATGTATAAAGCTACCGTAGTGAGTGGAGAGGGCTATCTCACAACTAGTGTGAAAATCATCATGCTAGGTTTATGCCTCATGTAAAACAAAAAATTATGCAAAAAAAAAATTACTTATAAAACTTGTACTTGGAATGCACAAAAAGAAAGAACCAATAGAGATTAAAAAAATAAAAAATATATATCATTTTCCCTATTTATAAAATAAAGAAAAAAATTTAAGTCCTCTTTTGGTATATATATTTTATTTTGTGAGATTAAAGACTCGATTATAATTTTACATAAGTGAATTAATTAACATATCTATAGATTTTAAACATATATATTATTTTTAAGTAAATGTATGTCATTCTATGTGTTTGTGTGCCTCTTCTACTCTACTTGCTTATTTATACAATAGATAATTAAAATTTGAATTAAATAATAATGAGTTTTCAATTGGTTGTGTATTCGTTTGTGATTAAACGAGTTTAATACCTTATGTGGTTATTTATAAAAAAAATTAATTTTTTTTATTCATTTACAAATTATTCTTAATTTTTTAATTGGTTTTTAAGTTAGAGAGTAATAGAACTTAAGGGGAATTTAAACCATATTGTACTTCTACGTTAATTTGCTTTTATTTTGCTCTATCTTTAGGGAGAGTTTAGATTCATTGCTTTGTCCAATGTTTTGTCATTCTCGTGTGTCAAAAAAAGGGAGAGTGTGTTTCACTTTCATGATTTATTTTGTTATGCATATAAGGGAAAAACATATTTATGATAAGAATGTTTTCCATCATTTTGTGTTATTTTAAGCTTGATTAGTATGAATGCATGCATTACATGATTATTCTTTACACTTTGCTTATTTATATGTAAATTGAACTAATTTATATTGAGGCTTTTATGCCAAGTTGTTGTATGCTTTGTCTATGTCATTTCAGTTACTTACAACCTTGTCAAGTTGCAATAAAGATGGATTCATCGGACCATATGATAGTTCTACTATGGAGTCTAGGATATCATTGCATTTTTATCTTATTCCTATAAGTGTCATGTAATGAGAGAGAGTTTTTGCAACACGAAAATACCAAAGGGGAAGTTTGTAAGGATTATGAGTATTGGTTATTTTTGTGAACAAAATATTTACTTATAAACTTATTTTTAAGCTTGTAATCAAGTCTATCAAGCAAAGTTGAAGAAACATCAAAATTTCAGATAGTCTTACTTCAGGTATATCTATTATAACTATAACACATAGGAGCACACTCACGCATTTAATAACACATATTTATAAATCTAGAATTATTTTTGTTGCTAAAATATTTATACTAAAGTATATAATAAGATATATGCTAAAATATTAGATAACATATACCTTAAATTATAGTTTAAATCTTAGCCTAAAAGATAACATAAAATATATTTTAAAAGAAATCGTCTTTAAATAAAAGTCTTATTAATTAATGAATATTATTAATCTTATTTGTAATAGAAAAAATATTTATCAATTATATACGAGTTTTTTTAATTAATGAGTATTATTAATCATATTTGTAATATAAAAGATATTCATTAATTACATAGAATTAAAGATTTTAATTTTTCTTATAAATAAAACTCATTTCTCATTGTTTCAATCAACCACATAAGAGAATTATTCTATTATTCTTAATTTTTTTCTATTGTCTTGCAAATATAATATAATAATTATTTAGGTTTTTTTATTTAATTAATCTATCAAATATTTGTGATTATGACTGATTTATTAATAAGCTTAATTAGTTTATGATATTTTGATAATATGTTTTTCTAGCTTCTCCTTTATTTTTATTCTTGGATTGTTAGATTAAATAATTGTGTTTTTCATATCATAATTATTTGATTTGATTATTATTCTTTAAAGAAACTATTTTTATTGAACTTGTACTTAATATTTTTGCTTTATGATTTTTTAGTTAATTTTATTTAAGTGACATATGTTTTGAATCATTTAGTTAGGATTATCTATTATTAAAATCATTCTAGAACACACACAGATACTTGTGTTTTTGTGCTAACAATTTTGTAGTTAATTTGAAATCATATCAGATTGATGGGAAGCTTATTTTAACGTTGGTATAAAAAGTGTTCATGTTAATATTAAAAACTGTGAAAACAAAGAAAAAGCTCGTAAGTAAGTTACATTGGAGTAATATCCTAAAAAGGGTAGCATAAGAATGAGTTTGTACTTGAACATTTGTTTTTCATAGTAAAAAGTTAAGTGATTCGATGGTTTTTCTCTTGAATTATGGTTGTGGCATAGGTTGTGTTCACCTAAAAATATCGTGTGTTATTCTTTTATTTTATTCTTACACGTGATTGTATGTCTGGTCATTTTGTTTAAATTAATAAATTACAAATTGATAAAAATTAAAAATAACCCTCTAAGTTAATTAAGTCTATAATTTATAAACTTTTAATAATTAAATTAACATTAAAAATATAGAAACTATAATATATTAGTTAAAATTTAAAGTAGCATGAATAATAAATCATTTAGTACCAATTATCAATCTTTTGTATTTTATAGTGTATTTAGAACTATATCTTAATTTTAAACTTTTAAATTTTAATTACTTGAATTTAAATATATTAAGTATCGATAGAATTTTAAAATCTTTAAATTTAAAGATCGTAATTAAAGTAGCATTGAAAATATAAAAACTATAATACATGAGTTAAAAAAATTAATAAACAAAATTCATTAGTAAAATAATATTTTTTTTTCGTAAAATTAATTGATTCGATCTAAACAAAAAAGAAAAATTAATTTTGATTGAATTAGTTTTTAAAATTTATTGTTTTATATTAATTCTCATTTTTCAATAATTAACTATACTAATTCGTTTTCAAACCAAACTAACTCATGGATCTTTACCCCACTTGCTTATACCATCTTAATGAAGATGAAATAAAAGAAACTTAGATTAAATTTTTACAACATAAAATATTATAATATAAATGATGATGTTATGTTTCAAATATATAAAAAAAATTGAGATTTAAATAAAATAAATGATTTTTTTTAGTAGTTGTGACCTATACAACAATTAACGTTATCACAACTTAATTAGTTTCATGTTAGTAGAAGTCATTAGTTAGTCACGTAATTATTTTATCATATCATATTCTTAATTTTATATTTATTTAATAACTTATACATTAATTAATTAATGTATATAATATTAGTCATACTTAGCCTAAAAAGCCTTATTTTTCGAAAGCATTTATCTAAATTATACTTATACAAATTACAAACATAAATCATAACCACAAAACCCTCCTAAATTGTGTAAATTTCTGTAAGAGCCAGAGGATTTGTGCTTGTTCTCAAGAAATCTGTGAAAAAATATCTTTGAATTTATGCTTTCTTCATTCCTAACTAATCACAAGAAAAATTGCAAGAAAAAAAAGTACTCAGGTTAGAGTTTATAATTGCATTAAAAGCTTTCGGATCAATGAACAGTGATGTTCATGAGTTTTATCTATTCAATAATGCCTCAAAACGTTTATTTAAAAATTTCAATTATCATTCATAACTTACACAATGATGTTGGAAATGGGATTGATTTGCTAAGCTCATTATTTAATTTAATTTTGTTTAAATTTCCTTGCTCTACAATGTAAATTGTTCACAAAATAATATTAATGTATGTTAAAATAAGTTGATACGTTTGTTCTTAGCACAACAATAATTGAGGTGAATCAGAATATATATATATCGCCAGTGGAAAATAAGAATTGACCCTTCAAATCGAATTTAAAGAATTACATCTTAAAATTTAAGCCTCCTATTATTATTATTATTATTATCATCATCGTCGTCGTCTTGATGTAGTTAGTTTTTCAGTATAAAATGAGTTACTTTGACTCACAATAATTTAGATTTAATTCATTTTAATTAAGTTATAACTTAATTTATTTCATTTAATTTTAAATGAAACAAGTTCAACTTAACACACTTGAACTTAATAGCTTATAAATTGACTTATTTACTCTTTTAAAAAATAAAATTAAAAATATTCATAATTTTATATATAAATTAAAATTTTAATACAAATAGTATATTTTTGTAAAATAAAAAAAATATTTTTTAATTATTATATTTCTTAATGTAATTAATATAATTATAAAAAAGATATCATTAATAAAGATTTTTTTTATGAAATGAGCTCATTAATTATTCATGAGTTCAACCTTAAACTAGTTAAACATGGTTAAGTTATTCAATTAATAATTAATCACAACTCACAACATAGTATAAAAAAATTAAAATAAAACTGGTCTTAGATTTTCTATTTTAAAAACATATCTTAATCATTATCTTATTAATAGAAAAGTTTATTGTCAAATATTATCTTATTTCTCTCTATATTGTGTACATAGTAAGGATAATGGATAAGGTCAAATTTTTTATTCTTTTTCTTAGGATGAGATTGTTCGGAGGATTTAGAATAATAAACATGAAAGTTTTAATATCGAAATTAATGAATGATCTCAGGTCTATTCATCCTCTCTAAGCACTCCATAGCGAATTGAAAAATGTGCATTATTGGTCTCTTTTTTTCTTTTAAGCATAATAGGCACCTCAAATCCATGTTTGGTTGCAACTTATAGATGTCTTTTATATCCATTACACTGACTAGTAATCTCCAAATAAACACTTTGTATCTTTCATGGATTTTTGTTTTTCATAATTTGTTCCAAATAAGATGAGGACCTCGCTCTCTCATTTGGTTTGAGTGCCAACCTTATATATGTGGAATGAATGGAGTCTATTTCAAATATGTTTTCAATTAATTCCCAATTTCAACTAGTAATTGGATGCCTCATACCACATATATACCTTGATGTTGGTGTAATCAAATTAAGACCAAATTAGATGGGGTTCTTGGTTTATTATTTTGAATTTTTGATTCCCATAGTTCTTTTATATTGCTTCCAATGCCTACTTGAAAACATTATCCATCTTGTATGGATTTTGTGGCTCCACAATTCATTTTCATATATATGAATCTCCACTTTTGACATCAACCTCAATGAAATTATTATTTCAGACAGTATTTAGATCTTAACACTCTTCTATCCAAAGCTTGTCATTATTGTTAACCATGAACTATCCTAGCTTAATCAACGGAGCTTCATTCAGTAAAGAAAAAGATTTAAAGCCTAATCCACTATGATCCTTAGATTTGCAAATTATATCCCATTTCCTTATGCCCAAGTATTTGTGACTTTATGCATTTGCTTTCACTAAGAAGTAAGATCTTTTGCAAATAGTATTAGGTATTTTAAATGTACTCATAATGTAAATAGCTAAAAAAATAAATGCAAGACCTGACTAAAGTGGCCTTACTTGCATGGTATATATAATTTTTTTGTCTTCCAACCTTCTATTTTAGCAGCATTATTCTCTAGAATTTTGCTGAACTCTCTGGTTTTGTTTCTTTGAATGAAATGTGGATTTCCCATGTATATGATGTTACTTTCAGACACTTGAATTCCTACTTGGTTTGAGAGTTCATTTTTGAGGTAAGGGGCTGCATGCATTCTAGAAAAGAAAATACATGATTAATTTATTTAGATTATGTTCCTGGTCTGAGTAGTTGGCATATGTTTATAAAATTCTCATTAATTTACTTGCCTCATCACAGTTTCCTGGAAAAGAGCAAGACATCATCACCATAGAATAAATGACTTTTAGGTATACTTTGTCTAATTATATTTATTCCAAACAAAGTTCCTCTACATTTAGTATCCATAATCAATCTTAGCTATGATAAATAAGTAAGGATATATAAATGATCTCCTTGTCTGAATCATCTTATTTATGTGAAAAAGGCTGAAAGTTGATACTTGATATGTGTGCTTATCTTTAAAAAATGAAAAATAAATTAATACAACACCATCTCATTATTTTTGTCCTAATATAAGGATTCTTCTTATAATTTTTTAAAACACGTGGACTCATTCAAAATAAAAAATAGTAAAAATTAAATTTACTTATTTTCAAAAATTAAACAACGGAGAGTGTACTTATTCTTTACATAACGATGTCAATGGTTACCAATTCCAAAACATCAATTCTTAGCATGTTTATGCGAAGAGAATTGAACGAGGTTCTCTATGGTTTGGCATTTTAGTTGTATTATTAAAAATACTTATATAGATTCATATTTTTAAAATAATAGAAAAATAGTATTTTATTCATTTAAGTACATAAATTATCCAATTTTATATTTTAAATTGTGTATTTCATTACATACTTAACACATGTGATATAGATGAAAAATAATTGTATTATTTAGAAGATTTTATATCTTAATAATACCACTATTTAACAAAATGTATGCATGTAAACTTATATTTTCATAGCATTAAACGAGTAGTCTATACATTTAATTTTAATTATTAATGGTCAAAAATTAAGATTTAATTACAAATTTTAATATATGTTACACATGGTAAAAAATTAAAAGCAAACTCTTCTTTAAAGTTGTTTCTCACTAGTGAACCATCTCTCAATCTTCATATCACCCTTTTTTTTGCAATTTTTTACATCAGCATCAAGTCATATGATTTTATCATGTATTGTCAAAGTATTAAAAATCTTTATTTTTACGGTCATGATATTCATGTCATATCATATAGTCTATGTCTATCTTATTTATTAGGTTGTTCTTTCTATTATCTAATACATCTTGTGTTGGTTTTCAATTTGTCTCTTCCTATTTACTCTTCATCTTTTACATGCTATTTATTATCTTTTGCTTTAGATTTGTTTTTGAGAAAATTTATTTGTATTTTTCAAGTTTAAATACTTGAGTGTTGTCACCTTTTTTTCTCTATATTTATTGTTTGTTGTAATTTTTTATATGTATTTTTATATCATATAGATTATTTATTTGTCTTTAAGACTCTTGATTTACATAAATTATTATGACTATACTAATATATTTAGTTGGTATTTCTATTGGTTTTGATTGTTCACCATTTTTAAGCATTTATCTTGTTTTTGGTTTTGAAACCTGAGTTTTCTGCTTAGATATTTTTGTATAAAATAAAATCATTCACCTCGTTCTAATTTTTCTTGCAAAATCATTATCTTTAACATGATTTGATCCCTTTAGATTTTTTTCAAAAATTTCTCAACTTTTCATAATTTTTATTGATCTTGAGGTTAAATTAAACATTTTTTTAATTAGTAATGTTTTAATTAATTTTTTTTATTTTTTTATTATTTTAAAAACGAGTTTATCTTTAATTTTTTTATCCATGAATATAGCATATAATGAAACTCTTGATTAGATCTTAATTTTAAATTATTGATATACTTGAATTTAAATTTAAATATATGAATTATTATTATATTGTTATAAAATATGAGTATACATGTATACCTTTTGTTTAATAAAATACTACTAAGATATCAAACTTTTTAAATAACATAATTACCTTTAAATTTTATATATGTTAAAATTATAATAAAATTTTTGATTTAAAACATGAAATTAGATTATATTTATATCTTAAAATAAATAGTAGACTATTTTGTACCACTTGATTTATATAGATACCTTTTAAGTAAAGAGATATCACTAAGATATCAAACTTATTCTTTTTATATTCCCACGCGATAATACATTTTTAAACATTAAGGTAGCTTGTTTTGAATCTTTCTTTATTGGGAATGATTTTAAATAATTTAAAGTATTTTTAAGAGTGTTTGACAATTATGTAGATAAGTGATTTTAAAATTTTGAGAAAGATTATTTGTATTTTTATAAAAATAAACATTATATTTTTTTTTTAAAATAGTTTAGGAAACATGTTAATATTTTAAATTAATTACAAAAGAACTAATTTAAATCACTTATATCAATTTTATATTAAACATGTTAATTTTTTAAAATAATTTTTAACTAAACTATTTCATTTTAAATTATTTCTCTTAAAACAATTTTCAAAAGAAACATATGCAAATGGGCACAAATAGTAATTAAATTAAATTAATTGTAGTGTAAAGATAGCATGGTAGTATAATGTATTGATTGAATATAAAATGATAAAATTATTATAAAATTATTTAATAATAAAAATCAATTAAATTTAGACGTGTATATTATTAGATATGGACTACATGATATAGCATTTTTCATCTTTAAAAGTTGAACAAGGTTCATGATAAAAGACATATCACCACTCTCAAACTCACCGGCACATTGTTACTTCTTTCATAATCTGCTACTAATAAAAAAATTGTCAAATATATATAAATTTTATACTCAAATTTGTAATTAACTATTACATATGCCATATATTTTTTTAAAAAATATAATTTTTAATATATATTTAAAATAATATTAATACATAACATATAACTTTTAAGTGTAAAATTGTGTGTTTAGCATTTATTTCTTTTAGATAAAAAATATTATACATCGTAATCTTGTGATTATTACAAATAAAATATTAGAATTATTCACCAAACAAAAACTAATTTGGAATATACCCCTTCATTGATTAATATTCATTTGTGATATTATAGATTTATTAAAAATTATTATTTTTAGAGCATAAAATACGAATAAATAATTTAAAAATTTATCTAATCATTTAATATTTATATTTTAAAAAAATATATTATTATAACATTAATCTTTTATGTGTTACGTCAATTTTGTGTTATTATATAGCAATTTCATTTAGGGAGATAGGTAAATACCTAACCTGTTAACAATTGTTTTTTTTTTTAAGTATCAATTTTGGGTTATATATAGCAATTTCATACGAGTAGGTATAGATACGTAGATACCTAACCTTAATTTTAACAATTTTTTTTTATAAATCTACCTTTCAAAAGAAGTAAGTTTAGTTATAGAAAAAGAAAAAAAAAAGTCATCTACGACGGTTAACCTAATATACTCTCTCATCCAAAATTCACACCGACGGGGAAGACCGGAAAAGGAAGCCAGGGATAGAGCGAGAAATTGAGTGAGGGGGAGAGTGAGTGTCTGAAAAATGGGTAATTCATTTGGTTGCTCAGCCTCCGGTGAGAGATTAGTGTCGGCGGCGAGAGACGGCGATTTGGTAGAAGCTAAGATGCTTCTTGATTGCAATCCTTGTCTTGCCAAGTACTCAACCTTCGGTGGTCTCAATTCCCCTCTTCATTTCGCTGCCACCAAGGGCCACAACGAGGTCTCCCTCCTTTACCCACATGCTTCATTGTTTCATTTTCTTTTTAAATCAGAAGTTTATTTTCTTTTCATTCTTCTTTGTTTATTAGATTGTAGCTTTGTTGCTTGAGAACGGAGCTGATGTCAATTCGAGAAATTACTGTGGACAGGTATCAAGTTTTTGCTTCTTTTTCCCCTACCGGATATAGATTTATATGTTTGAGATTTCTTTTATTTTAGTAAATGGGATATACAACTCACACTCATATATTACCTAGACTTACCTTTGATTTGGATCCTTGGGATGAAAAATATTAGCAGTCTGGTAAGAGTATGTATATATTTTTAATTGAACTCTCCTATTAGGCACAATTAATTGCATTCTAACAGGATTGCTGTGTAAATCTGAAAATTGTCTCAATTGAAGAGGGCTTCGGAGAAATTGCATTTTATAAAGTCTCCTTTACGAGCAATTTTATTGATCCTCAAGTGATTATATGTTTTTGGTGCATGTAAAGACAGCATTGATGCAGGCATGTCGTTACGGGCACTGGGAAGTTGTACAAACCCTTTTGCTTTTCAGATGCAATGTGAGTTACCTTGTCTAATTTTGTATCATCTTCCCACCCTTGTCTAATTTCTTATATGTTTTGTTAGAAATATAAGTTGAAACATACTTCTAACTGTTCCTTCTGGAGCAGAAGCATTATGTTTCTTCAGATTATTGTTCTTTTAACTATCTAGGCCTCTCTGAATTGCTCATTGACTTATAAAAAGTTATTCTCCCTGATTTTCATCTTAGGTTACTAGAGCAGACTATCTCAGTGGTAGGACAGCTCTCCATTTTGCTGCTGTAGACGGCCATGTAAGATGTATAAGACTTATTGTGGCTGATTTTGTCCCAAGTATTCCATATGAAGCTATGCATACCCATATGGATGCTGAAAGGGGTGATGATGCTACCAGAAAGAATAAAAATGACCTGAGGTATGGCTTTTTTTATCTTTGTTCTTAAAAATGTCACTTGTGTATCTTGAAATATTAATAGCAAATGGTGCTCAAATGGGATTATTTCTCAGCGTTTTAGGTTCAGGAGAAGTGCAATCACTTTTGCTTTCTAATGATCTGTCTTCCTTCTAGATGATATCTACAAATGCAGATTAGTTTTTTTTTTCCCGTGAAATTTTGATTTGACCCTTAGGATGTACATTTCTCAAGAATGGTGTTGTTCCTAGTGTATATGCTGTATTGGTAGCTATAGACTCTTTAGAATCCTTTTAGCTATAGATTTTATCCTTGATATTTATTGATTCTATTCCAGTGCAGTTTGCTGTCCAAGTTTGTCAATAAGGCAGCAGATGGTGGTGTCACTGCTCTTCACATGGCTGCTCTGAATGGGTATTTTGATTGTGTTCAACTCTTACTGGACCTCCATGCAAATGTATCATCTATGACATTTCATTATGGAACATCCATGGATTTGATAGGTCTACTCCCTATTTGATAGTAAAATTTAAATGTTAATTATAAAGGTTTACTCCATGCTTATGCCTCGACTAATTTAAAAGTTTTACTTTTCAAGGAGCTGGGAGCACTCCATTGCATTATGCTGCTTGTGGGGGTAATTTAAAATGTTGTCAGGCAAGATTATTACTGTTATTGATGTCTTCTCATAATGATATTAATTTTTTACTGTTGCTGATGTCTTCTCAAAATAATTTTGGTGCTCTTAACATTAAAATAAAGGTGTGGTTATCTTTGTAGATCCTACTTGCAAGAGGTGCCAGTAGAATGACTTTGAATTGCAATGGGTATGATATTCACAATTAGCAGTTAATTTGCTTTATGCGAATGACTATCATTAACTCGTTGTTTCACTCAGGCGGCTTCCCGTTGATGTTGCTAGGATGTGGGGTCGCCATTGGCTTGAATCAGTGCTGACACCCAGTTCTGACTCGACACTACCGACATTTCCCTTGTCTAAATACCTCTCCTTGCCTCTCATGAGTGTGCTGAACATAGCTAGGTAAATTAGCAAATAATTATACATTTAGACCCATGTTTTTTTACTTTGTTTATCTAAATTTATAAACTAAAAGGTATAGGTAAATTAATGTATTTAGCAAAAGGTTAAACCTTTCAACATATCTTGTCATATTAGATGGGGAGAATTTTTTTTAGTGTAATATAGTGCTTTAATATGAATCTGAAGTCACGATTGGAAATTGCTGCAGAGAATGTGGTTTCAAGTCTATGACAACTCCCTCTGATGTCACTGATACTTGTGCGGTCTGCCTGGAAAGAACATGTTCTATAGCTGCAGAAGGTATGTGACCCTTTTAATGTATCTTTAGACACACTTTCATGTTTGCATTTTGTCCTCTCTTTTTTATTAAATTCTTGATTACTGTTGTAGTCAACATTATAAATTTTTAAAGGTAATTAATCATTTCTTCTGGTTTGTAGCTTCATATTGCCATGTATTTTGAATTTTTCTTTCTTTTTCTGTAGATGTTCAGCCATATGTTTGTATGCTAATAACCAAAATTGGCCATGGTTTCACTTTGAGAAGTTTGTTTACTGTCCAGTCCATTTAGATTTAAAATTTAGTAGACGAGCTTTGTTATTATTTTCCAAACAGAACCTGTCTTGATCCTGCACATTTTAGTTGCAAGAAGCTGGAGGAATAGGGTCTCACTGCTAATTTGTATCGTATATTTATCACTCTTAAATTCCCTATGTAGGTCTTACGTGAATCAAATTGACTTTTGCTATGCATTCTTATATTATGTTTGTTGACCTTTCTTTTTTTCCCTGTCCTGGATCATATCAATTACATAATCACCTTTTTCTTTTATGTTACTAAAAACATTATGATGATATGATCTTCCTGGTGACCATATTGCTTGAGATGTCCTATCATCCAAGTTCAACCCTGTGATATAAGACATCTTGTTTTGCCTCCTGCTTGCATTCCAAAATCACATGACAAGATGAATCCAAAGCGGATTTCGTTCAACTCATTTCTGCAGATCACAAGAAGATTTAGAAAGCAAATTGAGGTGTCCAGTGCTCAGTTTTGTTGTAAAACATTGATATTAACTTCTACACAAGGGAGGGTGATCAGACACGAATTGTGTTCAATAAATACGCAAGTATAAGTATCGCAATAAGTATTTGAGCATTGATATTATATGCATTCCATCATAGTTCATTCAATTTATGTATTTCTAACATCGTTTTTACCTCTCTATTGGACTCTTTTGCTTGCCTACTTGACTAGGGATGGTAGGAAAAAGGTGTGGGATTTAACCTTGGTGGCGCTTCAATTGGTGATTTGAGCATAGATTCTATCACAAAATTCTCCACAACCACATTAGATATACACATGGGAGGTACAGCCTCCAAATAGTTCACACAATCAACAATATCAATCTTAAGTGTAATGGTCTTAAGTGTAATGGTCTTAAGTGTGGGCAAATCAACAAATTCTTTTAAGTTATAATCTATCCTAAAGCATTCATTTGCATTATCGATATCAGGGGGTTCAGATGCTTTAAAAACTAAATATCATTTGGTCGTCTTGCACTCTCATTGTAAGTTCACATTTTTGTACATCAATGAGTGTTTTTCCGATTGCTAAGAATGGATGACCAAGTATGATAGGAATGTTACAATCCTTTTCCATGTCCAGTATAATGAAATCTGTCGTAAAGATCAACTTGTCTACTTTTACTAACACATCTTCAACTACACCCCATGGCCGCTTAATTGATCTATCTGTTATTTGTAATGTTATCGAAGTGGGTTTGGCTTTACTAACCCCCAATCTCTTTAAATTAATAATAGCATACGGTTAATGTTAGAACCCAAGTCACACAGTACCTTGTCAAAGTGGATGTTTCCAATAGTGCAAGGAATGTCAAAACTACTTGAATCTTTCAGTTTTTAGGTAGTTTTCTAGCAAGAATGGCACTATAACTTTCAATCAGGGTTATTATTTCATTATCTCCAAGCCTCATTTTCTTAGATAAGATGTCATTCAAAAATTTGACATAAGAAAGCATTTGTTTAAGTGATCTGCAAATGATATATTTATATGCAGCTTCTTTAAAACTTCCAAGAATTTTAAAAATTGTGTATCTAATTTTTGCTTTTGCAATTATTAAGGGAAAGAAATAGTAGGTTTGTAGAGATTCTTTTTTGATAGAATCATTTCCTTTCCATTACTATTTTTATCCACCGATTCCTAACTCTTTATTCACTAATTCCTCTTTATTCTTGTTAGTTTTCGGTTCCTCATTTTTTTAGTCTCATGGTTCTCATTTTTTTGAGTCTCTTCTTCCTCCTCTAGAGTTTTACCACTCTTCAAGGCTATGGCGTTGCAACACTCCTTACCTTTTTATCTTGAGTTTACAATTGTGTCACTTTGAAGGTTACCTTGAGGCTTTTGGCTTATAGCCTGGACAAGTTGTCTCATTTAAGTTTTTAAATTTCAAATTGAAGCCTCTTGAGTAGATATTTTTGTATTTACTGATTGGATGAAGTCTTTTATCATCCTTATTAAAGCGTTTATATTGTTCTCAATAGGTGGCTTCTTCTATTTGGATTATTATTGTTGTGGTTGTTAAAAATCTAGTGATAGAAATGATTGACAGTTGAATTGATCACTATCTTAATTGTTATTATTTCAAAAGAAATTAGGATGTCTTCATCCTAGGTTATATTTGTTTGAGTATGGATTATTGTTTCGGTTTACATTACTCACATAGAGTGCTGATTTAATATTATTTGAACAATTATCAAATAAATGAGTTCTTTCACAAAACACACACGACATCCCTGAATCTTAGACCTAGTTTATACTCGCTAGTGAGTTTTGAGCATTCAAAAGATTAACCAAAGATGACACTTGAGCTATAAGTGTCGTGATATCATTTACTTCATGCACTCTGGTTACTCTTCTTGTGGTTTTCATTCTATCCAATTGCCATTGATAATTATTATTAGTCATTTTCTCAAGTAAATCATAAGCTTGATTGTAAGATTTGGCTAGTAGAGCTTCATTAGCGGATGCATTAATAATGGTTCTTGTTTGAGCATTGAGACTATTGTAAAAAGTCTCAATTTGTATCCAATGCATGTACTATGGTGAAGACACTTAGCAGATATACGAACCCGCGGTTAAAATGCCCATTTTTAGAAGGAATGGCCAAGTAGTGTGACCACACATGGAGGGACGTTGATCGTGTGACTAACTCGGAATGTATGTGATGCTGATACGTGGTAAGGCTCAACGTCACTCTACAGACGCGACTTTTTGTGATTGGCCTTTTTCGCTTGCATGTGGTCCACATGGTTTGCTTTGTCAGCTTCGTTGCTTGCGAAACGTACACATGGTAGCTTCTAATTGATTCTCCGTTAAAAATTCATAAAAAATTGCAAAAATTATGTTTTTATCCCTTTTTACTAAAAGGTTTATATTTTAATATTTTTAATTCTAAAAATATTATTTATTGAATAAAACAAATAAATATTAAGTAAAAAAATACACTAATAACTTTACTTTCGTAGAATCATCAAAAGAAATGTTGAGTTTTGATTGTGTGGTATACGTATCATTTTCTAAACATGATTATCCATTGAATACTATACCAAGTCTTTTTGGTACTTATTGCTGTGTGACGTTATGTTCAGCTTTACTTCACCCCAAAAAATTTCAAGGTCATCTTGAGTTCCTAGTAAACTTAACCAAGTAATTTTTTTTTATTTTTGCAGGTTGTGGGCATGAGCTTTGTGTTAGATGTGCACTCTATCTTTGCTCAACAAGCAACATCCCTTCTGAAATGGTGGGTCCACCTGGGTCCATTCCATGCCCACTTTGCAGGCACCCAATTATTTCTTTCATGAAACTTCCTGGTTCCACAGTAAAAGAAAGTAAATTGCATGTATCTCTTGGCCTATGTACACCATGCATATTACATCCTCGTGACTCATTCTGTAAATCTCCAACTCGTACACCTGAGATTCGAAATAACCGTGTGGTTTCAGTTTCTTCAGATCTATTGTGTCGAGTTACATGTAGTCCATTTCCTTCAGTTGCCATTCCTTTGTGCACATGCAATGATGGTCCATGTCCATCATTTGAGCCCAGCAGAGAGGGAGAACCTGAAGACGAATCGCCTAGTCCTTCACAAGTAACATCAGTAGAGCAGGATAAAATGGAAGGACCAACGCTGGAAAGAACAACCTGTTCAGGCATGTTTTGGGGCAGAAGAAATTGCAGCAGAGAGAATCAATGCAATTCAGAGATAAATGCATGAGTCGTTAGGTAACTGAGGAGAATAATTTTTATTGTCACGTTTATATATATTGTCTCCCAAGGAGCATCAGGACCTTTTTCTTACAGATCAGTTGTACAATCCCATGTGTGCTTGCAATTTTTGTTCAGCTGGCCGCATCATGGTGGTGGTGGGCAGTGGTGGATTTGGGGCTTTGTCACATGTATATGTTTAGTGTTGCTTTCATAAATAGTAAAAGGGGGAATGTAATATTTGTATGGTTAGCATTTTAGTTCTATTGTAATTCAATACAAAATACAGTCAATCATCAAACGGAAAAAGAAACTTCTGTTTACAGATTTTTGGTTTAATCAACTGGTGAAAATGGTAAGAACAGACCTAAAATTTTCTAGAACATGCTTCGTATGCCTCCCTTTTATTAGAATTATTAGTACAAATGTTTAAAAAACCAATCGTATTGCTATAGATTAGGCAGAGGACAACAACGTTTTGTTGTCTTTTGGCTGTAAGGTTACCCATGTATACTAGTAGAGTATCTGCTTTATGTGTATAATACAATTTTGTCTTACACAATGGCAATATGCAGTACAATATTTGCATTGATGATGAGATACACTTCCTCTTACTTGTGCAACATAAACGACTAAACTTAGAATTATATTAAAAGAGTTGATGATATATTAATAACCATCAGAAAAAGGCTTTAGTCAATTTCTAACCGAAAATCTTTAACAAGTAATGTAATTTTGAGACAGATGCCTCATTTTTGTAATAGTTTATAATAGTTTGTAGCAGTTCACTGTATTCCAAATATATATATATATCCATTGGTTCGGGTATTATTTGTAGGGTAGTTATTCGAACAGTTAACATGTTTTGAATACTATTTTAGTTTTTTAAAATGTAAAAATGCTCAAAAATAAATGGCAAAACGGATAAATTTAAACTCAGTCTATGAACTAATCTAAATTGCTATTATAATGGGACATCCCTTGAAGTGTTTGAGAGCCAAATGAATCTTCCCCTAATCGACCCAAACCGAACAGGTGCACACGGGGATAGAGGTAAATGTACGTTGGGAGGAGGTGGGCACGTATCATCTCTTAAAACATTATCGTTTTTTTTATAAAAAAATGTCAAAAATATTGTAAAAAATAGTCGTTTTTTATAAAAACTTAAAAAATTCATAAAATTTATATTAAAATTATGAAAAAAATTTATAAAACTTTATAAAACATTAAAACAATCAATTATTTATATTTTAAACAAAAATTTCTTTTTATTTAATACATGTTTTTTTAAATACTTATAATATTTATATTGATCATTTAATTAAAATATTATATAATAATTTTTTTATAAAATATTATAAAATAAATAATTAAATGAATATCTATTTATATTAACTGAATAAATAGATCTTGATAATATAAAGAAAATTTATATTGATAAATAATATATTCTCTTTATCATGACATTATGACATTACGATTAATCAATTTCATCTTACATATATAATCGATTGTTGTTGATTAATGATAATATTTTAATAAGAATATAAACAATATGTAAAATAATTTAGCCAAAAAGTGATATTTTTACGAAATTTTAAAATATTCTCGATAATTTTGTAAAAACTTATTCAAAAGTTATGAATACAACGTTTCGAATCGAGATGTACAAAATAGCAACTATATCTTAATAATGTTAATAATATTGTTGATTTTTCAAAACTTGCTCTTATCAACAAAACATTTAGGTAAAATATTTATAGAATTATGACAAGTTATATGTTTAAAATAAAATTATATCCCAATGAATTTTAATTAAACATCCAAAACATTTAAATAAAGATAAAAATGTTGATAATATCTATATTTTAAAGATTTTGATATTAATACATATTGCCTGTGATATATCCAGAAAATATTAATAGAATACCAACTAATAATATAGATATTATTTGATAAAATATTATTTATAATTAATTTGATTGATTTTTAAAAATAAATTATCGTTAAATATTTTTATTTAATTTTATTAATTATAATTTATTAATTTGAATAATTATTTAAAACGAACATAAATTTTCTTCGTAAACACATTTACAAGTAGTGATACGATTTTTACGTGACAAATTTTCATCGTCCACTAATTTTCTTAAAATAAAGATAAATGTAAGTTATGTATGTGATATCATCATCACATGTGAACTCTAACCTTTTTTTTCCTTCGCCAACGGGGTTGAGCGTGGACTGTATGTCCAGTATGTATATAATTTAACCAATAAAAAATAACCACCCAAGATAATTGTCTCCATATACAATTATTGTGCTTCCTTTGCTGTCATATCAGACAAGACAACAAACTAATGAGCCTATCATAAAATGAAACGTCTACTGCATGTTATCCAAATTGAATCACATTTCTTCTCTTTGGTTTCAAAATTGAACCACGTTTCGGTCCCATGACCTTTTCATCGTATGTGATCACTCGATTCTTATTGGTTATTTTGTTGACAGATGAAGTCACCTTTTAAGACCCTGCAACCTCCAAAATAATAATAATAATACGACTTTATAAATATAAGCAGAGGAGTTTATAAATATTTATAAATTATGGTAGTTTATTTTTAAAATATGGAGATATATAACTTTTCAACATTTATGAGGGAGGGTGACATCTTGAAATACGGCAAGCTAGGTGGATCAAAAATTAGAATATTAGGAGCTCAATATTAAAAAACATTTAAGCAATTTTATTACGTATTTCACAACTTAGGCGGCAAAATATAATTAAATTAATAACATATTTTAATTTAACATGAAAATACTTTTAAATTTTTCTTAAAATTTAAAAAATCAAAATTAATAATTTACGACTAAATTACATAAACGATATCTATATTTTTATATATTTTACATTTTGATCCTTTTTTATAATTTGATCTATTTATTTTTAATTTTCACATTTTGATTTCCTAATTTTTTTCTCTTATAATTTAATCTCTTTATTTTTTTTTAATTTTTATACTTTAATCATTTTATTTATTTTTATACTTTAAAGTTTAATTTCAAATTAGCCTAAAAAAATTGTCATTATGCGCACAATAAAATGGAAATGTTTCTAAATATTTCTAATAAGCTCAACTATTCTTATATGTTTTTGGATTAATTTATTTCTTAATTTTATTTTATTGAACTAATATGGTCTCCCGTTAACCTTTTAATATAGAACTACCTTTTAATAGAACTTATAGCTGAAGCTAGTGCGTTGATTGTATGGGAAGATGGAGAACATATGTATGAGATCTTATATTAGATATATCTTGCTTTTTTTATGAACATTAAATTTTATTAGCAAAATTAATTACATTTGATAACACAGATACGACAGGTAGCTAGGTTTGGCATGGTACGTGGGAAGTCTGTACCACAAACACGATGAGATATATATATATATATCCTTTAAGAAAGCTAGCTATTATGAGGTATAGTACCTTCCAAATCCTTGAAACCTACACAGTACACGAACAGTTACCATATACAAACTTATTTACTCACAAAAGTAGCGCTAGATATGCTAATACAGTACAAACACATAAAAAGAAAAAGCGCGCACACACACACATGACTAGTTAACTAACAAAGCAAACCCTAAATTACTAATTACCAATAGAAAAATATAATTAATAGAGACTTAACAATTAAGTAAACACTAACTAGCTAGCTATATAATTGATTTCTATCTTCTTCTAGAAGCAGTTTCTCTCTGAGCATTGAAGTAGACAACAGACACTGGAAGGCCTAATTCATTCTCTTGAGCAAATAGTCTTGTGTTGAAATGGTCTCTAGAAACTGGACATCTCACACTTTGTCTTCCTCTCATCTGCTTCAACAATATGAACACATATCTGTGTATACCCACTATTGGCTTTGGTGTTTCATATTCCACTTCCTCCTTTCCTTTAATATTTTTTAAAAAAAAAAAGACATTTAATCAAATTAATTACTAACTATCTACTTTTTATCATAAGTAAATAATGTTGAACAATATTTAAGTAGCATATATTTGTATATATAGATATATATATATACCAAAAGATACATCAGTGGTACCAGGAATGTCTGTGACCAACCTGAAATTAAGATAGATATATCATTAATTAAATAATTAAGGAATTGAAAATTATAATTAATTATTATTAGGTCTCTGTTAAAGTACGGACCAATGCAGATGTTCTCTAAGGTATGGATCGCTAGGGCTTGGAGCATCTGGGTCTGTCATGATCTAGTTCGCATATTATTAAATAAACGTACAAATAAAAAGAAAAAGGAAAAAGAAAAAAAGAGGGACGAAATTAATGAATTAAAAGCTTACTAAAGTATAAGCTTCCCTCAAATCAGAACCACCAATTTCAACACGGGGTTTAGATATAATAACAGAAGGCATGAACTCGTGGCCATTAGAAACTTGCTTGTTGGAGTTGTAAATCACATTCATTATCACACTTGGAGTAAAACTGTCCACTACCTCTCCCACTACTCTTCCTACACACAGTGTCTCCATAGCCCTTGACATGGTTCACACTCAGTGTTATTAATTGGGAGAAAATTAAGAAATATATTAAAATAATAGATAGCTAGAATTATAGAGAGAATAGAAAAATTAAGAGAGATCTAGAGATACTTAATTGGGTGGGTAACAAATTTGTATGTGATGGTGTTAGTGGTACCCTTGCTGAAGAAAAGGCCGGGGATTTTATAGGCGGAAGATGAAGAGAGATTAGGTATGTATCAATTTCTAGACACACGTACTCAAATAAAAGAGCGTTTCTTATTAGAAAAGCTGTAAGATTCCATGAAAAGTAGTTTGTCTATTTAGGGAATGAATATAATATTGTGTTGTAATTATGCCTTCTTCCTATTGCTTTCATTTTATCTATATACTCTGACACGATTTAATTCGCCCACTTAGATCCCGCGTTCTTCTTATAAATTTTTAAGACATTTATTCTCATTTCTCTTGATAATGATTTCTTCCATCATTTAATACCTTTGGAATATGTCGTCGAGGGGAGTTCCTTTCAAGTGGTTCCAAATGAAACTCGAACAAAGCCTATTTTTGTTCTAGGTTAAAGGGAATTGTTGCGTCTTTATTGACAGTGTAAGCTTTTGTTAAATTTAACTTATCATTTTTTTTTTAATTTGATATCAGAGCTTAATCAAAGGTTAAATTTCGCCTGGTATAGATTTGAGGACAAGCCTCCTTTTCGAAAGACATAATGATGTGATCCACTATTTAGTACCTTAAGTATGGCGAGAAAGAGGGGTTTTTTTTTTTTAAAAAATGATTTCTGAATAATTAATATGAATAATACATAAAACCAAGTTTAGTTTTTTTTTAAAAATGATTTAAAGTTTTAAAAGAATTGATTTCTGAATTATTTTTAATATTTTCTAAAAGCTTAATAAACATAATTGATTATTATATTCTCTTTGTGTAGAATCTAATTTCTCGTCTTTGGCTAATGGGGTCTGAGAGAACAAAGAATATTACTTTTTTTTCTTACTTTTAAAAAATTAAAAACTATATATTATCTTTGTGAATGGGGGAATTCTGCTTTTTTAACAATCTGATAAAAGTGGATTACTTTTTTGAGATTTAACGTCTTAAAACAGCCAGTTTAACAAGCGTTCGACAACGTCTCTTTGTGAACCAAAATATTCTTTCCTCCTTTCATTTAATTTGTAAGTGATGCGTTCCATCTCATCTTTCTGCCGGGGAGAGTCATCCCTTTCTCACGGAGAGATATACATCTATCCAATTATATAATATAATTTTTTTTATTGTACTCTTTTTTATCTATATTTTTTTTCACATATTAGTTTTTCACGTTTATTATATTTTAACATTTATTTAAAAATATATTTAATTTAAAAAAATTAAAAATTAACTTAATTCTTACATTATTATATTATTTAAAATATCTACATTAATTTTTATTTTTTTTAACTATTTAACGTATATTTTTAAGTAAAATAAAAAAATAAAATTCAATGTAATTATACAAAATATTATTTATTTTATTATTAAAATTATTTTTTTAATATAATTATATGTATATAAAATATAATATTAATATGTGTTTGATTTCGATTAATTATAGTTTTGATATTACAATAATCATTCATATCCTATGACTTATTAGTTACTGTTATTTTGAAGAGAAAAATTTTAATTTTTTACGAATAATCATAATTTTAATTATTCACATTGTTTATCCAAAAATGTACATGTTATTACTATTTTTGATGGTTTACCTTGTTATTATGAAAGTTGGTTCTAGTGTGTATTTTTCAACATATAGTTTCATCATATCATTTATTAAAACATAAGTAAAAATATCATTCTTCAAATGTGTATTTTATTATTATTTAATTTTTAAAATATGTATTGATGACTTTCATATTACTATTACATAATACGAAAGTGACTATTGGATATGAAATCAACCTTTTTTATAATATACAAAATTCAATTTAATCATGAAAAGTATTGTGTGTATTAAAATAATATTTTAATACATAATTATATATAAATATACTTTTTGTATATGTTTAAATTTGATAAACAATAATTTCAAATTTCAAAAATCATTCTCATATCTTATTAATTATAATTAATTTTAGAAAAAAAATCATTAATTTTTTACAAATAATCTCTATTTTTTCCCTTCAATATCCACATATAACATATTACTACTTATAAATATCTTAGTTAATGCATTGATATCCTTTTTATCTATATTATTAAAAAGTTTTGTTTTAGTATTCTAATCATCGATACTCTATTTACTTATTTTAAATAATATTTGTTCTTTTTTGTTCAAAATTGACCACATATATCTAGCTAAGCAGATAACGATATTTGTGAAAATTTAAGAAAAAGATAAATACAATAACAAAAAAAGAATTATAATTATTTTGCAATATATGAAAATCTTAATAAATGAAGTAATACTGAATTATAATTACCTCAATAATAATGTAGAAATTAAATTTTTGATCATGTAATTAATTATTATAATATAATATTATTATTATTGAATAAATTTATCATTAATAAAAAAATTATGATAATATTATCGCTCTAAAATTATAATAAATAAGTAATTCTAAAATTTTATTTGATTTTGATAAAAAAAAACTAACCAAAATGATTAGTATTAATGATATTTAATTAACCTATTATTCTACTAACTTAATTTAATTATTATTATCCTTTTGTTATTAAATTATTTTTTATTTTTATTAAACTCCCATAAATGCTATTGTCAACTTAACATGTATAACATATATGATTAACTTTGATTAAAAAGAAATAATACTACTCAAAATGGTTAAAAGACATATATATTAACATTTATATTGAAGTATTAAAATAATTTTTTAATAATATGAAAAAAATAAAAAATATTAAAGTACTTCTAAAATACCAAAAGACCCACCGTTTGATGTGGTATTTTCCTAAACTTTTCCAAACACAAGATAAATGACTACAATCCGTGAGTACCTACAAGGCTATTGTCAGGTCAATCAAACGAAGATCGGTAACAAATTGGGTAAATATTTAATATTTAATTTATTATTTTTTTTCAATTAATTATTTATATTATTAATATCTTTTAATTAAATATTTTTATAAAAACTTATATATTTAATCGAAAATTTAAATAACATAAATAACACATAAAAGTATATATCTATATTGTTTTATATTCATGATAAATTATTATAAATTTATATTTACATGTTATATAAATAACTTAAATAATTCAATTAAATTAATAAAAATAATTAACTAAAAAATATTTTAATAATAAAAATATTAACATTACATTAAATTAATACTTTCCTAATAAATTTAGATGCAAAAGAAGTGGAAACAGAGACTGAAGAATGTTGTGGTAGCTAAGAAATACAGGTCTTGCGTTTAACAGTCAAAGCAGTTATTAAATTCTCTACGTTCTCATCCAATAGCCTTTGGACAGATATTTATCTGAAGTAGGAACATTGCCTTCGATGACAATTAGCTGCTACCGTGCTATGTACTTTTAAGTTATCTTTTAAAATTACATACATAATATTTCAAAAAAATGTAATAATAAAATAATATTTGATAATATTAAATTAAATAAAAATTTATATAATTATAATTCAAATTGAATAATATTTAATTAATCAAGTAAAATAATAAATTAAATTTTTAACTCTCTAAAAAATATATATCTTTTACTAAGTATGTATCATATTTTTAAATATAAAAAAATATAATTTTAGATAAAAAAAATATATTTTTTCTTATAAAAATATATGCATCATGACTTAAAAATAAAAATTTGACTATAAATAATTATTTTATATAATTAAACAATTGGATCCTTTAGTCCCGACTTTATTTAGTTATTCTCCAATTTTTTAGTTGGACCCATTGTCTAAAACATTTTCAAAACTAAATCGGTTTAGTTTCCCTTTTTCTTCTAACAAGATAAATTAAGTTTTTCTGAATTATAGGTAACGAAAATTAAGTGTTTTATGGTTTAAATCCATAAAATCACGTTTTTTTATATATAAAATTTTATTTTTAATTTTTTTTAAAAATGATATATTTTTTTACAACTTAAAACATATATATTTATTTATTTATAACATATATTTTGTATGTTATAAGTAAAACAACATAAATAAAAAGATTATATATCAAATGAAATATTATTTTATCTCATATGTTTCGTTAACTTAAATACTAATATAAAAATTAAAATAAATTCAATAATCGTACATGAGTGAAAAACATGTGTATTTTCCTCGGGACCTAATTGTTATTTTTCTTCTTCTTTAATTGATACCATCAATTTTTGAGATACGTACATATTTATTCATTAGTAATATAAGGAGAGTGATTCAAACAATATGGGACACCTTTACCACCGAGCTTTCAGGTGATGAGCCCATTTTTTCGATGATTAATGTGGTTGACAAAATTTAAAAAATATGTATATTTTGCTTTTAAAAAGAGGGAAAAAATGAGAAAAATTAATTAAAAAAAGTGAGAAAATTTTATTTATATAAATAAATACGTAAAAGAGAAGAAAAGAAGAAACAAATAAAATATGAAAGATGAGAAGAAAGAGGGACACATGAAAAAAAATTAAAATGATTATATTACTTTTTATTTTTTAATATACATAATTCATTTTGACAAAATATATAAATTTTTTAAAAAAAAATTGATACTTTTGAGGAAGCTTTAAAAACTTCGATAAGAAGGAATACCAACATGTTAGGTCGGGTAGATTAAGATAACAGACATTACATATATAGTTTCGAGATATTATCAATAAGATCTCTGATGTTATTTATTTCTTTAAGGATGCTCTTAGCCTTTACAAAAATATTACAGATATCATCAAGGTTAGACTTTAATACGTTACAAATCTATTAAAAGTATATTTGCAAGAACCCATTATCAGATGCAAGAAATGGATTTCAACGTCCACGGCTGCTTTGAGAATTTTTGAAATCCATGGCTGCCTTGAAAATCATTGTCACTGCCTCATTGGCTTCGCAACATTCAAGGAAGCCAAATGAATTTGATGGTTTAGCTTAAATGTGGATAACTGAAGGAGAACAAGGACTGATAGACCAGTGGACCAAGTTACATGACTAAATAAAATTTAAGGAGAGATCTTTCTTCCTTTAGCGGCTGATAAAGAACAGGAAGGCCAATTAATCCCTGAACATATATAGTGCAACCTTCAGTCCTTCTGAAGCTGAAAAGGAACTACTTCCTTCAATCCCTGCTGCCTGGCACTGCTCCTGCTGCCCGGCACTGCTTCTAGAACTAAGCTAAATAGAAGGGAAAACCCGGTCTTTTAGGATGCCCGATCTGTTAGAACAGCGGTACGTGAGCTGAGAATACCATTGATGGCAACTTTTGTTGAGTTTGGTGTCTGGACAGAGGGTGTTTACGGTATGATAAAGCTGTAACGAGGAAGCACCGGTGAATAGCTATCCTTTTTAACTACAGGACAAGGAATTAGGTAGACAAGTTTTTAGAGCCCTTAAGCAAATTACTCCTGTACTTTTTTATTTAAATGTCTCGTATGAAGATATCTATGATATTTTCGAAAAGTTAAAAGTATCCTTAAAAAAAGTAAAATCTCATGATTTCGTTAATATTTTTCCCTACAATTACAGGCGTGCATATCTTAACTTAGTAATACGATATCCATGATATCGTTAATAATTTGATTTTGCACTAACGTTTAAACCAAATAAAGAAATTAATTAGTAATTTAATTCAGAAACTGATTAGATTTAATAAAAATATCAATACAAACTTAACATTTGGATTTGTTTTAATTGGGTGGGGTAGATTATTTTCTTATTTTCTTTTAATCTTTAAATTTTATTTTTAATAAAAAAATATTTATTTTATTAAATTTTATATTTTAAATTTATAATTCATAAAAATTATTTAAGTTAATATTTAATTTATTTTTATATTTTTTATGCATTTTAAAAATTACAATAAAAATTGTTTCTAATTTGAGATGAAAGAAAAAGTTAAGACACGTAATTTTTAAAATTAAAATTATGTTAAGTAAATTGTTTAGAATGATTTATAACCACTTCTGTACTAAATTTATGCATAATTATATAATTTTTATATTTTAAATACAATTTCACTTTAGTGCTAAACAATTTTTAATATTGTATTACAAACAAATATGTCCCAAACTTCGAGTATATAATTAACATTTACATTTAATATAAAAGAAAAGATAAAAATAATATGTTTAATAATAAAAAAAATACAATTTAAAGATTCCTTGGTTGCAGTCTATTTGATTACAAAGTTGTTATTTGTGTTGCTATAAAATGTGTACTAGTTGAAGAGATTAGGAAATTGATTGGATATAGTGATTATTGTGTGGTTTTAGGAAGAGGGAGGCAAATTTGGTAACATATAGTGTTGCTTCTTTTGCTTTGAAATGAATGGGAAGACATACTTCTAAAAATAATACTCCATTTGATGTTTAAATGTTTGGAATAAAATAATGTTGGATTTGGTAGGTTGTAATAATGAATGAAGTTGGTTTTATAAAAAAAATTAAATAACCTTACATCTAATCTTTACATGTATTACTATCAAACTCCAACCACCACCACTAACGATCTTGTCGAAGGTCTAGCGATCAATGTTGATGAATTCGTAATACTTACAATTTTTTCTTCAATTTTTATACGACTTACAAAACAATCGTACATTTTTATAATATGTATAAAATTATGTACTTTTTGCATACAACTTACCTAACATTCTTAGGACATGAAAATATCAGTGTATAATAATATTTCTAATTTCAAACTCATATAATCTAAAATTGATTTATGTAAAACTTATATGATACATTTTATTTACATTTTACCCGATAACCTTGACATATAAAAATTTCTTTGTAGAGTAATATATAATTTGAAGTTTATTTATTTTCAAATTTATTTATAGTTTAATGTTATAATCAAAAGATTTTTCACGTAACTCAATATAAATTTAATATATATCTTACAAAATTATATAAAATTTATGTACAGTTTACCAATAACATTTATGTAAAACTTAAAGAATTATGTACAATTATATGTATTATACAAAATAACTTAGAAATTATATTAAATGATATATAAGATTTATACATAATTATCTAATATTAAATGATATATAAGATTTATACATAATTATCTAATATAAATAATACACAATGTGTATAAAATTATATACAATGTATAGAAACTCAAAATATATTAAATGATATATAAGATTTGTATATATTTATCTAAAATATATAACGTAAAATATAGCTTATATGTTAGAAAATTCATTATTATCGTATAAAATATTACTTAATATATATTATGGTTTTTAATATATATTTTCAATGATTGTTATATATATAATTTTTTTATAAGTCCTATAAAATTTAAAAAATATCAATAAGTTTTACAATTTTGCTGACGTGATTATAGACCTCTGACAAGATCCTCAAACTTACAACAAGGTGATTGGAGGTTTGATAATGATTTAAATAATGAAGATTAAACATATTATAATTTTAATTATTAAATATATTATTATTTTTAATATTAAATACCAATATCTACTATATTAATTCCCAAACTTCTACTTCATTTGCTGCTGGGCTTTAACTGAACTTTATTCGGTGCATAAAAAAGATACCAATCGAATTTAGAAGAAAATCTTTTTTTTCTTCGTTTTAATTGAACTAGAAGAAAGTCCGGTGGCCCTGAATGATTGAATTGGATCAAATCTTTCCGGACTTGACACGATGTTTTGCCCAAATAATAGACGTCAGTACATTTTGTTCTCTTTCTTCGAAAGCAGAGAGTAAGAAACTTTATTTTATTTAAAGATTGGTCAGAATCTCGGGTACTGTGAAAAGCGATAAAAAGTAAATTATCATAAATTATTTTCGTGGATATACGTAATTATATTTAATATATACAACAAATATTTAAATCTTTAAATTATTTTAATGTACGACTTTAATTCTAGTAAATATTTTTAAGCTCAAAAATATTAAATTAAATATAAAAATAAATAAATAAATACAAAAATTAAAAATCAAAAACTAAAATTATAACAAAATAAAAAAATTAAATTAAAAATAAAAAAACATAAAAACATTTTATTCTTTTTAATTTTCTTTAATATCGCAATTTAAAACATAAATTATTTTCAATTTTTTAAATAATCATAATTTATAATAATAATTAATTGAAAATCATTTTCATATTTTATTTAAAAAATATTTTAATTTAAATTTACTCAATTTTAATAATTTAAATTCGTTTCAACTCTATCTTTACAAATTAATACTCTCAAAACATTTAATCATATGAGTTCAAGTACTCATCATGCGAATAGAGTTTTTGTTTATAAATGAATGAATAAGTTTGCATACTTATAAATGATGAAAGTCTCAAAAATAGTACATAATTTCGATCTCATGAAAGGAATAAGATGTTTAAGATTTCAAAAATAAGTCAAATATTATTTTAATACCTCAATCAAAATCATTAAATAAAAATTTCAAGATACATGTCTTATACAACAAAAGAAAATGTAATAACTTTTTAGGGATTTATTTCCAATAACTTTCTTTTGTAATTAACAATTTCTCACAACTTTATAGACTATGTGAGTCATAATATGTATAGTTTACTATTCACTTTTTAAATATATATATATATATTAGAGAAAGGACTCATGTATAATTTGTACATTTTTTTTGTATGATAAGATAAATGGTTAAATTTTGTGGTTTTTTTATTTGATTTTAGTTTAGGTAATTCTGGATATATCTTTTTTTGGTAGAAGTCGTGCATGAATAAAATAAAAGAGTATATAGTATAAATTTCTATATAAATCATTCAATTTAAATAGTAAAAACAACATAGGACACTTCACTATATGTGAAAATCGTAACATTCAATTCTAATATTGATAGAGATTATCTAAAAATTTAAAAAAATAAAATAAGTTTTTTCAGTAGAAATAAAATATTTTACTCAAAATAAAGCAATTACGGTTCAAATAATACCTCGCAAGGATAATATCTACTATTTGATTCTTAAACATCGATTTTGGATTCATTATAATTTTCACATTTATCATGAAATATTACTTATGACAAAAACTAATTAATTACCATATGCTCCATGATATGTTTTTAAAAATTATCTAATAATGTAAAAGACTTAACTATTTACTTAAATTTGATTTAAAGAAATTATAAAAAAATTTAAGAAAAATTTTAAAACTAATCCTAAAATTTTAAAAATTACAAAACTACACAAAGAAAAAAAAACAAACACAATAAAAATGAAAATGTGAAAATAATTTTTTTTAAATTAAGCATGATAACTTTTCACCACCATCAATAATCTAGAACTTACATTTTACTCAATGTAACAATTATAAATTAAAGATAAAGAGAAAAGAAAGTAAAAATTACATATTTTCTTAGAATGTGTAAGTAGTGATAGAGAAATACAAATACATCTATCATGTTCATCATTTAAGTTCACACAGATATATCACTGTGAAATTCTAACATCTCAACAAATATTTTTAGTTTTAACAATTTTAAAATTATTCACATACAATTAAATTAAAATTAACAATAAAAAGTAAATAAATAAAAGAAAATTACCTAAATTGATGGATTGCCTCCAATCTAATGTTTAGTTTAACGTCTTAGCAAAATTTAAATAAGTGGATTTTATTTTAAATAAACTCAATGTCCTCACATTATTTAGTCAATCAAACTTACAAAAAGTACAAGTTTATTTACCTATACTTTTTAAGTCATGCCTTATTGATTTTCAAAATTTTATTTACTTAAAACTTGGAACATGATTATGGGTTTTAGATAAACTAGTACTAGGTGTAAATTAAATAACCAAGGTATTAAAACACAATTGTATCTAAATCTAACAAAAAAAATTACCTTATTTTATCACAAATTGTGATTAAAAACTTTAAAATTTTGGAGATATATAGCTTTAGAATTTGTTTTTATAAACTAATCTAACACTAAATATTAAAATAAATACTAAACAATATAAATAAAAATTAAGTAAATAAACTAAAAATGAAGTAAAATAATAAAATAATAAAATAATTATACAAAATTTACAATATATATAATACAAACAACTTTTATACAAATTTTGATATATATAATTATACATTCTTAAACTATACAAATTTATAATACACTACATCTATCATATAATACAAACACATTTTTTTTACAAATTAATATACATTATTAAATTATACATAATAAATATTTATAATACACTCTATCTAATATATAATTTAAATATATTTTTATCAAATAAATATACATGATTAAATTGTATAGAATATAATACACTCTATCAAATGTATAACACAAACACATTTTTATACATGTTATATTATACAATATTTAAATTAATATCTAAGTTAAATAATATAATAAGTATTAACCAAAACTATACTCAAGAAAAAATTGTGGGGTAAAGCTTCCTTAAAAATCATCATCGTAAATAAAGCAACGTTTGTAGGAAAAACTAATGACACAAAGGCTTCAAAAAATTAATCTTTTAGGCAAAAATTTCTTAGGACCTTTACTCTTCAAGCTATTATACAATTAATTTTTTTTAAAAAAATATAATTAAATAAATTAAAGTTTTTTTAAACAATTATTTTGATTTTAAATTCTTATTTCAATGTTCAAGGAACAGTAAGAGTTTATTTTTTAAAAGAAAATTTAACAAAAAAGTATCCGAAAAACTAGCTTTAAATTTTTTTTACTATTTTTTTATATATTTTTTAAATAATTTAAAAATGATAATTTATCCCCAAAAATGATGCAAAAAACTTGATGAAACAAGACCAACATTGGGTTAACGATATCAATCTTGGAGATATTTTGGTTTTATATTTGTAAGACTTTCGCAAGTATACGAATCATTTTATAGAAAATGACAAATATACTTACAAAGTCAATCTAAGGAAGGAATATATGTGATTTTTAATTTATTATTCAAATTCTTAAAAATGAAATTAAATCATAAACATCTTGTTACACTATTTTGATTTGTGTTTCCTAATTTAGTAATATAAAAAAACATAGATATTAATTAAATAAGCAATAATGCAATTTTTTATTATTTAAAATAATGGAGTATTTATAAATATAATAATTAAGTTAATTATGTTTGATTATATTATTTAGGTTATTAAATATATAAATTGATATTTATTAATTATTTTTGTATAAAAGTGAGGCTCAAATTATTTTGTTTAATATTAATTAACTAATATCATCGAGTGAGGTCTATTAATTAATTAAATATTAAACTTTATCTTTATTTTTAAAAAAATTACAAACCATCTAATAATAACTTTATGTGTAATTAGTTAATTAGACTTTATTCAAGGTGTCTATTAATGAAAATATGTTGTTAATACATTAATTCTTATAATTTGTTTTGAAATAGAGTTTAACTTTAACTACCGTATGATTATACCAACAAATAAAATGGTACTACTCTAAACCACACCAGATAATTAAGCCTTAAAATCAAATTTTCAGATTTAAGTTTGTTATGAAAAATAATATATTTTTCTCTAACATACTTAATATAAAATCTCGAATAAAAGCAAAATTAATTTTTCTTATAGAAATATTTTATCTATTTAATATTTTGTAAGCATAATAACGTTATTATTATATCATATTTATAAACAGTCAACAATATTAAATTTAATCATAGAAAAATTAAATATAACATATAAGAATAAAACATAAAAATAATTGTAAAGAATTCATTTTAAAATTAGACCTCAAAAAAATCCTTGCAAAACTTTGATGGTAGTTACGTTTTTGAAAAATCTTTTTATTGAATCAAAAACTAAAAATCTACAAAAGGATAACTACTTCTTCTCAAAATAAGAAGAACTTTAAAACTACAAAAACTAAGAAAGTTTTCTAGAGAATGAAAAGAGAAGAGATTTTTAGGAATAATTTTTACAATAGGGGTTTTTTTGGATGCGTTTGGACAAACTAACAAGCATGTGAGGGTCAAAATTTGCGGCATACAGGCGTAGGCGCACGTGGGGTGCGCAAGGTAGGCGTGGTCGTGTCCTCACTGCACACAGGACTCAAAATTCTTGACCGTTTTGACCTATTTTATCAAATTTTTCATTTTTTTGACTTTTTGTCAACATATTTGTGATGTATTAATTCCAATATTTTTATTCGAGCCTTTAAATTATTTTTTGAACGAAAATACCTTAAAAACAATAAAAATACATATGATGGATATGGGTCTGGCCTTGAGCAATTTGAGTATTGGAAGATGCCTTAAGAATACTTTTTGAGACCATAATTGGCCCATAAAGCTATGGTCCTAGCAGACACTTCAAGATAAGCTAGAGTGTATTTTTAATTATGTCCAAGTAGGCTTGACTTCAAGATCGTCTTTCTTTTTTTCCTACTTGGCTTATTGTAGGGGGCATGTCCAAGTGCAATGTTTATATTTCTTGCAGGTTACGAAGGAGTTGGAAGGATGGCCTATTAGTTTGTATGTTGGACTTCCTAACTAGTTGTCGGAGTCTGAGAGGTAGAGTTAGTTGTGTGGTCTATGAATTTTTGTAAGTCCAAAAAAGATGAAACTAGAATAACAGAAGATTTTGGTGATATCTTTTTAGAAAACATTCCTACTAAGGTCCAAGATGTCTTTTTTTATATATTTCTTTTATTCCTTAGTAGATAAAGGACTTGGAGAAATATTTTGAGAGTCCTACAATTTTATGAATTTCCAACCAAATAGAGCACATACTTCTTTCCTACAGATGACACTATTATTAGGTATGATTGTTATCTATAAATTATACAATATGAACAAACTATTATGACTTTGAACCGATTTGTGAAGAGTAACTTCGATTCTATTATCCTTAAGTCAGTAACTTTAAAATGAAGGGTTGAGAAGTTATCTCAATCTCAATATAGTAATTATATAACAATAGAGTGTTTAGTTATGATTATCTTTTATGAGATGTGTGATATTATGTTTTACATATATGATTATATATGGGGAAATAATAAACATGATAGATTATAATTGTCTAATTAAGATTAAACTATTGTAGTATATAGAAAGTAATATGTTATAGAGATTTATTATCTATAGACATTTATCTTTTATTATTTGTTAGATTATTACTTCAAATATATAAGCATAATTTTTAGATATTTATTTCTTTAAAATAAGTAAAGGATGATTATTGAACACTTATCACTTAAAATAATTATACTTAATTTATAATTATATAATAATTAAGACTACTTATGTGAGATAATCTTAATATATTTTAAAGACGCCAACTTAAATCGTGCATTGAAGTTAACCGGACGAAATCATATGGACTTTGATCACGCCGGGTTAAGTTTATATTTCTATCTATAAACTCATTTTAGCCAATCAGTTTTTGGGTACTATTTTGGACAGACTAATTCACGGGTATGTGAATTGGGCTGGATCACACGTTCTTCCTATATTTAATTGGGCCGGTCTTTATGTTTACTTACTCTAATAAAATAATATATAAATTTATATTTACTTTTTATATTCGTATCATTCATTTCATATTATAACATGTATTAATATTATTTAAAAATTAAATTATTTTTAAAATTTTTAAAATAATTTTGACACATTTTATTGTATAAAGATACATATGTAAAATTAAGTATAAATTTAAGTAATATTAATATTTATAAATTGATCTAATATTACTAGCATGCTTTGGTCTAATCTTAATCTTTAAGGACTATGCAATAATTGTCAAACAACCTTTGTAATTAAAAGCTGCTTCCCTTTGTTTTCCCACCTATATTTAAAAAATAACATAAAAAAACGTCTCAAACGAACTATTTGCCAATTTATTTATTAAATTTTCCTTCTTTTATGTTGGGAAATAATAAATGGTACTTTTTTTTCCTCGCATTAAATAAATTAGCGTAATAAGATAAATAAAGCATGTGGTGAGTGGTGACTAAATAAGAACAGGTGCTACATACCAACAATCTTTCTTCTAGAGAAAACATTCCGCTAAGTTTTCAATAATCAATATGCATTTGTTTTGCGCATTTTTGTCTGCATGTTTGGGCTTATTCTTTCTCCTTTATATTTAAAACTGATATATCATTTATGACTTGATGTCACCTTAATAATCTGGACTTCAAGAATATAAGTTTAAGTGTAAATGGAAGCATATAATATTATAATTTACTCCAAAACTAATTGTGGTTTACTAGACACTAGCTTAATATAAATGCTATCTATGCTAAATAACACCCTAAGATTGTTGCTTCGATTCTCACTTGAAGCACATTTTATCATTTGTGCTCTACTTTGATATAAAACCATGGATGAGCTGATATTTGGTTATCTAGTTGATCCAATATTAACTTAATTTAAATTTAATTTATGTTAGTGACTCATAACTCAAAACAAATACAAACAAAGTAGTCTTAACTAGTTTCAATTTTTAATTGCATTTTTTTAGTTAATTAAATAATTTTTATAAGTCAAAAAATATATTTAATGATTAAATATTATTAGTTCAAACAACATTACATAAAACACCAAAATATTAGTCTTTAAAATTAATGATAAATTAATACCGAATAAAAAACTAACGCACATAACAAAATCTACAGAAATAATATAATTTCTCACACACCCATGTTATGTTACAATAACTAATTAATTATAAAACATGAACACTAATAAATATAATTTAAATAAAGCTAATTTTTAAAGCAAGAATTCATTTTCAAAACAAATTCAACACATGTAAACGCCACCAAACTCTTTTATACAAAATTTAGAGGTTGTCGTGTCTTCATGGATACTTATGGTTTGAATAAAGTGTTCTAAATCTCAATATAATTTCCCCTAACCATAAAATAAATATATGAGTAAGATTAAATAAAAAAATTCTTCTAAAATTGACCACGTATATATAAAGTTTTATTAGTATATTTAATTAGATCATACAGTAATGATGCAAAGAAAAATCATCTTTTTAGAGTGACATGAAGAATATTTTAACCTATTTCAATAGATGTAGGACTGTTGTTAGAGAAGAGTAAAACAATGTTGGACATGAGACTGTTTCTAGTTGTTGGAAACGTAGAGAGTTGGGACTGTTTGTAGTTGCTGGAAACGCAGACCGAGTCGATTAAGGATTTAGAATAAATGTATTTTTAATTTTAAAATTTTAACCTAGTATATAAGTTGTAATATTTACATGTTATAATTTTTTAAAAAAAAAATTGGGTTAATGAACTCGCTTAAATTTAGCTCAATTTTTTTTTTGTGTTATTTGAGATATTATAAATTTGACTCAAATTTAATTCAATTCAGTTAATTGAATTACGAAAAAAATTGTTACCCTAAGTGATACATATATAATCATTTGTACTGTTTAGTATCTAAGATTAATAACGGTGTCATTTAATCCCATAGTTATATAAAAATAATAAATTAAGGATAGATTATATTATTTTAATATTTTTCATTTTAATTTTTATTATTTTATGTGAAGTTATTAAAATATGAATATTTAATAAAACGAAAAGTTAAGTTTTATACAAAAGAATTTAAGAAAAAATAAATAATATTTAAAATTGAAATAAAAAATTATTTAAATATATATTTTAAATTTTAATAAAAATATTAAAAATAAATATTTTGTGAATTTTTTAAATTAATGATGATTTTATTATTGTATTTAATAACTTGGTATAAAAATAATAGTATTTTAATAAAAAATTAATAAAATAATAAAATTTATAATCAATTATTTATTTTTATGAAATTAAGGAATTAAATTACATCGATAATATTATAAGAGATTAAATAGTATAAATGATCAAATATAAAATATTTTTGAGACATTTTTCCCTAAAATTATTTAGCACATATTTAAAGTTTCAAAATTTAATTTTTGAATATATTCTCAAATTTTAAAAAATAAATTGATACATGTCAATACACATTCAAACATCTTGTACCGGATTAAAAACATAGAACGATGACATTTGGGATTTTTTTTTAGCACTAGGTTTTCTCGGTCAACAAGCCTCAATATTTAGAGTCAACTTTCATCTTTCTGTTAGGCTAGTACCCTCTTTTTTGGCTTTCCACCATCTCACTTTGTTCTTCCCCTCTGTTTGTTTGTTCTTTCTTGTGTCAATAAGGCCATTGCGCTGTTGTTTTGTCGTCATTTTTCTCCTTCTGCTTCAGCCTCGCTTGGCTCTGTGGTGTCTTGCCATCTGTTGGGCCTTCGTGGTTCTCTTTCATCTCGCTAGGTGCTACGGTGGTCTATGGTGTTGTGTGGGTCGTTTGCTCTGCTGTAGGGTGTTTTCTCTTCGACGCTGGGTGATTGTCTCTGCTGGATGGGTGGTTTCGGTCCGTGTTTTTTTGTATTTATTTATCTTGTACTTTTTAATTGTTTAAAAATTCATAGGTATTTTGGTTTTCTTTGTTTAAAATCTGGTTATTTAATGTTGTATTTTTTTTAGTTCAAAGTATTTGTTAAAATTACTATTAATCATTTTTTATTTATCTTATGAATCATTACAATCTTATTTTAATCTAAGAGAATCACTCGTTTGTTTTGTTTTCTACGGTGAAGCATTGAGATGAATTGTAATATATAACTATATGTTAATATTTATGTATTTTGGCTCACAGAATATTAGAACTACAATAATTTGCTAGTTGAATTTATATTTAGATTTGTAATTTATTTAATATTTATGCTTTAGAATTGTAATTTTATTTCATATTGAATGAAATTCTTACAACTTTTTATAAAAAAAAACATAGAATAATAGAAAATTCTTTAATGCTAAAACAAATTAAGAAGCAATATTAGTTTTAAATAAATTTAATATATTTTTTACATATTTTCATTAAAATTACATTCCATTCAAAAATAAATTATATATTCCATAAATATTTTTAGGTTTTACCTGACTCAATAGCAAAGCATGAGTATAACAATCAACATATAAATATGTTGGTGGATTTCATGTGACAATATGTTAAAATAGAATTTTTTTTTCATTGCAATGTAATGAATACAATAAATTGAATATTAAATTGTATTCAGTTCTTACTAATAAATAAACATATAAAATGTATTTTACTAACCTTATTATTATATTTTTGAACATTTTAATTTTAATCATTTTATGTAATTTCTTTTCTTTTATATTTTTCTCTTAAGCTTCAGTGAAGTTAATTTGATTTCTACTAAATAGGGATTTTCTTATACATGAGCGAATTTTGGACGGGTTTATTTTATTTATATTTATCTTTTCTTATTAAATATTTTAAATAAAAATATATTTGTGTTATCTCTTCACTTATATATTATTTATGTTGGTTTTTCTTGTCTAGGTATTTATTTGTAATGATTTATATTATATTTATACACATAAATTTTATATTTTATTGTGAATCTATATCTTTATCTAAATTTATAATATTCAAGATCATAATAATTAAAATACATAATAACAAGATTTTATTTATTTTTATAAAAAATGACTATATATCAGTTAAAACAACAAAATAATTTATTAAAAAATTTATAATAAAATAAATAATAAAAATTTAATATTTTCTCCTTATTTAATGATTTTAGTATTGAGTTAATAATTTTAATTATTGATGTATATCTAAATTATATTTTTTTGATAAATTATATTTTCTCAACAAAACCATTTCTCATCAGTTTTGACTTTTTTTTACCTTTATTTTTGTATTAGAAATTTTAAGTCCGATTAAAATTTATCTAATATTATTAAAATATTTATAAATATAATAATAAAATAATTAAAATAAAGTAATTAATATGCTTAAGATTAAAGTTTAGCGGAGTTACGATTTTTAAAATAAATAAAGTTGGAAAAGTTGATGGGAGAAATGGGGTGGTCTCTACTCTTTTTGATTGTGAGTAGCACTTGACTTTCCCCAACAATGTAATGACGTACAAGAAGCAAGTTATTGCAGAGTAGTAGTGGGTTTTCATACGAAGCAGACTCCCGCTGGACACTGGCACTTTATTTTTTATTTATTTTTATCGTAGAATAAGTAAATTGTTTTCAAGACTAGTGTGAGGCTGGAACCATTTATATATCTTACAAAACCAGGAAAACAATATGAATAAAGACAAGAAAATATAAACAAAATGATCTTTAAATAAGAAATAATAAATATACAAAAAATTATATTTATCGTAATTATAATGCAACACAGCTTGAAAATTTGACCGACAAAAAAAAAAAAAAGAAGCATAAAAATGGTAATTTCATGAACACAAAGAGTCAAGAATAGAGGAATCTCTTTATGTCTGAATAAATATCGATCAGCACCGCCAGTTCCTGGAAACGCTTTAAAAAGATGCCTGTGTATTTGGGTCAGAGGTCAGTTTCAATTTTATTTTTTGTATTTGATCTATCCCTGCTTTTACATTTCACTCACGCAAAGTCACCTCACAGTCTTTCTCAACTTTCTTCTTTTGCTTCCAATAAAGCCACTATTACGTAATTCCATTAAATATTATCATATAATTAGATTTTCACCGTAACTTCTACAGTTTCACTATTATCTCAAAAAAGAATACAAATTTTCACAAATACGTTTTTATATTTTTCTTACGAATACTTTTAACGTTTTTTTTAAATATTAAGGATAAAATATGCTGCTGAATTTCAATTAATATGAATAACCAATCATTAATAATATTTTTTAATACTTTATATAATTGAATTTTAAAATTTAAAATTTTAATTTTATAAATTTAAAGATATATTAACTCATAGAATAAAATTAAAAATCTTTAAATTTAAAAATTATAATTAAATTAATAAAAAATGTAATACAATAGTTAAAAAAACTAATAAACAAAAATTATTAGTACAAAAGTTTTTATAAAATTATTTTATCCAACTCAAACTAAACTAAAAAAAGTTACTTCGAATTAGATTATTTTTTTTTAATTTATTAATTTACATTAATTTTTATTTTTTAATAACATATTATATTAATTCAATTTTAATTTTGAACTAAAAAACAAACTAAAGCATGCACACCCTAGCTACCTCTACCCTTATAAAAATGTTTGTTTTGATAGTTATGTAAAATGTTTGAATATTATTGAATAAAATGGTATTTTTGGCCCCATCTTATACACATTTTTGCTTCTCGTATCTTATGTTTGTGCTTCTATTGAATGTAAAATGTAAAAAAATTTGCTCCGCTATTAACTAAATTTGTGTTTTAAATTCATGTAAAATTAAACAATAATACAATAAAACTTAAATAGTAAATAATGATAAAATTAAATAATTTTTTGGGAGGGGTTGTTATCACTGATGATATGGAATAGCCATTCTAAAAATATAAATTAAATATGTTATCCTCCTTTATATTTTGATTGGATAGAACAATATGATCTATGACAATAATACCCTCACTCTTCCATCAAATTGTTTTTTAGAAGTGATTTATTTAAGAATTACAGTACGGTGTTTTTTTTTCTTCAAACATCATCATATAAGTAATTTAATTAGAATTATTTATTTAAGAAAATACCATGTACCTTCTAATAATAACGCATCAAAGTTTAAAATATGATAAAATAATTCAAATAACTTATCATACATAAGATTTTATTTTATAAGTAAATAAATTTAAAGTATATATTTTATTATTTATATAATATGCTAAAATATATTGTAGTTATCCCAACCCCTTAGATTTAGATATTGGTTTCGTCCTTATGTGGGAAGAATGTTTGAAATGTAAATATCAATGAAGAAATCAAGATATATTTTACAAAAATATCAAAGATATTATTATTGTTAAACAAAATATTTTAAAAAAAATCAAAAAAATTATAAAATTTTAAATATTTATATTAATAAATAAGTTAATCAATTAATTAAAATATTGTATAATAAAATATTTTTTGTTAGATATTGTAAAATAAGTAATTAAAAGGTTTGAAATAATTAAATATATTATCTAATTGTATTAATTATTATAAATAGATAAATTTCGATAATATAAAAATAAATTTTATTAATTATTTGTTTTTAAAAGTACCTATAATTAGAGACATAATGTGACTTAATCTTTCAATCCAATCTATATATTATAATATTAATAAAAAATAATGGAAAATAAAACATGCATGTTAACTTTGTACTTGAGAATTTTATCGAATATTAATGTTTCATTCGATTGCTCACTAAATAAAATAATATATGATATAATTTATATATATATATATATATATATATTTATTCATTTTATATGTAAACATGTTATAAATAAGAAAAAAAACGAATACATTCTATTATATAAAAATGAGAAAAATTAAAATTTTTAAACAATATTTTTATATTTTTATAGTAATATGATTAAAAGATATAAATATTACCTTCTTATACTAAAATGTGTAAAAAAAATTATTATCACAACAATATCAATGATATCATCGATGTTTTTTTCATTGAGTAAGGATTGAGGTGAAGTTAGAGATTCTAAAAATTTGTTTAACGTGTTGTTTATAAAATAAGAGAGTTAATTTTAATAAAAATTATTTTAATATTATTATTAACAATAAATTACTTTTAAATTATTAAAGTATAAGAAATAATAAATATAAATAGATTTACGCTAATTCTATTTATGGATATTTATCAAAATTATCCTAAAATCTGATTTAACTTTTTGTTTAAAAGAATTATTTAAATATTTGATATTATTATTATAAATATAAATATATGTATAAATTTATCTACAATTCGGTTATATATTTATATCCCACAAGTTTGATAATCCTAATCCCTTACTGTGCACGCACTCCTTCCCAATAAATTTGCCTGGTAGTTATTAATGCCCATCGTTAACTTACACGCAAATGAAACAAATTACATGCCAGCTAGGATAAAAATCTAAGATAGAGTTATTTATTTATTTAATAATATAGCTTATTGTTACAATTAATAAAAAAATAGATACAAAAATAAAAATGCAGTAATAATATTACAATTTCGTATAAAACTAATCAGCTAGGATAAATGAGGTAAATATTTTGTGGAATGTTGTCGTATCAATGAGATATTATTAATCTATTAGCAGTAATAATATTAATATATTCATGGTTTGAGTTTAATGATTGTTTCACTTATATGAAATGTTTGGGGGAAAAGTCTTTATATAACGACGGGTGTAATCGGAAACTAATTTTTAACCGATCATTATTTTTTAAATATATATATATATTCTTTTATTTTTTAAAAAATAATTAATATATTAATTAAAATTACTGAATATTCTGTGTAATCCGTGCTAAAAAGTATTTGGGTGAAATAACATCAGTCAATGTTTAGCTTATCTCATATGTAAGTCTATTGGTATGTTTTGGTGATCGAGACTTATTTTTTACTTTTTAATTTGATAATTTTATATGTATTTTTATCTATTAATATTTATGTAAATGAGAATTATCGATCGAAGATTTATTTGATAGTTTTTATGTTTTGTCTTTTTTTTTCTAAAGTGATGAGTCACTTCCTTTTTAATTTTCTCTTTATAATTCATCTTAAAAATTTTACTAATATATTTTTTAAGGGGAGTAATAATAGAAGCCTTTTAATTATAATAAAAATAAAAATTTAATTTTTTTATTCTTATTAAATAATATTATCACAATAACATATTTTTTCTTCATGTTTTTAGCTATTATTAACATATCAGTTACATAGATTATTATTAATAAAAATAAAATAAAATTTAAAATTTAATCATCTATGTTATTCTATTCGTAATAAAAAAATTAAATTGTAAAAGATATTGACTTAAATATATTGGTGCTTTTGTTTAAATCTAGATCCAATTTTTAGTCTCACAATTCATTATCAAAACAAGTGTTTATTGCATTTAAAAAAAAGTGTCTATTAAATCTCTTATATTAATTAAGTTTAGCATCGGAAAAAATATTATTAATTAAAAACAATTATTGTATTAATAATTTAAAGAATAAGATTATTGACATAACTCTTTTGTTTTTACAATACATTTAACGTTAATATTTTAAATTGATAAAAATATTATTTTATCTTTAATACATTTATTTTATACTAATTAAATTATTTTTAAAGATATTTTTATCAATTTTTGGAATTGACATTCAGTACGATGCTTAAACATAAAAAAAATGTGTGGTAATATATTCATTCTAATTTAATATCCACCTACATTTTTCTTAATTATTGCGTTTTTATAGTATGTATATTGTATTAGATTGGATCGTATTATATTTAATATATTATGATAAAATTAATTATAAATATTTTAATAAAATAATTTTTTATTATAAAATTTATTTAAATTAATATTTAATTTATTTTTATATTTTAAAATAAAAATATTATTTTAATTGGATATGAAAAAAAAATTATACATATAATTTTATAATTAAAAATTTAGATAAATTCAATTAAATTATATTTGTAATATAATTTATACTAATTATATAATTAAATTTTTTAATAATATATATTTGAGTGATACCCAGAAATTTGGCAGATCATTGTATTGTATAACTTGTAAGAACAGCTGATCAAAGTAATGTTTTTGGGATAAAGAAGTAATAATTCAGTTTAAATTACTTGGGATCTGCAACAAGCTTCTCATGGGACGATGATCCCTATAATTCCATTATAATCAAGTTCTTCGAAAGTTTCACTTTTCTTTTGAATCAATATCGAGAGTGACAACGGGGAAAATTATTCATTTGTAATGAAATATTATTTTGTATCAAGTATAATTTTTTTTTAAAAATAAATATTTAATATAAAATAAGAAAAAAATTAAAAATAATAAATAATATCTCGTGATAACGTTAGATATAGTATTTGATAATATTGAAAACATGTACGTTACATCTTTCAAGTAAAAATAAAAAATAAAAAATACCGAGGGATGAACACCTTGAATGAAAGAAGGGAAAAAAAGAGCCCCAATCACGAAAATATACCTGCCAGCACCAGCTCTCTGAGACGTAATTAAAGTTGTTCTTTTCTTTTTTATTTCACCTATAGAAATAATATAACTTTAAAGTTTTATTTTTAATTTCTATTTTTATACATATATTTTATTTCAAAATATAAAAAAAAAATATGTTTTTTAAAAATTAAAAATAAAATTATACAAATAGTTAAAAATCACAATAAAAGTTTCTGTTTATTGTTTTATGTCCATGAAAAACATTTTCTTACATATGAATATTAAATCGGAAAAGGGCTGGTCAATTTAATTTATTTAGATTTCAGGTACTATTTAGTATATCATAATTTATAAAAGGTGATTTTAAGTTTCTGAGAAGGGTGTTACGGAAGGATAAATTCAACGTCAATTCCATCCAAAAAAAATTTAAATAATATAATATAGATATATGTATATTTGCATTTTTCATAAATACATATTTAATGAACTATTTTTTAATATCGTAAATATGTTTTATGTTTGTAAAATTTGGGATAGTTAATAAACATATGCCGATAATTCAATGGTTATAAAAATATTCTTAACAATATTATCGTACGATATTATTATAATTTTTATCATTTTAGTTAACAACATTTGTTTTTTAATAATACTTTCATTAATATAAATATTAGAAAAATGTTTAAAAAAACATACTTGGCTTATAAATGTCAAAAAAACAAACATGGCTAATAAAAGTAATAAAAATATGTGAGTAAACATAAATGTATTAGATAGTTATATATTTCATATATTTACGGGTGTTAAAATGGATTGAATAGATCGATTATTTTATTAATTAACGTATTGTATTGTAATAAATTATCTGTTATATTGTGGTGACCTATGACACATACATACTTTGCATTGTGTTTAAATTCTTTTGGCTTTTTCATGTGTATAATGCTTAGATTCTTAATCTATAAACTTTATCATCTTGTGTCTAATCCATGGCTATTTAATCTAAAAATTATTGTTTTGGAGAGTAAAACTTCTCTCACATATAATATTTACATGCCCTAAATATTATTTATATCTAATTTAAATTTTAAAATTTTAACCGTTAATATATCAATAAAATTTTATAATTTAAATATATTTTTATTAAAATAATATAAATATAATAATTAAAAACATAATTAATATTATTTTTTGAATGTATATACAATATCGAATGTAAATCTTATATTTATCATTGATTAAATCGTATTTTATATTTAACATATCAAAATGATTATAACTTAATTTAAATGGTATATAATATGTTAAATTTTTAATATAAAAAAATATATTAATTTAATATAAAAAATGATAGTTATATAACTATAGATTATAAAAATGATATTTTTATTATTTTTTTCCAAGTTTTCAATTCGTCCATCGAGTGCCCATCATTTTCTCTATGTGGACTGAAGAATTAGAATAGCAAATAGAAGCTAGCTAGGTTATCAAAGTAATATGTAATCAGTAATCTAGAGACTAGAGAGTGCTTGATGGAGCTGATTTTTTTTTTTTTATAACTAAGTAGAAGCAGTGATATCCACTTGAAGATTTCATTAAAGTCAACCATCTATGGTATATGATCAATATAAACAATCTATAATTTATTTACTTTGAACATTAACATTTTATAATAACTAGAAAGAAAAAAAATCTTTTAAGATGGTTTACGTTTAGGGAAAAATATATTTTAATATATAATAATAATAATAATAAATTATTTATGATTTAATTATATAAAATAATTTTTTTGTTTAAGTTTTATTCTTGACTTCATATACCAATATATATATATTACAACATAAAAACATATGTTTTTAAGGGGATTGAAAAAATCAGTTGAATATAACTATGTGATTATTCATGTTTTTTGTTATTTGCCCGAAATTTTTTAATTTAATTAGTTTTACCCATAAGTTTTGTAAATTTTGACTAATTTAGATATTTACCTTTGGAATTTTAAACAATTTAGTATGGACGATCAAAATGGTTAACAGAAGTTCAAATTTTGAAAATTTTATTAACAAATAAGCCAAGTTGATCAAATTAAATAATTTAAAGCTAAATTGATGAAATGTGATTATAAAATAAATCGACTGATTTGAAATTTTTATGATTAAATTATTACTTTAAACAAATATCTAAATTAGATTTTAAATATATGGAAGATATTATCGTCACCAAAATAATGAAAAAACTTATTAGAATTATACACTAATAAAATTATGAAAACTTGAATATCATTTAAAAATATCAAAATAATTTTATATTTATTTTTAAATTTAATTATTTTATGCACTTTATGTTTGATTCAACCAATAAATTAAAATTATAAAATAGATAATTAAAGTGTTTAAAATAATAATTTTTATGATTAATAAAATTACAAAAAAAATTTCACATTAAATTATTTTAAAAATAAATAAAAATTAATCATGATAATATTTTATAAATATTATTTGATATTTAATGGATAATATTGATATTATTAACCAATATTCTATTAATATTTTATAAATAGCAATATATTGCTAACAATGTCTATTAATATCAAGAACTCTAAAAACAACTATTGTCCGTAGGTTATTTAACATGTCAAAAATATTTTTATCATTGGCTCTAACCATATCAAATAATAATTTATCTTTAATCAATATAGTTATTCTAAGAAATTAAAAACTATTCCATCATAAGTGATGGATATTTTTATTAATTTTATTAAAAAATATTTTAAAAAACATTTATGTTTCTTTCATATACCTGAATTATAACATCAGGACCGATGCATAATTTCTTACATGTAACTATATTTTTTACATCTTACAGCTTCGGTAGTTCCTACTTCCTACATTGTTTCTCAGCAAATGATACAGTTTGTTTATTTCACCCACAAAAAGAGAGAAAGAGAAAGGGGGAACTAAATTTAACTTTCCCGACATTTATAATAATAAAATTACCATATTTTTGTTTTTATAAATAAAACACTTCAAATCTCACGCATTAGTTTATGTGCCAAAAATAAGTATAACACACATTGATAAAAGTATTAATTTTTATGTAATTTTTAACTTTATCCCAACAAATTTTAAATACATGTTTGCTGGATAACTATCAAAGATTTAAAATATTAATGACGTAAAAGTATGGATATTTAAATTTTATAGATATGTCAATAATATTGTTATTATGAACAAAAAATTTAAGAAAATTATAGACTAATAAAATTATAATTTCTCTAATAAATCTTCAAAAATATAAAACCATTAATTATTTATTTATTAAACTATTTTTCTTATTTAATAATATAAATATAAATGTTTATAATATTTATTTTAACTAATAAATCAAATAATTATATAACACAATTAAAATTTTAAAATAAATATTTAAAAATACAAAATTATGTAAATACTCATATATAATAAGTTTTATTGACAGGATAAAAAATTTCTATAACTAAATAAAAATTGTTTTGATTTTAAAGAAATCATCTAAAATTACATAAAGATATTTAATATTATTATTTTTTAAATAAATATATTTAATTATAAATAATATTTTATCGAAATTATTTTAAAAAAAGAAATAGCATAATATTATTAATTAAGATTTAATTAAAAACAAATATTTTACTAATGTTATTATATATTAATATCAGAATGTCTAAAATATAAATAATGTATAATGAGACATCGTAACAGAATAATCGAAATGAAATGCGTGAAGGAGGATGCAACATTAGTACATTACAGAGAAAATTCTTATTCTTGGCGTGCTCCCTCTGAAACGACAGCTCAGCTACAGCATTCACCAATCTACTTCTTTCATGTCATTTTAATTCCCTAATTTGTTTTCTTTCGATTGCATTTTTTTTATAAAAAAAAATTAGATTAAACGGATAAATATATAATTTAATTACATTATCACTAATATAAATGATAAATGACTAAAGAACCCTATACGCCTACACTAACCCAAATTACAAATTACAAGCTCTATTATGTTTCGCTAATGAACAGCCATGAAAAAGTTAGTAAACGAGGTTAGTCGCAGTTAATCATCAGTAACTAAATTGCCATAATCAATAGCCAAACAATTTACAAATGATACATGCTCGTTTTGAATATTAAGAGGTTCATATTCAAACCCTGTACGAATGTGTGTAATGCTATTTCAAATACATACAAAAACAAAGCATTTTCCAGTTAAGGGTATTTCCGACATTTCATTTAATTGATGGCCCAAATCTGATTATTTGGACTGTAATACTATTACCTATGTCATTTGTACCTCCCGGAAGATTTTATGGGGTCCAATAATATTACCACCTCTGGCATATTTTCAATCCTTTTTATATTTTTAAATAATTATATTATTTAAGCACATAATTAAAATTTTATTTTATTTTATCTAGATACTTGTATAAACTCGATGCTAATTTGTATCTTTGACAATCCTTTCAAACATCTTAAAAAGAAGCAAATGCAAGCCGGTTGATCGGGTACTTTTTTTTTTTTAATAGATCCGTAGGTCTAAATTAAACTGTTATTTTTTTTAAAGCTAATCAACTAAATTATCTAAAAAAATTAAATACTTTAATTATAATAAATAGTAAAACAGTCGAATATTTATGTATGGTTAGAAATATTTAAGATACCAACTGTCATAAAACTTTTACTTATTGGTAGAAGAATTAATACTATTTTTTTACAGTAAAATATTTTCAATTTAATTATTTAAATTACTCAGATTTTAACACATAAATTTTAATTCTAATATCATATTAAAAATTAATTATCACAAAAATAATATTTTTTTTCCTTATCATCTTTATTTCCACGCTACTTGTGCCGTTATTTGGTAATGGGAAGGACAGTCACACTTTTCATCCATTTTTTCTTACTCTTCTTCATAAATTTATAACAGGCAGACAAGCACAGCAGAACCAGAAGAGACTAAACTATTTAGATTTTAATTTTAACACAAGAACTTGTAATAATTGTGTTTTGTTACCTATGCGAAATTTATTGAGTAAAGAAAGATGCAAAAGGCAAACCCTAATTTAGGCAGACTCCTTGTGAGCTTATTCACCCAATATTAAAAAGAGAATATATATTATATATTATATGAAAAAACAAGGGACTGCTTGTGAGCCGAGTAACATATGAAAGGGGGCAAAAGATGCATTGAACCCACTAACATTATGCTTTTAAATTATTATAAAATGCTCATGAGTCATGTCTCCGTGGGTTTAACACTATGGATGGACATAGTTATATGATTTTTAGTAATTCCTTTTAGGTCGATTTAAAAAAAAAGAAGAGTTTTTAGCTCTTTATTTATATTCATTCTTTGTACATTACCCACCTTTTATCATATTTTCTCTGCATCTTATTAAGTATTTATTTTTTTAAAAAAATTATATTATTAAATATTTTAAAAATAATAAATAAGTTTTCATACAATTAATTAACAACTCGTTTGAATTAAATAACATGTATAATATATAATTATCTCTTAATTAATATATACTAATAACACGGTTGTAAAGAAATACTATTCAAAGTTATAATAATATTTCAATGGGAATCTTTTAGAATTTATAACATTTTGCCTTAAAAAAAAGGTTGAAAATAGTCTACACTCTACAGTTTACATACAGTAGAGCTAACGATCCTTTCGGGCTTTTCAGAGAAGAATGCTGTACATAAGTATGCAACTACATCCATACAAACTGTCCCTCTACAAAAGAAGAGCCGTGAAATTATGTACAATAAAAATAATAAAAAAAGATCATCCTATAACAAAGAGTTGTAGAGTGACACAAAACTAAATTAATTAAAAAAAATGAAGTATTGAGTGAGAGACAATTGCCGGATTTTCAGACGTAGGTCAGATAGACGTGGGTCTATATTCTATAATCTTAAGAAAGTATAGTCCCAAAACATAAATAATGAAAGAGATATTACCTGCCACACAGGGGTTTTTCAGCAAACAAAACTGCCTTGCCGTTACGAAAGAGTAAGCCACGTGAGGTACGTGCTCTTCTCTCTGACACATAACTTCTTTTGGTACTGTCCTCCTCTTCCTTGATAGCTATGGCCTTTCACCTTCATATCTTCACTCTCGCTGAGACTAATTCAGTATGGAGCTGAAGCTTTCTCATCAGCACCATTTCTTTCTTCTGTAGATTCAAAATCCTTTTATTTCTCTACCGTACAGTCATGGCTTTTAAGCCTACTTTTTTCATTCACGTTGTGTTTCACCTCTTCTTTCTCTTCTCCTACGCCATTAAAGATCAAAATGAAGAAAATCCAGAAAAAGAAACCCTTCTTTCCTTCAAGGCTTCCCTTGAAAGTACTCAACTTCTCTCGTCATGGAGTCCATTAAATTCACACTGTCACTGGATTGGCGTCTCTTGCCAACTCGGCCAAGTCACCTCACTTGCTCTTCCTGCTCACTCCCTTAAAGGTCCTCTATCTCCCTTTCTTTTCTCCCTAACCAGCCTAACCGTCCTCGACCTGTCTTCAAACCTTCTCTTTGGAAAAATCCCACCTCAGATTCTTAACCTCAAAGGCTTGAAACAGTTGCGTCTTGGTAATAATCAGTTAACCGGAGAGATACCCAGTCAACTCGGTGAGTTAACTCAATTGGAAATCCTCAAACTTGGGTTCAACTTTTTCAGCGGTAAAATTCCTCCAGAACTTGGACAATTGACTCATCTTAACACCCTCGACCTTTCTGCAAATGCTCTTACTGGAGATGTTCCTAACGAGATTGGAAACTTGAAGAAGCTGTTGTTTTTAGACCTTGGAAATAACTTTCTCTCAAGTTCTCTTCCACTTTCTCTTTTCACAAAACTTAAATCTCTAACTTCACTTGACATATCAAACAATTCATTTTCTGGTGCACTCCCTCCTGAAATTTTTAACTTAAAGAATATCAGTGCCCTTTACATTGGCAACAACCGTTTTTCTGGCCCGTTGCCTCCTCAAATTGGTGAGCTTTCTCATCTTCAAAACTTCTTTGCTCCTTCCTGTTCCATTACAGGTCCATTACCTGAGGAGTTATCTAATTTACAATCATTGATCAATCTTGACCTTTCCTACAACCCTTTGAAGTGTTCGATTCCAAAGTTCCTTGGGAAATTGAAGAATTTGAGTATTTTGAATTTAGTTTATGCTGAACTTAATGGGTCTGTGCCTCCAGAGCTGGGAAAATGTAGGAATTTGAAGACTTTGATGCTCTCCTTCAATTCACTTTCAGGGTCGCTCCCTGAGGAGCTCTCTGAGCTTCCCATGTTAACATTTTCTGCTGAAAGGAATCAACTTTCTGGCTCATTGCCTTCTTGGTTAGGTAAATGGAATCTGGTTGATTCAATCTTGTTATCAAGCAATCAGTTTTCCGGGAAAATCCCTCCTGAAATTGGGAACTGTTCGATGCTTGGTCACCTTGGTTTGAGCAATAATTTGTTGACCGGTCCAATACCGAAAGAACTCTGTAACGCAGTCTCACTAACGGAGCTTGATCTTGACAGTAATTTTCTCTTTGGTACGATACAGAGTACGTTTGTTAAGTGTGGGAATTTAACACAATTGGTGTTGACCAATAATCAAATATCAGGTTCAATACCTGAATACCTTTCGGAGCTTCCATTGATGGTGCTAGACCTTGATTCTAACAATTTCACTGGTACTATTCCAGCTAGTATTTGGAGCTCAATGAACTTAATGGAATTCTCTGCTTCCAATAATCAATTGGAGGGCTCTCTACAGAAGGAGATTGGTAATGCAGCTGCCTTGGAAAGGCTTGTTCTTAGCTGCAATAAGTTGAAAGGCATTATACCTCCAGAGATTGGAAATTTGACAAACCTTTCTGTTCTTAACTTGAACTCAAATTTTCTTTTAGGAAGTATTCCATCTGCTCTAGGTTCGTGCACTTCACTTTCCACACTGGACATGGGAAACAACTATCTTGTTGGTTCCATCCCAGATAATCTTGCTGACCTGTCTCAATTGCAATGCCTTGTTCTTTCTCATAATAATCTATCGGGGACTATTCCTTCAAAGCCATCTTTGTATTTTCGTCAGGTAACTATCCCTGACCTTAGCTTTGTGCAACATCATGGTGTATATGATCTGTCTCACAATAGGTTGTCTGGCCCAATACCTTATGAACTGGGGAAGTGTGTAGTTATTGTAGATCTTTTGCTGAATAACAATATGCTCTCTGGTGATATTCCAAGTTCTCTTGTTCGTTTGACAAACCTTACAACCTTGGATTTGTCTGGAAATTTCCTTTCCGGATCCATTCCTTCAGAGCTTGGTGACACTCCTAAACTTCAAGGCTTGTATCTGGGAAATAACCAACTAATGGGAAGCATTCCGGAATCCCTGGGTCGTTTGAGTAGTTTGGTAAAGATGAATTTGACTTGTAATAAGTTATCGGGATCAGTTCCAATGAGTTTTAGTCAAATGAAAGATCTTAGTCATCTGGATTTAAGCTCTAATGAGCTGAGTGGTAAGCTTCCTTCTTCTCTTTCCAGCATGCTGAACCTTGTGGGGCTATATGTTCAAGAAAACAGGTTTTCTGGTGAGATTGATCAGATTTTCTCTAATTCCATTATAACTTGGAAGATTGAAACTTTAAACTTGAGCAATAATTTCTTTGATGGGGAATTGCCGCGATCAATGGCCAATCTGTCGTTCTTGACTTTCTTGGATCTCCATTCAAATATGTTTGTGGGGAACATACCTGCAGACCTAGGGAATCTTATGCAACTCGAGTATTTTGATGTATCAAAAAATAAGCTGTCTGGACAGATTCCTGAGAAACTTTGCAATCTGATCAATCTGTTTAACCTTAATGTGGCTGAAAATAGACTTGAAGGGCCTATCCCCAGAAGTGGAGTTTGCCAGAACCGGTCAAAAATTTCTGTTGCAGGTAACAAAGACTTGTGTGGGAGAATCATGGGTTTAAAGTGTCAGATCAGAAGTTTTGATAAGTCGGCATTTTTAAATGCTTGGGGACTAGCTGCAATTGTAGTTGGAAGTTCTCTTATCATCCTTACTTTTGCTTTTGCTGTTGTGAGATTTATTAGCAGAAACATGAGGGAAAGAGATCCCGAAGAAACTGATGAAAGCGAGCTAAACAGCTTTGTAGATCAAAAGCTCTACTTCCTTGGCAGCAGCAGATCAAAAGAACCCCTGAGCATCAACGTGGCCATGTTTGAGCAGCCCCTGCTGAAGTTAACCTTGTCCCATGTCCTCGAAGCCACTAACAACTTTTGCAAGACAAACATAATTGGAGATGGAGGTTTTGGGACGGTGTACAAGGCTACTTTGCCTAATGGGAAAACAGTTGCAATCAAAAAATTGAGTGAAGCAAAAACACAAGGGCAACGAGAATTTATTGCAGAAATGGAGACTCTCGGTAAAGTAAAGCATCGAAATCTTGTATCACTGTTGGGATACTGCTCTTATGGTGAAGAGAAACTTCTTGTTTACGAGTACATGGTTAACGGGAGTCTAGATCTTTGGCTGAGAAACCGGAGTGGGGCACTTGAAGTACTTGATTGGGGTAAACGATTCAGAATCGCCATTGGTTCTGCACGTGGGGTAGCTTTTCTCCACCATGGATTCATACCCCACATTATCCACAGAGACATAAAAGCTAGCAACATCCTACTCAATGAAGAGTTTGAGGCAAAAGTTGCAGACTTTGGGCTGGCAAGGCTGATAAGTGCTTGTGAGACTCACATTTCAACCGATATTGCAGGAACATTTGGTTACATTCCTCCTGAGTATGGACAGAGTGGGAGGTCAACTACCAGGGGTGATGTCTACAGTTATGGTGTTATTTTGCTTGAGTTGTTGACAGGGAAAGAACCAACTGGACCTGACTTCAAAGAGATTGAAGGTGGGAATTTGGTTGGTTGGGTATTTCAAAAGATCAGGAAGGGGCATGCTGCGGATGTTCTTGATCCAACCATACTAAATGCCGACTCAAAGCATATGATGCTTCAAGTGCTGCAAATTGCTTGTGTATGCCTATCTGAGAATCCTGCCAGCAGGCCTACCATGCTTCAAGTGCTGAAGTACCTCAAAGGTATCAAAGATGACTAAACTGTTTGAATCTTAATGTTGTTTTAATGGAAAAGTTTGGAGGTTTAATGTTATAATAATACTGTAAAGTTGTACCCAGTTAGGAAATAGTTAATGCCCTGATCCTGTAATGCTTCCAAATCTTTCAAGTCTAATCTAGTTCTAATCTTCTGTGTCATTCTCTTGGTGACCATGAATTTGTTTGATCATCACGTTACTGGTGAATATCGGAAAAATTTATATAATCTGGTAGTTGTTAAGTACTTAAAAATAAAACTATTTTTTAGTTTAAATGATGCTGGTTTAGCAAGACTGGTAAGATTTGGACTATTAAAACCGTGGAGGGCCAAAACTTGTAGCCATCAGGATGCTAAAACGTCCACAAATTACAAAGGTCCACGAGTTAGTGGGTCGGAGCAGCTGGGATATGATAACTCACAATAGTCTCTTGGAAAATTGGGAATAGTGATATGGAAGAAAGTGACAATGACGGATCTCAAGAAATAGGCAATATAATTGAGGATTTATTTTGCCTTTCAAGCTTGCATGCTGAATTCTATGGAACTACCAGCATTTTTTGTTACTTACACTCTGGATCCAACATTTTTCTATGTTTTTTTAGTTCGATCCAAAAGAAAAGTACCTATTTTGGGTCTGGGATGTGGGAGTTGAAAATTGAACCTCGCATCTTCGGCCAATGGCACCACAATCTAAGATTAGATATGAAACATGCATATATATGCACTTTCTCGATCTGCATATTTTTTACCCCCTTTTATCTATGATCCGAAGTGTTAAGGAATTGCTGTATATTGAGATATACATAACTTGTATTAAAAATTTAGCTTCTTAAACTAACTTTTTTAATTGCAATTCACCATTTAGTGCTTACTGGGATTGATGTCAGTTCTGATAGTGTGTAAAGAAATAATTGTTGGTAAATATATAGAAAATCAAATATTTTTTTTATTAAGCTGCAAAAAATGTTGGGATGATTTCTTTGTTGAATTCAACAAATATTATAACTCATTTAATAAATATTGTATCGATGTCAAATACCTATCAATATATACGGCACTTAGGAAGTAGTTGTAAACCATGTAATTCAATTATGGTGATTGTTGAAATAGTAATTAATATTTGTCTATATAAATAATGTATATACTCGATACAAATTAAGAAAAAATATATTAAAAAAATGTTTATTTTTTTTTCTGATTGTTTTTTCAAATATTAATTTCTTCATAGTATTAGAGTCAAGTCGTTGCTTTATACAAATTTGAAATCCTTATTCTCTAAAACAGATATTTTTTTCTTTTGAAAATATTTATTCTCATGAAAAGAAAATTCATTCAAATACCCCTACAAATATTAATTACAAACATAATTTTTGAAGCGATATTTGTCCTACCTAATTTTATTAGATTACTCTAAACATAATTATGAACATTTTGGTAAAAATAGGGTAGAAGAAAAGTGCAACACGTGTCCCCACGTGTCACCCTAAAGGAAAGAAAACATTTTCACGCGCCTCCACGCGCCGTCATGCAACATCTGGAGGTAGAAGACGATGACGTGTCATTCAGCTCGGCTCGACTCGAGGACGTAGCCGGCCTGCACCTCGGTTTGGCTCAGGTTGGTTCGGTTCAACCAGCAGTTCGGTCTGAACCTGGTTTTTTTCCCGAGTCTAGATTTTTAAAACCGATTTGTCCAATTTTCAAGTTTTTAAACCAATTTTTTACCCAGTTTTGTGGTTTTTTATCCAATTTAGTCAATTTCTTAAAAAAAACAGTTTAGTTCTTGAATATTTTTTTTAAAATTTTAAGTTCTAAAATAATTACACCATTTTTTAGTTTGTTTATCATAATATCATGACAGTGTATAATTTCATTACCTATGGAGCAATCAACTCCGGTTATTGTACAATCTGTTCATTCTGAAGTGTTTTTAATGCTGAAATTGTTCTTACTAAGACTAATTATGATGTTTGGTCTCAAATAATAGAAATGCATATTGTAGAGAGAGAAAAACTTTCTTATATTCATGACAAAAATTTACAACTAGAAAAAACATTAAACAATTATAACAAGTGGTATACAGAAAATCAAAAAGTGAAGAGATTGATATTTATGTCAATGAGTCTAGAAATCATGAAACGATATTTACGCATACCTACAACTCTTGAAATTTGGGGTGCTTTGGCAAAAACATTCTATGATAAAAGTGACGAATTACAGGTATTTGTCATAAACCAAAAAACCTTTACTTCCAGACAAAATAGAAAATCACTTTCAGAGTATTATGGAGAGTTGACTGAAATTTTCCAAGAGTTAAACCATCGTGATAAGGTGGTCATGAAAGACCCTCATGATCTAATATCATATCAAGAGTCTGTTGAAAGACTAAGGATACATATTTTTCTTGCTGGATTAGATGATGAATTTGAGCACGTTCATGGAGAAATTTTGTGAAAAGAAACTATCCCAGATTTAGAAGGTTGTTATTCCTTGATTCGACGGGAGGTAGTACGTCGAATCTCATTGAAGGAAAAATTTGGAGACGTTGACGCTTCCACCATGATATCTAAAAATTGTTTTTTTTTTCAATCAGCAAGAACGAAGGGTAACTGATAAATCATCATTTAAATGTACCCATTGTCATCAAAATGGTCATACTAAAGAACGATGTTTTGAACTTGTGGTATATCCTGACTGGTGGGATCACAACTGTGACTCTCAGAAGAAAAATCCACGACAGATGTCTACTGCCACCATTGCTGAAACAACAAAAGATCATGTTGCAAACTCCTCAACAAATGTTGGTAAGATGCTTAAAGCTTTTTTTCCTATTTTTAATAATGCATGGATAATTGATTAAGGTGCAACTGATCATATGGCATTCGATTCTAGACAAATCTCAAAACCATCCTCACACAAAACTGTTTGCACTACCAATGGTAACACAACCCTAGTCATTGGGGAAAGATCTTTGTCTCTCACTATTACTTTGAATTTAGACTCAATACTAGTTGTTCTCTCTTTAGAGTATAACCTTATATCTATTTCTCAAATAACCACTGCTTTATCTTGTTTTGTTATTTTTTGGCCTGACTTTTGTGTGTTCAAGGACATTCAAACAAAGCAAACGATTGGTCGTAGTGTTAGGCAAGGAAACCTGTATTATTTGGACTTGGATTGAACAAATCATGCATTGGTAGCAACTGGATCTAAAAAGGATGAATCAAATATATGGCTATGACATAAGAGATTAGGTCATGCTTCTTTTGGATATTTAAAGAAATTATTTCCAAGTTTATTTTTGAGCTTAGATCTTTCTACTTTAAAGTGTGATGTCTGTGAACTAGCAAAAAGTTATCGTTCCTCATTTCCTGTAACCTTAAATAAAAGTTCATTTTCGTTTTTGGTTATACATTTTGATGTAAGGGGTTCTTCCAAAGTCTCTACTTTGGGAGGATCACGTTGGTTTGTTACATTTATTGATGATTTTATTAGAATGACTTGAGTCTGTTTAATGAAATCTAAAAGTGAGATAAACGTATTATTTAGAAAATTTCATAAATTGGTTTGTACTCAATATAAAACGCAGATTCAAGTTCTACGAAGTGACAATGGAGGAGAATATAAAAGTTTTGAGCTTCAAGAATATCTTAAATCAGAAGGGATTATTCATCAAACTACTTGTGTTGATACACCTCAACAAAATGAAGTTGTAGAAAGAAAAAATCGACACTTTTTGGAAATTGTCCATGCCTCATTGATCGAAGCTAATATGTCATTATCTTATTGGAGAGAAGCAATTACTTCTACTGCATATTTGATCAATCGGGTACCTTCCAATCCTATTAACTTCCAAACATCACTACAAGCCATCACTGAAGCAATTGTTGCACCAAGTGTTCCCAATTTACCTCCTCATGTCTTTGGTTGTGTGGTATTTGTACACCTACATAAACAACAACGTAGCAAGTTGGATCCACAAGCAATACGTTGTGTTTTTATGGGATATGTCATACAACAAAAAGGGTATCATTGTTATCATCCTCCTACAAAACAAATGATTACCACCATGGATGTTATTTTTCATGAAGATATAATGTATTTCTCTTCTACACCTGAATTTTAGAATTTCAGGGAGAGTACAACCATGTTGAAATTCAGACCCTTACATATAAATTGTTTCCTTATGAAGAAAGACAAATTATATGTGAGGAAAATACAAATAACTTGAATTCAAATGGTAATAACTGTCAATATAGAAAAGACTCAAGGGAAATGGAATCAAGTCCTCATTAACTTCAAGATCATCAAGCAAGTTCCTTACTACCACTAAGTGAGTACGAGTTTCCTTCTCCACAAGCTGCTGATATACCTAACCAATCGTTTGCAGAGGATGTTCCAACTATTGAACCAGCCAGAAAAATACTTTCATCACGTCCTAACAAAGGTATTCCTAAAGCCATGTATGAACCTAAGATTTCTAGTAAAGTCAAATATCTCATGAGTAACTATATGTTTAAACATCGTTTATCAAAATCAAACGTATCATTTGTGAATCAATTATCTGCTGTATCTATTCCTAACAGTGTGTAGAAAGCTTTAGTTGAACCAAAATGGAAAGATGCTATGAATGAAGAACTAAGATCCTTAGAAATAAATAGAACTTGGAAACTTGTCGATCGTCTACCAGCAAAGAAAATTGTTGGATGTCGATAGATTTTTTCAGTAAAGTATCAAACAAATGGTATGATGGAACACTATAAAGCAAGATTGGTGGCAAAAGGATACACTTAAACATATGGGATCGACTATACATAAACATTTGCACCTGTAGCCAAAATTAACACCGTTCGGGTCTTGGTATCTCTAGCTATAAATTTAGATTGGCCAATATATTAGTTTGATGTAAAAAATGCCTTTTTACATGGAGATTTAATTGAATAAGTCTACATGGATTTACCACCAGGAATCAAGAAATCCAAAATCCATGATGAAAAGGTGTACAAATTAAAAAAATCATTGTATGGATTGAAACAATCCCCAAGAGCATGGTTTAGTAGGTTCACATAGTCATTGAAGGCATTTGGCTACAAACAAAACAATTCAAACCATACTTTATTTCTAGAAAAAGGGTATAATAAGATCACTGCACTTATTGTATATGTTGATGATATGATAGTAACATGAAATGATCTTGAAGAAAGGAAAGCGCTACAAACTTATTTGTCCAAAGAATTTGAAATGAAAGACCTTGGTTCCTTAAAATATTTTCTTGGGATTGAGGTTTCTCGATCAACAGAAGGAATCTTCTTATCTCAAAGAAAATATGTCTTAGATTTATTAAAAGAAACTGGTATGTCAGCATATTAACCAGTTAATACACCAGTAGAGTAAGGATTAAAGTTATGTATCAAGGTTGATTAAGTTCCAACAAATAAAGAAAGATACCAAAGGCTTGTTGGAAGGTTGATGTATTTGGCACACATAAGACTAGATCTTGCCTATGCTTTAAGTATTGTCAGCCAATTTATACATAATCCTAGAAAACAACATATGATTGCAGTTATTCGTATTTTAAGGTATTTAAAGTCTATTCCTGGAAAATGAGTATTGTTCACTAAAAACTCAAAGTTTTCTAAAATTGAAGTATATACAGATGCTGATTGGGTTGGATCAATAAATGATAGACGATCTACATCAAGCTACTTCAGTTTTGTAGAGGGAAACCTTGTAACATGGAGAAGTAAGAAACAACACGTTGTTGCCCGTTCAAGCGTAAAGGCTGAATACAGAGGCATGACACTTGGGTTTTGTGAGGCCTTGTGGTTACAATCTCTCTTAAAAGATTTGGGATATCCTACTAAAGAATCAATTAAGTTATTTTGTAACAATAAAGTATCATGTGATATTGCTCATAATCCAGTTCAACTCGATCGTACAAAACATGTTGAAGTTGACAAATTATTTATTAAGGAAAAGTTAGAAGAAAATTCATTGGAATTATCAAAAATTAAGTTAGAAGATCAATTGGCTGACATCTTTACTAAAACAGTCTCATATCGAGTATTCACAAAAGTTTCAGTCAAGTTGGGCATGAAAGATATCTATGCACCAACTTGAGGGAAAGTGTTGAATTCAACAAATATTGCAACTCATTCAACAAATATTGTCCCGAGGCCAAACACCTACTATAAATACGGCGCCTATCAAGCAGCTGTAAACCATGTAATTCAATCATGGTGGTTGTTAAAATAGTAATTAATATCTGTCTATATAAACAATGTACATACTCGATACAAATTAAGAAAAAATATATTGAATAAAACGTTTATTTTTTCTTTTGATTGTTTCTTTAAATATTGATTTCTTCGATGCAAATATGATATTAAAAGTGGAGGCTTAGCTGTTAATCTACGAATTTTCAGGTAGGTTTGTTTCATTTGGTCTTTTCCAATCGGTCTTCTTTGTTCCAACTGATGATAACCGTTCCAGTTGCGTTCCTAGAATTTGGAGTGTCATCTTGAAGGAATAACACTCTGATGTTCTTCTCCTTTTGCATATAGAAAATAGTGAGGAAATGTTTTCGTTATTTGGTATGTCTTATTTGATTATTGATTTTGTCAAAACGTAACATGGGGTTGTTGGTTAGGTTTAATCTGTACCGAAGAACTTACCTCTATTTTAAGACATGCGACTTGAGACAGAGTGGTTTAAAACTTGTTGACATTGTCCAAGTGTCGCTTTTAAGATTCAAAGATTGGAAAATTACAATATATATATATATATATATATAATATTTAAAATTAATAATAATAAAAATAATATTTCATTAATATTAAATAATGTTCAACCAAACAACGTTTAAAATTAAACAATTTTAACTTATCGTTATTTAAAATTAGAATAACGTTAAAAATAAAATGATGTTTTAGATATTAAAAGTGAAAACGTATAAGATAGTTATATGATATTTTTGTGGTTATAAGTTTTAACTTTCATAAAAAAAAATATTTTTTAAAATAAGTTGTTTTTAGATAAAATATTTTTGAAATAAAAGTTGAAAAGAAAAAAGATAAAAAAATACAACACTTGATATGGCCATTGGCCGGGGCAATACTATTATACAAAACTTAGTAGTGGTGGACTAGCGATACATGATAATTTTAAAAGAAATGAAAGTAAGGCAAAGATTAAATGGGTTTTGTAGAATAGATCGGATTGACTAGATTAAAGAAAATGCAAGATAGATCGCATAGTTGAAGTATTCATTTTTTTTTTCCTGACAAGGCATAGTTTTTTATTTATTATTATTATTATTTTGAAGGTAAAGCAGCGTGATTATTCCCTTTTGAATTCCTTTCTTTTCCAATAATTTCTTCTCGATGTTTTTACAAAAACTTTCCGCCAATCGAATCATACGATGATGAAGTAATTGTAAATTTAATATATATAATAATTGCATAAATCAGTTTCGTTTTAAATGTAAGAAGAATTAACGTTAGTAACACTCGTTAATATACTCCTCACACTATCTCATAATTTTATTGATTTTTATTATAAAACATTAAATTTATTTTAAATAAACAATAACACATTTAAAATAAAGAATTAAAAGGGTTAATAAAAGAGTGTCATTAACAGAGGACAACTTGTTTTCTTCTCAAATGGGAAATTGTGGTTTAGTAAAAACCCGTGGGCAGCAACATTGGACGTTTCAGATAATTTTTTTTTGTTTGTAAGTTTGCATCAGAAGCTTTGGCTGCAATAACTCCAGATTATAAGCCTAGTTATTAACGCAAAACAAGAATGAAACAGGATGCTTTACGGTTTTTAGTTTTTATTTGATAACTTTAATACATATATTCTTAATTCAATAATTAAAATATTATTATTTTTATTAATAATTTTAAATTATTGATTATAAAATTGAAGTTAAACTTAAAAACAAGTACAAATTGAAAAACATAGTAAAGAAATTATACGATCCTGGAGTAAATAATTTGTTATTTTTTATTAATTATATTAGTTATTGTTTTAAAAAAAACAATGAATAGTTGTATTTTTTTAAAAAATAATTATTACAGTTATATTTTAACAACGTATCATCAATTAGTGTATAATTTATCGAGGTAGTAACTAGTAGCAGTGTCAATGCCGCGTGTAACATTTTCTAGTCTATTTAATTTCTCGCTAAAAAGAAAAAAGAAAAAAGAAAATCCTCCTCTTGGCATATACTACCCCCACTAAACAACACTTCCACCAATTCACCTGTCCAAATTTTTAATAATAAGGGCAACACCGTAATTTCCTTAAACAAAGTTCCTAGAATTTTCAATAATTTAATCCAAATAAATCGACCTTTTTTTTCGTATAAATATAAACACAAGTGGGAAGCAAAACTTCTCAACCTCCCATTTGTCCAGTACCCTTTAATCGTCAATTCTAATGGCGTCTCATTACGAAGTAGAAATTAAGATCTCCTCCGCCGAAGACCTCAAGAACGTCAACTGGCGAAACGGCACTCTGAAGCCATACGCTGTCGTTTGGGTCGACCCAAACAACAAGTTCTCCACCAGAGTTGACCGTGAAGGTGACACCAATCCCTACTGGGATGAGACCCTTTCTATTCCTTTACCTGGCCCTGTTGATGAATACACCAATCTCTACATCGACATCGTCCATAACGGATCCGATCCTGACACTAAGCCCCTCATCGGCTCAGCTCGGCTCAACCTCCGCAGTATACTCGACGACGTGGGTCTCGGCGAACGCTCTAGCCGCACTCTGCAACTCAAGCGACCCTCTGGTAGGCCACAGGGCAAGGTTGATGTTAAGATTGCGATAAGGGAGCCATACTATCATCCTCCGGAGACATACTACGCTCCTCCTTATGGAGTTCCACCAGCAGCAGCAGCTTATTCGAGAGATTACCCTGCCCCGCCCGCCTACGGTAATCCCTACGCAGCTGCTCCACCTCCGCCACCTGTCCGTGATCCTTATTACACTGCGGTTCCACCTTCTGGTTATCCGAACAGTGCACCGTATGGTCAACAGAGTTATGGACAGGATAGTTACTATGGACAGCCGGAGGAGAAGAAGAAGAGTAAGTTTGGAGGAATGGGAACGGGATTGGCTGTGGGTGCGGTAGCTGGAGTGCTCGGTGGAATCGCGTTAGCGGAGGGTGCTGAATACGTGGAGGACAAGATTGAGGATGAAGTGACCGAACGGGTGGAGGATGATCTTGGTTACGATGGCGACGATTTCTAGAGACTCCTTATGGTGACTTTTGGTGCATGGGGCATGCGTGAATGTTATGTGGTCGATGCTTCTTGATGACATCGAATCGTGCTTAAAGTTATTTATTGTGTTTTTTTTTTGTTTTTTTTTTTTATTTTGAGTGTTTCATCTTTTTTAAAGAACGCTTGAAGAAGACAGAGAATCCCATACTCAACTTTGTACAACACCAGTGGAATAAAACAGATGTCTGTTACTGTAGTATTTTATTTATTATTAAATTTAAAAATTATTAAAAATATATTTTTATTTTTTATATATTTATTTATGTTAATTAAAAATATTTTTAATAATTTTTAAAACTTTAGTTTTCTTAAAAATATAAGATGGTGTTTAATACATAGTTAAGTTACTGCTTGAATATGCCATTATTCGTCTTGGATGATACAAAGATAAGATGATGTTTTGATACGTAATTAAGTTACTGCTAGAATATGCCATTATTCGTCTTGGATGAGAACATAGATGGGAGAAATTATTCAGTGAAATTGAAAAAAAATCTTTAAAATTTATTAAAATAATAACATCTTAATAACATGTTAAAGTTAACCGTATCTATTATTAAAAAGATTTAAATAATAAAATTTTAATTTAAATAAAATTTAATTAAATAATATAGAAAAAATTAATAATAAAAATATATAAATATATAAATTAGATACAAAATTATTATTTTTATAATTATTATTTAATTTGTTATACTTAAAACTGCTAGTGAGTACTCCGAGTTGTATTTAATTTGTTAATCCCCAATAGTTGTATCTTGTTGTCTTTTAGTTTTTAATATTAATATTGGTAGTTTTGTTTGGATAATGCAACAACCCAAAAAAAAATTAAAACTTCTAGGCGAACAAACGTGAGCACTCCGAGTTTAATCCCTACAAGTCATCATTATTATTATAATTCTAATTAGTCCCACACTATAGCTAAAATAATTATTTATATTATTAAAATGTAAATTTCTCCTAATAATTCGACAAATTTTCAAATCTAACGACCAGAGCAGCCATTAATATATTGACGAAAAAGTATAGATTATGAAAAGTAAATATTAATATATTTTGATTTGTGTACGTAAGATACATAAAACTCAAAGTAAAGATATATAATACAATTTATTTGTACATGTTTCATGTTACTTAAGAAGTTAAACGGTAATACATGTTTCATATTACTTAAGAAGTTAAACGGTGATGTATTTATAAAATATAAACACTTTTTAAATGACATAACGTGTTTTGAAATTTCACTTTTTAAATGACATAACATGTTTTGAAATTTTTCCTTATAAGTAAAACCATGAGATCTCGATAAATTGATAAGTCATAACCATAGGCCCACTGAACTTACAATTATGAACCAAAATAAACAATCTTGTGTTACACAGTAGGTTTCATCCCGTTATAAATAGACGAATTAACTGTCGTATATTAATTGGTATCAAAGTCATATGCGCTTGCGTTCTTACGAAGACATAAGATTATATAAGTGAGGGTTTATGATACAATATATTTACACATGTCACATATTGTTTAAGAAAATAAGTGATAATGTGCGTATAAAGGATAAATAATCTATAAATGACATGATACGTTTTGAGATTTTTACCTAAAAATAAAATAGTAAATTTTTATTGAATTATCAAGTTATGATCGTAGATCCTATAAACTTACAATTATAGACAAAAACGAACAAATTCGTGCCACTTGAAATAGATCTCATCACGCTGTAATTTAGAGTTATTTAAGAGTTAAAATAAAACTTGAAGTATGAAATAAATTATATTATGCAATTAAATTATATAATTATAATTAATAATTTTTCAAATAAAATATTCAGAGTAATCAAATTAAACTCCTTTTCAAAATGGTTAACCGATTTTTTAGTTCAATCAAAATGTGCATAATAAGCCAAAAAATTCAGATTCAAACATACAAACTCTAAAATTACATGAAACAACATTGACGATAGGTCGATGATAAATTAAGAGAGTACTTGAAATGAGCATTTTGGGTTTGGTCTCGAACAAAATCCTGGTTGTGTTCGAGATCTGAGTGTTTCACTTCTTAAGTACCAACATTGGCTTCTTCAAGGGCACTTTATACCATTCAATTCATAACATCCATTACTTAAGGTAAAGCAATGTTATAGAATATTAGTGACATATTTTTATACTGAAGTTAAATATATGATTAATATGTGAAATGAACTTAATATAATAAGACGAGAAAGTTTGTAAAATTTTAACATCTAAATGGTATTTAATAGTGTAATTATGACAAAAGAAAGTTTGTAAAATTTTAACATCTAAATGGTATTTAGTAGTGTAATTATGACAAAAGATATTTTCTCTTTCTTACATATTTAATATATAATCATGTCCGTAAATTAAGATTCTATTATACAAAATAAAAATTATATAAATATGTAAAAATTAATACAAAAATAAGTGTGAATCTAAACAAACACATACTTAATTTATTTAAAATTTTAATTCTTAAATTATTTGTTTTAATTTTTTTAATTTAAAAAAATATAAAAATAAATTAAATATCAATGAATTTTTATAATTAAATTATTTTACTACAATATTTTTTATTATTATATAATACAATTGTCATCACATTATAAAAAATAATTATAATATAATTTAATTCAACATCATTATAACTGATATCTATTACGGTGCATATACGATTAGTAAAGAAAACCAAACATGAACGTAACCAAATAATACAACCAATTATTTAGCCAAAAAAATAAAGTAAAAATAAAAAAATACAACCAATTTTCCAACCTAGAAAAGGGGCTTTTTAGTTTCGAGGGTCACAGTCACAAACCTGAGAAGAAGGGCGGCATAGTTGGCTGATTTAGAGGTTTTGGAAGCGATCCTGGAATTTTGAGTGGTTGAAAAAAAAAGAATATTATCATATGGGCAAATAACGATCATGTAAGAGTGGACTTGACACAACTAATAAGATTCAAAAGATAATAAATCCAGATGGTGATGTAAAGGAAAAACAAACCTCCTAGTCCATATACCCAAGCCTAGCAGATCTAGGGATTGTTATTGAATGTAAAATATTTTACGTCATGTGTCATAATATAAGAGATTTTAGTGAGTAAATAGTTTGTTGAGTTAACAAATAAGTATCAATATATACTAAATATGTAACAAATAAATGATAATATTTAAATTCTTAATTATTCAATAATAAGATAATTAAACAAATAAAATTTTGGTAATTAAATGTAAGTCTATCACATGGGTACTTTCATGCAGATATTCACCATTTTTTATCATTAAACACAATTATTTCTACACACAACAACTTCTTCTTTCAATTGTAAACACCAAGGTATAGACTTTATCCTTAAATATTTCTATGCATCTCTCATCATCACAAGAAGAGACACTAATCTCTCATTTTTCTTTATTACATGAACTTACTTAAATATCATATGGTTAAAGGCAATCGCACCTTAGGCTGATCCAAGGCCCTAACATTGTATTCCTTGTTTTCAAGTTCACATGAATCAAAGGTACATTCAATCATTAGTTTTGACAAAAATCAACATGAACACTTTCTCAAATCTAAATGGAACATAATTAATCTCTTTTTTTTCCTTCTTGTCTTTATTTTTGTGAAAACTAAAACGTTGTCTAACCTTCCATTAATTATGTAGTTACAATATGTTTGTTACTCAGTATTAAATGCTTTGATTGTATGACTTTTGTATATTTATGTGTTTAACTGTGAACTCATACCGTACCGTAATAAAAATAGTATGATTATATATAAATTTAGTATGATCAAAATATCAGAGGGTGTGAATCTAAATTGTACTAAAAACTTAAATTAATTTTTTTGAATTTTTAATTATAAAATAATATGTTTTGATTTTTCTTTCATTTTAAATTAAAAATATTAATTTTATTATTTTAAAATATAATAAAAATATAAAAATAAAATAAATTTGATTTAAATAAATTTTATAATAAAAATTTATTTTAAATGTATATTATATCATTAAAAAATGATAATCAATTTTTTAACTATATTATACAGTTCACCTTAAATACTATAAAAACTAAATTTAATATATTTTTTAGTGTAATATTATTATAATTAATATATCTAATAAATTGCGATAAATATGCGTTTAGTGATCAGTTTTTTTTTCTTGTACAAACGATTAAAAATATTTAGTACTAGTGTACTACTAGATCTTTGAAAAAATAGTTTATGTTTATTCAGTGGATTTGAGTAGTTGGGCTTTAATTTAATAAAAAAAATTAATTGGGTTTTAATTCTGGACGTTGGTACTAGAGTGAACATGAAGCCATGGACTGGACTGAAAATACCTAACCCCACGTTTGGTTGGAGGGAATGAAATTTCATTTTGTGTGTTTGGTTGGACGGAATGGAGGGCGGAATAGAATCTGATTACTAAAAGAGAAGGAATCACAATTCCTTCTCCCACCTTTGGTAATCATTATTCCATTCCCATCTAAACTTTTTTTTTCCAATTTTACCCTCACCTAAAATATAACCTTAAATTCAAATCCCAAAATTTCAAACCCAAAATTTCAAACCCAAAACTCCAAAACCTTAAACCCTAAACCCAAAATTTCAAAACCCAAAACCCTAAATCCAAATCCTAAAATCCTAAAACCTTAAACCCTAAACCTCAAATCCCTAAACCCTAAACCCTAAAACCTTAAATCTTAAAACATAAATCCCAAAACCATAAAACATAAATTCCAAATCCCAAAAAGCTAAACCCTAAATTCTAAATCCTAAATTCCAAATCCTAAAACCCTAAATCCCCAAATCCCTAAACCATAAACCCCAAATCCCAAATCCCTAAACCCTAAACCCTAAAACTCTAAACCTTAAAACATAAATCCCAAAACCCAAAACCATAAAACATGAATCCCAAAACCCAAAATCCTAAACCCTAAATTCCAAATCCTAAAACCCTAAAACCCAAATCCCTAAACCCTAAACCTTAAATCCTAAAACCCTAAACCCCAAATTCCCAAATCCCTAAACCCTAAACCCTAAATCCCAAATTCCAAATCCTAAAACCCTAAATCCCCAAATCCCTAAACCATAAACCCCAAATCCCAAATCCCTAAACCATAAACCTTAAAACATAAATCCCAAAACCCTAAAACATAAATCCCAAAACCCCAAATTCCAAATCCTAAAACCCTAAACCCTAAACCTTAAAGCCTAAAACCCTAAACCCCAAATCCCCAAATCTCTAAACCCTAAACCCTAAACCTTAAAACATAAATCCCAAAACCCAAAACCCTAAAACATAAATCCCAAAACCCTAAACCCCAAATTTCAAATCCTAAAACCATAAACCCTAAACCCTAAAACCCTAAACCCTAAATCCAAAATTCTAAAACCCTAAACTATTTTTAGAAAAATAATAATTTTAACCCTAAACCTTAACCTACAAATATAACCCCAAATCCTAAATCCCTAAACCCTAAATCACACATCCTAAACCTCAAAACCCTAAACCCTATTTAGAAAACTAATAATTTTAATAATATATTTCTTTTTAATTAAGTAATACTTATTTAGAAAAATAATGATTTCAATAATGTATTTTGTCTGACGAAAAAATAGTAATTAAATGACATTATTTGAACTTTACAGCATGTAGAGGTATTAAGGTCATTTACAGTTTTTTTCATTCCATTCCAGTGGCAAACCAAACACTATAATCCTTATTCTGAGCTTGATTCCAATGGTCAAACCAAACAAAATTGTTTCCTTTCCATTCCATTCCATTCCGATTCCGATTCCGATTCCGATTCCGATTCCATTCCACGAACCAAACGCCACCTAATAGATAAGTATGTGTCTTGTTTCAGATACGGTTATTTATTTATTTTTTATCAGTATGAAGTTAGACCGTCAGATTAACCGCCCTATATTCATTTCGTATTACATGGATCCGGCCGGATACATTAGGCATTGCAATAGATCGTATTTTATCGGATCGATTTAGTGATTATCCGTACATTAGAGATGTAACAGGTCTATCAAATAAACTAATTAAGGGGGTCAAATATATAATTCATTGAAGAAACCTTACTGTTTGTACCATAATTTTTCTACTTTCACTATAAATTGGATCCAAAAAATATTTTGCATTGTGAAGAGTATAGAGAGATAAGAAGAAAGAATGATTTAATGTTATATTAGTGTTTTTTAGAATGTACATAGAGAATCCTATTTATAGGATTGTAACAAGTGTAATACAAATTTAGTACAAGTGAAATAGTAGAAGTGTAGTACAAGTAAAATAATGGAAGTATAGTACAAGTAAAATAGTGGAAATATAGTACAAGTGAATTACAATATCAAATATAACTTAACATCCCCCCTCAAACTCAAGGAGGAAGAGAAACAATCAACTTGAGTTTGGAAACTAATTCTTGAAATCTGCCCAGTAGATGAGATTACAATATCAAATATAACTTAACATCCTCCCTCAAACTCAAGAAGGAAGAGAAACAATCAACTTGAGTTTAGAAACTAATTCTTGAAATCTGCCCAGTAGATGAGATTTGGTGAAGATGTCAACTGTTTGATCTATGAAGGATATTGATTTGAGACAAACAGTGTCTTGAAGAACATGTTAACGAATAAAATGACAATCAATCTCGATATGTTTTGTTCGTTCATGAAATACATTATTGTGAGCAATCTGAATAGCACTCTGATTGTCATATTATAGGATAGTTGCAGTTGATTGGAGAACACCCATATCAGCAAGTAACCAACGGAGCCAAAGAAGTTCTTGAGTGGTGTCAGCAAGAGCACGATATTCAGCTTCAATGTTGGATCGAGAAGTGAGGAATTGTTTCTTGATTCGTCAAGATATGAGAGAGTTTCCAAGAAAGAAACAATATCCAGTGGTAGAGCGACGATCAGTTGGGTCACCTGCCCAATCAGCATCAGAGCAGGTGGAAAAAAGAAGATTAGACTTGTTGGAGAAGTGGAGACCGTGAAACATGGTGCCTTTGATGTAACGGAGAATGAGAAGAACCGCAGTATAATGGGTAGACCGTGGAGCAGACATGAATTGACTAACCAGATGAACATCATAGGCAATGTCAGGATGAGTGATTGTGAGATAAACAAGATGGCCTACTAGTTGTCTGTATAATATGGCATCTATGAGAATAGTACCATCTAATGGAGTAAGTTTGACATTGGTTTCTAGAGGTGTTGATGCAGTTTTGCAACCAGTAAGACCAGCCCGATTAAGAATATCGGAAGAGTACTTTGCTTGAGAGAGATAATATCCTTGAGAATCAGATGAGATTTCTAGGCCCAAGAAGTAGTGTAGACGACCAAGATCTTTCATTTCAAATTGATGGCTCAGAAATTACTTGAGATCAATAATTCCATTAGAGTCATTCCCTGTTATGATCATATCATCTACATAAAAGAGTAGAAGTGTTACACCAGTAGGAGTCTTCTGAATAAAGAGACCGGAGTCATAAGAACTAGAAGTGAAGCCAAAGTCAGTAAGTGTAGAGCTGAATTTGGCAAACCAGGCCCGAGGAGCTTGTTTGAGGCCATAGAGAGCACGACGAAGTCTGCATACTTGATGAGGTGAATGAGTGTATCCAGGAGGAGGTTTCATATAAACTTCCTCATTTATGTCTCCATTAAGAAAAGTATTTTTGACATCCATTTGAAACATGTTCCAATTTCGGGCAGCAACAACATCAATGATACTTCAAACAGAGGTGAGGCGAGCTACAGGTGCAAAAGTTTCTTCATAGTCGATTCCATATTCCTGTGTAAAACCCTTTGCAACCGGACGAGCTTTATATCGTTCCACAGACTCATCTGAATGAGTTTTGATTTTGAAAATCCACTTACAACCAATTAGAGATTTATTAGATGGAAGATCAACAAGATCCCATGTATGTGTTTTTATTAATGTCTGTAATTCATTTGTCATAGCTTGCTGCCAATGAGGGTTAGAACTAGCTTCTCTATAGTTTTGGGGTTCATGATGAGACAAAATAGTAGAGAAATATTGGTAATCATGAAGATGAAAAGGAAGACTACTTACACGAGTAGAATGACGAAGTGATGACTCTGGACAATCAGGTAGTTGGTCTTCAGAAGATGTTATGGTAGGATCAGCAAAAGGAGCAGACATATAAGGAGAAGCCGTAGTAGACGATGGTGAGGGTAATGGAGCAATGCCAAGAGAAAATAAATCAATAGTTGAGTCATTAAAAAACGAGAGTGAGGTAGGATATGAGACATGAAATGAGGAAATAGAGGAAAACATTTTATGTTTCCAAAAGATGACATGACGAGAGATGCTCAATCGTTTAGAGATAGGGTCCTAACAACGATAGCCTTTGTGTTCTATTCCATACCCTAAGAAACAACAAAGACGAGCACGAGGTTATACTTTATTGCGTTCATGAGGGTGAAGAAGAAGAACAAAGCAACCTGACAAACACTTTGAGCAGTTCATAAGATGGAAAAGTACTATAGAGACGCTCATAAGGGGATTGATTGTGAATAATAGGCATGGGAACACGATTGATGGTATAAACAGCCGTAAGAGCTGCTTCACCCTAAAAGCGTTCAGGACAAGAACTAGAAATGAGGAGAGTGCGAACAGTATTAAGAATATGTCTGTATTTTCGCTCAATTCTTTCATTTTGTTGAGATGTGTTAGGACAATAATATTGAGAAAGAGTCTCATTTTGTCGAAGAAAATTTAAAAAATTGTTTCTTTATATTCCATAGCATTATCAACTCTAAGTACTTTGATATTTTGAGAAAATTGGGTTTTAACCATTTGGACAAAATCATAATAAATTTTCGGTAATTCAGATCTATTTTTCATAAGAAAAATTCATGTGAATCTTGAATAATCATCAATAAAAATGACAAAGTAAACACATCCTCCCATAGTATGATGTGGAGATGGACTCCAAACATCAAAATGAATTAAGTCAAAAGGGAAGACAGAAGTAGAATCACTTTTATTAAAACATAAAGCAGGTTGTTTTTCCAATTGACAAGGCAAACAATTTACATTATGAGAAATAGAAACATATCCTAATTTACCAGAAGATGCTAAGGGATGAAGACGTCCTACAGACGTATGGCCTAGACAAGCATGCCATGGGTTGATAGGAGTAGTAGAAGCAGCAACGGAAGTATGAGGAGAATTGGGTAGATGAAGGTTGATAAGTTCAAATAATTGTCCAACCTTACGGCCTATCCCAAGGATCTGTCCTGTCTGTGGATCCTGCACATGACAACCATAAGAGAAAAAAGTAATAGTAAGACCAAGTTCACATAATTGACCAACAAAGATAAGATTTAGAGTAAGGTTAGGAATATGAAAGGTGTTAGAAAGTGATATAGAAGATGTGAAAACTTGTCCTACAACATTAACATGCATATGTGAACCATTGACAGTTTGAATTAAAGGTTTGAAGATGGAAGATTGTGTGGGAGAGAAGATGTGAGTATCATGAGTCATATGATTACAACAAATAGAATCAAAATACCATAAAGATTTACCTGATGTGAGAGACAAGCAGTAGGAGGAGGATAAATTGTGAGAGAACATGTTTAAGAAGACCTTCAAGTTCTTGAGTAGAGAAGGTAAATTTGTCATGATTATCCTTAGAAACAGCAGCAGTGATAGATGAGTTACTATTTTTACCTGAAGCATGTTGAGAGGAATTCTGAGAGGGATTCCGAAAGCAATCTCTATTAAAGTATCCTGGACCCTTCTTGTGACAATATATACATACCCGAATGGGACATGTAAGAAGCTCATGATTGGGGTTGTGACAGTAGGTGCAGCCTTGATGTTTGAAGTCCTTTTTAGAACCTCCTTTAGGGCGATAAGAGGGGGTGGCAAGAACAGAATCTGTATGATGAACTTTGAAAACCCTCATCCGAGTTTCTTCAGAGCGAAGCTCGGTCACAGTAGTATCTAAGGATGGAAAAGGACTCAGATGGAGTAAGGAATCCTGAACAGGTTCAAATCGGTCATGGAAAGCCATGAGAAAAATAACAAGACGTTGGTGATTACGATAAGTTGCAAACATCTCAACATCAATCTTGTTCGTCCAAGTTGGTTCAAAGAGAGCGAGTTGATCCCAAATAGTATGCATTTTAGAGAGAAATTGGTTAATGGTTTGATCAGCCCTTTGGAGTTTGGTATGAAGAGTTGTTAGAAGTTGATATTGGTTGGCCAAATCTGTTGTAGTGAAGCGAGCCTCAAGAAATTCCCAAACTTCTTTGGCAGTGTCAAAACATCCAAATTCACCATGGATGGAGGGTAAGGTGGTGTTACGGAACCAGATAATAATTTGATGATGTTTACTCTCCCAATCTTCAAGGCGGTCAGCAAATAAGAAGTTGTTTTCAGTGGTTTCTTGGATGGGTATAGAGATATCATCAGTTATGAAACGCCATAGCTTGCGTCCTTTCAAGAAACTTTTCATTGCTTGTGCCCAGGTTAGGTAGTTAGTATCATCAAGGGTGATAGAGATTGGTTTCGGGACATCATTTTGGTCCATTTTAACGAAATAATGGAGGAAATATAAAGCAAATATATAGAAACGGTATAAAGGAGATATCCTTAAAAATAAAAAAAGAGTTGAAAATAAGCCTGGAATCGAGTTTAGGTGAGCTGAGTTGGAGTGAGCCGGGTTGGAGTGAGCCGAGTTGAGGTGAGTCGGGTTGGGGTGAACCGGGTTGAGAGTGAACCGAGTTAGGGTGAGCCGGGTTGGCTGTGATGAAGAGAGGTGAAATTTTGATAGAATTTGTAGAGGTATATGAGAAACTTTGATACCATGTGAAGAGTATAGAAAGATAAGAAGTTGTTTTCAGTGGTTTCTTGGATGGGTATAGAGATATCATCAGTTATGAAACGCCATAGCTTGCGTCCTTTCAAGAAACTTTTCATTGCTTGTGCCCAGGTTAGGTAGTTAGTATCATCAAGGGTGATAGAGATTGGTTTCGGGACATCATTTTGGTCCATTTTAACGAAATAATGGAGGAAATATAAAGCAAATATATAGAAACAGTATAAAGGAGATATCCTTAAAAATAAAAAAAGAGTTGAAAATAAGCCTGGAATCGAGTTTAGGTGAGATGAGTTGGAGTGAGCCGGGTTGGAGTGAGCCGAGTTGAGGTGAGCCGGGTTGGGGTGAACCGGGTTGGGGTGAACCGGGTTGAGAGTGAACCGAGTTAGGGTGAGCCGGGTTGGCTGTGATGAAGAGAGGTGAAATTTTGATAGAATTTGTAGAGGTATATGAGAAACTTTGATACCATGTGAAGAGTATAGAAAGATAAGAAGAATGAATGATTTAATGCTATATTAATGTTTTTTAGAATGTAAATAAAAAATCTTATTTATAGGGTTGTAACAAGTATAGTATAAATGTAATACAAGTAAAATAGTAAAAATATAGTAGTGTAATATAAATAAAATAATAAAAATATAATACAAATGAATTACAATATCAAATATAACTACACATAAGTTATACCCTTTTACATTATATGAAAATATAGAAAACAGTTTTAATTAGTATGTTATTTCTTTTGTTATTTGTAACACGAAGTTAAATCGATGATAACTGTATCTCAGTTTTATGTCATCGTCTCATATCTGTAATTTTTAATTTACCTCAGGCCAATTTAACATAGCTTTGAGCAGTTGAGCTTTCTTTTTTATTATATGTCTTATTATGAACGGGTTAAGTGCTGTCGTTGTGTTTTTTTTTTGGACCAAGCTAATAATTTAACCCTGACATATAATTATTACTGTCAAATCATGAGTTTAACCATGCTTTTTAATTTTTATTTTTTTTTGTTTATTTTTTTATTATAAGAATAAATAAACCGAGTTATTCGAATAAATTTATCTAAAAATAAACTTAATTAAATTTAATTCATACAAATTTAAATGAATTTGAATTAAGTAGGTTGTTCACCGATGTTTCTAAAAGTTTAAATTGTAATTTGATAGCATGAGTGTACTAGGATTTGAAGAATGGATACACTTTCCATCACCCTGTTTTTCCACCGGCTATTTTTTATTGGCGATTAACTGTCACGTACTAGTCTTTTGTGATTATAAATAAATTTATTAAAAATAATTTAATTTTTTATCATATTAAAAAATATATGAATTAACATATACAATACTAACAAATTAGCTACCCATACTCTCACGCAATATATGAATTACTTGTCAAACCATTTTGGTTTTTATATTTTTCAATGGCTAAAGACCAACAATGTTTGATTTACTCATTTACAATAGCAGGCTTTGCTTGACCAGTCATAGAGTCTGTTAACAAAAATAAATAAATAAAAGACCGGTGAATGACGGACTGTTAGGAGTGCTGAGTCAGGCTATAACCTGATCAATTTTTTCTCTGTTATTTGGTAAAATACACTTTGTTTTAATATAATATTTCATCACAATTAATTAATTAATTTTTTTTTAATACTGTAAGAGCAGGAAATCCTTTCTTTAATATTATAGAATTAGAAAAGTAGATATGAGAAATTTTTAATATATATAAATTTATACTTATATTAATTTTAATATATAATATAATAAAATAAATAATTTTTTTAATTTTTAAAATTATTTGATTACATATCATATGACAATTAATATAAGTATAATGTGGTTAAAAATTTATATATTTTTAACAATTTTTACTTGAAAATATAAGTGGACAAAAAATCTCAATATTCATACGATCATGTTGGTTTTTTTTTCTAATATCTCTAATTTTCTGTATTTCTCTTGTTTTTAAAGTTACATATTTCATAAACGGATCCATTTTATGATAAATAATTTAAATAACTAGTATTTATAAATTCAAGTGATTTTTTAATTAAAATTATTTAAATATATAGATGTTAATAAATATAAAAATTTAAATTAATAAATAATTTTTAAAATAAAAAAATATTTAATTATAACTAAAACATATATATATTGTTAGATTATCTTTATTTAAAAACTTAAATACAAATATTAATATTAAGAACGTACGAACTCCTATAAATACTAAAAAAGTTATCGAAAAGTAAAAATTACTAATAGCCAGCTCTCCTTTTTTTTTAAGGCTTAATTTAAAAGCCAACTTCGCTATTGATTCTTCCAAATTTATTTTTGTTGCTATTTACTTTTATTTAATCTAAGGTAATATGATTATAAATTAATGCTTATATCAATAATAAATTAAATAAATTTATTTTCATGCTAAAAATATAAATTTTATTCAAAATAAAATAATATTCTTTTATATTAACAAGAAAACAAGTAACAAATAAAAATACAAAAATAAATCAAAATACAATCCAATCAAATTTTATTTTATATTTATGTACTTATGAACATTATTTTAAGAATTTATTATAACTTATAACAAAATTTTATAAGTTTCTTACTATCAAAGGGGTTATATTTATGATTTTAAATGTTAAATGTATAAATTTTATTTTTTTTATACTTATTTAATGCTAGTTTTGTTAAGTCCTATATCGATCAGGGAAGTCAGCAATGTACTGGTTATAAGTCTGAGTGGTCTTTTTCTTGATAAACGCGTTTTGAGAAAAAATTTTGGTTGTTTAGTTTTCAATTTGGTATCGGAGCAGGTCCTTTGATCAAGCTGATGAGTCCCCTCACGTACACTGGTTATCGACGGAGGTGAGCGCGACTCTTCCATCCGATGTGAGGTGGGGTGTTGAGTCTCACATCGATCAAGAAAACCAACAATGTATTGGTTATAAGTCTGAGTGACCCTTTTTTTGATAAACACGTTTTGAAAAAAAGTTTTGGTTACCCAACTTTCAATTAATTTGGATATTTTTTTTATATTATATCATAACATATATTGTTTAGCTATTGGTTAACCCAAAAAACAAAAAAAAAAACTCCTCGTAGACAATTTTCTAGACCCGTAACTGCATAGAGTGTTGAAATTTTGGTAAAATAAATGAATTTTCAACCATTAATCACTCGTAGCATTATGAACATACAAAATCTGATTAAACAAGCCTATATTTTGTTTTAAACTTCCGCTCTGTTATTTGTGCTTTATATAATTCAACAAGTCTCCCGTTAATTAAATTTTTTTTGGGGGGCTTTTGAGACACTTTTTGCAGGTGTTCAACAAGTATTCTGTTAATTACTTTTTTTCCCCCTGATAATCATGTTATTTACTTAGATACTGAAATACAGTTTCGTTCGTGCACAAGACGGGAAAAAGAAAATGACTGATGAGACATTTTAACTAAATATGACTAAAATTTATATTATTATAAACAACAAATGAAATAACATAATTATTATAATATTAAAATTATAATTAATTATAAGTAAATATATATTAATATTATTTTTTTATTTATGTTTAATTAAATAAAAAATTATTTTTAATAATAAAACTTAAAATTAATATTTTTTATTTTATTTAAAAATATGTGTAAAATAATTAAATAATAAAAAATAATGTTAATATTTAATTTTTTAAAATTAAATATAATTATAAAATTATAAAAATAACACATATAAAACTTATAATAATAAAAATATTCATCTCAATAATACAGGATGTGATTTAATTAAATAACGTTTATATTAATCAAATTTAATAAATGTAATTTAAATTAAATAATTTTTTTAAAATAATATAATATATAAATTTTTTATAATAATTAAAATGTAAAATTTTCAAATTTTTTTCTAACCTATTAATTAAATAGAATTAAATAAAATTAATTTTATTTTTATTATTATAAAATTTATATGGGTTATTTTTATTATTATAAATTTTAAAAATATTATTTTATTTTTAATAAATATTAAAATAATATTAATTAATTTTCAATCACATTATCATATGAAACTCAAGGAAACTATGAATTAAATAAAATAAGTTTTATTTTTATTATTATAAATTTTAAAGTTATTATTTTTGTTATAAATTTTAAGAATATTATTTTTATTTTTAATATATTTTTTAATAAATATTAAAATATGATTAAATTATAAATTATATATTTATAATTGATAGTTATTTTTTAATATGTTATATAAAATAATTGTTAATTTCCAGTCACATTCGTAGATGAGACTCAAGGGCGAAACATTTGCCCAACGGCGAGAATGGTCTGCGGTCTACACTATGGTGCGGAATATTTTGCTCTCTCTCACCGTCACTGCTGACGAAGTGACGAACTTTTCCCGTTGATTCTTATAATAAAAATAAAAAATATAATATTCTAAAATGTATATTATAAATATATTATAATTTTTAATTATATATAATTATATAAATTTAACAACATCATAATAATATAACTTTTCATTTACATTAATAATGTAATTATTTAATTTTTAGATAATAAAATTAGATTATCATCGAATCTACAACTTAACAGTACAAAAAAGATTTTAGTTTGATTATGTAAAAAAGTAATATAATTATTTGAAAAAATAATAGATATAAATTGCTGAAAACTCATATATTCATTTAATTATTTATAAATTATAAATTATTAAATCTCTAAAAACTTTAATCCCATGGATTTAAATTGATTCTATATAGAAAAAAAATTAAAAATTACCTTAATAATGACATCAAAATTATTTTTTCATCTTGTGAGAATATTTTAGTAGATTTAGTATTTATTATAAATTTAAGAAATTTGTTTTGTTTTCTATTTCTATTTAATAAAAGTAAATAAACACAATAACAAGAAATAATAGAATATTACATTTTCTAATTCAATGTTTGTTGATTTCATGTATGATGGCCTATTATTTTCAAATCTTATCACGAATTAATGAACATGCAGTAAGCTTTATTTTATTTTCCTATTATCGTAGCGGAAATGACTAGATAAGAGCCTTTTCAAAATTTAATTAAGAAAATAATAAAAAAATCTTTTAAAAATAATATTTTGCTTTCACAAGTATCACAATATATTCAAAATTATCAGAACGGAAGATTGATTAGTTAAAATTTAAGCATAAACAACTCAAATTTGTGGACATAACATTTTGAAAAACTATAAAAAAAATGATAATTTTTAAATTTATAATAATAAAAATAATATTCTATTAATATTAAATGAAATTTAATTGAATGACGTTTAATATCAAACTAATCTAAATAATCGTAATTTAATTTAAATAATATTTAATTAAATATTATTTAAAATGAAATGATATCTAAAATCTTTTTTAATAATTTTTTTTCTCCATAAATTATGATAATGATACAACTGATAGAATAATTAATTATCAATTAAAAAAATATAATAATATTTTAATCAATAATTGTTTGTAAAATTACTTGTAATTGTACTATAACTTGTAGCATAAAGAAGTAAAATTTTTTATAGAGAAAATATATTAAATGATAATAAGTTGTGTTATTTTTGAATTTATGAGTTTTGAAGATATTATTTCATTATTTTTTAAATATTTTTATGTATAATTATATCGTTATAATTATTCTTATTATTGTCATATTATAAATGTATAAATTATGTATATATCTCTATAATTAAATATATTTAAATATCATTCTTATTAGATAAATCTATATTAATGAATTATTCTTATTATAATAGAAATGTATATTATAATATTATAAATTTATGATAAATTATAAATAATATAATATAATATTATTAATAAATATAACCGAATATAATAAAAAATTAAAAAATATTATTATTACTAATTGAATCACATATAACATATTATATATATATATATTCATTTTTAAGTATTTAAAAATAAAACATACATATATTTTCTTCCCATAACTAGTACATATTTTTTAATAATTAAAAGTGAAATATTAAAATAATAAGTCATAAAAGTTATAGGATTTTTTTTATACTTAAAAAGTGTTGTAATTTTAAATCTAAGATGAATCTTATGACAGATAAATTTACAATTATATTACTTTATAGTGTAATAATATATATGATAAAATAAGTTTGAAAAAAATTATGAAGTTTTTCGTTTTCCAAGAAAATTTAAGCCCATTTTATACTATAAGTAAGTAATTAGTATGAATGCATATTTTGCAATTGTATTTTTGTTATTCTTAAATATGTTTTATGTTTTAAAGTTTGAGTATGTAAACAAAAAAAAGCCTTAAATATTTAAATTATTGTAAAAATATTTCATTATTTATTATATATAATATTAATATGTTTTTATTAACATAATTGATTTTTATTAATATCACATTTAATCATTAATTAAAAAAATTTTAAATATTTTCTGATATAAGAATTTTTTATAATAAAATAAATTTAAGATAATTCTATTATTAAAATAAATTTTGTTAATAATTTTATTTTTTAAAGTTTTAAAATATTAAATTATAATATAAAATATCTATCTATACACTAAAAATATCAATACCCTAAATTTGATACCATTTTTAATACGACACAAGTCACAACGTTAACGTTAAAGGGAAATAAACATATTTAAGCATTTCTGTGAAGTAAACCCTTGGGACTCTGAGTTGATAAAAATCTCATCACCTCCACCTACCGTTTCGATTCAAGTATTTTCACCGTCTCTCACTTTATCAACGGTAGTGATCGGTTAAACCGAGCAAAATGGCTCTTCAACTATGGGTGACTCTCAAGGAGGCCATTACGGTCTATACAGGTCTCTCTCCTACGACCTTCTTCACTGTATTTGCTTTGGTGGTAGCCGTTTACTATTTGATATCGGGGATGTTTGGTTCGTCTGATTACCAACCCACACCTCGATCCCTTGAGGAGATGCAGCCTCTTCCCCCTCCTGTTCAGCTCGGCGAGGTTAGTGAGGACGAGCTCAAACAGTACGATGGTTCCGATTCCAACAAGCCTTTGCTCATGGCTATCAAGGGTCAGATCTATGACGTCTCTCAGAGCAGGTATTTAATGCCTTTTTTTGCGCTGTCTCTATTTGTTTGTTTTTTTTTTGGGGATTTTTTTCTTCTGGGTATTATTGTTAAGCATTTTCCTTTTTTTTGGGGTGGTTAAAAATCGTCATGCTTTTGGGTTCTTGATACTCACAGTAATAATTCAAGCTGAATCGGTTTAGCTTTTGTTTTTTTTTTATTAATCTTTTATCATCAGGGTCTACATAAAATTTTCTGGATTAGTTTTGGACTTTCTGGTGAAATTGAGTTAATCATACATTATATTTACGATTTGTGTGCTATATAAAAAAGTGCAATTCAGCTGTCTCTGTCACGTGAGCATTTCACATGGTTGAAAGTGTGAGCATTATTATATAGTGTATATTTTTACGTACTTATTTGACGTATCCTATAAAAGCTGGTGAGTATGTTTCCAGTTTGTAATTTTTTGGATAGTTCCAAAACACTATGCTTAATTTCTCCTTTTTTGTATTTCCTCATAATTTTAGTTTTCTAAATTTCTCTTTTTTGCGTTGCTCCAAGAATCAATTTTTTTTTTGAGTGTTTTCATGATATCAATTTGCAGGATTACGGGCTTAGACCCAAACAGGGAAACAAAAATGCTGCATTTCAGTCTTGTTGTTTTATGATAATATAACAATTGCTAATTTACTATTGTTATCCCTAAATTAGTTATCTTGTTGTATTATACTTATTAGTTGACTGATGATAGTCTGCCTGCTTCTAAATTGTTGAACACTTTCTTAGACTGAAAAGTGGTGGAAAAAAACAGAATTTTTCTCTCCTAAAACCTAGAAGTGTTTTGACCGTTTTGTTGTTGATATATTCTTAAATTTTTAAATCATATTATGTCTTAGTTTGATTTTTAAAATACATATTTATAAATAAAGTTTTCGAACTAAATCGTATGATTTAAAAATTCAATAACTTATACGTGATGTTTTAAAAATATGACAATAAAATTATACATTTTAAAAATTTAGATTTAGTTAAAATTTAGTAATAATTGTACAGTTATTATTTCTGTAGAACTGTATGAACATTGTATTCTGGAAGGTGCCTTGGCAACTGGTCTATTATTGGGAGCATATATCAGCGAAAAAAGGAAAAAAAGTAATGCTGAACATATTTCGTGAATACGTTAGATCTTAGCACTTCTAATCTTTGTGCTGCTATTGCGATGTTTCTCGTGAGTTATGATCATCCTTCTGCGTATATTCATTATTCACTTGCTCGTGATGAAAATTACCTTTTTTTGCACGTGAAGTGTTTTGAATTGATCTGCTCTTGGATTCTACTTTTGCGCCTTAATTATTTTCCAATCTTTTGGTTTAGCAGCACATGGGACTTGAACAAGTTATTCTTAAAGATACTTTATTTATCTCGAGGAATCTAATATATTTGATTAAATTGACTAAGCCTTTTGCATTTACGGTATAAGATGTCGGGTCACTTGGTTATGGTTGTTTGATTTATTTCAGGATTAATATTTTGAGTAAATGGTCTTGATCTTCTTTTCCTTGAAAAAATCTCCAAATTAATTAGTTACAGAATATTGTGTTCAAGCTTCACACTTCTGTCAAATTGACTGGATCTGATTGTGAGGAACAATATCTTATCTAAATTATGCAACAAATGGCCACGGGAAAACCTATAATTCTTGGTTCCACGGACAATAGTCTTATGCCCATCACCAGTCACAAATTAAATGGGCACAATTATCTTCAGTGGTCTCAATCCGTCATGATGTTTATATGTGGAAAAATGAAAGATGATTACCTTATCATGATGCCATGACTCCAAACAAAGACGATCTACAATACGTAACATGGAAATCAAAACAATATGGTAATGTCTTGGTTGATCAATTCCATGACAAACGAAATTGGAGAGAATTTTCTTCTACAAAACCGCCAAAGGAATATGGGATGCGACCAAAGACACTTATTCCGGTTCGATAATATGTCGAACTATTTGAGATCGAGCATCCTCCATGATCTTCGCCAAGGAGAGTTGTCAATTACACAATACTTTAACTCTCTCACTCGATGTTGGCAACAATTAGATCTCTTTGAGGTTCACGAATGGACCTGTCCAACAGACAGCATCTTGTACAAACAGATTATTGACAAGAAACGGGTTTTCAAATTTTTACTGGGACTCCATAAAGATCTTGATGATGTGCACGGCAGAATTCTCGGCACAAAACCTTTGCCCAGTATTCGTGAAGCCTTCTCTGAAGTCCGTCAAGAGGAGAGTCGAAAGAAAGTAATGATGGGTCCTCAATCTACAATGATGGGTTCTCAATCTACCATTTCCGTGACTGGAGAAGGATCTGCACTTGCCATTCGAGGCCATCAGCACTCTTATAATACAGACAACCGTCCTCGTCGTGGAAGACCTTGGTGTGATCATTGTCGTAAACCTGGTCATACTAAGGAAACCTGCTGGAAAATTCATGGTAAGCCCACTGATTGGAAACCACCGGTCACACAGCACATCAACAAAGAAAGTCATGGAAAAATTGCCTCTAAATCTCAAGGCAATGAGTCAGTCAATCGACCGCTCCGTTTAGCAAGGAACAGATTGATCTCCTCCAGAAATTATTTGGACAATCCTTGACCACATCATCTGCCACTATAGCTCAATCAGGTAACACCCTCAATGCTCTTAATGTGAAACAGGTTATGAGACCATGGATTGTTGATTCCGGTGCTTCAGACCACATGACGGGTGATGCTTCTCTTCTCATAAATCTTAAATTCTACCAGACTGGACACACGGTCCGAATTGCCGACGGTTCGGTATCCAAAGTAACAGGAATTGGTTCAGCCAAAATTTCAAACTCCTTTATTCTAGATTCTGTCCTTCTTGTTCCTACACTTGATTGTAATCTTGTATCAATTACTAAACTCACCCGTGATAAAAATTGTATGGCTAAATTTGTTCATAACCTATGTGAATTTCAGGAACTGCATTCGGGGAAGATGATTGGCAGTGCTAAGGAATGCTCGGGACTCTATCTCTCAATGATGAAGAACCTTCAACAAGACAAGCCCACCAACTTCTATCTGAAGTTACTAATCAGAATAAAGGTTTGTTAAACCTTAAGTCCAATAAAGATGGTGAAATCATGTTGAATCACTATCGTTTACGTCATCCTAATTTCAAGTATTTACGTAAACTTTTTCCTTCATCATTTAGAAATAAAAATTCGAAGTTTTTCGGTGTGAAGTATGTCAATTTTCAAAACATGTTAGAACTTCATATCCTCATCTTCCACATAAAAATCACATCCTTTCTCATTAATTCACACCGATATTTGGGGACCTTCTCGAATCAAAAACATCACGGGGACACGTTGGTTCATTTCATTTGTGGATGATCATACTCGAACCACTTGGTTATTCCTAATGAAAGAAAAATCTGAAGCATGTCAAATTTTTAAAAATTTTAATACCATGATTCAAACTCAATTTCAAACAAAAATCCAGGTATTGAAATCCGACAATGCTAAAGAATATTTCACTTCCACCCTTACTGATTATCTGTTAAGTCGAGGATTGTCCATCTAAGCTCATGTGTTGACACACCTCAACAAAATGGGGTGGCTGAAAGAAAGAATAGGCATCTTCTCGAGGTCGCCAGATCCCTCATGTTCACAACTCATGTCCCTCAACATTTTTGGGGGATCTTTGATTCTTCTGACTACCTATCTTATCAATAGGATGCCATCTCGTGTCCTCTTATTTAAAACACCTATCAATACTCTACTTGAGTCATACCCACACACAAAAATCGTGTCCCATGTTCCCTTTAAAATTTTTGGATGTTCTGCTTATGTCCATGTACATCATAGTGGCAAACTTGATCCTCGAGCCATCAAATGCATATTCCTAGGGTATTCATCATACCAGAAAGGATACAAATGTTTTTCTCCTATCACAAAACGATTCTATAATACAATGGATGTCACATTTTTTGAACAATATCCGTACTATTCCAAATCTGTCATTCAGGGGGAGAACATAGCCAATGAATACCAGCTTTCGAATATCATAAGTACTCAGTCTCCCACAAATCCTATTCCATGACCTCTAGAAAGTGACTCAATATCTCAAATAAATACTCTTATTACTCCCAATGAATCCTCAACTTCTCTACCAACAGATCCAAACTTCCTTGTCCCAAACAATGATCTCCTTGTCTACTACAGAAGGAAAACAACTCAAGAAAGAGCAGAGAAACGAGCATATCTTGAGCCATTCCAGGAATCCAACCCGAGTACAGGCCACTCCGACAATTCACAAGGGAACACCACTGAACCTCATATTATTGAATTACCTCCCAATGATTTTAATTTGCCAATTGCTATAAGGAAAGGTGTAAGATCGTACCTGAAACCACCCCATCTACAACTTTATTTCCTATAAAAATCTCTCACCAGGGTATAAGGCATTTATCGTGACCTCGATCAAATAGAGGTTCCAAATTCTATTCATGAAGCATTTCAGATACCTGAATGGAAGACAGCTATTCGTGAAGAACTCAGTGCCCTAGAGAAAAACAAGACTTGGGAGATCACAGAACTACCATCGGGAAAACAAACTGTTGGATGTAAATGGATCTTTACAATCAAACACAAAGCAGACGGTAGTGTAGAAAGACTCAAAGCTTGCCTTGTGGCTAAAGGATTCACTCAGACATATGGGCTTGATTATCAGGAGACTTTTGCACCTGTAGCAAAACTCAACACTATTCGTGTTCTTCTCTCCATAGCATCTAACTTGGATTGGCCTCTACACCAATTAGATGTCAAGAATGCATTCCTTAATGGTGATCTCGAAGAAGAAGTCTACATGGACATTCCTCTTGGAATTGAATCTCTGTTCCAACCAATAGAGTCTCGCAAACTTAAGAAATCCTTATATGGATTGAAAGCAGTCTCCACGTGCCTGGTTTGATAAGTTCTCTAAAGTTCTGAAGAGATATGGGTACAATCAATGCCAATCAGATCACACACTATTCGTCAAACACTTCTCCAATGACAGAATAGTTATCCTAATTGTATACGTAGATGATATTGTTCTAACAGGTAATTCTACAATTGAGATGGATAAACTCAAAGAATTCCTTGCCAAGGAATTTGAGATCAAAGATCTAGGCAATCTCAAATATTTTCTAGGGATGGAAGTAGCACGAACAAAAAGGGGCATATCTATATCTCAAAGGAAGTATGTACTTGATCTTCTCAAAGAAACTGGAATGATGGGGTGTAAACCAGCAGAAACGCAGATGGATTCTACAATAAAACTCGGAATCAAAGAAAATAGTACACTGTGGACAAAGGTCGTTATCAAAGATTAGTGGGAAAACTCATTTACCTATCTCACACTAGACCAGATATTGGTTTTTCAGTAAGTGTTGTAAGTCAATTTATGAACAGTCCTACTGAAGAACACATGGAAGCAGTCTATCGTATACTCAGGTATCTCAAGATGACACCAGGAAAAGGATTATATTTCAGTAAGAATCTCACTAGAAAAATTGAAGTCTTTGCGAGATCTTGTTGGGCGAGGCTCTATAGTGGATCGCAGATCTACCACTGGATATTGTACATTCGTATGGGGAAACCTTGTAACTTGGCGAAGTAAAAACGATCGATGGTCGCTCGAAGCGGTCTGGTGAATTTAGAGCCATGGCTCGTGGGATTTGTGAAGGAATGTGGTTAAGAAGGCTACTCGATAGGCTGGACTTCACGACTCTCGAACCTATCAGCATGCATTGTGACAATCAAGCTGCAATAAGAATTGCGAAAAATCCAGTTCATCATGATCGAACCAAACATGTAGAAATTGATCGTCATTTCATTAAAGAAAAGATAGATGAAAAAATTGTAGACCTACTATATACATCTACTAAACATCAAATTGCAGATATCCTTACCAAAGCATTACCTCGAACAATCTTCGAAGAATTGAGTTGCAAGTTAGGAATGATTAATATCTATTACCCAACTTGAGGGGGAGTGTAGATTTTCAGAGAATATTATTAGTGTTATGCAATTTGTAGAGTTAGTGTAAATCAAGCTGTATTTTCATTATTGTTACCAGCTGTTCTATTCCTAGAATTAGTGGACACTTTGTATTTCTATAAATAGATTGTATTATAGTGTTGTAAGAAAGAAGAGAAAACAGAGAATACATACTCCATATTATCTCCATCTTATCTCTCGGAGTACATTTAACAATACTTTATTTATCTCGAGGAATCTAATATATTTGATTAAATTGACTAAGCCTTTTGCATTTACGGTATAAGATGTCGGGTCACTTGGTTATGGTTGTTTGATTTATTTCAGGATTAATATTTTGAGTAAATGGTCTTGATCTTCTTTTCCTTGAAAAAATCTCCAAATTAATTAGTTACAGAATATTGTGTTCAAGCTTCACACTTCTGTCAAATTGACTGGATCTGATTGTGAGGAACAATATCTTATCTAAATTATGCAACTAACTATATCAATTGGAAACTTTTGGATCAAGGTGACTTACAGTTTTAAAATGTTGGACTAAATTGATTAAAAACTTTAAATTTTGGACTAAATTGTCTAAAACTGAAAGAAAAGGCCAAAAATAACTAACTTGTTAAAATTAAGGGTTTGTTATCTTAATAATACCACAATTTAATTGACGATTTTTTATATTTGTGGTAATATAAATGCGATATTCAAAGAATATTTTTTTGATAAATAATTAATTGTTTATTTTAAAATATTCTTTAAATATTATTTAATTGATTTGTTATTTAAAAATACCATATTTGAATATCTCAAGTATGTTATTGAACATGTAAAAAAAATTTAATTAAATAATAAATTATATTAAATTAATATTTTTTTAAATAGAATATCACTAAGATATTACTTATAAAATCTGTGTAAAAAAGAGTACTAAAATTAAAATGACTTTACCACTAAGGTAGCAAACCAAGGTACCAAAATGACCATTTATCAGCTTTTTCCCCTTTTTAAACCAGATTTTCAGGGAGGGTTTGATTGATTTTACTGCAACGAAAATATTTCTTTGATCTTCAAAGTTTATTATTGCTCGTGCTGCAAATAGGCTACCGCATTTTAGCTTTTTTCTTTATGTTCAAACTTTAAACGAGCTTTTAAATTGTTCACATGTGACCCATCTTTATACAGGGTGTTTTACGGACCGGGGGGACCTTATGCGTTATTTGCAGGAAAAGATGCAAGCAGAGCTCTTGCAAAGATGTCTTTTGAAGACAAAGATCTTACAGGTGACATCTCTGGCCTTAGTCCTTTTGAACTTGATGCATTGCAGGACTGGGAATACAAGTTTATGAGCAAGTATGTCAAGGTTGGAACTCTTAAGACATCAGTTCCTGTAACTGATGAATCACAACCCTCACAAACTGACAATGAAACCAAGCCTGCTGATAAGTCCGAGGAGACCCCTTCTGGTGCTGATGCCGAGAATCAATAAATAACATCGTGCTCTTAAAAGCAGGGCTATTTGCAACATTTGTCTTGAAGGTATTGGAGTGAAGGAAGTTTTGGGGTTATACTTGGTAAATCTGTTTTACACGTAAGGTAATGTTATATTTCATAGTTTAGGATGCTTATGTAATAATCAGATTTCCTGTAAGATATTGTCAAATAATGATTTACCGATGATAACATTTGGGACTTGAGTGTTTTTTATGCCTTAGATGAATTCAGTGTTTTTTATGCCGTAGATGAATTCCAAGGAGTAAATTTGTTCCGATCATTGCCTGCCTTAAACAAAATTACTTTTCCTCCAATTGTTCCTCAGTGTTTTTTCGGTGCCTGTTTGTTTGGAATTAGTTTATGTAATCTGATTGATCACTATGACAGCCATATTTAGAGGTATATTATCGTTTAAGTCACAAGTTTTGAAATAAATAAGGTAATTTTTGATCTAAAAATATTGAACTGTCTAGACCTTGGATAGCAGTGCTTAATAGGCTTCGTAATTCCTGCCTAAATCTTGGATAGTTTTAAAAACGAGTTTTGTGTTAATTTTTGTACAAATGTGTTTAGATTTTTAATTAAATCATAATTTTAAAAGATATTTATATAGCATATATATATATATATATATGTATTATTATGAAAATATGTATTCATTTACGTATCCTTTAATGTTTTAAATCTTTTATACAATACATTTCATTTATATCACATACCAATCGATAATAAAACTCTATTTAAATTATAAAATTAGAATAATTGTCTATTTTAAAATAAACTTATAGATTATTATGTTCATTTGCAACCTTTTAATTAAAAGAGTACACTTGAGGTATCAAAGAGTATTTCGTAATCCTAAACCTATTAATTTAAGATTTAAAATTTAAGATTTTTTTTTATGACAGGATTTCACACTTGATAAATCTGTTTTATCTCGCTCAATTAGCATTATAATTCTATTTGTATTCGCAGCGTGACATCAAGAAATTGTCTGGAAAATGTCATCTATTGTTTGTCGTCTTTGTCTTTTTTAATGTCATCTATTATTTGCCTAACTGGCCTATTGAGTGAGGATTTCACAAACAGTGGCATATGAAGAAACAGTTGCTTTCTAATATTATCAAATTGATCCACTAAATAGTATTCATTAGAAGTTGACTGATTTTACTACTTTACTTTTTTAAACTTTAATGTATTTTTAATATATTATTTAAAGCTTAATAAATTTAAGTTTTCAATTTATCTAATTTATTAAAATTTTAATATATATATATATTAAAATATAATCCAAAATAAGGGTTTATTAATAGTTTTGTCAAATTAATACATCCCCATAAATAGGGAGGGGGGAGAATTATAACATCCCCCACAAAGAAATCCAAAAATGGCTCTTGTAATAAAAAGTAGAACGCGTCAAACTTGATGTTCAAGTCGAACAAGAGAATGCCTAGAATTCAAACTCAAATGAATCTAAAAATGTTATTTTTTCACGTCAGTTTCTTGGATAGCCCACTTGATGATCTCATGAATTTGGCTCTTTTACCATCAATAATTTCAAAGTTCAGTATATTTTAAAATCTAACGTTTGGATTTAGATTAACATATAATACATCAAAAAAGAAAAGGAAAAAAACGTAACATATAGACTAATTTTCAGATTTTAATTCTTAATAAATTAATTACACGACACAAGTACAAACACAAAATGCCAAATGCATACAAGATGCGAAAAAATATTAAATCTGAAATTAAAATTGTGTAAGATTTTTTGAGCTAGTAATAAGCTTATTAACATTTGATACAAGTGGACGTGTCAAATTTAGTTAGAATACCATACACTGGTTGGTTTTTTTATATATTATTATTATTATTATTATTTTAATCATGAGTAAAATATTTTTATTTGTTTGAAGGTAAGATTTAAGCGAGTTCGTGTCTTATATATGTCTTGAAAATTAGAATGAATAAAAATATAAGAAGTTAATAATTAAAAATTATATTAAAAAACATTAACTTACATATATTAAATCTTAAACCATAAATCTTAAATCAATTAAATTTAAAATTATTTTAACATTATATTTATATATTTATATTTATCTTTTTTTAAACTTTTAACATGTTATTTTTTTCTTTTATTCAGATTTGAGATATATGAACAGCGAAAAATCTACCTCAGCCATTCAAGTAGAGGCCTGCATGTTGTATTGAGTAGTGTACAAAAGAATACATTCATCATTTTATGCATCTTAAACATAAGGAAGGATATATATATACTCCTAAACTTGAAATACTCCCCGTAAAAGATACTTATAAAATAGAATACTTAAATTATTTAGATTATTTATTCTTTTAATTTAAAAATAACCTTTTTTTAATTCATTTTTTAATTTTAATCTCTATTTTATTCTTATTTAAATAATAATATTTTATGATAAATTTTATTAAAATTTAACCTTTCGTCATTTTATGATCTTTTACAATAACAATAGAACAAAAAAAAAACTATTTTTCTATTTTAAATGATTAATGATCACTTGAAATCCCTTTTCCTATTTAAATACAGGTATATTTACTATTTTTATCATTGAAAAAAAGATAGTTTGATTCTACTATTTTTAATGAAATTACACTATAATATCTTAAGATGACAAAAATTTATTACTTTTATAAAAAAGGTATAAAAGTCCACTTTTGTAAAAAAAAAAGAATAACAAAGTCCATTATCATTACATAACATTTATATGTTATTTTTTGTAAAGTTAACAAACTTGTATTACTCCATCTTATAGATAGTACAAGTCTAAAGTACATTTTTATGCCTAGTAGTATAAAAAATATGCTAATTTTGAGAAGTAAAATCTAGCATATTTAACCTTATTATATAAAAGATGAAATATTTATAAGATTTATGAGATAATTCATTAATTTTCAAAACTCATATAATTTTATCTTAATTAATTTTTAATGAGGTGAGATTGTAATAAAATATTACTATTTGTGATATCTCATTTGTTTTTAATGTGACCAAATAAGATAAGTAAAAATACAAAAATAATAAAAAATAATAATTTATAATGATAATTTAATAAAAAATGATATAATATATTTTTAAAATTAAGTCTATTAGTAATACAATCTAAATAAAATGATTTTTAAATAAAAAGAGATAATATTATATCATTAATTCACTAAAAATACTAAATGAGATAAAAAGTCCACAATTACTGGTATAAATCATCCGGCTAAGCCATACTTTCCTCTAACTTCAGTCAACTATGTAACATTGTAGATACGTAGAAGCATCAATTTTTGATGATATTTATAAATTGATAGGATATTATATAATTGTGATTTTTTTTTTCAACAGGGTATTTTATCTCTTATTAAATAGAGTTCCCCCCCAATTTGCTAAGATAACAAAGCACAAACAACACATAAACCTGTTTCCTTTGCTCCAGAGTTGAGACCATACTTTTTTGGTACTTGTTCTGTAATTTATTTTCTCTTTTTTTTTTTCCTAGGATTTGAATGATGAGAGTGAAAACAGTTGTGATTCTACTCCTAGTTGTCTCTCTTTTTCTGACACAAATCCAAAGTAGCTCCTCTCGATCAATTGTTCAATATTCTTCTAGACAGATAATATCTCCGAGATTTACAACCAAGCATTCATCAATGTTTCGACAAAGCTATCAAGATGTTCTTAACTCTATGAAGAACAAGAAGATGGAGGAGGAGGGTATGATCAATTCAGTTCATGTTGTTTCGAGGCGAGTTGTCCCAGTTGGACCAAACCCTCTTCACAACTAGCTATATATATCTCATGTGTTATCTGCCTATGGTGTAGATGCTTTAATCATACTTAGAATCCTCAGATTTTGTAGTTTTTTTTTTTAATTTATTGAGTAATGTAAATGTTCTTAATTTAGAGATTAAAGCACTGAATATCTATTAAGTATGAATTAATTGAATGTTCTTTCTATTATTTACTTTTTCTTTAATATATAGAATATTATAAGAGGTAGCACTGGTACATTGTTAACTATAGGGAAAGTGTAGTCAAATCCACAACTTATTCAAATGATAATACAAGATTGTTTGCTATACCAAAAGTCAAGAACCATAAGTTTAAATGTTCATTTTTTGGTCAAATTTGCAGGGGTAGAACTGTCATTGAAAAAATATATTTATTTATACCAAAAATAACACAATAAATATTTTCTTAAATCGTAATTTATTCACCCCCATACTGTAATCCATCTTGACCACTGGTAAATTTTACTTCAAAAAGTATTTTAATTTTAATGAAATATATCATTTAAAATAGTAAGTAAATAAAAATTAATTATTTTTGCAAATAACATTTTATTAGTGGTCATTCGAAGTAATAAGATAGAATGCCGTGTGATGAATGAATTACAACTTTTTTAAAAAATAAAATTATTTAGTACATTATTTTTTCCCCAAAATGACAGTTTTAATTGGTAAATTTGACCCAAAATAGTCATTTTAAGTTTTGATCTAATTTTAATTAAATGAACAAAATTTTACTACCTTAGCCAACAAGTAGATAATTTTTTTTACATTTTTGCTATAATTAATGGACCAATATTACTTTTTGATCCTAAAGAATAAATATTTTTTAAGGTGAAAACATGTTAAAAGAATATTTTTTCTTTCTTTCTTTCTTTCTTTCTTTGTGCGGTTGGATAAGACGTCCTTAGCTTAAACTTATGGAAACCTCATTTTTTAGGGCGAGTTGAAACACATAAAAATAATGAATGATGTTTACTTAGTTAAAAATAAAATAAATAAAGTATAATGTATTAAGCTTATTTTCTATAACTTTTGAACCATACACATATGGTACAAAATGACCCACTTTTGTCTGTTTGGCAAATTTGAGAGGGAATATGAAGTAGATTAAAAGGCAGGAGCACAATAAGAATGATATACTCGTTTTCTTAATTCTACAAACCTGCATAGCAGCAGTATTATACGCCAAGATTCAGAGTACTTGGACATTGACACGGACACGACAACTTGAGATAGATAATAAAAGGATAGCTGGCAGAGATGACATTGACACCTTGGATCTTCTAAGTTGTACGGTGTCCCAATCATGTATGCTCTCCTCTCCAAATGCAATATTAATGCATTTGACTTTTTTTCAAAATGTTATATTTGAAACAGAGAACAGAGTAAGATTAAGTAAAAAAAAAAAATTCTTTGAAGCCCCAGAAGAGAAAAAGAAGTTACCATCAAATTGAAGTTGCTTCATATCCTTTGGCTGCTCTTGACAGCGTACATAAAATTTCCATTTCCATCGGACTTCGAGGAACAGCTTCGTTTCTAGAATAAATAAAGGGGGATTAAAATACATCAAAGAAGACAAATGACATAGAAATTAGGTACTAAGCCATGCCCAAGCAAAGGTCTCAAGCACGGGGAGTAATAATAATAATAATAATAATAGGGATGAAAATTTATGTAAGCTAAGTTAATTAGTTTGAATCGAATTCAATTAAAACAGTTTAAATTGATCATCTTAATTCAAAATAAAGTAAATTAGAACTAATAAAAATAAATTTAAATTTAAACAAAACACAGACAAATTAATCCAAATTAACTTAATTATTAATTATACTGATTAATCTTAATTCAAAATAAAATAAATTATTCCAGATTAACTTAATTATTAATTATACGTTATTTCTTCTTTTAATTGATTAATTTTTTTTTTATAAATTAAATTATTTTTAATGATATTAGAATATAGTACAAACATGTTACATAAAATACAAAAATAGGATAAATAATGTTATAATTAGTAGATAACAAAAAACACACACATTAATATCCTATTACATTATAATTCAAACATTAAAATTCAAACATTAAAATTAAAAAAAAATATATACCACATTTTAGACTTTAATAATTTCAAGTAAAAATATCATCCATTATATTTTAAATATGTCACAAAATCAAAACATTTTTAATTTAATTTTAGACTAATGAGCTAACTCAAACACAATTTAATTCTTTTATTCAAATTCGATTCGTTAAATGAAACTACGAAGTAAATTATTTCCCTTAAATAATATACCTCTCCATGAAGAATATTTGAAAATTAAAATATTATGTTGCATATATAATCAACTTATTTGACTGATTTCCTTTTTATCAGTCTAAAAATTAACATACGTTCACATCCTTTTTAACCCATTTATGAAAATATATTTAACATATATTCATTGCATTATAAAAATTAAACGTATGTTTAGCGCCTGAGGGAGAATAAAAATGAAGTTTTACCCACAAAATGGGTTATCCTATCCTATGCACTTAAAATCTAAATAAAACGTGGATAAACTTTCTAGCTCTAACAAACTTCACCACCTTCCTCCCACTCACTTGCAACTAAAATAACATAATAATTAAGCTTTTCAATATAAGCTTCAGGCAGTATTTATTTGAAAGAAATATAATTAAAAGAGGGGGAGGGGGGGAGGGAACTATGTCCTGTTTGTGCAATTAATTCCCAAGCAATGCTTCTAGCATGGCTCAAAAACTCAAAGCTTTTTGCAGGATCATCATCTGATAACGCCGCTTTCAAGTTCGAAAAGAATTCCTTGTAATGACAGTTCATGTCCTCTCGTTTTCGGTGGGTTGAATGTGTTTCATGTAACCACCTGTCTCCAGATTTATTTCTGGTTCTGCTACTTACCAACATCTCCAACCTAGCAGCCATCACAGAAGCTCGTCTAATACAAGAGGAAGGTAGCTGCAAAACATAGAATGCTCAAATAACTTTAAACAAGATTGGAAGCAAAAATTAAAAATATTTTTGGAAAAACAATAAAAATAACCCCTTTAAAACTTGTAACCATAAACATAGCACCCCTAAAACTTGTAACCACAAACATAACACCTCTAAAACTTGTAACCACAAACATAACACCCCATATCCAGCTCATACAGTACACGCGGTCTAATTGGACCCCATTCAATATTATTAGGATATTATTTTTGTTATTATAAATTTTAGAGGTGATGTTTTTTGTAATTACTTCAATAAAGCAAGAGCAAAAACCAATTACATAAACAGATCCAAATACAAATGAAGATCCAAATACAAATGAAGATCAAAATATGCTCTTTTCCCATTTTCATAGGAAAAGGACACAGAGAAAGAAAGCTATGAAGGTTACCTGTACAAGCTCAGCAACCTTAAATCCAAAACTCCTTTCTGAAATACCAGGAACAAGTTTATATAAATAAGTGACATCTTCGTGATCAGATTTGGGATTCAACGTATCCTCTTTTTTTTGTGAAGTAAGATACGATACATGGTATGTCCCAACAGAACCAGGGAATTTGGTTCTAATTTCAGCAATCTTAGGGTAGTGGGTGACAAAAAGGACCATGCTTTTCTGATCCAGAAGATGGTGCAGTGTAGCATAAGCAATAGCAACACCATCATGCGTACTTGTGCCTCTCCCAAGCTCGTCAATGATAACTAGAGAGCGTGCTGTACAGTTCAGGAGTATATGTGAAGCTTCACTCACCTCTTCCAGAAAGGTGCTTCTTCCTTGTTGAATACTGTCAGAAGCACCCATTCTGGTATAGATGCCATCCAGCACATGCAATTTTGCTGATGAAGCTGGTACAAAGGAACCAACCTAGAAGAATCAGAGCACCCTTTTTTAGAGCAATGGCAGCAAGCGATTACATTAATTAAAGAACATAACCAAAATTTTGAACATTAACATATTATACATCAAACTTCTAGACTAAGGTACACGCGTGTCAATCTGTGTTTTTGTTTATAAATATTCTGTTGACCAATGGATTTCTTTTGCAAATACAAAAAACAAATGACAATGCCATGACATTCATAACGAATGCTGATAGTTTTGACATAGAATAGCTGAATATATAATTTTACCTGGGCCATAATAGCAATCAAAGCAACTTGGCGAATGTAGCAACTCTTTCCACCCATGTTGGGTCCAGTAATAATTTGGCAATACTCATTCTCTGCATTCAAGTAGGTGTCATTTGGGACAAAATTATCTTGTAAGGTATTCTCCAAAACCTGAGTAGAAGCTCGAAGCAATAGGCACGAGTCATTTTAAAATGAATTGTGTGATTGTTTTAGAGCTGTAGTTTTTGGATTAAACACATACCAACAAACTCCAAATCATAAAGCAGCTTAAATAATATGAATTGAATAAACTATACACTTATTCAATTAATAAAAGCACTTAGATATTTATCAGAACTAGCAAGCACTAAGCACACACCGGGTGACGACCAGCAGATATATGGATCTGGACAGGTTCATCATCATATACAAGTACTGGACGAACATAATTCTGCAACAGATAAGATGACAGGACCAAATAACAGTTTAATAATTTATGCAAAGATAGGAAGATATGACAACAAAACTAAGAAAGACCATACACCTTATTTCTTGAAAGAATAGCAAGTGAATGTAGACAATCCAATGTGGCTAGTGCTTGCACAGCAGCTTGGAAATCAGCATAATATTTACTAAATGACCTAAGAAAGCTATCCCAAGCAGCTCGACAGGCAACATTGAGCTCCTCATTTGCTAGAGCTAGCTGGTCCAAAGCAGTCAAAACTTCAGGGGGGTGATACCGGATTGTTTTTTTTGTACTGTTAACCTTAACCCAATCCAAAGGAACCTTTACATCGGAAGACAACTGCGGACAATATAAATCTATTAGACATACTAAAAATATTACAATTTTGGTAGGAAAAACAAGGGAAACAAGCAGAAAAGGAAATTAGGATAAAGATGAAGCTACTCATTTGCCTCTTTTAAATTCAAAACAACAAATCAAAGTTTTCCCAGCAAACCATCTGGATATATGCAAAAGACCATCAGACGCATAATTTAACCCCCCCCCCCCCCCCCCCCCTTCCTCTCTCTCTCATACCCTTTCTTTTTTCTTTTTCTACTGTTAACCTCAACCCAATCCAAAGGAACCTTTACATCGGAGGGCACTGCAGACAATATAACTCTATTAGACATACTAAAAATATTACACTTATGGTGGGAAAAACAAGGGAAACAAGCAGAAAAAAATAATTAGGATAAAGATAAAGCTATTCATTTGCCTCTTTTAAATTCAAAAAAAATCAAAGTTTTCTCAGCAAACCATCAGATGCAAACCGTAAAGCCAACATATATATATATGAGGAATGCTATGGACATATAAATTTACACCCACACAACTTAGATTTTATCATGTGTCAATATTATCTAGAAAATTGAATCACTTCTACAATTTTCAAAATAATTATGACACTTAGCAGGATATAAAAGTTATGGGTGTAAAAGTGTGTGCAAATTTAGGTGATATTAGCATCTCAAATATATATATATATATATATATATTTCATTTTTCTTCAATTCCCCCCCTCCCTCTTTTCTTCAGGTTAGCAGCTGCCACAATCTGTCACATAGCTTCAACATAACAGCTGAAAAAGAGCCAAAGTGACTAAAGAATACAATATATTAACCAAATATGAAACTTTGGAGTAATAAGAAAATAAAACAATGGATGATTGTTTCAATCATGAAAAGTATACATACAGAAGCAAATACACAGGAAAACATGTACCCTACTGCACATGAAAGTCATAAATGCATATACTTATTCTAGATAATTATACTTTAAACTAGATACCTCTATTAAATGAGTCGTTCCAGAAACACTCATAAATTCCAACTTGCTCATTCGAAGTTGTTTGCGATACAAACCAATAAGAGAATCTAGCTTCTTCTTTGCCAGTTGAACCTCTTTGCGGGCTCTAGAAACCTATATGAATATATCGCACAAGGAAGATGTAAGGCCAATGAATAAAAATGAAGCATGAGTGAAAAACTAATAAAGAACAAGAATTAAGATCTTTGTACAAACCACAGGAAATTGCCCATCAGAAATTATGAATAAATTTGGCAGATTCCTTTGATCTGCAGCGTCTTTGTTTAGAGTAGCCAAAAATTTTGCAGCACTTCCAATTACATTGGACGAGGAAGCAGTCAATATCAACTTTCTCAACAGCTCTGAGTGTATGGACTTCACTCTCAAGAGGTCCTCACTATTCTCTTGTTCGATGTGTAGTTGCTGGAGTTGTTTTCCAGCAAGTATAATTGCTTGAATCACTGCAATGAACTGAATATAGAACTATTCAGAAACAGACAGCATTCCGTATGCTGGAGGAATGATAATTTGTACCAACAATCAGAGGCAATTTTCCGATCAATACTGCAATTTGTTCGGGTTTGGATTTCAGTAAGAGATTTAATTTGAACTGATTCAAGTTTTGGTTCCCAGCAATATATATTGAAAATTTTTGGAACAACTAAATGCTAAATGCATACATCTAGTCTTCTGATAGCCCAAAGTGATGTATAACAGCTTCCGTATAGAAGATTAAAAAAAAATTAACAGGATAGCAGAATCATTTAGTCATTTTGGTTATGGTATGAGGTACAGTCAGTCCTGATCATGTAGTCAGCATCAGAACAACGGAATAAGAGAAATATAACCTGTGCATGTTCAACTATTTTACCAACTATAAATATAGTGCTCAATTTCCATCTACTCTATCCATTAAAAAATATCGTCTCTCCTCTATTGTGCATGCATGTCTCCGGATAGTAGTATAAAGTACAAACTACAAAATAGTGCTTTCACTTGTCACTAACTGTGTAGTTTAATTCCATTTCAATTGAGAGTTGGTGCTGTGGCCAATGGGAGGAGTGACAGATAGAGCCTAGGGTATAGATGCCTGAGTGTACACAAATTGGTAAAAATTAAAAGAGCCAGACAAATCACATGGCTAACCTCAGATGGGGTGGCAGTCCGGTGGAAGATTCTTGTTATTCCACGTTGGATATCAGGTGACCTTCCCAAAGTTCTCAAAAGTGAAGAAAGCATATGACTGAGCTCGGGGGTTACAATTCTTATATCTTCCTCATCTAGTCCTCTAATGTCCTGAGAAGCTTGGGAAGACCCCATGGATTCAGCAATCTCAGACACGGCATCAAGACGAGCCATAATCATGTTTCTTTCACGTAAGGGGTGAGTTACCTGCATCATGCAGCAGTACGATCAAATTCTTTGGATCCGGAAAAACATACTGAGTACAAGGGCAGTGGCATGCACTACATACCCAGTGCTTGAGAAGCCGTGAACCAAATACAGTAAGTGTACAATTCATTGATTGCAGTAAGGTGCCAGACTCAGAACCATCACTGTTGTTCTTGAAAACCTAAAGGTAAAGAATGTGTTTCTCCAGCATAAACTAAAAAAATTGTAATTTGAAATGAGAGAACATTAATTTAATGACATTAGATGCTTTTTAGTACTTCCGTCAATGGGAGAGCACTGGAGAGCTCTTAGAATAGTTGGTTAAAGTGAAATACCTCCAACTGTTGAAGTGCATTGGCAGAGAGGGTCATCTCCAGGTTGCTTGAGAAGGGCCTAAATGAAGTTCCTTGGCCTAAAACCCTTTCAAAACCAAATTGTTTCAGATGCCGAATGGTCAGGGCCAAAGCTTGGACAGCCAAATCAGGCATGTCCATTATTCCCTTTGAAATTAAAAAAATAAAAAATAACAGAGTTAATACAACTCCTAAGAGCAAAGGTCTGAAGGGCTTAGTCAACTAGTACATGATCCTCTCGTGGAGTATGGCTACAACCTATATGTGTATAGTTACTGAAGGAAGTAAATAGCAAGTATCTTACCATAATTGCCAAATTATGATTTCTCTCCTCTACGATTTTTGAATTTTTCTTCGAACCATGTTCTGAATTATCTTCATCTATATTTTCATATAAAGTCATCACTTCAGCAAGAGCGCCGCCATCCTTAAAACAATCACATGAGACACGCTCAAAACGGACATGAGAAGCAGGTCCAGCATAAGCAAGCAATAGCTAAACAAAAAAAAGATACCATAATAATATCAGACAAACCCCCAAAGAAATAAGTATATTATAAAATAAGAAGAAATATAAACAATTAATCTAGATTGTGCCATAAAATAAATTTCCTAAAATGTGACTCGAGAGTTATGACAATTGGACCTGATTTATTAAAGATAGGTATTTATTCATAATAAGCAAAGATATCATGGACAAATGCCCTTGATAAGGAACCAAAAGCAGACGAAATTGGCAAATGCAGAAGACCGCAATAAGTACCGAGACATAATTTAATTCCATGGCCAGTTAGGAGCAGATCCTGCAGATACCACATAAATTAATTCGTTTTTAAAATTGATCCCTGTTTACTGGAATTATAAATTAGCAATAATTTCACCTGCAAGTTAAAACAATAAGAATTCTTTCTTATAGTAATAGACAATGGCAAGAAGAATCTATAAATGAATAATGAATAAACAGGTTTATTTTATGTACATTACAACACGAAGCTACCTTCTCGGTTTCTTTAGAAAGAGGCTCTCCAAGAAGTAACTCAGTGGGAGACAAATTCAATATTACAGCCTCAAGCGCACTCCTCATAAAATTATCATTGAACTCTCCATAAACAACATCTCCAGTTGATATTTCCACCGCAATCATCCCAATTTTCACGTGAAATTCACCTTCCACCCCACAGCCCACATTCTCCGCAATAATATTCTTCTCCACAACACAGGCCAAATAATTACTATCTCCACCACAACCCTCCTCCATTCCCCCAACATCTTCAGCAGCCTCCAAAGTCGCCTTCGTGTACAATGCCGACAATCCCCGACAAAATGGGCCTGAACGGTTCGAACCATGCGACTTAATAGCCGCAGTTTCAGTCTGCTTCACCACACCGACTTTATATCCGGCACTAACCAGCCTCCTCACGTGTACATTCAACCGAAAAGTGGGTACACTAGCAGTCAAAAAATTATGATCCATGTGGGCGTAAATACCCAAAATCCGTGCTGCGATTTCAGCGTCCTCGCCAAAAAATCGATACTTATAACCCACTTCCACCATCAAAAGAACATCTGGGTACTTCTTTTTTAAGTCCGTCACTTGTTGTTCTAAAGGTGTGTACTTGACTGCCGGTTTTGATGTTGATTGTTTTGGGCATTGAGATAATGATTGTTCTGGAAGATTTGAAGTCGGTTCTAGAAGTTTCTGGAGGAACTTTTGATGGAGAGAGGATTTGGACTGAGGAGATATAGGATTGTGGGTGTGGGGAGAGATTTTTGGGCGTTTAGGAGAAGGAGAGGTGAGTTGGGAGGCGAGTTGGCGTTTGGAGGGAGAGAAAGTGACAGTGGCTGAAATTTTGGGAGGTGGGGGGGTTGTAGGGTTTTGAAGAGAAGAAGGGGAAGGGTCTGAAGCAGTTGAAGATTTGGATTTGGGAGCAAAGAAGCGAGATATTACCTGTTGCTTCTGCTTTCCCATGGTGGAGCCACCGTTACCGGTTGCTGTCAGATGGGTTTTTTTCGGCTGAACCTAAAGAGGGCTTTCGAATTCGCGCGCTTGGTGTTTTCTGCCAGTATTTGACGACCGTCGCATAAAGCAAACTACTATGACGGCTAAAAAATTATCGGTTTGATTTATACTTTTAATTTTTAATTTCTACAAATATAATTCTTTAAAATAAAAAAATGTTAGAATTAATTCTAAAATTATGTTTGAAAATGTACATTAAATCTTAAAATTATTGTTTAAGCATTATATGCTATATTATTTTAATTATTAGCACAAAAATTACTATTATTTTTATTATTAAAATTTCGAAACTATTTAATTTATATATTTAATTTTATAATTTAAAAATATGATAAATTTTTTTAAAATAAAATATAAATATATTAAAAAAAAACTTTAGTTTCTCTTTCTTTCTCCCCTTCCTTTTACGCTTTTTATTTCTTTTCATCTTTCGGTTTCTCTCTTTCTCTCTCTATCTCATCCATCCACTCTTTCTCTCTCTCAAATGTATTTCACGAAAAAAGAGAGAGAGAAATAATAGAAGTAAAAAAGAGAAAGTAAAGGTGGAGGTGAAAGGGAATGGGTGTCTGTTTTTTTATATTTTTATTAATAAAATATATAATTGTTATTTTATTTTTAAAAAATCATAAATATTAAAATTTTAATTTAATTAATTATATTTTTAAATTATATAATTAATAAAACTTACAGAATTAAAATAACCATACATCTATTTTACTGGATCAAATTAATTTTAAGAGGTCACCATATAACTAATTTTTTTAATATATTTTTATTCTTAATATTGATTTTTATAACTTTAATTAATAAATTAATTAAAAAAAAAACATATTAACAAAAAATATCTAAAATAAATGAAATTGAATATAGATTGAATTATATTATCTAATTTTATTTAAAAAAATTACGATTCAATTATATTAAATTATTTTAATTTCAATAATATATCAATAACAAATCATATTATGAAAAATTAAAAATGTAAAATTTACAACGAAATTATCATAAAAAATTAAAAAAAATACATTTTAATTATTATTGTTAAAATATAACAAATCCAAGAGAAAATGTGTATGAAATATTAAAAGAGAATAAATTTTTTATCTTATAAATATCATTTTAAAAAAATATACATGATTATTACGTATTTTGTTTTTTACATGCATTTTAAAAATAAAACCAATTATATATTTTCTCATAAATTATTTTATTTAAGATGTTCACTCTATATATTTTAAGATTAAAATATTTTTTAAATAACTATAGAACTTAGATGCTGTGATTATTTTTTATAAAATAAAAAATTATATATATTTAAAATCTATGATCACATATTTTTGATAATATACAATTGATAAACTATATTTTTCATAAACTAAAATACCAACGTAGAGTAACATAAAAGAAATATTTCAATTTTTTTTACCCCCTTTCTAATGCATTTTTATTTTTATCTTAATTTAAAATTTAAATTATATTTAAAAATAAATCTTAATTAAATATATATATATATATATTCAATAATAATATTTATATCAATTTGATGCATAAATAAATCAGTTATTTAATATGATTTTATTTTTAATCTTTTTAGTAAAAAAAAATATTCATTTTTATATAACATTAAAAAATATATATTTATTTACGTTATAAATAAATAAACATGTGTGTTTTTTAAATAATTAAAAATAAAACTATATGTATAATAAACATTATGTTATATAATTCAACCTATTAATATTCTAATATTTATTCTTTTAAGGATTATAGTATAATGTTCTTTCTATTTAGCAAATGTTTATCACTCGTGGACTTATATTTATATATTTCATCGTAAAATTAAAGACTATAAATTATTAAATTATAAAAAAAAATCGTTTAAATTGTAAGAAAAAAGTTTAAAAAAAAGTAAAATTTTAAAATAAATAAACTAAAATATAATAAAATAGTAAAATGATTAAAGCTTAGATAATTTAAAATAAAATATTAATCATTTGAAATGATTTACTATAAAAAAAACATCAATTTGGGTTGATCGAATACTACCTCCTTCTTATAATACCCAACAAATGTAATACATTATGGATATTCATGTGTTTTTTAATATGGATATTTTAATTTTTTATTATATTTGTGTAAGTTTATTTTAATAATTTTTTAATAGAGTAAATTTAATTATTTATAAAAGTTACATTTTTTTAAGAATAAAATTTAACTTTTTTTAACTTTTTTTATAATATACCAAAAAAATAACATTAAAATGGAAAAAAATATACCATCTCACTCTCTTTATATTTTTAAATGAGAAAAATTTCTCCTTTATTTGAGTCTTATTAGGCTATTTCCTTTAAATCTATTTATTTCTTTTCAATAAAAATATTATGTTTTTTCTCCAAAATTGTAAACGCAAATAACTTCGTATTTAAAAATAAAATTCATAATATTTATATAAATAATTTAAATAAAATGAGATAAAATAATAAAAATAGACTAATTATATAAAAAATTAAAATAAGAGAGATAATAAGTTTGAGAAGAGAAAAAAATTATATTTTTTAATATAATTTTTGCAAATCTAATTTAAAAAATATCTTTTAACATATTATTTTTAACTGATAAATACAATTTAATATAATATTTAAATATGAACTAAATATGTTAAATATTAAAAAAGTAAGTAAAACATATCACGTTTATTTATAATAAATTACTATAAATAATAATTAATATAACAAATATTTATTAATTAATATAATTTATTTATTTTTTCTTAATTTTTTAATATATATATATATATCATATGTTATTATAGCACTAAATTGTTATAAATAAAATTAAAAGAAAAAAAAGGGGAATAGAATCCTTTATTAAGAGTTATTGGACTAAAATTACCTAGTCTCGTCTGGCCCGACTCGAAAGTTTTCGGAGGCTCAAACGGATCAATTTGAGATTTGGAGAGTAGGTGACCGATATATCTTTAGGCCCACTCTCTCGCTCACCTTCTCTTTTGGGTTTCCACATGAACTTTTATAGCACTTTTTTACTAGATGCCAATTTTTAAGTTCAAATCTGGGTAGATCGATCTGTTGCCTCCTTTCAAAGTAGAGTGCCTTGAGTTAGCATCATCAGAGCAATCTGGAGAAGGGAGAAAATGGTGTTGGGGTCGTCAGTGGTGAACACATACCCTCTATCGAGCTACACCTTTGGGACTAAAGAGCCCAAGATGGAGAAGGACACCTCTGTAGCTGATCGCCTTGCTCGCATGAAAGTCAAGTATGCTCTTCCTTACTTTTTTCCTTTTTGGTGGAAGAACCACTCTGATATCAGTGTTTATTTTAATGAGGTTGACGTAATTAATCTTTAAGAAACCCTATAAGGGTTTTCGTGAAATTTATGTTCTAATTTTACTGCTTATTGATTTTTCACTCTATTCTTTATTTTAATTTTTTAAAATTTGAATTTAAAGCTATATGAAGGAGGGATTGAGGACGAGCGTGGAAGCAATTTTGCTGGTAAGCCTATCTTCTGATTAGATTACTACCTTCTTTTTTTGCATACACAGGAAGCTTAATTCTGGGAGTACTTCTATATAGGACCATTTGGGCTGCAAAACAGTTGATAGATTTTTGACCATTGATTAGATTACGTTAAAATACAAAAGTATAGTCATAAGTGGTATTGAATAGTATAGTGTTTGCTGTTGAATACGTATGTACGACCAAAGTATTGGTTTATTCATCATTACCCCTTACTCTTACTATGTTTTTTACTAATTAGTTCATAATAATACAATACACTTCATTTAGTTTCTCTGTTTCTTCGTAGCTGTTTAAGTATGGTATCAGATTCATGAAGCTCTGAGTTTGATGGATCTGGGGAGAATGAAATTCCACTGCTAGTTTAATAAAGTTAATATCATCTCAACTTTTGGTTTTAGAGATTCATCTCCATTGCTTTTGCGCGTCATCAATGCCATCATTCACTGTTTCATCTTCTGATTCTTAATCGATTCTCGTGAAATTAATTTGTTCGATTTTGACATAGTCAAAGCTGAGAAGACCAATGCTGTACAGAGTTCGATTTTGGCAATTTCTAGGGCACTCAATTTGGAATATAGCTAGACTCGCCATGATCCCTAGTTCAACAAGGAAACTGTGTTTCCTCTGACAGAAAGAGATAGGATCGGACTTCAGGGACTCCTTCCACCTTGTATCATATCATTTGAGCACCAATCTGATTGTCGAACACTAATTGGAAGCGAGGGAGATGGGCTAAGAACAAAACAAAGGTTTAAATTGATCGCATGGGAACCTAGAGCTTCTGTTTATCATAATTTATTCTCATTTTCGGTTTTTTCTCTCAGTATCTTCGTGCGTGCTTCATGAACTTCTTCATCCCAAAATTTCAGTATCAATCACCATCCAACAACATCCCGGTCCAACTCTCCACGTGCCATTGGCACACCACTTCACTGCTACACGTTGTAGATCCTTGGCCTCTCTTCTCGTGCAGTTCTTTAATCTCAGAGTCAACTCAGTGCCGTAGACAGAGAGTTCTACACTCGAGAAGGAGTTCAGAGGAAGAAAAATGGGGGACGTGCCTTCTACCTAGTGCTGGAGTAGTGCGCAACCACAATATGGGTAGAGTACCTGATCGTTCCCTTTGTCGGTGAAAAGTTGTATCATCTTTCTTCTGATTTTTGAAAAAAACCACTTGACCTTCTTGTTATAATTGCCTCTCTGCTACAAGCGCATTATCAATCTGCATATAATCCGTTGGCAACTGAAACCAAGCCCGACTCCAACAGTTAATCTTCTCATCCTTTATTTCTATTTTCTATCAAATAATGATATCAAGGTGTTGATTACACTTTAGTAGTATAACATTAAAGAGGAGGTCAAGGTTTTGGATTCAATTTGGTGTTTGTGCTTCTCTTCCACATATCTGATTGCTTATCTCATTGATTTCTGCCTATTGCTAAGATAATCAACAGTAGCTATTGGCTCCTTTGTGCATGTGCTTGAGAATTTTACTACTAGACAATGGTGGTTTCAATGTCAAGAATCAACAAAATTTGATCTATTAAATGCAACTTCATCATTTTTTATCTGTGAACAATGTCGATTTTTGCTAATTCTTTTATGTTTGATATTTGATCATGAAATTTTACGATCAACCCTGCTTTGCCTACTTTGATCATTTAGCCTAGAATTTTCATAGTATACAATTATTTTTTACTTATCTCAGTATTTGAGAGTTAGAGCTTTGCTTCAATTTTTCCTAGTGTTTCTTCTCATTCAGTGAGGCTAGGATCTAATGTTTAGTATTGGCGTATGCTTGAAGCAGATTATTTTGGTTTCTCTTTGGCCAGTGTCATCAATCATTTAATTTTGATGAGTTTCAGAATTATTTGCTCTTTCATGAGCGTATGTTGGATTACAGTATGTTCTCTTCATTTTGTTTTTTGTAAGTCAAATTGACGATTATTCTACTACCATCAATTTGAGAGGGATAAAAATATCAATTGTTGAATTATAAGTATTTGGTTTCCATGATGCATAGAACCAACACTGATAAATGTATAAAAAACAACGTTGGTTCTTCTCCCAAGAACCTAAGTTTTTGGGAGAGTTGGTGACAAACAATTTCTAACATGGTATTAGAGTTGAAAGTCTTGTCTTCAAGGTCCAGTAACCTTAATTGTTGAATTACAATTGGTTGGCTTGCATGATACATAAAGTCAATATTTGTGTGAGAGTGATAAATGTATATAAACAATGTTGATATTTCTCTTAAAATTTTAAGCTATTGAGAAAGTTGGTGACCAACTAATATTTAAGTTCTAACAACATGCATTGTAATTACCAAATACATAATTAGAAGTTCATATTTCTTATAGGTACCTCTTTTCAAAGAATATTTTTTTTAAAGCAGGCACAAGCAGAGGCACAAACATTGGCATGTTTAATTTTTTTTTTCCTCCCCCCCTCCCCCCAAAGGTTCTGTTCGAAATTTGTATCATTGGCTAGTGGCTTGGAATATTACCATAACTTGTTTTTTTGTATTTGACATCCACTTATATAATAGTCCTATCCTCTAATGTTACTTGGACAGAAGAAATCTTATTTGTGGTACATGCCATAATTCCTTGCTTTTGGCTATAATATATTCCTAGAATTGCAGGTACAAGAACATAATCATCCTCATATACTTCTCTTGCAAATTGGAAACACATTTTGCAAACTTCCTGGAGGGCGTCTGAAGCCAGGAGAAAATGGTATGATCTAGCTGTTCATTCATATGATCAATTTGTTTAAAAGAGAAATTCGATCCTATCCAAGAGATCAGATTACTTTTGAAGTTATGGTCGGATTGGGAAATATACAATTCATTTGAATTGGTAGATTTTATAATCTGTTGTAATTTGGACCAAATCGAATTATTGTTAAAATTATAAATAAGTACATCTGTTATTTTGTAATGTTCTATATATAATATATATCATAATTGTACTAAATTACTAAAGTAATGTAAACATTAAAAAATATAATTTTAAACCTCTATAATAATTTAATAACTCTCTTTGCATGCTTTTTATTTTTGTGATTTTCTTAGTTGTTACTGTAAATACTAATTTTGCTAGAGGTCCATCAATTTAAAATTAAAATGTTGAATAGATTGTTGTTATCTATGATAATAATTCATCTATGTGTTCCGAGCTCAATCTGAGCTTATTCGATTCAAAAAATTTAATATTCTTTTTTTTAGATTGAAAATTTTCAAACCTGTTTAAGATCATATCAAATTTGAATATGTGAGAAGCAGACGGTTTTGAATGGAACTCAGCCCTAAAGAGTCTTATGGTGAGCACTAGTGCTCTTCATAGGGCAAAAATGTCAACCTTTAAATGACTGACATAAAAGTAAAAAATTAATATATTTACCCCCCTTAATGCAAGGATAAACTCTGTTAATGAAAGTCTAAATCCTAACTTGTGAACATTAAACCCTTAAATTGAACTAAATGATTATAACTCTGTTAGTAATGGGCGACCATTATAAGATTTATACACACGCATAAGGTATGGCAATATTGTTCGTGCTTATTATTAGTATGATTATATGCATTGACTTTCTGCTTTTATATGTTTACCGTTTTCCTTATGCCTCAGAAATTGAAGGATTAAAGAGGAAGCTGACCAGCAAGCTTGGTGCAAACTCACCTGCTCTCGTGCCTGATTGGCAGGTATTTTTATCGTTTTCAGCTTTTTTCTGAATAAGTTATTTGGGATATTTTAAAATTTTAACATATGTATGCTGTTGCATGAAATTAGATTAGAAGTAGAAGTTAACGAGATATGAACTGAAAATGACATTGTAAAATCCCCAATCAGCTTTGAATCCAATAGTTTAGACATTTTAATATTGGTTAAGCCTTTCCTGGATGCTTTACTAATCTCTTGTATTGCATAATTTATGTGCATGCAAATTTGGAAACACGTATATCTGGATATGATGGTAAAAACCTGTCCTTCCATCCATGTTAGAATGCATATACAGAAATTGCAAGTTCTGTTTTATTGATAGTTTGTTGATATTTTTCCCCTTTCTTTTTCCAGATAGGCGAGTGTGTAGCTATCTGGTGGAGGCCGAACTTTGAAACCATAATGTATCCTTACTGCCCTCCTCACATAACAAAGCCTAAGGTAATATCTACTTACTTACCAATGCTCTATATATTCCCTAGTTGCTTCCTTCTTGTGTCATACATGATTCTCCAGCTGAGCTCCTAATATTTTTTTTTCGCTTTTTTCCGCCTTTTTTTCATGCAGGAGTGTAAAAAGCTTTTCCTTGTTCACTTGTCTGAGAGGGAGTACTTTGCAGTGCCCAAAAACTTGAAACTTCTTGCTGTTCCATTATTTGAGCTCTATGATAATGTTCAGGTGCAGTAATTAGGTGCTAGCTCGTATCATACTCATGTTTGCTTAATTGTGAGGTGATTGTAAATGCTTGCGTGGAGCAGTCGTTATCGGTATCGGGATCATTGATAGGGACATCATAAGGAACAATTAGAGTTATCTATGTGGCTCTACCTCAGAAATTTTTGTCCAAACCTTAATAGACTTTAAGATACTATAATAAATAATCATTCATTCTGGATTCCTTTGCTGATGTAATTGTAGTCTATAAGATTGCGTGAATGGGTTTTCTTTATTCACTTGTATCGTCCATCATTGCCTCTGTGAATTTTCTATTAACTCATATTTCTCATTTTGTTGCAGAGATATGGGCCAGTTATTTCCACAATTCCTCAGCAGCTCTCGAGATTCCAATTCAACATGATCACTAATTGATTGGCGACTTTGGCTGCTATATATGCTGCATACTTTAATTTTCTTCCTTGGATCGGTGAAGCTTGCACTATAACTCTAAATTTGCATATGATTGATGCTTATCTTAAGGTACATCATCTATGTATGGGGACGGAGGTTTGGATGTTCTGTACCAAATTGTTTGTCCCATTTTTGTCCCTAGAATTGAAAATTGACGCATGTATTGTCTTTTTTTTGGGGGGTCATACAACTATGCTTTTTATCCATCAACCTATCATATATTCTCGTAACTTTGAACATCTATTAATTAAAAAAGAAAAAAAAATTATATGAAAAAAATTTAATTTCAATGTTCATACTCATCTTATCTTTATTAGTGGCTTCGTTTTGCTCTTGTAGTGTTCCTTGATGGAAACGTGTGATGTGGTAGTTATTAACTTATTAGTTATTGATCCTAATCCAGAAACTTTTCTTATCCAGCAAGAAGAAGGTTGCTTCACTTAGATTAAGAGTTGGGAAGCCAGTTATTCTATAATGTATAGTTTGAGATTATTATTTTTTAAGTGTGGAAAATTTCATAAAACTGGTTTTGCGTGAATGTTCTAACAACGTAGTTTTAGGAGTTTGAAGGGGGTGTTTTGACGTGTAATGCAGCTTTTGTTATGTTGCGGTTGCATTCACGATTAACTAATCGGTTACATCTGAATCATGTTGTTACGACTAACCTAGTTCATGAAAAATTATTTATTGTCACTGGAGTATTGATGATTCCAGAACATTAAAATGCATTATTAGCATATTGAATTTTCTTGATAGCATAAATACCCAACACTTAATTAAAATACCCACTAATGTAATTGGTCGGGATTATCACCTCACTTTATGGAGAATATTTAAATATTTTCCACTTTATGCGTCCCTAGTTGATTCCATTCATATTTGTCGGAAATATGTGAAACTATTTGTTGGAAATGTGTGAATAAAAGTCTCACGCTGTTGTGTGATTTAAGAATTTAAATGAGTTGTAATATATGTACCAAATCATAATCGGTTAGAACAATTAGATTTTAACCATGGATTGTAATGTATCAAGTTGTAATAATTTTTTTTTTAATTTAAATCTGTCTTCAGCCCAAAATATTAGGCTTTTTGAGCAATCTACTTATACAATTGCAATTTTAAGATATACGACAAAAAAAAAAGATTTTATATTTTTCAGAATATATATCTGATAATGTCATGATTATTAAGCTGGTCAGACAAGATGCAGAAACAAGTTGGTTTTTAATAGTCTCAAAGCATATACTAGTCTTATTATTCGACTCCAGTAAGGGATCAAGACACTTTCTCAAAGGCAGACTCTCCCCATCATTAATTCAATTTCATATTTTCAGTGTACAATATTATATTTTCGTTATGAACTCAACTCTTTTAGACATTTTTTTTCCTTCCCTTTTTTAGACTTTATTTATAAATATAAAAATTTAATTGATCTATATATATATATCAAACTAAAGTCAGAATCACAAAATTTCAACAGGGATAGGTAATACTCGTTTATGATATTATATTAAAAGTTATTTAAAAATTATTTTTAAAAAAATTTAAGTTATTGATAAAAATATTAAATATTAATTCTTTTATAATGTCAAGTTTGTTTAAAATATTGGGTATAAATTGTATGGAAAAAATTATTATAAAAATAATATATCAATATCCAACAATAAAATAATTTGTGAAGGAGTAAAATTTTATTATCATATTTTTATCGTGAAACTTTATGTGTCATCAATATAGAAAAAATACATTGTTAAAAGAGTTAACATTATGTTTATATATTGTATTATCATCTAGGTTATATAAAGTAACATATCAAAAATAAAATAAATTGATTTTTATAAACACTGTTCACTGATTCATTTCGAACCGGGTAAATATATAGTATAGATTACTGAATAATTTATGAATTCGTACAATGATGTATACAATAAGGGTTTTTAATGTTTCCTAATTTTGTTTTTTCACCTACTGAAAACTTTCTTAGTTTTTTTTATTGTTTTATATAAATATTACTAGAATTTAATATAAGAAAAAAAATTATAATAGCATAAATACAAGATATATTAAGTATAAAAATAATTAAAAATATCAAAAACGATAGCTTGTCTATGTAGGATCACTTTTTAGAATGATTTGATGATGAGAGCTTAGGAGTCTTTGTTTAGAAGCTGATGATGATCGGTAAAGGGAGTCTCCAATTTATTTATTTTCCCTTTTTCTTTAATTGAAATGATGAGTCTGGTTTAAGAAGAATGTAATTTTTTTACAAGTTTAAGAAATAATTAAATTATATTTTTATCTTTAATGAAACCTTTTTTTTTTAAAATGTAGTTGTTGACAATTGAGCTAATTCCTAAAATTTATAAGTCAACATAGTGACAAGGTTAAACTAAAATTACCAATCATTATTTAATAATTATAGCATCTTTATTAGAAAAAAACTTTAACGTATGATACATCCGCTTACAACAGAGAACTTCTTTTTATTTATTTATTTATCTCGTCGTTGACTTTTTCGGTTTATTTTTAAAATAATTAAAAAAAACATTATTATTATTATCATAAAACACTTCTATACTTCTATATATCAGAATGTATCACTTTCTCATAAAATATATTTATATAAATTTTATTATATTTATTTATAGTATTAGGTCATATCGATTCTAATTTATCATAAATTATAACATGGATTTTTCAGTAACTTAAAGACTTCATCATCAGCAACCAATGAAAAACTCAGAGCCTTTCTTAACTAGCGAGCCAGACTTGCATCCAAATATCAAGTGGGTTCTTGATCTGGCATGAGTAATTTTAAGGCATGACTCTACATAGAGAGAAAGAGAAAGAAACAATAGGGATTAGAGTTCAAAACTTCAAATAATTTTATTATTTTATATCTCTCGCCTTGGAATAAAATATAAATTAGTTAAAAAGTAGATAATTTAATATATTTTGCTTGTAGCCAATTTCTCAAAGAAAATAATCAAAGGCTGCAATTTTTAAAAACTATTTTTAAAAATTTAGTATTAAATGGTAGGTTAATGGAAAATGTATCTATAAAAAGGACAATGATATAATTGATAATAGTTTTAAAATTCTTAATATTTATAAGGTGATTTGATATTAGAATATCTCATTTGTTGGAACTTTTGTTTATTTAAATATTAACAACATAATTTAATTATAAATTTAATTAAGATTTTTTCTTATAAATCTTTTTTTTTATTTAATAATATTTATAGTTGATAGACTAAATGAATATGTTGATACAAATGTGACTATTTAAATTAAAATAACCCAATAAACACCCTAAAGCTTATCACCTACCAATTTTCATTAAAAGAAAAGGAAAAAAGTTAGAATGATCCTATTCCTTTATTAAAATAAGACCGACAATAAAAGTGATTCTGATATAAAGATTTTTTTTGGATTGATATATATAAAGTTTAGCAAAATTTAATTTTGATACAATTAAGTATCATTATAGGTCAATTCACCATTAATAACACATAAATTTATAATTATTTTTATACTTATATCACTTAAATTTTATTACGTGTTAATATTATTTAAAAATTAAATCATTTTTATAATTTTTAAAATTACGACGAAGATATAAAAATTATAAGTATATTACATTTATATTCATCCTAATATTGCATAAATATATTTGTCTCCTTCTTCTTGTTCCTTTCTTCCTTATTTTTTATTCTTTTGTTGTGTATGTGTTTGTTAAAAAGAAATTTTTTGTCAAAGATCAGGACTCATTTTTATATAGAAAACAAGGCTTATATTAAAAAAACAAATTAACTATTTTAAAACAATACGAGGAGAAGATAATCATTACACATATTAAAAAATATACATCGATCGTACATTTTCTCTTAAATAACAACATTATTCGTGTATTTATAATTAGCAATTAAATATCAAATCTTCTACCTACCAATGAACCGCAATTTGCTCGCAATACCAACCACCTTAGTTGGAGATAATTAATGAACATTTAAGCAAAATTTAAGGATTATAAGTTTATAGGTCATTTTGTAAATGTTTCTCATTTAAATTAAATATATTACTTGCAAACGAATCAAAATAAGTTAATGATCATGTTTGACCGCCTTCATACAAAGTGTTTTCAAACTATCATGCCATAGAAAGTGAAGGCAAACATATATAGTTATTAAGAAGAATGTTTTTTTATTACATACTTATATACTTATATAAAACTACTAATAACTTTTGAATTAATCATACTCTTTTCTATGTTAAATATATATATCATTACATTATAAGATAATTGATAATATTACGATATTATTTTATTAACTTTTTTATAATGATAGTTGATAATATTAAAATACTATTTTATTAATTTTTTTATAATCTTTGATGTCTCTTTATTGTTACATTTGAAATTATACTTTTTTTAATGTTACCTACTTTTTTTTATTTTAAGATAAGTAAAATTTTAGAAAGGAAAAAAAAAATTATTCATGTCACGTAGAGAAGTGAATGTAAGGTGTTATCTTTAAATTATTCAAAGTAATGTTATACAGAAGCGTTGAAATATTTAAAATGAGAATACAATCTGTCAAAAGAGGCTTAATTAGTTCAAATTCAATTGTTGACTAAATCAAACAATTATGAGCAAAATGATTGATTGATCGAAATTAATAATTGTTTGATGCATAATAAATTAACATTAAGTAAATGATTCTTTGGTCCCAATGATGAAGATGAAGAGATTTTATGAAACAAACAATGCATGAATGAAACAGAACACACCGTATATGTATGTATCTTGTATTCCCATTTGACATTTTTGTCCCACTTGGATATATATATTTGTCGTCTAACATTATTCCACGTTTCCCAAACCTATTTGATTATCAAGATCATGATCAGGTTTACACTCTCTTGAGGGTTGAATATTTTCCATGGAGTACCTAATTGTCGGTAGGAGAGTTTATCAAAATCAATTTAGTACATAGTTTTATTATTATTATTATTATTATTATTATTATTGTAGATATTTAGTAGATATACTTTCTTTTTTATCATTATATAGTTGTAAAAAAATAAATAAAAAATAAAAACATGAAACCACAAATATATTAATATTTATATCTACAACTCATATATTTATAATATTAGAAAAAAGTATGAAAAATAATTCAACATTAAATTTTATCTAATTAAATTTCGTTTAAATTAAATTATGAATATTTTAATACGTTAAATATTATCAAAGTTATTATTTTTATTATTACAAATTTTTCGGTGGTGTTATTTTTGTAAATTCTTTACGTAATTTCGTTTATTTTAACAATGTAATTAGCAATGACATACGTTTCAAATTAGCACACGCGGGTTCGAACTAAGGTGTGCGGGTGTACATGTAGCAGTAAATTGAAAAGAATGTAATTAAAATAGTTAAGATAGTGTAACCTTCAAAATCTTGCAATTGCGCAGTAGCATTAGTACTGTTTTCTGGAATGTAAAAGCCATCTCTTTGAGGAAAAAATGTAAAAGCTATCACAACAACTCAACGAAATAATGAAATGAGTGGCTAGCTAGCTAGCTGGCTCTTCAAAACAGGTAAGGCTTTGATGTAAAAAAGAATATAGGCTAACTGGACTCCATTTAATTATTATAAATGTAATTTGGAGGGATGAGATAGAAGAAATAATAACCCTCATTAAATCTCTCTCTCTCTCTCTTTCTTCCGGATTAGTAAGGTTAATTCTATAGTTGTTATTTGAAAGTATATTATTTATGCAAAAACTTTTATATAAGTCAAGTGTACGAGTATTTGATTTACCTGATAATTTAAAAAATTATTATTAATATTTACATAAAATGGAATCATTTATATGCAAATAAATGTATTTATTCAAAATAATTAATAAAAATATTTTCCCCATAATCCACCAAATTGTCTCATTTAAAAATCTCTTCTTACTTATAATCTTTATTTTTGTAAAGCATTTGTGTTTAAGTTACATCACAATTGAAGAATTCATGTCGAATATCAATATCAATATTTATACGAAAATTTTAATTTAATATAATTTTTTTTTAAATAAAATGTGTACATTATCTAAATATGTACATAAAATTGGGATGCCTAAAAAAGTTTGTACCGGCCGTGAACTATATTTATGAAAAGTCACTGGTCAATAATTTAAAAAAAAATTATGAAGTTTTTGCTAAGAAAAAAAAAAGGTTATAAGTATATATAATACTTCTACCCAATATAAAAAAATATAAAAGTACTTTCCGAGTTCTAACAGCCAAAAAAGAATAATAAAAAAAAAAGGTAAGCACGTATTGATGTTTGAGAAACAACCGATTAAGCCAATTAAGTTAAACTTAAAACACCAATTAATAGAATATCAATTTTATTTAGCAGAGTCAATTACATATTATGGAATGGTTAGCTTCACAACTATTTGGGTAAAATTAATTTAATACATTTTTTTTAAATAACATTACATAATTATGTGATCCAACCCTAATATAATTAATTTAATATTTTTAAAATCTTGTATTCTCTTGTTAATCCTTCATAACATTAAATAACATACCATTTAAGTAAAGCTTCTTCATAATAAAGACCTTTAAAAAAAGGATAGATAAGAAGAAGAAGAAGAAGCAAACATTACTCATGCTTTATTATATTCTAGTATTTTTCTTTAAAAAAATAAAAAAAGCAGGCTTGAGTTAATCATTGCTTTAAATAAAGGAGCCAGTCTGGTCTGCTAGCTATTGTCCTGTTCATAAAGATCAACCCATCAAATCCATAGCTTATACATACAATATATATGTTTTCGTATCTGAATTAAGACAATTTTGAGGTCTAGAGTTGAAAGCATTTTAATTGGAGAAATGGCACGCAAGTCAACAGATAAGCCAAAGCCAAATCCAAAACCAAAGCATCGCAAAGGCCTTTGGTCACCAGAAGAAGACCATAATCTCCGGAGCTACATCCTTAAGCACGGTCATGGCTGCTGGAGCTCCGTTCCCATTAATGCTGGTGAGTTTTAATTTTAATTTAATACATTATTAAACCGAGTACTACGGTTTATATATATGACATAAATACATATATTTATAATTTATAAGAAAAAAAAATGTACTAGTAGTAGTAGCTATACATGCATGTTTGAGAAGCTGTTCCTTTCCATCCACGTTTTTCTTAAAAGAGTTGTGTGTAGTTATAGTAAATTGTAAAATGTGACGTTGGCTTACTGTTAAAAGGATATATATTTGAAAAGACTGGTTATGAAATGAACTGACACTCATTATGTGTACAATATATACATATAGCTAGCATCAATACATACACATCTGAATTTGGCAATTGGATTCTCAACCAAGATCATAATTGAAATCTAGATCCATTTTCGCTAATTAATTTAGAAAAACCGTTTATTTATTTATTTATTTATTTATTTTTTCATTTCCCCAACATAAATCAAACTTAAGTTTTTTTTTTTTTGTTAATACGAAAGTAAAATACTCCACACTAATCAGAAACATATAAAGAAGACAACTTACGTACCCAAAAGTTACACATTTAATTCAAAGTAGTTGAAAGCACATTGAAACATGATTGGAATAGATTTAATTTTTGATTAAAAATCATAGGGGTGTATTTTGATATTAGAATTCAATTTCGCCTGCTCTCAGTTGTTATTTTTTTCTTTTATTAACCAAAAGATATTTAGAAGATAGGATGATTGACGAAGTATGATATATTAGAAATTTTATGTAATCTATTAAAATGTGGCTTTTTTGTGCTCGGTTACTATTTTTTTTTTCCTTTCTCCTTTTAATTTCAATTATTCTTTTTCAACCCATGTGATTAATGTAAATGTTCATATCAAATATGAGTACTTATTTTGACTAAAGGCTTGTATTTTTAATAACCTATTTGTTATATTCTATTTTTATTGGAATTTTTTTTCAATCCATATGTATTTTTTTTCCATGAGGCTCATTAATTGTTTTTTATTGAGTCTTTTAAACCCAAAATGTCAAATCAATAAATATATATACTCATAATTCTTATAAATTATAATATATTATTATCAATGTAATAATATTTTTTTTTAATAATTAATATAAAAACGGAACTATTCTTTTACAAAATTATATAAGCGTACCTTAAGCCTAACTATTCTATGCATAATGAGTGTTACGTATTTCTATTCTATTAGACACACATGTATATATATGAGATTCCTTTTCTATTGGTTAAAAGTTAGAATACAATTATTAGTTGAGTTCTAAAACATCCAGGATTATTTTGAACTAGTTTAAACAAATAAATAGCTTTCTTTACAGCCAATACATAAAATAAAATAATATAATGAGCTTTCTTCTTCTTTTTTTTGTTTCTTTATACTTCAATTAATTTATTCGTTTTAGTTTTGGGAGCTGGTAAGGGCATCTTGACTCTAGTAATTCACACATTTTTTTTCCAATGAAATATATTAAAAATAAAAGCGATAATGATATCACTTTGACTATTTTTAAAGAAATTAGTATTACTTTTTACGTGTGTACTATTAGTGATTATAAAATAGATTGATATAATGTCTACTTTTTATATTATAATGATCCATTCTTTAGTCATTTTTGTCTCATATTAAATAATTAATTAATGATATTGTAATTATATTACTCTAAAAATTTATAGGAGAATATATTATATATTTACCCTTATTTTATCTACATACAGGCATACAAAGAAACGGAAAAAGTTGCAGATTAAGGTGGATTAATTACTTGAGGCCAGGGTTAAAACGAGGGACATTTAGCAAACAAGAAGAAGAGACAGTATTGACCCTTCACCATATGTTAGGCAACAAGTAAGCACCAATAATAATAAACTCACTTTTTATATCTTCTTTCTAATAACCTATTTTTTTAATTATCTATTTTCTTTATCATTCTGCTCCTTAATTAATTTTATGTTCCCAATTTTAGTTATACTGAGAGAGTTATAAATTGTTTGGAATGTTATGCTATAAGGAAAATATTAGAAATTAATCTTAAACCCAATCGGTGGACATTGATTTGTTTTTTTTTTTAGGGCAGGCCTACATGTTTATGTTCAAATGAAATAACTCAAACCCTGATACCCTATCAATATTATGGAATTATATGGTTGTTTAATTCTAAAAAAATTAACCCATGATTTAAAGATTTATTACTTTTATAAGCTCTAATATAATATAATCATACCTAGTAAGTATTTTATTTTATTTAATTGCATCTTATAATATCATTTATAGGCTGAGTTTTATTTTTAATTTTCCTCCACGCGGTGCGAATATTTTTTTAATATAACAGAAAAAAAACATGTTTTTAATAATGAAACATGCATTTGTTTTTTTCTTTTGACATAAAAAAAACATATATTTTTTAAGGGTTAAAAGTAAAATCAATTAAATAACAGTGTTATACAAAACTAAAGGGTTTCTTCTTTTTGTTATGATTTTTGTTTAAAGCACCAATCTTTGATAGAGAAAAAAAAAAGAATTGCCTAAATATTTGTAATAATTAATTTATAAATCTAAAATTAATTTTATTGAGCAGATGGTCTCAAATTGCACAACATTTGCCAGGAAGAACAGACAATGAAATAAAAAACTACTGGCACTCTTATTTGAAGAAGAAGGTAGCAAAAGCTGAAGAATATTCAGAAGCAGCTCAAACCACAACTCAATATACAAGTACTGGTTCAATAATATCAGATTATAACAACTTAGATTCTTCACCCTCAACAGGGCATCGAATTGGAAATTTTGAGCCTACTACAGAAACAACAAACGCTAATCAACTATTCGTCCCACAGCTTTATGACTTATCTAAACATGAGACTCAACAAACTCCCTTATTACCTAAACTTTTATTCGCTGAATGGATTTCATTAGACCAAGTTGCCGGTGAAAATTACTCTTCACTTCTGGGTGATCCATCCTTACTTTCCAAAGAGTTGTCCGTTCAACATAATCAGAATTTTCAAGATTCTTTAAGTATTCAAGGCTTTTCATTGAATGATAATGAAATTACATATGACGATGAATTTCAAAACAGGGTCAACAATTCGGCTAGTAATGAGTTGCTCAATTCACAATTTAAGTACGAGGATCAAGTTTCAGGAAATGGGTTTGCTGATTTTATGTTTGGGGCCAGCGATTTCAACATTCAAAGTCAAATCATGTACATTTAATAAGTGCATATATAATTCTAAGGCAACACTCAACAGAGAAGAGAAGAAGAATAGCCTGTAATTATGCTTCTGGTGGTAGCTATATAATTGATTTAATTCCATTAGTAATTAATAAAATAAGGCCAAAAAAAATAAATTAATTGTAAAAGAGTTGTTTAAAGTAATATCCGAAATGGGCCATTAGTTACAAATTAAAGTAATAATAATAATTAGTGGTTGTTCTTGTGTATGTACATTTTGCAAGTACATTTTGCAAGTGTGTACGGTTATTGTGTCAAATCTGTGTAATTATCTTCTTCTTCTTCTTTTCCAACGAATTCTTTTATGCATATAAAATTATTTTATATTTTCTGTTTTCAAAATCATTTGTTTCACGCCCAATACCATATAGAGGGCTTCCTTGCAAAAATCACCCTCCTATGGGCTTCAGACAACCAAGAATTGTTAATTATGCTAATACAAATAAGAAAGGTTTGGATATCTCAAAACTTGAAAAACTATTGTACTAGTCATATATATGCATAGATACATGATGTGTCTTGATACTATTAATAAATATATAAAATGAAGCTATTTAAATGCAAATAAATGTATTCATTTAAAAACAATACATAAAAAAGTTATCATGCGTTATCCATAACTTGACTCATAAAATTTATACTTAAACTTTGATATAGATATTTAATGATATGAAACTGTATCCCGTAAAAAATCAAAAAGTAATTTATAATTATAATATATTTTAATAAGTAACTTATTATTAAAATATATTAATAATATTAAATTATAATTAATAATAAAGATAAATAACTTTTAATATACTTTAAAAATAAAAAATAGTGCTCATATGGATATAAGAAAGGAAAACCTAACTATTTTGGTTGTATTTTCATTTAAAAATAAATTACATGATTTATAAATATTCGTAAATGTCACGAATTTAATATATAGATTTATGTTTATAAATTAATAAAAAATTTAACATATAAATATAATTTGTAATCCAGATTACTCGATATGAAATTATGAATATCAGAACTTAATTAAACAGGGAAGAAAGTCGTCGTTTTACTTTAGATGTAGTTATTTGCCGTCCTATAATAGTGATTAGAAATTACAAAGTGATCCATGAGGATGAGGCTTGCCCACAAAAGAACAAAGGCCACAGAAACAATCAAGGTAATTGGCATCCATCTCAGTGCGATGACCTTTGTAATTATAAGATAAAGATTAATTAACGGCTAGTGAGATAATAATATTTTTTTTTATATAATTGTATATAGAAATGTTAAATATATATATATAAATTTATATGTATTTTTATCTACATCATTCAGATTTTGGCACGTATAAAAATTATATAAAAAATTAATTTATTTTTATAATTTTCAAAATAATTTCAACATATAGTATAATATAAAGATTATTGATGTAAAAATATCTTTGAAAAAATTAAGTGATACTATTTATAAAAATAGACGTAGGACCTGATTTATGATATATTATTATAGCGTACCTCGAGGCGTGGGGAGCACCAAATTGAAGACACATCTGGCTTATCAGTCTTTAAGTATAGACTTTCATGTATTTCTATATAAAAAATAATTATCATTTTAACATCATACAATAAAATCAATATAATTTAATAATTAATTGGAGATTGTAAATTACTTAAGGTAAGAAAATGAAACTAATTACCTGAATTTCTTCTACTTTGTAGAATATCTGTGAAGTTCACAGTAAGAATATTGTCCAAATCTGATTGCCTATTAGCATTAATTAGCTTTGATAGGTTGGCTTGTGTCCTCGTATCAATAAATTGTTTTCTTATATTACTAATAATACCATCTGTTCATTTAATATAACCCAAGAACAAGTAAGTCTATTCAATTATATATTTTTTTAAATAAAAAAACAGAGAGAGAGAGGAAATTACCAAATTTGATAAAGCTATAAGGTCTTTTGATTTTGGATATGAGATTAGAATCAAATTTGGCAAACTCGTTTTGCAAATCTTGTAAGTAATGGAAGGCGAGTTTTCTTGGATAAAAATAATCAGACAGTGTAATGAAAGCAATCCCATTCTCCATCAACAAGCTTAATTTTTTTGTGAAAAAGACCCAAGTGATATCGAGTAATAATCATTAGTGAAAATAAATAAATAAATATAAAAAGATTAATTAAGTAGAAAAAGGAAGAAAAAAAATACTTAAAGCAATATTGGTGATCAACAAGAATGGTGATCTTAGAGAAAGGCAAGGCGTCTCTGGAGAGTTCAAAGAGAAGAAACTCAGCTTGTTGTTTGTAAAAAGAGAAGCTTTCATTATTGTCGTCATTAACGTATCTTGGACCTTGTGCAAGAGGCAAACCATCGTTCACTCTTCCAACCAATGTTAGTTTCACCATCTTTTTTATTTTTTTATTGAAAATAGAGACGCCTGATCAAAATGGGTTAAATAAAGGAGATGGATGTTGAAGCTAGTTAGTTATAGGGGAAAAAGAGAGGTATTAGCGAATTATTTAAAAAGCAACTCTGGATCGGAGTCTTGGAGACGAAGCTATTCTTTGGGCATCGATCCAATCAAACAAAGAAACCCAAACATATATGGTTAAGAAAAAGCCCATCAAGTCATGTGACAGAGATTCCTAAAAACATCTTTCTTCTTTTCTTCGTGTCTTTCTTTCATCGTACAGAGACACGCTAATTACTAGATTTTGTCCAACAAATCTTCGGCCTTAGAAGACACGCTAATAGATCAACTTTTTCTCTCTTATGGATAAAATCTTATTATATAAAATATTAAATATAAAATTATAAATTATAGATAATAAATTGTTATTTAATCACGTTAATATGAATATATGAAATAGTAGAATTTAAGTTTTAATTACAAATATATTTTTAAAAAATTATATTTTATTTATAAAACGAAGAATAAAAAAATAATCAAATTAATAAAATAAAAATATGTTAAATCATTATACATTTAAAAATTAATTTTATTATAAGATGAGAATAATTAATTCTTAATACCCCAGCATTACAAAAAAGGTTTTAATTATTTCTTACAAAATGAATAAATAAATGATATTTTATTGATTTTATTTTTATAAATTAAATACATTATTCATATTTTTTAAAATTAATATACTTTAATTATATTAATTTTATATTTTGAACACTTTAATTATTTCGTGTCAATTTTATTTTTTTGAAATTTTTTTTAAAAAATTAAGTTAAATCAAAATAAATTTAACTTAAGATAAAAATGTTTAAAAAATTAAAATGATTAAAATTTATTTTAAATAATTAAAATATTTATAAATATAAAATCAAGTTATAAGTGAATAAATTAACGTAAAGTTACTAATATATTAAATTTATGAATCTAAAATAAATTTATAATTTTTTTAATAAATTATTTTTAAATTTTATTTAAAATAAAAAAATAAATTATTTATATATGAAATAGAAGTTTATTAAAGTTGAAATGCGTGTAATCTTTCATGTGGCTACGCCACGAATCATATATGCATTAGAGATTGCGAAATTACCCGACACGTCGAGCCTCCATGTATCTGACCCGTTTGAGGAAGATCAAGTTTGGGTGGATTGGTGTACGAACGGCACTATTCATTATTCATTTTATTAGAATTGGTTCAATGAAAAAAAAAGTGCAGATTCAAGGCACCATTCAAATACCTGTTATGTTTTTAATTCATTATTATCCTTAAAATTTAATATTTAATCAATTATAATATTTAACTATTTGTGTTTTTTGTGGTTAAAAGTAATCCACAACCCATTGTTAATAGGAATTTTCTCTCAAGAATCTCTAAATTTAATAATTTTACCATATAAATTTTTTGTTCATGACGTATTTTTCTTTACGCAAAGAGACTTATGGAAAATATTTTCATTTTTTATTTTCTTGAAATTTACATCCAAAAAAAAAATTCTTGAAAAGTTACAATAATAACTTTTAGCACTTCAATTAATTAATTTGTATTATTATGATTTTAGTAACAATATATTCATGCGCTTACTTTAACATTATTTAATTCTTAATTTTATAATCATGCTTGTCAATAGTAGTTACATTTTTAAACTGGTTTAGAAATTGTAATTTGATAATTCTTACTATTAATTTTTTTTTTGAGAAAAACGAGGATGTATGTAACAATTGTGAATTTAAATATAAGTCCTTAATTTCATGTGATTCATTATATTCTTATATTTTTTACAATTTTAATAAAGTTATAAATTGAAAAAAAAAATCCAAAAAAAAAAATTAACAACTAATTTAGTGTTATTATTATTATTATTATTTACATATAGCTTGATAACTCATTCATTTCATTTCTTTCATTTGGTGTATTTTACATCAATAGATTAATTAAATTATGAGTTGCTATGTTTTTGTCACATAAGATACACTTGACAAAGATTATTGAAAAATTATAGAGAATATATGCAGTAAACAATTTATCTAGTTGTTTTTGTATTAATGTATTTATAATTTTAAAAATTAAAGATATTTACAATATTTTTGTTATTTCATTCAATATGTAGTACAATTAATATTTTCATTTTGTAAAATAAAAAAAAAAGTCAACGGATCATATTTTTTGACACGTGGATATTACCCTAATTAAATCAAACGTGAATTTTTCGAAACGATTTGGTTCAAACTTCCGTACAAATCGGTCTAGTTCGATTCAGATGTGATCCGAACTGAATCGTTGATATCTCTAATATGCATTCGTTTATATTGAGTGTCAGTACTCCATTAATTATAGAAAGTAAAGAGTATCATAAAATCAATTATAATCTTCTCCAAATTGTATATACAGAAACATATTACTTATAATGAGCACAGTAAACTAAATAACTTGTATTTATATCCAATATAGAAATATTAAATTAACAATAAACAACCAACCATATCTGAATTTTTATCAAAGGAACATTTGCAAATAAATAGCAGAAATATGTAATTAACCAAGTAAGTAATAGGGTCTTAGCTGGAAAACCAAGTAAGAAACTTCTTAGGAGAAGCTCCAGTGGCACGATATTTAGCAGCTGACTCCTCTACCTTAAGAAGATCTTCCCCTCGTTTAGCTTCAATGTCTGCCTTCTTTTCCTCTGCAGCCTTATGAATTAGTGCTATTTTGTTTTTGTTTTTCTCCACATTCATTGCCTTTGTCTTCTCCAGTTTCTCCTATATATTCGTTTCAGCGAAAAAATTATATTGAAATTTCAAATTATTATATTTATTTATAATAAATAAATAAAAAAGGAAGGGATAGATTAAGATTACCTCAATCATTTTAAGCTCAGCCTCCAATGAAGCTTTTTTTCTGTTCTCCCATGCCTCAATTGCAGATACCTTCTTGTGTGCTCTGTTCCGTATCATTACATAATTTTCATATCATACTATCAAATGATTAAAAATATGTAACAAAGGCATGAAAAAATTGAAGCTTTGTTTATTTCACTTATTTAATGTATGTTAGTGATTTTTACCCTCAAACTAACGATGCATGTATACTACTTGTCATAATTATTTAGATAAATATAAATCTTTTAACTTTTAAGGGCACGTGGCGTGAATATTGCTTGGTGTGTGCAATTTTATATGCAATTGCCGTTTCTCATCTCACTTGTTATCAGCCTTGGACTTCTCACTTTCTTCCCATGCCTTGATCAGAGACATCCTTTTCTCCATTGCAACTCTTGCAAGCTCAGTATCTGAAGAAGTTTAGATGCAAGTTAAATTACAAAAATTAACGTACGTTGTTTTTACAAGTAAGGTAACTTTTTCATATGAAGTTTATCGTTATTAATTATAATTGGATTCATATAACTTTGTTTAATAATAATTTGATATATTAATTATGATTTGTTTAATAATAAATTGACATGTTAATTGGGTTTGTTTGCTCCTTGTTTAATGATAAATAAGTAAAAGTTTTTAATATATCAATACACCTAAAACTTTAACCATTTATTACGCCAATTCAAGATTTATAATTATAGACCTCATAATTTATAGGTACTATGATTACAATCAAAGTTATTATTATTATTATAAATATTGAAAAGTAATAAACTTTGCTTATATTTTATATGGTTATCTTTTCAATTAAAATATTATATCATAAATTTATAATATACAGTAACTACCTTCTTCAATGAGACAACACTGCATTACACAAATAAAGAAACTTAATTAAAATCAAATATTACCTCGATTAACAGAACCTTCATTGCTTTTCTCTTCAGCGGATTCAGGAGGCTCTGCCAAAACAGAACATTTTATACATTAAAGCAAGGTCTGGCTAGATGACCAAATTGGGAAATTTAGTGACTAAATCTACCAATTTTCTTCAAGGTTAAAGGGAAAAATAAATCAGCTAAGATTTTAAATGCTCATTAATCATGTATTTAATTTAATTTAAAAGTCAACACCAAATTGTATATTTGTATGTTTGCTTTCTTCAATCAATATATATATATATATATATATATATATATATATATATAAGAGATCATGCAATTAAATTAATTTATATGACTGAAAAAATAGGAAGGAATAAAGGGTGTTATGTGTATGGATTAATAATTTTATTTTGATCTTGGCACCAAAACAGAAAGCTAAGAGATCGAAAAAGGGTAAGATGCAATAATTACTCTCAACAACAACAATCTGTTTGGACTGATCATCAGGTTTCTCCTTATTTGGTTCAGGAAGAGGTGGCAGAATTACGGAATTCTTCTCGGTAACATCTTTAGGAGGTTCCTCTGTGACTCTGGGTTTCTCATGGGAAGAAGCAGGGTCTTCGGGAGCAGGTGGAAGTTCTGAGGGGTACTCGGACTCAACCTTTTTGGGTTCCTCTTCCGCCATATATATTTATATATATCTTTTTTAAGTACGATATCGAGAGCTACAAGACTTACTTAACAAAGGGAAATTGAAATCAGTGGTGAGCTAAAAGAGAGAGATAGAGAGTTAGAGTTTGGTGAGATATTATGGTTGGAAGAAGAAGGTAACTGTTATTTGAACAGAATAGCTGGATGATGGCTACACCTGGCCAGACTTGGTATTTTTGTGCCTAGGTGAAAATATATAGCAAGCTACGTACTATTTGAAGAAAAAAATGAGGGATAGAATAAATTATCATTATTTATTATATCATTCTACCTTAACTATATATGGAATTTAGAAAGAAAAAAAAAACCACCATTATAATCCCACTAAAAATAAAAAAATAAAAATATTAAATAGTTATCAAATATATTTAATTAAAAAATTAAAATTATTATCAAATACACTATAATTAAATAAATTATATAAAATAATAGGGTTAAAATTTATAACAAAAATAATATCCTAATAACATGTATTATTAATATTTGATTAAAATTTAATATTAAATAAACTTAATTCTAAATAATTTAATTTAAAGTAACTAAAATAAAGTGTCATGCGTTAAACTAGCTATTCTAGGTAAAATGTTTTAGCTTAACCTTTTCTTTATAGGAAAATATATGGGCTCGTAATGTTAGTTTTATTTTATAAGTTTTAAGGTTATATATATATATTATTTATTTTAATTATTTGTACATTTGATTTTGATTGGTAACCTAAATTTACACAACTGCCATTTCTAAATTTAGAAATGACCAACAAGTAAAGATTTGTAATATTTGGTGACATGATTAAATATATAAATATTGAAATAATTTTGAAAGATAACTAGTCACAAAAAATTCTTACATTATATCTTTTGTGATGATTTAATCTTTTATTTATGTGATGATTTAATCCTTTATATTATAAATAATTTATTTAATATTTAATTTTATAAAAATAATTAATTAAAGATAAATTATATTATTTTAATATATTTTTTAAATATTATTATTTTTTGTCAAATAATCAAAAAACAATTAAACTACAAGTCTTTAACAAAAATAAAAGTAAAATTTAATATGAAATAGTTTAAAAAAATAAATAATAATAATATTCAAACAAAAAGTTATTTAAATATATTTTTTAATTTTTAATAAAAATTAAAAATTAATAAAATAATCACAATTAACAGATATTAAAAACCAATATTTTATGAATTTTTCATACTAATTGTTATTTTAAACTCGTTTAATCAACTGATAAAAAAATAATAATATTTTGATATAAAAATTATTATAATAATATAATTTATTTTTAATTAGTCATTTTTTATAAAATTAATATACTAAACATACGGGTTATAATTTAAAAAATTAAATAACATAAATAATTTTTTTTTTTTAAATTTCTCTTAATTATAATACAGTATTTAAGATATTTTGCAATGGTTAGAGTTTCTAATGAAAAGGCTAAGGAACGGCGTTGGATCCCCATCTCACCCCACCAAATTCGTGCCCAATATTGTCTCCCACCGCATCTGGTGTTAATTTTATAGTTTGAGTTAGTTTTAATTAAATTAAATTAATAAAAATTAATTTAATTAAATTGATATAAATTAACATAAACTATTAATTATATTTTTATAATTAATTAAATATTTTTATAAATCTAAAAATATTTTTAATAATATTAAAACTTATTAATACAAATATCATTATATTAAATAACAAAAACAAAAAAAATAAATCTTACGAATAATTAGTTAATCACAAAAAAAACATACATTAATAACATCTTATTTTATTATCATAATTTAAAATAATCTATAACAGATCTTAAAATTCATTAATTTCAAGTCATATTCACTAAAAATTTTTTGAAACTATTTAAATTAGTCTAAATTTAAGTCAAATTTAATTCAATTAATATTTAATTTAAATTTGATTTTATCACTTAAACTAGGACGTAAATAACCACCAACCCCACGTCACCCACTAAAGAACGCGTGGATTCGTTCTTTCTTAGTAACGTCACAAATAATAAATCAATAATTGTTAATAAGTAAATAAAATTTAATATTAATACATTTATTTTATTGAAACATATAAATACTTAATGCTTAATCGAAAAAAGCAATATTATTAATAAAGAGTAAACTTAACTCAGTATAAAGTTAACAATTAAATATTATATTTATATTCTGTTCCTATAAATTTTTTAAAAGAAAAAGTATATCCTTAAACTTCCCTATTTAACTGACTCAAATTCAAGTTTAACTAATTAAATTAAATTCTAATTGCGTATTTTTTTTAACTTAATCTAAATATGTGTGTATAAATATATATATGTTATTTTTAGTATAATGTTAAAAATATTTTTTGTATGATCAAAAATATAATAAATAAAATTCTTTTATAATGTAAAAAATATTTTTTAAATGAGAATTAAAAAAAACTACTTAGTCATAATATAAACACAAAAGAATTAAATTAGTTTAATATTAAATAACAATTAATTAGTTCTCATTTATTAATTTTCCTAATTTTTTTAATTCTTGATTATGCTGATGAACATAGGAAAAAAATTGAATTCTTGAAAAACAAAAAATTAATATCCAACTAATATAATTTATATGTAAAATGTTTGAAATTTAAGTCTTAATTATAGATGTATAATTGTTATAGTTTTTTTTTTAAATAATTATGGAAAGAAGGTTGAATTCTTCAAAAACCAAAAATAAATTCCTATTACATTTCACGAGTCAAAGTAATAGGTTAACAATTAATACTCTAATAACAATTAAAAAAACAATTAATTCAATATTCTATGGAATGCCAAATTAGTGACGGAATTAATGTGGGGGATGAGATTATAGTCTTGAAGATTGAAAGTTGCTTAAGTTTCCCCGTTCCTACAAGTAACCTGCGTGGCACACAGAATAGACAAGCAACACATCCATATAGTAACGACTGTGTTAAAAGAAAAACAAATCGGCACATCCACAAGATATTTATTGTCCGTTAAAGTGATTTTATAATAAATTATTTTATAAATAAATAAATATAATATATTATTGGCAGAAATATAAAATGTTATTTTAAGACTAGGGTAGTATACTTATGTTTATTTGCTTACTTGTTTATACATAAAAAAAATATTTATTTGTTATATTAATAATATACTGTTTAGATTTATCAATTACAAATAATAATAAATAAATGATAATATTATTCCCTTTTTTCAAATCTAAAAGTGCTTTTAATTAATCTTTCATATTTGATCTTAAAATTTAAAGCAACTTTCCAATAATCAAATATAATTATACTGTGTAAAATGAGTTATGTTAATGTATTATGTTATTTATAATTTAACTCAATTCATTTAAATTTTATAAATCAATGTATTAGTCATGTATCTCTTAACTTTTTGATAAACTTTTTCTTATATTTTTTAAATATGTTTGTTTTTATTTTATATAAATACATAATAGTATATCATCTCAAGTTCATTATATGAATATTTTTTTTTTTATAATATGTATTAATTTAATATTTTTTATAATAATAATAATGTACAATTTTTATTAGTAAAATAGTAAAAATTTAATATATTTTCGTAAATTTTACAAGTTCAATTTTATTACCTTAAATATTGTTTCTTAAAACATATGCTTATATTTTTGTTTAAAAATAAAAATATAAATATAAATATTACATTTTGTTATTTTTTTTAGGTAAAACAAGAAAGAAAAAATTATTTTTTTAGTTGTGATTTTTCTATAATATCATTATCTTAGTTTTAAAAATGTTATTTATCATTATCAAAAATATTTTATTAAATAAGCATTTAAATTATATATGAGCCAAGTGAGTTAATTAATTTGAACTTTCTAATAAACTCATTATGTGTGAAACTTAAATGAGTTGATTTAAATAATATTTTTTTCAAACCAGTTATTCCTTGAATCTTCTTTTTCGTTCAGTTTTTCTTATATATGTAAATATCGTATATATGTAAAAGATTTTGTTTAGAAAATATTGTTTTTTAAAATAAAATATATAATAACATAAAATATAATTAATTAGAATTACAGTTATTTTTATATATTCAATAATAAAGTTAACAACGTTCTAAAATGAAATGAGAATCTTTTGAAAAAAAATAAAAGAAGAATAATCCCTAATCACTGAATTAATGATGGAGAAACACGTTATATTGAGAGATGATGAAAGTAAGTAAACGATGTCCCACCTAATAACAAGTAGAATTTAACTAAAATTGGCTCTCATGCTTTTCTTTTCTTTTATAAGTAAGGTACATAAATATATATAATATATCTAAATAATTTTAAAAAAATATTATTAATATACACATAAAATATAATTCTCTAAATAAATCAATACAAGAGTTTCATTGGTTGATATAAAAGTTTAACCTCCCTTATTGAGTATGATAAATGTTGTAAATTTTATTAAAGTTTAAATCAATTGTATCGATCTTTAATTAATTGGACATGTGGGTAATATAAATGAAGACCATTAATATCTTAAAACGAGTCGTGCCATTTTACTATTTTCATAGCTAATATTTTATTACATGAAAAGATAATAATTAAAGTCTATTTTTTTTAACAAATAAAAATAATTATTACAAGTTTTTGGTCTAACTTGAAGTACAACAGATACAAGTAATGTACAACCTGATTATAATTTTTCCTTTTAAAATATTTTTGAGATAAGAAGAAAGTTTACTGACGGAATACTTTACTTTTTACTTAATTAAGTGACAATCAGCTTCTAAATGGGTTGATAATCATCCTCTGAATTAGTAGGCCTCTGAGAAATAACCGAGAATATAACAAAGGCTCCGTAGAGTATGGTGACAATAGCTGTGAAGTTAACAAGGAAGGCCTCAGAACCATATTTAGCCAATCCCGAGTTCTCAAGGAAAGTCAGCTTCTCTAAAAATCCCAACGTAGCATTTCCAACTGCTAATAAAAACACTAATATCCCATATACCACATGCCATGGAATTGACTCAGCCCTCAGTCCACTCGATCCTCCTGGATAGAAAAATACCACGAATCCATATGCCCACTACAAAAATATTAAAATTTCTTATTTCATGTTAGCTGTCTATTCCTTAAAAAAAATTATATTTGTACTAATTTTACTTTAATAAATTAGATATATTGTTATCTTATTTTAAATTTATATATTTTAATAACTTATTTTATTGTTATATTCGTAGACACTTAAGTTACACTTTATTTTCTAAAAAAATAACATTTAGAAACATTTTTTACTTAAACATCTACTAGCTACCACTTAGTAAGATTTATTTTGATTAATTTAAGTTTTTTCTTAAAAATAAATTATCCAAAAAAACCAAAATTGACGAAAAATAATTCCATGCGGTTTTTCTTTTGTACACGTTTCTAAAAATATAATAATAATACGAAAGAAATAATTTTAAGAAAAAATTGTAAAATGACTAAACTATCTGCTAAATTAAAATAACAAAAAGCAAGTTTTAATCCATACTCATAATGTTTATAAAGTCATAGACATTAACCATGTTTTGAAATAGTTTCAATCCATATTTTATAAAGTTAAGTTTAGGTTTTTTTTTAACAATAAATGGTAAGAATAATGGTACTAAGGTACTCAATTTTACAACATTAGTAGAAAAAGGGAACTAAACTTTTAAAAATATTTTTTAGAAAATATTATAGATAATATATGAGAAATATTTCAAAATATTGTTAATTTATAATGTTTTGACAAAAATATGGGTAGCACAAAGGTAGAGCTCCTTTTTGAGTGTTTACTTCATAATGGGTCGCCCTATATTTACGTTTTCCAAGCCCAATAAGGAGGAAATAATGATTTTTGATATTGGGCCTAAGTTACTAAGCACAGACTTAAAACGGAACTTTTAGGAAGACAAAGATGGATCAGGAAGGGCCGACCGTAAAAAAGGTACAATAGAAAGTAGGTTTTTCTTCTCAACCTTTAATTCAAATTAATATTTAGTATCCAATATTTTAAAACCTATAATTTAGGCTTTAATGTTTTAAAATTTAACAATTATCCTGAAAATTTTAGAGATCAAATTCGATTAAATTGTAAAGAAATTGTTAAATTTTAAAAGGTTATGGTTCAAGTTATCGTTTAAAAGGTTATAAATCAAAATTTCTACATTATTATTATTTTTTATAGAATATTCAGAAAGTAAAATAAAGTGTAAAACTTATTAGCCAAAAAAAAAAAATTAAAGTATAACTATCATCTTTTTTCTTAATTTGTTTTAAAGTTATCTACTAGGATAAGGCTAGTTACAAAGCAAAGCAAAACAAAAAAAAAGTGAATACCTGAAGAGCATAGAGAACAATGATGCCAATTCCAAGCCAGGAGTGTAAACTGTAGAGATTTGCAATGCCACTCTCGTTATGAAACTTGAATGCCGTGTATATACCAATTATACCAAGTATCAATGCTATTCCATGCAGTACCATGTGTATCAATTTCTTCACTTCTTTTCTAAACGGAAGCGATTTGTAGCTTATGATTGCTGCATTTTAAATTTTATATGGACACTAAGTTTACATGAACTAACATATAAATATATATTTAAAATGACATTACTTATTTCATGAAAGTAATACTTTTTAAAATAAATAATTTATACAATTAATTACCTTCACCTCCTAAGATAATAAACCCAATAAGCATCAGAACAGGATGGATCTGAAATATCACACAAAAGCAAGGAAATGTCATACTCCACATTTCACGTACTATTACTAAAATCAAAATAAATAATAATAATATTAAAGTAAAATTTATAAAATTATAAATGAATCAAAATTACACAATAAACTATTTTGAAATAAAATGAGTAAAGTTACTAAAACTTATTCTAAAAATAACATTTAAATTATGTAATTATTTTTTTATAAAAAATTTAATCTTATTATTATAAAAAAAATAATAATATAAGAAAAAATTACTATGTTTTTATCTTCTTATTTTATTTTTTCTTCAATTTTCTCAATTATATTTTCTTTAAGTTATAAAGATATTTATTTAATGTAATTAAAAAAATAAAAATAAAAGTAAATAAATATTATATTTATTCTTACAGTGTCTTTTTTTTATAATAATAGTAACAAATTGTTAAAAAAATAAATATAAAACTTAAATATTATTTTTAAAATAAATAAAATAATTAGAAAGTAATTTTGTTTTAATCAACTACCATCTCGGTTTAATATATATATATATATATATATATGAAAGAATCATTTCTCTATTCTTTTAAACAGTAAAGAATTGGCAGCAAATTGGAAGAAGGAAGAAGCATGGTCATGTGAAAAAGATGAACGAGGGAGGTGATGACAATAACGACTAACGAGGATTTCACGTATCGAAAAGTCATAACCAAATTATACATCCACTCATTGCAATTGAATTTCTTCGTTTTCCAGCAAGATTTACAAACAAAGTGTCAAAACATTGAGACATACACCAACACACACATGACACGTGTAGACTTATATTTTAATTTCTGCACCACACAAAAAGGGGTCAATATTAAATGGATAAGCATTATGTGGATGTCCACAAATTTTATCTATTAAATTTTAAGAATATGTAAAAGATATTGTAATTGTTGATTAAAAATATTAGAAAAAATTTATAAAATTATAGATAAATAAAATTATTAAATTTTTTAAAATATCAATACAACTATTACTTATTTTAAAAATTAATTCTCTTATTTAATACATATAAATATAAATATATTTTATATTTATTTTGATTTAATACATATAAATATAAATATATTTTATATTTATTTTGATTTGTAAAATATATACTTAAAATATTTAAAATAATTATTTAAATTAATAATATTTAGTAATAAATTATTTTAAAAATAAAAAAGTTAATAATATTTTATTATATTATTAATTGATAAATGTCAAGTAATATATATTGAGATGTAGATATTTTCATCCTCGGTCTAAATTGATACTCCATAAATGAGATGAAGTAATGAAAGGAAAATGCTATGCATATGAAATGACGTGATAAAATAATATATATATATATATATTATCAAAACTATTTATTTTCTATAAAAAAATTACTACCATATAATTAAAGTGTAATAATTTTATAATATATAATATATTAATATTAATAAAATAGTCATATTATGGATAGGTGCACCCAACAATTTGTCAAAATGATACAGAAATCTTGAGTATTAGGTGGACAACAGTCCACGTACGTTACAAGGAAAAATATTTTTGTGTACCAGTATTAACTTATTTTAATAGTGCTTTTATAATTATTTTAACAGTTTATTTTTATAATCTTAACATATAATTTAATATTAACACTCATTTAATTTTTTAAAAATATTCAAATATTATCTTTGCAAAATAAAAAGTAATAAAATAAATATAATTATTATCACACCATTTTTTATTAGTTTCATACCTTATTTAATGTAAATTTTAAAAATTTAAAAAAATATTCTTAAAAGTAATTTAATTAAAATAATAAAAATGTATTAAATAAAAAATAATATCTTTGTTAATTTTTAAATTTATATTAAATATAGTATAAAACAACAAAAAATAATATAACAATAAACCACTTTAAAAAAAATCCCAACAAACAATATTGTTAGTAGCAACTTATAAGCAAGCTACTCCCTCTAACTAATATTCCGCTGCACAGCTCAATAGTGAGCCGAAGAAACTAGCTAGCTAGAGCAATCCGAAAAATGCATCTGCTGGCATCAAGTTTAAAACAGCTCTGAACTTTGAAAAACTAATTGTTCGAGGACCGGTTTGGTTTGGTTTGTTTTTTTTTTTGTTGGGTCAGACTTTGTTTTAGTTGGAAGGTAAACGAAATGAGTAATTGGGAAAGTTAGGTAAGAAAAACCAAAACCCTATTAATTACTTATCTGCTTTGGGTCTGATTTACCATATCATTTCGTACACATACTAGCTAGTGCACAAACAACCTATGATGGTTTATTATTATCTTTCATTTTTTTTTATAGAATCAACCTATGATGGTTTATAGTATTCGGATTAAATTTTGATTATTAATTTCCTAAAAAAAATTTCCCCCTACTTAGTTTTCGATGATAATTAAGTCAGGATTAACACTTGGAAGTTAATGGATTTGATGGAGAATCCGATACCACTAACCACTTCAAAAAGATTCCAATGGCAATCAAGTTTAATCAGAATATAATTTGCAAAAGTTAGGTGCCAATTCACCAAATACCAGAAAAAAGAAATTAAGACATTATTTTAAAACCCTACAGTGAAACAAACCAGCAATAGACATTAATGAAACCCACAAGCAAATTAACAGAAATTAACGGAGTTAATTGGTTATAATTAAAGACAAAATAAAACGAGATCAGTCACAATGAAACTAATGTCTTAATATCCAGAAACAAGGAAAAACACAGAGAAAGAGAGGGGTGAGGATTTACGTTGAAGATGAGGCTCTTGTTTGAAGCTTCCCATGCCAAGCCTCCCCTGAAGTTTATGGTCCAAACTAATACCATAATCACACCCGCTATCGCCAGCGCGTGTGCTACAAACGTAAACGGAATAGCCGATATTCCTAGAGCCATATCTCTCACTCTTTGATCCCTTTCTTCTCACTCACGTCTCTCTTCTCCCAATTCTTAACCGACTCCCTAATAATGATATTTACCTCTCTCTCTATCTATATATCCGTATTATTAGTATCCCGCCCGCAGGCACGTCTCCGAATCTCCATCGTATTTTCCAAAGCTGATTTTCGACCGTCAGATGGAGATCTTGATCATCACGTGATGGATTCCACGTTCTTATGGTTGCTTGGTGGACTTAATTTTTTAATTTCATAGGTGTTGTACTGCTATTATCATTTATTGGTGGACTTCCTGTGTACAATTGTAGATTAGACGCGGGAGTGATATAATCTTATTAAGGAATGATGGTAATATAAATTTATATATCTATTTATATTTTTATTAATTATAATAATAAAAAATATAAATATTATCTAATTATATATATTTTTTACATTTATAACTATTTTAAAAATTAAAACAATAATTTCATTTTTAAATAATATAAACATATGATAAATTAATTAATATAAATGTAAAAACAAATTTACTCTACATTTGATTACTAAGTTACTAGTTTCAAACTGTCTCGTGTTATCGCGTGTACGACGACAAAATATAAAATCATGACATATATTTTTTTATATTTTATGCAATTATCTCATTTTTTTAACGCATGTGAGATTATTGTTAAAGTTTCATATTAATTGGGGATCGCGTCCACATTGTGCATATAAAAAAGGACAGTCTTATATCTCATAACTTGAGTTTTAAGATGGAGTTAGGCCCAAATTTAACATAGTATCAAAAAAATGTTACCCAGTCGGTGCAGTTGTTTAAATCATTTGGTGAGTGATGAATTAGCCAACAGGTTAATAATTTCAACATCGTCGATCTCGAGGAATGAGACTGTCGATGTGAGAGAAAGTGTTAAAGTCTCACATCAATTGGGGATCGCGCCCACGCTGCGTATATAAACAAGTATAATACTTCATCTAATAACCTGGGTTTTAAGATGTAATTAGGTCCAAATTTAACAATTATTAATAGTATTTACAATCATAAATGAAAATATGAATATCAGTAGAAATATTGATAATTCAGTTTTATGAATATATTAATGATAATATCTTTATTTATAAATATGTAATGAAATTTATAAAAATATAAAACTTATAGTTATTTTTAAAATTCTGCATGGACTTTTAAAAAGCATTAAAATAAATAAAAATTGATTAAATTAATTAATTTTTTATTCAAATATTATATTTATAACTCAAATATAATATATGTTGTAGATATAATTATAAGGATGAAATGTAACAAAAATACACTATGATATAAATATATAAAAGTTAATTAATTTTTCAATAAGATATTATAAATCTAATAACTATAAAAAATATATATTACAAGTCTAAAAATGAAAAAAAAATATTAAAAATTGAACATATGAATACACATGTGTACATATGTACATGTGTGTACTTTTTTGAGGTGACATATTTTCTTAAATTTACTACTATGTATTTAAAGTTATTTAAATTTATATTTTATAAGATAAAATTGATTTAGAGAATATATATCAACTAAAAAAATAGACACATGATCACGTGTTAGCAGGCGAGAAAATGCTAACCAACTGTTTAACTTATACTCTTTTCTATGTTTAACTTGAAAAAGAGAAGGAAAATAAAAAAAAATTACCCATTCACTCATATTGTTTATCTCATATTTCACCGACCACTCCTATACAATCACAATTTAACTCGTATTAATTAATAATAATATTAATTGATATATCACGAAATTATAATAAATTAACTCCTTACATTTCACCTGGTTACCGTCTTAAAAAACATCTACATTGTGTAAAAGTTAGTAATTAATAGTAGATACGAATAATATGCTATCATCGTATTATTATTATTTTTTATTAAAAATGTATTTATTTTAAAAACATTTTATAGATAAAAATAATTAATATTAATTAAACATAAATATTATCTTCTCATAAATGAATTAATTAGATTTATTTATTTATTAAATGAGTAGTTATGAACCTAATAAGTTTTCACATTTAATATAATTAAAATAATTATTTAAAATTAATAATTAAAAATAAATATTCAAAAAAATAAATATTTATTAGTATAAAAAATAAAAAAGAGTATTGTTTATTATGACTTGTTACACTTAAAATGAATGATCGAAGACGTAAAAATATTTATATAATTAAAACAATTTTTACATCATAATAATAAAAAGATAATATATAATAAATTATTAAATGTAATCACTTTAAAAAATATGACATATTAATATAAGAGCATTTCGATGGTTAATAGTGTGAAAGATATAATCCTAATTAAATAATTAAGAAAAAGTTAAAACTAAAAAAGAAAATTAGCAAAATGAGAGAATTTTTTTTAGAATAATCATCACCGTTAATACCCGATTAAAGGTCTTATATATAATAAAGATATAATTTAATATAATTACTTTTAATTTATTTAATACAATAAAACAAACATTTTATATATGTATCTAATTGGCAGGCTGGCAGGGAAGATTTTTTCTTTGAGATGTCTAGGATGAGTCAGATTTGATAAGTAACGTCGGCTTAAACAGATAGAATACCAACTTTCCATAGTGGCCGACACAGTAGTAATGTAAACTCAATTACTAATTACTACAGTTATAATGTAAACTCAATTAATAATTACTACGTCCGCTTAAACAGATTTGATAACGTAACGTCGGCTTAAACAGATAGATTTTTATATTCTTTTATTTTTTATATGAAGAATTTTAAAACAATACTAATTAGTATGAATGAATTAATATTATTATATAATTATATAATTATTAAATTTAAATCAAATGTAAATAAATAGTTCCAAAATTAATATAAAACATAAATGTTAGTATACCACCGATACTTCCTTTCTTTCTTTTTTGTTATTTTTTACCGATAAATTTTAAAACCAATAAATACTATAATATCTGATAAGTATATTTTTTTATGAATAGTTATTTATATAATTCAATTATTTTTATAACATTAAGCGTAACAATTCATATATTTAATAATTATTTATTTAATAAATATTTAATTAATTTATTTATGAATATATCATATTTTTTACTTTTATTATTTTATACTAAAAATATCAAAATATATATATAATAAATATATTTTTTATTAGTTTTTATATATCACTAAATATCAATTTGATTGTTTACTAATTTGTAGAAAAATTTATTTAAGAATAATAATTTGTACAATTAATGATTACTCATTTAATAAATATTCGATCAATTAACTTATGATCTGATCATATTTTTATTTAACTAATAATATTTATGTTGAAATCATATATATCTCATATCAATTAAAAAAAACAGTCTATCAATATTATTTCTAAGTAAAAATAATTATTAAATTCAATCATAACTATTATTTATATAGGATTAATTTCTTATATAGTGAAAATATTAAATAAATTCATACATTGTTATGTTATACTTAATTTATTTATTAAAAAAGTTATACAATTATTATCATTATCATGATAAATCACCGTTTTCATATTGTATTTAGATTATATTATTTATGAAATATTTACTATTGTATATTTTTTACCACTAAAATAATAAATTAATTAATTATTTATTTTAAAAATATTTCTACATATGGATATAAAATATTTTAACGTTAATTTTTTAATTATAATAAAAATAATTGAAAATTTTATATTCAAAAATTTATTTATTTTATTTATTATATAAAAAATTTGAAACAATAATTATTATTCAAAAATTAATATTATTATATATTTATTAAATTTAAATCATAAACATGGATCCAAAAAATACTATATAATAAAAGAAAAATATTTTGACATGGTTATCCTTCATTTTTTATTTTAATTTAATTTTTTATTTTATCTGATATTTTTTAAATAAATAAAATAAATATATTGATAATATTAAACCTCAAACTTATATTTATATAAAAATTTTATTTTTATAAATTAACTATAAAGTCATGATTATATCTTCTGTATGATTTATGTACTAATCAATTTTTAAAAACAAAAGTTTTGAGCTTATGTTTTAAACTTGATTATGAAAGTATGACTATATTTTTCTTTAAGTTAATAAATTTTAAAAAATTAGATTTTTAAAGTATTATTTTTATAAAAATTAGATTTTTAAAATATTTTTAAGTTTATATTATGAATTTAAAAAATTAAAATTTTAAATGTAATGCTTATAATGATAATACCAAACTTATATTTTTGAATGAGATATTTTATATTTATCATTATAACTTTTTTATCGATGAATTTTAAAATTAAATTTTTAAAGTATTATTTGTATATAATAATGTTATCAATATTTTTAAATTTATATTATGAATTTATAAAAATAAAATTTTAAATAATACATATAATAACAATACAAAGACTTAAACTTATTTTTACATACGACACCCTACATTTATCATATTACTATAAAATATGATTATATTTTTTATTTGATTCATGTATTAATTAAATTACATAAAAAAATATATCATGTTATTACGAAGTTATAACTATATTTTATCTATCTCATATATAAATTAAATTTTTTTTCTTTTACTATCACTATGGTGGTACTTTTTAAAAAATTAAAATTTGTATTAAAATTTTAAAATTTTAAAACATCATTTATATATAATAATAATATTAAGATTCTTAAATTTATAATACGAATTTAAAATATTAAATTTTTAAATATATTGTATATATGGAAGATTACAAGACTTGATTATATTTTATATAATAAAATTTATACTTTTCAAGTTATTATTAAATTATAACTATATATTTTTATATAATTCATGTACCAATTAAATATAATTTATTTTGTAAAATTATTATGTAGATTAATAGTTTTTTGTATTCATTGAAAATTTATTTTTTTTGATATATTTATTAAATAATTAAATACCTACCCACGCATAAACACTTTATACATATACTATAAAAAAATTATAATTTATATATATATATATATATATATATATATATATATATTATTCTATTAATTGTAAGTCTTAGTGAATTGCACAGACTAACGACCTAATGATTATAAATAAGGTGATTGGATTCAAGTATTCGACAAGAGGACATGAGGACGAATAATTGGGCTACAAGCTTTGCCGAGCAAAAATCACTAGTATTTCCTCCTCCTTTTTTTCCTTTCCCCTTTTCTATCCTTCAAGTAAAAAATCTTATATATGTAGAATCGCGGTAATATTTATGTGCACTCTTTATTTTTTCTTTTTTCTTTTTGGAAAAAATTATGTGCCCTTTGGATAACGTTATTCTTATTAAAAAAAACCTATTTAAAAATGAATAACTTGAGAAACGATTATAGCCATCCTACTCTTAAAAAAATATTTTATTATTTCCATAAATAGGTAAAATATTAAAACACTATTAAAACATGTGACATATAAGTCGATATGTAAAGTCAAATTTTTTAAAAAAATTAACTTATAATAAATTTAAAGTCAATTTGGTGAAGAATCAACGTTACGTATAGAGTCCACTAACGTGTTGAACCGACGCTACATACGTGGATTTTTTCTTTTCTCTTATTTCTTCCTTATCAGATATAATTTTTAATTTACAGTGCTGTAAACAACACCCAAAAATCCAAAACTGAGTTTCAACTCCTCAATTCTTTCTCAATTGTTGGTCGTCTACAACCACAAATTCTATCACTTTTTAGTTGATTTTCTTCCTCTCTAAATTATCTTCCAAATTTCTTATTTTTTTAAGCAAAATACTCAAATTTTTTATACTCATTTTTTAAGTTACAAAACACCATTGTTTTCTTCATTTTGTCACTTATTTATTTAACCTTGTAAATATTTCTATTAACCTATACATTTACTATTCACTTTACGTTATTTTTTGTTTATTATATGTATAAATTTTTGTATTATGTATGTTATTATTTTTATTATGTATATTTTGTATAAATATTTCATAATAAAATAATTATATATATATATATATATATATATAAATTGTAATTTAAGGTTAATTTTTAATTTATTTATTTATATTAAAATGAAATGGAAAAGACATGATTGAATAATATGATATTCATTAAAATATATGTGATTTAAAATAATGTAGTTATTTAATTTTTTTTTAATAATTATAAAATTGTTATAGAAATTTATATGTTATTGAATACATGTTCTTAATTAGTAAAAAAATGAGTAAAATATGTAAAAAGATTGAATAATTTTTAATTTATTATTTATTAATATTAAATATTAAAAAATTAATCACAAATTAATACAAATATTTTAAAATCATCTCTAATAAAGCATTTCTGTTCACGCTCACGAATATATTGCTAAAAGTGTTTATCTAATTGGAAGGGAAGATATTTTATATGAAGATAACTTAAGTCTTAAGGGGACGGTCGGTCGACTCAGTCTTGAGAACGCTGGCTTAAACACATAGAAGAAATATTAAAATATAGTTTTTAAATACAAATAAATATTATTAATAAAAAATAAAAAAGTATACTTAATCATATAATATATTTAAAATATACTTTTATTTTTAATATTATTTCACATGATATATATAATTTTTTTTAAATAATGCTTATATATATTTTATATAAAGTAAATATATATTTATTTTAAAAATTATTTAAATAATTAAATAATATAAAAAGCATACAATTTCACATCATTCATATAAAAGTTTGATCTAGACATAATACCAACTTTACACACGCGCTCAATCACGATCATAGTCATGAACAACTTTTTACTTTGAGCGACGTTAATAAACGATGCAAAGTAAATCTAATTTTTTATTTTATATAAATATGTTTCTTCTTTTAATGCATAAATAAATTTATTATTTTAATAATAATTTTATTTATAAAATATTTATATATTAATTCATATTTTCATAATAATATATTAATAATTATTATATTTAATTTAAAATATATTATTTATATATATAAATAAAAAAATAAAAGATAAACTCATCTTTAAAATATTTAAAATAAAAATAATTTAATAAATAATTGTTAACAAATTTTTTACTTTTAAAATCATAAAAAATTGAAATAAAATTTTAAAAGAATCAAATCATATCGAAGATAATAGTCTTATTAGAAATTCGGAAGAAAATAAATAATTATGCAATAAAAATTCTGTTATCAATATTTAATAAAAATATTTAATAATTTAAATGTTTTTAAAAATTACTATTTAAAGGTTAAAAGATAATTCATTGTAAAACATAATTTTAAATATTTTTTTTTATTTTTAAATCACACGTATTAAACTTTTTAATTAAATTTTAATATCAAAAAATTAATATTTTTAAATTTAAAGGTATTAATTATAAAAATAAATAACAACATGAGTATCTTTTGAACTGGTTTTATCTCGTATTGAATCAATCTATATTAAGAATGTGAAAAAAATTATTTATTCGATTATTTGCATCGTCGGTTTGATTTTTATTTTATAAAATTTTAAAATAAATACGATTTCGAATAAAACTAAACATTAAATAATTGATATAGTTATACCAATAATCATACTCGTTTGTATCTAAAATTAATTATATTTATTTAATTAATTTATATGTTTATTAAATTAAATTATATATTAATTAATAATTATGATTTATTAAGAATTTTTTTAAATTATTTAAAAAAAATGATTTTTTTTCAAATATTTTTTAGTAACCGTCTCAAAATGTTACTTGGAGGTAAAAAAATGTTTTTAAATTTTAACGATTTTTAGATAATTTTGAATATAATTTTTATAATTTAATTTGATTACATGTATATAAAAATGTTCTCACTCGCATTCGTAGGTATTCTTAATATATACCAACCGGTTTAGATTAAAAATTTCTTTAATTAAAAAATATGATATTATAATAATTAATTATAAATTTAAAAACATAAGCTATTATTTTAATTTATCATATGATCTTTAATTAAATGAGGAACTGTCCCGTATTCACCATCCGGCAAATACCCAATCTTCCTTCCATACTATTAGTCTAATACTTATTTCCAAGATTATCCACAACACTTCGTCGACATCGGCAAGTCGTGGTGTACGTGCCAATTTGATGTCGGTTTTAAAACACGTGTAGCGTTTTGACGGTGCCAGATCCTAACCATTACAAAGGTGGCAATTAAACCCGCTGTCAATAATATATCTGTCCCTATAAATCCTTCAAGGCCCCTTCCAATTTCTCAAGCTCTTTCTCACTACTCTAAAGCATAACCACCAAGCAGTTTCCTATTAGATTCCTTCTTTTCCCCCAAAAAAAAAAAAGAAGAGAAAATTAAAATTTGAAATACTCATGGATACTCAAACGGTACATCCCAGTTTTGATGCTCATGATCACAAGGTTGCTAGTTCACATGTTGGTAAGAAAATCATCATGTTTCTTGATAGCTTAATGTGAGTTAGTTGTTAACGCTGTTTACAAACTAATTTAATCTTTGTATTCTTCAAATGTCAGAAGAAGAAGGTGATCACCATGAGAAGAAGTCAGTTTTCAAAAGGGTAAAGGCAAAGGCAAAGCAGTTAAGAGAGACGATCACAAATTATGGTCACGGACACCCCGAGCCCGATCACGATCACGTTGTTCATAATCCTGATGATCATGATCTCGATGAAAAAGATGACGAGGACGACGAAATGGTTGAAGATCCAAAAGTTCATGGTGCACCAAGTATGCTTATTTTGTTTGAATTTCTAGAGGCTTAAAAAATTTGGAAAATTAATATAAAAATAACAAAATTTAAAAGGAAAAATAGAAGTAGTATATAATAAAATAAATAAATATTTAAATAATTGTAACTTAGTTTAATACGATAAGTGTGATACGATATTAATATTTTTTTAATAATAAAAATATATAAATTTAATATTAGAAGGTGAAGTTTTTTTTTTATTGGTTTAAAAAAAATGAAATTAATCACCACTAAAAATGAAGTAAACGAATCGTAACGACAATTTTGCAGAGTATGATTCTGCCGTCGTCAATAGTGCGATTCCGGGGCACCAAAAAAATTCAGGGTCTGTTGGGGACTCAACATGTATGCCTCAAGATGATCATAAATCACGAACAGATAAAGCAGATGTTGAACTTAACGATCCAATTAGGGGTTATGATACAAGGCAAACTGTGGCAACTTTTGGGGAGGGACATAAAGAACCAATTAATATTCCACTTTCTTTTTCTCCTGGACATAGTGAGAACTTAGGGAACGATCCTAGAAGAACATTTGTACCTGGATCAGGGGAGTCCGAGCCAAGGGTCAACTTGCAAAGACCAATGGGATTGGAGGAGGACCCTGCTTCTCCTAAAGGCACCCATCATCCTAGGACTCCTCCTAATTATCAGACAAAAGTTACTGATCCAACTGGCTCAGGTACCCTTAGCTAGAGATTAATCTTACCTAACCTCTGTTTCTCTATATTTGTTCGTTATTTTAAAGTTTTAAATGCTTAATTCGGTACATTTTGTTTAATCATCATGCTCTGCTCTGTTAATATAGAAGGTTAATTTTACTTTCTATTTGGGCTGGACAATAAAATTGGTAAACTGCACTAGATTTGAAAATTTGATTGTTTAGAAAAATTCAATTTGATTTGCTATTAGATTCGATTGTCTAATTTATAAAAAAATTAAATTATTCTAGTCATATTAAACCGTTTCAATATTCTATGCAACTCATTAGCCAGATCTATTATTATTCAATCAATTTTTGTTCTCAGATTCAAGTAGTAATTTTTTTAATTGTTTTTAACTTACAAATAACAAAAATGTTATTATTGTTGAGTGGTTATGTTTCCAAGTTCAATAATATTTCAAAATTAATACAAAAGTTAACTTGATTTGTCCTAATATATAATTGTTTTGATATATATCTAAATCATTCTAATCGGAACAAATTGGACCAAATGTGTTCTAACAATATATTTCGGTGTAATTTGATATATATAAACAATTTATTTCTGATTTGTATAAATCTTGTAAAATTTGGATCTGATGTGAACCTCTACTTTCTATATACGACGTTTACTTTTTCTGGTTTGATTTCTTTATGTGCAGGGGCCGAGGAAGTAGGAGTGAACCAAATTCTTGGTTCTTTTGACAAGATGAATATCTATGATCAGTCAGAACCATCAAAACAGACATCACCACAAAATTTATCTCATGGCATTTCAACTGGAGCCCATGACCAGTTCTCTCCAGAAACACTTCCCAAGATGAATATCTATGATCAGTCAGAACCATCAAAACAGAATTCATCACAAAATTTATCCCATGGCATTTCCACTAGTTCCCATGACCAGTTCTCTCCAGAAACACTTCCCAAGATGAATATCCATGATCAGTCAGAACCATCAAAACAGAAATCACCACAAAATTTATCCCATGACATTTCCACTGGAGCTCATGACAAGTTATCTCCAGAAACACTTCCCAAGATGAATATCTTTGATCAGTCAGAACCATCAAAACAGAAATCATCACAAAATTTATCCCATGGCATTTCCACTGGAACCCATGACCAGTTTTCTCAAGAAACACTTCCCAAGATGAATATCTATGATCAATCAGAACCATCAAAACAGAAATCATCACAAAATTTATCCCATGACATTTCCACCGGAACCCATGACCAGTTCTCTCCAGAAACACTTCCCAAGATGAATATCCATGATCAGTCAGAACCATCAAAACAGAAATCACCACAAAATTTATCCCATGACATTTCCACTGGAGCTCATGACAAGTTATCTCCAGAAACACTTCCCAAGATGAATATCTTTGATCAGTCAGAACCATCAAAACAGAAATCATCACAAAATTTATCCCATGGCATTTCCACTGGAACCCATGACCAGTTTTCTCAAGAAACACTTCCCAAGATGAATATCTATGATCAATCAGAACCATCAAAACAGAAATCATCACAAAATTTATCCCATGACATTTCCACCGGAACCCATGACCAATTCTCTCCAGAAACATTTCCCAAGATGAATATCTATGATCACTTGGAACCATCAAAACAGAAATCACAATCATCACAAAATTTATCCCATGGCATTTCCACTGGAACCCATGACCAGTTCTCTCAAGAAACACTTCCCAAGATGAATATCTATGATCAATCAAAACCATCAAAACAGGAATCATCACAAAATTTATCCCATGACATTTCCACTGGAGCCCATGACCAATTCTCTCCAGAAACATTTCCCAAGATGAATATCCATGATCAGTTAGAACCATCAAAACAGAAATCACCACAAAATTTATCCACCGGAGCTCATGACCAGTTCTCTCCTGAAACATTTCCCAGAGAGCATTTAAATAACAGCGGGACCACCCAAAATCCTGAGGCAATTCTGGATAACTTGGAATCCATCAAACCCAAATCATACCCACAAGATAATCCAGTTGAAAAATCAGCAAACACCACTACTTACACTCACAATATCTCATCCCCTGCCTCCGCCATTTCTAATAAAGCAATATCTGCAGATAATGTGGATACTTCCAATCTGAGCTATGGTGAAAAAGATAACAGAACAAGAGAGCATGATCGGACAATGCAAGAGAATCAACAAACTATCAATCCTGAATCAAACCCACATGAAAATGAAGCTGAAAGATCTTCTTATACTGACAAAATCGCCTCTGCTGCCTCTGCTATTGCCGACTCGGCAATATCTACAAAAAACATTGTTGCTTCGAAGCTTGGCTATGGTGAGAAAGACAACACAACAGGGCATGAAGTACATAGAAATGAAAATTCCACCGATGGCACTAGTACTGCTAAGTCTGCAGCATCTTCTACAGCCGATTATGGTGAGAAAATTGCGGCAACAATAACCGAAAAGCCGAGTTCGGTTGACGAAAAAGTTGCAGGGGCAGGAGGTGATGTGATGTCGAAAATGCAAGGAACAGGCAATAACGAATCAGATAAAGAAGGGAAGGTTGGGCAAGACAAAGGAGTTTCAATAAAGAGTTATATAGTTGAGAAGTTGAGGCCTGGTGAAGAGGACAGAGCACTTTCTCAAGTAATCTCAAATGCTCTGCAGCCGCAAAATGAGCTAAGTAGTACTAGCGAGGCAGAGTCGAAACCAAAAGTGACAGAGTCAGAGGAGGTAAAAAGAAGATTAGGCAGTGATGAAGATACTAATCCTGTTAGTCAGAGTTATGTGGAGATGCTTAAAGGTACAGTTGATTCGTGGTTAGGTAGAGGTGGTCAGACACCACAGGGTTCTCAGGAATCTTTTCAAGGTAAGTAAGAGACGTAACTTCGTGGTTGAATTTTGGTAAAATGCATATCTATTAACTAATTATTTTTTTAAATAATATTTTATTATTTAAAAGATAATTTAAATGAATTAATAACTAAAAAACATTTACGAAGCATTTAATTATTAAGTAATAATTGTCTACTTGCTTGTTCTTTGTGGGTTCTTATGATGAACTGTAGGTAAGCAAGGTAAATCTGAGTGTGCTAGTGGGGAGGCCGAGGACCTTAGCCACGACAACAATGGGCACGGTACTCGGGGTGAGAACTGATCACTGTACTTTGCTGGTTGGGCTGTTTGTCACGAAAAATGGAGTTGTTCATTGTCGTTGTCAGAATTTGTAATTCTAATATGATTTTTGATTTTGCTGTGTGAACATAGTTAGAATTTCTGTTCCCAGAACATTGTTGTAATGTTTATCGATATATGGTGTTGTGTTTTTATCCTACGATCGTATTGAATGATAACAACAAATATTTCAATGATATAAAATATATTAATTTGATATTTAATGTTAAATTATTAAAAATTAGAATGATTAATAATAAAAATATATAAATATTTTTACAGAATTATTTGCGAAGTAGGAACAATGTAGATTTTAGTCATATGTTAATCTGGATAAACTTGCAAATTGTCTTCTGAAAGTGTGTCTAGTTTTACGCAACGACTTGCTAATAGGTCAATATCTGCTTATTAGGTAGAATACCTTTCTAGTATTTAACAAAAAAGGATTTCAATTTGTAACATTTTTTTAAAATTTTTGATACCTCAATAATTTTTCAAATAATTTTTATAATTTATAATCTAAATTTGTGTTTATTAAATTTAATTACATAATAAATAAATATCTAAGATTTTATGAAGAGAGGAATTATTAAAAATTTAAATAATTTTAATTTATTTAATAACTTAGAATCTTCGTGCCATAAAAAACACAAATCTCATATGAAAAATCTTTCCCCATATCTCACAAATATTTAAATGGGTATCCTCCTACTCCTTTCTCATTTACGTCACTAAACGTATATAGGTTCTACAAGCTCGTATAATTTTTGAAATAGCAAATGTAACGGTCATAATTAATGCATTCATTTTTTTTATTATTTAATTTTTAAAGCGCACTAGTTTTTTAGCTAGAAAACACCGGATTTTCAAAGCATACAAGTTGAGGTGTGTTATGAATAACCAGTTGGGTGAGGGTATATATATGTTATTAACGATGAAAGTTCACTTCAATGTTTTCTCGGGTAATTGAGCTGTTGTGGGTATTTTGTACGAACTTTAGTTCAGTTTGGACATCAATTTTAGAGGAGTAAATTTTAGAGTCAAAATCACTTTAAATTAGAATCCTCAATTGGGTAGGAAGGGATCAGAAACCCTTTCTTCGTTTTTTTTATTTTTTTTTTTGTATATAATTTAAACTTTATATTTTATCTTCATTTAAAATTTTTGTGTAGAAATATTGAGAATTCGGGGAATAAGAACCACTAAATAAGAAACAAAAATTTATATAATAAAAAATATATAATAATTTTATATTAAATAACATTGATAAAATTTTACAAATTAGTTTGAAATAATAATAATAAATTATAAAATAATTATAAGATTTTAGATTTTTAGAATTTTAGAATTTAAATATATATTTTAAATAATCTATAAAAAATATTATTGATGTTATAATATAATAAAAAATTAAAGATGATATATAAAATATATAATGTATTATTTATGATTATTTTAAGTTTAAATGTAATTAAATTATTATATAATTATTAAGATAGGTTATATAATTTCTATAAATGTGATAAAAATATACAATCGTTCTTCCTTTCTCATCTTATGTAGCTGGTGAATAATAATGCAAGTGCACTATCAACTAAGGATAATAATGATTTGATTGGGGCCAGATTTTAACATGATTGAATTGTTCAATGGGGCAAATTAAATTGAATTATTTCAAGTTTGCTTCGATTTGAATCAGCTCTGGTATTATTCGTAGGTTACTGATTTGAGCTGTTAACCTGTTATAGATATTATTTAATTTTTTAAAAATATAAAAATATCCAAAATAAAAAAAAAGACAAATAAGATAAAATATGATATGACATTAATTGGTATTGATGTAATAAAAGTAAGGAATATTTTGATGGAATGAATTCTCAATATTGTGTTCAATAACGAGTTCACAAATTTATACATACATATTCCACAATTAACTCCACTTTTATAACATATAAGATAATGTCGATATACACATGATAAGCAAAATATTCGTTTAATTCAAAAAATTTGAATAATTTTAATTTAAAATTGAATCGAATTCAAATTAAAAATATTTAAATTTGTATAATTTAATTTAATATATTATTTAAAAAATATATAATAATATAATAATTAAACATTTAAAATTAAACCTAAGCTAATATACTCGACTATCTCTTAACAAAATTGAAACCCTAAATTAAAATTTTTTCAACAACCATATCTCTCTCTTTATCTCTCATACTCGACTCCACCCCATTATTGATTTCAATCGCTCGTTTCAATCGTTGTTTGCCTATCGTTGTTTCTTGTTCTTTATCGTCCTTCAACGTAAAGTTAGATTTATTTGAACTTTTTCTTTTTTTAAATTTTAATTTTAGATGTAATGTTTAAATGATATGTTTTGACTGTTATTGATAGTTATTACTTTTGTTTCAAATAGATGTGTGAAGTTAGAAACTCTTTAGAACATATTGTGTCGGATGTACTATTTTTTTTGTTGGAAATTAGAACAAAGAATGTTAATCTGTTTTTTCCCCTTCTTCTTTAGGGGACAAGTTGAAAATGAGTTTTAAGGTTGAATTTGAAACAATTGGACGAATTTAACATAAGAATCTTGTGAGGTTGCTAGGCTACGAAAGAGAATTTATTGGTATTTTTCTTATATGCTTTGAATATGTTTTTAAATTCAAAGTGGTATGTTTTTATTGTTATAGGATGCTTGTATAGGAGTATGTGGACAATGGAAACTTAGATCAGCGTTGAACATTGTAGAATTAAACATTATTTTTATTTGGTCAAGAATTTTTAGAACTGAATATTGTATAACATATATTTTTCCTTACATCTTAATGAATTATAGATTTTTTTTTTTATATTTCAGTATTATTTGACAACAAATTTACAACAATCGAAGAGTTAGCATAAACAAAACAACGGATTCTTCGTTAGTTTCATCTAATTCAATATGTTTTTTACCTTATGTTTTATTATTTATTTAAATGCTTATATTATTTATTGCTAATATTTAATACTTTTTTTCTATAACTATACATATGGCTTTTAATAAAGATAATGACACTTTATGTGATTGAGGAAGTAAATAAAGATAAAAATGCAACACAATCAACTCAAGCATAAGATTTTGTAAGTACACTTTATGACCTCTTCATTGCTTCTAAAGGTGAAGTTAAAAAGTTTCCTCTAAATCTATTATTATGTTTATTAGCTTATTACTTGTTTATATATATTTTCAACTTTTTAATTTTTCATCATTCAGATGTTCTTGATAGTATTGATACTTAAATCTTGAATAATTATCTAAAAAAGTTTGTGTTATTATTAATGTTTAGAGAGTGAAATTAAATTATGTAATTGATATTGATTTTTTTAGAGTTAAATTATGTAATTGATGTTGAATTTTTATTTTTATTTTTATTAAACTATTTATAATCATGTTATCACCTACTTTTTAATTTGTATGAAAAATATTTTTATTTTAAAATTTTCTTTAATATTATGTAATTTTCATTTTATAGGTTGAAATTATATCAGATTTAGTTCTAGATTTGTTCGTATTGACATTTGTAGCGGTTCAAATCGGATTGAATAATTTAATTTGCTTATTTATATAATTTTTTTATTTTATAGATTTAAATTAAAATTTTGACTCTATCAGATCCGAATAATCTGATCAGATTTGAATTCGGATTGACATTTATAACATATCAAATTTAAATTAAATAATTCATAATTTATTTCGAAACGAATAGGATTTAAATTTTTGGTTTTGAACCGATACTAAATCCTAGATGTACATAAGAAAAAAAATACATTATTTATATCACATATTCTTCTAATTAATTAATATTTTTATTTAACATTATGCATATATTAATTACATCCAAATTGTGATGAACTCAAAGGCTTGTTGAATAAATATATAGTTTGATTATCGATCTGTACATGGGTTGTCTTGATTAATCCTTTGTGCATGTTCTCATGAAAATCTATCTTAATATGTTTTATGTATTCATAAAAAAACATATTTGAGGTCATATGTAGAGTTATTAATTATCACAAAACAATATAATTAAGTGATTATGTTTTATTTCTAAAATTTTCTTAATATTTTTCCACAAGTAATTTGATAACATGTAGCAATCATAGAACGATACATTATTTTAACCATTGATTAAGCCATTATTGTTTGTTTCTTTGTCTTTCAAGAGACGTGTGATTTTTCAAGAAATACACAATACTCTGTTATTTGCCAACGTGATGTGTAGTTTTTGTATTAAAAAGTTGTGACAAGATTGAAACAATCCTGACTAATATAAATGATGTAGATATAATAGATTATTGGGAGGTACCAGGTAGCCGATTGAGTTGTCTTCTATTGATGTTGCACCTTAAGACATCAAAGTCATAGGGATTTTTAACTCAACTCTCTGTTACCATAACAAAATAAGTAAGAGTAATGTTTTGGTGGAATGAATTCTCAATATTGTATTCAACAGTGAAGTCCCAAATCTATATATATATATTCCACAATTAGCTCCAATTTTATATTCTATAAAATAACCTAGATATGTAACATAAAGAAAGTTAGTTATTTAAATCAATTATAGCATTCATTTTCTTAATTATTAAAAATAATTTGTCTTCAACGAAATACTAATGTGTTTGGTCAAATTCTCATCCCTATTATCAACGAAGGGTCACATAATAGCATATTTTTTTTTCCTCCATTCCAAACTAGTTATTTTGCATGGTATTAGTGTCGTAAAAGGGCAAATCTTGATGCCCATAATTTAGTTAAGTTTGGATTCAGCTATTATGATATGTTTTGAACCGAACATAAGCACCATTTACTTAATAAAGATAATGGACGTATTAAAATATTACTTAATTAGTATTGAAATTATTTGATAATTATTTAAATTTTAAATTTTTATTTTTTTAATTAATTTTTCAATCAAATATGTTTAGTAACAATATCTGATTTTGATTTATATTTTTTAAAAAAATTATTACTAAAATATGTGGTGATTTATTAATGTTTAAAAGTAAGATTTTTGAATTAAATTTTTTTATTTTTTTTATTTCACCAAACATTTATTCTCTAAATAAATTAAGTGTTAAGATTTTTTTATTTATAAACATTTTAAGAAAATGATTAAAATTTTAAAATTTGTAAATAATAACTAATTTTTTCTTTATTTTTAAGTTTTCAAAAAATTCAAAAAAATATTAGGAAACAATTTATAAGTAATTTTTGATTTTTTCTTTGAGAATCATTAAATAAAACCGTTACAAAATATATTAATAATTATTTTTATAAAAAACATAAATTATAAATTTAATTGTTTAATCATAAATCAGAATCATTATCAAATAAGATTGATAACGATTTTGATTTGTAATTTATAAATTTTGAATAAATAATTGATTTTATATTTTTAATTATTTTATAAAAAATAATTGTTAAAATATTTAATAATAACTTTTATTTAGTGATTAAAAGGAAAAAAAAAAATAAAAAATGAAGGTTTGATAATATTTTTTTGTTTTTATTTTTTTTTCAAGATTTTTTTATCAATTATTTAAAAATTTAAGTTTTTAATCTTTTTCTTTCAATACCTATTAAAAAAAATCATAATACTTCATTTAATGTTTAGAAAAAATATTCAATAAAAAATCTAATTTAAAAATAGATAGATGATTCATCCTATATTTTTAAGGTGATTTTTAAAAATATAATAATTAAAATAAAAAATTATTATTAAATATATATATGATTAAAAGCTTATTTAAAAAATTAAAAATTAAAATTAAAATTAATATCAAACATAACTTAGCGTATTTGTTTTTTTTTTTAAAAGAAAAAAGTACGCATGCCTATAATACTTTTATTTTTTCCCACGAAATAATAACCCTGCGGCCCTGCCTTCTACAAGGGAATAGTTATATCGTATTCCAGAGAAGTATCTCCACCAAAACGGACCCCTGCATCTATTTCGTTTCCCACCTCGGAGAAATTTCAGTAAGCTTTGTAGGCTTATGTCTTTCTGCAGTTTACGAGTAGCTCAATTGCTGGTTATCTGGTATGTTCTTCGTTCTTATGGAGTCTCTTACTCTACTTAATATGGGGATCTCCAACTCCGTCAACATTTATTCTTCGATTCAATCTTCTTTTGCACATTTTCGCCTCTTAGGTTTCCTGGGGTTTTCTCAGTTGACACCACCAAGGCTTTAATTATAGTTATTGTTATTCTCGTTATTTATTTTACTCTTAAGATTTCAACTTTTCATGGATTTCCTTGACTTGTTGAGTTCTATAAAGTTGCTGAGCTGATGGATGCTAGCCATGATATTTGTATCTCGTCCCTGGTTAGTGAGGGGAATTTCAATATATTTCCCTGTAACCAGAAACTTCTGCCAATGGAGCGTCAATGTTGGCATAAGGGATGAGGATTTTGATCGCGTAGAGGAACCCTTGAAGATAATGCCCAAAAATTCATATTTTGATTCTATTATGGATGAAAAATTTGATTTCGATAGGCAAGATCGTTATTCTCTGCCACGACGAAGTTTAGTCGAAACTGCGAGGGTTGATGCTGGAAAAATTCTTGAAGTTCTCAGACAAGATTGCCCTGGTTTTGATACGACTTTTGCTTTGGATGATTTAGGTATTAGAGTTTCAGAGCTTATTGTGAGGGAAGTCCTTTTTGGAGTTCTGAAAAGCATTAACAATGCTAATAAAACGCGTTATGCCCAATTGGGATACGAGTTTTTTATATGGTCTGGCAAGCAGGAAAATTACAGACATAATGCTAATTCGTATCATTTACTGATGAAGATATTTGCTGATTGCAAAGAGATTCGCGCAATGTTCTCTGTAGCTGATGAGATGATTGAAAAAGGTTTTCCCATCACTGGTCGTACTCTCATCATTTTGATATGTGCTTGTGGCAAAGCAAGGTGGCCTATGAAATTTGCGAAAACATTTATTAAATCAAAGGCATTTAAACATAGGCTATCTAAACACTCCTACAATGCCATCTTATATTGCCTTCTTTCTGTAAATCAGTACAAGTTGATTGAGTGGGTTTATCAGAAGATGTTAGCTGATGACCATACGCCAGATACTTTTACTTATAATATTGTGTTGTGTACAAAGTTGAGATTAAGAAAGCATGATCACTTTTACAGTATGATTGCTGAAATGCCTAACAATGGAATAAGTTTTGATTTGCATACATATAACATTATTCTTCATGTTCATGGTAAAAGTAATAATCCATTTGCTGCTCAAAAACTTCTAAATGACATGAGAAAAATGGGTCATCATCCAAGTGTTCTTCACTTCACCACATTGATAGATGGATTTAGCAAGGCTAGACAAATGAACATGTGTGAATATTTCTTTAATGAGATGATAAAAGATAGGTGCTTGCCAGACGTGGTTTGTTACACTGTAATGATCACAGGGTATGTTGTTTCTGGGCAGCTTGAGAAGGCGCAAATGATGTTTGATGAGATGATCACGAAGGGACAACTTCCAAATGTGTTTACATACAATGCCATGATTCGTGGATTTTGTATGACTGGAAAATTTCCCGAGGCATTCTCCATGCTCAAGGATATGGTGTCCAGAGGTTGTAATCCTAATTTCACTGTTTACAGTACCCTAGAGCATTATTTAAGAATTGCTGGAAAGATTTCTAAAGCTAATAAAGTGAGAAGACTAATGAAGAAGAAGGGATTATATGTTCCTCGAGTCGAAAAGTTTAACGGATATAGAAGATGCTGATATGGTGTGTTAATTGGAATATCTGCTGTTCTGAGTTGTTTCAAGTTGGTCTGCCTGCACAGTGGAGTACACATAAGTTACCGCTGCTCGGGTCAGATGTATGCACTAATTTCATTCTTCAATATATTTTTCTATCTTAGCTTTTACATTTATGGTCATATATTATTTTGCATTTGTCCTGATAATTTATATGTATTTTCTATATGAAAACCTTGTAATGGGTGAGTATAAATAATTTAGTCACAATGAAAATTCGTAGAGCTAGGTTCCAGAATATTAGAGACGTTGGTTAAACATGGGTTAAAATAGTGAGGTGTTAAATAGTGATGAGACAGATAGAACCACATAAAAGAGATGGTGAATATACGGGTCATGGTACAATTCTATCTAATTATTGGCTTTGTAAGGTTTAAAATATATGAACTACAGTATTAGGAATAATATAAAGTTGTCATTCACCATAATGCTTTTCTATTATTTCATATTCCTGTGTATATTAAATGGAACATTAACAAAAGGAGAAGATCAGGAGGTTCAGTTCTGTTTCTTACTTTCTTGTATGCAGATGCTGCCAGTTAGATGGTGAGCCACTCATTCACAAGCGTAGCCTGCCCAATATGGTCTTTGCAACCTAACTGAGCCAAGGAGCCGAACGATTTGCCAGTGCTACTAATTTAGTGGTTTTGTCCAACATTCCTATACTATGCATTTGGCTGATGTTGTCAGAAAGAATACCCAGAGAGTTCCTTGGGAGCAGTTTAATGCAGTTGTTGAATTGTAAAAGATGGGATTTGATGTTAAGATAATGCAGGATCGTTTCGAAGAGTTGTCAACTAAGATGATGTTGCAAGAACTTCAAATTAAAACAAAAGAAACAGAAATTTAGACTGCTGATGGTACAAAAAAATTAAGTTTGCCTTTTTGAGAGTCGTTTGGGTGCTCTGCTAGGGTTCCAACTCTTCGCTCCTCTGCTCTGCAATCTCCAACCCTTTTCACTGCTCTCTTTAATTTCATCTCTATAAAACCCCTTTGAAGATTGGACCATCTCCATTCTAAAAATCTTAGCCTTTTGAGAGCTTGGTGCTGACTCTATCTGATTTCAGTCTCATCACCCTGTTCATCATCAGCTCTGTCCTTTCAAGATCTGCTATAATGCCTTCCATTTTAGCATCACCATCTCTCTTCCACATCTGTTTTTGTCCTTTTTTTGGGTATTTTCTTTTGTAGTTTGAGGATCTTAGATCTGTTAGTAGAGTTTATTTTATTTGTGAGTTTAGTTATGTAGTTATTCCATTGAATTTGTTTAGTTTGTGTTGCTATACTGATGGATTTTTTTGTGGAACATACCTATATCTGCAATCATTTATCAAGATATCACCACCTTTGAATAATTGCTAGTGTATCAGTTTCATCAAGGAGGTAAATGTATAGATGTTAAATGAGCTGGGTTAACTCAGCTCACTTGAGCCTAACTCATCTTACTTGAGCTCAATTCATTTTAAGCGAGCTGTAACTCAACTTATCTCATTTAATTTTTAAATGAGTTGAGTTGAGTTAGTTTCTTCGTGAATAGTTTATTTAATTTTTTTATTAAACATTAAAATATATATTAAACGTTTAAACTCAAAATTTTTGATATTCATCCCTAATCGGCTAATCTCTAATAGCTAAAACAGAAGAACACAACATAGGTCCTTCCTGCTATTCATCTACAGGTAAGTTTTCTTCTCCTGTTGTTTTGCGATGGCTCATGCTTGTAAGTTTAGCCTTTTTTTTTTTTAATTTTGCCTTCATCTTCTTCAGACTATTAGACTAGTATTAATCGAGGCTCTTTTTCTTAGACTAGTATAGTCTGAACAAAGCTCTTATTGTTGTACTTCCCCTGCTATTATTGACTACTTGTTAGTTTGGTTTGATTTTTGATGTTTTGTTATTAGCAACCTAAATTGAGTTTACAATAAAATTGGGTTTGGAATGGCATTATGTGGGTGAAATAAGGGAAACTGGGTGCTTAGCTTTTCGGGTATTTTTTACGTTATTGATTTGATGTTATGATAAAGCAAAACTTGAATTGAGTTTACAATAAAATTGGGTTAGTTGGCTTCTCATCTCTGTCATCCTGGAAACGCAGTTTAACCGAGTTTCCAGTGTCCACAATGTTGTGTTTCTAGTTTATGAAAGGTGAAAGTGGACTTGTTTTAAGATAGAGTGCTTTTCGATTGGCTAAAAGTGATTGATATATATTCCTTCTTAGTCTAAAAATTAAAAAATGGTTGCTACCTGTAACAGTTTGAAAGTATAACTGTCTCAGAAAAAAAAAGGTTTGATTGATTCAAGTAGCAGTGTCAAATTCCAAAGTATGTTATTAAATTGCTGCATTACCAAATGGGAAAGCAATTCCATTAGACTAGTTTGAACAAAGCTCTTCAATAACAAAGTATGTGTTGTGTTGAAACTTATCTTATGGATTCGTTTTCTTTAACTTTTTGTATATGGATTCTCAAGAGGAAACACAACATAGGTCAGAGGAAATGGAAGAACAGGACCCATTTCATGATTTGACAGATTATTCAAATCCTAATTCTCGAGGTAGTGGTTGTGAAAGTCAAAACAGTTAAGAAAGGGAAAGGACTTCAGAAGTATGGAATCACTTTGATGTTAAATATATGCCATCAATGGAAAAAGAGAGCTATTTGTAAATATTGTTTGAAGGATTACGCATATTCTAAAGGCATGGGAACCACTCATCTTTGGAGACACTACAATAACTTATCTCAAGCAAAGGAAAAAGAAAAAAAAATGCATGGGAAAGGATCTACATTCACATATAGCCAATGAGAGAAGGTTTAGCTTGTTATGTAGCAAGCGCGGGGCAGCCATTCACTTTTGGAGATGATATATAACTTGAGCACTACGTGCGCACATACACGAAACCTACATGGTCGTGTTTCTTGAAATATGACTCAAAGTGATATCCTAAAAGAGTAATATGAAAAGAAAATTGCATTGGTCAAACAATTGTCTAATAATATGAGCGACCGTTTCATTGCGATTACTTTGGATATGTAAACCGAATGCAACAAACTTGGTTATATTTGTGTGATTGGTCATTGGGTGGATTCTAGCTGGAAATTGCAGAAACGAATACTTACATTTGAGATTGTTGCATATCTACGTAATGCCAACCAAATTTTAAACTTGATGATAAGTGTGTTCAATGATTTTAGCATAAATGGAAAGATATTTTACATTACTTTTGATAATGCAAGCGTTAAATTAATTTGTTTTAAGAAAATCATGCCTACATGAATTCATGGTAGTATAAGGTTAATCTTACACATAAAGTATATGTGTCATACATATTATTAACTTATGTGTAAATATCGGAATGTAAATTATTGGAGAACATTTGGACAAGATAAGAAAGGCCATCACTTTCATCGCTACGTCTCCATCTAATACATTTGAACATAATAATTTGCTTTTTGAATGTTTTAAAATTTTTATTAAAACAAATCAATATTGCAAAGATATTTTAAAGAATAAAAATACTTCCTCTAATTTTGTATTAATATTTACATAAAATTAATATTTAAATATTAGGGAAATACGAAGAATATATCTATAATTTTATTATATTTTAATTTATGTTTATATATCATTAATGATAAGTTATTCTTTATCCGGTCCAACTTTATTATACATGAGGTTGGTAAGAGATGTAAAAAATTATAAAATAATACCATAAAATTATTTAAATATATATTTTATAAAATTTAAACTTAATTCATAATTAAAACTTCAGTTGATATTAGAAATATTTTGCTATAGATTTAATTCTAAAAGTAATAAGATATAACAAGTAAATTTATTAGAACTTTAAGTAAATTATTTAAAGTTTTAGGTTTAGATAAAGTTAAGTAAATTTATTAGAACTTTAAGCTTCAACTAAATTTAAATGCTAGAGATGATAGGAAAGAAGTAAGCTTTTTATTCAGTGTTGGACAAACTAATGAATAATACTTACTTTAGTCGGTTACTTTTAGAATTTGGAACTTAGTAAAAAACTAATATATCTCTTATTTTACCAATATTAATCTGCTCAAACCCCAATCCGCAAAACACAATCAATAATAATAAGAAGGCAACCAAACCATGTCTCCCAATTCAATAAAAATAAAATAAGAATATATTATTTTCAAAACAATAATTATTATTATAAGAATAAAAAAGTTTATTTTTAAAAATAAATAATTTAATTTAACAATAATATTTATTCCCGTGAAAATATCAATTCACTAAAATAAAGATAATGATGATCACAAATAAATTTATTATTAATATTGATTTTTATATAATAATAACAGTATTAAAATATAATTAATAATAAAAATATAATAAATAAATCACTTTTTATTGTGATTAAAAAAATTATAACAAAAATTATTGTTATAATATAATTATACTAATATATATTTTTTAAAATTGTAGACAGTATTTTTTAAGTGCACTTTAAAAAGAAAGAAAAAGTTATTTTCGTAACAAATTTCAATAATATTAGAATATTATATAAAAGCATTTAATTATTTTAAAATTAATATTTTTTACTCTGAATATTAATTCTTTTCGAAAAACGAGTCAATGACATGAAAATTACCATTTCTATTGTCATTCAATTCCTTCCAGCTCAATCATTCTTCCTTGCTTAGTAGGCGGCATTCGGCAGTCCATGATGACCCAAAGGAGGAAATTCGTTTTGCTTATTATTTTTCTCTCGATTACTAACTTTCATTAAATTGACAACCTTAATTCCCACAAGTTTTAAATATACTTAATTATAATATTTTAAATATTTTAATTATAAAATTAAATAAATTGATATTTTTAAAACAATAAATATTATTCTTAGGATAAATTATGTACTTTTAAAAATATTTATCTTTAAAAATAAAAACTTTATAATAATAATAATAATTATAATTATTATTCTAAAAATAAGATTAATAGACTATGCTGGAATATTATATATAGTATAAACTGAAATCTGGGTTAGGTCTTTTTATTTTTGTCTTCCTTATTCTTCTTTTCCTCCTTATTTTCTTGTTTCTTTTCTTCTTTTTTCTCTTCCTTGGCAGGACCAACAGATATGATGTCTACTTTACCAACTTTCTTCAATTTCTTCACTATTGCCACAGCATCCATCTGCCCTATCACTGTTAGCTTCTGTCCCTTCAGATCTGCCGCAATCGAATCCACTCCTAATATATTTTATCAAATCACACACAAATTATAAGATTTTATTAACATTTAGGAACACCCATTTCATATATATATATATATATACTCGAGATAAACATGTACACAGGCCTATATATAAGTTTTCAACAACACATATTATAAAACACTTAAACCATATATATCGGCCGCAGCTTCAATAGCCTTTTGCTTGGTTTTCTCATCAGTCATAGTCATCACCTTCAACACCACCTTCTGCTTTAAATTAATTAAATATATATTCCAAAGAAAAATTAATTAAGAAAATTAACATAAGAGTATTGGAAATTTTGATAGATTATATAGATCTTTGTACATTCATAACAACAAGTATGTAATAATCGTGAAATAAAAGTGGCTAGGAGTGAGTATCGAGAGCGTAGAGTAAAAAACAAGTAAAAAGGTACCTGGGCCATTGTGAAAGAAAGGAAAACAGCAAACATATAAAAGGAAGAGAGGAGAAATTATGGGGTCTTATAAAGACGTTGAGATATGAGTAAATATATAGATAAAAATTTATTTATTATAATTTTATAATTAATATATTGTATTTTTATTAATAAATATAATTGTATTTTTAATGATATGATTATTACCATTTATTAGCTGTTCGGGGATGGACGTGTGCGTGTGAGATTTTACATCATCACATTTTTCTTTTTCTAGGTATTGTACTAGTGCCTAAACCCACTTGACTCACTTTGCTAAAATGATAATTGTAGATGTTATATGCTAATTTTATTAAGGGAATTTATTTTTTAATGTAATTAATAATGTAGGTTAAAATAATGAATTATAAAATATTTTAACTTCTTTTCAAATTAATCCATGCAATTGTTTCAAAAAGATGTATAACTTAATGATATAGATGTTCAAATTACAAAGTGTGGATACTTTATGCTAAATTTTATGTTTTTTTTTTTCCTTTTTTAGATCAAATATATTAATGAAGATACACAATGCTTACAATCTTAGGGCGTTTTCCTCTGTCTCTCTGACAGAAAATTTGAAGAAAACTTTCAGCAATTATGACTGAACTTTGACTCGTGTGGAAGCATTTTTCTATTCCGATCCTCAATATTCTCATATCAATTTTCTTAATATTTGTCTTGTCATATATTAAAAGTTACTTCAAAAAATATGTTAAAATTTGTTAAAAAATAACTATATTATTAAAAAAATAACAAACATTATTTTTATACATATATCAATATTTTCTCTTCTTAAATTGCAAAAATTCTTTTATTAATTTCTTTCCATTTTTTTACTCTTAAATTTATAATTGAGGTTTTCTTTGGAGATTCATAGGAAAACCAAGATAAAGATACTAAGTGGATTATCTCGTCTCATTTTATGTCTTATTTATTATCTATAATGGATTAATAATATAATATTATTTTATTTTATTTAAATATCATCTTATTTAGATTATATTTATAATGAACTTAATTTTAAATATATATTATATTATTTTTTTTATTAAACCTACATTATAAAAGATTATTTATCATATTTTTTATTATTTTTTATATTCTTACTTGTCTCATTTAAATTTATCAGAGACAAATGAGATATCTCAATTAATACCGTTTTATTACAATCTTATCTCATTAAAAATTAAGTAAGATAAGACGAAATAAGTTTTGAAAATTAATGTATTATCTTATAAATCTTATTAACATCTCATATCAATTTACACATCAAGATGAGAATAATAATATTTATGGAAAGTCAATTTTGTTATTTGTTGAAGATAGTTTTGACATCTTTTAATGACGATCATATTGATGAAGACATAAATAGTAAGTAAATAATATTAACTATGAATAATAGATAGATTGTGAAAGATTTTCTAATATTATCTAAAAAAAATATAATTGAATATTTTTGTTTAAGGTTTTCTAAAAAATTATTGTATAGGTTGATTTGTAAGTATTAAGATAAAAAAGAATATCAAGAACAAAAAAGATTTAAAAATATTCATTCATAGATCATATAATATAATCTGTTAATAATCTTATTATTTTAATTGCAATTTTGATGTATTTAAAAAAAATTACACTTTAATTATATCATTTTATATTTTATATTTATTTTTAAATAAAATCTTTGTTATTATTTAAAAATAAAGATCAACCCTTACTTCTCTTTCTTTTTTTAAATAAGTTAACATAATTCATTTTTATTAATTTTATTTTATTATAAACGTTACATTTATATCTTTTTTATACACGAGTTATGTTAGAATAAAAATAATATAAAGGGGTCATCGTTTGTATTTAGTATTGTTTATTCGATAGATTATTTCCTTTATATTGGTTCAAATTCTCAATCCTTTATAATTTGTTCGGACCATATATAGTTATCCTACAAGATAATTGTCATATAGCATAAATTATTGAATTCAAGCGTTTTCTTTTTGATCGGACCACATTTTCTACGTATTTAATTTTGAATTTATACGTCATATCTTTGATCCTTAATATTATTTTATATTAAATTTTCATTTTTCTCTTATTTATATCATCAAATATTACACTAAAAATTATATTTAATAATTTTTTATTAATTTTAATTTATTATATGTAATAAAAATTTAAAATTTTTTAAAAAAATAAAAAAATTAATGTGTGAACAACTTTAATACGATAAACAATGATATATTAAATTTAACACAATATTATTAATCACACTAAATTTAATGAAAATTTTTATAAAAAGTTAAAATAATTTTATATTAAATTTTACATCAAATTTAATATTTAAGTGCAGAAATATCTTTTAATCTTATCTAGAAAATTGTGGCATGCTGCATGAAAAATGAATTAAAAAATTATCATTCAACATTATAATTCTTTTCAATGTTCTTCACAATGACTTCTTTCTTTCCTTTTCTAGTTTATTTTATTTCGGTAAATCAGAAAGGAAAAATCTGGACAAATCTAGTTTGATTAACTATGAATAAACTCAAAACAAGTCTGCTATTGTAGAGAGAGCTCAAGCTCCTTTTTTAAAAATTACAAAATCAATTAACTATTCCCCCTCCTTCACTCTAGCCCTAGAAACAACGCAAAGACAAACAATTTTGTTCTCAAGAGCCCACAAGAAGCCACATCACACAAGCAAACAAAATAGTAAAACCAGACGTGCTAAGGACGACTTTAGGGACAGGAAATAAAGGAACTAAATAAGAACATAAATGACATATAAACGCACTAGCTACATCATTTTTTCTTTCACTTAAATTTATAACTTCTTAATTTTCTAAATTATAATGTATTTTGTTTAAAATAAATATAATATGTTATAAGTTTAGTCGGCGGAAATAATTCACTAATTTACTAATTTACCAAATAACGTTAAATTATTAGAGATAAGATATATTATGTAATATTTAAACATTATAAATAAAACAAATGACATTACATAACACATCATTTTTTATTAAAAAACTCCTAATTTCTAGCATAATCACTCTGAGAGAGGCCATAATTCTCATCTTTCTTTTCTTTCTTTTTTTCCCCATCATCCATGCCACTTAAATAATAGTGTATTTCATGCAGAACCAACTATCTTCCGATGCAAGTTTCATATGATCACATCATCAATTTCGTTGAAAAAAAAAAAGATATTAATATAATATATGTGTAAAAATATACCTAATTAACAATTATTTAAACATATTATTAGATCAATACCACAATTATTTTTGTTATTATTGTAATAAAAATATATAAAAAATTTATTTTATTTTAATTATTAATTTTATTATTATTATTATATTAAAAAAATTATAAAAATATCACAACCTAACGAAATTTGTGTGTTTTGATTAGGAAAGTGGCCCTTTATTAATCAAGATAATGTTATAAATTAAGCTTCAACATATTCAAACATTTAAAAAATAGCCCAAATTAAAACAAATTTTTAAGTGCGGCGATATTATGGTCACTAAAAATGGTTGTTAGAATTATCTTTTAATAATAATTTTTTTTATTAATAATAATACTAAAATATAATTAATCATAAAAAATCATATCATACACTTTTAATTTAACAATAAGTTACGATATCATTACACATGTATATATAAACATCAATTGTCATGTCAGATTTTGTTAATGGCATATCAATATTTTTATTTTTAAAAGCTTTAGAGTATTAAATTATAAGATAAAATATTTAAAATCATTGATATTAATATTTTTTCTATAAAAATATTAATTTTACATCCGTCCGTACACATATATGGTTCATCTATACATTTAGTCCCTAATTTGTATAGATATTAAAATTTATTTTATAACCTTTTAATTCATATAATTTAGTTTTTATAAAATTGTATAGTTATTAATATTTTTAAATTTAATAAATTTAATTTAAAATTTTAATTTATATCAAATTAATTTAATAATATTATACTTAACAATCGTATAATTAAAAAATTAATTATTAAATTATAAATTTTATTATAAATTAGAAACTAAATTATAATTTTTAAAATAGTTTGTAGTTTAAATAAATTAGTATCTTTATTTTTCAAGTACACATATTTTATCAAAAGCTTTACTCATTAATGATGTTTTTAAATAGTTATTTTTAATACTATGATATAAAAAATGTTTCTATTTAATAGTCACATTTAAAAAAAAAATTACTTTAAACTTTTTTAAATAGTAACAATAAAAAAACTCTTATAATGTTTTTTGTACAGGGGTAAAATGAAAATTTGAAACCATTCTTCTTATTTTCTCTCCCATTTTTGGGTTAACTCTAATGTTCTAGAGGAGTGTACTAGTGGGGTATTTGAGCTCGAGCGTCTAAGATGCCAGAATGTTGAGGAGGATATGGTTCATCTTTTACAGCTTGTGCTCGAATGCTCTGCTGAATACCCGGACAAGCGCTCTTCAATGTCTGTGGTGACAAGTCGGATAGAGGAGTTATGCCGATCCAATCCACAACAAGAACAAGTTGCGAATATTGATTTTTGAGGACGCTCATGCTCAGAAATACTCAACAGAGTGAAGGATTGAAGAAAGATCGGTGTCTGTCAAATCCTCATAAAGCTTTAACTAAGTATTGTCATTTGTTTTCCTGTTTTCATGTTCTAAATTATCTACTATGCAGGAATGTTTTTCTTCGTATCTCTTGATTTGATTTTTTTTTATCGGGGCCTTCCTAATTATAATTAATTGAGTTTTCAATAGCCAAGTTTTCATTTTACGGGTTGTAATGGTGCTAAAATAAGGTAAATGAAGGAGAAGGAGGGTAAATTTTCATTTTATGCCGGATCAAAATGTCTCAAAAAAATTTATTCGTTACTTTTCAAATAGAAAATAATAATCTTTTTTATATTATAGATATTAAAAGAAAAATATTTTAAAATATGATTAATAAGTAAGATTTTTGATAAAATACGAGAAAGTAACAAGTTTAAATAAATTATAAAATTTATAATAAATTATGTTGGAACATAAGGATTTGAGAACTCTTCTTTCACTAAGTTAAATTTAGACGCTTTTAAATTCATTAATTTCCCTTGGTGTTAATTTGAAAGAAGAAAAAGGCTTACCGATGATTATTTAACGTAGTAGTCCAAATTGCTTACAAGCCCATTGGCCCATTCAATATGAGAATTATACATGAATGTGCCCATATCATCATAAATTCATGGTTATCATCAAAAGGTTCGAACCTTTATTGCAGATAAAATAAAATTTAATGGTTTGGAATGAATACAAATCCTAAATTGTACTCATCAAAATCTAATCAATAAATGTAAAAAAGTAAAATAAAATTTGAAATTTCTTAGTAGTTAACTAGTTATTATAATTAGAACATTAGGTCTAAAATTTTCTTTTTGTAACGGTTTGGTTTTATTGACTTTTTAAAAATAACACAACGACAAATAGTTAATTTTTATGTTTAATTTTTTAACTGTATTTGATAAAAAATAATTAACAAATAATTGTTAAATTGATTTTTAAAATGAAAATTTTAGACCTAATAGAAAAAATAAAGAAAAACATAAAATTGATGATATTTGATTGTGGTATTATTTTTTCAAAACTAATAAAATTGTTGAAGAGGTTTCAAAATGAAAATTAAAAAAAAAAATTTGATGATATTCCTTTGTGGAATTATTTTTTTAAGATTAATAGAACAAAAACAAAAACTAATGAAACTAATTGCTCAATCCCGAAAATCTACTGAACCTCTTATTGTCGCCCACCCACAGAATAAAATCGTTTGTAATATGTATGAATATAATTTTAAGCAACAAGCGACCAATATAGCTGAAATAGGGTATGCGTTTAAATTAAGAAAAAAAATTATTTATGGTAAATATGTAATAAATTATAATTAATATATTATAATATTTTTAATAAATATAATTTAACCTGTATAATTATATCCATAATATAATATTTATTATAATATGTAATTAAATTGATATGTTACACGTTTTAGCAGAAAGCACGAAAGAGAATTTGGTACAAGACTTGCAAGAGTTGTAAGAAAGAGCTGCCCTAAAGCTTGCACATAGGTCCAGAACGTGGATTGTCATTCGAAAAATTATTGATTGCTTTTGGTACAATGTTGTTGTAGTTCATATTAATAAAATTTAATTTGAAAAACATAAAAAACAAAAAGATATTGGAGTGATTTTATTTATGATAATCAAATTTTTATAAAAAATACATAAAACATTCAATATATAAAATTTATATATTTGAATTATTCTTTAAATAGTAAACATACATTTCATTAATAAATTTAATCACCAATGCCTTTGTACCTTTATTTTTTAGTTTTACATATTGAAATAAAAATTAATTATTTTTAGTTCTTATATCACTTAAAACTGATACTATATATAATTAAAAAAACAATGATACTGTAACAATAAAAAATTATTAATAACACAATTATTTTTTATTAATAATAATTTAATTTATTAATAATGTCATTATAATATAATTAATTTTATGGATATAATAAATATTTCATACATTTTTATTGTACCCATAACAAAATTAATTGTGACAATATCATTAATTTAAAAAAATATAAAAAATAAAATAAAATAATTGAAAAAGGAGAAAAAAACTAAACATTAACCCTTAATTAAATGTTAAATTTATTATTAAAACATTCATTTATTATTGAAAGAATAATTCAAGTGTGATAATTTTAAACATTTAATTAAATATTTACGTCAATAAAATAATTGAGATATGACTTATAAGGAAATGAAGACACAAATCAATTCCTAGTAAGTGAAATATAAATGAGGGAAAGAGAAAATCAAATATCTACTTGTTCATCGATTTTCTTTCTTTCCGAACAACCATTTACTTTTATTTATTTATTTATTATTTCCTTTGATGTCTCAGCACTTCAAACCTTCATCACTCTCTCAATTTGTACTATGCATTTGTTCTAACTTGTAACTGTGAGTTATCAACATCTTTTGCTTTTCTTCATCATCTTCAAGTTCTCTGTGTGTGTGAGGACAATACCACCCTCTTCGCCGAGAAAGAGTTTCCGAATCTGTTGCGATTAATTAGTCTTGGGATTTATATTTTAGAGAAAATTATTGAAGAATTCACTTAAGTTTTCAAAAATAGTAAGAAATACATCTTAATTTTTAAAAAATTGACAATCATATCCTTGAAGTATTGTTTTATTACAAAATATTCTCTTCAATTTATTGACTTTTATGAAATTTTTTGCAAATATCTCTCATATATATATATATATATATTAAAAAATAACAATCAAATTATTTTTTGTCATTATTTTAAATAATAATGAGAAAATTATATATATATATATATTTATATTGTTTCATAAAACTTGAAAGAATAATTTTTAATAGATCCATTCTTTTATTTTTACTTTATTTTATGATATAATGTCCGAAAAGAGAAAGGATTAAGTTAGAAGATGATTTCGTTTTATTTAATAAATTAATTTTATTATTTTGATATTGGAGTAGGTCACGATATAAGATATAATCAATAGCGGAAACTACATAAGTACTGCAACACGTAACCTATAAAACTAGTAGTATATTTGTAATAAACTACTGGTAAAATAGTATAGGAATTTCTTTTGCAAGTAATAAAAGTTACAATTTTCAATGACAAAAATATTTTTGTAAATATAAATTAATATGAAATGTAATATTGTTGTGGCTGTGAGTTATATAAATCATTACACGAAAATAATTCTTAAAATAAATGATGAGCATCCATATTAAATTTTGAAAAGTAATTAATTGTTAATTTTAATAAAAAATATATTTTAGATTAATATTTATTAAATAAGATAATACAAATTCGTTACAGTTAAAAAAAATTTAAAAATATTTTATAAAGATAATAATTTGTGTTGCCTTATATTTTTTTTTTATAAAAATAAGATACTACAAGTATATTAACTTTACAAAATATACTTTTATGATCCTCTCTTTGTAAATATAATGACATTGTATAATTTCATCTTATAAGTAAAACATTAAAGTAAAATTAGTTGACTTGGGTTACCATTTTTTTTTAATTTTTTTTAAAAAATAATAAAAATAACACACTTAAAACTTATAATCATGAAAATAATAATGTTATGTTTAATTCATACATTTTAATTATTAAAAAAAATATAATATATCATTTTTTAAATATTATCTAATTAAATGTCATTTAAATTGAACTATACATATTTAGACATATTTAATATTAAATGTAGTTTAATTTAAAACCATTTAATATTATTAGAGTAATATTTTTATTATTATAAGGTTTAAGATTATTATTTTTTTATATTAATTGTCCAATTTTTTGAGTGGTATCTTTAAAATATTCAATTTATTTAAAAGGTACATGATTATTAAAAAAATATGTGTACAAAAATTTGAAAAATATTTTTATATTTTCTCTTTTTATCATTTTTTTTAATTCTCTCTTTTTTAGTTTATCTCTTTCTTATTCTCTATTCTAGAGTTTTGAATTCAACATTTAAGATTTAATGTTTAATATTTAAGATTTTGAGTTTAAAGTTTAAGTTTTAAATTTTAGGATGTATTAGAAAAATGAGAAATAATTTTATATAAATAGATATAGGTATGAGAAAGATATGAAAGAAGAAGAAGAAAAGAAAATAAAAAAGAGAGAAAAACATGTGAAAATATGAAAGAAAATAATTAAACAATTAAATATTCCTTTCAATTTTTTACGATCTGATATTTTTTTAAAATATGGATATTTTAAGATATTAATAAAAACTTAAATAATAATAATAATAATACAAAAACAATAATACCATAATAATAAAAAGTCTCCGCTCCCAATAAGTGTCCACATGAATAATTTTATTTGTTTTGAGTGGGTACAAGCTCTAAGCTATTTTTTTATTAATTTATAAATACATATTTTAATATTAAATTATATTAAATCTATAAATATTTATAAATTATATAATTTATTTTTTAACTGGATAAAATAAAATATAATTATAGTAGGATCATAGAATTTTCCTGTCCGCAAACATGTTCGCAAGTCTACACATGCTTAAGACATAAATCTGACCTCACTCCATATTTTTTGCCCTTTCATATTCTTCCCATTTTTCCTTTTAAAACTACTCCTCCAAAGTTAAACGAAAAGCCACTTTTTCTAGCATGCATGAGTTTGTGACTCACCTGCCTCCATTATTACAAATCAATATATTTCAATTAAAACAAACCATAAATTAAACCTCTTCCTTCCTTCCTTCCCAGCTTTTACTATCTCCCTTCGTATCAATCAATTCAATCTTTGCCCTTTCTTAATTTTCATTTTGCCTCTTTCTCTTCTCATTCAGTATCACTTTTCAAAACTACCTACATATTTAAACAAAAAGATCCCCTATTTTTAAACCTGCAACTCGTCACACATTTTTTTATGAACCTGCATTTCCTTTTTATGTATAAAATTAACCTTTTTTTTAGTCAGGAAGAATAAAAAAAAAACCTAATTACCTAACTGAATTGGCCATTGGCCGCAAAAGAAATTTCTCTCTGACCAGAGAGCTCCTTCATCAACCAAATCCAATTTAAGAAATCAGACGAAACCCAGTTTATGAAATCAATTATGTAGAATTGGGTTTCTGACAAGGAGGCACATATTGTCCGAAAATCATAAATAAATTAAGTTGGAAGCCAGAGGAGATAATATGAGATCAGAGAACGGTGTGCAGGGGTTTCAGAGCCAGCAGAGGTATTTCCGTTACGTGGCGGGGCTTTCTGGTCGTGTTGGAGATACGATCCGGAGGCCATTAATGAGGAAGGCATCTTCAAAATCCTATATTTTCTTCCTGTTTATCTTCTTTCTCGTCGTCGGCGCGTTTATCTCCACGCGCTTACTCGATCCTACTGTAAGTTTTCCATTTGTCCTAATACTAGCATGTTTCTTTTTTCTGTTTTTTTCTTTGTTTTTCAGATGACTGATGAGAAAACGAAAGATAAAACGGCATAAGATCGCGTCGTTTTATTAAATTACTAAGCCTAACATGCGCCGAAAGCGACGGTTAAATTAATTTCTCGTTTACTGGAACGAGGAAGACTTCAAATGGCCACAATGCCGCGTGTTTAGGGCAGCAATTGCTCTACAAGGATTGTGGATCTGTTTAAAGAACTAAACAACATCTATAGTAAACAAAAAGAAAGAATTTTTACAATATTTTTTACTTTTTAAAATAATTAATCGCTTATGTATTTCCATAAATATTAACACTTTTATAATATTCACTAAAAATATATACCATTTCAACTACATATAATTGTGACTTTTTTAAACAAGTTTTTTAAGATTACTTTTCATCAGTTTGTTGTATTTTTCGTCAATGAAACTTCCAAGACAAACTTTTTTAAAAGTGATACAATAATTTTCTTTGAAAATAATTCGTCAATGTGAACTTGATTGCTCGGAAATTATTTTTCTATAAGTATCTCGTAAGTAATTTAAGGTTTTAGGAACAGTTTTTCATTTAAGCTCAAATGGTTAATAGTTATCCACGCATCTCTTAATATCATATTCTTTTCTTATAATTTTTAATTAATATATTCTAATAATTAAAAATTAATATATAACTTAATCCAATAAAATTTTATTTAGTGATTATCTTAGTTGTGAGCCACGATAAGATTGTTAAAGAATATCCAAATCATCACATCAGTTGTATTAATTAAATCAACATGCTCTCATAATATATTAAAAACTTAAGATTAATTTAACTCAATAATATCTTATTAAGTTAATGGTTATTCAAGTTTATAAACATCAATGTTATCGAACTCTTAAACGGTGTAGAGTTAAATGAAACTTAACAACCTCTCTTCACACGAACAAAGATGGTCACAATGAGACCGTTAAGGACAAAACTAAATCACCAATCAAGTTATACCAACTCTAATAACATGTTATAAACATAAATCTAACTTAAACTAATGAGATTTTATTTAATTAAGTTAAGTCTAAATTTTTAACACTAATTATATGGATGATGATCACTTATTCGAATCCTTGTATTTTAAGTGATCAAATTGAGAATGTTACACTTATTATTATATCATTTTTAACTGTTTAAACTTTTCAAATATATAAAATTAATTCTTAAAATAATTGAAAAACTATCGTTCTAATAATAATTGCAAGTTAATAACCATTTTTTTTAAATCACTTTATTTCAAATTATTTATCTTAAAATCACTTTTAAAATACACGCCATCTAAACTATGAAAAGAGACGTATATATGTTTGAATATATGGTTTTATGAAATATACACAATTATTTGACGTCTAAACCTGTTAAAATTACATACTACCTAATTCTGTTTTGTTAGGGAACTGTTTTTAAAATATTTGATTTCAATTGTACTGCATATGTATTAACTTTTCTTCCAACATTGTACTTGGCTCACAGGCTGAACCCAAATCATCATCTTCTAGGCACACAAAAACTACCTCTTCATACAACATATTCCCACGAAAGGTGCCGAAAACCTCTGGAAATTCCCGAAGGAAGATTCAAATCCCATTCAATTGTACTGCATATGACCTCACACAAACTTGCCCTTTAAATTACCCAACAACCATCCAGCCTGAAGAAGATCTTAACGGTCGATCACCCTCCAAGTGTCCGGACTATTTCAAATGGATCTACGAGGATCTGATGCCATGGGCCCACACTGGGATCACAAGAGATATGGTTAACAGAGCTAACAAGACAGCTAACTTTAAACTAGTAATAGTGAAAGGTAAGGCATACGTAGAGGTATATCAGAAGTCGTTTCAAACCAGAGACGTTTTCACTCTATGGGGAATCCTACAATTGTTACGGAGATACCCTGGAAAAGTTCCTGATTTGGAGCTTATGTTTGACTGCGTTGATTGGCCTGTGGTTTTATCAGAGTCATATACTGGGCCCAATGCCACGTCACCACCACCCCTGTTTCGCTATTGTGCTGATGATGACACACTCGATATCGTCTTCCCTGATTGGTCGTTTTGGGGATGGTAATTCAATAATTCTTATCATTTTATAATGAATTTTGCTATTTATCTAGAATTATGATGATCCTGATTAAGTCACACACTCTTTTTAACGCACATTTATTGATTGATGGGAGAATAATGAAACAATCATACATAAATACCACATAGAGTTAGGATTGTACAGAATCGAGTCAACTATAATACTTCTTTTATAATTTATAATTTGAAGACATTGCAAAATTGGGAGTAATGTGACTAATAATATTGTCTACATATTTAGGCCAGAAATCAACATAAAGCCTTGGGAGGCATTGTTAACGGATTTGATGGAAGGGAACAATAAAAAGAAATGGGTGGATAGAGAACCTTATGCTTATTGGAAAGGAAACCCAGAAGTTGCTGAAACAAGGCAGGACCTTGTTAAATGTAATGTTTCTGATACACATGATTGGGGTGCTCGCATCTATGCTCAGGTATTATTTATTTCATTTCCTATTTAAGAAAAATTTATTTATTATAAATTTGTGACCGGTCAAAAATAATATAATAGTGTATTATTACACAGTTTTCTACATATAATTAATAGTATTTTTTTTTATTCTTTCTAGAATTGGACTCAAGAATCACGCGAAGGGTATAAGAAATCCGATTTGGCTAACCAATGTATGCATAGGTAAGTAAAAAAAAATATTCGTAATACTAGCTTGCTTGCATTTTGCTCAGTCAAATTAATAAGTTTTAATTGTTGCTTGCATGAAATATCAAGCAGGTATAAGATCTACATCGAAGGGTCTGCTTGGTCTGTTAGTGAAAAGTACATTCTTGCTTGTGATTCTGTTACCTTAATAGTAAAACCTCATTACTATGATTTCTTTACACGAAGTTTATTGCCCGTACACCATTACTGGCCTATAAGGGATGATAAAAAGTGCAGATCCATCAAGTTCGCGGTTGATTGGGGAAATTCTCACAAGACAAAGGTTAAAAAATTGTAGTTAATTAAACCCATTATTTCTTCATTGTTTATTGTTGATTGTTGAATCTTATAAGCTCAAAGCCTTTGCTAGGTTTTTGTTCTGTTTTGTTATACAAGTCTAAATGAATTTCGTAACGATCGGCTTCATGATGGGTACGTTGAGTTCGATTCATGATTTCGTAATTTTGTTGAATTGAAAACAGGCACAAGAGATTGGAAGGACAGCAAGTAGATTTATTCAAGAGGAATTGAAAATGGAGTATGTATATGACTACATGTTACATCTACTAAGTGAATATGCTAAGCTCTTGCAGTTCAAGCCTAGCATTCCAACAAATGCTATGGAACTGTGTTCTGAGGCAATGGCTTGCTCAGCAGAAGGATTAGAGAAAAAGTTTATGATGGAATCTATGATTAAAGGTCCAGCTGAAACTATCCCCTGCAAAATGCCTCCTCCTCCTAATCCTTCATCTCTTAATGCTTTTATTCAACAAAAAACGAATTCTATTAGACAAGTGGAAATGTGGGAGACGAATTACTAATCATTAGGACAGATATAACAATAATTAGTAATTAAGTAATGATTAATTGAGATCTTCTTGCAGACTCTACTTAAGAAAGTTCAGAAACTAACTTCTTTCTCTATGACTTTATGTTGTATCTCAAATAACGTAACATAATGAGATTGAATATTGTAATGAGACTCATAGAGCTTTATTCATGATAGGAGTTTGTCATAAATTTATGATGCATTCCCTCTTCATTCGTACTTTAAACTATTTCCGGAATTATGAGCAAGGATTGTTCAACCGGTACACTAACAGCTCCCTTTTTCTCATCCCAGTTTTTGAAACTATATAGGATTTACGATATCTTTTTTTTTTATTTTAGATCGAACGATAATGAAATATTTAAATTTGTAACTTGAGCAAGAAAAATTTTCTTCACCAAAACATAAGTGAAACCACTTATGAAATGAGGGCTTTTTTTAGATCAAATGGTAATGGTCGGTTATAATTGCTTTTTCTTTTCATGTTTTAATTGAAAACTATGAATTAGTAATCATTAAAAAATTAAGGTTATTGGATAGAACGATAAATATTTTTTTTATATATTTATGGTTTCTTCGTAGGTATTTGTTTTATGTATCATATTTTTCAAATATTTGTATTTTAACAATTAAGTTTGTTAGGCATTGAACACAAAACTTTTAATTATGATATTATGTAATGAGTTGTGAAAAATAAATTCTCTCAAAGGACTAACAATACTTTTATATATTTATTATTGATGTTTACATATAAATTTAATTGCATGAAAAACAATATGAATAAATAATATGGCTAAGGTTAAAGTGTATCATTGATTCTCAAATTTTAACAAAAGTTACATGTAAAATTTCAAAATTTTAAAACGTATGATTTGATTTTAAAACTTTTAAAATTTTACATATAAATTCCTAAACCTTAAATCATAAACTTATTTTCTAAATATTTAAAACATTACATATAAATCCTAATTTTTCGATTCATAAATATTTATTTTATTAACTAATTTAAGATTTATTTGTAAAATATTTATCCTATAATTTAATTTAGAGATTAAATTATAGGATATAAAAGTTTAAAAATATGTGTGAAGTTTTAAATATTTTGAAACTAAATTACACGTTTTAAAAGTTTAAAATTTATAATTAAATTTAATTTAATTTAAAAGTTAATGATACATTTTTAACCTATCATTAATACACTCAATATGGGTCAGTAAAAGTTGATTATATACTACTACAACAACTTTGTCCTTAAGATTAATCATTAATTGAAAACTTTTATCGTACAAATCTTGCTTAGGAGAAGTACGTGCTAGCTGCGGCATAAGGTGTCTCTAGCATACATTATTTGAAGAGTATACAGTTTAATTATATCAAAATTTTCCCGCCTACCTCTAAGAATATTGAAACAAATAAAATTCCATGAAATATTATTTCAAAGCATGTATATGAGTCATCTAGGCAAGCAAATGAAAACGTATGAAAGATGGAAAGAAAATGATATATATATATATATATATATATAAGAAGAAAAATGATAAAATTTCATGATATTACATTGAACTAATTAAAAGTTTGGAATACAATCCATGCATCAAGATGAAAGGAAAACATAATTAACATAAGATAATGAAGAATTAACTGCTATTAAAAAATTGATAACAGTACTCAGAGAAAGGAGTAATTTGGTAGCAAAACAAAGGAAAATATTAGGAAGAAAATAGTGTTTAAAGAGCACGGGATTTTATAATATCAAGACTCATTTCGCTTGGATCAGTTGCTTGTAATTCAACTTGAATACCATCTAATTCTCTTTTGAATCTATCTTTTGAACTTGCATACACCATCTTCATCCTTACTCTTGATGTATCAGGTGACCTTAAATTAAATTAAAATATACAACAATAAAATGAATTAATAATATTACTATCTTGTTAAATTTATTTCACAAATTAAAAAAAAGAATTAGGAAAAGAGAAAAGGCTAACCAAGCAATGAAGAAAATTTTGGATTTCTGGCAATTTTCATCAGTGATGAAATCAAAATCAAAAACAGCATAGCGACACTCATCAGCAGGCAAGGAAGAGGTGAAAGCTTCATAGTTGTCCTCAGGGCTCCCAGCTTTATCGACCACAACTTCTTGATTCTCAATCTTGAATATTATATATCGATAGTTCCTTTTTGATTTTAGCTCTCGAAATTTTAGCTTACATTCATCGCTCACGTTCATTCCCGATGCTGCGTTTGCCTAATTCATCATTTTTATATTTATATAGTTATTTGTTAAACACAAAAGCAAAAAAATACAAGGATTAATTACGTGTCATTCTCAATGTTCTTTTATTCTATAAGCATTGGAGTCTCAAAAAATAAGAATTGTAAATAAAAAACTAGAATAATATAATTTTAAAATTTTAATCGAAATCTCAAATTGCACGAGTACTAGTGCATTATATCTAATTATAATGACGTCAAATATCAAATTGGTATATGTTTTAGCAAAATTTATGAAGCCGTATATTCATCAGTTCTTTTATTTATGCAAGCTAGTGTAAAGTTCCTGCATTACATGTTTGATTCTTCCCCATCATGAACAAAAGTATATCAAAGAAAAAAGAAGAAAAACGTACCATTTTGTCCTGCAATTAATGAGAGGCCTAATGATTTTTTTTCTTTGAAATGAGGAAAAAGAAAGAGAAGAACGAAAATGAAGAATGGAAGAGTGTAGCAGATTTAGATGAGATCTGTTACAAAAGGTTAGAAAAACTCGGTGAACATGAGAATTTTAAGGAAAGAAAACAAAGGTTGAGATTTCTCTATACCTTGTTATCGTTATTGGTTTTGCTTAATTTACTCATCATAATATTTTGAGATAAACTAATGTTCCTAAACTTCTAATATTGAAATAATTTTAATTTCATTATTTTTAAAATTAAATAAATTTAAATAAATATAATTCAATTTAAATAATATCTAATTTACGATATAAAATGATTTTTTTATTATTTTCTTTAATATTTCTATTCTTTGACACACTCTCCAAAATTATGAAAAATTAATCATTTTTTCATTCATACCTTACTTTCAAATTAAAAATAACCTATTTTAAATTGAACTATTGATTTTTTTAAATTATAAATTTAGCAAAATTTTCAGAAAAAAATCACAAAAAGATAGTGGTTTCAATAGATGTGCTTGTAATTTTATTTTGGATTTAATTATGTTTTATGTGCAAAATGTATAAGATAATTTATAGAAATGTTTAAAATATTTTTTTTGTTGTAATTATATCCATAACATATGAATAATAATAAAAATATACTTAATAACGTGTATTTTTAAAGTTGTAATTATATCCATAACATATAAATAATAATGTTATTATGGTTAAAGTTAGTCATGATATTATTGTTACCTATACGTTATGGATATAATTGCAACACAATAAACATTTTAAACATTTTGGTAAATTGTTCCATGTATTGTAAACATCATAAGTAATTAACATTTTATTTTTTACAAACTTTAGACGAGGGTGCTACTTAATTGTTATATATTAAATCTCAACGATGAAGAGAGACCATGGAAAGGAAGAGAAGAGTGTAGAAGAATCAAGAAAAAGAGAATGAAATCACATATTGTATTTAGTTCGTACCATCTATTTTATAAGTTGTACTAACAAACTCATGACTAGGCATAATAACCTCTAGCATACAGTAGTTACATTCAACATGCTCTCATAATGGTCTTTCTAAGATAATGAGCTTATTTCTTAATTCATTGAATCTTGTGCTAGATAGAGCCTTGATCATTATATCAAATGTTTGTTATTGAGTTGGAATGTATTCTACCTGTAATAATCCAGATAATAACTTTTCACGTATAAAATGAAAAATCAATCTCTATGTTTGTTTTTGAGTTGTTGGACTGAGATTGTTATGCCTTGAAATTCTGATTGAAAGAGTTACCAAAAAAAAGTGCATTACCAGGTCGTGAATTCTTGTTGTGACAGGCAAAGTTATCATGAATTATCACATAATCCTTCACATTCATACTCTCTCTTTATCTTTCCTGCATTCTCATTCTTGAAAGAACTTCATCTAAAGCAATAATTCGTTTCTTACTCGTAATATTTGTTATCAAAGAGATGCAATTTTAGTTCAGTCCATCTAGAATATACAACATTTCTTCTCTTCCATTAATCACATCTCCGGTAGCAAAAATGTGATTAGTCAAATCCTTGGCCATACTGTTGTATTTTCCATTTTTTGTGCCTTTTTTAAGTGACTAAAGACATCATCTCAGATCAAGTAACCTAGCTGGAAAATCATCCTTAAAAACCTTTGGTAGAGCATTCCAACAACCATAATTAAGCTGTCATTTTACGGATCAAATGTTTAGGATATATAGTGTAAAGACCATGAGTGTTAACTATTTTTACGGATAAATATTTATCTATAAATTTGTTTTTAGACTCTATCAAGAAAAACTAAATAAATGCTTGAGTTCTAGATAATTGTACTTCAAATATATTTTTGATAATTACGACACATAAGATTATATTTATGCATTTAATAGCACATGCTTATAAATATGAAATTATTTTTAGTGCTAAAATATAGAATAAGATATACTAAAAGATATTAAATAAGATATAATCTAAAACAAGATATACTAAAAAATATTAGATAAGATATACTCTAAATTATAGTTGAAATCCTTATCATAAAATCTATTTTAAAAGAACTCTTCTTTAAATAAGAGTCTTCTTAATAATTAAGTATTACTAATTTTATTTGAAATAAAAAAAAATATTTATCAATCATATATGAGTTTTCTTAATTAATGAGCATTACTAATCTTATTTGTAATAAAAAAGATATCTATCAATTACATATGATTAAGAATTTTAATTTTTTTTATAAATAAAACTCATTGCTCATTGTTTCAACCAACCACATAAAAACATTATTCTAATCTTCTTAATTTCTCTAACTTTAAAAAAAAATATAGGATCATAATTTTTAGGTTTTTTTTATTTAGTTAATCTATTAAATATTGGTTGTTATGTTTGATTAATTAATAAGTCTAATTATTTTATGATATTTTGATAATATGTTCTTATGACTTCTTCTTTATTTTTGTTTTTAAATTGTTAGGTCAAATAATCATTTTTATCATATCATAATTATTTGATTTGATTATTAATCTTTAAAGAATTTATTTGTATTGAATTTATACTTGATCTGTTTGCTCTAAGATTTACTAGTTGTTTTGATTTAAGTGACATATATTTTGAATCAACTAGTTATGATTATTCATTATTAAATCCATTCTAAAACACACACAGACATTTGTATTTTTTGTGCTAATTTTTTTGCAATTAATTTGGGAACGTATTTGATTGACAGAAAGCTTATTAAAACGTTGGTTTGAAAATCACTCACGCAAATATTAAAAACTGTGAAAACAGAACAGTAGTTCGTAAGTAAAGTAAATTGGGACAGTATCCTAGGGAGGGTAGCATAAGATCGAGTTTGTACTTGAATATTTGATTTTCATATTGAAAAGTTAGGTGGTCTGATTGATCGGTGGTTTTTCTCTTAGGTCATAGTTGTCGTTTAAGTTATTTTCACCTAAAAATATCGTGTATTATTCTCTTATTTTCACACTTTATTTTTACACACGATTGCATGTCTACCTGTTTTGTTTAAGTTATTAAATTATAAATCGGTAAAAATTAAAAATAATCTATTCATTCCTTCTAAGTTAATTAGGTCCATAATTTTTAAACTATCTTATAAAAAAAATTTGAATAATATATCTAATTCTTAATTTCATTGTATTGTATATCCCAAACAATGTTACTTAGAACTTTCCTTAAGCATTTCATAAACTCGAGTGCACCACTGGAATTAAGAAATGTGACAGTTCTTTTGCAAAGTCTTTCTAGAGCTTTTTTCTTGCATCAATGAGTGATTAGAGTCCATAAAATGTAATCATTTGTTTAAACTGTTCACGTCATAGTAGGTAATTAAATTCATCTAGCTTAACAGAGAAGATGATTTATTAGATAGGTTGGTAGAGTTGTTGTTCGCTGCACGACTTGCATATTCAAGATCTGCTATTGCTTCATATGATTTAAGTGTTGTGCAAGAATGTGGTAGAGACTCCATAACTAGAGCTCTAATACCATGATAAACTCAACGATGAAGAGAGAGCAATGGAGAAGAAGAAAAGAATGTAGAAGAATAAAAAAAAGACAATAAAATCACATTTTATATATATTTAGTTTGTACTATTTGTTTTATAGTGTTTAAAAGTTGTACTAACAAACTCATGACTAGGCATAACAACCTATCACATGCAATAACCTCTAACACACACTTGAGTTACATTCAACAACGTGCAATGTTCACCATCTCTCTTGGATTTTATTGAATAGAGGATATAGTTTTTTTTTCCCACTAAGAAACGGAGGTAATGGTTTTATTCATTTTCCACCACCCAATTTAAAAACTTTATGTTTGAGTTTACGTTTCTAATTGATCTTCCATAAATCACCACCCAATTTAAGAATTGATATCCTAAGCGATTTATGATGGCAACGTATACGCAACAGCGGCATTTTACGGAACTAAATTTACTACCTTTCGTAAAATTAAAAACATGCGCCCTACATCATAATTGAAACCAGAAGTAATTGGACTTTGGCCTTTCAAAGTTTTGACGTATTCAAACGTTTAATCATGTGGTGGGACACATTATATTAGATGTGATGTTTTTTTAAAATATTTTTAATAATTTTATGGATGGTTATTTTAAAAATAATTATTATTTATATTTTTTATTAAGTATATTATGCTTATTTATTATTTTATTAATATGATTTAACAAATCATTATATTTTAAAATCAATCTAGAATTTCTTAATAATTTATAATAAGTGTTATTAATTAATTGATACCTAGTGTATCAGGATTTTCCTAACAGAATTCAAAGAGTGGAATTGAATTAAAGATAATTAAACAAAGTAATACACATCTTATAATTATTTAATTTAATTAATTAATTTAAAAATATTGATTAAATATTAAAAATTTAATAAAAGACAACATATTATTATTTTTTTATTTAATTTAAATAATTTAATTTTATAATTATTATATTAAGTACGAGAAGTTACATAATTTTTAAAAAATATCATAATAATTTTATTATTATGTATAAATAAAAATGTTCGCCATAAATTTATAGTTCTATTATTTATGAAAGTTAGATAACACACGTACTCACTTTTAATATTTTGTATAGTCTAAAAATATTTATTTTAATACATTATATGACTAAAATGTTTATTTTGAAAAATTATGAGAACTTTAATGTTTAATTTAATACTTACAGACTAATGTATTCATTTGGTAAAAATTATGAGATCTTCAAAATCTTTTATCTGACGATTAAAAAAGAACAATTTTTTAATGCTTTCGACCAATACCCTTATCGTGTATACATCACCCATCGTAAGTAGCTTAGGAGATCAATTCTCATGTTTTTGATTGATTAAAATGATATTTATTATTAAATATTAGCACTATTATCCTTAGGATTAACCTTTTGAAATTATAAGATATATGATTATCGATTTTGATGTAATTTTTGTTAATTAAGTCAAAAACTACAATCCTCACGTCACAATTAAAAAATGAAATATGTCATGTAAATTAAAAAAAAATCATGTGATCAAAAATATATAATATAACAAAATTGTCAAAAAATACAAAGTAATGTTCTTTAGAAGAGACAAAATAAGAGGATGTTAGAAATAATATCTCATATTATTTAACGGTGATATTAATATCAAATTTATAAATAAACATGAATATTATTAACTTTTTAAGATCGAAAGGAATGTAATTCTTATAAAATTTGATACTGACATTTTTTATTAAAAATAAAATTTTATTAATTAATATTAAAATATAACAATGTAAAAATATTAATAATCAAAATTATTAAGTTAAAAATATTTTTTTTAGTAAATTGTGAAAAATGTGATATTTTATATTTTGTTATATATTATAATTTAATTTTAATTTTTGACATATTAGAATATATATATATATATATATATATATTTAAAATAAAAATAAATTGAATAAGGATGAAAAAAATAAAAATAATGTTAGATAAATATTTAGGTAAAATAAATTTACCTTAACTATTGATATAAATTTGCCATTGAAATTCATTTGAGTCAAAGAAATGGAAATATGGCGGATATAATATATTTTTAAATTCTTATTAGCTGGTAATGAACTCACACGATAAGCACTCAGAAAAAAATATCATTGCAAAGGCAATATACAATAATACTTTATTACTTATTAGTATTAAAAATCATTTTAAAGACATAAATTTTCCAGTCCAAACTTGTTTTACTTCTGGGCAAGGAAGTGCTCTGCTACAATGCGACGTTGGATCTTCCCAGTAGCAGTTTTTGGGAGATAACCTGTTATGAAAACCTTCTTCGGTACTTTGAATGATGCCATATTATTCTTACAAAAGGTTGCCACCTCTTTCTCATCAAGATTTGATCCTTCTCTCGGAATAATTGAGCAATTAATCTGCGGAGAAATCAAAACAATATTTTACAAGATATTAAATAATATATCAAATTGTACCGTAGTACAATAAAATATACTTTTTCTAAACAATTAATTCATCATAATATATTTGAACCCGCTATTGTACACAAGTGTGTGTACATTTAATTGTTAATTAAAAAAAATAGTAAACAAAATATGTATTTTGTTCAAGACTTGCATTGTGAGTGTAACGTAGAATAAATTTGCTTTTCACTTTGGAACCTTCCTCAAGCAGTGACAAAGAAGCTTCATAGTGGTGGAGGACAACAACTATACCAAATTGAATACCTTTTTGTTTTTTTCTTCTTTTCCTGTGAATAAAACTGATTTTTTTTCCTCGAAATGATAAGCATTTAATCGGATTTGACTTAATTAACTTTACCAATAATGAGTGAAGACTTGCATCGCTCACTTGAAAAGAGAAACACTCATTTAGTCATCTCTGCAAGAAGATATAAGAATATCGATTGAGTGTTAAATTTCCGTTATATTTATAAATTTATGATAATTTTATCTCTTTGAAAATTCTTTTAAAATCGACCGAACATTGGGTTTTTGTTACACTTATAATTCTATGGTAACTCTTCTTCTACAAAAACTCTTTTGGAGAGAGTTAGACCATAGATTTTTTCATGATATTAGAGGCAGGTGATTCAGTCGGTACTTAAACAGTTGTAGGAGATGGACCTTATGCTGGTATGAGTGGGATGCGCTCCATATTTTCGGTCGAAAATCGATGTGAGGAGGAGTGTTGAAATCCTATATCGACTGAGCGCTGAGTTTTTGGTGTATTTATAAATTTATGATAACCTTTACTAAGAACTCTTTTGAAGGGAGTTAGACCATGGATTTTTTTATAAGATTTAAAGAACCATACATGTTACACTAACTACTAAATTAAGATTTAAGTGTTATATTTATAAATTATAAATATAATATATGTATAAAATGGTTTTATAATCCCTTTCTATTTTTATTTTTAAGTTTTTATAATTTAAAAATATGTTACAAACTTAACAATTTAAACATATTTATATTTATATATTATATACATAATTGATTTTTTTTTACTATTTATATAATATCTATCTTTAATTAAAATTATGGATCCATTAATTGCTATAAGTGTAGTAAGTTGTTAAATTGTTAAAAGTAGCAAATTGAAGATGAGAAAAAGAAAAAATTCTGAGTTGTATTTGCATCTGATTCTCGAGGATAGATAAGAGTTTTCTAGCTGAAGACAACCATTACACGAACGTGATGGTTCATGTGATTGTCCAACAAAAATTTTAATTGTATAAAATGCAAATTAAAATCTTTTCAGGGTCTGAATTTATTAATTCATTATGGCTACGTAAAGTCACAAAAATCCAAAATATCCAAACTAAATTAATCAGTAGATAGAGATTTTCTGGTTAATTTTATGTCACAAGCATAATGGACGGTAACACCTAAAATAATGAGTAGTTATCATATTGCTAACTAATAACCGTTCATGCGATGATGCATGAGGTAAGTGAACGAGACATAATAGTTATAAAATTGATGTGCTAACTAGAAACACAAATAAGTTACGCTGAAAAATTGATAAATATAATTTGATCTCTTATTTTTATATAATTAAGTTATTTAATTAATTTTATTTTTAATATCTTTAAGTATATATATATATTTATAAGGTTAAAAAAAATTTATATATTTATTACTATCGATATAAAAACATACGGGTTGTGCCTAATAAAAGCTATTCAAATTAATCCTATAGTTTACCTCTTCTCCATATTTGTCATCTGGTACTCCAAAGGCAACTGCTTGAGCAACATCTGGATGAGACAAAAGCACAGCATCTACTTCTATTGGTGATATCTTTTCACCTAAAGAAAGGAAGCCAAATCAAAAAAGACGTTACTACAATAAAACAGAGTTTTTTTTTTAAAAAAAGAAGATATTCCAACTCTTTTTGGTAATATAGACGAATCCAAACCATTAATATCAGATTCTTTACGCAATTATGTTGTTCAAGTCTGTCACGCAACATTTTATGTCCCAAAAAATTTATATCATATTATTTTTATTATAACAAGTGTCAAAAATAACTTTAACAATAAAAAAATTATAATTTTTAAAAAATCATATCACGCGACGAATTATAATTAACGTAAGGATTTAAAGCCTCAAAATTATACTTATAAATTATACATAACTAAATTGATATAAACACTTAAAGACTCAAAATTATATATATAAATTATACACCTGGATTGCAAATATTAATGGTGATGGCCAATAGGTGCCCTAGTTTTTATAAAGAATATTTTTATGTTATAAATTATAATATAATTATAATTAATTATACAAATAATTATTGATTAATATAATATGATTAATTTTTAACTTATAATTAATTGTCATATCAATTATAATAATATTGCAATTCGTAATAAATATATTTTTTCTTTTATAAAAATAATATTTTAAGACATTTTAATTCTATAATTTTAAAAAATTTGCATATTTATGCTTTAAAAAAATCAAAATATAAGACCAAAACATATATTTTATTTTAAAAATTTAGGATTAAAGTTAACATTTTTTTCAAAGTTATATAGAAATGATTTAGTTAAAAGCGAAACTAAAATACTCTTTTATACAAAGTTATGGAGTCCCTAGCATCATTTTCTTTTTAAAAAAATAAATCATAAAATGTATTAAACTTTTATATTGTTAAACTCGTAATGTATCGAAAGAATATATGTATCTTCGTACCCTTAAAAACAACTCATTTTCTTAAATGTATAACAAAATTGACTTATTAGTTTGTGGATTATTAGGAAAAAAATAAGTAGATTGGTAAATAAAACTTTCTCAACCGATTGACACTAGAAAATGAATTGTATTATAAAAATATATATTTATTATAAGTTGCCTATTATTACAAGGTGTGGTTAGGTATTAATATTTATATGCATAAAATTGATATTATTGTTATTCATAAAAATTTAATAATATTTTTAAAAATAATTGTAACCGATAAGATGTGAAACAATAATAGTTATTGTAATATCGACACAATAGTTAACCGAAATCAAATATATATTAATATTATTTTTTATATACATATAATCATATATAAAATACATTTTTAAAACACACAATACTTTGAATAATTAAATTAAATTTTATTTATTTTTAATTTTATATTTTTTATATTATTTAAAAACATAGGTTAAATAGTTAAAAGATAAAAATCAATATCAATATTTTAAATAATATTAAAAAATAAAAATTAATATAAATAATTTATAGACTAATTGATTGATAGGTAAAAAAACATATTTTTTATTAAAAAAATATCATTTTTATATCTTATAATTATATTACAATTAAATTAATATGATAATTTTTTATCAAAATATTATCAATAATATAATTTATAAACTTTTTCTTACAAAAACAATAAATAATTAGAGGGTATAAGATAATATTACCTCCGCGGTTGATAAGTTCTTTGATCCGACCAACAAGATGTAAATATCCATCCGAGTCAAAATACCCGATATCTCCTGTATGAAACCACCCGAACCGAAAAGCAGACTTGTTTGCCTCAGGGTTGTTCTTGTAGCCTTTTGTCACATTATGTCCTCTAATACATACCTCCCCACTTTTATTTGCCTTTTGGATCACCCCATTTTCATCTAATATTGCCATTTCTTGACCCACTGGTTTCCCCACTGACCCGGGTTTATGCGGGCCATCCTCCAGCAATGGATTTGACGTCATGAGATGAGTTGCCTCCGTCATAGCATATGCCTCCAAAACAGGAGCCCCAAATGTCTCTTCAAGTCGGGCCATTATAGTTGGAGCAAGTGAAGCACTACAGCTTCTGATGAATTGGAGTTTCGGGTAAACGGGTTCCGGGTTGCAAAAGTGACGATCCAAAATAATTTGGTGTATGGTCGGAACCGCAGTATACCACGTTGCGTTGTATTTGATCATGTCTGACCAAAAAGTTGAAGCCGAGAATCTACCAACAGCTGGGAGGATGACGGAAGCTCCGGCTCCAAGTGAACTCAATAACCCGGCTATTAAACCGTGAACGTGAAACAATGGGAGAACGATGACGGTTGAGTCTGACTCCGTGAGTTTGTAGATGGACTTTATGTTCTGAACGGAAGAGGCTAAGTTGAGTTGAGTTAATGGCACACCTTTTGGTCGGCTTGTGGTTCCAGAAGTGTGGAGGAATAGTGAAATATCTGAGGGATCGTTAGTAAGTTTTGAGAGAGCGTTGTGATCTGACTCAGATTGAGATAGAGAGAGTGCGAGTTCAGAATCACCATGAGGAAGCGTGGCTGTGACATGTGGGATATTGAGCTTCGAAGCTGCGGCTTGAGCCGAGTTGTTGCCTTCAATGGAGGTGAATAAAAGCTTTGATTCTGAGTCCGATAGGTAAAACTCGAACTCCTCTGATGTGTAGGCTGAGTTAAGTGGCGCAGCTGTGGCTCGTGTTCGTATCACGGCCAAAAACATTATTACAAACTGCAAATTATAAATATATGAATTAATATTCATAAAACAATTAACGAAACAATAAAAACTCTCAGGAAATAAATGAAAATAACTAGTATTAAAAAAATACTATTCACTCATTCATAATTAATACTCGAATCTTACGTTATCAACATGGACTATTTTTATTACTGAGACACAAGTTCGTTTGCAAGAAGTGATTTTCTTTATTAATCACTTTTGATTGATCGTTAATATTCAATAAATAAGGAAAGACATTAAAATCTAAAATTTTATTTGTTAAATATGTTTGTTTTAAATCTTATTTTAAATCTAAGTTAAATTTAAGTTATTAATAGAAATTATTTATTTAAAATATTTATGTTTTATTTGATACATTAGATGAACTGTATAAAGCTCATATTTGATAAGCAATTATAATGTCTAATAGATGATTATATTCCATATAATAAGTTTAAGAATACATATAAATTTAAATTGCTTAGTGATCACCCATTTTTCATTTTAAATTATAAGTTTAAATCATCTTAAAATATTATTTAAATTAATTAATACTCACCCCTATCAAATTACATAACAAATATTATTTAATAAAAAAATTGAAAAAAATTGCTTACATTCAAAAAATAATTGTCACACAAATATTACTCATTATTTAAAATCTAAAAATTATCAGTTATTTCGATGATCAGATTTTATTTTGAGTTACAAATAAAATCTCGTTCCTACCGTTCCAATCTAAGCAACGCGTTAAATCCGTTAATGAATATCTTTTTCTTTCCCATAGTGTTTTTTTCTGCCAAGCCAAACGCTTAAACGTGAAAGGAGAAGAAAGAATCGAATAGTATTATACTATCATGTACATACCTCAACGGTGTTTGGGAAGACAAGGGCAACGACATCGTTTGGGGTGACCCCGGAAGCAACAAGACAAGAAGCGGCATGCTCGACGAGTTGGTGAAGTCGAGCGTGAGTCAAATCAATCTTGCCCGGAACTGAGAGAGCTCGCCGATTCGAGTATGCGGTGGCGACGCGGTTCATCAAGCCGGTAAGCGTAAGAGACTCCATTTTTAATCTGGACGAGATTACACGAACAATATATTTTTTTTTTGGCGTCCAATTCTATATGAAGAAATTGCAGCCAAATAAATAGGGAGACATAATAAAGGTTTAATACAGGAAATCATTTTAAATTTGCAACGTATTTAGGAAATATTTTTAAATATGCAACGTGGTAGAATCTAATTGTTTTTGTTTGTTTATATTTATTTATACTTTACATTATAAAAAATTATATATATATATATATATATGAAAAATAATACATAAATACCTTATGTTAAGTAAAAAATATCATTTAATTAATTATTTTTATTAAAAAAATCAAAGAATGATAAAATTATTTTTTATTTATATTTTAAATAAAATAATATTTTTTAATACTTTATTTATTGGTAAATAGGTAAATAGATAAAGGGTAAAAATTATTTTTTAATATTGTATTTATTATAAAAATTATTAAATATTGAATAAATAATAAAATTTATCAATTTTTTATAATTTTTATAAAATATAAGTGACTAAGTAACAATTTTTATAATATAAAAGTTTAATTTACACAAATCTTTTAATATAAGTTATTTTTATTACATCTTATTATATATATAAATCTTAATGATACATTAATAAATATAATTTTATGAAATAAAAAAATTATTATATTAATTATAATTATAATATATAATGTCAAAAACAGAGCAAAGCAGGTCCGAGGTCATTATGGTCACACCTACCCTGAAGAAAAAAAATCTTATTGCTTTGATAAATATGAAATTAAGAAAAACGTCTTATTGCCTTGATAAATGTGTAAAATGCTGAAATATTATAGGAAAAAATGATCCTATCTCCAACATTTTTGCTTCTCTTATTCTACATTTATGTTTGTATTTAATGCAAAAATGTAAAAAAAGAGGAGCACAATATTGATTAATTGAAAAAATAATTACATGAATAAAGAAGAAAATCAAAGGATATATTCGATTAAATAATTTAAAAACTATTTTCTGTATTTAAAAATAATTAACGTTTTTAATCATAACTTTTAAAAATTATCTCTACTTAAAAACAAAAATTTCAAAACATATAATACATGTTTTCACACTTCTAAAAGACAAAGAAAACAACGTTTTCGAGAAGGCCGTCTCAAAGCTCATATATTAGGTGCTTTCTGAACATTTTATTTTTCGCTCGCTACTAGCTTCTGAACATTTGTTTTAGTGTCCCTTTATTTTTTCCCACTTATATCTTATTGTCAAGTTATATAAAAAATTATTATATTATTAATTATTTAATGTATAACAGTATTAATATTTACAATCTGAGTCAATTTTAGTTTGTAATAAAATAGACCGAATATAACAACCATATTAAACTAAAATTCATAACTAATTATTAATATGTATACGATTCTAAAGAGTATATTTCTATATTTCGGTATCTTTTAAAACATTGGATATAAATAGTTGTTATTTTAAATAAAATGTTATCAATGTAAGCTTCATACCTAAAATTCTTAAATAAATGAAGAAATTAAAGTGTATAATAAAAAAATATGAATTTTAAAATAAAATAAAGGAACTGTTATATTAAAAAAATTTAAGAAAAGAAAAAAATAAATATATATCATCATATGATATATTAATTCATATCACTCGGATAATTTATTAATTTTGAATATAATTTTAGATTTTTAATTTTTTTAATTTATTATTAAATATTTAAAATTATGGTAAAATAAAAGATTTTAAATAAAAATATTTCACACTTAAAACAATTTTTAAGAACAATTTTGCCAAACACATTGAAATATATTTTTTTTGTTCTTTAAAATAATTTTTTTAAACAATAACTAAATAATTTATTATTTTTTAAAATAATAAAAAATTATTTTTAAATTAAACGATCAAATAACACCTAAAAGACTTGAACTTTTCATGTTATATTAAGTGTGTTCTAATGGAATTAAATACTAAATAGTGATATAATTTTTTTTTATCACTTTGTCTTGTGTGTAGCAACCTCTTCTTCTTTTTCCCCCCTAAACCTTTAAGAGACTACTTTACATTTTTGTCGGGTGAATCGCTATTTACATGAATATCTCTTTGTTAGTTTTTTTTTTTTTTACTAATTTTGAATAAATATATATTTATATTTTTACATTTAATATTTACATAAAATGACGTGTTACAAATTTTGTATTTTTATGTTCATATAAATATTTATTTAAATTTGTAACGTCCAAGATCATAAAGATAATAATATCTTATCAAAAATTTTGTTTTTTTTAAATAATAAATATATTAATTAAAATAATCAAATAATCTATCGTAAACCTTATAATAGAGAAATGTGAAAATTCAAGTTTTTCTCTTGTATTAAAAAATAATAATTTATTTTTAATTTAATAATTTTAATTTTTAATTTTTTTATATTAATTTTTTTTATCCAGAAAATATTTAAAGTACTTAAATGTGAGAATTAATACTTTAAAAAGTGCTTTAATTTTTACTTTCAAATACAAATTAAAATATTTTTTCTTTTAAAAATAAAAAAATATATCTTTAAAATTTATAAAAATAAAAATAACATCTTTAATAATATTAAATGAAGTTTTATTAGATGATGTATAATATTAAATGAATATAAATAAATTTAGTTTAATTTAAACAGTATCTAATTAGAGTTTAAAATAAAATAATTTGTTAAATTTTTTAAAAACAAAAAATACATGAAGTATATATAAAATATGAAATTTTTGTAACTGTAAATTTCAAATACTATTTTTTTGTTATAATCCCAAACTTATTTTATATCCAAATGTGCTCTTAAATTGGGCAATAAAATATCAAACTAATGAATGATGTACGAGATGAGCATGCTTATGAATTGGGGTAGAATTACGGTGGATTGAGGTGCTACGTCAATTTTTTATGCTATATATAATTTTTAATATTTTTTAAATAACATATTTGATTATTCACATTGTAACAATTTTTTTATTATTATATATAAATAAATAAAAATTAATTAATTAATATTATTTTTATATTTATAAAAATATATTATATTTATCTATCAAATTAAATATATTTCTATTTATCAATAAATAGTTTATAGAATAAAATTTGATTGATTTTGATCTTTATATGAAATAAATTTTTCATCGGAATTAATTTAATTTCCAAAAATATTTATGTTAACTTTCATTAAAGATGTAAAATAAACTATTTAATTACATTTTATGTTTTATTTAGTATACTTATTAGAATTGTAATATATATATTTTTTATTTTATTTAATTATTATCTTATTTTATTTTATAATTAATTTAAATTTAAATATTTATTATATTATTTTTTTAAAATTTATATAATAAATAATTATGTATAATATTTTTTTTTATTTTTGTATTATTGTATATCTTATTTAAATTTATTAAATATAATAAAATATTTAAAATAATATAATTAATTATATTTTATAAAAAATTAAGTTAGATAAAATAAAATAATTTTTAAAGATTAATAAATTATATTATATTACATAAAAAGGGGAAACCCCAACTGGATTTCATTGGTGTTATCACTTGCATGCATGTACTTGTGATTTTGCTTACGTGTGTTTTTTCAGTTTCGATTTTGTTTTACAAACACGTAGCTCTAATTTCATGTGAATTCTTAGATGATGTAAGCCTACGCTATTGTAGTGGGTTGGTTGAGCCAAATCATATTTTTAAGTGCAATATAAAATATGGATGTAGTTGTCATATTGGAGTTTAATTTAAGCTAAAGTTGACAGGCAAAAAACATAAAAAGCAACCATTATTAATTATTGATGATAAACTCGTCTTCTTTTGAAAGGGCAAATGACATTTGAGCGATATGCTTAATAAATTAGAGGAAATAATTTACTAATTAATAAAAAATTAATAAATGAATTTATATGAATGTTAATTTCACCGTGCATCATTTTAAAATATGAACAATTGTTTTATTCATTTACCGATAATATTGTTTAAAGTATGGTTTCTTTAATTTTAAATGCAATAGGTATAAAGATAATATCAAGATTTAACTTTATATTTTTAAATATATTATTCAAAATTTACAATTTAATTATAAATTATAGTTAAATAATTTCTTTTGTTGACTATTCAAATAAGTTTTATTTTCATTATTTTTGTTAATATCTTTTTATTTTTTTACCTCATCACATACAAATCTTTAATGTATAATGATAATAATAAAATTTAAATTTATGTTTTATATATGATACTTTATGCTTGTTATTTTATTATAAAATTATAATTATTTTGTGTAATTTATGTATTAATTAAATTATATTTATATAATCTTTTGTTTATTTTGTTAGGCGGTTTTTTTTAAATAAATTTATAATATAAATTTTAAAAATTAAATATTAAAACATTATTTATACACAATAATAATAAAAAAAAACTCTTAAATAATATTATAAATTTATAAAATTAAATTTTTAAAGATAATGTTTTGAATTTATGTTCTCGGTACATTTTTTAAGTTAATAAATTTAAAAAATTCAAACTTTTAAGTATTATTTATACAATAATAATATCACCCATGGAAATATATAACTGCACCCTTGGAAAGCATATTCTAATAAAAGTTCCTTCTCACATCATTGCTTTTGTTCGGAATTTATCTCATTTTAATGCTACATAATATTATTATATTATAAATATATTAAAATATATATTCTAATTAAATACACGTACCTGGTTATGATTATAATTAATATCTAACACATTATTTAAAATTTTATCTCAAATTTAAAAGATATATATACTTTCCTTAAAAATAAATTGAGGTTTGCGGTCGGAACTTGTCCTTTTTATTTCTCCTTCACACTTTCCAGTTTCCCTTTCTTTTCTTTTTGTTCCCTCTGCATTTTATTGTCTTTTCAGTACTTTTTGTGCCAAGGTACGTTGTATTTTCAATAGTTGCTCTGTTTTTTTTTTTTTTGGTTGCTACAGAGCCATGCTTGCTATTATAAACAATATGGTTTACCCTCAGAAATGATGGTGTCATTTGCGTGCCCTTCCCCTTGCTCCCAATTTTGTTTCAAATTTTATAAAAAAAAACCAACGTATTTATCTTTTATTTATTTATTTTGGAAAATAAGAACCAATTTATAAAATTATTGAAAATCATTACTTATAGATTATCCTCTCATTTATTCTCTTTATCAAGAATTAGATAATTGTATTTTTCAAAATAATAATTACACTAATATTTCATTTAATTAGTCTAAAAAAATATTAAATCATCGGTTACTCCACAAATTAAAAATGAATAATTTCTCTAAAATATATATGTTTTGGTAGCATTACTAAAATTATAAACTACCTTGTTATGAAAGTATGAAATATCAATAATCCTATGTTAATGGTGCTTACGAACTCAAAGTTGTTGATCGATTACATTTTAAGAACATATATATATATATATATGCTAATTCATATTGTGCATGTCGTATTAATTAACTTCGTATTACTAGTTGTAATTCTCAATCACCTTTTTTCTACAAAACAGAAAATCATATGTGGTGTTGATTTAGGAGCTTCTGTATCCGCAACAACTGAGACTAATTTAAGGATCATTGAACCTTGAGCCCTTTTTTTTTTCTTCTCTCTCTATAATATAGTTAATTACTTTACTTGCTTTATGCCTATGTTTCTATGTTTATAAATTATATCATTGAGTTGTGTTCCTCCAAAAAGCAAATAATTTCCTTTTCCTATTGAAGTCCAATTTTATGTAGGGAAATATACAATACCCGGACAACTTAGAAGTATGATACAGACTTATATTTCTGATTCTATAATGGCATTAATAAAATCGTATGTTTTTATTTTGATTATAGATTTAATGTTCATTTTCTAATATTGATAGATATTTGCTTTGCTTCTTATAGTGTACTTTCAGGCTGAGCTCCAGGCTCCCACAACTTTGGTAGACGTTGAGCAAGATCAAAACAAGTTCCAAGCAAACTCAAGTAACTTGGACAAAGACTTGAAGAATGATGACCTTTCTGAGCAACTCAAACATTCTAAAGGTAAAAATATTATGACTTATTTTAATCCAGAACCTAGTGTTTTTCAGCAAGATCATGCTCAACCACCTTTCGATGAAACCTCTCTTCATTTAATATCCAACCAACATAGGTCTTTCCTTGACTTGTTTAACAAAATGCACGAACAAGTGCAAGATTTTGATTGGGTTTTGCTCAAATCAAAATCTCTTATCAATTTGATCCCTGATAACTCACAAACTCATCCACTTCATACTTTGACTACTAAAATTTATACAAATCCAATTGTCCATACCACAGGCTCCCCAATCTCAAAGTTTTTCTAGACCACAATCACTTTTTGTATATGAACTAGAAAACTTGGTATGTAAAATTGCTCCTTGCACCAGAAATACTTCAAACTATGCTCTTGTTTCCTAACCTCATAGCTCTATACCTTCTGTACCTACCTCCAACATTTTGGTTTTCACTCCTTTGATTGCCCAAACCAAAGCAGCTAACCCTAAAGGTGTTTCTAAACCAAAAAAAATAATGTGAGATACACCAATACAACAAAAAACTTGAAAAAATCAGTTGACAATGCTACTTTTAATTCTGTGGGTAGTGGAAATAAAAAAAAAAGCACAAACAGATGATGCACCAATAATCAGAAAGAAAAAAAAAACAGCTTTGGGTTGTCTTGCTGTTCCTCATTCTACATTTGTTATTGATAAAAATATCATCAAAAGTTTGGGGGGCTACTATTGTAAACAACGCCTACAATTTCTCATGGATAATGGAGTCACTAAAAGAGATGAGGAGCTGTTGAAAATTGCTCCATAATTGCCCAAACTAGTTAAAACAGAATTGGAGCAGTTTTGTCAAAAATATTGTTTCTGTTACATAACCTATTACAACTACAAATTCAGTAAACGTCAATGGCACTAATCAGGAAATCATAACAATTTCTGAGGGTGAGGAGGCAACCCAAAACTTGCCCCAAAAAGGGCCATGAGATGCTTATCTTAAAACACTCGAGGCTTAATAAGAAAGAGTGCTCAAAGGGAAATGAAAAGACATATCCACATTTCAAATCCTAACTGCGTTTGGTTAACTGAGCCTAAAGCTTCGAGTGTTTTCTTACATAATCTAGCAATTAGACTAGGTTATAGATATACTTTTATATTTTCCTCCTTTTGCTTAGCTGGTGGTTATGGTTGATTTATTAAAAATGGTTTTCAGTTTGAAGTAGTAGAGGAAGGCCCTAATGTAATAGGTCTAGAATTCAATCATTCTTTTGATAATGTGCCAAAATGGATGTTAACTTTTGTATATGCACCATCCTATTATAATGAAAAAAAAAGGTTTTTGGGCGTATCTTACTGTTGATATTTTATAACTATTTTGGTGGAGGGAAGAGAGACAAAAACAATTTTTTTCTTTCTTACTAATCAAACACTCTTTTTTATTTCTCTCTTCTTGCCTACTTACAAAAGAATACAACTCTATTTATAGACCTAAACAAGACTCTTAAAATTCGTATTAAAAAAACAGCTTTAAACAAAACAGTAAATTCTGACCCTTCCTTGCTAAAACTTCCATAACTTATTGTAGGTAATACCAAATGACCTGAAACCTTCACCATTAAAAACTAGACTTAAAAACACACGAATTAGACTTTTCATTTGCTCAGAACGATCTGGAATTGCCCCTTCAATTCCTCATTCAATACTGTCTGTCCGTTTTTAGTAAATTCTGACCCTTCCTTGCTAAAACTTCCATAACTTATTGTAGGTAATACCAAATGACCTGAAACCTTCACCATTAAAAACTAGACTTAAAAACACACGAATTAGACTCTTCATTTGCTCAAAATGATCTGGAATTGCCACTTCAATTCCTCATTCAATACTGTCTTAAAATCTGTCCGTTTTTTTATTTGAGTTTATTTTCCACAAATTCCTCCCTTAAACTCAAATTTCTTCCATCCTTCATGCCTACGCCATCTTGCATTTATCCAGCAAAACCGTGGGTAACGGCTTTGTGAACATGTCGGCTACTTGATCATGACTCGCTACATGATTCAACTTCACACTCCCTTCCGGATTTGTTCTCGAATGAAATGAAATTTCACATCGATATGCTTGCTCCTTTCGTGATGTCTTGGATTCTTTGCGAGTTCAATTGCCGACCTGCTATCAACTCGGATCTCGGTTGCTTCTTCTTGTCCGAGATTCAACTCGCTTAAAAGTTTCCTTGGCCAAACCGCATGTCGCACACACCATGATCTTTGCCACGTATTACGCCGCGCATGTCGAGAGTGTCACGATGGGTTGTTTTTTCGACATCCATGTGAACGCCGTGTCTCCCATAAAGAATACGTATCCCGATGTACTCTTTCGATCATCTATGTCTCCGCACTCTCACTATCGAGTATCCCACCGTTTATACTCTTACGTTCTCGAGAAAAATAATCCGAGTGATTACGTACTTCGGATATATCGCGAAATTCTCTCTTCAATGCTTTCCAATGTGTATAGACCGGTTCTTCCATGAACCGACTTACCACTCCAACACCGTAAGATATGTACGGTCTCGTGCATGTGAGAAAACGCAGACTTCCCACCAAACTTCGGCATTTGGTCGCATCTACTGGTTCTCCACCGTCAAACTTAGAAAGTTTAGCCCCAGGTTCCATTGGTGTCAATACCGGGTTGCACTTCTCCATTTTGTTCCTTTTTAGAATTTCTTTTGCATATGTTTCTTGTGATACAAAAATCCCAGTATTTTCTTGTCTAACCTCCAGACCAAGGAAATATTTCATCAAACCCAAATCTGTCATTTCGAACTCCCATAGCCTTCTCTTTAAAATCTTTTATCATCTCCTCATTATTCCCTATGAATATAAGATCATCAACATAAAGAGCTACAAACAACAAGTTACCTTCTTTTTTCTTCACGTACAAAGCATATTCATATGGGCATTGAGTAAACCCGTTCTTCTTGAAGTAAGTGTCGATGCGGGTATTCCAAGCTCGAGGTGCTTGCTTTAGTCCATAAAGTGCCTTCTTCAATTTCAGCACCTTCTTTTCTTCCCCAATTTTTGTGTACAGTGGTGGTTGCTCTACATACACCTCTTCTTCTAGCACACCATTCAAAAAAGCTTATTTGACATCCATTTGAAAAATTTTCCATTTGAATTGAGGTGCTTGAGCAATGAGAAGGCGAATCGTCTCCATTCTTGTAACTGGGGCAAAGACTTCATCATAGTCTATCCCCGCCTTTTGTCGATAGCCCTTTGCAACTAGCCTTGCCTTGTACCGCTCTATCTCGCCTTGAGCATTCATCTTCTTTTTGTATACCCATTTTACTCCTATGGGCTGACATCCTTTTGGTAATTCAACCAACTACCAAGTTCGGTTTCGCTCAATTGCTTTTATTTCTTCATCCATGGCTGCTTGCCACTTCTCATTCCGTACTGCTTTTTCAAATGTAATTATTTCGGCATCCGTCAAAAGACAAATTAAATGTACCTCACTTGTTGAGTCGTACAAATCTTGCATGCTTCGCATTTTTGGTTGTCTTGGCTCTTCCTCATTATCAGTTGTTTGAGGGCTTCTTGCTATCTCGATCTCGAGGTTTGTTGTTGATGTGGTTGATGATTCTCCCTTTCTACTATCACCTCGGAAGAGTTTTTCCAAATTCCACTCGCTTGCTTCATTCACCTTAACATCTCGGCTTATTATTACCTTCTTGTTTATTGGATCGAGAAGCTTGAAACCTTTAGTCTTCTCGTCATAACCAATGAACACAAATTTCTTGCTCTTATCTTCTAGCTTTGTTCTTCGTTGATCCCAAGACGTGTGCATAAGCCACACTACCGAATATTCGAAGTGTGAGGCTGTCGGCTTTCTACCACTCCAATTTTCTTGTGGAGTTTTATCTTCTAAACTCGCGTGGACATCGGTTTTGCACATAAATTGCGCATTGCCTGACTTCTGCCCAAAATTCTTTTGGCAACTTCTTACTTTTCAACATTGATCGAACCATGTCGAGAATGGTCCGATTCTTTCTCTCTGCCACACCATTTTGTTGAGGAGAGTACGGTGCGGTTAGGAACCTTCTTATTCCATGTTCTGCGCAGTATCTCGCAAATTCTGTCGAGTTGTATTCGCCACCTCGATCAGAACGTAGAGCTCTAATAAACTTGCCAGTTGCCTTCTCTACCATTACTTTGAACTTTTTAAACACTTCGAATGCTTCAGATTTTTCTTTCAGGAAATAAACCCAAGTCTTTCTGGAATAGTCATCGATAAAAGTAATGAAATATTTTTTACCGCTGAATGACTCAGGAGTGATTGGCCCACAAATGTCGGTATGTATTAATGCGAGATGATCTGTTGTTCGGTATTCTACCTTCTTCTGAAATGAGTGTCTCGAGTGCTTCCCGAGTACACACTCCTCGCAAAAATTCTCGATGTAGTCAATCTCGGGTAACCCATGTACCATTCCTTTCTTCGACAATTTTTGTAAACCACCATAGTGCAAATGACCATATCGCAAATGCCACAGGAACGCCTTGTCTTCTACATTAACTCGCAAACACCTTTCTCGCACATAACACAGGTTGATCTTGTACATTCGATTCTTCGCCATCTCAACTCGTGCTATTACTCGCTCTTTCTTGTCTTTCAGTTGTAATACTCGATTTTTCATAAACACCGAGTATCCTTTCTCCATGAGTTGTCCCATGCTCAGGATGTTGCTCTTGAGATCAGGTACATAATAAACATTCTCAATTAATCCCTTTAAACCATTCTTTTGAAAATATGATATTGTACCTTGACCTTTCACTTGAATCTTTGACGCATCTCCAAATGACACGTGCCCAACCTCTATCTCTTGCATCTCCACAAAGAGGTGTTTGTGCCCGCACATATGATTACTAGCGCCGGTATCGAGATACCACACCGTGTCACTGTCGGGAATGGTATTTTTGTAGGCCATCATGAGAACACCATCTTCTCTTGTCTCCTCTTTCGCGACTAGATTCGCGTTTTCTTCTACCTTTTTCTCAGAATAGCACTCCTTTGCATAGTGCCCATGCTTGCCACAATTATAGCATTCGATATTTGATTTGCACTCTTTTGCGTAGTGCCCATGCTTGCCACAGTTGTAGCACTCAACATTTGAATGATTTGACCGGCCGCCTCTCCCATGACCACGTCCTCTACCTCGCCAATTTTGTTGGCTTGACTGCCCCTTCTCCTCATAGTGTGCATCTCGACCGCGGCCTCCACCACCGCAACCATTACTGCGACCTCCACGGCCGTGCCCTCTACCACGAAAGTTTTGAATATAGAGTACCTTTTCATCTTTGATAGATACCTTGGCTTGCAGTGCTTCCTCAAGCGACTCGTTCTTCTTCTTCTTCTTCCGCTGTTCATGCGCCTCAAGAGAACCAGCGAGATCATCAAGGGTCATCTCCTCCAGATTTTTCGACTCCTCAATTGCATAAACGACATTCTCAAAATTCTCGGTTAATGACCGCAAAATTTTCTCCACCACTCTTGCATCAGTTAGAATTTCTCCATTTCGTTTTAGTTGATTCACCACTGTTTGCACACGCGAGATGTAGTCGGATACACCTTCTGACATCTTCATCTTCATACTCTCCAATTCACCGCGTAGAGTTTGGAGTCTTACTTGCTTTACTCGATCGGCTCCTTTGAACACTTTTTCTAAAATGTCCCACGCTTTTTTTGAAGTAGTTGCCTCGGCAATCTTCTCAAAGCCCGACTCGTCAACGGCTCGGAACAACATGTATAGTGCCGCCTTATCCTTTGATCGCTCCTCTTTCAACGCCTTGTTTTGAGCCGCCGTATATCCCGTGGTATTTGTTGGTTCTTTGAAACCTTCTTCGACCACCTCCCACGCATCTTGAGATCCGAGAAGAGCTTTCATTTGAATGCTCCAATTCTCGTAGTTTGCCTTCGTTAGTCGTGGTAGCGGCATTTGTCCCATCACATTCGCCATCGGCTCTGATACCAATTTGTTGATATTTTATAACTATTTTGGTGGAGGGAAGAGAGACAAAAACAATTTTTTTCTTTCTTACTAATCAAACACTCTTTTTTATTTCTCTCTTCTTGCCTACTTACAAAAGAATACAACTCTATTTATAGACCTAAACAAGACTCTTAAAATTCGTATTAAAAAAACAGCTTTAAACAAAACAGTAAATTCTGACCCTTCCTTGCTAAAACTTCCATAACTTATTGTAGGTAATACCAAATGACCTGAAACCTTCACCATTAAAAACTAGACTTAAAAACACACGAATTAGACTTTTTATTTGCTCAGAACGATCTGGAATTGCCCCTTCAATTCCTCATTCAATACTGTCTGTCCGTTTTTAGTAAATTCTGACCCTTCCTTGCTAAAACTTCCATAACTTATTGTAGGTAATACCAAATGACCTGAAACCTTCACCATTAAAAACTAGACTTAAAAACACACGAATTAGACTCTTCATTTGCTCAAAATGATCTGGAATTGCCACTTCAATTCCTCATTCAATACTGTCTTAAAATCTGTCCGTTTTTTTATTTGAGTTTATTTTCCACACTTATTGGTATAATCGAAGCTTATAATGGTGACTGGGTTGTAATCGGTGACCTTAATGAAATCTTATATGCTAAAAAAAAAAAGGGGGTAAACCTGCTTGTATTCATAAAAGCTTTCTTAAAGACTGCTTGATGTAAATGGTGGTGTGGATTTAGGGGCTTCGGGACATACTTTTACTTGGAAAAATGGCAGAAAAGGTAGATATAGAATACAAAAAAGATTGGAAGAGTTGTTGCAAGTTCAAGTTGGGTTTTGAACCACCAAAAAGCTAATGTCATCAATAAACCTTACACTGTTTCATATCATAGTGGTATCATCTTTGACACTTTTGTTGAAAATGAATTCCTATCGAGACCTATTCATTTCTTAGAAACTTGGTGTAGAGGTACAACAAGTAGAAATGTTATTGAACAAGCTTGGTGTTCGAATGTACAAGGAACTGCTACTTTGATGTTATGTAAAAAAAACTTCCATCACTATGATAAGACTAAAATTTTGTAATAAGCATTACTTGAGATTTGTCATTTAAAGATAAAAAAATTGAGTATCTTGCAACAAACTTCACGTTCATATGATATTCAACATAAAATTGATCAACTTCGACAATTAGATAATCAATTTATTAAATAAAATCTCATTTGAAAATCCTATGTTTATTCATAAAAACAAGGTAAAAGAGTACCAATCTCTAATTGATAAGATTGATCAGCCAACTGAAAGATGGAGAGCAAATTTTTTATCTAATGTTAGTGATTCAAGCTATTTCTTTTTATACAATGAGTTTATTATATTATCCATGTGTATTTGTAAAAAGGGTGATTCAGTTAAGAAATTTTGGTGGATAGTAAATATACAAAAGAACAAGTATTTAGCTATTAAAAAATGGCAAGAAGTATACAAACCTAAAACTTGGAAAGCATAAGATTTAAGTCTTTTAAATATTTAAATGTTACACTTCTAAATAAATTGGGTTGGAACTTGGATACTATTTTAAACAAGTTCTGGGTTTAAATCAATAAAAGCAAATAATGCAACTGAAGTAATTTCCTACGAATTATTCCTAAATAAGGGAATTCTTTTATTTGAAAGCATCTATCAAATTATTCTTTTAATAAAGAAAGATTTATGTTTTTAAATAAAAAATGGACATTATATCGTATCAATATTTGAAAAGATCTTTGATTACCTTATATCACAGGGTTTATTTCTATTAGATCTCTATCTACCCCAAACTCAAATCTACCTATTAAAGTTTGTGATCTAACTTTATCTCAAGGTGGATGGGATTGTGATTTAAATCAAATAATATTTTTTTATGAATGAAGTTGTTGTTATTAGTAGAATTCGATATCTAAATTTAGATTTAGTTGATAAAATAATTTAAACTTTCATATCTAAATTTAGATTTAATTGATAAAATAATTTAGATATCAAATAAGTTAAGTCTATTCTTGATTAAATCAACATATATTTCATATATTATTGATAGGATTGGAGATGATATTAATCCTTCGTGGACAGAAATTTGAAGACTTAAATTACATGAGAGGTGATATTTTTTTGAAAGATTACAACAAATGTTTTGCCTATCAAAAATAAAATCAAGAAAGCGTTCAGATGATAAATGCAAGCTTTGTGACCAGAGCAATGAGACAATGCATTACTTAATGCAACAATGTACCTTTTTCACATACTATGGTTTACGTGCAACGATGGGATCAATTTAACAAGGTTTGTACAAGATAATTTTTATGTTTATATTAAATTTGTGCCGAACACAACAAATGTTTTGATCAAGGATAAATAATAAAAAAAAAATTTACACTATCAATAATATTGACAATTGTAACAATTTAAAAAATTAAAAAATAATTTATTATTTCAATAGATAACTCTAAACTTTCAAAAAATCTCAAATTGAATGAAGAAATTTGATAAGGATTTTTTCATAAATGAAGATGAAGTTTCAGATGATATTTCAAACAACTATATTCTGTGCAGGAAAGAAATAACCCATTGGATACAGAGCCTATTAATTTTATCAAATTCATTGTTGGTGAAGTTTATCAATAAGGTAAAGCTGCTATTGGAGTTATAGCTAGAAATTACAAAGGAGAATTGATTGGAGCATGGAGGAAAATTTTACAAGCAAATTAATTCAACCGAATAATCAGGAGCAAGAGCTTTATCTCTAACAAATGGGCTTCCAAATACAATGAGTATTAAAAAATTTATTATTGAAAGTGATTATTTAAATGCCACCAATTATACTAATCAAGGAGCTACTGACATTTCTTGACAAGCACAACAATTCTCGGATGAAAACACTTCTATCTTAAAGAACTTAATATGTATTTCAATTGCTTGGATTCCAAGAAATGTAATATAATTTTAATCAACTTTCCTTATTTTTTGTAATATAATTACCAATGAAGTAATGTAAATGTAATCGTTTTTTATTATAAATAATATTTAGCTTATTTAGCAAAAATAAATAAAATTAGATAACTCTCTCTCTCTCTCTCATATATATATTATAAAATGGGTCAGATTCTTCGTGTCTATCTAAATTTGATCTAATAATAGTTAAGTTTAGATTTTTTTCATCAAATATGATATATATTATTATGAATATAAAAGATTTAAATGATAATATAATAAAATATTATTAATATATTTTTTTTGTTATAATATTTTTTTTATTTTTGTTATTTTATGAAATGATGTTTATATTAATAAGTTTTAATATCATAAAAAATATTCCATCAACAAAAAAATACAATTAATAATTCAGATATTTGAGTTCACATATATATTTATTAATTTAAATTAAACTAATTCAAAGAGAAGAATTGCACGAATTGATACCTTAATTATAATTCTAATTGATTCAATTCACCTGATTCATTTTGTTATATTAGAGTTGTGATACATGTCATTAGTTGAAAAATATGTATTTAAATAAATGATTGAGTAGACTATAAGCCTTATCATCAACTGATATATACAATATAGCATTTTGGTATCTTAGAGTTGTGACACATGTCATTAGTTGAAAAATATGTATTTAATTAAATGATTGAGTAGACTTTATGCCTTGTCATCAACTGATATATACAATAGCATTTTGGTATCTTAGAGTTGTAACACATGTCATTAGTTGAAAAATATGTGTTTAAATAAATGATTGACTATAATTTATGCCTTATCATCAACTGATACAATACGGCAGAAAAGAAAGATATGCCCATTGTAATATTCCAATGTCTAATATTATCTATTTTGTTTAGCAAAAATAATCTGTAATATACCAAAGACACACTAACTAACAGTGATATTTGCCGACATTATCTTGGGTCAAAAAAGCAAGAGCAATCCAGTGTGGCTACTACTAATTTGACTCACAATTCTTTTTAAGTAAGCCCATTTGTGAAATAACCAGACTTGTACCATGTAGATTTTTTTTTTTTTTTTTACAAAAATATAGAGCTACTAAATAAGACCACATTTTCCCGGACACTGCCCCGTTTTCTTTCTTTTTAATCTGTAATTTTTTTCTCATGGTTAAAATAAAAAAGATGAAGAAAAAAATACAATAATGAGCCAGTAAATTTATATTTTTAATAAACCAATAACATGTTAAGTTTTTTTTTCTCTTAATTTCATCTTCATAGTATCATCTTTTTTTCTGAAACTTCATCATATTTTTATTTTCTATATTTTCTTAAATTTTCAGATAAAATTTGAAAATAAGTGACATAATCATTCACGTTGCTTAACTTTTAACTTCATTCTAAAAAATCTATATTTTTATATTATAAAAAAAAATATTGTATTTTTTATCACGCAAAAAATAAATGTTAAAAATAAAAATATAAAGGCAAAAAAAATTCCGGTGACGTGAATGCATCATTATGACTTTAATAGTGATTTTCTTAAGTACTAATTATTATAAACTTAAAAACTTGGAAATTTTGTCGTTGAAATTGAAAGAATAGGGATTAATTTATTTACGTAACTGAGGGTTTGGGAGTTTGGGTGTTTAAGAGTTTAACACCCGTTTACGTAATTCTCATATTCTGCTTCTTCTTCTTTTTTTCGTTGCTAGTAATAAGTAGGATCTACAACTTCATGTTAACCATATATTCTCTTAGTTGAATGTCACAAACTCATGTTTCTCAAGCGCGTAAAAGTAAAGTGATTATGTAAGAGTTGTATAATGTTATTAAAGGAAGCTATATATATATATATATTTTTTTTTTTCTTATAAATAAAATTACAAACAAGCGTACGTATATTGAAACTACAAATAAGAAGATATTAGCTCTCTAAAAGCCTGTCACACCTTATTGTTACGTATAGCACATGACCTGTAAAACAAGCACAACCCAGGTCCGGCCACCTAATTTAACTAACATTCTCCTGTAAATTAAAGTATAAATGGTGCATTAAAATTTTAACTTCCTCCTCATGATCTTATCTATTATATATATATATATATATATTTGTTGCTAAATGATGGACGATCAATAAGGTGGTTGTGTTGGGCTTTCAATAGGCGCAACTACAGAGTAATATTTGACAGGGTGGATTGGTCCAGGTGCAATTTCGTAATTACCAGAGCTACGAAACTCGGACATTCCACGTCTAATAAGGACATTTTCCTTTTGGGCTTCACATAATTTGGGAAGAAAAACACCTTCACCAGCTGCCAAATTGAAGTAAAGGTCGACAATGTTGGGGCAATTGTGATGACAAGGTGATGAACAGAGCTTTTGAGTGAAACGAGATTCCATAAGAGAATCTGAAGATATGCCGAGAGCTTTACGGTCGACACCACAAGCATTAATACAATGGTCACTTTCAATCCAATCCTTGAGCTTCTCAGCTTCAATATCTGATGCCCTACATGTGTACCCTTCTTCCCCACTTCTCTTTATGCGCTTTTCTAACACACATCTCTTGCCTGTTGATGATACTGCAAATGCACAACTGTTTTGGTCCAATTGCTCGCATGTTATTTCTCCTGCTTAAACAATGAAACCAACGTCACTTTTCTAAAAATACGTGCATCATTTGTATGAATATGCAAAAAAACATATATAAAAAGACAAATACATACATGCAATATTGCATGGAGGTGAATTAAAAATGAAAATTTGTCCATAAAAAGGATTATACAAAATAAAAATAAACGAATCTTTTTAGATCAAATGATATTTATTGTTATTTAAATATGTGATTTGAAACGATAAATAAGTAGTTTAATTTTTAGATCATCGTATAAACCACTAAAATTTCAAAATTGTTGTAATAATAAAGTTTTAAAATTAGATACATAATTCATATAAAAACTATCAATTATCTTACAATGAATGATATATTTTTCGAATAGGTATTCTATATAAATTTGTAAGTATAATAATTTATTTTAAAAATATCATTTAAAATATATAAATTAAAGTACAATCTTCAATCACTTTGCAAAAAGCATGTGATTTTGGTGTCTTATTACATGTAAATTGCATTTATCATTGAAGGAAGAAAACTTACCAAAGGTGCTTTGGAAACAAAGGGAAAGTGCAAAAACCAGGAGTGCCAATGACTTCATGTAGACCTTAGAAACCATAGTAGTAGTAGTAATAAGCAGAGAGGCTACTTAAGAAAAGAGTGTTTATTGAAAAGTTATTTTTGTTGAGGAATGTGTTGTGGAGATTAATGGGGGTAGCAGGGTTGTATTTATAGAGTATTGAGCATTGGTTTAGTTACTTGAAAGGGCATGTATATGACTAGTGTCAAACCAATTGAAAAGAAAAAATGTTAATGCGAAGACTAGTTGTTCAGATTTTAGCGGGCTTAAGGGTCAAGGGCGCCATGAACCACGATAATAGCAGGCGTGTTGGAAAGGCTCCGCTCCAATGAAAATGATGGACGGTCGAAGCTGATTACTTGATGAGGTCAATCTAATGTAATCTTTTGCTCCGCTATCAATGCCGGACAAATTAATGTTATCAATTTTATCGGTACGGGAGGGAAAAGTATATGGTTATTATTATTGTTAATTAATTATTTGAAGTTATTTAAAAAAAATAATCATAAAAATATCCTCTTTGAACCTATTATCATGCAAATAACATTTTCTTATATCAACTCACGTATATATATTTTTATTATTAAAAAAAAATTAATACATACCTATTTAATCTTTTAATATTACATGTAGATTAATTATATATTATTTAATATTTTTGGATATTAATTTATTATTATAAATTTTAAAAATATTATTTTTTATAATTTTTAAATTATTTATTATTATTAGAGTATTATTATTAATTATACAGGATTTGAACTAAAGATTAACATAATATAAAAATAAAAAAAAATACTACTTAATTCTTAGTTTTTACTGTCTTCAAAATAATAATTTTTTCAATAATTTATTAACATAATTTTTGAGGTATATAAGATCTTTTACTTTAGAAAATAAATAAATAAATATTATCATGATTATGAGTGTAAATATATTTGAGTAATTGAGTTTGTATGGAGTTTTAAGTGATAAATTTATAAAAAATAAAATTCAACGGAACACAATTTCAATTAGTGATTGTAATTTTTTTATTTTTATAATTTTTAAAATATTATGGCTATTTTTCAATGGTGAGAGGGGGAACAGTGTTCCTTCTAGTCATTTGGAACTGCCCATAATGGATAGCCGTCGTTTAATTCATATTGAACTTAGACGTAAGGTATCTCCAATATTATATTAAATTTTTAATCTATAATATTAATAAAATATTTTTTTTGTAAAATAAAATATTATTTTTACTTTTATTTTACCCATTAAATAATTATATATTACTATTAATTAAAAATAATTAATTTAAATTTTTTTTATTAAATAAACTATTATATTTATTATATGATTTAAAATTATTGTTTTAATTTATATTATATTTTTAACACTATATTATATTAATATTTTTTATTTATTTTATACTATGTAATTGATTTTAATTTAATATATGTAAAAAAAATTAATAATATTTTTTAAAAAAATTTAAATTGTTGTTTTAGTTTATATTAATTTTTTAGTTTTATGTTGTATTAGTATTTTAATTATTTTGCATCATATATTTAATTTTAATTTATTATATGTAATTAAAAATTAATAATATTTTTATAATTAAAAAAATAATACAATGTGAACAGTATTAACACTATAAATAATGTCATACCAAATAAGTTGATGTAGAGTTGACAGGGATGAACACGTGACGAATTGAGACAGTTTTTGATATGATTGTTCTCAAGTTGAAGTGTAATATTCATATTCGAAACTGTTCGAAAATCGTTATAATTTAGAAATAATTTTTATCCACGAATAACGTAATGGAATGAAAAATAAATAATACACAAAATTAAAATTATTTTAATAAATATATAAATTAATTAAATAAATATAATATATATCAGGTACGAATAAGGACATATATTAGGATAATTATATTCGTTATAAAATTATTACTTCATGATTAAATAATATCTAAAATCGTTTTTATCTCTTAAATTAATGAAAAAAAATCAAATCGATAATACAAATAACTATGCATATTCGAACTAAAAGTTAAAATGTCGATTTTTATGAGTTTTACAAACCATATACCAAATTTGAAAATTTGGCGCAGGTTAGAGTTGGTCTAATTAATGACTTGCGCGAACTCATTTCTTGCGCTTATGTTGGAGGCTTGGGTATAAGAAATAAAATCTTATCTTATTAAATTTAAATTATATATTTTTAATTTAAATGTAAAATTTAAAGTATTATTTTTTATTAATAATTTTAAATAATTATATACATTAAATATAAAATTGATAGTTAAAAATTAAAAATAGATACAAACAAATAAAAAAAAGAAAATTCTAATCCTGTGTATATATCATAGTGCAAAAGAATTTATTAAAATTAAAACTTGCTAAAAATTAAACCTTCTATTTTTCTAAATTATATCAAATATTATTTATTAAAAAAAACAGCTAGCGTTAACAATTTTATACTTCTTTATTTTTCCACACAATTCTTTAAGAAATGTAGTATTTATATTTTGCAACGTGCCATAAAAAGGTTAATTTTTGACTTTTCTCCTCCGATGTCCGCGGGGAAAACTGATTATAAACTTGTTTGTTACGGCATGAAGTACGGCAGAGATTAGAGTTTTCTTTTTTTGAAAATCGATAGAGACTTAACCCATTTGAACTAGAATTTTCAGCACATATATATTTTTATTGTATAATTTAATGATTGATATTTCTTATTATATCTGATAAAATATCAAATATATTTCATTAATATCCTCAAACGTATCAAGTGTTTTATGTTGGAAAATCAAGTAAAAATAAATATATATTATAGATAACTAACTCTACTATTTTAGTTTTTCGAGAAATTTTTATAGAATCTAGTAAATATTGAGGTATAAGTTCAATAGTGTAAGTTAGATACCACCTCTTTTAACCATTTGATTAACTTTAATCTAATCTATTGAATTATTTTAAATAAAATTACTTATAACTACACTTTCACTACCAATACAAGGATAGTGGAGTAGATGTGTGTTAACATATATATAACTTCGTTAGGGAAAAAAATGTAACATAGAAATTTATTAGTTAAATTCCACAAGTTAAATATGTAAAATGGTTTCAAATCATATTAATTATATATATTTTAATAAATAAATAAATAATTAACTTCATTTTGGATATAAAATTCAGGGTTATTATGATGAGTTAACTAAGTTAATATAAATCATAAAATTTGTTTAAATTAATCTCATTTATTAAAATTATTAAAAATAAATAAATAAAAGATGGTTACGCAAAGATACAAGAGTCATGGAGGATGTAAAAGTTTTGAATTTTGTTAGCACATGGACTTTCGGATTTGAAATTATCTTTCCTCCCATAATTAGGGAGAAAATATGGCTTCTATTCTTCCTTAAATTACTGGATCTCCCACCACATAGTCCGGCCATGGCCCCTCCACAAATTAAATTATTAGTGCGCTTTCTAATTATACTAAATAAATAAATAAATAAAATCCGCCAAACTTTAATTTTCTTGTCCATAATCCCGAGAATTATTTTTTTAGTACCAGTTAGAGTGAAATAAAAATAAATACAAAGTATAGGTGGGAGGAAAATGAGTATGAGGTCGGTAATATATATATATATATATTAAATTATGAGTTTTTTTTTATCGAGATCATCCACTATTTTTTTTTTTAAATCATGGTTTCTTCAGATTTTTTTTATCATAATTGTTATTTTGTGACTGATATTTTTAAGATAATTATATTATCATAATAATTTTTATTATTATGTTAAATTTAAGTCTAAATTCATCTCAAAACTTAAGTTATGAGATAAATGTCTCTCCTTGTTTATATACGCAACGTGGACGCAATCCCCAATCGATGTGAGACTTTAACACTCCCCTCACATCGACAAAGGTCTATCTTCTTGAAACCGACGGGGATGTTGAGTTTATGGAACTCAAGTTGCGGAATGCATGACTCATTAGTGCGAAACAACTGTAACGATCGGATAACCTTGCATTGATACCATGTTAAATTTTGGTCTAACTTCATCTCAAAACACAAGTTGGGAGATGTAGGATTATATGCACAGCGTAGACGCGATCTCCAATCGATATGAGACTTTAACATATTATTATAATAAAAATACATAAAATATATATTTTATCCTTAATATTAAGTACACCTTAATGCTACTATTTTTATATAAATTTATCATTACTAAAATATTTTTATAATATTAATAATTTATATTATGGTATTATCCTTATCCTATTTTTATTTTATTAGCTAAAAGCTAAAGGTTTAACACGTATCTAGTATAAATATTATTCGTCGACTCAGTTTTGCCAACGAAACATGTTTGAAAGTTCAAACACATGATATCATATTGATAGATTATGTAAGTATAAACGTGTGTCGTGTATGTAATGTGTGTGCAGCTTGTGAGGTATATAGATAGTGCAACTTGCTTGCTGCAAATTATTGTAACAACCTTGCCATATACGCAATTGTATTAGTGTGCCATGTGTTATCCGCTTTTATATATATCTCACAACATATAAATGAACGAACTTTCTATTATTTGCTTCCTTAATTGCTTTCTATTTTGTTGCCCTTTTCCTATCAATTTCATTTATGCACTTATCATGTAGTTTATATGGTATTATCGTAGCCACGGATCTCAAAATAATTCCACATAAGATGAAGGAAATGTAGAACCACAAATACTTCAAAATCCTTCAATGGTGCACCACAATACCAACTTACCCACTTACCTCATCAATCCAAACTTATCTATAAAATTAGATGAAACCAATTATCTCATATGAAACTAAAACATATATTTGATTATAGTTTATGGGTTTCAATCACTTATTAATGGATTAATCTTCTATACTCTCAAGATTCATTAAGAAATATATTACTACTAACATTGGTGAAGTTTAAGAGGTGTCTGAAGTTAATCCAATTTATGAATGATGGGACAAAAAAGATAATGCTGTCAAAATTTTGATAATTGGACAATCCTTGGCAAGACATATAATGATGACTCACAAACAAGGCTAATGTAACTGCGTTGGTAATTAAATTCACTCAGAAAAAGGAACTAGAACCATGGAACAATATGACTCTTGACACGTATAGTGAAAGGGTAGTGTAAAAAGATACATGATAAGGCTCAACTAAGTGTTTTTGTAGTTTCTATTCATCTAGATTATGTGTATAAGTTAAAGAAAACTATTTATGGCTTAAAGTAGACTCTAAGGACATGGTATATGAAATTAACAGGTAGCTTGTTATAACAGGGTTTTTACCACTTTAACATAGATGCATCAATTATGATTTATTCTAATAAAGGTGAATTAGTGATAATTTTAATATATGTTGATGAAATTTTAATCAAAAGTAATAATCTTTCTCTGATTTAATCTTTTGTCAACAAGTTTAATATTATATTTTTTCTATTATTTTCTTAGAGTTGAAGTTCAAAGAACTAACTACGATATTCACATAAATCAAGCAAACACATGTTAAGAAGTTATTTGAAAATGGTCAACCATGTGTTGCTAAATTTGCCTCCACGTTAATTTATACAGGCGAAATTCTTTTCAAATTTGAGGAGAATTATGGAATGAAATTAAAGCTACGTAATATTGTTCTTAAGTTAGAATGGGTAAAAAAATGGTGGGTTTGGTTATCCACGTTATTAGTTTAATTTTTATTTTATAAATTTTAGGGATGAATTTAATTTTGGATAAAAATCGAACATGAAATAACGGGTACGGTTATCAGTACAACTATACCCACAATTAATTATATTCATTTAATTAATTTATATATTTATTAATAATTATGATTTATTATGAATTTTTTTAAAAAGTTTGGTAAACGCTTTTTTCGAATATTTTTTAATAATCATTTCGAATCGTTATCTGTTGATAAAAAATTGTCATTGAACTGCAATAATTTTCGAACGATTTTGAATACATATTTTATAATTCGGTTCTAGAACAGTTATATCAAAACTCATTTTTGCACGTACCCTTGTCCATCCCTATTCTCATTTTGAGAGTTTTACCATATTATACTCTTACTAAATTAGAAATTAGTTACACTGTTAACAATTTCTGTAAATTTCTACGTGCCATTACCATAATTCATTAGGTTGGTACCATGAGACTAGTTGCTACTTAAAAGGAACACTAGAGTATAGAGTTATTATAAATCCAATAATCTAGCACTAACAGATTACACTAAAGTTGATTGGGCTTCTAACATAAATTATAGACGTTCATCAGAAGAGCATTGTGTTTATATTGACAATTCTCTCATCTTTTGGAGTTCTGAAGTTGAATTTCATGCTTTGAGATTTGGTATCAAATAGTTGTTATGGATCCAACGTATGCTATAAGAATTAAAGATTGTCGTTCATGTTCCACCAACATTTAAATGTTTTCATGAACCTTAACTATTAAGTATACTCCAAACAAAAGTAGTTACTTGATATCATGACAAAACCTTTATCTACTTAATGATTTCAAGAACTACATCCTAAGCTCATAATCTTACACATACCATGGACTTAGCTAGGGTGATAAACTATATATGTATACGCTCGTATTGTGTGTGTGCAACGTGTGAATTTTATATGTAGTGAACATGGTGCAAGCTGTTGTAACAACCTTGCCCCTCGCAATTAAGTTAATGTGTCATGTGATTTCATCTTTTATATATATATACCTATTTCACTCATATACTACAATGTACAAACATATGAATGAGTGGACATTCCATTATTTGTTTGCTTGCTTTCTATTACCATAATTCATGACGTTTATTGGGAATAATATGGACTTAGTAATAATATGATTTTTAATTGAAGTGAAAAATTTAATGATTGATCAAAATTTCAAAAGACATGTTAAAGCATTCATTTAACCAGCTATCACATAGTTTATATATCTATTTAATCTCTAAGATATTATAATTTTAATTGTAATATTTTAATTTATATAATTTAATTCATAATATTTTTAAATTTGATAAATTTACTTAAAAAATTAACATTTTTAAAATTAATTCAGTTATGTTATACTTTTTTTCTTCAAAATGTTGGAATGAATCGACTTAAAATGTAGAAACCAAGATTAAAAAATTATCCAATCTTTTGAAAAAAAATCAAAAATATTATTTAAATAGATATTGTAAAAAGTTTTTAAAATAAAACTTTACATTTAATTGTGACGAGATTTAAATTTTTAATTTATTTTATCTAATTTTTTTTAGATTTTTATCATCCATATTTTAATCATATAATAAATAAATATTATATTATTAAATTATATAAATTAAAAAATTAAAAATTAAATTTTATTATATTTAGAGAACAAATGAATATATAACCAAAAATATTATAATTCTCGGGGAAATGGTGACATAAGTTACATGTAACACACGTCATAAATACAACATTAATTGGTTTGCTGACTTAGTCCCCATCACTCAAAATGACTTTTTTATATCACATTTATAGATAAATTTAAATATTAGAATATAATTAATTACTTATTAATAATAATTTCATACTTATTTTAATATCTAATATCGATAAATTTCTGTCACTTGATTACTGCATATATGCACAAAAGTAACGCCCTAAACAAGAAAATATTATTAATATTTTTTAAAGTTTTATATATTCTCTACAAATACCTTTAATTTCTTAAAAATATTAAAGATAACGTTAAATTTTAATAAAAATTAAAACTAATAATAAATTAATAATATATTTTTATTATATTTTAAATCGAATCATATATTTAATTTTAAGTTAATTTTTTTATTTTATAAAATAATAAATAATAATAAATTAGTAAAACAAAAAAAATGAAAAAAATTATTTTTATTTTATTCTAATAATATAAAGCATTAAAATTTGAAAAATAAATAAATTCACATAAAATTAATAAAAAATACATAAACCCATACTTATCAATTAAAAAAATAAAATTAAAATACTTACCGTGAATGATTTTTTAATCATATGCAATAAAATAGTAATTCATTTTTTAATTATCTATAGGTGATTAGGATCAAATTTTAATTAAATTTATTGACATATAACGCATGTAATTATAAAAATAATATAATATTTTTAATTTTAAGAATTAATAATAAACTTAATAAATGAAATTAATTTATAAAAATATATATAATTTAGATTAAATTTAAGAAATTAATGTTTATAGATTAATAAACTTACATTAAATTATAATATATTTAATTTTAATAAATGATCCAATTAATATAGTTGTATATTATTTCTTAAATATGTTAAATATTTTTTTTAATTATATTAATTGTATTGAAAATTAATTTTTTTATTTTTTATAAGACATTTTCAAAAAATTTAATAATATTTTTTATGAATCTAATTAATTAATTAATTAATTTTTTAATCAAGAATGTATATCTAAGTTTTTAGACAATGTAGAAAATATAAAAACATTTTATAAAATAAATTATGAGAGAGAGATGAATAGATATGGGTAAGGAAAGAGACGAAAACCTTAGATTAATTTTTTAGAACTATTTTTTATTTAAATAAGCTTTATATTTTTATGTATTTTTTTTATTTAGTGTTGATATTTATTTTTAAACTATAAGAAAAATGGTAAATAAGTAAATATGTTTTTTTACTTTAATTATTTTTAAAGAATATTTTAATAATTTAGTAAAAGAAATAAAAAATATGTGAATGATAATGGATGAAAAAGTTAATATTTATTATTGAATTGTATTATTTGTAATAATATGTTAAATTTTAATATCATAAAAAAAATATTTTCAAACATTAAAAATATTTGCAAAAATTAGGTAAACCTGGTGAGTATAAATGATATACATCAATCATAATCATAAGTTAATTAAAAATAAAAAATCTATACACCGTGTTCATAGTACGTGAAAGAAAAAAATAAATAAAGAAGCAGCTAAGCAAATCAATTACAGTTGAAGTATCAGCATCTCACACGAATGGCTGAAATATCATACAAATGGACAAATGGATCATTACTCATCAGGCATGAAAATCTGACAGCGCATTCTTCTTAGTGGGGAGTGTCACCTTTGCTTTTAATTAATTTTCATAATCAATCAATCAAAAATAGTTAGTTTTTGTTCCCTGGATTGTCGAGAGAGAGAATCTCGATCAATTCTCAATTTTTTATTCTATTATCTGAATTTTCTTTTTTATGAACTATCGAACGGTGCTCAGCCAGCTAGTGTAGTGGTGGACCGAGTCTTGTTCGAGTGTGGTTTTAAAAAGATAGATAGAGAGAGAGAGTGTGAGAAAAATAATAATAATCAGACTCAAGAAAGTATATATATCTAAGTTATAACTATTTTATATTATTAAAAAAAAGTTATAACTATTCTGCAATATAAGTATATTTTTTTTATGAAAATAAATATAATAAGTTAAATTGTGTCTATTTTATTAAAATAATATATTTATTATAAATTATGTTATTAAAATAACTAATATAATAATTAATTATAAATTAAAAAATAAATTTTAATATTTTAATTGATAATTATATATTATATCAATTATAATTATTTAATAACCTATGAAATAAAAAGTAATCATTTTATAACTATTTTAGCTATAAAGGTGTACGTAAGTATTTACAATAAAATAATTACATTTAAAGTTATATTGTAAAACTGTTACTATTTTAAGCCTAAATAGTTTTTTTTTTTTTTTTTTTTTTGAAAAAGAAAAAAATTGCTCATATATCTATTTTTTTATATACCCGTTATTTTTTTAATAAGTAAATCTCATTAGTTTATCCGTAAATCTCATTAATTTATCCATATTATTTCATATTATTAATTATATAATATAATTTTTTTATCTACCTATTAATGTTTTACTTCTATAGTTATATACAGACATATGATAATAATACTATCATTATACGTAAAAAATAAATCTTAAATAAACACCCAAAATTTTGCTTGAACTTACACCAGTACATATACCATATGTAGAACCAACTAGACTAGACTATCTAGGTTATATACACCCATCGCAAAATGTATAATAGTTATTAGATGAATGTTACGGACACTGCTTAATTAATATATTAATTATAATAATATTATAATTTATACTCGTTTTATAATTACGATGAACTATGTAATCATAAAGCCCATATCTGAACGCCAATTGGTAAGATATACACGTGTGATCGCTTGCAATGTTATAATTACATATAAAATTACTCCTAAATTATATAACTATATAATTACCGTAAATTCTTACAAATATAAGGCTCACATCTAAACATCAATTAGAAATGAGCGTGGTAGGTTTGAAAATGGTTATTAATAACCATAAATATTTTATATTAATTTTAAATATATTCAAATAATAATTATTAATTATAAATTTGTAGTATTTTTTTACGATTTAATCATATTTTTTTATTTTTAATATTTATTTAAAAAAATATAATTTTAAAATAATAATTACTCTACTATTTAAAGTATTTATATTAATTTTATTTTTAACTATTTAACAAATATTTTTAAATAAAATAAAAAATTATAAAAATAAGAATAAATAAAACTCAATATAATTATTTTAAATATATGTATTTTATTATTAAAAAAATATTTTTAATTCATCATAATTTTAATATAATAATAATTATATCTATCTTTACTATATCATTATTTAAAAAAAATTACTAATAATTATAACTTTAATTATTTGTAATTAAAATATTCTTCCTTTAACGAATGGCTGAGATATATACATGGATTATTACATATAAAATTAATTATCATCCACAATATACAGTTCTCGTAAAATTGTATAAATAATAATTAAGTAACAAGTGAGCGAAAAAATAATATGTATGCTTAAGAGTATGTATATAAATAAAACACAAATAATTTTAAGAAAAAATATCAAAGGGATTGCCTGAAAGTGTTATTTAACCCTTTTTAGTTTAAAAAATGTATTCATTATTTTTTTTACTTATAAAAAATAAACTAATTAATCTTTTTAATTATAAAAATGGATCATATAAGTACTTTTAGTAGATATAAATAAATATTTTATTAATAAATTATTTTAAAAAAAAGGAATGAAAATGATTGAAGGTTTTATAGTCATTTCACTCGTCTAATTTAAAAAAAAAACAAATAATATCGAATAGAATCAACGCTACCTTTCTGCCATTACTCATGCTATTATTCTGTTTTCTTCCTTTGAAACAAACCAAGTCATTACCCAGCCATTTTAAGAGGTGCACGAAGGTAGAAGAGAGGAGGATGTTCACGATGGGGAGATCGCGAGGTGGCACAATGGGTGTGGCAGTGGCAATGGTTCAACAATTGCGTGGCGATGGATTACGGCTCGATCCAAAATGGTCAGGGATCTGCTCGTTGGGGGTGAGGGGGAAATAAATAAAGATGTGTGCTGGCGACATTTTGGTAATTTGGGTTAATAAATTGTAAAATGACAACAGATATCTTTGATCTCTTTTTAGTTAAATAAATTTAAAATTACAACAATTTTTTTTTTGACACCTTTTTTGAACATTTTCTAACTTATAGGACAAAAGTGGACTTTCACCCATAATTTTATGGAGAAGAATTTTGAAAAACTTTAATAGATCATATACTAGTTACAAGTAGGTCAAATTAAGTTCAAAGGTTAGTTTTTTTTAATACAAATCCTATTTTAGGTGTGAGTGGTGAGATTGTTATAATTGAATTTTGGATTTTTTATCAATAACAACAAAACCTTATTAATTGAACTATTAAAACGTGGAATTAGTTCAAACTTTGGCCTAATCATAAACTTACTAAACACATTCATTATGAAATAATTACTATGAAAAGTCAAGAAAAAACTAAGGTGAGAATCCAAATTAATCCACCTATGTATGGAATTTAATTGCTGGTTCAATTCATGCTTTAAATTCAAACAACTCTCACTTGGGATAAAGTGACCGGTAATATTTGAAATGATCAATTTCATAAAAGCAAGAACATGGTGTATCTTTCTTCTTCTTCTTATTCTTATTTTCATTCATTGGACATGAACTTCAAGTTTCAAGGATTTATACCCGTTATGGCCGGTATAACCACTTAATCAAATAATCAAGAGCGTAAGTTTATCTCAAAAAGAAGAAGAAGACTAAGAAACAAAGAGAAAGGGGAAAAAAAACCAAAACATAAATTCATTAGATTCAGAGCCAAAAAGTAAAAAAAAATGAAGAATAGTAGTGGTATTATACATGTTACCTTGACAAAGGTGTGAACGGAAATGGATGATGATTTAGAGCAAATGGATGGAAAATTCCGAAGGGATCGCATGATCTAATTAATAGATATATAGGAGACCAAGTAATTCACTCTCTCTTCAATCAGATCAATGCGATCCCTTTGGAAGTCTCCACCTGCACTAATTAGTTAATTTAAGTTATGATACTCGGATTCATCATCAGATCCTTAATTCCTGAATTTATGTATAGTCTATATATGATGATCGATCCTCCAATATATAAACTTAATTTGATGCAGTTGATGTATATATATATACTACCTCGGTCTACATAAGTAGTAGTAGTAGTAGTCTAGTAGATATATACATATATAATACATAGGTGGTCCAAGGAGTAGTAGATCTGTACTGGTTAACTTTATTATTCTTTTTTTTTTTCATTAACTCAAACTTTATAATTCACTTTAAAAGATAATTGAAAATACAAAGAAAGAAATCACACACTCAGTTGATATATAAAATCAAATATTCACGTTTAAATTTCAATTACTCCATCACACACATAATAAAAGAGAAAAAGTTATTAGTAATTCTGATATTATGTGAAAAATATAATTTACCTCAATAATTTATAATATGCTTATTTTTATTAATAAGATATTGGTATTGCCCAAGAGTGATGGAACATCTTGGGGTTACATAAAGGATTGTAGTCCTGAAATTTGTATAAAAATTAATCATATTTATATTTTTTAGCCTTTAATAAATATATTTTATTTATAACAGTATATATTGTGTTTAATTTATTTCTTAATATATGATTGTATATATTATTAATGTTTAAAAAACATGATAAGTGATTATAAATAAGTATTTTTTTACATGTATTTTACAAACATTAGTTATATTCATAGAATTGTATTCATATATATTATATAAAAATATTTCTCAAGCATTAACTTATTATATCGTGTAATCTAAACATATTTAGTATTTAATTTTTGTTTAATTTATAACAATAGAACGTCATTTTCAAACGTTATAAAAACAAAAAAAATAAGAAAAACTAATGTTTTGTCAATCAAGTTGACAAAGGTTTTTAAATTATATTTCACTTCAAATTTTAACTTTATCTAATATTATATTATTTGATATTATTTTCTTTATATAAAATTTTTAATATTTTTTTTACTCTTTATTTTTTAATTATTTTCTTTAATTTTTAATCTTATATTATTCATCGATGTGTTATTAAATTATTGTCTCAAATTTAAAACCTTAAATCATATTTTATGATTTTGGATTTTAATATATTTCTTTTAGTGTTAGTTTAAATATTTATAAATTTGGTTTGTTTGGTTGAATTTTTTATTTATAAATAAATAAATTTTAACCCCCTAAACAATATTTCCGGCTTCTCCATTAGTGCTGACCGAAAAAAGTTGGTTTGGGTGGGTTGGGCAATTGAATGGGTTTTGATCCATGGTTTAGTTTTAATTTGTTGAGGCAATATTTGTGGTGACTGACATGATCGATCAAGTTGGTATGGTATCTTCACACGTAATTCACCTTATCTTATTTTCTATGATAAAGAAATGTTAATTTTAATGCTAGACACAGGGCGTATTAATATATACTAACATGATATTCATTTATAGCAACAATTTAAAGTGGATTAGCTAGCCTAGCCTTTTCTATTTAAGCCTTCAAAAAGGGATTACTTTTGCCTCTTTTTATATCTTTACAGATCAAAGTACAAAGGGCATGCATGTGTATCATTAAATATTAAAATTAAAACAAGTTAAAAAGTTCCTTTTGTTTTTTACATTTGAATTTATATTTTTAAATTATATCAATGAATTTGGAACAATATAGACATGAATATTGGTTCAAGACCGACGCATAAATTTTTACAATTAAAATTTAGGAAAGTTAAAGACTAAACCTCTACTAATGAAATAGTGACACATGGCATGTCCTACTGCATTTGACATGCATTTATCACAAATCAATTGAATGTTTGTCACAATGGAGACCAATTAGATGATAAAAAAAAAGAACATTAATTTTAACAAATATTAATATGATCCTCAAACCCGCATATATATGTTGCCTTCCAACTGCTGTCGTTGCAGGAAATTAACACATCAGACTCATTCTCCCTAATGTGGTTATGATTCGGGGTGATAAATTATGTAAATTATATTGAATAAATTGATTTAATAACATGTTTGGTTATGTAGATAGATTTGAAAAAAAAATTAATAAAAAATATTATTTTAATTAAATATAACTTAATAATTTTATTTGTATTAAGATAAAGTTTAATAGATAATATAATATTAAAATATTGATTTAATTTTAAATTATCATATAATATCATATTTAATCAATTTAAAAAAATAATTAAAATAAGATTATTTTATACTTGAATCAAACTTATATATAGAATTCGGTAAAAAAGACATATCCTTTTGAAAAAGTAAACAGTAAAAGTTGGAAGAAATTTTTATTTATTAACTTGCTTTATTTATGAACACGACACACATTTTGTTGCCGAAATGTTATTTATTACTTTCAATATATATATATATATATATATATATTTATTTATTAAAAAAATATTTATATTAATTTTATATTTTATTAATTTAAAATATTAAATAACCTATTATTTTAAAAATAATAAATAATTCATTTTCGATTTTCTAGTTACTTTCAATTTAACTATGATTTCCTTCCACTCATTTTTGTCACCAATCGAAATAAAGGATCTGACTTAGTCATATCATATGCACAAACAAGGAATACGCCTTCACCTCGATGCGCGAAATCTGATTTTGAAAAGTAATTGAGATATTTATAAAATGAGGTATTAATATTTAATTAAATGAAAATATGAGATATGTTATAATTATAAAATTATTTTACTAATTATTTTTTTATCAAATTATATGTTAACATATAAATTAGTATATATATATATATATATATAAGTTACGATAATATACAGTTTCGTCTTGTGAATAAAAGTCTCGAAACTTCTATCTCGAAAAAAAGTTCCCGACAGTTTTTTTCTCCTTTTCTTTTCAATTTCCCATCTCTTTCTCACATCAGCTAGAAACCATAGAATGACATAAGAATCAGTAATGGTTTTACAGTTCAAATATAAAGATGATGAAGAAGAAGGAGAAGAAATTGGCATATTAAGAAAGATAAACGAGGGAGAATTCTCATCGTTTTCTGAGAAGATGAACTTTACATGGCTTCGAAAAAATGGATGAAAGAAAACGAAATGTAGATAACGAAAATGCAATTTCTGAATTTCGTAGTAAGAGTTCTGGGACATGATATTGTCCTTTTTATATTTGTTTGTGTGAATGGTTGCTCTAAATTAGACATATCTTTACTGGTACCTGTTAAAAAATTAAGTAATAATTTAATATAATTTTTCATTTATTTGAATATTTTTTACTTGTTTAATATTTAAATGATATTTTTTAAATAAATAAATAATTATTTATTTAAAAATATTATTTAAATATCATATATATATATATATATATAACAATTTAAATAAAATAAAAAATTATATTAAATTAATAATTTTTAAATAAATATATAATAAAATATCAAATTAGTAAAAAAAAAATACTAAAAATAAAATATCAGTATCACTAAGATAACAATTCCACGATAAATGGGTCGGTTGTTTGTGCTCATTCGAATAGTAGTATTCACTGTTCCGAGGTCTAACTGAACTTTTTCTGGATCCATGGGCAGTATATGGGCCCAGTGGACATATGATCAGTATCATCTTACATGAATGTGAATTGAAACATCCTTAACTACGAATTGTTATTTTATTAGAGTGATATTTCTTTTTCCATTTCATTATAAAAATATAAATAATATTTATATATATATAATCAGCATATTACATTAGTATTATAGATAAATTAACAAATATAACAATTCATGCCATTTTTTTCTTTTTCTTTTTTGGTTTTAGAATATTATACCTTATGATTTTAATATAACGAAACAAATTAGCTCATTGTCATATGATATATATACCATATTTTTTATTATTATTACTTTTAGAATAATATTTAAGTAAATTAGTATTTTTATTCTTATTTCTTATATATATATATATATATGAGTAAACACAAAGAAATTAAATGAATTTTAACTTCTTCTTTTTATCTCTATTCTAATTTATATTTAAGATGGGATTATTAACATGTTATTTTTTGTTTGTTGTACGTCACATTTAATATAAATTTTAAAAATTAATAAAATATTCTTTATAATTAATATATTTTTTATATACTAATTAAATTACTTTAAAAATATTTTTATTAATTTTTAAAATTTACAGTAAATAAAATAAAATATTAATAAAAATTTAAAATATTTTCAGAATAATCCGACCCTATATTTATTCCAATTCTAATTAATTCATATTATAAATCAGGAAACCCGCCTTTAATTCCTTCCCTCTCGTAAGTCCCACGAAAATTCGAATTGAGTGGGGCCGGGCAGCGCATTGAAGAAAAATCGATCGACCAGTCACTCCACTATATAGGGTCACTGTAATTAACCTCATTTTAAATCGGCCAAAATTTTAAAAAACATGTAAAATATGATATAAAGTTCAAAAAAGTAGTTTCGTAATTAAATATACAATTATATTATTTATTATCTAACACATAATAAAAAAACTTTAAAAATGATAAAATCATTTATTTTACAAAACAATTCTATTATCACGTAACATATAATATATATATATATATATATATATATAATTAACATTTTTTATAAATATTGATTAAAATTTGATTAATATCAATATTTAGCTTTAAGATTTCCTTGTCATCACCAATACTTTTAAATATTAAGTATATTTTTATAGCAAAAAATATTAATATTAAAGAAATGCACAAAAAATTGGTTTGATATTATTAAAAACTGCTATAAATTTAGAGTTATCAAATTCCTTATTTTGCCCCTTTGAGGGTGCATATAGAGTCCTCCTATTTAACCTGTCGACATGGAAGGACAGGTTACAATGGTAATTGTTTTTAATATATACAATGATAATGTTAAATGCTCCAAATTATTTTATTTTTTATTGGATAATGCAATTATTTGGGCCTAAACACCCTTCATTAGATAACTAATTTTTTAAACACGAGCATCCAATAATGCAATTATATGGGGCCTAAACACCCTCCATTAGATAACTATTTTTTTAAACACGAGCATCCAATACTTGCTAAAGAAAATAAACAATATCATTCCATCGATTTCACTGGATATCAGCATAATGACCTAACACAGGAGTCTTTGAAATTAATTAAAATAAATACTAATAACTTAAATAAAAATATTTGATATATTTTAATAAAAAAATATTAAAATAAAAATAGAAATAATTTAAGATTACTAATATTTAATTGCATGCAAGTGATGAATATATCTATCGATATTTGTTATATCGATTTACTATAAAATAAAAGGAGCTATCATGAAAAAATAATAGTTGAAATGAGTTTTTTTTAATTACATATCTCAGGCCATTAAAGGTTTATTATATACTATTATAAGTATCAAATAATTCAAGAATATAATTCCATTTTAAAGTTCCTAATAAAGCTGGGATGGACAATCTGAGCTTTTTTTATTCCTCACCCATAAGTTTAAAGTGATTATTAAGTTAAATATATCATAATAATTTTGATTTTTAATTTTTAAGTTTTTAAGTGATTTTTAATTGATGGTTTAATAACAATTTTTTATTTGGAATTTTTTATATTTGTATTTATTTATAAATTAATTACATACTGAATATATATATGATTGTACCTTATTTCTTTCTATTGGTTAACTTTTATTTTATCAATATTATTAATAACTATGTGAACAGTTATTTAATAAATAACCTACACTTTTTCATAACTCATAAACCTTGATCAGTTGTTAATTAATTTATATTTTTAAAAATATATGTTTTCTCTCTCTCTCTGGCATATTCCATCTTTTTGTTGGAAACTATTTTTTATTTATTTTTCTATTACTATTTATCTTGTTTCATGATTGCACCATATTTCTATAGTGTGTTAATATTGTTAGCAATCATATTAATATATTAATAGTTAATTATTGAATTTAAATTTTATACTTATTGTGTTTACCACTAAGTTTCATGTTGATCTCAAATAGATAGCAAACAATCAAAGGAATGCTATGGGTGTCATATATAGTCCGGTACTTAAGTCATTTATTTGTAGGATTTAAATTAAAAATTAAATTTATAATTATGGCCTAGAAAACATACTTAAATGGTGAATGAAAGGGTATACTTATAAGCTTTAATAATATTGTAATATTATATTAATTTAATAATATAAAATAATATTAAAATAATATGTTATTTTGATATTATGAATTATATTTATGATTTTTTATACGAAGATATCAAATAATAAATATTTTATTTAAATTTAAATTAAAGATAATTATCATATATGATTTTTCATTTAAAATTTAAATCTAAATTGATTATATATTTATCGTGTATTGCCGTATATATTTGACTATTTAAAGTTAATGTAGATCAATCAAATGGTATCATTTTTATCTGGTAAAATTTTCCCTAAATATTAATATAACCTATTTTTTTATTCTTTACATAAAGTATCATTTTAAAATGTGATTAATAATCACGTAATATTGATTTATATAACTATTGATAGGAATAAATTAATAGTATTTATGTTTTATAAAAAACATTAAATTTAAATGTTATATATTATAATAATAATTTATAGACATATATTATTAAATTAGCGTGAATCACATTATGAATTTTAATATATATTTAGTGGATTCAAGTTGGTATTAAAATTCAATATTTTACCGAGTCCATAACTTTATTATTAATACAAAGCATGTTAATTGTTTTTACGTGCTCTTAAAAATATAAAAAAAAATTATCTTAAAAATATATAAACGTGTATAGAATTATTTTTTATGGATAAATCATATGAATATTATATATATAATTATTATTTTATTATATGATATGAAAAAAAAATACCTTATATTGTTATTCATGTTATATTCAGTTAATATATTTAATGATAATTGATGCTTAATATATTTATTGACATCAATAAATGTTACCAAAAGTATATATAGATGTTGAATCTTACATAAAAATATAAAGATGAATTTTATTTTATAGTATATATTGTAATAAATTAAATATATAAATCATTATCTTACTTTTTATAAGGTATGTTATCATTATTATCATATGTTATATAAGTACATAATTTTTAATTAATTTAAAAAAATAAGTTATTTTTGTAGAATAACATGTAGCTAGGAAGTTAGTAGTTACATGTAATATGTGTGATTGAAGTAACTATATGACCTAAAGATATTGAATATAGAAAAATTATAATACATATATATGAGCTAAACAGATGGATTCAGAAATAATTTTCTCTTATTTATTAATTAGTACTAGATTTACTTACAAGCTCCCTTTTTTGTTTCTGGTACACGTAAACAATAAGAGCAAAATTAAACATCATTACATCAGACAAACTTAAGATATAGAATCTGAATGTTCGATGGAAATTATGAAGGTCGTATGAACTCCCGAGTCCTTAAAAAATATAATCTTTCTGAATCAAACTCTCTCCCCATAGGGGGGTGTCAGTCAGAGGGTCGTTTAGTAATTTACACACATTAGCCGTCAACTCCTGTTAACTCCAATTGTATATTTATAATTACAAATTGAAAATTTTACGATATAGAAATAATAAATGAAATTTCTATGAAATATTTGTAGCAAATTAATTTTATAGTATAAAAATCTATTTATTCTTAATTTTATAATATAAATTATTATTTTAATCTAAATACTTCTAATTCTTTTCATTTCACTAAATATTTTTTCTAGAGATAAAATTAGGACTTAAAAATTTATTAAAGATAAATATAAAATTTACAAGTAATAATAAGAAATTAATTGTATAGGTTTTTAAAAAAAAAACAAAGGATGTGGGAAGAAATTTTTGAAATTTTTTTAATCATTGAATAAAAATAATTATCAAATATATGGGTGAATATTTAAAAAATAATAATAATTTAATATTTTAGTACATAAATAATTTAATTATTTAACATGATTTTAATTTAAAATACACTCAATAAATAAATATTTATTTTCGTAAACATATAATTTTTTCATAAAAAATTAAAAATAAAATTTTATAAATAAAGGTAGTTACGGCGTGTAATTAAATCATTATTTAATCAAAATAATTATTAAATTATCAAAGTAATTTTAATCATAAAAAATTAAAAATAAAATTTTATAAATAAAGGTAGTTAGCACGTGTAATTTAAATCATTATTTAATCAAAATAATTATTAAACAATTACAAGTATCAAAGTAATTTTCACGGCTATATATTCAATGTCCTTAAAAGTGGTTCAACGGGTTAAGAATCATTTATTTATCGTTTTAAATAAAATGTTTAAATTACACGTTTCTAAAAAAAATTCCTTTAAATGTCAAGGAAAAAAAATCACTGCTAAATAAGTCTCGAAACCAATTCGCGTGTTCATTGGTTCGCTGACTGCAGCATCCAGTCAAAGATCATCTGTTGGTGGAGAAAACTTGTTGAATGACTACAACGGACGGTTAAAATGGCTTAACACACCAAAAAAAAAAAGCTCAACTAGAGGCAAGACGCAACCATATAAGGAAACCTATGAACCAATGCAAAGTTGGCAAGCCAATTAACAAAAATCTAACATATAGAAGCATTAAATTAGGCAGGAGATAAAAGGATATTTTTATACTTAATATATATATATATATATAAATTTAAAATGAACAACTCGGAGAAAGGAGGTAAAATGGAACCACTAACAAAATATCATCCCTCTTAATTTATTGTATAAATACCCATTTGATTCATGACTACTTAGCTAAAAAATCTACCTATTTCATCAATCAACATAAAATAACCTGTCAGTGTTATCTTTCGAGGGAAATAGATGGAGTTTTTAGGTCTAATAAATATGGCTATGGGTTTACTATTTTGTGTCATATTTGGGTTGATCATAGGGAAAGTAATATATTTGATGTGGGTATCACCAAATATATCATATATGAAGCTAAAGAGAAATGGATTTAGAGGGCCATCACCAAGTTTCCCACTTGGAAATATAAGTGAGATGAAAAGGATAAATAAGATGATCATCATAAACAAAACACCTACTCATCATCATCATCATAATAATAATCATCATCTTGGGATCTTTAATAATTATATATCACACGATATACATTCAACTGTATTTCCCTTCTTTGCTAGCTGGCACAAGTCCCATGGTAAGATATATCTTTTTTTCTTTATTATTATTACAAATTAATATGATGTGTTAATTTCGTCTGTTTTTAAGTAAGTTTTGATGGTTTATGTAAATTAATGAAACAAGTGCAGAAAAAATGAGCTTGTTAATTTTGTACGTAGTGTCATGTGTTTATACAAATAAATCAAGAATTTTATTTATTTTTATATGAGTGGATAATTTTGGGGTGTACATGAAGGGAAAGTGTTCGTCTATTGGTTGGGGACAGAACCATTTCTATACATAGCAGAGGCAGAGTTCTTGAAGAAAATGTCAGGAGAGGTGTTGGCTAAAAGTTGGGGAAAGCCACAAATATTCAAGCAAGACAGGAGTCCAATGTTTGGGAATGGTTTGGTTTCCACTGAAGGAGACGATTGGGTTCGTCATCGTCATGTCATCACTTCTGCTTTTAACCCTATTAATCTCAAGGTCTACTCTCTAATTAATTAATCTCTCTTATGCATCTACGTACGTACTCTATGTATTAATTGATGATCTTTCGTCCTCTTTAATATTAAGGAAGATGCATGATTATACACGTATATGGCTTATGATCTATATTTACAAACCCTAGCTAACTAAATTCTTTACTTAATTAATTACAATTATACCAGCACAATTTTATTAATTCAAAATTTACATAAAACAAGTCAGACTAAATAATTTTTTCTTTAACATATATATATATACTCAGTGACCAAATTAACCAGAATTTAAAATGAAGGAAAGCCAAGCTAAAATATAACTTAATTTTTAAAATAAAAATTAACTAACAACTTTATGAAAATTAATAAGAATATTCCCTGGAATCTATGTAAATCTAACCTATTCTTTATAATTAATTACACTAAAATCATAAAATAAAAACAGAGAAAAAAGAGAGATGAAAAACTCTAATAATATTGAAAACGCAATAAACAAATTCAACGATTTTTAAAAAAAAAAAACGAGAGATGGGCATGCCCCCTTTGACCATAACTTAGGTCCTTCTCGGTATATACTTCCCAATATTCAAATATATAAATTATGCATTTTACATTCTATTATTGTATCATTTTCTGTATATGTTATTCACGAAAAGGTACACAAAGTTGCATAAAAATTAAGCATTGGTTATATACAAAATTACACACCAAAAAAATGGTTACAAAGTTTGTGATAAATAATCACTATATTTAAGAACTATTCTAATATATATATATTAGGATAAGTTAACTAAAGTTATCTTATATTAAAAATATTATGTCAATTAATCACTTAGATTTTATAAAAGATAACAAGAATGATAAATTTCATTATTTACTCAATGTTTTAATAGTTTTACAATAAAAATTTAACAATTAATTTTTTATAATAAAATACCATAACAAAAGATCATTTTTATCTTTTTCATATTTATCAATAAAATAATTATTGAGAAAATCATAATATTTCGTTCAAAATATTAATAAAAATATTTTTTTTTGTCTGTGACATATTTTACAAAAGTAAGAGATCAAATGACTTTTTTCTCCCTATGGTACTAAATGATGTAATTAAGGGACTTGTGGGGCATTTTTCTCTATATATTATAGCTTTATTTCATGAAGTAATTATAACTATTTAAAAAAAATTTATAAATTTTACAAAACAATTATGCTAATGTCAATAATATTTTTAACTAAATTTGTAAAATTAATGAAAGTTTATAACTTATAAATATATCCTTGTGAATATCATAAAAATGCATTCATATATATATATATATATGTGTGTGTGTTTCAATTTGTCCTTTTGTTTTGTTTATCAGGTAATTAATTAATTAAGGAAGTAAAATTAATAATTATTTGATTGAGTGATAGGCAATGGTAAGTTTAATGGTGGAATCAACCACAAAAATGTTGGAGAACTGGACAAGCCTTGTGGATAATTCCGATGAGAAGCAATCAGAAATTGATATTGAAAGAGAAATAACAGATTTAGCTGGGGAGATAATAGGAAAGACAAGTTTTGGATTGAATTGTAAAAATGGTAAATTAGTGTTTAAGAAACTAAGAGCTTTACAAAGAACTCTCTTTATGAATAACCGAATGGTTGGTGTTCCTCTTAGCAAGTTATTGTACTTGAGCAAAACCCTAGAAGCTACAAGACTAGGGAAAGAAATAGATCAAATTTTCTTCTCAATAATAAATGATAGAAGAAAATCAAAAGATGGGTCGCAAAATTATGAAGACTTGCTTAGTTTATTGCTTAAAGCAAGTATGGAAGGAGATGATAAAAGCTTGACGAATAGAGAATTAGTTGATGAGTGCAAGACCTTCTTCTTTGGTGGGCATGAGACAACGGCATTGGCAATCACTTGGTCATTGTTACTTCTTGCTATTTATCAAGATTGGCAACTTCAATTGAGAGATGAGATCACACAAGTTATTGGAGACAAGAAAATTGATGCCACTTTGCTCAATGGATTGAACAAGGTAATTAATATTCATTCGATATTCATATTTATTTTTATTAATTAATTCAAATTTATATATATATTCTTATTATTTTATATCTAACTTTTAAAATTAATGCATTTCATGTTGAAAATTATTTGTAAATAAATCAAGAGAGTTGATTAGTTTTCAACATTGACAAGATTTACATATATTCTTATTATTTTATATCAACTTTTTAAATCTTTATAATATTTTAAAAATATGTGAATTTAAATTTTAAAAAATTCGAACATATGTAACATGACACGATTTTTACATGTATTAGAGAGTTAATTTTGTTTGAAACTCATGCAATTGGTACATGTACTCTTATAATTAGACTTCATTTGAATCAAGTGGGTTATGGTGATATGCACCTTCTATATTAGTGCTAAGCAAATTAGGATCAAAGCTTAAAAATAGAGATGTGATTAAATTGAGTTATTTCATCTCATTTTATGTCTTATTATATCTCTTATGAATTCATTATACAATATTATCTCATTAAATTTAAATATAATCTTAACTCATTTAGATTATAATCATAATAAGATATCTAAATTAGTATCATATCATTACTTTCTTATTTCATTAAAAAATTAAGTATAAAAATATAAAATAAGTCTTAAAAAATTAAGTAATTATATTTCATAAATGTTATTAACATTTCGTGAGAATTTACACCTCTAATCAAAAATCAGAATCATGAATGTTCATCTTAGTGTTAATTAACGAGTCCATGCGTTGTTAAAGCACACGATTCCCATGCCATCGAGCTTTTCTTCTTTCATACTTTCTCTTGTAGTGCCTTACCTATAGTCCATACATAGATAAGCAAGTAAATTGTATGTCTATTTCAAATATTCTGAACCAACTTTGTGACATTTTAATGTATCCTAATTAATAATTCTTTTACCAAATATTCTCATTTTCTAATAAGCTCGATTAGATTTGATGCCACTTGGCAACACCCTATGTTTGACTATGCTCTACCGACCAAGCAATTAATGGGTTTCGATACTTCTCGACATCAAGTACTAAAAAAATTATATTTTCAAATAGGATAGTGGTGCTAAATTAACAAAACCCATATGCGCTAGCTTTTTTATTTTGTATTTTATTTATTTATTTATTATTATTTTGTTAGATACCCATTGCTTAAGCACGCACACCAACTGCTTGGCTTTAAAAAAATTATGCCGAAGTTAACAAATTCATGTGTAAGTAATTTAGTTATTAAAAAATATTTATACCGAAGCATCTCTTTTCACATAAATATCAGACGAAAATCATTAGAATAAAAAATACTAATTGAATGTATAGTTATACTCACGTATTCGCGTCAATTTATAATATTAACTAAGAAAAAATAATATTATGATTTCGTTATGCATGATCAATTTATACTAAAATTTAAGAAAACTATTAAATGTTTATAAAATCTAGATGGGATGGGTGATGAATGAAGCTCTTCGACTATATCCAACAGCACCAAATGCTCAAAGGCAAGCAAGACAAGATATTAAGGTGGGTGACATGATAATACCTCAAGGAACCAACATTTGGATTGACGTTGTTTCAATGCACCATGACTCAGATTTGTGGGGAGATGATGTTAATGAGTTCAAGCCAGAGAGATTCAAAGATGACAAAGTGAGTGGTGGGTGCAAACACAAGATGGGATATATGCCTTTTGGATTTGGGGGAAGAATGTGTGTTGGTAGAAACTTAACCTTCATGGAGTACAAGGTTGTGCTTACACTCATTCTCTCTAGCTTCTCTTTTACCCTATCTCCCTCCTATTCTCACTCTCCTTCTTATTTGCTATCCCTTAGACCCACTCATGGGTTGCCCCTTCTACTTCGCCCCCTTTAGCTTTCTTGTAATCTAATATATATATATATATATATATATATATATATATATATATATGTAATTAATTGCCTATTTTCCTATTTTTATAATAAAAAAAATAAAATTTAGATCCCATATTTAAATAAAATTACTTACTATTACATGAATAAGAAATTTCACTTTTTCTCCCTCTTTATGTTCATCTACCACATAACTTTCAATATTTAATATGTGACTTAATTCATCTGATCATTCATAACTAACTTACTTCTTGCTTGTTAAGTAACCTTAATTACTTAAACTTACCGTTAATTCTCTTTGATTCGTTAATATTTTTATAATATTTATAAATTTTTATAGTATAAAAGTAACAAAAACAAATTTAAGTTGTATTTTTATAATATTTATTGGTATGAAAATAACAAAAAAAAATTAATAATATTTTTGCAACAATCCTAAAATTAGATTGTAAAAAGAAATCTATTTATACTCTTGCTTGCTATTTTCTAAGCTATTTAACTAATTGTTTGGGATTCTTTATTTATTATGTAATGCCGATTTTTTTAATTATTTTAATACAGCGGCATATTTAAGCTAAAAAATGTTTCACTTCTTTAGTACATTGCCTATGTACCACCAATATATTTATAGCACGTACAATTTTTTCTCTTATGATAATTATACATGGATTACTCTTTCAATCACCTACAATTATGCTCATAGCAAAAAAAAAATCATCTACAATTATGTGCTAGCTAGTTGATTATTGATAGACACCTACTTTTATACAACAATATGGACGTATAATTTTGATTATTTAAATATTGTTTGTTTATTTCAAAATTATTTTTTAGGGGAGCGGTTTATTAATTTGGGAAAAATTAACTTCAAAATCAACCTCAAAAGCTAAATTCGAACCAAGAAATTTTATGAAGAAATACCCGGCAACCGTAATTATGAGGATACATAGAAACTAGAACGTAGTCATGTTTTAGCAAAATACAAAATAAAATACGATACATACTCATGATCTACTGCTCTCAAAAAGGCACTATATAAAATGACTAGTACAGCTTTAGAAAGAATAAAAATCTATGACTACAGCGTAAAACTGTAACATTAAAGAAATGAACTATTTCTTTCCTTCAATAACATGAGGAACCAAATATAAATATGATCAAAAAAGCCTTTGCAGCTTATATATATATATATATTGTATCAATTATCATTTTAGACATTGGGTATGTATTTGGAAGTTTTTGAGGGATGTAAATTGAATTTGCCAAGAATTAACGGTCATGCTAGAAATATATCCTATATCTGTATACGAGACCATGTTAACTACTATTCTTCTTTTTGGGGCCAAGAAAAGGCATAAAATAACTCCGACGAATTTCAATCTACGTCGATATATTAAGATTTTGGAAAGAGGACTGTCATGGTACACAACTTTAGAATCGTGTACTCTTATCTTTATATTAAAATCAGGAAGAGAATGAAAACAAAAATACCTAGTAAGATCACAGGTACACATTCAGTAGTGATATAAAAACACAACTATAATAATTCGTGCTTCAAAGCATTTTGATTACTCTTCATATTTGTTAAATCTCACGTCAGTCATGTACTAGACTTCCACTGTACATATAGGCTTAACAATACTTCATCTCATAACTTAGGTTTTGAGATGAAATTAGGCTCAAATTTAATATGGTATCAAAACTAGTTCCCTGGTTTTTTCGCCCCCATCAACGCCCAAGAATCTGACGGTGTGCTAACCCCCAAGCTTCATCCATCTAGTGCCGATCAAGATCACCAATCGATGTGGAGGGGGATGTTAAGTCTCACATCGACCAAATACTAGACTTTTATTACACATATAAGCTTAGACAATCCTTCATCTCATAACCTGGGTTTTGAGATGAAATTAGGCTGAAATCTAAAAAGATTACTCTCGTTTAACACAATACTTTACAACGATTGGCATCGGTAATCCATCATTTTACCGTTCTAAGGAGGGGGGAAAATATCATTTCTGCATTATAGCATAACATATTCAGGTAGCACCATCCCTCAATAAGAACAAAATAATTTAAATGTAAAAAGGAGAACGATCTAGTTATTATGATATATAAAGCAAACTCGGATATTGCTTTTGCATCCTCACTTATTTAACATCTTTCTTTGAGTTTAATAAGGATTATTTTTGGTGGGAAGTTTAACATCTGACCTTAGCAATTGAGAAGCAATCTTAAAAGAGGGGCAAGTTTCCTGGAAACTGCACATGCATCCACTGTCTCTCATACATCACCAAATGAGACCATCCTATCTGTTCAAGCAACGAGAGCTTTAATTCATAGAATTTCTTCTTGGGAGCCCCTTCACTATCTTGAATCATGTCATGTACCGCCTACAACGGTTAACATTACAAATCAGTAAGCATAGACAGAAGCAAACTAAACCCAGTTTTTACATGGTAGATGTTATTAACAAGAAATTTCTAGGTTTCTTGCTCTTTACCTGGAATTTACATTTTCTATTAAATACTCGTGTCCAATAGATATGACATGAGTATAAGTTTAGGTAATGGACCTTCCAAATTGGTGGAAAATTGCATAAAGTGGAGGAAAATTGGTGTGCCTGAGTAATGCACACGGAGTCCTAAACAGCTATGTTACATGTTCTCATTCTCAAAAGAAGAGAGGAGTTCAGAAACCAAGTTTTCCCTTCTTTCGAATTTCTCACAGGATAGTTATTTCAACACTTTGATGCAGGTACAAGCTAAGACATTCAACAGACCTATAGTAAAGGGTGAAGCTTGTAGCACAAATTTTAGTTTTAGGGGTTCCATTGCATTTCGCACCAGAGAATTTACTGGATACAGCATCTTAAAAGTACAAAAAAAACGTATCTACCTTTATTGCTATTCCAAATCTACCATGGCGTCTCTCACGGATCACCAATAAGGTCCCATATTTAGCAGACTTTATATAAACCCATTTCTTCAGTTCTTTGAAGTTATCTTCAAACAAATCAGGCTGCAAAGAATGATCAGCAGTCTCGTCGACATCTTTTGAAGCTTCATCTGCAATTAAAGGCAGCTTGTTGCCCTGTAAACAGGATAATTACAGTGCTCCAGTCAGGTCCCTAAAATAAGATAAGCTATTACCCATTACTCCTGTTGAAGAGCACTTCCATTGTTGTGACTATATCAAAGAAAATGGTAAAAGGAAATCAAGTAATTGTTGGCATGTGAGTAATATGGCAGAAAACAAGGAAACATCAATCCAGGAATTATGGCAGATAATCAGAAGACAAGAATAATAATGGAAATTAATATTGTTATAATTTGTTTACTTTTCGTTTCTTTTGTATACAAATAGAATACATTTTGACAGTAATGCACTAAGTACAAATAAATAGAAGTTACAATGATCCCAATCACTCACCTTTCCTCGGGATGAAAATTTTGAAGAAAATTTAATATGCTAAGTCTTAACTTATTCTTATCAAAATGATTGATGAAATTTTAAGTTTGGTTAGATAGGCACAACGAGGAAACATAAAATATATAAATTTTAGAAAAGGAACAACTTTTTCTACCTTCAAACAATCGACCTCTGCCAATGCCAACCCTTTCTGGTGGGGCCTCAAGAACACAATGAGTACCAGCTGCCATAATTGGGGAGACATAAGCTCCCACTCCTATAATGTTTGAAGTGGTACCACCAGGAGCACCAACGGTACTCAAAGCGGGGCCACTGTTGCCAGCGCTACTCACAAATGTTATACGATGCTTATTTACAATCTGATTGTGAACCAACAAGTCGTGCATGGCACATCATATATAGGAGAATGAAAGTTAGGCACATGAAGGAAGACTATAACGATTCTGGCAAACACTACAGGTTTAGAAGCATACTTCATTCACAAGGTCAACAAAGCATCCATAGTCTGGCAGCAAAGCAGCTTCTCCATAACTAATGCTAATAAGATCGCATTTATGCTGTCAAAAAATGTGCATTACCAGTTAAATAAGTATTCATGTTAACCACCAGAAGCACGAGTATCTATGAAGAGGCACAGAGTGTAAAGTTGTGATCTTTATATATATATATATATAATTCATAAGCATAATATGCAGCTCAAAAATGCTTTTTTGTCTTAGATGTATCCCCAAAAAAATTAAAGCACCTCCACAGCAGCTATCAATGCTCGAATTAGGCCAGTTCCAGTTTCCATTGAACCTAAGCGTGTGTCTCCAATTTTACACGATATTAACTGTGCTCCAGGTGCAACTCCATTCAGCAAGGGCTCCTAACAAACCCCATGCATTAAAAGGAATATTGTCTAATAAAGTAAAGGATTTAAACAAAAAAATAGAGTTCAAATTAGTACCTCTGGGTGAAAAGCAGTGGCAATACCAGCAACATGTGTGCCATGGGGGGAGCAATCCGTTACAATACTTACGACATTGCCCTCATCGTAAACATTAACAACAAATGAACAAGCATCTAATTTACTAAAGACACCAAATATCCGTTCAATCCTGTGAGGATATCTTAAATAATTAGTATGATGGTCTATGAGATATATATTTAAGAAAGTGTTCTTGAGCACAAGATAATTTCCAAACAATCACACCTAAAATTAGTTAGTGGTACAAAATTAGCAAGCTTCCCACAATCTGAAATATCTTCAAGACTTTGTGTATCTATGGCAACTCTCCATACTTCTCCATCATGCCATACAACAGCATCTATAATAGGCCCTTTGTCATCATAGCTCTAAGAAATTAAAGAATGATAGTAATTAAAATTAGCCAATAAAATTTAAAATAAGTAAATTAAAGATTGACACTTACTTCCGCCTGCTTTTGTAGATAATCAACTCTGTTCTGGAGGTCCTCACGAACCCTTTTCTGATTTGCATCCACCACCTTAATGTCTCTCTATAGAAGAAAATATCAAAATAAGTCAATATTAACAACACCAGCAATATAAGCTGGCAGACATCCATCTCCCTGATGAGAAATGAGTTCGACCAAGCACATTAACAAACACAAATTTCATCACCTGATCAAAATTATCAAGATTCTTGAGAGCCTTTGCAATTTCTTCCTGATTTTTTTCATCCAACTTTTTCTTCCTGACTCTCTGTCATAAAAAAAAGAAAGATACTATTGAAACTTTTTATGCAGTAAAAATAAACTAATCATAAGTCCTTAATGACAATGAATACCTTCAAGCGAGAAGTTAATGTGTCCGTAAATAACTCATATATCAATTTACAACCCACATGCCATTCACCAGAAGGGTTCTTCCATGTAGAATTGACAAACAGAGAAGTCCCTGTTTGGAACTTTGCATCAAAACTGGAGTTAAAAAATTTTGGAGAATGAAGAAAAGACCACATACGAGCTCTTTCCAACTCCAAGAAAAACAAACAATATATAATTATTTAACGAGTATGTTTTATTTAAAAAGGGTATTCAACTTCTTCAGTATATACATACCTCCATAGCAAACTCTAAGCAGTTGTTGAGTTAGACTTACTTGCAACAAGTTGACCGCATATGAGGTAATAAAACACCAATAGTATATTACTTCACAAATAGGACAAGAACATGTCAAATGCCATATGCTGAAGTCTAAAGACACCCAAACGCATAATCACACTTAATCATGTAAGGTCATGCCACATTAGGCTGCTCCATAGTGGGACAAGGTTTGGCATAATAAAGTAGAGGCATAAATTGGGATGGGATGTCCCGTTAACCTATGGCGTAACCCATTAATTTTAGGAACATCTTCCTCCTTGTCCCACTAATTTTTAGATGGGTTAGAATGGTCCTGGGATATTACAAGTTGAAATATCTTATTCGTCCCAAACGGACTTAAATAAGATGAGTAAAAATACAAAAAAATGAAACATGACAACTAATAATATGAAATTTTAATATAAAGAAAAATTATGGGACATTAGGTCTACATTCTATATGAGATGAAATCTAAATGATATGATGCAAGTATAAATTAGGAGTCTAATAGAGACATTAAATAGAACATGAGATGTTATCTTACAACTCACTTTACATCTCTACCGTAAAATATAACCTAAAATAATCAATTACTTTTCCTTCCGTTTTTAAATGACCTACTTATTCAATAACACGCTTCAAAAATAATCCATGCCCCCTCCGCCCGACCCACCTCACCTAGGGTAAAAGTAAACAACATATGTTCAAAAATAAATGTACAAAATGATTGAATCAACATATGTTCCAAAATATTTTGTTAAAGACATATGTCCAATAATATTTGTATAAAAATATATATGTTTTTTAGTGTTATATACACTAATACACACACTTAATAACAAAATAAATCTATAAAAAAAATGGGAAGAAATTTTTTGGAAAATTAAAAGTAAAAAGAAGCTAGAAAAAGGGGGTGGGGTTGGGGTGAGGGTGGGGTTATAAATAAATGTATGGTGAGCTAGGGTTATATAGTGCTCTACTAAAACCTTACTTTTCCCCTCTTTTTAAGTTATTGAATATCAGGCCATCAGGAAAGTATTCATTACAAAAAGTTAAAATTAATTCATTGTCATAAGCTGCCAAATGAACTTTCGGACTGTAATATTAAAATAATATATATATATTAAGGGCTGCTCAATAGATTTCTCTCATAATTAACCTGAAGCTCCACGGATACAACCATCTGCTTCGGCCTTGACTACTTTTGAGGTATCAATATCTCCACTCCCACTACTGCAAAAGAATGAGTAATCGTATCAAAACTTTACTATCAGATAAAATTTTCAGTATTAATTTCTTCGCTATTGCATTACCAATCGATAACGTCTAAAATTTTAGGCTTTCCATCTGAAGTAACTTGTAATCCTGCCGCAGCTGGGTCCACACCAGTATCTGCAAAGACATTCCCCTTTAAATAACCGATCCAAACATAAAAATACCAAGAAGAAAAGTGAGTTATGAAAATGAAAGTACCGAAGATAGCGATCGGCTCCAATCTCTTTCTTCGGCATGAGCGACGCTAAGAAGGTGGATTCGTTCAATTTGAAGTTGCGCAAAGCACCATTATCGTCACCACCACCACCAGATGAGCCAGGCATTGCCCTAAGCCCCTAACTTTAATACTGCTAGTGCTTCCGCTTCTACTTCTACTTCTACTTCTACTTACGCTCAACCAATCTTGATTGGTCTCCGCGATTTGCAGCTAAGACTTTTCGGGTCTATACCGCCTAATAAAGAAACAAAGATAAGAAAGTAAAATCAGTACAGCCGGTTTCAAACCGGTAGACGATATTTAATCTTACTTTTACTTTCAATCCACAAATCGTTCTTTCGGGTGAAAAAAAAATTAACTCAGCCGCCTATCCCCACCACCTTCAGCCACTCTCGTCCCGCAGCCCTACCTCTAATCACAGCTATCACGCCTATCTCTGATCACCATCCATACATGATCATCTCTCATCTCCACAGTTTATGTTTGCATTCGTTTCCTGAACCAAGCTTCTTCTTACCTATTTTCTCTTGATGCTATAGGTTGAGACGTCACAGTCAAGAACTGGGAAAACGTATCGAGTTCATACTAAAAAGTACTTGTATCATGCACGTAAAATGGAATGAGATAGAATGGAGCTTAAATTAATATGATCATTCCATGTACTCCTTTCATACCTTTTTAATTTATTGGTAAACCTATAAAATAATATTCCACAATTTTTTTCAATTTTATATCAATTAATTATTATATTTATTTATACCTATGGATTGAATGCAAAAGATGATACTACCCATGGGATGTGATTCGAATCTCAAGAGTCTCATATCTTTGTATTGAACGAGCAATCGGCAGATTTTCTATTGGTTTATAATAATTAATTTCTTAAAAAATTGTTGATTATTTAAATGATTTTAAATCTATTATATAAATAAAATAAATATAATAACTTACCATTATTTTTCTTTTTAAAATTACTCAAATATATATGGGCATGAATATATAATTATTTTGATTGTTATATATTCAGTAACATTTTATGAAGTGTATGCCTGATTTTCCGCTTGGAATACTTTGTTTATATTCTGTTACTATTGAATAGATGCTGTTTATTTTTCTGGGAATCTTTGATTTACATCGGCAAAATGTGATTTTTTTTTCTTAACTGTTACTATGGAATAAATCATGCCGAATATTATTTCATCGAAAAGAAAATTATCATTAGTACTAACGGACTTTGCATTGTTGTCTTTTACTTGAGGGGTGAAATCGTCATTCCGATAACGGTGGAGGCGGTGGTGATCACGTCAGAAATATTATATATATATATATATATATAATAAATTAAATTAATTATTTTTATAATTAACTACTAAATATTATATTTTAAAAAAATTTATATAAATAATATTGCATTACATTAATTTATAATATCACACTTTAAAATAATAAACTAATTCTTACTAATAGTTATAATAATTTTTCTGTACTCATTGTCGTAGCATATTTTTAAATGACAATTTTAAAAATATTCAAATTCTTTAAAAAGTATAAATTTAAACAAAAATAAATAAGTACGTATATAAAAAGTTCAAAGGTAATTAAACACTACAAAATTTATTATTTTTTTATTTTTTTTGTCTACTTTTTTTCCCTTTTTTTTCTATCTATGCCTTCTAGTTAAATTAAAGATTTATAATTTAAAATTAATTAAAAAATAAATGAGAAATTTTTTTATAGTAATAAATAAAAGTGTGGTAAAGAAATGAGAAAAAATAAAAATAAATAAGAAGGATGAAAATAATAATAGAAAAATAAAGATGAATAATAACAAGAATATTTTATATATGAAAAAAGAATAACATTTTAATATATTTTATAATTTTTTAATAATTTAATTATTTTGTGTATAATTTAAAATCTTATATGCATTTATCTCAAAATTTAAAATGATTAAATTATTTATTTATTTATTATAATAAAAATTAATGTATTAAAAATATTGCTATTTTTATAACAATAAGTATCAAAATAACAATATGGTATTAATAAAATAATAATAATATTATTATAATATAAATTATTATTATTATAATAATAATAAATATTAAATTATCAATAATATCACTTTATTGTTCATTAAATTTTAAATCATAAACTCTAATCTTAAAACCGTAATCCTTAAATTTTAAATGATTAGTTTTATAGTGATTTAGTTTTTTTAATATATATTTTTTATTTTTTTAAGTATTGTTTTTTAATTTTTGAATATGTTATTTTTGTAAATATAAATACACATGATATTTAATCGATTATTTCAATTTTAATTAATAATAATTATATTAAAGTATAATTAATAATATAAATAAAATAAATATTTTATATATTTTTATTATTATGATAATAAAAATTTATTTTATCAATATCATTATTTAATAAAATATCAATTCAATTGAATGTAAGTGGTTAATAAGACTAGCTATCCTAATAAACTTATTTTACCCATATATGAATTAACAATTCTTTTTACCTCACCTCAAGAGTGTGTTGGGCATAAAAGAATATTTACTTTAATAATTATAATTATAATTATAATTAAATTATATTATATTAATTTTAAATATATTTAAATAATTATAAATAATTATAAATAATTAACAATTTTCTCGTGATATAACTATATTTCTTAGTTTTAATATTTATTTAAAAATATATTTAATTTAAAAAATTTAGACGTTAACATAATTCTTATTTTATTATATTATTTAAAATATTGATATTAATTTTTATTTTTTTATTATTTTTTAAGTAAAATAAAAATATAAAAATATAAATAAATAAAATTTAATTTAATTATTTTAAATATGGTGTGTTTTGTTATTAATAATATATATTTTTATATAAATATGTGAATATTAAAAAAAGATTAATATAAACTATATTTTGATTAATCATATTTTTTAGTATTATAATAATTATTTTTATTTTACTTATTATTATCAATTATAGTTATTTTTGAAAAAAATTATTATAAATAATCATAATTTTAATTATTTATATTTAAAATGAGGTGTTATAAGTAATTAATGATTAAAATAATTAGATATATGTTCTAATAATTTATAATAAATAAGTTTTTTTTTATATGGTTAAGTGGATCCAAGATTTTATTTGACGGTGACGCATGGAAGATAACAAGTAGTTATGCTCGCAAGAATACTCTGTTTCTACTATTACTGTTGAATAGATGCTTAGGAGTTTATTTTTCTGGGAATATATTCTTTGATTTAGATTGACAAAATGTGAACTTTTTTAAACCTAATACTATTATACAAATCATGCCGAATATTATTTCATCGAAAAGAAAATGATCATTAGTACTAATGGACTTTGCATTGTTGTCTTTTAACTATTAAATATTTATATTTTTTAAAAAGATGTTTAAGTAATATTACATTACTATAGTTTATATTATCAAATACTAAAAAAAAAAAGAAAATTTGCCAAATGGGTTCCCACCATCAAGTGGGAAGAGTGGGACTAATATCTTACTAGTAGTTATAATACTTTTTTTGGTAGCCGTTGTTCTTGCACATTTTTAAATGATACTTTAAAAATATTCAAATTATAAACAAAATAAAAAAATATCGATCTAATATTAAAAAACATGTATATTAAAAGTTAAAAGGTAATTTGATTTTATAAAAGTTTATTACTTTCTACTCTCTCTCTCTCTCTTGTCTTATTTCTTTCTTCCCTCTTTTTATTATCTATATTCTCTAATTGCATTTAAAGTTTAGAGTTTGTAACTAAATAAAAATAAATGAGAATTTTTTTATACCATTAGATAAAAGTGCGAGAAAAAAATAAAAATAAAAATTAAGAGTGAACAACAGCACAAATCCTTTAGTTATACAAAAAATAGTATTTTAATCTTTTTTTTATGCATAAATTTGAAATCTTTGATGCATTTATCTCAAAAATTAAAATAATTAAATTATTTATTTATCTTTTACAATAAAAAGTATTTTTAAAAAAAATTAAATACATTAAAAATATTAATATTTTTTTACAAAAATAAATATTAAAATAATAAATGTTATTAATAAAATATAGTGCTAGTAACATAATACAAATTATTATTAATAATAAATTATAAATTACATTTTTAAGAAGTTTGAGAATGATACATATGTTGTAAATAATTAAGAATAAAATAAATAAAAATATAATATCAATAATTAAAAAACATATTTTAAATAAGAAGAAAAATATTAACTTATTAACAATAAATTTTTATTAATCAAAACTCTAAATTTTAAATATTAAATATAAAATAAAATTTAAATCGATTAAATTTATGATTATTTTAATTTTTTAATATATATATATATATATAATGTCATTATTATATGTAAATATTGGATCATTTATTTCAATTTTAACTAATAACAATAACGTTAAATTATAATTAATAATATAAATAAAATAAATATTTTATATATTTATATTAATATAATAATAAAAATTTATTTACCGATATCATTATATAATAAAATAGGAAGTGTACAATAGAGTTCCCCTCCTAACAAACTTATACATATATGTCTATATTAATAATTATAATTATTTATATTAATTTTAGATATATTTTAATTTTCATATTTTAATTATATTTTTTATTTTTAATATTTATTTAAAAAATTTAAATATTAACATAATTATTATCTCATTACATTATTTAAAATATTAATATGAGCTATTTATTACATATTTTAAAATAACAATAAATATAATTTAATATAATTATTTTAAATATTAAATATTTTATTAATATATGTTCAATTTTAATTAATTATATTTTTTAGTATTTTAATAATCATTATTGTTTTTGTGATATTTTTAATTTTAGAAAAAAATATCTTATTTTTTTAATAATTTTAATTTTAATTATTTAAAGTTAAAATATTCTTAGATGTTACAAGTAATTAATGATTAAAATAATAAAATATATGTTGTAATAATTAAAAATAAATAAGTTTTTATTTTATTTTAAGTGGGTCCAAGATTTGATTTGACGGTGACCCAGGGAAGATAACAAGTTGCTATGCTCGCGGATGGAATACTCTGTTTCTACTCTATTACCAAATGGGGTTCCCACCGTCAAATGGGAAGAGTGGGACTAATATCTTACGAGTAGTTAGATATTTTTTTGGTTACAAATTTTAAAAATATTTAAATACTTTAAAAAATATTAATTTAATTAAAAAAATAAACATGTATATAAAATATCAAAAGATTATTTATTTTTATAAATTTTATTAAATTTTATTTTTTTCTTCTCTCGATTATTTTATCTCTCTTTCTTGTTATTTCTAATATATAGTTAAATTTAAAGTTTAAAACTTAAAATTAAGTGAAAAATAAATAAATAAATAATTTTTTTTATATAAATAGATAAAAGTACGAGAAAGAAATGAGCTCAAATAAAAGAAAGTAAAAAAAATAATTAAGAGTGTACAGATACTTTAGTTATATAAAAAAATAGTATTTTAATCTATTTTTTTATTTTTTTTAACAATTTAATCATTGTTATGATAATTTTGAAATTTTAGGTGCTTTTATCTCAAAAATTAAAATGATTAAATGATTTATTTATTTTTTACAATAAAAATTATTTTTAAACAAATTGATATTTTAAAAAAAAATTTGAATATATTAAAAATATTATTTTTATATAAAAATAAATATCAAAATAATAATATGGTATTAATAAAATGATAGTGATATTGTTAAGACAATAGTAAATCTACAATTTTAATAATTTTGAAATTAATACAAGTATTATTTATAGTTAAAAGAATAAAATAGATAAAAATATATGATTAATAATTAAAAGGTATATTTTAAACAAAAAATATATTAATTTACAAATAATACTTATTTATTAATTATTAAACTCTAAATTTCAAATAATAATTTTTAAAATTTAAATTGATTATATTTAAAATTATTTTAACTTTTTAATATATATATATATATTTATTTATTTATTAATTGTGATTTTTAATTAATAAAAATAATATTAACATATAATTAATATTATAAATAAAATAACTATTTTATATATTTTTGTCACGAATTATTATCATTATTTAATAAAATATAAATTATAGACTGGCAAGAGAGTTCACCTTTCTAAAAAACTGTTTTGCCCATACGAATAACAATTCTTTATGCCTAAAGTTTTATCACACTCGTAACTGATTTACTTAAAAATGAGATGAATAGGGATAACTATCTTAATATTTATAAATATTTGGTATTAGTTTCATATATATTTTAATAATAACTATAGCTTATAAATAGATAATAACTTTTTCATGATTTAATAGTTTTTTAATTTTATAAAATTTATTTAAAAATATATTTTATTTAAAAAAAAATTAAACACTAATATAATTCTTATTATATTTTATTATTTAAAATATTTACATTCATTTTCATATTTTAACTATCTATCACATATCTTTTAAATAAAATATAAAATATAATTTAATTTAATTATACGTGTATTTTAAATAATAAATTATTTTTTATATAATTATAATTAAACATATTTTAAGTATTATAATAATCATTTTGGTTATGATTATTTTTAATAAAATATTATTAATTTTTTATAGATAATTATAGTTTTAATAATCTATACTTAAAATATTTCGAAAAATAATAATTAATTAAAATAATAAAATATATAATATAATAATTAATAATAAATAAACTTTATTTCCTGTATAAATATGTGGTTAAGTGGGTCCTAGATTTCATTTGACGTTGACCTATAACAAGTTGTTATGCTTGTTATGCTCGCTGATGGAAGTCCGAGGGAATTGCAATGCGTAAATAAAAAATAATAATATTATATTTTATAATTAATTATATTTTTATGTTATTATTATTAAATAAACTAATCTTAATAAAAAATATTTATGATAATGATAATTTATATTGTCATAATTTTACAATCTTGATATTTATTTACAAAACTTTTTATAAAAATATCTGTAAAGAAATTTTGGAATTTGTTATTTTTTTTATTGAATTAAATTAAGCTAATTTTCTTAGTAATAACTCTTTTTTTTAACAAACTACTTTTCTCATTGTCGCAGCAAATAGGAACGGTCTATTTATCCCTAAAATTAACTAAATGTTTCATTAAATAATAAATATTATGGCAATTTCAATATCTTTTATACATGTTTTTTATTTTTAATTAATATATTATGATTTTTTAGAAATAGGTAATATAGTGTTTATGTAACTAAAAAAAATTATCTCTATATTTTATTTTTACTTTTTGTCTAATTAGAAAAACCAAATTGAGGTATAGATTAGATTGGATATGATATTTAACCGGTGGATTTCTCAAATTAAATTATGTATTTTATTGCCATGAAAGTACATCTAAATATTTAGAATAAGAGGAACTAAAAGTTTTATTAAGGAGAAGATGGGAAGGCGGAGATGGCCGGCTGAGTTTTTTTATTTTTTATGCTAATAAGAAAGATATATTATCTTTATCATTATAAATTAAATACGTTATAATTATTGTTTTTTTAATCCATTAATTTTTTATTTTAAAAAATATATATTAATTTTATAATTTTTTAGAACATATTATTAGTTTTATTATTATAAAAAAATTAATATTATAATTATTAAATTAAATAACTAAGATATTTAAAATAGTTTCACTTTTAATCCTTTAGTAAAAAATATATATATTTATTTTTATATAATATTAAAAAATATATGTTAATTTATGTTATAAGAAAAATAAATATTTTTTTCTCTAAATTAATAATGAAATTTTATATATAAAAAAGTTATGTTACGTAATTAAAATGCATTATAATTTTATAATTATTTAAAAAAGTTATGGTTAAATTGCATTTTTATAGAAAATTTTAATTATCATCAATAATGGAACATTTGAACCCACCCATATATTACAAATCTAAACTGTATTTTTTAAAGTCATATCAAGACTGCGACGTCTTTATCATTTGCAAACCAAAAGCTGGATTGTTACTAATTAAATTACACAAAGAGCACTTCAAAATATAGAAAATTTCAAATATAATATGCTATATATATATATATATTATAAAAATCAAAAATCAAAATAATTCTGCTATATTATCTATCCCTGCTTCCATTATAAGTTTCTCTCCCAAAACAGATGATATGGTTTATTGGACCAAACGTGAAAGAAAGCTATTTAAAAAAAAAACGACATTCAACTCGAAAGGCCAGATTATGGCAGATAGCTGACATTTAACCATTTAACCTCTGAAATTAAGTGAGGTAACTTATTACCAGCAAAATACATGTATAATGTTTTAATTGCAATAAATAATATTCGAGTTTAATTTTTAACCTCTAAACAAAAAATATATTTTTTATAAAAAATCAAATGTTGTCCATTAAATGTTTTTTTCATAACTACGTAACATATTTTTTTTAAGAAGTTAAAAATAAAAATGTCTTAATGAGTTATTGATATATAAAATGAATTAATGTATAATTCATATATTTTTATTAAGAGGAAAAGAAATTAAAAAATCAACAAAACTTTTATTTTATTAATCAAATGAATTAAAAATAATAACCACGTGAAAGACATGTAATATTAATTTTCCCTTCATTCTTTCCCTTTTTTATATACTTACAACTTGTCACATACAATGTAAATCAATATCTATTGATAACTGTGTATCGCCAATCGATCTTTTCTGGGACTTTTCCCCCTGTAGGAAATAATATGTGAGAAAAGCTTTTCTTTGAGAGCAAAAGAATATTTTGAAATTTTTCTGTTTCATCAAATTTTTAAATTTTTTTGAGTATATATATATATATGTTTGGTCAGTACACGATCCAAAGTGCAACGTTCTCTAGGCTCCAACGACTAAATTTTATGAGAAAATTACCTTATACTATGGTACGAGGTTGTGGCAAGTAGTGTCACAAGGATAAGCACAGTCAATCAATTTAGTCGATCTCCTACTGAAATACCAATCGCCTACTGCTTCTGCAATGGTCTGGTACACAGAACAACACTATGTTACCCTAACAATGTTAGATTAACATATCAAAGCTATAAAACTACAAGACATGACACTTCAAACTTTTAAAGGTGTTAAAATTATATAAAATTACACATTACGAACGACACATGTACTTAAAAGTCTTAACTTATAAACTTTGATGAAAAATGTCACTAAAATATAGAATTAATTAACTTAAAATTTTTAATTAACTACTTACTTCATCTATAAAACAACAAAATATGGTCCTTCAAATCCTCAAGGGTGTTAAAATTTATACAAAATTACACATTATTGTGCAAGAGCCAATGTTGTATGACACATGTACCTAAAAGTCTTAACTTAGAAATCCTGATGAGAAATGCCACTAAATCACATAATCAGTTGGCTTAAAATTGGTAAATTAACCGGTTAATTCGTCTACAAAACTACAAGACATGGTACTTCAAACTTTCAAGGACGTTAAAATTATACAAAATTACACATTATTACACACGAACCAATCATTGTATGACACATGTAGCTAAAAATCTTAACTTAAAAATCCTGATAAGAAATGTTACTGAACCATAGAATCAGTACGCTTATACTGCTAATTAAAGCAGAGTCCATAAGCTGAATAATACATCTCTGTTTGTACTTGCTCAAGCTATGCAAATGCTATCTGGAAGTAGCGAGATAAATAACATAGTGCTTCATCATTTACTGTTAACAATGCCACAGAAGAACCCAAATATGTACCTTATTTCGTATTCTTGGGGAGTCAAACCCAAACCACGTGTCCTGAGACTCACTTTGGCAATGAGCAAAACACGAATTAATGAACATCCCTCCTCTTGCTGAGTATTTGTAGAATAATGCTAAAGCATTAAGCATATTACGCCTAAAACCTGAAACATAAGCAGTCAGGTTAACATGCAAATTCACAGACTTACATATATGCATTGATTTTTAGCAACCAATCCAAAAATATGCATTGATTTTTAGCACAATAATGTAAAGAGATCCTTGGTGTTTAAACAGGAAAGAACGGGAGTACCTTGCAATATATCTATCTGGTTAGCACTGCATTTTGCTGGATTCAATTTGCAATGATTCCAGTGTCCGTGCAGATCAGCAGAAGGTGGAACCAAAATATGATGGAACTATCATCATGAATTAAAACTTTCACTAGTTTTTCAATATCTCTTAAATTGTAAAGTAGATTTTGCTTGAATTCAGATAACAAATGCACAAGAATATATACTTGGAACACGTCATATGCTGAGTTCAAAATGAAATAAGGAGTTGAAATGTATCTCAGTGTGTACTGTGGAAAAAAGCACTGTATAGAGAAGAAAAGGACTCGTTAGAGTAATGAAATCACATAGGAAAAAAAATACTTGTAATCATAGACCAATTTGAACCAGTAGGGTACAAAAGAAATAATACCAAATCCGGAAAATTAAGGGAACTGGTACAATTCTTGTTCAGGTTCTTCTCCACACCCTGACATGCAAGCTTATCATATGTCAATATGCATGTTCGAACGTAAAAAATAAATAAATAAAAGTGCAAATAGGGAATATATTACCATAGAATACAGCAAAACGTTTATAGTCTACAAATCATAATGCTTCATTGGGTTACTTGTAAAAGATATGTCGTATTCATACCTGCAATGAAACTAATTTTTTGAAGAAATACCTCTGTGTGTGATTCAAACTTATGTCTCTCCTGCAAGGAAAAAAGAGAGAAACTTTGACATCAGAGGTGAAATTTGACCAAATAGAAAGAAAGATGCAAAACAGCAAATAAATTTTAGGAAAACAACGTGTACCCATCAAGGAAAAATCCAGCATCACTCATGCATTTTACGCTGGCGATTTTAGGTAAATATTTGGCGAACTTGTCACAATGGAGAAAGGTTGCTAGACCCCCAGCTGAGCAACCCGATAGCAAAGCCTAGAATACATGGAATAAGTAATTCAGTTTTCATTCAAGCTCACGTTAGACAACTTTAGCAGCTTTGCCTTGTTAACTGACATGCTTATTTATGATGAAATATGAAAAATGAAACTCCTAAAAAGAAATAATAAGAAAGGTACAAATAATATAGCTGAAATTAGAACAGACGACTAAATGCATAATACTAAAGACGGCTTTACCTTTCGCGCTTGTCCTAGACCTTTTGGCAGAAGATCAAGAATGATTGCTTCCCAAATCTTCTGCCCTCTGAAATAAAGCAGTGATGTCTGTCCATTTACAGAAAACAATCAATCAACCAAACCAATACCACTAAGTATGCACTGCAGCAAGACCGGTAAATCCAAATACAATACTCATACACACTACCAATTGGCAATAGTACTGAGAATTCAGGGAGACTTCGTCTGCTAAGAACAGTAAGCAAACGAATAAAATTATTAGGGGAAGATGAAGATTTTGGCGCAAACTTAATGGGTCTGGCGGTGAAAAATTTGTACTTTGTGTTAAACTTCTACTCTAGCTGAAAGCTCTATTGAAGTATGAATAAAATTTACTAAAAAGGGCCACCTAAGAGTTCTGACACCATAGCAAGAGATATTGGCGGAAAAATTGGAGCAAATGTACACAATTAAAGAACATTGAAAGAAAATAACAGACTTGTTAAGAGCATTACCCCGTTGTTAAACATCGCATCTCCAGCAAACGAGGCTCCATCACAATATCTAAGCTTCACACGGTTCCAATTATAGAAATCTGGATCAAAATAAGAACGTGATAGTAAATTAGAGTTGAAGAAATCCTTGAAAAGTTTATTTCTTGGCAACCGCAGCAGTCCAAAAATTTGATAAGAAAGTCCGTGCTCAATTTTTTAATCAGTCATATCAACTTAAAAATCTCTCACAAAAGTTACCTTTTTCACTAATTTGTGTTAAATTTATATAATAAGATTCATTGTGATAGTTAGCCCACTCTAACTTGCCTTCAGAAAACTAGCCTTTAAGGTTGAAGGAGCTGCTTCTTGAGAAGGAGAGCATTTCACAAAAATCGCATGTTCATAGAATCATTGTTAACTCTGACCCAAAGATAAAAATAAAAATAGAATCATCGTTAATTGTTGACAAAAAAGCAATAGTAATGCCTGCTGCTTTCTAATCTGGCACAGATGTGCAGAGATAACTGAAAATGATATCCAAGACCAAGAAGGTACTAATTCAAGTTTCAAATGGGAAGTCGAAGGATAAGCCATTTTTCTTTAATAAGATTCAACTCTCTAGGCCATAAAAAAATGACTTAATTCTGAAAAATTAAGTTTTCTTAGCTAAATGTTCATTCCTTTATAACATGACAACAAATGCCAAACAAACCCGTTAAGAAATTCACATAAACCATATTAAAAATCTAGCCAAAAAGCTGTTGGAGATTGTTGTTATAAAGCTCCTTAATTTAAGGAGTAAATTAAGGAACAAAACATAGAGCAAAACAAAGAATAAAACATAGAGCAAAACAAGGAGTAAAATATGGAGCAAAACATAGAACTTAATTCAAAGAGCAATTCAAGGAACCATTAATTTAAGGAGTAATTCAAGGAGTGAATTTTCCTATAAATAAATGTGTAATTGTAATGAATTAATCATCCAAAGTGTTCATTCCAATTGAGAAAAAAACTTAAAGAGCAAAGCTTTTGTGAGAGAAAATTGAGAGTAATTTTCTTGGGTGTAATTGGATTGTGGGTTGTGAGTGTTGTAAACACCTTGTGTAATTTCTCCTCTTTCAGTAAAAAGATCTGCAGCAGGCCCGGAGACGTTAGTAAGATTGACCGAACTCCGTTATCAAATTTGTGTGTTATTTTTCTATTCTTGCTTTCTCATAAGTTTAACTTATCGGAAATTTACGTTATTTTCCAACAAAAGCAATCCATGTGACTTGCTCTCCCCTATATGCCTCATCCAATTGCATCAATTCATGGGAACGTGGACTAAATCGGTGCCATCTCCGTATACATAGTTTTGTGGGTAGATAATATTTAAAAGGTTAGACTCTTAAATTTTAATTTTTTACTAGAAAGGCTTAAAACACCTATTGATATCGGATCAAGTTGACTTCAGTGTGTAATTTACAACCTGTCAAGTGTAAGTGGCAACTGATTCAAACTCGGCCATGGCTTCGCTCCTTGGATAAGGTTTCTTTTAAAGCATTTCTATATATCACAAATATATCAAAATCACAATTAAAATGATAATTTTTTATTGTATTTAATTATGTGAACTAACATATTTACTGATAATATTGTGTTACAATTAATGATAAATATAATTTTCATAAAAGTTTCTCTTGACTCAGAGCATGTCATAAGCTAGAAGTGAACATATATAGTCGTGACTTCTTGGCTATATATCACGTGAAAAAGACAATTAAAAATGTGAAGGGAATTTAGATTGTCTACGCTTATAGAAAAACTCACATAACACCAGTGTGTAGTTATAGTATGCTCCTATTTGATTTCAATCATTAATACCTGGCATAAATCCAATCGTCCATTCTAACATGTAAGTTTTCTCATTCAAGGATTCAACAGGTTTCAAGATTTACACGTTTATAGACCCAAATATTGAACATCACTAAGTGTGATGCACATTGTGTTGGGAAGTTTATAGGCTATTATTGGTCTATTGTTACAAATATATTACGATTAATTCTTTGAAAAAAAAATTCATCTCAAAACATGTGTAACTAAATCATGTAATATAATATGATATAATAAAATAGATGGATCTATTTTTATAAATTAATTATTTTATAACACTTAAAGTTGTGAAAAATTTCAAAGTTAGATATTTAAAATTTTATAATATATTGAAATATTATTTTAATTTAAAAATATGTAATTAAATATCAAGTTGTATACTTGTATCAGTTATAATAGCATAACACCACCCTCTATAAAATTGTTAGCTCAAAGACAGCCTTTTACTCATAACATGTGATAACGACCCCTAGAAGTTTTGGACCTATGGGCGGTCAGCCTTAAAGTGCATTTGGAAGTTATTGTTTTAGATCAAGGAAGTTAGCTGTTAATAGAACAATTAATCAAAACAAGGCTGTAAGTCAAGCCAAAAAAAAAAAACATTTGACAACTCAAGTAGAACATGGTACAAATACAATAAGCAGTCTCATATTGGAGGTCACGTGATCTAATAAAATAAAATAAATAAATGTACCTGGATTAAGCGAAGCGTTGTTACTAAGGATCCCGGAGAAAACCTCATATTTGCCCATGTAACGCGTCGACCCTCGACGCGTTTTAGCCCTCTCCAAGCATGATTGTACATCATTGCACCACCCACCGCCCTACCAAACAGGAAAAATGGTCATGAATGCAACTGAAAACTGGACCCAGACCACCAAACACTACCAGAATGTACCCTTTTCTTGGACTCAAAGCAACGCATCGACTTTTGATCATTATTAATTAGGAAGATATAAAATTAACACGATTTCGGTTACAAAACTGTTCATTCCATTAATGAAATTCCAACCGCTCTTTTTTATTTCATTTAAACTCAAACTTATCGCCAAAAGAAATACATATAACACGCTCAAATTATATCGACTCATCGTCACCGTGAGAAATGTTATTCATTAATATTGTTGTCTATACTACACACCGATCGTATTAAGCATTTGTTACTTGTTATTTTTAAAACAATAATTACATTAATTTTACATTTTATTACGGTGTAATATACATTATTACTTAACTAATAACAATGAATAATTTTCGGCGCCTCGTTATTTATCGGTGAACCGACAAATAAAAATAATAGTTTTTAGGTAATTATTTTGCGCCGCATGGAGAAAGAACGTGAGAAACTATGCCTCCAGCTCTCTCCACTTCCTATCCTATTAAAAAAGCATGTCAATTCTCTCCAATAGAATAGCGACACGTTGGAAGTACCTCTCAATGCCGCTCACAGCAACATGGTCGTGAACTGTGAATCAACTGGACAGCAAGCACGAGACACAAAGCAAGACGAAAAGATATCCACGAAGTAACACGACGACATAGTTATTTTTAAAACAGCCAATCAATACCAAACCCAAAGCTCAAGGCCCAAAAACAAAACAGTCAATGTCGTCTCACAAGTGCTAAACCCCGGCGGATCCTAACGTACAGTAAAATCTTAAACGTGGCAACACAGTATTGGAGAATAAGAAAATCACTTTTTGTTTGCGGTGGGTGTGGCTCTCTCCTCCTTTTTTTCATGAATTTTAATGTAACCTTTTCTTTTTTATCTAATAAATTTATGCTTATTAATATATAAAATATCTTTTAAATTATCTAACACTTTAGATATCAAGCAGAAGAAAGAATCCTACCTCTTCAATTATACTCTAATTTTTTAATTATAATAAGTTCTTTCTTAATTTTATTTTTCACAATTAATAATTTAAAATACTCAAATTCACCTCGAACTGTAAAATCCAATTGTTCGCTCCGGCGCCAAATCCTCTGTGTAAATGATATGCAGGTAAACTCCCGTCCAAGCAAACTACAAAATTTCACCGCCAAAATATCAATTGAAATAGAACATTTTAAAACAAAAACATTTTTTAATACATAAATTTAATTCAATACTTTTCTTTCTTCGTTGGAAAAAACTTACGAGCTCCGAGAGCCGCAGCGTTGCGAACCACAGTCATGTTCACCATGAGCCGTCGCTGCAGCTCTGAACTGACTCGATGTGGCGCACACATTAGCAAAGCCAGCATTACCACAAGCACGACATTCACCTCCATAGTCTGTTCACCAACTCCAACACCCCCTCTGCTTCTCTGGAGCTTCATGTATATTTAAGGAGACAGATCCGTGAAATTCTGAAATTACGGGTCAATAGATACGACGATGCGTTTAGGCTATTAAGCGCGCGGATTCAAACACTAAAGTAAATAGACGTGTAAAGCTGTTACTACTACTACTACTCTTTGTATCATTTAAGAAGAAAAATATCGATTCAATGGGGGGGGGGAGAGAGAGAGAGAGAGATTAGAGAAGAGCTTAAGTGCGGAATTTGAAGGAGCTGTATTTACTGTTTAGTTGAATTTGGAGGTAAAGTTGAAAGCGAAGGTGACTTAGTGCTAGAGGAGCATAAGTCTTGGCCAAATGGGGGATGTGAAAGCTTTAAAATAGTTTGTAATTGTGAACGTGTGGAAAGTGTAATGAGGATTTAGGGAGATGCTTTCGTAACGAAATGAAACAACTTTATAAGCCACAATTGAACGCAAAAGGATTGGAGCTGAGGGAAACAACTTGGATTGGATTATGGGACCCACTGCCTACCAGACGGTGATATATGGAGACGATGATGATAGAGTTGCTGTGGTTTGTTGGTTTAGTAAGAGATAAAATGGTCTATCATTTTGGTTAGGTTCTTTAACAACTTGGGCATTACTTTTTTATGGAAGGTTCTTTTGTTGATTTTAGTTGCTTATTACACTTGTGGCATGTTAGTTACTACACAATATTAAATATCTTTGCAGTATAATTTTTACATAATAATTGCAAAATATGATTATATGATAAAAATTATAGGATTATAAATAATTTTAATATTAACGGTGTGTAATTTAATAGTATTATATATTTTATTTAATTTGTTTAAATTTTAATTTTAAATTTATATGTTTTGATTTTTTGTTTCATCTAAAATTAAAAATATTATTTTTATTTTAAAATTTAAGAAAAATATAAAAATAAATTAAATATTATTTTAAATATAAATTATTTTATTAAAATATCTATAATTAATTTTATTAAATTATATTATACAAATAATTTTATATAATATTATCACTTAATATTATACAAAATAATTATAATATAATATAATCATAATTAATTTAAATACATTAAATATTTTTTTAATGTATTATTGATTTAGTTTTTTTTTATCTTTTTAATACATGACAAAAAAAAAAGCTTGTTATTATTACCAAAATCACTTACTATTTTCATATAGTCACACATTAAAGTGTTTTATGTTTACGAAGAGAAAGGATGACTAAATCACATCACAAACAGGCCTGCCGAAATTACTTTGATAATTTAGTTATTAAAATACATATACGTGAATAAAATTTTAAGATGTATATGTAAAATTTTAAAAATTTAATAATTAAATTATATAATTTAAAAATTTATGAAAATATACGTGAAATTTTAAAAATTTAATATCAAATCATATATTTTAAAAATATAGAATTAATATGTAAATTTGGATAAAGTTTTTTAAAAATATATAATTTAGCTTAAATAATATTAACAAAAAAAACATGTGACTCATAGACAGGGGAAAGAAAAGAAGAAAAAAAACGGAGAGAGACTCGACTTGAGATGCAGGTAAAATGAAATGACCGAATATGAGTAGTTTTCTTTTATTAAAATAAAAAATTATTTGGCAACTTTATTTTCTAATCAAGAGCACTAATTGTTGATGTAATAAGGACATGGTTGTATTTTAATTATTCATGGTCCTTATTACATATTATTCAACACATTTTGCAACCATATAATAATTGTATTATTTTCAATTATCTAATTAGAGACTTACTTGTTTTTGTTACAAACATAAAAAATCAATAAAATGTTAAATATTAATATTATATATTATGTACATATCTAATAATTTAATTATCAATATCTAAAAAGAAGATTTTTTGATTAAAAATATTATTTTTATTAAAATTTTATATTTTAATATCAATTAATTAAAACGTTATTAAAATTCAATCATTTAATAACAATAAAAATAATAATTATATAAAAAATTCATTAAATATTTATTTCAATATTTATTTATTATCATTATTTTTATTTTATTAATTTTATTTTAAAAATAAATATATATATATTTAAATAAATTTATGTTAAATTATCATTGTTGTTAATTTTTTTAACTAATTTTATATAAAATTTTATTTTTATCTTTTTTAATGTTTCATGTTTCATATAATCTTAATAACTTAATAGTAAAAATAATATTTTAATAATAAAATAATTAAAATAATATTATTTATCTTTATTTTATCATATTTTTTATAGATTAGTAAATATTTTTAAAATCAAAAGGAATTAATTAACTAAACTTTATATAACTTCTACAACCTCTCTAGGTAATAGGTCACTTATTTTTTAAAATGTTATAAAAATTAAAAAATAAAAATTTATATACATATATATATATATAACTAATTATTATTATTATTATTATTATTATTATTATTATTATTATTATAATATGCCATAAATAAATTATATATAAAAGTAGTTGACAGCCAGCGCGAAGTATAATGTCAGCGTGTGGTTGTTAGATCTGAGGGTGTGTTCGCTAGGGAATGAGGAAAAGTTAAGTTATTTTCATTTTCTTCTATTTAGTTGTTTAAAATATGGTAGAAAGGATATAAAGATTATAAATTTGGTAGTCATTTTATTGATTTTTTTTCAACTTTCCTCTTTAGTATTAATTTTTTTCCCACTCCACAATATATAATTACAAAATTATTTATTTTTAATTTTTAGTATTACTTTTGAAAACATATTTAAGTAAATTATTATTTTTTTATTCTTAAAATTTCATTAGTAAATACAAAAGAAAATAATGATTTTTGCACTTTATTTTCTCTCCATTACAGTTTATACTTATTCTCATTCCAGTTAATTTTTGAATATGAATTTCATTATAGAAAACTCAAGTAACCAACGACTTCCTACACATGACTTACAGGTGGATTTATTGACTTAATAGCTTCTTCTTGACTCATATTGATTTATATTGATATGTAATTATCCTATTTGTAATAAAAAAAATTAATTAGTCTGAGCAAAACAATTCTAATTTTTCAGTAACATGCATATTAGTTATTTAGCATCAATGTGTACCTTACAATATGGTTTGAAGAGAAAGTAAGAACATGATCACAATGTATTCTACTTTAAATTTCATGTTATCAGATTACTTTAATTTGAAAGATATATCAATATAAGAATTTTTTTCTTCTTGAATCATATTTTTCAAAATTATTTCTTCATTTTCATAACGTTTCCTCGACTTAATAGTTCTTAGATATGCAAACATACGATTACTATACCTCCGTAATGAATGGTACCAGTTGCCTTGTAATTTTAGGCAAATTAGCACTAATCTATACCAACGTTTTATCCTTCTAAATTTTTTTAAAATTGAAATTTTAATTCAAAAAGAATACACTTTAATTTTAAAAATGTACATATAAGTAATATAATTTTAAGTTTTTAAAACTAAAATACACATTTTTATTAAAATAATATAACTAAAATATTCATTTTATAAAAATTACGGGACATCTCATATATCTTACGAATAATACATTATAATAATATTGATATATGACTTCGGTTTTTAATCGTTATCGTAGATCTATAACCACGATTATTAAAATCGAGACTTAAGTGGGAGAGAACATAGGCTCTTACATATGGTCTCGGTAAAAAACCGAGATCATAAATATAACATTTGGTCACAGTCTTATAAAAGAGCGAGACTATAGATATACCATTTGGTCACGGTCTTTTATAAAATCGTGACCATAGACATATTATTTGGTTACGATCTTATAAAAGACCGAGATCATAAACATACTATTTAGTATCGATTTTTTATAAAATCATGACTATAAACATACCATTTTATCACGATTTTATAAAAAATCGAGACCATAAGCATACCATTTGGTCTCAATTTTTTATAAGACTAAGACCAAATAACATGTTTATGACTTCGGTCTTTTATATGATCGTGATAAAATAATATGTCTATTGTTTTTATTACACTTATATCGTGATTATATATATATCAATTAACCATATTTTTTAATATAAATTATAATAAATTTATTAATTATAATATTAAAAGTCATATTATATTAAAAATAAGAGTGTAATTACATTTGAAAATTTATATATATGCACTAAAACATAATAAAGCGTTACTAGCTATAGCTAATTAAATTGATCCAAAATATAAAATACACACAAAAAAATTACTAATAATAATACTAATCAAATTATCCACGATCTAAATGAATATAACAAAAAAGTAGATAAGAACGCATAGATGGTCTAATAAGCTAGCTATTCTTGTAAGAATCGATTTGTGAACTTTGTTTACTTATTCCGCATCTCATCAATTTCACCATCAATGTAAGTTTCTTTGTGATTAAGCTACATTGTACACATATTTTAAATTATTGTTAGTTATCCACCTATTTTGATAAATAAAAATTTGAAATCAAATTTGAAATTAGAAAAAAAAAATACAAAAAATAATTTAAATTATTACCAAGTCAATCATGAAAGCAAATGGATCGTAATAATTATTCTTATAAACATAAGGACATAATAACCACAAGTCACCAAATCATTTTACTTAGAACACTACATATTAGAACAAAAAATTAATTGTAAGCTTAATATAATATAATTAAAAAGATTTACGTGAAGATGATCTATAATTAATGTAAATACTTCTAATCAATACACATTTGAAAAATCTAAAAAGGTTAAAATTATAGAGATTAATGAATCATGTATATATAACTTATTTTTACTCTAGACGGTATTCATAAACCGTGAGCCTTTCGATTTTAATGATCATTGAACATAATATGTACCCTATGTATTAAAGAAAAATAAAATATATAGAAATTATTGTTAAGAGGCAAATTATAACTTAATTAATGTTTTCAAAAATATCAAGCTAGTTAAAAAAATTAATAGAAGTTATTTGAAAAACTTGAGTTAGAGGATTGTGAAACTAGATCTTGGAAAAGGGTTGAAAGGATATGTAAATTTATTTCTACATACACCTTCAACAATAAACATTAGAAACAAGTTTAGGATAAACACATGTTATTAAAGCAATCACATAATACCACAATGATTCATAAACAGAAGAAAAATCAAACATGCAAGAAAGAACAACTGAATATTTAGATGATGCATTAAAGGTTTTAAAAAGCAATCGCATATAAAGGTTTTAAAAAAGAAATCACATAATATCACTATGATTCATCTTGGGACAGTTTGCGATATGGTGAGCAAGTTTAATTACAGTAGGAGATGTTGGTGCTTCTCCCATTGTAACGTTGTTGAAATAGAATGTAGCCATATTGTTAAAAGTAGATGAACACTGAAGCATAACGTTAAATTAAAACTTGAATGAATACCTAAAAATAAAGGTAAAGGGCCATTGTGCTAAAAACACAAAGAATGAACACATTTTCACTTCAAAGCATCATTCCATACTAAGTTTGAAAGTATTTCTATATGTGTATTATACATATATTTATTCATTTTGTATTATATTTAATAACCCATATTTAATGACATATAAATTTATATAACAATTTTGTGATTATTAAGATTTTTTTTAAATAACTACATTACTTCAAATCATAAATATTTTAATGAGCGTCATATTGTTCAATCATGTTTTTCATATTTTATTTTAACATAAATAAATAAATTAAATATCATCCTTAAATCACAGTCATAAATATATATAAATTTATTTTATTACGAAATATTTATACAAAATCTACATAATAAAAATAATAACATACATAATATAAAAAATTATACACATAATATACAAAAAATAACACAAAGTGAATAATAAGTGCGTATGATTAATAGACATACTTATAAGAGTAAATGAAGTGACGAAAGGAAAGAAATGAAGAAAAAAAATGTTTTGTAAGTAAAAAAATGAGTATAAAAAATTTGAATATTTATCTCAAAAAAATAGGGGATCTAGAAGATAATTTGGAGAGGAAGAAAACCTACTAAACGGTGTTGAAATTGGTGGTCGTAAGTAGCCAAAAAATGAGAAAAAGTAAAGGAAATGAAGCTCAATTTTAGGTGTTATTTACGATGCTACAAATTAAAAATTGTGTCTAATGAGAGAAGAAAGAAGAGAAAAAAATACATGTGTATAGTGTCGGTTGACGTGTTGAATCGACGTTACACATGGACGTAACGTCGGTTCAACACGTCAATTGACTCTATACGTAGCGTCAGTTATTCGTAGAATTTATTTTAGATATCGACTTAAATAACATATTTTATAATATTCATTACTTAGATGAGATGTTTGTATCAAGACCTTTAGGCCAGATTCATTAATGTCAGGAGATGGTCCATGGTTTTCCCATCATGTTTTACGGTATAAATCTTACGTCAAAGATAAAAATAAAAAATAAAAAAACATAGTTTAGTGTTCATAAAAAAAAGTTAGTTGTCTACTATCGATATTGTAAAAAAAAAAAAAAAAAGCTTATAAAGACAACTCCAATTATACTGATGTAATCATACAAGTATGAATAATCCTGATTGAAAAAATAGAGAGAATCTATGATATATTTAGAGGAATCACTATAGACTTTTTTTTTTGGGTCAAAAAGATAATAATTTCATTCAACAATAAAAATAAAAAATTACAAACCTAAAACTTACATATATGATAAATAGTAATATAATCAATGAATTTACTGCCATAATTTGGAAAAATAAAGCTTAAATATATGATACATGGTGAGATGGTGAAAATTAACAAGCAAATGACTACATCATGAAATTCAACGGAAACTCTTTTAATACAATTATGATTAGATCATTTAAAAAAAATCAAAAAACTCTTTTATAAATGTATAATTAAGTACTAATTGTATTATAAAAAATTGAAGTAATAAATGAATAGAATTTTAACAAGAATGAGTAAAGAACATGTTGCCTCAAATATAGTTAATTTGAATGCCAATCAAAGAAACAAAATTTTAACTTTTAATGTAAAAATTATACTTTCGGATAAGCAAATAAATTCAAACCGATCAAAATAAATAGATTCAATTTAAATTGATGTTTACAATTTAAAACATAAAAAAATGACTATTCTTATTCGCCATTAAAGACTAACTCTCAGTAATTATGCAAAACTATATTAATCTGCCGTGGACTGCAGTTCTTTATTATTAAGTCTCATATCGCCTAGAGAAGCCAACAATGTGTTGGTTATAAGTGTGGGTAGTACCCTTTCCTGATAAGTGCGTTTTGAGGGAAATATTGGGCTGCTCAGCATTCAATTTGGTATCAAAGCAGGTCCCTGGGGTCCCGATGCGACACACTCCCAGCTCGGCTCCATCTTGCAGTTAAATCCGTATGGGTAGGCAATCGGTCTTTGCAGTGTCCCTATCCGATGTGAGTAGGGCTGTTCATCGGATCGAAACCGTTGATTTTTCTGTCATCCGATCCGATCCGACCATCCGCTCGGATTGAAACATCCTAATCTGCATCCGATCCGATCACCTCTTACATTCGCTCAGTCCGATCCGTAAACTATTTGGATGACATCCGATCAATCCGACCAATAAATTTAATTAACTCTATTTTTTTGTATTTTTAAATAATTTTTTTAAATTTTTACATAAATCATAACATAAAATTATTTGACTTAAAAAAATATTAAAAAATTAAATAAATATATATTAATTATATATATATATATTTAATTTAATAAATATATATTAATTAAATATATATATAATTAATTTCGATCGGATCGGATGAATCGCAGTGAAATCCGCCATCCGATCCGCACTTAACAGATGGAAAAAATCTCCATCCGATCCGACCATCGGATTGGATCGGATCGGATGAAAAATCAACGGATCGAATCAGATTGATCGGATGATCAGGTTTTTTGCACACCCCTAGATGTGAGGGGGAGTGTTGAGACCCACATCGCCCAGAAAAACCAACAATATGCTGGTTATAAGTCTGTGTAGTCTCTTGTGATTCTTTTAGTAAACTTTCAATCATGCTAACGAGGCTAGTATTTGCCTATTGTTAAAAAAAAATACAAACATGATTAATACAATTTGTAAAAGAATAAAAATAGTTTTCAAACATATTTACTGTATCTAGTCAAACTTATTATATTTAATTAAGTTAAATTAATAAAAAATATTTATTTAAAATTTAATGTTTAACATTTTAAATAAGTATGATTAGTCAATTGCAGTTTCATAAACAAAATAAATCAAATAAAATGATGAAATGAATGAGTTTAATTTAAATGGGGATAGTGGTGTTTATAATTGGATAATAAAGAGGCTATAACTCCCTAATATCATTTATTCAATTCAAAAAGGAGAAAAAGTTATAACTCCTACTAATTATGCAAAATTTTAACTTAGTTGTGCTCCAAAAATATTAATAAAATAATTTTTTTTATATTTACAAATTATGATTTTTAAATTACATATAAAAAATTATTGTTATTTCATAAATTTGATAAATGTGATTTGAAAATAAAATAATTACATGCATTTTTATTAGTAATTATACAATGACATAAATTTTTTCTCATAAATTAAATGAAAATGTTTATTAATGCATATATTGTGTAATGTTTTGGACGGTAAAAAATATATATAGTGGGAAGTGGTGTCTCATTACTCTTTTAAGTATTTGTTCCAAAAGAAAAAAAAAGGGGGGCATCTCCAATAAACAAAAACTTGGAAGTGGCGGTGAATTAAACGCAAAATTTGGAAAAATAAATGCAGTAACGACGTCGTGTTGTTTACAGTAAAAAGAGGGAAGCAGCATCGGAGTCGTTTATTCACCGTGGTTCTCCGCGAAACGGCAAAACCTCGTCGTCTCTCTCTAAAACCCTTTCGATTACAGAACTTGCAGAGTCCGGACTTCGGAGAGAGAAATGGGAACGTCAGTGCAAATAACGCCGCTCTGCGGAGTGTACAGCGAGAGCCCACTCTCGTATTTGGTGGCAATCGACGGCTTCAATTTTCTTATAGACTGTGGCTGGAACGACCACTTCGATCCCTCCCTTCTTCAACCTCTCTCCAAGTTTTTTTCATCCTCTTCTCCTTTTTTAAAATTCCTTTTTTTTTTGCATCCAGTCCCTTAACATTTTCAAATATTGCATTTCTTTTGCAGAGTATGTTCGACAATTGATGCAGTTTTGCTTTCACATCCAGACACACTTCACCTTGGTGCTCTGCCTTATGCTATGAGTAAATTGGGGCTTTCTGCTCCAGTTTTTTCCACTGAACCCGTTTACAGATTAGGCATCCTCACTTTGTATGACCAATATGTCTCCCGCAAGGTGAATATCCATTCTGGGTGTTTGAATTTATGCCATGTTTGATAACCATTTCGATTTCCAATTTCTTATTTGTATAGTTTGATTTTTAATTTCTATTTTAAAAAAAGAAAAAAGAAAGAAAAGAAAAGTCGTTTGATAACCTAGTTTCAATTTTCAAAACTAGGAACTGGACATTGCATGTTCGGTAACCAATTTCTAACTATAAATCTAATTAGAACTTTTTTACGATTCTTTAAGAAATAAAAACTCTTAATGAATTATCAAACATACCCATTTTCAAAATTTAGAAATTGAAAAATGAAATGGTTATCAAATTAGCCTTTATTGAAACTAAGCTGTTTTTATACGTCTTTGTTCTCTTTTTATCTTGTGTAAAGTATGCTTTATGTTTCAATTCCAGCAAGGGTCAGAGTTCGACCTGTTTACTCTTGATGATATCGACAATGCTTTCTCGAATGTGACCAGACTAACTTATTCTCAAAACCATCATCTAAATGGTAGGCAATTATTTGATACTCTTTCACTCTGTAACTTATCTTGCTTAGTTCCTAGCGGTTGGTGTTTCTCTTTTATCATCTTTCGTCTTATTTTCCCCTTTTGGGTATAGGCAAAGGAGAGGGAATTGTAATTTCTCCACATGTGGCGGGTCATCTATTGGGAGGTACTGTGTGGAAAATTACCAAGGATGGTGAGGATGTTGTATATGCTGTTGACTTCAACCATCGCAAAGAGAAGTAAATCTTTTTCAATTATTTACCCTCAAGTTGTAGTTTAATAAGACTGACTGAAGTAAGGGGTACTCATTGTTTGTTTTTTTTTTCAGACATTTGAATGGAATTAATCAGTCCTCTTTTGTGCGGCCTGCTGTTCTGATAACAGATGCCTATAATGCTCTGAATAATCAGCCTTATAGACGCCAAAAAGACAAAGAATTTACAGGTACTTGAAAGCAGTTTTTTTTTTTTTTTTTTTTTTGGGGGGGGGGGGGGCAAAATGGGAATACAAATATGGTTCATCATTGTATGTCATATGTGTGTCTCTTTTTGCAAATTTTCTCTTATAAACATTTTGCATTAATATTGAGCTTGCTATCATTCACACGAAGATATATATCAAGGTTTTGGCATTTTGCTAATCAAGGTGGTTTTATCTTTATATTGTAGACACCATAAAAAAGACTCTATGGGTAGATGGGAAGGTGTTACTACCAGTTGATACCGCTGGACGGGTTTTAGAGCTTCTTCAAATCTTGGAAACGGTTAGTAGATGGAATAACATGAATTAAAATAATATAAAACTTTTGTACATTGAGCAACATTATAATTTTTGGTATTGGATCATGTAAAAACATGCAGTGTTGGTCAGAGGAAAATCTGAACTACCCCATCTATTTCCTTACATATGTTGCAAGTAGCACCATTGATTATGTCAAGAGTTCCCTTGAGTGGATGAGTGACTCTATTGCAAAGTCATTTGAGAAAACGCGTGAAAATGCTTTTCTTTTGAAGTAAGCTGTCTTATATACACGCACCAATTCAATCGCAATATGTACTTAACAACAATGGGTTACATTTACTTATTTGGTACTTATACCAACTATTGCAGACATATTACACTTTTAATTAACAAGAGTGATCTTGATAATGCTCCAGATGGTCCAAAGGTTAGATATTGTCATACTTTGAGCAGTGTAATATTTGTATTTTGCATTCACTAATCATCTCATATAGGTTGTTCTAGCATCAATGGCCAGTTTGGAAGCAGGTTTTTCCCATGATATATTTGCAGAATGGGCGACTGATGCCAGGAATCTTGTACTTTTCACAGAAAGAGGCCAGGTAAATTATAGGACTTAGGGTTTTGGCAAAATCGTTCCTGTCAAATTTATTTCTCTGTTGGTTTCTATTATTGATCTTGCAAATGAAATACTTTTGTTTTTAGTGCTGCAAATTCGAGAAGCCAATATTATTAATTGACACTGTAGATTTAGGTAATTGAAGAACTTGGAAAAGTGTGCTTGGCTTTTTTCCCATTTGATTATTATGTTGCTTAAAATGATAAACTAGCCTTGTTCATTGAATCAATACTGCTTTTTCTGTAAGGAGACATTCTTTGTGCAATATTTGATTTATGCTGCTCATTATATTTGAAAGGTGCAATACCAATTTCATTTCTTTATTACTTAACTACACAGACAGCATCATCATTTCATATTAACTGTTGGGTTTGCTACATTAATCCTTATGAGCCAGTTACCTTTATGAGGAGGAGGAGAAGAGAGGGGGGAGGGGGGGGAAACTCTTGATATTGATTTTTGTTCGTATCCACAAACTACTCATCTCTGTCCCCCGTTTTTTTATGCTTGTAAACTATTTCTCAAGGCTGTCCACCGTGTTGTTGGTATTCATGCTGTCAATTTTTCTTCACCGCATGTACAGTGACTTGCCAAAATTAAAGTATCATTTCCACTAAAGTAACCTTTTGGTGTTGTTGTCTCTAAAACTGTTTTAATAAAGTGTCCTCCTTTCTTGGTGATGCCAAGGATGTTAGTCATGGATCTTCACTAGGATGATTCAATTATAGTTTATTGTAGAATTAGGAGTTGGAGTGTTTGCACTTTGTCTTAGAATTTATGTATGCTGGTCATAAGTCCTGCGGTGTCCCGAGGGTATAGAAGTGCATTAATACCTAAAAGTAAGCTAGCCCTTTGTGTTAGTATGTTGGAGACTTCCTCCCCTTTTACATAGTTGTATGTGTATTTTGCATTGGTTCTTCCTCAAAGGTATTTATGTACCCTGAAATCTTGAATTTTATGTAGTTTGGCACTTTAGCTCGCATGCTTCAAGCAGATCCACCTCCAAAAGCTGTTAAAATGACCATGTCCAAGAGGGTTCCTTTGATTGGAGATGAGCTAATTGCTTATGAAGAAGAACAAAACCGAATTAGAAAGGAAGAAGCTTTAAAGGCGAGTCTCATGAAGGAGGAAGAATCAAAAACCCTGCATGCGGCTGATATTAATACAAGTGATCCAATGATCATAGATGCTGGCAACTCTAATCCTTCACCAGAGGGTATATTAACAGCAATTTCACTTTTCTTGTGCTCTCTTTGAATTTTGTGTGCTCTTCTTTAACTTTAATTATGTACAGCTAAATGATCTTGACCATTTTGACTTTCAACAATGAGTATCAATTCTGGAGCTGATTGCTAGATTGAAGTTTTTCTGTACAAATCAGAAACTTAAATGGATTTGTTGGTTTCGTATGATGATAATGGTTAAGAGCTTATATTTTTATTCTGAAAGCAATCATCGAACACCCAAAGGGCACCTTTGGTGATTTAACTATGGCTTTTGCTTACATAAATTTTTATAGCTTAGGCTATGATCAGTTTTCCAGCAAACTTTTATCTTGTGATCCAAATGTTTCAGTTGTATACTGAGCTGTTTTCAGTTTGTTTCATGAATTTATTTCATCGTATGTGTCAGTGGCAGGTCCACATGGTGGTGGGTACCGGGACATCTTAATTGATGGATTTGTTCCTCCCTCCACCAGTGTTGTTCCGATGTTTCCATTTTATGAAAATACAGCTGAGTGGGATGATTTTGGTGAAGTAATTAATCCTGATGATTATGTGATCAAGGAGGATGACATGCACGAAGCATCATTACATGTAAGTTTTCATGCTGATATCCGTTTCTCTCTGTCAAGTTTGGCTCTTTTTTCTTTTTAGCTGCTGATTAATAGCTACAGGTTGGTGGAGATATGGATGGAAATCTTGACGAAGGCTCTGCTAGTTTGATACTTGACACAAAACCTTCAAAAGTTGTATCCAATGAATTGACCGTAAGTTTGATTTTGACCTAAGAATCATAAATGGTTGTGTAAGTTTTGCTTACCTTATTCATATCTCTGTATAGTTTTGTCCTATTATCTTTAATATGGTACAGTGGTGTTAGTTAACAATAATTGATTTGAAGGAGTCTTTGTATTCGTGAAAGCTATGTTCTGATTCAGGTGCAAGTCAAGAGTTCATTACTTTATATGGACTTTGAGGGCCGGTCTGATGCACGTTCCATCAAATCAATTCTTTCTCATATGGCTCCTTTAAAGCTTGTAGGAATCTTTACCTATCTTGTTTTCTTTCCTGGCATTCTCCCTTTCTTGTTGGAGCTACGAAGGGATGTTTTAGGCTTTAGTTTTTTCATGTTGAGACTTCTATTTATTAGTAAATTAACCCCGTGGTTATGGCGTGTTCCTTTTTCCTTGTTTTAGGTTCTGGTTCATGGAACAGCTGAAGCCACGGAACATTTGAGGCAACATTGCTTAAAGCATGTTTGTCCTCATGTTTATGCTCCCCAAATTGAAGAAACAATTGATGTCACGTCTGATTTGTGTGCTTATAAGGTATGGTTGAAGAGAAATTTAATTTCTTCCTTCATTGGATGTTTACAAAATTGGATTTCATTTTATCCCATTTGATGAATTATAGGTACAACTGTCAGAGAAGCTGATGAGTAGTGTACTCTTTAAGAAGGTAAGCAATTCTGTTTTTACAAGACATTTCATCTTGTATGTATATAATATTTTCATTCTTGTGCTATAATTGCAAATGAAGCTTGGCGATTATGAAATAGCTTGGGTTGATGCGGAAGTTCGAAAGATGGAAAATGATACGCTGTCATTGCTTCCTCTCTCAACTGCACCACCACCGCATAAGTCTGTCCTTGTTGGTGACCTAAAGATGGCGGACTTCAAGCAGTTTCTTGCTGATAATGGCATCCAGGTGCACTTCCATGCTTTTCGTCTTTCCTTTTACTGTATCATGCCTGCTACAAAGCAGTTGCTCGTGTTTAGATTGTATATCTCGTCAGTCCTTTGGTACTCAGACTTTAAATGGTATTATCTAGAATTCTCAGGGTCCTTTTGCTCGTGCCTTTTCCCTTTGTTAAAAGTTGTTTAAGTCGAAAGTGCTTTCAAGAGAATGCATTTTCAGAAAGTAGCACATTATATGTGCTTTTTTAAGGAAGAAAAATATATGCTTTATGAGCTTTGAAAGCACTTATGAAATTTTTTTCTGTTTGGTTTAAAAGCATTTTTTGGTTGTCAAAAGTGCTTTTACAAGGTCTTAGAAGCAGAAAGAAATGTACTATCATACTCTTCTCAAGAATTTTCAATATTCTAGGCAAATAGTAACACTGTACATACGTGCTTGGTACAAAAGTTGCATAATTATGTATTTCAGGTTGAATTTGCTGGTGGGGCTCTGCGGTGTGGTGAGTACGTCACGCTCCGCAAGGTTGGGGATGCAAGCCATAAGGTGTGCTATTGGGCTTACCCTTTTCCAATTTTCCTTTTTGTTAGCAGCAATTTGCAATACATGGCTTACCCTCCCCCCCTCCCTCTCTCTCCTTGTTTTCTTCGGTGTTTTTGATTATGGATGAGTTCTCACGTATGATGTTCTATATAGGGTGGTGGACCTGGTACTCAACAAATTGTCATTGAAGGACCATTGTGTGAGGATTTTTACAAAATTCGTGATTATTTGTACTCTCAGTTTTATTTGCTTTGAGTTTGGAGGCATCAGATATGGTTTAGTAGGGTTTAGCCCTAGTTGAATTCAAAGGTACTGTCAGTGATTATGTAAACTACATATTTGAGAAATCGAACCATCCAAATATCTTATGAGTTTTTCCCCTTCAGAGGGTCTCGAAGGCATTTTGTTTTGCAAAAACTTAAAGGGATATGGTACTTAAAACAGAGAATCAAACAAATAATTTGCTTGATACGAATCAACTGGCCCATATTTTCTTGTTCATACATTTCAACTTCTAAAAATAAAGGAAAAAATGAGGGATAGTCGAGTACCAATAAAAATAAGGGTTAATGATAGCACTAGTTCTTAGCCATGTTAAGGGGAATAGTTTAGTCTTTTTTTCTTCTTTTTTTAGCAGTTTAGTCTTTTTTTCTTCTTTTTTTAACAGTTTAGTCTTTTATGGAAAAAGTGACTTCATAAGGATAAATTGTTAATTTTTTTCTTGTATTTTTTAATTGTTTAATTTTTTTCTCCTATTTTTTAATTGTTCTTTAGTATCAATTTTATAAATTCTTTAATAATAGATAAAAATAACTATAAAATTGATTAAAAGAATTGTAATTTGATTATTTTTTATGCTATTATTTTTTTATAATAAAATGATTAAATTATTAAAAAAATAAAAAATAATAAAAAGATTAAACTAACATAATTTTAATAACTAAGGAAACCGTGTAATAAATAAAACTAAAGTAAAACTACAGGATTGAAACTTGAAACCGCTTAAGCTGTTTAATAAAACTGTGGATTGACTACAAATGTAGAGTACCCATTAACATATGAGTGATAGTATGTAAGTAGGTACCTTGTCAATAGGGAGGTAAATTTAATCGAATCCCTCAAAATATGAATGATTTCCCTTAATTTGACACGATTCAAAGCACAATTAAATTTGAACGTTCAATTTAGGGCATGACTTAAGAACAAATAATCCTACTATAAGCCTAACTCGAAATACAAAGTTTAAATTTTATAATATATATATATATATATATATGTTAATATTTTACATTAATTTATAATTAATTGTATACACTAACTTAAGTTACTTTCAAATTCAAAAGAGGCTAAAACTTATCCAAATATTTTAGAGCCTGACTTATGGCTTAAATTACCTGATTCATTTTGACCAGATAAATGTACATGATCCTACAACGTCCAGCTCGAGCCCAAAGTTTTGGACTTGGGCTTGCCCGTCCTATCAAATTTTAACTTCCTAATTGTCATCGTCAAAATATCAAAGAAGAAAAGAGAGAACAAAAGTAAAATACTAATAAGTAATCATTAAGTAGGCGTAAAGGTATCAATTTTAAGCCCAAATAACCCTACTTTATCAACCCAACTTGAAACCCAATTAGGCCTAAATAAATCCGACTTGGCACTAACTTGAATAATTTTAGAATCTTACTTAAAGCCAAACATTCATACTATAAACTTAACTCAAAGTTTAAATTTTATAAATTATACATATCATTGAATATAATATATCTTTATTTTATAATGTATTACATTATTTAAACTCGAATACTCATTATTTATTTTATAATCTGACGTGACCTAACCTAAAAAAATACATGGTACAAAAGTATCCCACCTGAGTTTAACCCCAACCCAAAAGTTTTGAACGTCAGCTAGCCCGACATGCCAAATGTACATCCTTCCGTGGGGCAAAATTGAAAGGAAAACAAATAACTTCATGAAAGGGGCAAAAACGTCAAAACAAAAAAGGAGTAAACTACTTTTAAAAAGTACACTTTTTTACGTTTCTGGATTCATCACCATCCTTGAACTTTCATAAAGCTAAATCGTGATATTAATAAACTCTACAAAATTTTGTAAAATACAATACATATATGAGAGAAAATAGGGGAGGCATACTACGCTATAAACATTCTAAACCTAACTGGGATGTCTAAAACATCATTGGTACTTCGTTATATGAATCCAATGCATAATATTTCCCCATAAGGTAGAAAAAAATATATCAAATTGGTGTTTCATTAATCTATTCAGAAAATAAAACTTTAGACGTACCAATTTTGAACCCAAAACAAAAAATTTAGAGGTATCAAGAATAGCCAAACATATCACTAGCAGAAAAACAAAAAACAGAGCTAAACATAATAACAATAATGGTTTTCACGCCTAAAGAATTTAGACTTCCATGATAGAAAAATGCATGGATATGTATGCTCTTCAACTCAGAGAATCTTAGAAATGATATTTTTGAAAGTGCCAGTAGTTCGGTTCGTGGACCAAGACCTCAAAAGAAAGTTGTCTTCAGTATTCGAGTCCCTTACGCTTATTGCAATAAAACTCCACCTGTCAAATCATACATTTTAAAGGCAAGGGGGGGGGGGGCAATGATGTACTTTAAGTACTAGTCTAAAGAAATTAACTTCTGAAGGAACTCACCTACAAATATCAAGACGACAAGAACCCAAAATTTAGAAATATAAACTAAGAAAGTTGCAGCTCAGTCTTCAGAGCTTTTTTCTTCTTTTGGAGAAGCAAACTGCTTGCAAAGCTTGGATCTTGTCCAAGGGTCTAGGGGAACTCGCTGAGGTGGTTGAGGATTTGGTGGTTTAGATTGTCTTAGTTCATTCTCTCTGTCAATGAACCTATGAAAGAATTTGTATGAATAAGTAATTGAAATGTTGTATAAGGATAACTTCAGTGAATATCAGTTTAATCAGCCAATAACAACACTATAAGTGCATTTTGAACTAGGGGAGGAGAAGGGGGAGGGGGGGAACAAACAAACATCAATAGTATTATCCAACGAGAAAATGTAGCCATTTATCTGAATTTAGAGGGGATTTTATCCAACAAATAATACTTACTCGATATATGCCATTGGTGCAGCGTCACCAACTCGTATGCGAGTACGAAGCATCCTTGTGTAACCACCAGTTCTATCCCTGCAACACATAGGTTCATCAGTGTGAGAATACAATACTAAATATACTAAACAGAGTCACAGTTTTGAGATCACTTGTATCGATAAGCCAGTTCTGTAAATAGCTTGTGAATGACATCATCTCCTCGCACAAAGGCAGCAGCTTGCCTTGCAGCATGTAGAGAACCCTGCAACAAATTCAAAAGATTAATCATCAACCGACAAAAAAGAAAAAAGAAAAAAAGGAAGAAAGTTTAGATAAGATAAAAAGGGGGTTGGATGATTAGGAATCAATCACACTGTTGACTAACTTCAACTCGAAAAATAACACCATCATGTTGGTATGCTTTCTCCAGGATTCTAATGAATGGTTATTCATATAATCAAAAGTCTCTTGGTTCTAGCATATCTTATTTTTTTTTTAAAGAAAATATTTTCATATGTATGATTTGATTACAGTCTCAAACAACGTATCCACACTACCCAAGTGACATTTGAATGTAACACGTCACAGCAATAGAAGCTTCAAATTCATGAAATTAAGAATTTAATTGAACCTTCTGCTTATAAAAGAAGAAATTTAATTGAACCAGTTGAGCAGGGCTAATGAGCACTAAACCAAACAACTTAAAGAAGGTACGCTTATCCTCCTCAACAACGGAAGTTAATAGTTTATTATTAACAAGGCTGGTTATGAAATTGCACCTCTTTTCCAAGTTGGACCATGTTATCGGCTAAACGTCGAATCTCCTTTGCCTGCAAATAAAATTAGAAGAAGAAAATGAGATCATTAGTGCTGACATGACCTACTTAATTCTTCAATATTCTAGATTAATAAAACAATAAAAAAATCATTTCTGACCTAATTAGTAGTTACACTATCATGATTTTATATTAAAGGGGAAAAAAAGTAAAATAAACTGGCGGACATAAAATCAGCTAATCAAAATTCTGCAAATGGTTTATTAAAGATCCATTATATTTGGAAATCAAAAAGTAAATACTAAGGATTTGTTTGACCATTTAACTTAAAAACAGTTATTAAAAATTGTTTTTCTAAAGAACAAAAAACATAAAAACATATTTTTTAGTGTGTTTGGCAAAATTGTTCTTAGAAACTGTTTTTAGTGTGAAATATTTCTATTTAAAATCTTACATTATACATTTTTTTCTCCAATGACTTTTTACCATAATTTTAAATATTTATCAATGAATTAGAAAAACTAAAAAAAATTAAATAATATTCAAAATTAATAAGTTGTCAGATATAAATTAATATAACATATGATGGGATATGCTCTCTAAACTTGTATATATATGTTGAAAACTGGTTATGGATTTCAATTTATTATGATTATGATATTTGGTTTTTTTTTTGCGAGCTAAACTCATTTAATTAGTTTGCTAAATGTGTAAAATATGATACAATAAGTTAAATCATTAAATTAATATTTTAATAAGAGAGAGTGAGTTTAAGCTCTATCATTATTTATGTATGAGCAAACCTTGGCAACAGTGGTTTCAATCCGCTCATGCTTCACCAACTGAGACACCATTGTTCTGAACAATAAAATTTGAAAAGAAAAACACAAATGTTAAACTTTTCAAGCAGATATAGAACACCGAAAAACTCGAGAGAAATTAATATTGAAAGCAATGACCTGAGCATGGACATCCTGTGACCTATAGGTCGACCTAGCTTTCTGAATTTCGTCATTTTTACTCCTGGAGAGATAAATGCTTGGAAATAAAAGGTTTATAAATGTAACCTTTATTGGGTTTGCCTTCAAGTCTTCAGCCTATAATGAGTTAATTAAGGCTTTGAAAATGAACTTTGAGAATGAATTTTGAGGAAAATTTCCAACTACACTCGAAAAAAAAATCAAATTCCCATTCCTTCAAATTCAAAAAGTTCAAACTTTCCTATCATCAGAAGGAATGGATTTACCCTTTTTCACTAGCATAAAACAGCCCCACAACTGTTCAAAGTAAATATACCAACATAGCATCCTATGCTCATAAATCTAATTCACAAGACCTAACATAAGCAAGCTAGTTTCAAAAGTTATTGCAAAAATCCATAATAAACTGGGCATAATACCGGATTCTACAAATAAAAAAGTATGATAGCATCAGGCGATGGGATTTGGGAATGAGATAAAGAGGCTGAATATAGAAAGAGGCGATAGTAGTAGATAGCATCAGGCGAGAATAGTAGAAAGAGTTTGTGATGCCCTAGGCCGCAATTAAAAATGAGGCCCTTGAAATGTATTGAAAATTTGAGAATAACACATTTGAATGATTGAAAAGGTACATAAATCATCATCTAAACTAGTTAATATCACAGTACCACATATACAAGGTCGGCAATTCTAAGCATAAAGAATAAAACTGAAACCAAGAAATCAAGACAAGGCAGAGAGATTACCTATCACAAACTAAAAGCCAACCTTGCAGAATACTCCACGGGAAAGAGAGCGTGAGAGTGGACTGTGGAGACAATTGGCCGGCGGCAATAGAGCTGGAGGATATTTTGATGGCCAGCGTTGGTGTGGAAAGGGGAGAGCAAAATTTTAGGGCATGTAGAATATAATATATCAGTTTAATTTTTCCTGTGATTTTTCAATTTTAATATCACACTTTTTTTTTCTCTTCTATTGCAACTTTTTTGACTTTTTAATATTTTATGATATATTTTTATTTATTTATTATAACTAATTATATATATATATATATATATTTTAATAAAAATAAATAAATGTTCAAATAAGTTTTAAATTTTATCACGAATTTTTTATAATATTTATAATATTTATAATTATATAAATATGTATTTTTATATTAAAAAATATATAAACAAATACTTATTTTGTTTTCTTGTATACAACATAAAATATATATATATATTGAAAATATTATTAAACATACGTTGTTTTGAAGAAAATATTTTTTTAATATATATTTTTTAAACATTTGCCTTTTACTGTGAGATTAGCAGAGTTAGAGATTATTTTTGAAATAAGTTAAATAAGTAGATTATTTAAAAATAAAATGTTAATAATTATAGTATTTTCTTTAATTATTCAATATATTATGCTTAATTAATTTTTTTAATAATTAATATAATAAATATTATGGTTATTACAAATAAAAATTTAACCCCTCATATAATATTAATTTTTTATTATAAAAAAATACGTTTTGCTTATTTTTATTACTATTGCAATTGGGTCAGTCAATTTTTTTTCAGACTTCACCTTATTAAATTACAAATATTTGAAAAATCTAATTACTCTACGTTTTGAAGAAAATAATGATCCATTCTATGAAAAAAGAGAGATTGTTTTATTTTTAGTTTTGTTGGGTTCTTTTTATTTATGGGATGAGTAATATTAAGAATTTTTTTGTTACTTTAAGAAATTTAATTTAATTTCTTTAATATTTTAATCATTTTATTTTTAAAAATTAATAGTAAAAAATAAATAAATAATTTTTAATTTTAATTTTATTTTTTTAACTTTTGATGAGATATCATTTTTATAAATTATATTTAACAATAAATAATAATAGTTACAAAGTTTAAAAAATAAAATAAAGATAAAAAAATTTTAAATTTTAAATTTATTCTTAGTTGTCATTTTTTTTATAATAAAATGATTAAATATAAAAAAAATAACAAATAAATTAAAACTATTTTAGTTTATATAACTAAACTACTATAAGTTATGTCTCTTGATTACGTGAAAAATAGTAGATTAGTTGTTTTTTTTGTTATTTTTATAACAATTTAGTTATTTAGTTATTTATTTCTAAAAATGTGATAACTTTTAATTGTTTTTAATTGTAAATGATAAAAAATAGTAAATGATAAATTTTTAATTGTTTTTAACAATAGTTAATTATGGTTATAAAATTAATAAAAAATAAAAATTTAAAATTTGCTTATTTTTATAACAAAAAAGAAGAGATTGTTTAACAAAAAGTTTAACCATCTCGTTTAAGTTGCTTTGTCTTTTTAGAGATCAAGATTTGGTGATTTTTTGTTTAAGGTAATTTGACTTGCAGCCTTGCAGGTGTCTCACCTTCGCATATACTACTCTTTTTATTCTTTAAGTCCCAAGCATCCTATTGTTTTAAAATTATTTAGCAAATTCATATTTTTATTAGAGTTTTGATGGAGAAAAATACTTATTTCACAACTCAGCACCATCTGTCACTCAGGTACAATCATACAACTGGAAGTCTGGAACCATCTTTCAAATTTTATTTATTTCTTAAACTTCAATTATTAATTTTCCATAGAAAAAAAAAATCCTCTTGATGCTTTGGTTTTGAAGTTCCAGGATTGTTGATCGAAAGTGAAATCTGGGCACTTTGAGTATTTGTTCTTATTGGGGGCCCCGAGAGAGTGATAAACAAGGGCTGAGGTCTTTCAGTACATATGGTAGAGACCCAACTGCGTAAAAGTGCTTTTATATCAGTTTATGGGTCTCCACCAATTGCCCATCTATCAATTTTTATAGTTTAATTGAAGGAGCCGTCAGTTCTCCCACGGATTTTTGAGTCCAAGTCCCTTATTCGGTTTATTTTGAATTCTCTTTACAATATCCATTTCCTGCTTTTTGCTTTTCTTGACTGGTAATACTCCAAGATACTTATCGTTTCTTTTAGCTGAGATGTTATGATACTTTAATTGTAGTTTCTAATCAACTCGAGTTTTAGGTCTTAGTCAATGCCTATCCCTCGCTTCTGTTCAAAATTCAAAATACCAAATCCTTACACCGAGTTGAATTTGTTTTTTGTTTTATTATTTTTGGAAGAATCAAATTGAACTTATTTTTCATTGATTTAATACCCTATTCTGTTTTTAGATAAATCTGTACTTGCTGTCTTTTGGACGTATGATTTGAACAGTATCAACCTGAACTACATTTAGAGCTCTTTCAATCTTTGAATTTCAAGTATATAGATTACCAACTTCGAACCTCATTTGCACTGTCCTATTTATCTTTTATCAGTAGAATATCATGTCCCTTTGTACATTGGGTTGTTCATTTAATATTCCTTCATTGCTAATTTAATGTGAAGCCATTTTAGCAAAAACTCTTTTGTATTAGTTCACCTTAGCAAGGTTGGGTTATAGGATAATGTCAATCATATGTGGCCTTCCTCTTCTCGAGTGTGTTTATTGTCTGGCTTGTGCTCGTTGGGCTTGGAAGCGTTGTCTCCACACTTCAGGACATGACAGTGAAACCTGGGGCCTTTCTACTGCTGAAGAATTTGAGCCTGTCCCTCGCATATGCCGCCAAATCCTAGCTGTCTATGAAGATGATCTTCATAGTCCCCTTTGGGAACCCCCTGGAGGTTATGGAATTAACCCAGATTGGTTGATTTTGAAAAGAACTTATGAAGATACCAAAGGGAAGGCTCCTCCTTACATATTATACCCCGATCATAATCATGCGGACATAGTTCTTGTCTTTAGAGGCCTTAATTTGGCAAAGGAGAGTGATTATGCAGTTTTATTGGATAATAAATTGGGGGAGAGGAAGTTTGATGGTGGATATGTTCATAATGGGCTATTGAAGGCTGCTGGGTGGGTTTTGGATAAGGAATGTGATACTTTGAAGAGTTTGGTGGACAAGTATCCAAATTATACTTTGACTTTTGCTGGACATTCCTTAGGTTCAGGTGTTGCAGCATTGTTAACCATGGTAGTGGTTCGGAATCTAGATAAATTGGGCAACATTGAACGAAGAAGAGTCAGGTGCTATGCTATTGCACCTGCTAGGTGTATGTCTCTAAATTTAGCAGTTAGATATGCAGATGTCATCAATTCGGTTGTTCTTCAGGCAAGTTTGGATTGCTACTGCTTAAGCACACATCTTATATATACTTGCCTGCATTAACATTTGCAATTTCTATGTTTATCGTTGTAATTTGAAATTGAAAGTTCTCAAACAAAATTTTCATGCTTACAGGTGATGCTGGCAGTTAAACGTTGTTAAAGCTATTGTTTATTATCTTGCAAACGTTCTCTAAGGTTGCTTGTTTTCGGTTTTTCTAGAGCAATAGCATCAGAATAGTTCTCCTTGCAAGCTGGGCTACAATAAACTGTATGAGTAAATGGTCTGTTCTTGTTCATAGCGAGCCATGGTGGTTCATTTTGAGAAACTATTCTGATGATTGAGCTTAATAGATCTGCATCAAAAAGTGCCCCATCTTTAGGGGATATTTGTAGTATCCTAGTAACTATATTTGGTTAAGCTTTTATACGGAGTAGGCTGCAAGTATTTCCTTCAAAGCTGATTGTGATTATCATATTGGATCAGGATGACTTCCTACCTCGGACAGCCACACCCTTGGAGGACATATTCAAGTCACTCTTCTGGTATTGTTGAAATCATTGTCCCTTTAAGTGAATAGAAAGCTATACCTTTATGAATTTATTGTCATATTCATTTAGTCCTAACTTTTGAATTTTAGTATACAACATTGATTAAGTTGGATTTGCTTTCATGTGAACAGTCTACCATGCTTATTATGTCTGAGGTGCATGAGGGACACATGTATACCAGAGGAAAAGATGCTAAAAGATCCAAGGAGGCTGTATGCACCTGGCCGCCTATATCACATTGTTGAGAGAAAGCCTTTCAGGTATAAGAAAGCGTTATGTGCACTATTGCTATTCTTTCTTTTATATACTTTACTAACTGGATGACTTTTGATTTATGACTCGTCCTCTACAACTTAGGTAAGGTTTTCGCTGTTGAGCATTATTTAAGAAAATTGCAATAGATAAACTAATTAACACATATGGATTTTATTATAGTTGAGTTAAACTACAAGTGCCTGGCTAACATAAAACACCATTTTGATAGATTTCTAGGCTAATTTTTGCGGTTGCAGAATACTCTGAGCATTAACCATTGAGTGGATTTTCCATTTGCACTGTTCTATACAGAATGGGAAGGTTTCCACCAGTGGTAAGAACAGCAGTTCCAGTAGACGGGAGGTTTGAGCACATAGTTCTTTCTTGTAATGCCACCTCTGATCATGCCATCATTTGGATAGAGAGAGAATCCCAACGAGCTCTAGATGTAAGGTTTCATTCTCTGTCCAGTTAATTTTTTTTATAAGCTACCTTTGTCCATTTTGGATTTCGGTTTTGTATATAATATATTTTTTCCTTTAAGTTGTATTAAATTAACAATTAAAAAGGGCTTTGTATTGAAAGCTGATAAAAAATTATACGGCCCTACTTCTATGCAATAAAGTGTCTTAGGGTCTATTTGCTTATGAGATTCGAAAAAAGCCTTCTGAATCAATCAGCACAAAAGTAGACACAAGTGTTTTCACGACTCATAGAGCACATTTTAATCTTTTTGAATGAAGCGCAAGTGATTACTTATTTTTGGAAGAGCTTTCTTTGATAGTACATAGTAGAAGCAAACCAACTCTTAACAATCTTACTTAGCAGCAATTATGGGATACAATTAGAAGCTATTGTTGAGACTTGTATGTAGTTATAGCTTATGCTATCTGTTCAGCTCAAATTTTGTGTTGCTCTTCGCAGTTAATGTTAGCAAAAGAGCACACAATGGAAATTCCAGTGAAACAGAGGATGGAACGGCAACAAACAATAGCAAGAGAACATAGCCAAGAATATAAGGCTGCACTGCAGAGAGCGGTAACATTGGATGTACCTCATGCTTATTTACCTTCTCCATATGGAACTTTTGATAAGGAGGTAGATAATTCACCTAGCTCAAGTGGAGAATCTTCTTCTTTTGGTTCATATAAGAAAACCAGAAGTAAGGAGACCTGGGATGAGTTGATTGAGCATCTCTTTGACGAGAACGAGGCCGGTCACATTATGCTGAAGAAGTCACTTAGGGATGATTGATGTAATTGAAGCCAAAACACTGGAGGAGAAAATATTTGTGGATATCATATTTCATTTATTCATTTGTTGCTTGATAATATATGTTTGTAAAGCTATACATGTATGAATTCAGAGAGAACATGAAAGGGAATTCAAACTTCGAACTGGAATTTGGTCATAAAAAGGAAATGTAACTGTGTAAGACTAATCCAGTGACCTGTGAATATTCTGGTAATGCAAATTGGCTTGCACTTTGCATCTTCTGAGAACCGTAGCAAAAAATTAAACATTTTTAACTTGTATGATTAAAAATGACATAATTATTAAATATGAAATCAAAGGTAATTAAGCGAATAATAATCAAAGTGACATAATTTTTGAAAACAGGATTAATCTTCATTAAAATGATGGAATTTAATGAGTTTAGATTGCAGCAAAATTGATGATAACCTTTATCGACACAACAAATGGCAACCTTTATAAATTGTGTAGGTAGAAAAATAGAGTTTGAACAGATAAGCATCTAAAATATGAACTAAAGTAGATTGAAATTGCCGTTGGCTTTGAACAACCTTGCACTGTTTTGTTTTTCTATGAAAAAAATTGATGATACTCTTTTCGTTAAACTAGTCTCGATTTTTGCAAGAAGATCCCTTATAATCATTGGATTGTGATAGAAAAATTAATTCACCAAAAGTTTAAGACCCCGCAGAAAGAAAGAAAAACTTCAAAATATCCTAGAAATAGACGAAGTACATATTACATGGTTATTTTGTTTTGTTATTGTAATAGGAGAATTCTATAACCCATTACCTATGTATTGTTGGATGCTTACAAAATAAATGTTTTCTTTTTTTAAAATAATTTAGTGCATGAGATTTACTTAATTTAAGAGTTTAAATAAGTTGGATGTAGCTTATAAATTATATTAAGTATAAATACCTGAGGGATTGTTTTTTAACCAATTATGTTTTTAAGTTTCGTTTTTTGAACTGAAAGTTTCAAAATGAATGTTGTTTGATAATTAATTTAATTTTTAAGATAAAATTAAGTTGAAATTTAATTTCATTTTCACGAATCTTTTAAATTTTTTGAAATATAAAAAAGTTTTTGAAAATTATATTTCTAAGTTTATCTTTTTTTATTGGTTAATATATTTCTACGTTGTTACTCAAGATGTAACAAAACAAAAAAATAGAATTTTTTACCGAATAAATTTTTTTTTTCTAAATGAATAAAAAACAAAAATTTAATTTCAAACCTAATAAAAAATAACTCGGTACAAAATGAACATTTAATAGTAAGGTTCACAATAATATATAATTGCAACTTGAATGATGAGTTTAATATATTTTTGACTTATCAAAAATTAAGGAAAAAAATCATATCTATTTAATTTAATAATAAATTTTTTTATTAATAATAACTCATTATAGGTAAATAAAGAGTAGGGTTTTTTTTCTTTTAAATACTTAAATTTATTTTTTAGTGAATAAAAATTCATATAATTTAAAATTAAGTTTATAATAATAAGATAAAAAATTCTACTGCTTGAATTACAAATCAATCTAAAAATAGATATGACAATTAAAACATACATCACAGACGAGTTCTAATTACAGAATTCTAGTTATATTCACAAAATTCTTAAAATATATAACTCTAAAACATATATTTTTAAATATTTATGTATGTATTTGGAAGTTTTGTGGGATATAATTGAAATTATTTGAATCTTTGGACTTTGGCATCTCTCCACTCCAATCCACATTTGGGCCAATTGGATCATTTCCAAATTCCAAGAAGTTCGTTCGCACATCTTAAATACTCACATGTCTCAATCGTATTTCTATTTTCAATTTTAATTTTCCCTTGTCTTGTTAGAGAGGTTCTCCATTTTCCATTTGCGCCTTTATATTTTTCTCTGTACAAAACACACACAGCCACACCTCACTCTTTCCTCCGGAACCTCAGTTTTTTCAGTTCTTCATCGTTCGTTGCCGATTATCTCGCATTTTCCCGGCGATTTTATACTTCGCCAATAACTCCATATCTCTTTCCGGCTGGTTCCAAATCCCTTAGATCGATTGAGATTTATATATTTACGAACCGATCCCCTCACTCGGTTGCCTCCACTCGTACGTGAATCACTTTTTCAGTCTTTTATGTTATATATGTATGCTTATGCTTTAAAAGCATCACATTTTTATTTCAGATCACGTATTTTGCAACCGTAACAGGCTTTAGTTTTCTAATTACGAGATTTTATTTTTCTCATTTGATTTCCTGAATTTGGTTCGGTGGGCAGCTGGCAAAGCTCCGTTGATATTTTAGAAAACATAAGAAATTGAGAGTTAGTTGCCATTATTGAATGTGAGGATGTGGTGCTAGGTCCTTGTGTTCGGTTTGATTAGATGTCTCTGTTTTATGTTTTTCATTTTTTTGGCAATTTAATAGATTTTTATTAACTTTTTTACGCATATTCCTATTTTCTTTTGTTTTTTATTTTATCAATCCAAATTTCCAATTTCGTTGTTATTTAGAACAGTGCTTATTTGTAGAAATTACTGATATGAAGTGCCTACTTCAGCGGCTGGGGTGAATGAATTCAGTTTTTCTTTTGATTATGGTTATTTTGTTATTTTAGTGTGTCTCTGTATAATGTAGTTCTTTTCTGTGAGTTTCATTTAATAAGATCCAAGTGTTGAGGACAAAAAGTTAATATATGCTGGACTTGGATGGTAACGTATCATTTATAGTAAGCTAAAGCTGCTAAACAGCCTTCGCTTATCTTATTTTTTTGGGTTCTGAAGGAAAGACTTAACGTTATGCTCCCTCCTCTCCCTCCTCTCCCTCCTCTCCCTCCTCTCCCTCCACTATATTCCCCCCTTTGTTAGTATTTGTAGTCATTTAGAACTCTCTTTCTCCCCCTTTTTTATCTTAGGTTCTTAGAGTTGAATCATTTGCAAACAAATTTAATAAGTAGTTTCTAGGTTAAGGATTGGATTAGCAATTTTCTTTCTGATATGCATCTATAATGGGTTCGTAACTTTCCTAATTGTGAAATATTCAGAGAGAATAAAATGGTAATTATTTGCATTACCTAGGACTCTATAATACTAGTGTTAATGACGGTTACAGTATGGTGGGTACACTGAAAAAAATACTTTTGATCCTTGACCTTTGTTTCTCTTATCATCATTCAAATAAATTGATGTATCAATGCCACAGTTACAGCTAATTGTTTAATCTACTACTAGCTTTTACATGAATCAATGAGTCCTCGGTTGCTTTTGAGTATCTTGTGCAGTGCTTTCTCGTGAGCTTGCAATTTGTTGTTTTCTTGGTTTGTAGATGCCAATTGCTAAAGTTAAGGCTTCAAGTAATCCAGATGCAATGAAATCAGAAGGGAATGATTCTGTTGATACTATCATCAGACAAGCAATTGGAAAAGAGCCTTTTCTTTCTTTCTCTAGGACTGGGGACAGCCCAGTTCAGTTGATCCAATTACTTCATGCTTTAGATCAGCAAGGTATTGGCAACCTTCTGTGATAAAAATTTAGAACATTGTTATTGCATTAGTCTCATAGAATTTTGAGTCTTTTAACTATGTTATTGCGGCTGGTTTAGTTTTATATTTATCATAAGCATGGATTTAGTTGTAAGCATTGCTTGATTTCGAAGTTCCTAATTTTCGCAGAACCCTTGGGTTGGCCCTTGCTCTCTCCCCTAAAGGTGCAAGTGCAGAAGTGTGACAAGTGTTCCAAAGAATTTTGTTCGCCCATCAACTACAGAAGGCATACACGTGTGCACCACCGCTTGAAGAAGCTTGATAAGGTTTTCTCATGGGCTTTATAATATAATTGTGTTTTATTTTTAAAAGCTTATCATTTTGAACTTTTCGATGCTGAAGTCTTTGAGTTGGTTGTTTCTTCATAACCCACATGCTGTTACATTTATTTTAGTTCATTAGTTGGCTTTGCCACTTTGGCTTGGCTGACATTGTTTGTGACTTTCTATCTTGTAGGACTCTACAAAAAATAGAGATCTTATAGGGGCCTTTTGGGATAATGTAAGTGTCTTTCCTAAATTTTTATTATACTTCCACCCATTTGTGTCAACCCTTTCGTTCTTAATGTAGCTCACTTTTGAAGATGCAAAAGAAGTTGTATCATTCAAGAATGTGATTCTGGAGGTAAATTTTTCTTTCATTTTCCCCCTTTTTTCTGCTTGTTGCAATGCTATCTTTAATATTCTTCTGGTATAAGAATGCTGCTTTGAGTTTTCTTTGGGTCTTCGAGTACATAGTTGATATAAATGTTGTTCTTTTAATCATTTTTTAACTAGAGTAGTCTTGCAGTTTGTCTCACCTCTGTATGAATTATTTATTCACTCACAAGTGTTTGATCTGTAGTTCCTCGTTTCTCCTTGTTATGGTCACTAATCTTTTTCCACCCAGGAGGTTCCAGGGTCGTCAATCATAAAAGCATTGACAACACTTGTCCATAAACCAGGATTTTCAGCTTTGCCACACATATATTTAAAGGCTGGTTCTGCTCTCTTGGTTAGAAAATTTACTTTCCCTCAGTCTCCCTTATTTTAAGTATATTTTAAAAAAAATCTTGAGGTTTTGGACCACAAATTTTTTATTCTATGTAACATCTGAAATTTCTTTACAGGATATTATCGAAGCTAGGACTTCTAGGTTCTTAATTTCTTCCCAGGAGTTATTTTCTATCCTGGATGATGCAAGTGAGAAAACATTTCTATCTGGGTCAGCCTTATCAATGCAGAGATATATTTTTGATGGGGATGCTGGGAAGATAGGTCTTGAATCAAAGAATTTAGTTGCTTGCACCAGCTTCTTGTTGGAACAGAAACTGGTATTTTCTTTCTTCCTTCAAAGCTCCCTCATGTGTTTCCATGTCCTGCATCACAACCCCCCCCCACCAAAAAAAAAAAAAACAGAGAGAGAGAGAAAAGAAATAAGTGTAGTGTAATATTGTTGTTGTAGGAAGCTAGGAGCAACTGCTATCTTGGGTCAGTGGTTCTCTTTTGGAAAGGCTGGTTTTGATGGTAGCAGTTTTTGGGGTTTTAATGATCATTCTTATTTGAATTTTATCAGATCAAAGAATGGCTTGCTGACAAGGATGCTGAAGCTATGAGGTTCCAGAAAATGCTAGTTGAGGAAGAAGAAGCTGCTCAGAGAAGGTAGATAGGATTTGACCAAATTTTAGTTACTCACTTTATGATTTGATACGTCAATCTGATGATACAAAAGTTGTTTACTGGTGCAGTAAGCCTAAGGAAAATATGAGATTCTATTGATGTGGCAAAGCAAAATTGATAACTAGATATTTTGTTCTTTTTCTTTATTTGCTTTCATATTTTTGAGAGCTCCAGTCAACATCTTCTGGAGTTTGAAGCATTCCAATGTCTTAGTCTAATATGAAGCAACATAGCCCCTTTTAGAAAATTCCACTAGTGATGTTGCCTTTGCAGCTAATATTGGCTTGTGAATTTGCTCCTTTGGAATAAGTTGAAAAACCATGTCCATTGTTGACTTTATCTTATGCTTTTTGATAGGCATGCTGAACTCCTGGAAAGGAAAAGGCAAAAGAAGCTGAGGCAGAAAGAACAGAAGGCAAGAGAGCAAGAGCATGATGAAAATGTTGATGTTAAAGGCAGCACTGATGAAATGCCAGAGGCAGTGCCACCTGCAGAAACATCTACTTCTTACGAGACTTGTGACCTTCAGACACCAATGCCTGAAGCGCCATACCATATTACATGCTATAACATTGATCACTCAAATTCTGATGCAAATGCAGATTCTAAGTTGCTACCAGGAGTGCGATATGATCACTGCAATTTGGGCCCTGACCTGGATGTTGAAAGAAATACTGCACAAAGAACTGGCCATAAGCGTCTTGTTGGTTGTCGTTGGCAGTTGCAACCAAAATCTCAGCAGGCCACATCCAACTTTTTTCTTGCAGGTCAGAATTCTCACCCATCTAAAGTTGAAGGTGTGCGAATTCGTGGAATGTACAGAGATTCAAGGACTACCTTCACAGGCAACAAAGTTTGGAGCCGTAAGCATAAACCAGAATCTGGTGGGGAGAGCTTGAAAGCCAAAGTAAAAAAGGAGGATCCAAATGAACTAGATCAAATGAAGAATCTGAAGGTTGTGATTGGTTCCATAACTGTTTCACTTGGAGATTCTTCTCACGAGAGTAATAATCTTTCCGGATCATGTCATGATTGCCTGACAGAGGGTCAAAGGCCCAAGAATAATTCTGAGGATAAACCAAATATGCCTGATTCAGTTAAGGTTTTCAGAAACCGGTCAACAGTTGAACGCTGGAGGCCCGTGAACCGCAATGGAGTCAAAGGTCCAATGCCAATTCAGAACAAAAATAGAGAATCCAATAGTGAAGGTGCCAAAGAAGGCCACAGTGAGTCCATGGATAGTGAAAATTGTCCGAGGTTGTATAGCATGAATGGTTGTGACGATGCCATTGGAAATTGTTCTATAAGTCCTGATGCAGCTGGAAACTATGGATTCTCTAACCATGCTGCGAAAGCTTTTCTTGCACAAAGTAAGTCATTTTTTGTTCTGTTTCTTTCCTACGTGTATTCAGGCAAACCAAGTTCTTATCTGGCTTAGTTGGCAGCCCAGCTAGCATTGAATCCCACAATCCCTTCCTCATCCCAACAATATCGTTTGATCTAAAACTTATTTGGCATGCTTCAATCTTTATGCAGGATGGAAGGAGGTTATTGCAGCAGAACATGTCAAACTGGTTCTATCCCGGGAGCCTGAACAAGAATCTTTAGAGGTTCAAAATGGTGACAAAGAAGCAGAATCTCATTCATCAAAATATCACAAACCCAGTATTTTTGGAAAGGTAGTAGAGTAATGAGTGGTAAATGTCGAGTCCCTTGATCTTCCAAATATTGGAGCTGCTAAAAGGAAGTCGAGAATAATTTCTCATTTTCCCTTTTCTTTTCATTTATACAATTGTGCACAGTTTAACTCACCACCAACAAGACATTAGCAGAGGTTCCCGTTTTACCAGGGATCTTCTGTCCGAAAGCTTAAGTTTTTCTTTGGCTAGCCTAAGAGAAATGCTGAAAGGTTTTGCTGGAAATTTTTAAACATTTCCGTCCTTTTTTACTTATGCTATCAGAACAGATTTAGTACGGAATTTGTTCCTTTTTTTGCTCATTTTCTTTATGATCCAGCTATATTTGTTTATTTATTTTTTCTATAATAAGTTAGTTTAGTTATTGAGGTCACCTTATTCTGTGTCATGTGGGTTACTTGTACTGCCGTTGAACTTTCTTCCTTAAATATCAGTTTTCGTTGTTCAAAATAACCCAAAATTTGACACCATTAGCAATGAGAATAGGATCAAGTATATCATTGTGTTGTACGTTAATTCCCAAACATACCCGGTAAACATTCTAGGGCTCTAGGCACATAACGTGCCTACATAAAGTTTCTCTTCTACTAATGTCTGATTTTTAAATGATGTGGTTTAGAATGCTGCAATCACGTGCAATGTAGTATTGCATCCACTAGTCAAAGCCTCAAAGATGTGAGGGTTTGCTACTTGCTACTTGGTAGATGCAAATGAACAGGCTAATGCTTGGCGATACCTCTTCACCCATGTTTAAATCGAAAGCAACATTACTGCTTTTTTTCTTCACGACTATTCATATCATTAACAAGTCAACATCATTCCATCCACGTAAATTTGTTAAACTGAAAGGACTATATGTACAATAGTTTTCATTGGTTGTAACATTTGATGACGAACTCCACTTAAAATGCAAGGACAATATAGGACCTTAGAATAAGAATTTTCATTTTATGAAGTGATGATATACATACAACAATTCAGTTGAATAGCATACAAAGTTGAGCTTTGAGCTGGCAGTAAGTCATAGAAGAAACTAAAAATGCACAGGCTCAATAAATCCCTGACTATTTCAGTAGGTAAAGGAGTCCAGTTCAGTTTATCATTTTCTGTATAGCAGGTTCACAGCCAAAAACAAATATACAGTTCTCACAGCATGGAATTCCTAGAAAAATTAGTCATAATATAGACCATAAGAAGCTACGACCCAAAGACATTATCAAATTTTGAATACTCTTATGAGCAAGGATTAGATGGTCATTCAAGCCCTCAAGTCTGTAGAAGTTGTCATATCATAAACTATTTACCATAGAGGTTCCCTACTTGCCCGTATGTTTAGCTTCCTTTCAATGAATTGATCCTGTAGGTTAAAAAAAATAAAGAAAAAATCCACTCTGGTTGAGGGTCGACAAAAAGGGAGTGAAGGTTAGATGCAACAAGCAAAGGAGAGATGGGACTTAAGTCAATGGATGGTCCATTTTGGCATTATCCTTCAGGAGCTGCCTGGAAATCCTATCAGCTAAAACTGATTATCCATGATAGATGTCTCCATGGACAGGTCTTGCAACCTGTTTTCTACGAATATTGTTTTCACAGGAAACCAATTCAAAAAAAAGCATGGGATCCTGGCTGTATCCCTCGAAAAATGTCAGGACTTGAATCATTGTATGGGGGACCATTGAGATAAAGACCGTTAAAAAGTTTTGGCATGCTTCCAAAATTCTCTTGCAGGTATACTGATTGTTTTAGGTGATTAAATTCAATGGTACCACTACCACCAGTGAGAGGTGTGGATGAGCCCGAAGTTGTCCGAGGACTAGAGATAGAAGGAGATATTTTTCCATTCAGATGTGGCGGTGATCTTGTGTGCAATAGAGGGCTCTCCATGGGTGAGACAGGGCATGATATGTTCCTTGGAATACTAATTTCACTGGAGATTAAGAAATGAAATTAGAAAACGTTCTAAATATTGTTATGGTCAACTGCACAAGACATACAGACATGCAAGAACACACACATGCACACACAGATTACAGACATACACAAAGGAGAGAGACCTGAAGTGGGCATTGGTTTTTAACGCTCTAGACGAATGAACTGTTAGCCTATCTGGTTCCAAGTTGGAGAAATTTCCAGCTTGCCCAACTTCCTGAAAATGTTCAACAAAACAATGTGAAGGTTAAATAGAGTGCCATAAGGAAAGAAGCTAAAATATAACAAGTCATTTCTTAGAATCCTTAATATGTATTACAAAACACACTATCTATATTATGTTTGTGGGAAATGTTCTTTGGTTCTGATCCTTCGAGATCTCATTTGTTGTAAGCAAACTGTCTGAAGATACAGAGAGAACTTCCATCTGGTTAAGAGCATACAAACCTGAAGATCATTGCAATACAATGATGCTAAAGAATCAGGCAACAAATAACTTGACAGATTACACCATGCGCATTAAATCAAAGAAAAAAAATTAACTAACTAGATCATATGAGATTGATGCAGTATTCTTACTACAGTATCTCTTACAAGAGTTTTCGCTCTACTTGTAACCCATGGGGATTCATCTGGGGGCCCAGGTTCCAAAATTGGTCTTTCCAGATTCGCAGCATATTTCACAAAAGGGTGCTCCAAAAGCTTAGCAGCTATGGGCCGATGGAGTGGATTACGTTGTAAGCATTGCCTTACAAAATCCCTTCCTTCATTTGATAGAGTATCCGGCATTGTAGGCAGTTCCTTGCTATTCCCAATCTTAAACATGGCAGCAACCTTTAGACCACAATATGCAAAAACTGTGAGAATAAACGAATAAGGATTAAACATGTTAATTATTATGTTATAAAGAAAAGAGCATTTGTTAGTGGAAACTTCATTTAAACAAAATTCTCTTCAACTAAAAAGACCAAAATGAATTCTCCAAGGCATCCATATCTTGACAGCATACTGACCCCTTCATACTGGCTCCAAGGTGGTTTTGTTGTAGCCATTTCCAAAACAGTGCACCCCAGACTCCAAATATCCACAGCAAGGTTGCAACCATTTAAGTTCTTTATAACCTGGCAACCAAAGCAAAAGAGAATTGAGATTTATTTTCATCATGAAGCATGCCATTGAGAGCATAAGATCAAAAGTGGAAAGACTCACCTCAGGTGCCATCCAATAGGGACTTCCTTTGAATGATAACGGACAAGATTGGCCAGTAATCTACACAGCATACAAAATAAGGTAAGCAAGATTCATTATGCATAAGAATAAGGACAAGTATGGCTTGATGTTTAGTATTGATGTCTTAGCAGTTTCTTTAAATTGTTTTCCTTTCTGTTAATTTTTTTTTGTTGTTGAGGGGTGGGTTCAAATAGCACATAATATCCCAATTAAAATGTATTTATGATTTGAGTAAGGACACAAGACACCAGGTCCTATAGCTTGTAAGAGTGGAGCCCCAGGGGTCCCATAGTTTGCAGAAGTGGGATGCACAATTCCTATAAGTTTTTGTGGATCACATAGATCCTTTTGCTACCTTAAAATTAACACTAAAGTCTTATTTTGATCGTTGATGGAGAAATTATGCCAGCTCTTATTACTTGATGGTCATGTGACCAAATTTATGAGAGTATTTTTGGAAACAATTTTATTAAAGTTATTAAGATTACTATCAAGTTATATGAAATTAGAAATGATTACATAGAATGTAAATGACTAGAAATATCTTGACAAATTTGGTCATATGACCAACACATGATATAATTTGATTCAATTTGTCAGTCAATGGTTAAAATAAAATTTTAGTATTAATTTTATGAACTCAACATGGCCCATCTGGTCCATTGAAAAGCTACGGGATTTATGCGCTCCACTCATATAAGCTACAGGACCCTTGGCACCCTTTACCCATATGATTTAATGCAATCTATTTTTACCACTAAAAAACGAACATTGATTATGACCACACTTACATGCTTTGCCATGCCAAAGTCTGCCAACTTAACTCGACCACTCGGATCAACTAGTATATTTGCTCCTTTGATGTCCCTGTGAGAAATAAAGTCCAAAAGGATTAGCACTGTTAGATAGTTGGCAATAACTTCTACTCAATACATTATAGTTGCCTTGTTCGAACTTAATTTATTAGATAAAGAATTCACATTATAACTCACCTGTGGACGGTACTTTTGGCATGTAGATATGCAAGACCAGACAAAATCTGTTGAGTATAACTGCGAATTGCTGATTCACCAAGCTGTCCGTATTCTTGGAGAAGTTTATAGATGGAGCCACCGGAAACATACTCCAGGTATATATAAAATTTGTCATCCACCTATCAAGGAATGATTATTATGTGAATACTTTACATCAATTGCTAAAATTCAGGTACTTGGGTTGAAAATTAGCATAATAGATGGGTAACACTGCTGAACATGATTCCCAGCAAAAAAAAGAAAAGAAAAAAAGAAAAAAGAAACGAAAGAAAAGCAGTCGAACATGATGCTGCACGATACCATGCAGCCAATTCCGATAAGTTGCTGAAACTTGTACGGGACTGAGTATTGGATGGAGGAACTTGCTAAGAAACTAGAAGATTAGGTATAAACAATCCCCTTATCCAGGGTAATCACTGCAGGACTTACACTTAACTTAGACAGGCTAGTAAATGACTGCTAACTAAATGTGTTTGGCCATAAGGAACCAGATGTTTGGTATGTTAGCAATCCTCATTGGATATATACTTCTTTAATCAGAAAATATACTAGTATGATAGCTTGAGACCAAGAGATATCATAACAGGTAAGACAGAATCTAATAAAACACTAGTTACGTCCAAAAGGCACATGATATAAAGCAGCACATCAGAGACTTACAGATTCAGACCCATAATACTGTACAATATTTGGATGTCGCAAATGGCTCAATAATGTAATTTCCTGCCAAACTAAAAGAAGTCAAACTAGAAGTCATGTGAAAATAATATCATAGGCTCCTAGTAACTTAGAAGTCAAAATATAAGAATGAGCCAAACATAACCAAATTATAAAATATTGGCATTTTACCTGCATTAATTGCTTAGCACTTTCCTTAGACTTTGCATCATCTGAAAATAATGTAACCTCCTTCATTGCGCACATTTCTCCACTCTCACTAACAGGTTGAAATTAAAATTATAAATGCAGAAACTCAACTTATCATGGCTATTTTGGGAAAGTTTATACCAGATTTTACATCACCGTGACAAACTAAGTCATATCATGCCAAATCTATTATGCATAGTTTTTTTCTCCATCAAAATTTATCCATAAGTATGCATACATCATCATGCTGTATTAAGCTCCCAACCAGCCAAAATTTATAGCTTAATCAGGCAGTCATATAATATAGTTTACTTGATACCGCAACATGTAATTGATCAAGTGATATTGAAAGATAATATCACATTCTTAACAAATAATTTGGCTATATACCTGTTGAAACCAACATAAACATGTCCAAATGTTCCTCTACCCAAAAGCTTTCCCTTTTTCCAGCGCAAACCAGGACTTGCTGGGTTCTCTGTCCTTCCTGGACTTCGTGGCACTGAAGGAGATGTTGCCATTGAATTGGAATGGGAAAAATTAGAGGGATGAGAAATTGTCAAAGGAGGAAGAGGCAAGCGGTGACTTCGTGGTTTCCCATCATCAGGCCAATTTGTCTGTGACTCGGTTGGCATCCCTCCAGCTCTTGGATGGATAGGTGTGACAGCACCACTATGAATTCTGGAGCCTGGACCAGGACTAGTCATTCTTGGACTAGGTACTGGGGAGTACTCTGGGCTACCCCGCCTCTGTAACCAAAATAATTGTGCAGATATATCCCCTCCCATTGAATTGTGCCCAGAAGTGTGACCAGAACCAGGACTGGAGCAGTGGCTAGATCCAATAAGTGTGACATCTGAATAAGCATTTGTAGCCCAAAAAGCGGAGTTTGTAACTTGATCCGTGCCAGAGGCTCGCATTGGACTTCTGGAGGGACTTGACATGGAACTATCTGGAGCACTAGAGAAAGCACCATGATTGGGAACTAGAAGGTTTGGAACATGACCTCCTAATGGCCTCCGTTTAGGTGAGGGTGAATTATAATTACTAAAAGGAGGGCTGGGTGGTTTTTTTGGCTCTGTTAAGTTGGTTTTTGTAAAATTAGAGGATTGATCCTTGAGCATTGCACTTCATTGAAAATAAAGGAACCGAATATATCATAAATTAGTCAGTGATGAGAATGGCAACAATTAAGTAGTCATGCAGAAATGCAAACACAAGATATAAAATGATGAATGCAGCATAGGAACGAGTTAAAGTTTACAAGAAATTCACCTGGAAGGACTTCCTGCAACAGTTCTGTTACCATTCTCCAAGTCAGTTGCTTGAGAGCTACGATGACTCGACTCAAATGGATCATCAGTATCAGTAGAACTCTCACTTGATAATGTAGTTGTTATCAGATCCCCATCCAGATCAGTTAGGCTTGTCCTGCTAAGTATGCATGCAGGTCTTGGAAGAGGTACAAACAATGATGACTTCGATCCTTTTTCACGTATCGGTCTTGTTGATAAGCTTATTCCAGAGTCAGTGCGGCCTACACTTGCAGTGTGCAGACTGGGAACAGGAAGTGGTTGAGCATGAGGTCTTTCAGAAAAACTTTGACACCTCAATACTTCTTTAAAAGGCGAAGAAGATCCAGAATCAACAGTAGATCGAGAACCCTTTTCCGATATTGCATCGCTATATTGTTTTTGAGATCCTCCTGATCTTCTACCTTCTTTGCTCTCAGACAAAATCTTAAATTTCCGGTTCAATGTATCGATGAAACTTTCCTTGCTTGTTTTCTTCTTTGCATCCTTGGATGATGACTTCCCCCACCATGGAGGCATTTTGTCATTTAAGATTTACAGGATCAGCAGGCATGCAAATTAATGTAAATCCATTTGCAAGTAACAAAATTTATATGACAAGCTCGCGCAGTACATATGACCAGTTATTGACCTTACAGGGCCTTTGAAACCAATAGATGCTTCAATGCAATTCTTACTAACAACAGCAACACCAACTCAACTCAGTTCCAGCACATCAACAAGTACAGACTGCCTAAGTGAGAACCATAGTTAAGTCTTTCATCTAGTAGAAACCTGCAGAAAGGGCTATGTTATATGCTAAAAGACTTTTTACCCAATAAATAAAAACAAGGTCACCAAGATAGATTAAACTGTCAGAAAATGTTCAAATGAAGAATCCACCTACTACAAAGAAGCATAAGCATACGTAAATGCATAAATTGTTTCCACTTCTACACAAAGATCAAGATAAATCTTTTTCTCTATCTATGGAATAAAATACATAAAGTTCATACTCCCTACATTAATATCTAAGCTATAACACCATTCAGCCTATCCTGAAATTAATAGTTCTTTATAATCCTTAACGAACTTTCCAATTTCCCATAAGTTTCTCAACTCCATGGGGGCCATGTATGTTCCTTGGTCATTCTTGTCCCATTCCACTTATGAAAATTTACATTTTATTTTTATGTACAAATGGTGAATCCTTATCTATCAGCAAGTAAATCCAACTAGTTCCAATCATCTCACTAAGACTTCGTTTATGTCCAAAAACATCAATCTTCTCGACCGTTTTAGAATCTTCATTTTGAAAAGTTCTCTTAGGTTCTGACTAGCAATTTTTTGACTTCGTCTTCTAATGCCAATTTCTTAGAGAGCTTAATATATCAAATTGCTCATAAACACTTTTTGTAGAGCAGATCTAATTAAAATTAAGAACTTCATTAGACAAAACAAATAACCAGATATGAACAACTTACTAAAATCAGATGGCAATGAAAACTAAAAGAACCAGGCTTACCTTAAATACTTTATGCCGCAAAAGCCCAACTGAACCTACATGGACTTTAGCCCAAATCTGCCCGATGATTCCCTTCAATTCCAAAATTTCAGTGAACGTGCAAAATCAAAACCCTACAAATCTGAAATGTGAGCGATGAGTTTTAAATAGATTTCAAAGTATTCTGTGAATTGACATATTGCAGGGATCGATTAGAGATAGAAAGATACATGTCGGAGCTAAAGACATGGAGTAGTCTGGGGGCTAAATTTACCACAGCAGCACAGTTAATATTCTAGTTTATTAAAAGGACTGTTTAAAGTTGTGTGATTTCAGCTCAAGACTTCTTTAAGAAAAAAGAATTCAAGACTTAACTTTTATTGAAAGAAAAAAAAAAGAGAAGAAGCTGGGGGTGGTGGGGTTAAATTTATTAAATTAAAAACGTAAAAATGATATATGAATTTTATAATAGTTCAGTTACTTACTTACACGTTCATATGACGTAATATAAAAGAGAAATAATCCACCAGCATCTGGGTTAAAATTGCCCGTTTAGAATGATTTTTTTTTTTAAAGTAAAATTGCACCGTTAGATTTTTATTTTCTTTCCTAAGTCCAAAGTAGTTGTATTTTATAATATATGAAAAAAAAAATTTAAAAAGATAGACATATTTAGGAATTAATAATAATAATTAATTAAAATAAAAATAAATACAAGATCCAATGAGTTTTATATTTTATTCCTTTATTATGATCCATAGTTATTTTTATTTTTATTTATTCTTATTATAAATTAATAAACCCACTTATTTGTTCTATAAAAATAAATTTTGGGTTATATTTTATGATAAACATGTGTTAATTAAAAATAAGATATGATTCATTTTTACTTTATTGTTTGATTTTATGAGTCAAAATTTGATGATTGTTCATTTTATTAAAGTTTGGTCGACGGGTGGTAGAGATGAACATTTTAATTACAAATAAATGAAAATTGTGATTAACTGTATAAATTTGATGATTTTTTTTAAAATAATTATAATCGATAAGACATGAAATAAGAATAATTATTACAATATTAAAATTATAATTAATTGAAATCTAAAATATACTAGTATTATTTTTTGTATATATATAATTAAATAAAAAATATATTTTTAATAATAAAATACACAATACTTAAAATAATTAGATAGAATTTTATTTATAAATACTTTTATATCTTTTGTTTTACTTATAAATATGTGTTAAATTAATTAAAAATAAAAATTATTATCAATATTTTAAATGATATAATAGAATAAGGATTATACTAAAATTTAATTTTTAAAACTAAATATATTTTTGAATAAATGTTAAAAAAATAAGAAACGTGGTTAAATCGAAAAAAAAATGCTACCAAAACTAGTATGAAGTTCTTATAATTATTAGCATAATCGTCCTCGATCGTGCCCATCTTAACGGGTAACTTGATCGATCCGAGCAAAATTGTACACATATCGAACTAATTAGATAGTTGTCTAATTAGTCAAATTTTGATCGATCAGTAAGTTTTGGAGTCAATTGGACACATATTTAACAAAATTAAATAATTATCTAAATTATCAATTTTTTATCAAATAGTATTCCTACTAAGAGGACCTAAATAGGGTATATATTCAATTTATCGTAATTAAATTAAATAATTATTTAACAGGTTGTATTTGAAACAAATTTAAATATATTTGGAACCAATTATAACTCAATATTTAAACAAATTTCCAACTCACAGAGCCGTTCTTAGAGCCATTCTTCACTCATTTCACTCATTTTCCAAAGCTTCTTAAACACATATGTCAAAATGGATTAGAGGTTTACCAAATCAACGCACGTTAAAAATGACAACAAACTTAAAAGCTCATCTCACTCTTAATAATCTTTTACGTACATCATCTTCATAAATCCGGGGGCCAAGAACAAACTAAAAATTGGTTAACCAATAAACTAATAAGAAATAGTATTACCTTGGTGCACATACACCTATTAGTAAATTTGAACACCTATCCTAATCCAGATTTTACATCCAAAGCGTCAATCAAATAAAAGTTTCATGCTTCAATAAAAATCGTTAGTCTTATAAATGAAAAATAAAAGCTATTAATTGTTATCATGATTACATATCCAAATACTATTGTCTTGAGAATTTAAGGGTGTAAACGAACATAATTGACAGACACGTTTCTTAATATCTTCAAGATTATAAAATAAGTGACATATACATTGTTAATATATATATATATATGTTAATGTATATTTCTTTACTTTTTACTTTAGGTATATTTATATCTAGTTACTTTAGACATATCTAGTTTACTTGTAACTCTTATATAAAGACACCATCTATATTCATTTAATCACTAAATAGAATACAATCATTAAGTATTTCTAACATGATATCAGAGTTGGGTCTAGTCTCTATGTGCTTGGACCTAATTGCGCTCTACCATAGTCTCACTGTGGTGCTAATATCCACCTTTGTCTGGCGTGTGGAGGGGGGCTGTTAAGTATCCTTGTCCCACGTTGACTAGGAACAAAGCAACAAAACTGCTTATAAGCTTGGACAACCCTTAACTTAATGAGATCTTATTGGGTTAAGTTAGACCTAAGTTTCTAACATGGTATCAGAGATTGATTGTCACTTTATTCACTCTCATATTGCCTATGGTGCTCTCAAGCTTTTTCCTGTTTCCTCCAACGATCAACTTGCAGATATCTTCACTAAGGCACTTCCTAAAGGACGCACTCGTAATTTGGTTGATAACCTCAAGCTGGTCTCACATCCACCTTGAGATTGAGGGGGGTTGTTAATGTATATCTAGTAACATATTAATGTATATATATATCTACTAATGTATATCTCTTTATTTTAGGCTTATCTATATCTAGTTATTTTAAACATATCTAGTTTACTTATAACTCTTATATAAAGACACCATGTATATTCATTTGATCACTGAATATAATACAATCATTAAGTATTTCTAACATATATCATGATCAAACCTATCAACCAAGTTATATTAAAATTATTAGATAAAATATAACTCTAAAAAAATACATATGGAGTATTTAGTACTTAATTGTGGCACATCTAAATCACAGACGAATGTTTTAAAATTACAACGAATATCAATTAATCTCAATCGATAAATATAAAAATTACACACAAAAGACATTAGTCATTTTCATATATATAAATATATCGTGAACAATTATCAACTATCTTATCAAAATAAACATATAATTGAACATGTGTCTAATTCAACGTAACAAAATTGATCATATATTTATTTGTTAGATATGTGTCCAATTATATACAACATAATTTGATAATTGTTTAACTAAATATACGATTTAATATAGACAATAAAAATGATCTTTAATTAATCATTCAAACTCACAAGAACAAACTCTTAAAACAACGTTCAACCAAAAACTTATCATTTAGTTAAATTTTGGCTCAAAATGAATTGATGATAAAAAATATACAATTATTTAGCTAATTACACGTGATCATAAGGGCCTTGAGATTTAAACAAAAAACTATCTAGTATAGGTAATTAACGAAGATCAAAGAAAAACCAGCCGTACATTTGCAAATTCCCAGAATAGTTAAAATAGATGTTATAAATATACCGTGAATACATAATTCCAAAAGAATGGAAAGTCATAAGATGGAGTTATGGACCAAACCTATCCATATGGATCCTGAAATTCATCTTAATCTAAAGGCATTCAAATCTGAAATATGAGATGAAGGTTTAAGTAGCTCCTTCTTATTATTAATTAATCAAATATCTATGTAGACTCTGCTTCAATATTACATATACTGAAGTCAAGCTTGTTTGATTTGTGAGTAAACACATAACAACAAATAAAAGCATGTTTGCTCCTTGCTTTTGGAGCAGGAAGCAAAATCTACCCTAGTAGTGACCTATCCAAATTACAGTGTCAGTAATCCCCTATTTTTTGCTTAATTACAAAATGATAAAAAGAATATACAAATTCTATTAAGAATAAAGGCGAGTTACTGACGTTTTAGCATTAAAAATGACTGCAACTCAGTATTTCAGAAAATATGGTTCCAAATTTCAAAAACTGCAACTCCTTTTGCGATTTTGAGTTAGACTATTGATCATTGTTGTCGGACCAAGCAGGTCGTCGTCGTTGGAGCAAGTAGTTTGCTATCGCCGAAGCATGCAGTTATTGCTAATGGATGACACTGAAAAGAGCGAGAAGAGGAAAAAAAATTATATTAACATGTACATAATTGTTACGGTTTATTAATTTTAAGAATATTCTAATGTTATCTTTATATTAAAAATAGTTTCTTTATATATAAATAAATATATACATGTTAAATAATGAATAGAATTATTTTTTTTAACTTATCCATGAAATAGTTATGTGTAAAAGCTTATAGAGAAGTAGAGAATGAGAGATAGACAAAAGGAATTGAGAGTAAAAAATAAGGATGGTATATTTAATGAAATATACGGAGTATAATGAAAGTATAATTTAAATAGTAAGTGTTGCCTTCAATGTAAAATAAAAATAATAATAATGGATCATATGAACATATATATATTTTTTAAAAAGATGATTTAAGTTGATATTTTTAATTAAAATATATTTTAATCTTCTATTTATTAAATGGTTATTTTTATAAAAAGAATCACAAAAATCTATTTATAAAATAATAAAATTGTATTACCTTGAAATAAATAAATGGGATATTATAAATTTATTAGTTTATAAAATTATCTTAACGTTTTATTTATAACGGTAATAAATTTATATTATATTACTTAATAAATATAGATATAAAATATATATTTATTAAATGTAACATGTTTACCTGATATTCCATCCTTTTTCAAAAATCTTATATTTGAAAAAAAAAACTTAAATTTAAGTCTTAAAAATGTCAACATAATCGTATATATAAAAAAAATGTAAAATATAATAAAGTGAATTTAAAAATCATTTTATATATTATTTTTAATACACATTAAATTAGAACTATGTTTAAAATTTATTGTTTTTCATCAGTTTTAATCCTCAAAATATGTTTAAAATATCTTGATTTTCACCTATCTAAATCGGATTAAATTTAAAAAATTTTAATCAAATAATTTAATTAATTTAAACAATTAAAATTTGTATAGATAAATTTTTTTGAGATTGAATGAGATTATATTAAGTTTTAAACTTATATAAATTGTTATTAATGATAAAACACATTATATTCAACATTTTAGTTTTAATTATTGTATTTTTAATAAAATTTATTATTTACGGTTATAATTATAAGAATAAGAAATATAATATTTATTAAACTATTATATATATTTAAAATGTATATTTTATTGTTTAAATTAAAATAATAATTTAATATGATTGTGGTATATATAATATTTAAATATAATATATTATAAAATAAAATAAATATTTATTTATGATTTTATTTCAATAGATTATAAAATATATCAATTTTAAATACAAATAGATTATATATTTCAATTCGAAACCGATCCAATTTTTCGGATCAGATTGAAAATTCATTCCTTGAGAATTAAAGAAAGTGTCTTAATCTATCATATTTGTTCAATCTACCAGAGCCAAAACGACTTGTGTCAAATCTTCATAACCTGCGTGTTACTTTCAACAAGGGTAAAAAATTAGAGTAGTAGGCGATAAGCTGAAAGCCTGAAACTGTGTACTCCTTTCTGTTTTATTTAAATAAAAAAAATGAGATACAGTGCAACTGATTTTCATACCATATGGCAAAAATTTTACATTACAAGCTGAAGTAGTTAAGCACTCCAAAGATCACCTTATGAGTGTCAACCCAATGGAAGTGACTATTAGAGTGGAAGGGACACCAAATTTGAGATGGCTCCAGAAGGTTAAATTATAACCAAGATGTGGAGCTCGGCGGGCTTGTTCACAAACTATCAAATTGGCTGCTGATCCAAGTAAAGAGAGGTTCCCGGCTACCGTGCTGACCCAAGCTAATATAAGCCATGCCTTCTCCTCATCTGCTGCTGAAATTGCAGCAGCTGATGCTGCTATTCTACCTCCAAGTAGGAGAACTACATAATAACAAATGCTCGATTTAAGAAAGGTCTTAAAGAGGTGCTACATAGTAAGAAATATTCAATAATGCATAATTATAATCATACCAGTTGGCACATTTGAAGCAAAATTAGATAGAACAAGTATAACGACAGCAAGAACTGCTATCCCGCTAGCACGATCAATTTGTGCATAGGGCTCCATCAACTCCCACAATGTGCTTGGTATTCCTGTTTTGTTAAAGCCATCAACTGTGATAAACATTCCACAAAAGAAAACTAACAGCGAGTACGAGACCTGATCCAAAAAGAAACATAAGGATTTATAATTTCTAACTAATTAAAGAGATGTTTTATGGTGAATATAGAGCAACATGCTTGCAAAAGCTTTTTTTTTTTTTTAATACCTTTTCTAGGCTCGGCCGAGCATCCTTGAAATCAAGAACTACAAGAGCAAGTGCAGCAGTAATTGCAGTCCATGACATATTCAGTCCCATAAGCAAAGAAACCAACATTCCAATAGTAACAAGATAAACACAGGATTTCCACAACACTTTTTTCCATCTTGTGGTCAAATCTTCCTTTTCTTCTGAAGATTTTATTGAATTTGTATCTCTCTGTTTAATATCTATTGATAAAACTCTCTTTGGAGGAACAATATCCTCCCTTCTCTGTGTTAACACATGATCAGTTGTCAACTCCTTTGGTGTATTTGAAAATCTTGTTGACTCCAAAGCACTACTAGAAACCCTATGGATTTCATTCTCACTCGAGCTTGACCGGCTTCTAAGAGTCTCAACAATGCCCAAATTTCCACTAACAATAGGAGAACTTTGCAGGCTCAAAGTTCCTATTAATCTAGAATTCCCTTCATGAGAATTTAAAGATGAAACATGTGACAATGTAGCTGGTGAAAATTTATGAGAATTCATATCCTCCTCAGTAACAACTTCTTCTGCTACATCCTCTTCGTCCTTCTGAATAGATAATAGTCTCCAATACATGCATAAAAGTATTACAGCATTGACTAAAATCCCAATAAGCATAGCAGGAAGAATTCCAATCACAAATCTTCCAAAAGAGATCTTACTTTGTACAGCTATAACCAAATTTTGAGGGTTGCCAATTGGTGTCGCCGCAGACCCAATATTTGCACTTGAAGCAAGAGCAAGTAAGAAAGGATGAGGTGGGAGGTTATGTTGTCTTGCAACTTTTAGTACAAATTCAGTCAAAACTACACAGGAGGTGTCATTGGTAAAAAGGGCACTTGAAATTGCCGAAATTAAGCAGATTCGACACAACAGGTCCTTTGCTCCTCTACTTTTCCAAGCAAGTAACTTGGCTAAATGTTTGAACATATCTGCCTTTTCGAGATAAACACTTACAACCATTGTTCCAAAAAGAAGACCGAGAATTGGAAGATCTATGGCAGCATATGCTTGATCTGGAGTTAAGACTCTGAATATGACCATAAGCATAGCCCCTAGGAGAGACCCTGCAGTCCTTCCAATTGGTAGAAAAGGGACTGCTGGGAACACTGCCAATACCCAGAAGATCCCAAAGGCCATGGAACCTAGAACCACTTTTACAGAAGAAGCCAGGGCCATTTTTGCAGCTTAGCTTAGAACTTTCACTTTGTACAATATTCTAAAAGTTCAAGTGTTTGTACTAAATTAACTCCATAGTTATTCTTATTTCTAACACTAGCTACAAACTCTACACAGCTCCAGCCCATCAATGAGCACTGACTTTAAGTGAGAATTCATTCAAATGATAGAAACCTGCAAAAGGGGATACTTTATAGTTTCAATGTACGTGATCTACTGCAAAACTTGATACCAAGTGACTGAAAATAAGTTTTTCAAGTAACTTTTGTAGATCAAACAGTTATGGTGTAGGATTGGTCTCATAATTATGTGAAAATGGGCACTTTACGTACGTCGAATAGGACAATACATACCACGGTTTCATAATTATATTATTAAAAATGTTTAATTTTCAATATGGTTAGAATGCCTAATTTATAATAATAAGACTAAAGTTCTCATCATTTTCATATGATTACGGATAGCTAGTGCCATTCTTTCTCAATCAAACTGCCATAAACAGTTCAAAATACGGCTCGACCTACAATTATGTAAAGGTCCCCGTATTAATATCTCATGCCTGATCCTAAATTACTAGTTCAGGCTCTTTATAACACTTTGAACCACTGACTTTGTTGGTTTTCTCTTTACCATGTATTGTTCTATGGTCTAACTTGTCCCATTCTGATTAGGAATTGTGAACCATTATCAATCAACAAGCACATTAAATTAGCTTCAGCCATCTCAATCCAACTTATTATTCAAACAACTAGAACTTCAGATCCCATATCGCTCAAAATTAGTTTTGTAATGAAGATCTAATTAAAATTCAAAACTTTATTAGACAAAGCGATCGAATAACCAAGTACCATCAACATAATCAAATGTTAACCAAAAGTAAAAGAAACAAACTTACACCGAATACTCGATGCAACAAAAACCCAGCTGAACTCACAGGGAATCTAGTACAAATCCGACTGATGAGTCCCTTAAATTCTGAAATTGCAGTCAATATGCGAAATCAAAACCCTTGGAATCTGAAATGTAAGAAATGGGATTTAAATGGCTTTCTACTTATTTTATGAATGGAGAGGTTGTACTACTAATTAAATAGAAACTGATGAATGACGACGATGCTCTGTTTTATTCAGTGTCTCATTGTCTCCGAATTTCTTTGTTTAATATAACAGTAACCAAGACTCCAATGTGCAACACGCCAATTCAGATTCTTGAAATTTTTATATTTGAGATAACATGTTCATCCGTTAAATTACCCTTATCTTATTAACGTGTGCTCCAAGTTCTGCCAAACTTCACCCTATTTATTTTTGTCGCTTTCAAAGTTACAAGTACCAATGACGTGTGTTATTATATATTTATGTATAGGTAACTTAATTTAATTATAATAATTTCAATCAATAATTATTATTAGTATTTAAGAATTATATCTTTGTTTCGAAACTTGAGAAATGTAAAAAAAACTCGTTAACGTATCTTGAATTTGAAATAAAATTTATAATACGAAACACACGAAGATATTCTAACAATTGTGTTAAAATATAATTAATTATAAAATGAATTAGAAAATTTATATATTTTAATGATAAATATATTAAAAATAATTGTGATAATCTTATTATTTTTATTTATTTTTAAAATCCTTTTAGACTAATGTGCATGTTCTATTGGGATGACAAACGATGATTTGTTGGGACAAATGACTACTTTTTCTTTAATGTTGTTTTGTCATGCACTACATTAGTTAATTCAATGCAGTATTAAATTAAAAACATTTGTTAGTAAAGTTAATCAGATTTTGAAAGAAGATGGGAATAAAAACCATACACATTATGTCATGTGCTTTAGATTTTTTATGGGTACTTGCAATAGTTATAGGATTTATATCGAGATATAAACTAACTATTTTATATATTGGGGTCATTTAAAAAGATATTGAACACAACATTTATTAAATGCCATTTAACGGGGACATCGGCTAAGGGTATTTTAGTCAATATATAGAGGGCATCTTAAAACAAAAAACAAAATAACAAAAAAAACAAAAAACAAAGTCAACTAGATATATAGCATCCACATTAGATCCAACAGTTCTTATTACCTACTTGTAACTCTGAAGAAGAATAAAATTTAAGCATGTTGGATTCATGACAGGTGAGCGTGAAGGATATATATTATGAAGTCTGTGTGATTTAAAAAGTGTTTGTTTAGTTATTAAAATTTGAAAAAAATATATTTTAATTATTTTTTATTGTTAATTGATTAAAATGTAATAAAATAAGAGCCACTGATAAATATAAAAATAAATTTTAGTATGAAATTATTTGAAAAAATTATATTATGATGAAAAATTATTTAAATATATATTTTTATTCAATATAAAAAATCAACAAAATATTAAAATAAAAATAATGTAAATCAAATATTAAAAAATATATTCTATCAAAAAATTTTATTTTAATAAAAAAATTCATTTTATTAAAATAAAATAATCCAATTTTAATCACATTCTAATAATTTAACAAAAAAGTAATATTTTAATAAAAAATTATTAAAATAACATTATTTATCCATAATTAGTATATTTTCTCAAAACTAGAAAACAACATTTTGAATATGATAGACTAAATATAGATTAAAGCTTAATCTAAGGTATTTGAAACTTTACTCTTTAAAAAAAATAACAAAGAAAAATAAAAATTGATCTAAGTAATGAAGTGCCATGAAAGGTTAAACTAACATCTTATGACAGGTCCTGCCAGAGTCATATGGTTCGTATTATTAAAATAAAATGGAAAATCATATTATGTATAAGAGTATTTATGAACAAATTTATTATTACCTAGCTCTTGTAATGTCATTTTAACCACGCTTATTGTATCCAACTCAATTATTAGATCAAAATGGTCCCTCTTCAAACCTCCTGCAAGAGGCTGTTTCTTCTTTTGCGCCTGTAATTTTATTTGCTTAGCTAAGCAAGATATATAAGGACATAAGATATGGCCAGTTTCATAGCAGAAATGCGTTTGCTTTATCCTTAGCCAGCATAATTAGTTCCATGAGCAGCAATACAATAACCCATTTGCCTCATTATAGCAATCATTTTTATGTCACCCAACTCTCATATAAATCAAATAGTTATTAGCGTAGTCCAAACAAAACAAATAAAATACTAATACAGTAGTATTTATATCTACTAATAAAAATGACAAAATTATTGTATTTAATAATTAAAAATTATATATATATTAAAATTACTCAAATCATCCTCAAACTTTCAACTAACCTCCAACTATATGTTACAAAAACCTCAAATAACTCTAAATCTAATTATTACCCACGTCACCATCAAACCTCCGACTACCACTAAAATAATATTATTAATAAGTCAATTCTTTTTATTTAAAATACACCTTCTAATTATTGATCCCTTTTTTTATTCTTTTTATTTTTCGCCGTAAATAATACTTATATTAGGAATGAACTCTAGTTCATCCATCATTCAGTTGATGTTACACTAAGATCTTGCTGGCATGTCTAAAGCTGCACACAAACATCAAATATCCACTACTTGTCATAGGACTTGTGAGTATGTAAAACCTGAAATGGAAAAGGTATAAAATACAAGCAGCAAAAATCTTGTTTCCAGGTATGGCATGCAAATGGCAGCAATGATACAGAACAAGCTCAGCCTTAGTTACAGATAGTTAACATGAAACTTTTTATTTTTGCATATAAAGGAGGAAAAAAACAGTCTACAACGAAACATCTATATGTGAATGTTGTTATCTTTTGTATAACATCAACAAATATATTAAAAGAATGCTCTATTACAACTTATTATACTAGACATCTATAAACTCACTCCTCTCTGCATTGCAGTTTGGATAGTGATACATATGAAGGCAGTTCTTTCACCTTTTGTCAATCCATCCATCAAAATTTGATCCCGAGTTAACCAAGATGTATCTCCAAAGATGAATTCTCGAGATTCAAAACAAATGGGTTAGTTTTTTTTTTTTCCATTTTCAAGGTCTATGCATGGTACAGGATGCTATCTATCTTCTTCTGTTTCTATCTCTCAGCTGACCCCTGGCTGCAGAATTGGAAAGAAAGACCAGCTGTTTCCAGTTTTAAGGTTCTTCCCAGCTACCTTTTCATTGGCCCACCACTCAGCGCTTAATGTCGGCTTCTCTGAGAACTCTGCTTTTGTGCTATCAAAGTTGAATTCCTTAGCTGATCCTAGTGTGACTGATCGATGCTTCTGATAGCAATTATCCCCTCCTCCATTTTCGTTTTCATGCATTCCACTGGAAATTTTGCAGACGGACAACCCATCAAAATTATCACTATCTTTTGATACTTCCTCTTCATCAATTGAGCATTCTGTTGGTATATCCTTTAATGATGATATACTTCTAATTGATACTGCTGATTTGTTTGCAAGGCATTGTGCAACGCCTTCACCAGTTAACTCGAATGACACTCTGTGATCAATTAAATTTTCGTCATTTTGACATCCACCTTCCAAGTTTGTAACAGAAGCAACCTCTGATATCTTGTTTTCCAGGAGAATATGATCTCTAGATGCAGGCATCAAGGATCTAGAACCCAACCTAGAATCCAGCCCTGCACCAGTAGGGGTCAAGTATCCAGAACCCAGCCCAACACCAGTTGGAGTCAAAGATCCAGAACCTACTCCTGATCCTAATCCATACGCATCAGGTGTCAAAGAGCCAGAACCTAGCCTTGAACCCAACCCTACACCTTCAGGAGTCAAAGATCCAGAACTCAGCCTAGAACCCCATTTCCGAGTAATGAAATGCTCAAAACCCAGGAGCTTTGGGGCTTCACCCTTATGGAGTTCAAGAATAGCTTGTCTGTTAAGAAAAGGAGAAGAGGTGCCAGAATTTGAAATTGCTGATCCCGGTGATATGAGATATCCACTTGGGCTTCCGGGATATTGTTGGTAAGGCTGAAATTCGCAATGGGATAGCACAAACTTTGGATTGGTCCCACTGGTTCCTCGAGTTTTGTCCAGTGAAGATGTCAAAAGTCGAGCATAAGGAACTTCAGGAGATGAAGGTGTGGTCTGTTGCACAGATTCAGGTGGAGGAGTGAAAGGAGCAGTAGACGGTTCAGTAGTATAAGTAGAAAATACTGGCGGTGAGACTAACTGGGTTTCGTATGCATAAGGACCTATGGCAAAGATTGATGCAGGTCCACCTGGAGAGTAGGCATTGACAGAGATGGAAGTGAGGGACAACAATCCACCAGGTAATTGGGTGGAAGATGAAGGATCAGATTGGAGGAAAGAAGCAGGAGAGGAGGGAGGGGCAGTGAACGGTAGTACAATGGTAGTTGAACGGGTACGATTTTCAAATGATGGGGCTGTTACACTTTCCGGTACAGTTGGTTCAGGAACAAGGACAGCATGACCTATCCGCTTGTTGCTTTTATGATATCCAAAACACCAATATAAGCTCCAGCAGCTTCCCCACCTTCTTTTCTGCAGTCAAATGAAACGGAATGTCATTGACTAGGGATTTAAACACAAAAGCAACTAGAGAGACCTCAAAAATTTATGCCAACACAGTTTAGCTCAACGGGATCACTAATATGGAGTCTTAACAGGCTATAATCAAGATTTAGATCCATATACAAAGGTAAGCTAAAATTAATATCTACCTCAGCATTCTAATACATATTTGCACAAAGATAACAGGGGAGCAGCTTTCTTATCAGCTTTGTCATAGCAACACAAGAAGCATGATCATTTTGTTGAATTCCTTGCCATCTTAATGGCTGCGGCACATCCATTATTATCAGGAAAATCACAAGCAGAAAACAGGGATGCTATGAAAAGACAGGCCAAAGAGAAAAGATAAACTTTGTCTTTGACACAACGGTAATTTCAAAATTGACAGCACAATTGTGGTTGGTTAATATTCCAAAACAGCTATTATAGAACAAATTTGTCCATCTATCCAAGATGCTTATAAGGTTTCATAGTGAAGTAAAAACTAAACATTTTTTTGCAGCATAAATAATTTATGTCTTCCACATAAATGGACACGTAGCTATGCCCCCGGGTTCTCCTGATTGACAAGTGAAATTCCATCAAACTTATCCCAGTTGTTGCTGAAGTTGAGTATTCCTCGACTCAAAATCACTAATTGAGTAGGCCATCAGGAGAGGACCACCAGCCCACAACTTCTATGATTATGATTAAAGGACAAGTATATGGGTAGGAGGAATAACATTTCACATGCCTGATCTTTATGCTAATAACACCTTCATCAGTCCAAGTTCCAAACTCTTAAACTAGCCCTTTGCACAAAAACACCCCATTTTTCTATTTGAAACTCAGCGTATGTGATGTGTTTAGCACCAGGCCAGAACAAAACACACTGTAAAGTGCGAATCTTAACGACAGTGCAAAGGCCAAGCTATTTTTCTATTTCATTTTGACTTAAATACTGCAATTATGCGGATCAGGGTATAATTTTAACCCATCGACCCAATATCAAGAATCAAAAGAGACGGCTTCGGAGGTAATTCTATTAAAGCGGTGAATTTTGAAACGAACAATAAGACCCCACTTGATCGAACGACGACGAAGGTACTTTAGGTCAATCAGTTTACATTTTTAAAAGATAAAAAGTAGAACTTTATATCCCACAAAAGTTATCAACAAAGCCAATAATTCACTCTTTACAAGAATTAATTATTAATGAGAAATTATCTGATAAATATAATCTCTCTCTCTCCTTTCCCCTGATTCCCAAGCAACCAACAAACCACAGAAAAGCAAATCAAGCAACAACTAAAATAAATTTAAAGCAAATCAAGGATGCATCCACCATAGTTGTTTCTTTTCCGTCATAAATATACCTAATTACGCTTGAAATAAATCTATTAAAGAAATTAAGAGAAAATAAAAAGAGCACAAAGGTCGAGATAACGAGATCCAACTTTCCAACTCTATAATCAATTTTTCTAAATAAAAAAAAAACTACTCTATAATCACTTTCCCACCGTTTCTGAGCAACCGGTAGGAAAATAAATTGAAAATAAAACACATAGGAATCCGATACTATAAGTTTATAACAATTTATATGCTTGAAATAAAAGAGAGAAAGAGGGAGAGAGAGGTTTACAGGAAAAGAAGAAGGTTGTGTTCGAGCTTCGGCAGAGACAATAGCAGTGGCGGCGGCGTTGATAGTTTCAACACTATCGTTAAAGTTTCTCATACTTTGATTTCGTATTTTGATCTCAAATAAGAGTTCCTCGGTTGAAAACAGTTATTCCCGTTTAATTCGCCGGAAAAACGTTGAAGATACAGGCAATATTCAGAGGACAATAGGAGTGTTGAATTTGATTCAATAATGAAAGTTAGCTTGGCTTTAGCTAGCACAGCACAAAACTGCTGACTCTAAAGTCTATTGATCGGACAGCGCTCTTTGTCAGTTTTTCTCTTTCTATTTCCGCTTCTCTAGTCTTTATTCTCCCATTTTTCTTCTATTTTTGCAGAGTAACGCTATAATCGACATGTGAAATATAATTTTTATTTTTTTAAATATATTTTTCATCAACAAATAAAATTTAAAACTATTATCTTTATTTTATCATATTTTTTTTATATCATATAAACTATTAAAACATTGACATGCGAAATTATAATCCATATAAATATAACATTTTAAAACATAATTATTATAAAAAAAATCATTTATAATAAATATGTAATTGAAATATCAGTTTTATGTGAATTTGAGAGAATATTTATAAAAAAAATCATTTTTGCGGCAAAGTATTGCCACGACGTCTTGAAAGGATAAATTTCGGACCCACGATCTTAACTGCACTATGATTGTTATTTTTTCTAATTGCTTATTAATTAAAGTAAAATACATTTTATTTATAAAAAAAAAATTTAAATTTTATACATAATTATTTATTTTTATTATAATTTAATTATAATATTATAAAAATATGATTGTATAAAGTTAAAGTTTATTTTTTATTTTTATTTTTTAAAAAATGTATTAAATATATATCATTTTAACTTAAAAAATTATAATTAAAAAATGAAATAAAAATATAAAAAAATCATTTATACTTTATATTTTAAATATAATTAAATTATAATAAAAAGTAAACAGAGCTTTAAAATAAATATGTAACCTGTACAGTTATCATTCTAATAGGTAATATAAACAACCATATAAGAGTTGTCCTTATAAATTATTATAGTCATAAAATTATTAATTCGTACTAATATTTATATTATAATTAATATAATCTAAGTTAATAGTATTTTACTATATGTTTCGATCTTCACAATCGGTACATATCTCTATAAAATTTTCAAATACTTGTGAGTTATAAGTTTGAAAATTTTCTACACATATATTCAATAACTTTGTATACTTATATAATTTGTGTCTTTAATTTTATTTTATTCGTATAATCATTCATTTATTCTTATAAAATTAAATATGATATATATATATAAAGGGTAACAGTGAAAAGGTTTTTTCGGTTTTTTCTCTAAGATATTTGTAATATTTAAATCTTTAATATAACTCTAGCAAATAAAAGTAGTACTAAACCATACAAGTCAAAGAAACACGGTCCAATAATACAATGACAAATAAGGCAACGGATATTAAACCATTACTCTTTATTTCTTAATTTTACAGTAATTATTTATTATAAGCAGTGTTAAATAATAAGGAGATATATAGAGAACTGAAAACCGTATAGTATCCATAGGACACTAGAAGGAGAGTCAAAATAATCACGGTATAACGTTTTACTATTTGAATAAGAAAATAATGGCAATTGAGAAAGTTTTTATAATTGGGTGACTCAAATATCATATTTATTTTAAAAGTAATGTTTTAATTTTAATTTTTTTAATAATTTAGTTTTATTATAATAAAATTTATCGTATAAAAATATACAATCATTTTTATGTTTTTTATTTTATTTTTTAATTTTATATCTTATTTAATAATATTTTTAATAATTACTTTTTAATAATAAAATTATAAGTCATAAAATGGATACATGATCTATGTCTTATTATAAGAAAATATTGGTAAATAAGAATAAAAATTTTTAACAATAAAACAAAAAAATTAAGTGAATTTTGAAGTCATGTTATTTAATGTTGGTATCATTTTTTTCTAAAATTATTATACTTTATTTTATTTACTATTATGTGATAACATTTTTATTGATTTATTTTGTTTTCGAGTGGATTCTACGCTTAAAACTAAATTACAATAACTGCTTAGCTAAAGATATTAAATACTTATAATAATGACTTATTGTCATTTTTATGTTTGTTTTTTTATTTTGTTGTAAATTAAAATATTTATCTATAATTATTGTGTTTAAAGTTTTAAAAATTATAATATGTTATTAAAATTTTAATTTTCATAAAAAAAAAATTCAATACGTCAATTGAAATAATCAAATAACAAGTTAGTAAGCCTTAAAATTTTAAAATAAAATAAAACTCAAGTTTTTATGTGATAATTATTTTTTCTAAGATATTGAATAAAATTTGAAAGAAAAAAAAAGTTTGTTTTTTATAATAAGAATAGGTGTATTTTTTTAATTTTTTTTTAAGAATAGCTATATAGTTTGTGAGTTTTTTAGTTGATTCATGTTCATTCATGGTAATTGACAGTATTGCCCAAAGACCCTACCCATTAATCGCTGTGGAGCCATGGAGTTTAGTCATATAACGGTGGCTAACTAATATCATGAATAGATTAAAAAAGAAACTAATGGTAAATATCAATAACCTGATAAGGTTTGATTGATTATCAATTTTCTTTAAAAAATAATATTTTTAATTTTAAAATTATCAAAATATCTTGTCAATATTAACTATATTATGTTTCAAGTATCTTTACATTCAAACTGCTTTTGTTTTAGGGTTTCGAACCCATAATCAATATGCTTATATTTTTTGTAATCCATCGCGGCATAGTGGTGGTGCTCCTGCTTTTTGGAGAACTTAGTTTATTTCCCTTGCTGGTTTCGGGCAGCTTAGGGGTGGAGATTTCCTGTGCTGTTTTGTGTTTGCTGTCTTAAGATCGTTTAAAAACTTATAGATATTGTGTTTTTTCTGTTAAAATTATGATATATTTTTATTTGTTTAATGTGTTTGTTAAAGTGATTTTAATAATAATTTATTGTTTATTTGTTAAATTTCAATTTATATTTCTATCAAATAATTGTTATATTTATTACAATCAAGCATTAAGTTGATTTGTAATTATTGTACAACATTTTTGTATATTCCGTATAATAAATTATTAGTTTTAATTTTGTTTTTAAATATGTCACATGTTTAATAGTTTGGATGTTTTTGATTGAAATTTTTATTATTTATTATAAAAAAGGTATATTACGTCCGTATGATTGTATTATTTCATTTTTTAACGATGATATTACTTTTAATTTAATAATAAATTGTTAATTAATTAAATATTAGGATATTGTTGATAATTTGAAGAAAAAAATTAATATGATGAATGTTAATATTATTTAGGAAAAAAAAAAAAAGGAGTAAGAGGAGGAGGAAGAGAGAGAGAGAGATAACAAAAATAACGATAGGCGGTGGTGTGAGTGAAATCCTCGTGATCTTCTTGTCTTCATGCAATGAATACAGCCAATGCGTGACACTCATGATCCTTTGTATTTTATTTTTAAAAAAACAAAGAGCGTTAAATTTCTTATACTATTTGATATTAAAAAAATTTATTCACGTTATTTGTAATTAAAATTGAACATTTTATTTATTTATTTATTATAATTTAATTAATTTTAATAAATATAATATATTCATATTCTATAAAATAAAAAACATATCATTAACAAAATTTATAATAATAATAAACAAAATTTAATTAAATAACACTTAAATATATAAACTAAGTAAAACGAAATTGAACATATTTTTATTAAAATTTATATCATATCTAAAATTTAAAATATACAATTATAAATAAAGAAAATTATCATCAATAATTATCCATTTTGAACTCCAAACAACTAGATTTTAACGTTATTTTTAGTTTAAAATTATTTAAATATATAAAATTTTAATAAAAAAAATTTATAAATTAAAAATAATAATAGATTATATATATTTAATATATTTATTCTTCATTAATATTAAATTATAAATATTTTATTTTTATATATATAAAAAATAAATTTATAATTTTTTATATTATACTACAATCGAAATTAAAAACAAAATTTTAAATAAAAGTATAATTATATCTAAAAAACTAACTAAAATTTACATCTAAAATAAACTCTTTTGGTTATTATTTATGGCAAATTGTAAATTTTGAAAAATTTGGCATATAAATGAATTTAAATAATATTTAAGGTAAAATAATATATTCAATTTATTATAATAATAAAATTATAAAAATTGATTATAAAAATATGTTATTTTTTTATTTTTTATGTTTAAAAATTTTAAAGTTACAATCATTGTTATTTTTCATAAATAAATAAAAGTATGAAATTAAAATTTTAAAAGTCATTTAAGCATCATGAATACACTATTCATGACCCCACCAGCCATTAGAAGTGAGTGATGCGAGGTGCATGCAAGCGTTACATTGTCAAAACAATTTAATTCATACTTGAAAATTAAAGAACAAGAAGAATGAATGAATATATACAGAAGTTCATTTATTTTTGTAAATGAGCATTTAAATATTATTGAAAGTTAGTTTTTTTTAAATATTTTAATCCAATTATATTTTTAAGTTATGCACTTTAGTTTATTTAATTTAATCTATTTATTTTTAAAAATACACTAAAAATCACCCAGTTATAAATAATATTATAATTTTAAAAATGTTATATAACTGGACTTCTAAAAATAATCTTTTATTTTTAAATAAAATTTTTTTATATCATTATTTTATTATAATATTTGATTTATTTATTTACTTTATTTAAAATTAAATAATAATATGAATCATATTTTATTTTGATTTTATATTTTTTTACTTAGAAACATAACTTTTACTATAAAGACATTACCTAACATTATTCTATCCAATAGTACGGAGGATAAATATGGGCAAAAGTGGTGCACGTGTGCAAGCAGAGGTAGATCCACATAAAGTAATTAACAATAATAAACTTTGAGAAAAAATTAAAAGTAAAAAGATGAGTGCTTTTCCTTTAAAGAGTTTGTGGGTGGGTTTTCGTACAGGAATATGATTTTTTATTATTTTTTATTAAATTTAAATTATATATTTTTTATATAATAATGAAAATATTATTTTTTATTTATAATTTTAAATTATCACATATATTAAATATAAAATAAATAATTAAAATTTTAAAAAAATAAAACAAACAAATGATCATAGACGTATCCATAGTGGGTGTAATTAGACATATAAAATGAGTATTTTTATATCATATTATTTCTCATTATAAGTAAATAATTTTATAATTATTTAAATATTTTGTATTTTTAATTTTACATCAAATTTAATACTTACCTATTAATACATATAACATTTTAATGCATATAATATTAATAAAAATAAAAATAAAGAGTAATAACTAATAAATGATAATAATCCTCTGTATATTTTCTCTTTCACCTTCTTACAATATTAATCTTCTTCTGTTTTTATTAAATAATAATTGGGATGGTTTGGATCAAAATCATTTGCATCTTAAGTTTTATTATTTGGACTCGTGTGACTATTATTGTCAATATCAACTACAATACATTCCGGTGACTACATATATTAACTAGAATTTTTCGTGATGCAAAAAATGCGTGAGACAAACATTTTTGCGAATTGCCTATTAACTTTGTGAAATTATAATTACATGCCTATGTATCTATATATAATGTCAAATTATAAATAACTTGGAGTATAGGAAATAATATATATTGTGTGTATAAATTATCATATAAATCTATATTATATATATAAATATAAATCATATGTTAATTAATTTTGGACAAAAAATCCTAATAATTTTAGATAATGACATCTTTTTGCGTTTTTTTAGTTTAAATTTCTGAAAAAAAAATCAATGAGTTTAATAAATAATTTTTGTTATATTTATTTTTGATATGCATGTTTTACTTAATTCAAAAACTTGTGATTAGTTAAAAATTATGTAATTTCTAGTATATAATAATTAGAAGATTAAATAACTTAAATTAAAAAAAATTAATTATAAAACTTTTAGTATCTAGCTTCCATTGTCTTACACTAGATTATGCTACTTGTAATACTTAATTTTAAATAATAGACATATATTGATTATGATCTTTGTAATACTTAATTTTAAATAATAAATATACGTTGATCATGATCTTTGTAATACTTAATTTTAATTAATAAATATTTGATTGTTGCTTTGAAAAAATTTAATTACATCGTTTAATTTTTTATAGATAATATAAAAATATATTTTTATTAATATAAATACATATATTTAACAAATATTTAAAAATATTGTGTAAATATTTTTTATAATATAAAAATATATGTTTTTTTAGAATATTAGAGATAAAATTAATTAAATAATTAAATAATATATATATATATATATATATATATATATATATATATTACTACTTTTCGATATCGATATCCCGTCCAACTTTTTAACCCTTTAAACGTTTAGTATGCGGAGGCACGACTATTAGATTTTCCCATTGATATGATTTGCTCATACTTTTATTATGTATTTTTTTTATATTTTATTTTATATATTTTAAACGTGTTTGTAGTAATAAATAATATTATTGAATAATTTATTTAATTATTTAGTGATAAGATTATTTAATTTAATTTAAAAATATAAATTTAATTCACATAAAAAATCGATCGATAAAAAAGAAGAAGAGAGAAGGCGATATTATCGCTTATGACATCAAATCAGACTATTTAGTCCAGTATTGATTTTTATTATCCCCCATACATATTTCCTGTGTATTAATTTGTGAGTAAATTTTACTTTCTCTCCGTTTTCAAATTACTCATGTAATATTTACGTGAAATTACTAAAAATAATATTTTAAAAAATAAAATAATATTAAATAAGATTTAATTAAACAGATTAAAATAAACGTAATTTAATTTAAACAAATTAAAATAAATGAAATTTAATTTAAATATTAATTTAAACAAATTAAAATAAATGAAATTTAATTTAAAAAATATTTAATTCGATAGAGTTTGCAATAAAAATAATATATCTATTTTTTCAATAAAAAATATATATACAGTAAAAAATATTATTTTTAATATTATAAATTTTAAATATATAATTTTTATTGTTTTAAATATTATTTAATCTTAAATTTTTTTTGGTACAAATCAATTTAAAATGAATAACATATTGCTATGTCCATGCTAACATAGTATCTGAATAATGATTTTATATTAACTTAAATTGTTGTCCAAAAATAGGATTTGGATCAAGCTACTAACAGTATATATACTGTTCTCATTGACTGAATCATAAGTTACATTTCTTTTTTAAAAATTAAAAAATTATCACAAACATCGTAGGATGGCAGGCATAAAATGGCTTTGAGCTTTTGGGGTTATTATTCAACTTTTCATCATTAGTTTTTTTTTTTCAAATTCTTCTATCACTATAAACACACATTTTCTCTGAGTGATCGATAGCCCGTAAAGTTTGGAATTATGAGAAATCTTTATTACTCTGGATCCAGCAAAAAAAAAAAATCAACCCATGATGGCCGGCATTGTAGTCTTAGTTATGAGAGCTCAATTTTAAGGTTAGGTATTCAATTCACAGTTAAACACATTGAATACATGATAAGAGAAGATCTATATAGTATCAAAATTTTAGTAAATAAATGGGTTAAAATGAAAAAAAAAACTAATGAATCTTTCATTTAAAAAAATATATTAGCCTAAAAATCAATTAATTTAAATAAAATTAAAATATAATTAAAATATGGTGTACATAGTTAAAACGAATTACACTTTAAGAAAATCATATTATATAAAAAAAATATTTCACGTTCGATTAAAAATATTTATAAATATTATAAAACTGACATTAATTTTAATTTAATTTTTTAGAATTAAATACTTATATTATTTATACACTAAACAGAATTTAGAGATTAACCGTATATGTTCGAAAAGACACTCCTATATTGTGAAATATCTGTGGTGGGTTTGGAGTGGTAAAGGTCCTACTCGCCAAAAGTTAAACCAGCACACCACATGTTGGGCTTATAAAGTAGGTGGGAGTTGATCTAGTAGCTTTGAATATATCAAGCAAATCAATTATTAACAATTATCTCACTGGATTATCTTTTAAGATTCTACTTTTATACTTTGTCATTCTCTACTAGGGTTATACACGCTTAAGACTCACAGCTCCATGAAAAGGCTTTATCGTTACATATTCACAGCCACATGATCAGAAGAAAGCACAGTACCACATTGCTTTTCTATGGGAGTTAATTTGGACTGATATTCATTAATGATTTTCTTGTGATTCAATCTACGTGAAAGTTCCAGAAATACCCACTCAAACACCTCACTCATGCATATGCAAAAATAAGTAAATAAACAAATTTCAACTCTATGTATTACAATATATCAATGAAGTTTGCAGTATTAATTTGTTGACTAATGATCAATATGGCGCATTTGATCATTAATTTAATGGCAATGCAACACATAATATGAAGTAGCTTATGTACATGACAAAATGTAGATAAAAATTCGTAGATAGCAAATTCCTATTCATATTAATGTGGAACTGAAATTTAAAAATTATTTTTGGAATTCTGTTCATGTAATTTGAAAATGTTTTAATTTGAAAGAAGATATTAAATAATGAATTTTTTTTATCACAATCAGACACATACATAAGTCTACATATTATAATATAATTTATTCAAGTTAATAAATGCATTAAAAGTATTTTAATATTTTACATTATTAACTTATCATTCCATCTAATATGCATATATCAGTTTTCTTAAATAATAACCAAACACAAGTATGGAACAAAAGGACATATCTCCTTGTACTTTATAATAGTCGAGGGCCGAGCCTCGGGCTTTAACAGTGAGAGCATCCTATCACTAGGCTTAAAATGTGGACCTGTGTGAGCCCAAATTAAGCTCAAACTCAGTTTCACTTGTATATATGGTGTCCATGGTGTCTCATGTGTCTCTCTTTAACTCCAAAAAGTGTGGGATACATTTGCATATTTAAACCTGATACTTAATTGTGACGAGCTGGTGTTAGCTTCTGACTAAAGATAGAGGCGCTCAAAGCTATAAGTTTGCAACCAAAATCAAAGAGCTAATAATTTCATATAATAATTTCATCTGTCGTCTCACCCATGTCTTGGCCACCCCACTTACGCATCCGTTCGGTGGTTTGATCAACCTGCCAATAGATTTATGCTATATATCAATTGTGTTTTCTCAACTCTATGTTTTCTTGTGAAACAACCATACAAAATTTTAACCATTTTCACTTGCAAAATGGTTGAGTGAACTAAAATGTATAACTACGAGGAGCAAATACAACATTCTTCATTTTTGCTGTGGGCAGTCATATTCTTGTCATAGCTTTGTAAGACTCGAATAGAATTAGAAAGACTACAAAATTTATAGCCCCATTAAAACAACAACAAAAGAGGGGGGGGGGGGGGACTTACCTCCTTGTTCCAATCAGTTCTGTAAAGTACAATCAAGAGTAGGATGGTTTGAAGAGCGGTTCCACATATCATGCCTGTCCAGATTCCCTTGAAGAATCAAAAGCAACAGCATTAACATCCAGATTGAAAATTGCAGGGAACAATTCGAAATCCAAGAGTAGCAAAAATAGATTTGAAATATTGATTACCGTTACTCCCATTTTAGCTTTGTAACCAAGAAGGAAACCAAGTGGTAGTCCAAAGATGTAATAGCAACCCAAGTTGATATAAGCTACCAAGGCTTGCCAACCACCTCCTATAGCAACACCTGCAAGAATTATAAAAAGCATTCAAGGTGTCCATCATTATGAATGAAAAGTAGCATCAAGGTAACTTCATATGATTTGAAACCTGAAATAACGGGTTGGACGCTGTTGAGAACCATAGTCACACCAAGAAGAAATGCGAGGCTAGACACAGCCTTTTGCACTTCCTTACTGCTAGTGAAGATCACAGCCAAATAGTCTTTGGTTATCAAGATGAAAATCATGAAAAAAATTCCAATGAAGAAAGACTGAAACACTGTCACATAGACACAGTATTTTGCCCCTCTTGGATGTCCCATTCCTAATTCATTGGAAACTCGGACACTGGAAACAAAGGAGAAGCAAAATCAGCTACATATTGATTCACTAAAACCATGATCGCATAGTCATCTAATGCGATATCATGATGTAAGAAACTTTGATTAGTCGAAGAGAGTTATATGTCCGATACCTGATAGCAGCATTTATTCCAAGGAACAACATAGCTTCCCATCCATCCAAATTCAAGCTGGGAAAAAAAATATGAATAAGAATAGAAGCAAACAAAACTTCCAAGTTCCATAATTCTAATCACATTAGTGAAAATATGCAAATAGGGTATACAAATTTTTAACATGGTTCATGAATATATATATCGTTAAAAACTGAGGCTTAACTCAATCCAATAAGATCTCATTAAGTAAAGGGTTGTCTAAACGTATAAGCAGTATTACTGCTTTGTTTCTAGTCGATGTGGGACAAAGATACTTAACAATCTCTCTCTACACGGCGAATAAAGGTGGACATTAGCGTCACGGTGAGACTGTGGTAGAACTCAAGGTCCAAGCACATAGAGAATAGGCCCAGCTCTGATACCATGTTAGAAACTCAGACCTAACTCAACCCAATAAGATCTCATTAAATTAAGGGTTGTTTAAACTTATAAACAGTATTGCTGCTTTGTTTCTAATCGATGTGTGATGTTTCTAGTCAATGTGTGACAAGGATAATTAACATATATTATTATCAATTTCCTCTTTTCTTGCACAGATACCATATAATTTAACCTGAAAATTCATGTTTCCTGTTACTAATTCACATAACTTAAATTGAAAATTGACAACAGTTCCAATTCAAACAAACTTCAGATGATTTCTAGTAAATATATAGTGTCAGAAAACATTTGATGTTGAAAAACTGACTGAGTGCATTTAGTCTTACCAAACAGAAAGTGAATCAACGGCAATTACTGCATTGTTAAGGTGACCAGTAAGAATGATTAGACTCATCATATACCAAAGCTCGAGGCAAAGCATGATAGCAGATGCCAGAGAGAGTCTAACAAAAGCCCAAATATCTTTGAGAGCCAACCATGAGAATCCGTTCCAACCTTCATTGCTCCAACCTAATACATAACCAACTTGAGCAAATACAATTATCCAACTTGTGAGATCAAATGCCACGGCTGCACCTATTATACCCCAATCAAAGGCATAAATGAAGAGCCATAGAAATCCAATGTGCATAATTAGAGCCACAAAACCAATCCAAGCAAGAACATTAACCTTGGATTGAGCCTGCAGAAACTTTTGGGTTGGAAAATCGATGGCAAGAGAGAATAGTTGAGGAATGACTAATATAGTAAACTTTCCAGCAAGGTCAGCTACTTCATCAGCTTGCCCCAGAACTTTTAAAATTGGGGATGCAAAAATATAAATAGGTAAGAGTATGATACAGGTCACAAATAATATTAGCCATGACCTTTGCATGTAAACTCCAAGCAAATGAGTTTGTCCAGCACCATAAGCTTGACCACATAACGTCTCCGTTGCACTCCCCATGCCAAGCTACAATTTTTGTATTATAGAAAGGCCCTTAGTTCACACATACATACAGCTTCAAACAAAGTAAAGAACAAGATATATAATAATGTGACTTCAACCACCCAACTGAATATACAAAAACACTTGGCTGGTTAAAAAATTATAATAATAGAGAAACTGTAGGGAGGATAAAACACAGTGATAGTTCCATAGAAATGTACAAAAAAGGGTATTTACACGATCAATAGAACTAATTTTTCAGATATATGTTTGTTTGTGTTTATATTATATTAAAAGTGATTTCAATCAAAACAATTTAAGAAGAAAATGTTTTCAAAAATAAGTACATAATGCAAATTCTTAGCCGAAAAAAAGAGTACATAATGCAAATTCTGTTGTGTTTGGTTCATAAGTGTACGTTTTTCTATTTGTTAGAAACTCAGTCCTAACTCAACTCAATAAGATCTCATTAAATTAAAGGTTGTTTAAACTTATAAGTAGTTTTGTTGCTTTTTTTTCTAGTCTCTATGTGCTTGGACCTAATTGGGTTCTACCATAGTCTCACCGTGGTGCTAATGTCCACCTTTGTCCGCCGTGTGGAAGGAGGCTGTTAAGTATTTTTGTCCCACATTACCTAGGAACAAAGCACCAAAACTGCTTATAAACTTGAGTAAACCTTAACTTAATGAGATCTTATTGGTTTAAGTTAAGCCTGAGTTTCTAACATGATATCAGAGTTGGGCTTATTCTCTATGTGTTTGGACCTTGAGCTCTATCACAATCTTACCGTGGCGCTAATGTCCACCTTTGTCCGCCGTGTAGAGGGAGGCTGTTAAGTATCATTGTCTCACATCGACTAAGAACAAAGCAATAATACTACTTATAAACTTGAAAAACCTTTAACTTAATGAGATCTTATTAGGTTGAGTTATGATTGAATTTCTAACACTGTTAAAAGAATTTTTACATTGTTCATAGACAAATAGACCCTTAGAATGAGAAAATCAAATCAAACAAGAGAGAGACTAACCATGAAACCAAAAGAGAAGGTACCGATAACAGAAAGAGAGATGGTGATGGCTGAGAGCTGAAGCTCACCAATATGGCCAACGAAGATGTTAGTGATGGAGTATATACCGTAGTTACAAAGTATGGTCGAAGCCACGGGAGCCGCTATCGCCCAGATCTTCACCGTCTCTTTCCAGAAAATCGACTTGAAATCGCTAAAACTCCTCACCGGCTCGTAGTCTCCGGCAACTTCGCTGTTCCCCGGAAGTAGTGGCATCTCCATTTTCCAGCGTAAGAACGTACAGAGCTGAGCTCGAAATGGCCGGAAATTGTTGAGGATGATGGAGACAATGAGCCAGGCTTCAATCTGTTAGAACTTGGGAGTGTTTATTTTGTTAGCGAAATTAGCAGAAGTTGCGTTCTCTCTATACTTTTATGCAGTTGCACTATTATTCATATAATCTCTGTGCAACGATGAATTAATTAGCAATTTTTTCAAGTTAAGATAATAACCTAAAAATATAATTAATTATTAAATAACACTCATTTTAAATACTTAATTCTTAAACTTAAAAATATAATTGATTAGAAAATAGATTCTTAATTTACAATCATAAATTTTAATATTACTAATGAGTTATAATCAATAATGTAAAATTTATTTATGCATGTAAAATATTTTAAATTTAAATCATAATTTATATATATATATATATAGATAATATAATTACTTTTAAAAAAATTACGTTAAAAATTGAATATAGCTCATATACGTGCCTCAATTAATGAATATTAAAAATAATCACACTTTTATATATATATATATATATTGTTTTGCACTACACAAAAATATACACACATTTTTGACTATTAACTCAATGGTTTGTAATTATATATCAAGAAAGTAAGTAGGCATATGATTCCAACCTTCCTTTCAAGGGCATTTCACGAAGGAAATAGGATCATCAACTTGAAATTATTTTTATTTGTAAAATTTAAAACAATTTAAGAATTAAAATATTATATTTTATTAATAATTTGAAATTATTATTTATAATGAATATAAAAATAAACAATTAAAATTTAAAAATAATCGTAAACAAATAAAAAAGTAAAAACTTCTAATTATTCACATAGGAGACAAAACGATCAAATTTACAACAGAGTTTTTTTTTTTTAAAAGAAAGAAAGAAAGAAAATCAACTGGTTTGTTACATGTAATAATCAGTCACGGTCACCAAAATATTTGTCATTAATTTACATTTTATCGACGATCATTTTTCCTTTTTTTTTATATAACTTTTTGACCATATACACCGTTTTTCGACCATAAATTAACCATAGGCGATCAAAAACAGCTGGAAGTTCTTAAAAGAAAAATAGAAAAGAAAAAAAGGGCCACCTATGACCCTCGAAGTGAAAATTTTCACCTCCTTAATTTAGCCCTTCCTGACAAATACCCTCCTTCACATAGACATGACATTGACGCTTAACAATTTATGATTCCGTAGAAAAATGTTAGTATATAAAAAACATGTTATCATTATAAAATAAAATATTAATATAATGATTATATATAAAACTTATTTTTTTTAATTTTAATCTTTTAATTATGTTATTTATAATGACTCATGATATTTATACGCTATAAAATTTATATGATATTAAAATTTATGTTCATCGATGAGAAAATAAAAAACTAATGATATCTCACACACACAAATGTACGAATATTATTAAAAGAAAGAAATATATTTTTATTTATAATTTTAAAAAACAAATAATTTAATTAAAATTAAAATATAATAAAATAGTTTAAAAATATAAAATATTTGGTAAGATTATCAACACATTAAATGGATGTTAGTAAAAAGAAGGTAAAACAAGTGACACAAAAAATAATTTTAAAAATATAAAATTTTAAGTTAAATTATCTACAATTTGAATCGATGTTAGTTTATAAAAAGAATTAGTTTATAAAAAGAATGTATGATATTTATTAAAAGTGTATGAGTAATATCATATTTAAATTCTTTTATAGTTAATTTTTTAAGATCAAATGATTCTTATTACATATATATTATATAATTTATAAAATAAAATTAAAATATAATAAAAAATGTTTATTAAATTAGTGTAGAATAAAAGATGATATTAATATATAAAAATAGTATTTATTATTGATTAAAAAATATATTATTATAATGTTTATAAGTAAAAGAAAATTAATATTTTAAGATTTTGTGATTAATATTAATTATATATAATATAAAATTTTAAAAAAATAAATGTGTATATTTGATTCTTCTTCTTCTTCTCTTGTTTTTTTTTTTTTTTTTTTGCCATTTATTTCATACGTGCATGTTGGTTGTTGTTTGTAATAATTGTGCTAAATTCATACACGTCATTTGGGTGTTGTTAGGTTTCATCGCCAATTACTATTTAAGGATAACGAGACCCAACAGCCTTTCTCTCTCTTTTTTTTATATAAGAGCCAAATGCCATAAATGTTGAAATTGCTGGCAGGTGTGAACCTGGGATTTACAAAAAATCATATGTGCGAACTACTTTTGTACTAAGACTTTAAAGAATTTCTGATAAAACAATGAGCCAGCCATTCATCTAATGAATTAAAAAATGATTAAATATCTTGAATAATATTAAATGTTAATAAATTTAGTATTATTTTAATTAAATTATCAAAGTATTATTGAATATTTATGACATTTTCTGGATAATAAATATGTTAATTTTTGGAAAAAAGGAGATAGTATAGTTTTTTCTTTTTTTGGAAAATCTACCATGAAATTTTTGAAAAGAATTAGGAATCGATGTCATAGATTTATGATAGAAGAAATTTTCTCTAATAACTAGCAATCATGACTTCTATTAAATGTTAATGTGGTGAAGGTTTTACTGTCGTGAAAATAATATCGTAAGAAACTTTAGGTTTAACTTAACTCAATAAAATCTCATTAAGTTAAAGATTGTCCAAGCTTATAAACAGTTTCTTACTTTATTCTGGTCGATGTGGAGACAAGGATCTTAATGACCTCCACATGCGGCGGACAAAGGTGGACATTAAGCGCGGTGAGGCGTAGTAGAGCGATTAGGTCAAGACATGTAGAGACTAGACCATTTCGATATCATGTTAGAAACTTTAGGCCTAACTCAACACAATAAGATCTCATTAAGTTAAGGGTTGTCCAAGCTTATAAACAGTTTTACTGATTTGTTCCTAGTCGATGTGGGACAAGGATACTTAACAAATATTATCATTTCATTAGTTAACAAGGACAAATAAAAATATAATAATAACAATGTTAATAAATAATTGATGATGATGATGATTGAGAAAGATAAAACATAATATCTAATTTAAAAATAATTGATATTTAAATTTATTCACTTATAAAATTAATTATTATATACATATTATATAAAATAAAGATTACGCGGATAAAACTGTCTATCTGATCATATGTTCTATTAAAAAGGGATATATCGTCACTTAAAATACAATAATATGTAAAAATAATATAAAATAACTAAGGTTTTACATTTACCTTTAATGAACATTAATATAATGTTTATAAAATCTTAAAATACCTTCACAATAAGTTATAAATTATTGAATTAATTCACAATTTTTTATTCAAAGATAAACAACAAGAAGAGATCATAATCATTATATTCAAACATTTTTTAATTATATTTTATATCATAAATATTACTTAAATTAAAATAGTATATATTTTGAACTTTCTAAAAAATAAGGATGTAATTATAGCATAATTTTTTTAATTTTTTAATATTAGAGCATCTCATTTTCATTCAATTTATTTTTTTCTTTGACATATATCTCTTAATATATTGAGAAGACTACTTTATTGGATGTAATATTATTTAATCTTTTATCTTAAATTATCACGTGTTGAATTTACTTTAATTTTTTTTAATACGTATTTTATTCATTAAAACTTGTATTCGATCACATATAGTAAAAAAACTAAAATCTCTTTAACAAAATTTAAATAATACAAATAACTGATTATAATTACATAAAAATCAAATATAACAAATATATACACATAAATATAATTACGAAATACTTATACAAAACCTACATAATAAAAATAATAACATATATAATACAAAAATTTATACACATAATATACAAAAAATAACGCAAAGTGAATAATAATAAGTGTGTAGGATTAATAGAAATACTTACAAGAGTAAATGAAGTGACAAAATGAAGAAAAAATAGTGTTTTGTAAGTGAGAAAATAGGTATAAAAAATTTGAGTATTTTACTCAAAAAAATAAGAGATTTGGAAGATAATTTGGAGAGGAAGAAATCCACTAAACAACATTGGAGTTGGTAGTCATAGGTGGTAGGAAAATGAGAAAGAATGGAGGAAGAGTATCGATTTTGGGTTTTTTGGTGTTGTTTACAGCATCGTAAATAAAAAATATTGTGTTTGATGGGGAAAACAGAAGAGAAAAGGAAAATAACTACATGTGTAGTATCGATTGACATGTTGAATCGACGCTACATGTAGGACGTAGCGTCGATTCTACGTGTCAACCGATACTACGTGTCAACTGATACTACACATGTGGATATCGTCGGTTCAATATGTCAATCGACGATAAAAAAAACTACGTGGATAGCGTCAATTTTTCAACGAACTGACTTTAAATTCATTATAAGTCATTTTTTTTCAAAAAACCAACTTTAAATCTCGACTTAAATGCCACATTTTATAATAGTAAAATTTTCATCAAGATCGATAATATCTTCAATATTTTTATAAAATCAAATTGTCGAAATATCCATAAATATCTTTGATCGGTAAAAATTTATTCAATCTTTCTATGCTTATAATAAGATATCAAGATAAGGTTATATATATTATATAAGCATGTTCTAATCATTAAGCACAAAAATATTTTATGGTAAATTTTTGAGAAATTGGCTAATACTATTATTTTTATTTTTATTTTAGATTAATTTTTATTTTTTAATTCAATTATTATTCTTATTATATTTTTAATGAATATATGTCTAACTAAACACAATAAAGTTAGACAATTATCTAACTAAAAACCAACGATCTTATTTTGAAAACATGTAACCAATTTTATATAATAATATGAGATAATTATTTAACAAATATATGAACAAATGTAGAAAAAAATATGTATAATTAGTTATTCAAATACATATTAACTAACGATTGGAGTTACTTATTGATTAAAATTCGATCAGTTAGTGATGTCTCTAATTTGGTTTCGATGAGAATGACCACCGATCAATCAAAATCTAAATAGTTGAACTTGTCTAATTTAGTTTGACATGTGTTCAACTCTATTATGAAAGGTAAGATCCCCAATAGACCAAACTCTAACTTATTAAATAGTCGTCGATTTAGTTATATATGTGTCTAGTTTAGTTTCGACGAATGGGTCATCGTTTGATCAAAAGTTGATTAGCTATATAATTTTTTAATTTAGTTGGCGACTCATCTCTTGCGAGTAGGATCACCAGTCGACCAAACTCAAGCCAATTAGATAACTGTCTAGTTTAATTAGACACGTGTCCATCTCGATTTCGACGAGTTGGTTCATCGATGGATGAAACTTTGGTTAGTTGGAAAACCATTTAATTCTGATCGATCAAATTGAACAAATATCTAATCAAAATTAAATCATAATTAATCAATGAAAACTAAAATCATTTTTTTGTTATTTTGTATAAAAAATTAAGTAGGAATGATCATATTTGATTTTTGATTAACATGTGATTATCACATCATATGATCCTAAATTTTTTTCATGTTTGGCTATGAAATATGAAATATATTATTTTGACAATAAAGCACTTGTTATAAAAAAAATTGTGTTTTTGTTTAAAAGTGTTTTTTAAAAGAGAGGCTAAATATAAATCACCCCAACTAGCTATTCTGCTTCCAAAGCTCCTTTAGGTTGCATGAAATCTCACACTTATATTGTAAGAAATATGATGGCAAATTGATGAAAATGAGGAAAAAAATCGTAATGACGAGAGTGAACAACTGCTGCACCAATTGAGTACTATTTTGAATTCCAAGTTCGTTTAATACCTGGAACGCTGATAAGGTAAAGAAATTAAAATAACATCACTGGCCATGAAATAAAAAGATAGTATACTGGTAGTAATTTTGTTTATGTCATTCATTTTGCTTTTACAAACATAATTTGGTAATTCTTTAGATAAAAATAAAAAATTAATCACATTTTAAATAATATAATATTATTTTATTAATAAAAATTTATGATAAAATAATGACTTATATTTCACTAAAGAAGGAGAGAAGAGTATAAAAGAGAAAAAACTTTAAATGATAATTTTTCTTTTTTAATATATTTTATTATTTTGTTATAAATTTTTATTAATCAAATAATATTATAATATTTAAAAACTAACTAAGAAATCGAACTAGATATAATTTTATAAAAATAAAGTAAATAAAATATACACTTAACATAAACAAAATAAGATGCACAGCCACACACCTAAATAAAAACATAATATAGATGATACAATTGAGAAACTTAATCCTCACCGCCAAGAAAACTATCTAAATATATTCATATAAATGATAGAACATAAATTTTTTTAAATAATTTTATAATTATTTTAACGTCTTATATTTTAGTTTTATATTAAACTTACTACAAATATATATCACTTAATTAATACAACTTAGTTCATATGCATGGACAGCGCGGTTGATTTGATCCCCCTCTTCTAGGTAGTTCGTACTTAATTTTACCAATCTAATTCATACACCGATCATATATACACATTTTAATTAATTTAACCCCTAATGCAATTATTTGGGGTATTATTTATATTATAAATATAATTAATTTAACATATAATTTTATTTAATATAATTATATTATTTAATTAAATTCGGTTACATTATTTAAAATCTACTATGCAATGTCATAAATGTTGGATTCATAAATCTAGTTGGGAGAATTTTAGAATTTGATAGGATTAAGTGGACAATTATTAGCTTTCCTGTCATTAGATGAACTCGAAATTTTTATAGATTTTAACAACAAAATGAACTCTTATTTCAAATTTTTTGAATGTAATTTATTTATGTATTATGTAATTAAAATATTTAAAATTTAATAATTAAGATTATTCGATTTAAATACAGAATTTTTAACTCTATATTATATTTCTATATTATATTAAAATCGTTAAAAAATCAAATTTTAACAAAATTTAATTTACTACAAATAATAAGTGCAAACAAACGCTAATATCATCGTGTATTATTAGTAGCATTTGCTAAAGGAAACATGTAACTGAACACCAACATTAACAATGTCCTAATTTGTTTCATCCATAAAGCACCTTTAGACAAGAAGGGAAAGAAAGAGAGAAATTTTAGCCTTCAACGTCGACAAAATTGAACTCAATCATCTATTTTCTTCTTCTTTCTCAGCTTTTACATTTGATCCGCCCCAAATTTGCATACGTTCATTTGTTTCTTCCACCTGCAATTTAATTTCTCAATAAAACTATTTGTGCACAAAATTAAAATACTTGTTTAGATGTGAAGTTTTCCTTGGACTTCCTGATACCTCTTTGTCCCAGTTGGTTTTATAAAGAATGTACAAGAGAAGTAGTGTTTGGAGAGCTATTCCACATATCATGCCACCCCAAAGCCCCTGCATTGTTCATCATATATACAATTTATGTTACTTGGGCTTTACAGTCATAAACGTTTTTAGAAGAAAGTGTTTTTAACATAACAACATAATTTGAGCTTCTGTACAAAATATTTATGAGTTCTAAAAACATTTATGCTAATTTTTTCATAAAAAAAAACAATAAAAATAACAACCTTAACGGAATCTAATTAGAAGTTCTTAGTCCGTTAAAGATCTAAATAATTACAATTTAATTTGAACGTATTCAATATAAAATATTATATCTTTTATCTTTAAACTTAAATTCACTTATGTCAAAATATTTTTAAGCTCATTACCGTGACTCCTAAATTGGCCAAATGACTGAGAATATATCCAAGAGATAGACCAAATATGTAGTAACAACCCAAATTTATATAAGCTACAGTTGCTTGCCATCCACCTCCAACAGCAACTCCTGCAGGAAGATTAAAAGGTAGGATTGGAATATTCTATAAAAGTACAAAAGGTTTTGGAAAGAAAAAAAAAAGTCGTCAAAGAGCAATATGTTTCTTCAAAAATGTACCTGATATTACAGGTTGTATGCTGTTAAGAAGCATAGTTATGCCAAGAAGATATGCTAGGTGAGACACAGCTTTTTGTAAAGTCTCATCGCTTGTAAAAATTATGGCAAATTTGTCTTTGGTTATTAGGATTAAAATCATGAAGAAAATCCCAAATAGCAGAGACTGAAAGACTGTCACGTAGACGGAGTATTTGGCTGCTCTTGGACGTCCCATTCCAAGCTCATTAGAGACACGCACACTGAATCATGATAAGAGAAACAATTTGGGGTCAAAGCAAGAATATGCAAAACATTCCTGTGATGTTTTTTTAATTATTTTTTATCAAACTTGTGAGATTGAATAAATAAATTTATACTTATTTTACACTCATAATTATTATGGTATGATATATAATTAAATAACTTTAAAAATAAAATAAAAAAATTATTTATTTTTCAAAAAAAATTGATCATGTATCAAACCATAATTAAGATAAATACAAATTTGTATAATAATAACATTACTTTATGATGTTAATAATGATAAATGATAGATTAGAAGTTTGTTACATTTGATATTTCACAAACGTACATTTTAGTTGTTATCCCTTTCAAAAATATTATTGAAATCCATTTGAAAAATTTAGACTATTTTATTAAAAAAATTATTATTTTTTACATAAAGTAACTTAAATATTATTTTATTAAAATACTTTTCTTAAATATTATTCTATTATATTATAAAATTGGTCAAAAACATTATATATACTAATATTAATTGTTTTACCTTATTGCAGCATTTAATCCAATAAACAGCATTGCTTCCCACCCATTAAGATTCAAACTGGATTAATATAAAAAGCAAATGAAATAAACACAATAAGATGAAAATTATATATTAATTAATCACATTTTTTTTTAAGTGCAAGTTGTAAAAGATCTTTACCAAATAGAAAGAGAACCAACAGCAATAACTGCATTTTGTAATTTCCCAGTGAGAATAAAAATACTCATCATATACCAAACCTCAAGACAAAGCATGAAAGCAGAGGCAAAGGACAATTTGGTAAAAGCCCATAAATCCCTAAATGCCAAAAGTGAAAATCCTTTCCAACCCTCTTTACACCAAACCATAACATACACAACTTGAGCAATTGCAATGCCCCACCTTGTAGTATCAAATGCAATAGCTGCACCGAAAGTACCCAAACCCAAGTAGAAAATGAAGAACCAAAGCAAACCAATGTGTATGATTATAGCTGAAACTGCAATCCAAGCAAGTACTTTAACTTTTCTTTGAGCCTGAAGGAACTTTTGGCAAGGAAAATTAATGGCTAAGGCAAATAATTGTGGTATTATTTGTATAGAGAAAGTCCCAGCAAGATCAGCTATTTCATCTTCTTGACCAAGTAGCTTTAGAACTGGTGTGGCAAATATGTAAAGTGGTAATAGTAATAAACAAGAAGATAATAAGATTATCCATGAACGTTGTAAATAAACACCAAGCATATGAACTTGTCCCGCCCCAAATGCTTGTCCACAAAGTGTTTCTAATGCACTTCCCATACCAAGCTGCAAATTCATATGTAATGATTACTTTTATATATATATATATATTTAATTATTTTTTAAGCTAGTAAAAAAATAAGAACCTAGAATCATTAAGGCCATTATCTTTAACGAAAGTATATTTTAAATTCGTACATAAAAATTGTTAATGAATTTGTATTTATTTTACAAAATGAATTTCTAATATCTTTTTTTAAAAAAGATAGTTGACTTGTTATATCACGACTAATAGTTAGTAGAATAAATTTTTTTTCATTAAAGTAGAACAAGATAGGTTACTTTTTTCAAAAAAATAATATTTCAACTCATATAGAAAAAATCAGATTGGACAGATTAACATGTTGTTTCTGCTCTAAAAAAACAAAACAAAAAAAAAAGAAATGCAGCAAAAAATGATCATATATAGGTTGCAAAATGTACTAATGTGTGTGTTTATGCTTCTGCGTCCCTATATAGGAAAATTGCTCTAAAATCAAATGGAAAAATTACCAGAAGTGATTTTAGAGATCTAAAAGCACATTTTGTATCTTTTAGCAATAACAAAAAATAATGTGTAAGAATTTGTTCTTTATCCGATACCATTTTTGGTTGGAATTATTTTTAACACCAACACAAACAAACAGACATCAAGAAACAAAAATACAATATATACGAAATTTAGTGTATGTTTGCATATACTTTTAAGATCATGTAAAATGCTTCTGATAATAAAAAATATACAAGTGTTTTCAAGGACCAAAAAACATATATAGAGCCATTTGATTGTATTTGTGTTAAAAGTGATTCATGTCAAAATGGTTTCAAGAGATTATAAAATCTACTTTCTAAGCACTAAAAACAGTTTTGTCAAGTTTTATCTGGTTGGTTCTAAAACGCTTTTACATCGTCTCAAAAGCATAACCAGACATACCCTTTATTGTTTTTAACAAAAACACAAATTATGTGCTTAATTATTTATGAAAGTGCTTTCTTCTTAAATAGAAGCACAAGCAAACAAACCATTAAAAGAGTAAACAAAGTGAAAAAGTGTAAACCAAGAAGCCGAAGCAGAAGGTGCCAATGACAGCAAGAGATATGGAGACAGCAGAGAGCTCAATATCACCCAAATGACCCACAAATATATTAGTGACTGCATTAGTTCCATACTGACACATTATAGTGATCACAGCAAGACCTGCTATCTTCCATAACTTTACTGTCTCCATCCAAAACACAGACTTAAACTCAGCAAAGTTTTTCACTGCTGCATAGTCTTTGTTTTCTTCAGCAGCTGCTATAAGGCTATTGTTGGTGTCTGAGTCTAACTCTGCGTTTTCGAGTAGTGGTGTCTCCATATGATTATTGGATATAGGGCCGCTAGTTACAAATTTTGCATCAAAAGGTTTGCTATCTATATATGTCATTTACATGTTTGATCGGTAGGTTTTAAATTGCTCGATGGAGAGTGCATATTTATTGTTTGTTGTATGACTTAATATATATGTTTAAAAGTGTAATATTCGTAATTAAATTTTAATTAAATCGTTAAATTTTTAAAATTTTATAAATATGTTTTAATTTAATTATTAAAATAGATATACGTGAATAAAAAAATTAATATCTATAATTCATTTTTTAAAAATTTAATAATTAAATTATATGATTTAAAAATTTAAAGATATTTACATAAAATTTAAAAAATATGTATTAATTTAATTAAAATTAGGGAGTAACTTTCAAACGTAATATATATATATATATATATATATATATTCAAATATGTTTGTATACGAAGTTATCATATGCTTGGACTATTCTAAACTGATGAAGTTATATAATTATATTTAGCTGTTGGGGAAATAATTATTATAATTAAAAAGAAGAAAGGGAAGCTTTAATTAATTGTTAAGGTTATTAGGACCACCCAAAAAGGTGGCACAACTTGATGGAGTCACATTCATATCCGGTCATGTGGTTATCTAGTTAAAGAGTTATAAAAATTAGGAAAAGGAGTATAATAGTCAATTTTCTTATAATATATATATGTTATTTATTCTATTTATTTTAAAAATATATAATTTAATCTATGTTTAAATGTATAATTGGTGTAGATAAATTAAGATATTTTATATTAAAATAATGCAAATTTAAATAAAAGTAACCTTTTTGAAGGTTATTTTTGAAAATTAAAATTTAAAAAAAAACAGAGAAAAACAAAGACCCCATTATAACCCGAGAAACCCCAAACTCAAATAAATACTTACCTAAACTAACCCTATTATCCAATACCGTAAGAAAATGAATAAATCCAATCCAGTGTTGTGAAAAAAATGAATAAAACTTAGAGAGGCATAGTCAATTTGAAATGAATACTACAAAGTTAAAGTGCAAAGGTCTTTTTTTTTATTATTTCCTCGTTCAATCACCCGTGAGATCGCCTCTCATGCCTCTTCTCTGTGTTTAATATTTTTTTTATTAGGTTTTTTTTTTTGCTGGATTAAAGTTAATTTATTTATTAAAGAGAAAATATATTAAACTAATTAAAATATTTCTACAAATAAATTTTAAAATATATTTATTTTCATAAATTATTAAAATAATAATCGAATGATAAAATTTATCATTTTTTTGATATTTTTTATGCAAATTAATAAAAGAATTAATTGATACATTTTATAACCAAAATATCAATTTACATCAATCTTGAAAGCAAGTAGATTAAAATTATACTTAATTCTAAAAATGATGAGATTTAAGATTAAATTTTAAATAAATATATGTGGTGTAATTATTTAAAAAATATATATTAAAAAGAGTGACTATTATTAACGAACACCGGAGAAAATCTAGTTTTCAATAAAAAATAAAACTAAAAATCTGTTCACGATCTTTTTATTTAGAAACATTTTCAACTTTGCTTTTGCGCTGTTTATTAATCAGTAATCGAAATTAAATTATAGTTAATAGTTTTTTTCTTTTATTTACTATTAATTTTTTAAAATTTCATAATTAATTAAAAAATACTATTAAATATACCATAAATTATTTATATTTAAGTATTTAAAATATCAATATTAAAATTAAAGTGTTTTTGAGTACTAAAGTGAAAATTAGGATGTAACGAAACTAATTTAAGAGGTTGGAAAAAAGTATATAATGTTTGCATGAAATTATAACGACGGTAAAGAGCAAGTATTGGAAAAGAGAAAAAAAAATATAAATAATAACAACGCATTGATACAAGACAAAAACAAGTTTATTTTAACATTTTATTTTTATAAAAATAAAAATAAAAATGTAAATAATGATAACAAAATTAATAATTATTATTAACAAAAACATATGCACAACTACTTGTGAAAAGAGGTATTAATTCCTCCCAAATATGGATTAAGAATTGTGTAGTTACTGTGACTTTTGGTTTTATATATTTTAATTTTTTTATAATTAAAAAAAAACAGTTACTAAAAGAATAAAAAAAATATAAAAATAAATCATAAATATTTGGATCCTCCATTAAAAAAAACGTAAAAACTAAATATTAGGCATTTATGCAAGTTGTCCCTACATATCACATAATAGTAAAACTTAACAATCGCTCATCAGATTTTCGCAGGCATTAACTTTTACACCTTTGGTGTAGGAGGAACATGTGGTGCCGAAAGTAGAGGTAATTTTTTTTTTTGCTTCTTTTAGTAAAAACTCAAAAATGTCCCAAATTAAAGTATCATGTGATAGTGGTTGCTTTTGAAAATTTAATGTAAAAATTTACTCGTTGAATTAATTTTTTTAATTATAAAATTAATATAATTTATTTAAAAAATTATAACATTAAAATATATGAAATAAAAAAGTTATAGAATTTATAACATCTTTAATCTAACATAAAACAACAAATAATAGGACGAGAAAAAGAAAAGCACCGTACAAGGATTGCATTATCAAGTTCAATGCCGTACCAAATTTTAAAAATATAATCACAATAATTCCAAATGTCCTTTTCAAATGACTAACATATCGACTAAATTCTTGGGAAAAAAAAATATATAGACTAAATTACTAACTACAAGAGCTTCTCAACACGATATGCTTACCTATCAGAATATGCTTCCTAACACAAGGGCTCCACTTTAAGTGCAAAATAATAAATACAAATAAAAATATAAACTTAAATGCAGCATATTATTTGGGCCCAAAGTTAGGATCCAAGGCCCAATAAATTGTTAAAGCCCACAGCGAGTCTTGGTTCATTAATCTGACTCAGACATCACGTCATCGATTTCAGAACTGGTTAAAAATAAAATAGTCAAAGCTAAAGTTTAATAATTAAAAAATATATTTTAAATAAAAATTATAAATTTATTAATAATATTTTTTTATTAATAATTCATCTTATATTTTATATTTTAATTCTGATATCCAAATCTTACGTCTTTAATATATATTTTTTAATTTATATATTTTTAATTATTAATAAAATTATTTTTATTTTTTATTGATAAATATAAATACCCAACCCTCCATCATATCGAAAAAGTCCTCACTGTGAGCCTTTAGCTCACAGCCTAAAATCTAAAACAATTTCGACTTTGAGAATACTTTCGTTCACTTCCCTCTTTTTTTCCTCCTTTTTTAACTGTTTCTTGTATGTTTTCCATTGACGACAGCAGTTCAGACAACTTGTATTTTTTGTCAAATTCTCGACCCAGAGCACTGTCTTAGGCCAACAATAAGAAAAATAAATAAAAATAAAAAAAGTATTCAACAATGAAGACTTACAATAAGAAAAAGAAAAAAAAATCAACACTTTAGACTGTTTGTCTTCGCAAGTTTTGACTTAAATGGTGGTGAAAGTATGGAGCTTTGGCTCTATAAATAGAGTCTTTACCTCAATTTCAATATACAGAACAAGCTTAAAGAAAAAAAAATTACAGAAAGTCTTAGCAAATAGAGTTTTTTGAGAGAAGAAAATTGAGAGTCAATTTGTGAAGTTTTACTCACAAATTGGAGATACATATTTATTATATTTTTGTGAGAGATACACCTAAAGGTGAAGTTTGTAATCTCATTTTATTATAGTGGAAGTTTTAAGTGGCCTATAGATCACGTGGTTGTTACTTTCATTTTGGAAGGTTTTTCACGCTAAAAACCTTTAGTGTTATTTTTGTTTTATTTTAGTTTGAAAAATTATCTTAAGTTTGTGAAATTTATTTCTTTACAACCATCATTTTTTTCTCAACAAAGTAGTATCAAAGCATTGGTTGTTTTCAACGAGGGGCTATTCACATTTATGGTATTATTGTGTCGGCAGGTACTATTCATGGATTATTATTTACATAATACTATTAATAGGTACTATTCATCAAATACTATTCACATAGTACTATTCATTATTGGAAAAGTACCAAGTTCGACGAAACTTGTTGACTCACGATTCAAATGGAGGAAAATACAGGTAATATAATAAAGTTGACCACATTTAATTATGCAATTTGAAAGCTGAAGATGGAGGATCTTTTATACATTAAAGATCTATGGAAGCCAATTATCATATCGAAGGAGAAAGTGGTGTCTACAACTTCGACGGATGAGAAAACCGACGACAAGACACAAAAAATGACCAGTACAGACATTAACTGGGTCGTGTTGAACCAAAAATGTGCTGTTCAAATCAGACAATGGATTGACAAAAGCATTTTTCAAAATTTTGCTAATAAACACGATGCTTACGTTCTTTGGAAAAAGTTGGAGAAAATGTATGCAAAGACAACCATACCGAATAAAGCAAATATGATGCAATGATGAGTTAATTTGAAGTATAAAGACAGAAGTAGCATATCAAAACATATGAACGAGTTCCAAGGTATTGTAGATCAACTCAACTCTATGATGATGACCGTAGATGATGAGCTACAAGCGTTGTTGATGTTGAGTTCTCTACCAAAAAGTTGGGATACTCTAGTTGTATCAGTTAGTAACTCAGCTCCTGACGACAAGCTTACCATGGATATGGTAAAAGACAGAATGTTAAACGAATAGTCTCGACGAAAAGATGAAGAATATACTCCTGACACTGAAACGTTTGTCATGCAGAAACAAGGCAAGCAAGAATGGCACGGGAGAAGTAAAAGTAGAAATCCATGTAACCAAAGTCAACAAAGAGGATGGTCAAAATCTAGATCAAGGCATGATAAGAAGTGTCATCATTGCGGCAAGCCCGGACACTTCATTCGAGAATGTAGAAGGTTAAAGGCAGAATAATCCAGAAATCAGGAAGCAAAAACCCGAACAAATGACACCACAAATGTCACTGAAGAAGTTGTCATTGTTCGAGATGTTGATTATGTCAATCTTGCATGTCAAGACACTACTTGGGTAATTGACTCAAGTGCTTCCTATTATGTCACCTCACGACGGAAATTCTTCTCAGCCTACACTCAAGATGATTTTGGACGTGTGAGGATGGAAAATGATGATGTATTGAAAATTATCAACATTGACAACATTTATCTAAAGACTAATATTGGATGCAGATTAATTCTAAAAGATGTGAGACATATTCCTGATATCCGCCTCAATTTGATCTCTATCGGTATACTTGATGATGATAGATACAATAATTATTTTGGTGAAAGAAAATGGAAGCTCACCAAAGGCAATTTGGTAGTAGCTAAATTCAAGAAAGATACATCACTCAACCACACTGAAGCCAGATTGTGTAGAGGAGAAGTAAACACCACTAGGAAATAAGTTCCCATCAAGCTATGACATAAGCGATTTGGCCACATGAGTGAAAAAAGTCTCAGAATTTCTTTCCAAGAAGGAGCTCTTGCCAAGAATGAAAGGTACACCCTTGCGAACTTATGTTGAATGTATTATGAGAAAACAACATAGAGTTGCATTTCGTAATCTCACACCATCTAAGAAGACAAATATTCTAGATTTAGTACACACAGATGTCTGTACAATGAGTTGTAAGTCAATAGGAGGTGCTCATTATTTGTGACCTTTATTGATGACCATTCTAGAAAAGTGTGGACTTTTGCTTTGAAAACTAAAGATCAAGCGCATGAAGTTTTCAAGTAGCTTCATGTAAAAGTGGAAAGAGAAATTGGCAGACGTTTAAAGTGTGTAGGTGCAGACAATAGCGGTGAGTATCGTAGACCATTCGAGGAGTACTGTAAAAGTTTCGGCATCAGGCTGGAAAAATCAGTACCAAAGACACCTCAACACAACAGTGTCGCTAAGAGGATGAACAGAACCATCTGTGAAAGAGTTAGATGTATTCTCTCAAATGCAAAACTTCCAAACTCCTTTTGGGGGAGGCAATGAGGATAGTAGTTGACTTAATCAACCTTTCTCCATCAGTTCCACTAAACTACGACGTACCGAAAAAAGTTTGGACGGAGAAAGATGTTTCTTACAAACACTTGAAAGTATTTGATTGTAGAACATTTGTTCACATCCCAAAAGATGAGTGGTCCAAGTTGGATGGAAAAGCAAAGCAATGTATCTTTATGGGATATGCCCATGAAGAATTTGGCTACAGATTTTAGGATCCTATTAGCAAAAGGGTTGTCAGAAGCAGAGAGGTGATGTTTCTTGAAGATCAAACGATCGAGAATTTTGAGAAATCCGAGAAACCACAGTTAGATGAAATTCTAGTTAATCTGGAACCAATCTCTCCACCAAAAAATTATGATGACGAGAGAGTTACACTAGATACTGATGATGTTAATCCACCAGTTGGCAGTTCAGAACCAGAACAAGTTTCTGAACAGGTCCAATCAGAAGTACAAACAAGGAGCTCTACCTGAGTACGACAACTAAGTCATAGATATTCTCCTAATGAGTATGTGATGCTCACTCAAGGGGGAGAACCAAAGAGTTATGACGAAGCTATCTTTAATCAGCATAAGACTGAGTGGTTAAAAGCCATGCAGGAAGAAATGAAATCTCTGCATGAGAATCACACATTTGACTCGATGAAACTACCACAGGGAAGGAAAGATCTCAAGAACAAGTGGGTGTACAGAATCAAAAGCGAAGAAGAAAGCTCGTAACTACATTACAAAGTAAGATTGGTTGTGAAAGGATTCGAGCAAAAGAAGGGTGTTGACTTCGATGAAATATTCTCACCAGTAGTTAAAATGTCTTCAATCCGAGTTGTTCTTGGTTTGACAGCTAGCCTTAATTTGGAGGTTGAACAAATTGACGTAAAGATTGCATTCTTACATGATGATCTTGATGAGAAAATCTATATGGAGTAGCCCGAAGGTTTCCAAGTCAAAAGCAAAGAAAAATTGGTATATAGACTAAAGAAGAGCTTGTACGGTCTGAAACAAGTACCAAAGCAGTGACACAAAATTTTTGACTTATTCATAAAGAAAATGAATACAATAGAATGATGGTTGATCACTGCGTCTTCATATAGAAATTCTCTTATGGTGATTTTATTATTCTTCTAATTTATGTTGATTACATGTTAATTATGGGTCAAAATATTGACAAGATTAACAAGTTGAAGAAGGAGTTGAGCAAGTCTTTTGCAATGAAGGACTTAGAACCTGCCAAACAGATTCTTGGCATGACGATTACCTACAACAGGAAAAAACAAAGGATTTGGCTTTCCTAAAAACAGTATGTTGAAATTTTTTTTGAAAGATTCAACATGAGCAAAACTAAACCTGTTAGTTGTCCACTTACAAGCCATTTCAAGCTTAATGTGAGTCAATGTCCCTCAAGTGAGGAGGAGAAATAGGAGATGAGCAAGGTGCCTTATACATCGGCGGTTGGCAGTCTAATGTACGTTATGGTATGCACCAGACCAGACATTGCACATGTTGTTGGTATTGTGAGCCGATTCCTATCAAATTCTGGAAAGGAACATTGGGCAGATATCAAATGGATACTCAGATATCTCAGAGGAACTTCCAATCATTGTTTATGCTTTGGTAATAATAAACCTGTATTAGAAGGATATGCAAATTCAGATATGGCTGGCGACGTGGATACGAGAAAGTCTATATCCGGATACCTAATAACATTTGAAGGGGGAGCTGTTTCATGAAAATCACGATTAAAAAAGTGTATTGCCTTGAGTACCACAGAAGCAGAGTACATTGCAATCACTGAAGGTTGTAAGGAGATCCAATGGATGAAAAAATTCCTACACGAATTACATCAAAACCAAGAAAATTATGTTCTTTATTGCGACAATCAGAGTGCAATTCACCTTAGCAAGAACCCAACCTTCCACTCAAGATCAAAACACATCGACGTAAGGTATCATTGGATTTGTGATGTGTTGGAACATAAACTACTGCAAGTTGAGAAGATCCACACCAATGATAACGGGACAGATATGATGACAAAAATCCTGATTAGAGAAAAACTTGTTATCTATAGAGAGATTGTAGGTGTGGAGGAGTCTTGTCCCACATAAGATGGAGGGAGAGATTTGTTAGTCCATCTCATGTGGACCAGCAACAAGAAAAAAAATAAATAAAAGGCATTCAACAAGGAAGGCTTACGGTAGGAAGAAAAAAAAATCAAAACTTTGGACTGTTTGTCTCCGCAAGTTTTGGCTTGAATGGTGGTGGAAGGATGGAACTTTGACTCTATAAATAGAGCCTTTGTCTCAATCTCAATATACAAAACAAGCCGAGAGAAAAGAAATTACAAAGAGTCTCAGTAGAGAGAGTTTTTTGAAAAAAGAAAATTGAGAACCAATTTATGAAATTTTTCTCACAAATTGAAGATACATAGTTATTGTATTTTTGTTAGAGATCCACTTAAAGATGAAGTTTGTAATCTCATTTTATTATAGTGAAATTTTTAAGTGACCTACGGGTCCAGTGATTATTACTTTTATTTTGGAAGGTTTTTCACTCTAAAAATCTTTGGTGTTATTTTTGTATTTTAGTTTGAGAAATTATCCTAAATATGTGAAATTTATTTATTTACGACCATCAATTTTTTCCGAACACTCATATACTGAGGACAGAGTCGACGACCACAGGAATTGAGCTCAAGATCGAGCCGTCAAGCCTTGGTCGCAGGACTTCAATGCTTGGTATCTTGGCATCATTGATGTTAAGTCCCATATCTGCCAAGAGTAAGGTAGCTGGTTTTTGGGTTCAGAGTTAGGCCTGGGTTTCTAAGTTGGTATCAGAGTTAGACTCTTGGCTTTTTCACCCCTCATCAGTCCTTGTGCCGTAAATCCAAACTGTGTCGTAAATTCGGACTCTAACCGATGTAGAGGGGGGATGTTAAGTCTCACATCCGCCAAGAGTAAGGCACCAATACTGCTTATAAGTTTGGACAACTCTCTAACTCACAAACTGACTTTTGGGTTCAAAGTTAGGCCTGAGTTTTTAAGTATTGATGCTGCTGAGCTCGCTGACTATGGTCCTATTTGAGGGACTATGGTTATTCGTCCCTACGGTTACGCCATTTGGGAAGCGATTCAGGTAAATGAAAGAGATTATCGTCAATATTATTTCTTTTTAATCTCGATTTTAATTTTCTGGCTATTTTCTATTTATGTTGGCTTGGTTTGTAGGACTATTTGAGTGTCAAGTTCAAGGAGACGGGTCACAGTAACATGTATTTCCCACAGGTTTGACATCTTTATTGTATTGAAATGCTACACTTGCATATCCTTGCTAATTATATCACCCAAACTAAGCTCGAGAAAGCTGATAATTTGATAAATTGAGCGCTGCAATAAGTTTTTAACATTTATATGTTGCAGGTTTGCAATAGTAGTAGGCAACATTTCTCAGTTGTTTGTAGTTTTCGGATCTTGATTTTGCTTTAATGCAGTTTATACCATACTCCTTTATTGAGAAAGAAGCTACTCATGTTGAGGGTTTTAGTCCAGAATTGGCACTTGTCACAGTTGGAGGGGGAAAGGAACTTGAAGAAAAATTGGTGGTATTGTGCTCTTCTTAAAACCTTAGCTAAGCATTTTGTGTTTTGTCTAAAGAGAAATGATAATCATTTTCTTATTCTATGAGTAGTATGGAGTCTATCTAGATGGATTTCCAATCTAAGTATTTGAAAAGCTACAATCTAAGGTTTGGCTTTAATTGTTGAACCTCCTGAGGTTATGGCAGGTTAGACCTACAAGTGAAACCATAGTAAATCACCTGTTTACTCAGTGGATTCATAGTTATCGTGATTTTCTTCTCGTGATTAATCAGGTGCAGTGGTTTGTTAGAATCATTTTCTGTGTTTTGAGTTATAAAGACAAACTGTGTAATTGAATTTCTTCTGTTTTGCTTAACTTGACATAGTGGGCCAATGTAACAAGATGGGAGATGCGCACAAAGCCTTTTGTGAGGACTCTAGAGTTCCTGTGGTAGGAGGGACACACTGCTCATGCAACTTTAGAAGAGGCATAAAAAGAGGTTTTAGTGTTGTTTTATACCATTTTAATTATTATTTTTGTTTTTAATTTTTAAGTTTTTGAAATACCGGTTTAACTATTCTTTGACGGTTGTAATATTATGTCATGGTTTTTAATGCATTGGCACTACTGAAAATGCAGGCTATGCAGATTATTGATGTCTATACGAAATTTGCTTATGAGCAAGCAGCAATACCTGTTGTTGTAGGTCGAAAATCAAAAGTGGAAACATTTTCTGGTGCTATCAGGACCTTTACAATTGAGGCCATGATGGATGATCGGAAAGCATTACAAGCTGGGACTAGTCACAATCTCAGACAGAACTTCTCTCGTGCATTTGGAACACAGGTACTTGGCAAATTAGGGTATTGGTTTATTAGTGCTTATTTTGCTGCTTAATCTGTTATCTGATGCATAATCATGTAGACATAATTATATTTATAAGATCCATCATTTATAGAGAAATTTATCAGCTGTATTCTTTTACAGTTCACTGATGAAAACGGACAAAGGCAACACGTGTGGTAGACATCGTGGACAATTAGTACTCGTTTTGTTGGTGGTATATTTATGACCCATGGAGATGACACAGGTCTAATGCTGCCTCCAAGGATGGCACCAATACAAGTTAAATCCAGGCCTTTCTGCATCTTGTTATGTACATGTGGTTGGATAGTTTTCATTGATGCTAACCTCCTTTCCGGATTTTATCTTAATTCAAGTAGTGCTCTTATGTCAAACTTTCTATGTAATTATGTTTTGTGATGAATATCTATTTAATCAAGTTTGAAAGCACTGATCAAAATGTTTATGTTTCCAATGTTCATTCATATCTTGTTTGGTGTGTTGTTAGATATCTTGTAGAAAATATGTGCCGACTACATCAAGCTCTATGATGGTGCTACTTGTATGTTACTTATGCAGTTTGTTTGTCTGATTTTAGTTACGTAGGTTGATTATTTTCCACATTATTATCATTTAGTTAGAGTTTTCTTGTTTGTTTTGAAATATGATGCCTGATTATACTTAGAGTTGATTTTTTTTTCTTTACCAATGTCATGATTGTAAAGCTTGTGAGGTTGCACATGGGCATACTTGCATACTATTTCCTGTTCTTTTTTCCTTAAAAATTCAGAAAGTTTGTGCATTGCATGCTTCTAGGTAGTTATTGTACCAATTTGGAAGAAGGATGATGATAAAGCAGGAGTTCTCACAGCTGCATCATCTGTAAAAGAAGTTCTGCATTCTGCTGGAATTAAGGTTAAGCTTGATGATTCTGATCAGAGAACTCCAGGCTGGAAATTCAATTTCTGGGAGATGAAGGTTTGTGTAGTTCTTGTTGGTGCAGCACAAGTGGGTGCTCTTTGCCTCTGTTGCTTTTGGATTAGCAGTTGTAAGGAATAATAGAAGCCATAAGCTGTTACTAAATTCATTATGCCAAAAAATAATAAAGTATTTAATCTTTGCAATGCTTCTATTGTTGGTTTCTTGGTGCTGCTAGCCTAGCCTGCTATATCATATATGCACCCACAATACAACTTATTTTGTCATTTTTTCCCTTAAGCTGCGTAAAAAGCAAACCTTTTTTCTTTCCGCAGGGAATCCCTTTGAGGATCGAAATTGGGCCTCGTGATGTTTTGAGTTAAAGTTTGGTCATATGTAGGAGAGATATTCCCAGGAAACAAGGAAAAAATTTTGGAATATCCATGGAGCCTTCAATTTTAGTTACATGTGTGAAGGATAAGTTAGATGAGATTCAATCATCTCTTCTTGACCAAGCAACCTCTTTCCTCTTTCCGTGACAGGTTCATATTTTTACTCTGTTTGCTTTGAATCCGATGTGTGCAAAATTTCCCTCACAAATATTCAGGCATCAGAAACTCTAAATGAATTATTCAGCAATGCTGACGTATTGTTTAACATTGCCCTTGAAAAAAGAATCAAATTTTAGCTTCTGCATTAAAAACAATTATATCAAGGCCTTACTGACAAGAAACATGTTAATTTGCAGTAATATTTTGAATGTAACATCATATAATGAACTCAAAGAGGCGATCTCTCAAGGTAAATGGGCAAGAGGTCCATGGTCAGCTAGGTATGCATGTTCTGATTCATAAAATTTATATAAAGAATCTGACTTGTCCAATTATCTTTAAGCTTTTGTGGCATTCAACTCTTTAAGTATAAATTAAGATTGTTGATACAGTGATGCGGATGAATTAAGAGTAAAAGAAGAAACAGGGGCAACTATAAGGTGTTTTCCCTTCGATCAGTCTGAAGGGATTAAAACATGTCTGATGACCGGTGATCCAGCCAAAGAAGTAGCATTTTTGCCAAGTCATACTAAGGCTTTTCAGGTTTGCCGTTTAACATCAAAATGATCTTGTTAAGTGTTGAGTTGTTTTTCCTCGTTATACTTTGAAATTTCTAAGCATATATATGTAATGCTAAAAAGCTATAAATATGAAATAATTAATTTTAATTTATTAAACGGTCGTTAATCAAGATAGTGCAGGTATTGAGGGAGATGTATGAACAGATTGATTCCCTGGTACAATCAAATACAGAGAGACAAAGAGAGATGAGATACATTTAATTGTCACCATTACTATTAGCATTTTTATGATTTATATTTGTCTCGTTGGTTCCTAATGTCAAAAGTAATCTCCTACAACAAGATTGTGGCTCAACGGCGTGAAGCACATTTAGGTATGTTAGAGGGGAAAATGAACACAACTTTTAAATCATAACCTTAGATTTCATTATTTAATATATTTTTTACTCTCTCTTTCTCTCTTTGTTTGCATATTCCTTACTTGTTTGACAAGAGCCCTCGAATCTGGGTTCAAGAATTCAAGTGAGCTTGAATCTGGACGGTCTATCACTTAATGATTATGTGAACGATTAAGATGCTCTTGGGTTGTTTCTCGAACAAGAGAATGGAATCATGTTGACTTTATGAAGGTTATAATTGTGGGTGTGGGGTTCCTGCCGTGGAATAAAAGGCAAAGCTGGATGGGAATGGAAAATTATACTTTCTGAAAAATAATACTCAGGTCTCAGGCTTTTTCAGTTGCGATATGTTTTAAATGATATAAATGACGTGTGAGTACGTGCGTGTGTATAATTATTTATTTTAACAAAAAATAATTTTATGCTTTAGTTTATATTTGTTTAATTCATTTGTAACAGAGGAAATTGAAATTTTATTAAAAAAAATTATTTCATTTTGATAAAGAATTCCTTATTTTAGTAAAAATAAACTAAGGTCTTTATATTTAGAAAGAAAAAAAAAAAACTAAGGTTTTTATATCATGGATTCGCCCAAACTGTCAATAGAAAGAAATAAAAGCAAACTTGACAAAAGTATCATGGCATGTGAATCAAAATAGACAAGTCAACTTTGTTGTGCTTTTTTTTCTTCTTTTCCTTGCAACATAATTGTTGTAGTTTGAATTTACATTCAGTTAAGAGTATTTAACTTTTTTAATTTTTTAATACAACTCAAACACATGCAAATATAACTGAGTCTCGATTTTAAATTATTTTGATTGGCATGAAAACACATTTTAACATATTAAACGTCTTCAGTTAGTGTTATCATTTTGTGATTTTTTCTATAAAAAAATTGGTTCCTGGCAAAACAGAACTCAAAATTAGCCTTAATTTCGTCTTAAACTTTGGAGCATTTTTCGGATTTATTGACAACTGGCCAAAATTTGAAAATTGACTATACAGTAGCAAGCCAGAACGAGACGTCGAGATCCGTTTTAAATGTTAAATATTATTTTTGTTATTAGCTTTAAATTTATAGTCAATATTAAATATAATAATAAACAATTAAAATTTAAAAATAAAAATAAATAAATAAAGAAAAATTAAACCGTATAAAAAAATATCACATATTAATTAAAAATATATTAATATAATATTTATAAATAATATAATTTTGAGATTAACTTTATAACCTTAAATGTCTTGTTTTATTTATATATAGTATAAAGTTTGATATCAAAGATTTAATCAATGGATAAAAAAAATTAATAGATGTCTTATAAAAAAAAGAAAAACAAGTGACATAAATATAATTAAAATAAGTTAAAAATACAAATTATTAGGTCAATCTATTCACATTTTGAAGGGATATGTTAGTATATAAAATAATATTACATATTGATCGAGAAAAATATGAGTAGAATATTTATAAGTAATATAAAATTTATATTTTTTTATGATTAACATTGTTTATGTAATATATAAAGTTTATATTATATCAGTGCTTTAGTTGAGCTAAAAAAAAGAAACTAATCGATCTCTTTAAAAAAAATTCTATAGGCATTGCTCGCAAAAAAAAGAAAAAAGACGAATAATTAAAATAATAAAAATGTGTTAAAATATAAAATTATTGGGTCAAATAAAAACACTTTGAGGATAAATATTGGTATATAAAAGAAGTGTCATATATTAATTAATAAATATATTAATGTAATATTTACAAGTAGAATAAGATTTATCTTTCTTTAAAGTTATTTGTTTACAACTACTTTTACTATTATTACAATAAAAATGTGTCGATTAATTTTTTTTATTTTTATAATTAATTATATTGTAGCATTTTTATTATTGTATAAACATGTCATTAATAAATTATATTAGAGTAAATAGATTTTTTTATTATCAAACTTTAGAGTTGTTATGAAAATATTATTAAATTTTTATTTGTTACATTCTTATTATTAAATTTTATAAATTTTACAAAAATATTATCGAATTTTTTTATTACTTTTATATTATTAAATTTTACAAATGTAATAAAAATATCATTGACATACCAGTAATTTATCGTTAACTAATCAATATCAATGATATATTATAATATTTTATAAAATTTAATGGTACGAAATTAACAAAAAAAAGTTTGATAATATTTTATAACATTTTATAAAATTTAATGGTATGAAATTAATAAAAAAAATTGATAATGTTTTTATAATAATTATAAAATTTAATAGTATGTAAATAATAAGTTGAAATTTAATGATATTTTTGTAATAACTCCAAAGTTTGATGATAGAAAAATTTATTTTCTGTGATAATATGAAATCTTTTTTTCACCATATCTTTTATATTTATGTTATGTGTATAAATTATTTTAAAAAATTTAAAAATAATTTATATTTTTAGATAATATATATATATATGTGTTATAATGTAAAAGATGTAAATAGGAAAATAATTATAAACTTTCGTATTTATAAAATTTTAATTATGAGTGATATTTCACATTTACTTAAAAAAAAATTTGGAAACTCTTTGCTTATTATTTTAAAATACAATGTTATTACTTATTTTATAAATAATAAATAATTACTCTATTATTTGTTATTTGTGTGGTAGATGGTTTTTATGAATGTTTTGTCATTTTATACTGTCACATGTGACGAAATAATTATGAAAATAAAGAAGTTAATTATTTTTAAAACTTTTTTGACCTGTGGTATAGCATAATTATTATGAGTGTAAATTTATGTATATGTAATTTTTTTAATAAACATTATACACACCTATATAATTTATATTGGATGCAATTCAAGCTCTATTTTTTTTATATTAACGTAAAGCATATATCACTATAGGATAATATAAACAGAGAAAGATGAATGATAATGATTCCTCTTTATACAATTTTCTATATTACTCTTTCACTTCTTTATTTTACATATATTAGTATATATTTTCCTTTTAAATAAAGCATTGCTTGCATGATTATGGGAATAAAATACATGAATATATTTATTTTGAATTTTGAAAAAAAAAACTTAACTTATAAAAGGTGTATTTTATAATCTACTACCTTTTATTTATAGTTTCTAGTTATTAAAATAAATATTTTTTATTAAATAACGAGGTCAATTTAGAAAAATCTTAGAACTCATTTGTTATATTGGATTGTATAGTATTAATATAACTATATTAAATTAAATAAAATTAATTTTAAACTATTATTATGTTTGGTGCATTTACGTATTGAGTTATTAATATACAATCATTGTTATAATTTCATATAAATAGGTCTGATACATTAGCCCCAAAATTAAAATTAAAAAGAATTTTAGTTCGAAGCTTAAGAAAAAAAGTCAATTTGAACTTTGAGTCAACAAGATCAAATAATAATTAGTAATAATGGTGTCTAAAAATTGGACTGAATTACACCAAATAATTTTATAAATTAAATGATTCGATTCGATTTGTATTAATTAAAACTGTTTTTCAAATTATCTATTTCGATTATATTAATTTTTAAACGATCAAATCAGACCGGACCAATTTAATAATATATTAAATTTTTCATATTATTTTTCACTAAAAGTGTTTAAAAATCGAACCAAATTGGATTAAATTGAGTCGGATTGAACGATTTTATAAATCAAACAATTCGATTTGATTTATATTAATTAAAATCGTTTTCAAACGATACAATTCAATCTAATCTGAATAATATTACAATTTAATATAATTTAGTATAATATAATTATACTTAACCTTTCTAATAAAATACAGTAAAGGTGGACATAAATTCATTCGATTAGTTAATGAGTCATTTTATAAGCCAATTTTATATTTAAAAAATCTAAAATCTTAAATGATTTATGATCATAAAAATTAAGTATAAAACCAACTTATAAGGTCAATTTAAAAAATATTAGTATAATATTTTGATATAAATAAAAACCTAAATTAATTAAAATAAAGAAAATATATTATATAAATTTTTGAAGAAAGAAAAAAGAAAAAAAAAAAATAAATATGTTTATTGATATTAAAAAACAATAGTATTCACTTTAAAAAATATTTTACGATAAATAAATGATATCTTACTAAAACATTTGTTAATATTTAAGCAGAATGATAGACTTAGAATTTTTTTGGATAATATTCTAACTCATATTTTAATTATATTTTTATTTTTAAGTATAATTAAGATAAAATATTAATATAATTATAATTTAATAACAATATAAATTATAATATATAAAATACAAATAAAAAATAAAAATACTTTAAAAATATACTATCAAATCAATTTACATTATTTTCATAACTAAGTTAACCAACCAACTTCTAAAAAAAATATACTCCAAGTTTATATATTAAACTCGAATTAGTTGGTCTATTTTCAAAAAAATAAAAATAAAAATTGCCCATCCATCCGGTTTCACCGAACATGTCCTTAATGTCTAAAATAATCCTAAATTAGAAGGCTCAAGGGCAAATCGGACAAATTGAAAGTTCTCTCAGGATAGCTTAGGTATAGAGATTAGAGAGGACCATAAATACGTGGTGATGGATATCATATTTTCATCCAAACCAGGCAGAAGAAGAAGGCAAAAAGGAAGAGGAAGACGAGGAAGAAGAAGGAATGAATCGGGTGCGAGAAGTTGCACTCATTGTTGTTCAAGGTCTTTAATCGCACCGTTACGACAGGATCGGCGTTGTATGAGATAAACTCCCACAGAAGACGGATAAAAACTATCGGATTCAAACACATTCTTCTAGCTCTTCATCAGGATTTTAAAGGTATCTGTTTGTGGTTAGGGATCTGCGGTGCTTGAAATCTCTGGCGGAGGTTTAATCGACGCTCATCGATTCGTTTCCTCTCGTTTTGGATTGTGGCGACGGTTTTTTGTAGATAAAGAAACAGGTATTGAAAAACCCTAAGCCTTTTGATAATTTCCCTACGCTTTTCTGCGGTTATTTTTCTTCATCGTTCAGTGGGAACTACGACAACAAGTATTTCATGGTTGTTTTTACATGATGAATCCATCGATGTTAGTCTTCATTTACTCTGGATTTGGGAAAAATATCCAACTTCATGGGTGGTTTTTGAAGATGCTACGACTCGATGAGTTTGAGATCTCGAAGGCCGGAAAGTTTTCCTATGAATTACCATTTTCCTAAAAGGGATCCTATTAATGGCTTGTCTTTTTAGACTTTAAAAAATTAGGTTACATAGCATTCTTTAGGGCTATGGTACCTCAAAATCAGGCGATTTGTCCCTATGATCTGTTATCTTCCCTGATCACCCCTCGCTGAGAATTGCTGCCTAAGCTAGTCGCTCTTGCTTCAGATTTGTGCAATTATTTCTAAATGTGCCGGGAAGTCTATTGGAGGTCTATTAGTGAAATTCATTTGTGAATCCAATTACAGGGGTTCTTTTTGGTTCCAGCAAGCATGACTTGTGTTAAGGCTGATGATGCATCTTCTCTTGTGTTTTTTAGGCGATTTGAATGCTTTAATTTAATCCTATATATTTTGGATCTGTAGGTTAGGGGGTTTTCTGTTTTGTCAACGGAATAAGCATGTCCTTGCTTGAAAGTTGAGGCGTTGAATTTCACGCTTTCAGTAAAGAAGTTGAAATCATTTATGTTTTATGTGCCTATATGTGTCCAGGGAGATGTGGCATTTAAGAAGACTATGATAAAGTATTCAAATTTTTTGGGCCTAATATTTTGTCGTAGTTGTTTGAAGGTTTGGATGCTTGATATTGACAATCAAGAAATTTTTCTTATTATTGGACAGGCACGATTAAAATTTATTTAGTCCGAAATAACTTTCTGGCCTTGCAATAGTGAAACAACAATGAAAACTTCTCTGCTCGCAGTAAGTTACTTGGTGGTAATGATGTTTAGGAATCATGTGCCGGTTATCTCCATCTGGGATGTTAAACACTACTAGTATTAGTCCATTGTATGGACATTTTTTTTGTTGTCCTTATTTATATGGTTCTAAGAGAAGCTCCTGTTTTGAGGAGGTGCCATGTTCAATGCACATTCTGTATTTGAGGAGTTGTGCATGCCTCCAAAACTGGTTAACCATACCCTCAAGGTAATGGCCCTTGGAGGCATATGCTGGCAGTCTTGATGCTTGATGACAATGTTGTTTGTTGGACATCCTTTCTCTGTTTTTAAGCTCTTGTATGCTGGTACTGTTTTCGTTTTCCTGATCTGTCTGATTCTTGCAGGTAAAGGAGATTTTCAAAATCATTAGAAGTTTTTTTCCAGTTGAGGTGTCAGCGTGCAAGTTTTTCTACATTTGCAGGACACATTGCATGGTACTTGTGTAAAACTATTATGCTGAAATAGTTTTATTTTGTTTGAATTGCTCCTTTCTTTTTTGACTCTTTGTCAAGATGGGATGGCTTGATTAATGACACGCTTTGATATTTTTTTATTCTTGTTTTCATTGTCAGGTATTTTCATCTTCATTTGTCTACATGGGAGGAAGCTAGGAGCTTCTGAGGACTAAAAGTTATTATTTCTGTACCTGCATTGGGGCTGCGATATTTGTGGTGGATGACCACCGGTTGATTGTATAGAATTTTAATCTACGAGGATGATTTCTTCAAAGAGTTTAGAGCTTACAAATTACATCGATTCTGAGTTGACATGGAAGACAGTTTCAAAAGGTTACAGGAGATCAACTAGGAGATCAAGGAAACTGATTGATACAAGTTCCAAATTTGATGGTGATTTAGCCAACAGGGAGACTGAGGACATGTCAGAGACAACAGTTTCTGAATCTGAGAAGGTTGGTAGTTGCATTCCTATTTGTTGTATTGGCTGTCGTTTATTTCTTTTTTTAGGAGAATAGTTGATTTTACTTATGTTGTTGACCTCTCATCTTCTTCGCAGCTTGGTGTGGCTGTTCTTGGACAACGGTTTGGTGACAAAATTGAACCTGTACCAATTAAAAAGAGGAGATTTATGGTCCGGTCTTTATCACCCCCAACTTGCTTCTCATCTCCATACCCTGAAAAAAATACACAGTTGAAGAATGTTTCGAACCCTACCGATAGAAAACCTTTTCTAAAATTGATTACCAAGAGACAAATGATTGCAATCAATGCCAAGAAGGTGAAGTCTGATTATGATGTTGATGATAGAATTATTGATGTAAACCTACCAGAAGACTTCTCTGGTATTGAAATACTGGCTGCAGCTGCCTGCAATAACAGTGTCTCTGGTGATGTTGAGAATATACAGGACCCTATTCTACTGGAGGAATCATCACAAGGGAGTGATTTTTCAAAGTCTGTTATGTCCATGAAGGCAGTTGCATCATTGGAAGCATCCCATTCCTCGCCAATACATACAGTAAACAATGACACTAAAGATGGCTCTCATCTTCAGGATAAAGCATTTGAAAATCACTTGAAACATGAGGATAACATAACAGAAGAGAGACATGTTTCTTCACGAGATAGTAGATTACACTGGGACTTAAATGTTGCAATGGATGCTTGGGGGAAACCTTGTGATGCAGCTGATTCTCAAACAGATACTGTACATGATATACAGAATCAGAAAATGCCACTTTTGGAACCTTGTGGGGAACGAAACAAATCTAAGGATAGGAGTGACATTGGAAGTCCATTGCAGTCTGTTATTGACATTCAGGAACATGGATTGGAAGCAAACTTTGTTAATAACAGGAATGAAGAGATTTGTGTTCAAACTGTTAAGGCTCAAGACTCTTTGATATCTGCTGGTATTGATGCAAAGCCTTGCTCTCAGAATGATGGTGTTGATGCATCTATTAGTCATTCTTCAGGTCAGAGATCCAAAAGCTTCATGATGTCTGGTTTGGCTTATGAAAATGAGAAAGCACCAATTGATTTAGATGAAAAAGGTCCTCTTGCATTTCTTCGTGCAGAAGGAACTGCATGTGAGGTCGATAGTTATCTTCCAAATGGAGAAGAAGATGAGAGATCTAGTATTGAATCAAGCATGCATGAAGATGTAAAATGTCCCTTGGAAATGGGTAGTGGTCTTGGTTCCTTCGAACACGAGCCTGCTAATAACTGGGAGGAAGTTGGTGTTACCCATACTAAACCTAATTCTGAAGATTTTTGCTCTTCAGTCACATCTAGAGGAGATTGTCCCCTGGTATCTACTATGAATACGGAAGACCGTATTGATGATGCAAATGTGGCTCATATTGATGATTCTGCAGAATTGATGCATGCATCTTCTGAAAACTCTACACCCAATGTGGTAGAAGTTATTGGAGCTTCCTACTTGTGCCAAAAACATGGTGACAGTTCAGCCAGTAGCTTAGGCAGAGTCACTACAGAAAACTATGATGATAGTTACGAGTTCGAGTTTTCTGAGAAGAATCAACATATTGGCCATGTAAATGCTATGGATGAGGAGGCTGATTATGATTCTCAGTATGAGGATGGAGAGTTGAGGGAAACAGATGTTCCATACTGGGGGGACAATGCTTGTGAGGATCATGAAGCAGAATGCATTGATTATGGGTCTGATACATGCGACAATAACGATGTTGTAAAGGTATTAAGTCGGGGATCTGATTCTGTGTTAGAAAAATATGCAAATGCTAGTACTGGAGATGGAGAGGCAAAAGCCTTTGAATCCAATCAATTACTTGGCTCTGAAATATCTTCAAATAGAGGTTTTCAAACCATTGAGGAATGCAGAAATAACACTAGTGATTGCTTGGATGGATTTGATGAGAAAGATTCTTGTGTCAGATTGGTTGGTTCAAGGGCATCGAGGATGGAACTATCTCGCACTGAAGGATCCTTATCTTCTAACACCTTGCTCCAGAAGGATAGTGTCTATTTAAAAAGGTGCATGTCTATTTCATTCTTTAAACTGGATTATGATTTGACTTTTGTTTTGCTTACGTGCATTTTTAATGCTTCAGATCTGGCAATTTGGATTCGTGCAATCAGCCTGACCAAGCTGGTTCTGATAATTCTGTGAATAAGGATAGGTGTGATTCACAATTGGCCAGTAGAAGTCCCTGGCATCACGAATTAGCCATCTGTCGTGGGTTTTTTGGTTCTGGCTATGCTAGACCAAAGAGTGACGTTGAGGGCCGAGGATATGCAATCAATTTGGGAGCACCAGCTGCTGGGGTTGTGAGGGATGGCAATCATGTTGACAGAAAAACAATGCATCCTTCAAGTGGTTTGTGCAGGCCCCTGTTTAGAAGAAGATCCCCATGCTCTAAGGATGATACAGACCATATGCGTAGAGGTTTTATACCTGCTAGAGATATGAGTCCTGGTAGGAGGAGGTTTAGGAGGTATCCACAAGGGGTTAATCGAGGCTTCAGAAAGGAGTATCAACGGCCCTTTTCCAATGATTCTGAAGAATATTTTAATGATGTGCCGAACTGTGTGCCGAGGAGAGAACATTACTCTTCTCCCCCTAGTAGAGCACCTGCTTGTTATAGAAGACCCTACAACTACAAGAGATCTGAGTCTAGGTCGAGAAGCCGCTCTCCTGTTCCATGGTTTTTGCATAGGGAACGGGATGAAGCTTTGATTCATCACAGAAGCAGGTCTCCAGACTATAGATTTGAAACTAGAATGGAAAGAACAAGGTTTCCTTTTCAGAAGCACAGTTTTGAAGCAAAATACAATGTAAACTTACTGCCCCCACCAAAACGTTGTTTCTCTCTGCAACGTAAATCCAGATGGTTTGATTATTCGAATGACAGTGGTCATTTCAGAGGCAGAAGAATACCTGGCAGAACATTCCAGCAGAACCAAAGGTTTGAGTCATTTGATCCAATTCGGAGATTGAATTCAGATGATTACTTTGAACCAATTATGCGGCCTGCAAGATATGCAGAGATGGGAAGAGGTGTTAGGATGCATAGATATGATGGCAGTGATGACGAAAGAAGAAAACATGACGGGAGATATGATGTCAAACGAGTCCGGCGCTATGATTCAGATGGAGCTGTGCGTCGGTTTCGGTACGATGAAGAGGGATCTTTACCGTCACGAAGAAAACATAATGATAATGATGGTGGTGGTTCTGGCAGATGACCTAGCGATGCACATCAAGAAGAGTCGGTGATGAAGAGAAAGGTCAATCAAGGTACAAGCGTCGAAGATAAATTTATTTGATTGGTATGCATTCAAGACCTTTTGCATTGGTTTATATTCAGTGGGTTAATTATCAGATCTAGGAGTTTATGGACCTCGCAACTATTTTTTATGGGGTGGAAAGCTTGTGAATTTTCTTCCCATTTATCTTCCTGGTGGATGTCACTGCTTGTGGAAGCTAATTTTAAGTTTCAACTTTCGCTTTAGGTAGGTAGGCCCGATGTGGTTTTCGATTTTTATTTATCATGCTTTGTGTTCCTTTGTTTAGGAAGTTTTCTCGCTTCTGGCCATAACTGGCTTGTTATATCCTCTACGAGGAAGGTAAGGCCATACATAATACTAAAGTCATTAATGCATAATTCTATGCTTTTTAATTTATAGCCGTCTTTTTTTCTTTTTTCTTTTTTCTTTTTTCAATGTATATTTGTTCTTTATCCTGCCTCCAGTTTTGTGCTGTCTCCTTAGATAACCGCTGCTAGGCACTAGAGGACCTTTAAAAAAAATAAAAATGAGTACTTCAAAATCTTAAAATATTTCGACGAAGTTGAAGGAATGCTTTGTGCTCTCGTATGGAATTGCTGGGCTTATGTTTGTTATCTCATATGGAATTAAAAGCTAGCTAGCTGTTTATTATCACCATCACGTGGCCTCTGTCTCCCTTTGATTATTACATATATCTTAATTAACCAATTAATGGCCTAGTTGATCTGAGAACACATGAAATAAGTCATGTCATCGTCAAATTTAAAATAAATATTATGCTACATTATTTATTTGGTATCTTCATTCTAATATATTAAAGAAATATATAATACATTCAACTTTCGCATTTTATATGCTTCACAAATTGAGTACTGATTAATAATATATTTTACAACAATTATATATATATATATATAATTGGAATAGTAATAACATACTTGCACCACAATTTACATTAATTGTACTTCAGAACTTGAAACTAGTAGACTTAAAGTGCAAATTATCTGCCAAACCAGATGAACATATCTTCGCAACTTCGCGTCTCATCTTACTTGGGCCACATACCAAGACACCAATGTCACTTCCTTTGCAATCCAGCAGAATTTCTGCATCAAAAAGAGCTCATTTTGTAACTTTTTTTTTAATAACAAAAATTTCACAATGTATATATGCACATGAGTTTGTAAGGTTTCATAATGTAATAAATTGAGATATCCAAATTTTGCAGCTTTGGTATCTTTGGACAATCCTTGTTTTTGTTTTGATATCAATTTTTATCTTTATTTTTAATTAAGATACATCAAATATTTTTATTTATATTACTGATATATATTTTGATTAAATTTAACAATAATATCAAAAAAATGGGTTAGTTTAGAGGTACGAATTTCTGTTAATATTGACCCAAATGTATATCAGTAATTTAAATATGAGTATTTTATATATTATAATTAAAAATATGAATAAAAAAGATATCAAAACAAGAATATGTGTAATCCAAATATACTAATTTTCAAATTTCATTATGTGATAATATCAAATTACTCTTTGTAACTTAGTTAAATAGGTGTGTAACCAAGTTAAAATTACTACGATGTTAAATTAGGTTTTCATAATATATATATCGTATATAAATTATAAATTTGTTACAATCTTATATCTATTTATTAGGTTTTTTTTCTTCTCCAAAGCTTAAAATTTGAGTGACAATGTGATAAATGTAGCTAGAATTAAAGTAGAGCAACTTACTCTTGAGATTAGGTCTTTCACCATAATGCACTTTGATAGATTGAACAATAGAGTGGTTTGGAAGACTTTCAAGCTCTCTATCAGCAGCAACACAAAATAAAGATGATGGTGAAGTTTCTGGTGTATTTCCAACTTCTACATTCTGAATTTGTTTTCCTTCTTTTGCATTTTGTTTCTTACACCAAATGAATGCTACACTAGAAACTAAGAAAATGCAAGCACATACCAAAAACATGTCCCAAAGTGCATAGAAGGAAAAATTGTAGAATTTGCCTGTATTGTGATCAATAGGGTAGATATAAAAACGAGTGACAATACCCAAAAAGAGAAGGAACAACACAAATGAAGATGAGATTATTGCAGCCAACCATAGCCAGCTATTTGGACCAAGAGCTGAAGATATAGGAGTGTCTTGTGGATTTGGCTTAAACCATATAATGTTTTGAAGGGGCTTTTGGTCATTACCAATATTATTGGTACGTTGTTCCTTCTCCCTAGTAACATAGGCTTCTATTTGTAATTCTATTTGGGAAATATGTGAAAGTGTATTGCTATAGCCAGCTGGGAGCAAAAGGTCTAAGATTGTTAGATCAGCTGACTTCTTGAAGGCACATACAAGTTGAATTTTTGGAAGCTTCTTGTTGTTCCCTTCGGTAGTATTGCGTTGGAAGATAATCTCTCGGATTATGGAATATAAGGGTGTTATTCCACTGCCTCCACTTATCATCATTAGGGATTCATATCTGTGTTCCATGTAAATATAAATGTTGGAGCATGATCACTACTTATATTTTAATATGAAATCATAGCAATCAAATTGTTGACTTTCAATATGCACATGACTCACACTTGAGTAGGACATGCCTCCATTCCTAAGCTTTAGATTTTAGAGGTGACACCATAAATTCTTTAATTATGTTAAAAAAAAATTCATACTTTTGTTATTTTTTGTAACAATTTAGTTATTTTGTTACAAAAAATTGATACAAAGATAAATTACTAATTTTTTATTTTTTTATTTTTTAATCATTATTAAGTTATTAATATAAATTATATTTATTAATAGACGACTATTTATAAAATTGATAAAAAAATTAAATATTGATGAATGTCAATGCAAAACTAGCTATTAGATTATAGGGTAGGTTACACTGTAAAATCCATGTTAAAAATAATAATTTAATTTATTTGTTATTTTTGTAATAATTTAGTACTTTCATTTTGAAAAAATAATATTATAAGAATAAATGATCAATTTTTTTATTTTTTACTTATATTTTCTTAATGTTATTGAGATATTATTTTTATAAATTTTTTTAATAATAGACAATAATAATTATAAAATTCATAAAAAATAAAATAAAAAATTTTAATTTTGATTATTTATCCTTATATTATTACTTATTTCAAAATAAAATAATTAAAATATTACAAAAACAACGAATGTAATAAACTTCTCTTACTAACTAAACTAACGTAACTAAGAGATACATGCATTTGGCTCTAGATTATATGGGTGCCAACGTATTTTAACAATAATGTTGGAGTACTAAAAAACAAACAAATAAAATACCAATAGCAGTATAAATTATTTATTAGCAATTAATGATTCATGCATGCTAACTGTCTATAGATTATAATTACTATAAGTCAAAATTGTTAAAAAAAACTGACCTTAAAAAATCGTGTGTTGATGGACCATAAGGTCCTTCAACTGAAACTTCCAAATGATCCAAAGAGGAAGCGGAAAGTTCTTTGTAAAGCCTTTGTGACCAACTTCCTTCACTTTTGATCACAATACTCAGCTTATCTGCTTCCATATTTGAGTTTGAAGTCACTGTAAAAGGGTGCCATTGTAGCTTCGAAATTCGAGGGACGTTTATAAACAAAAGACTTGTTGGATTATAGCTCAATCCTGATAATTAACAAAAATTATATATCAGAAAATTAATTAAGCCACATTTAAAACTATTTTACCCGAACATACATATCCTGTCGCTTCAGTTCAGTTGAAATGATAAAAGACTTTTTCTAGATATAAATAGGTTTAAAACTTTAATTTCTATGTATCATTATCATAATCCAAATCATAATAGAAATTGAAAACAATATTGTTATTATTATTATTATTATTATGTTTATTTGAAAAGTAAAATCAAAATAATGATAATATTAAAATAAATTTATAAAATTATAAATGATACAAAATAAAAAATAAACAAGTAATATATAAGCATTTATGTTATTGTTATATTGCTTAATTTACATTTTATTTTAAATTAAATATCAAATCAAATGTAAGAATATCTTGAATTATTTTCATTATAATTTCTGTTATTGTTAACAAACTTATACGTTGTTTTCATATAAATGTTTAAATTTTCATTAAAGTCATCGTAAAAATATGTACATGTTGAAGACATGTTAAAAACTTTACAAAATTTGAACAAATGTTCAATTAATCTCCGAGAGAAAAATTATAAATAGAATTGGAAAAAATAAGTTATATATATATAAATTAATCAAGACAAATAATTATTCAATATATATATATATAGAAGACGATAAGTAAAAATTAATTCAATGAAAATGTCTAAATTATTACCTGGAGTCTTGGAAAAGTTCAATTCAACAGTATCACAAGGTAAGATGCGAGCAGAAAGTAACCTAACTCGATGTCTAGATTGTAAAAATCTCAAGTGTCGATCAATAAGAAAGAGAAATATGCCCGGAAGTATCATACAAAAGTAGGAAGCTCCCACATGTAAAACATAGAAGAAGATATAGAGTGCGTAAAGATGGTGAGTGTAGTAGAATACTTCGAACATTTTTCTTCGTACTCGAGAAATGCTAGTAACCCACATCGCTAATGCCAACAAAATTGCAATATTTCCAGCTAAATTTGGCACATAAGTTTTGTTCCACTCTATCATCTGCAATTCAATTAATCCAATTACCAAAACTCATCCACTTAAATCTTATGTTATTTTAACTCTTTATATTTTGTGAATTATTCGTGTTCAAAAGACATGATATAGATATGAGTGTAGGTATTTAAATACTTTAATTTAAAATAAATTAAAAAAAATAGTGTATCCGACAATCAGATATATATCAAAAAATTTACAAATCTCGTTATCTTAAAAGAACCCAAATAATATAAAGTTAGTATAAATCAATAATCAAATTAAGTAAAACATTAACACGAAATTAAATTTTACCCTATGATTTTTATACAACATAATTGTTTATATTGTTTCCCTTCTAACCCTCTCTAAAAAAAGGTTTTATGAAAGTATCATGCCTTGTAAATAAACCTAAATTTTAAGGTTATAAGTTTAAATATATGCTTTCGTAACCTAACCTATGAAAACACTTCTGAATTAAACATTGAATTATTTTTATGTAATTCTTCCTATAAGTAGTTTATGATTGAACTATTATTAAGTAAATCATTTCTAAGAGAAGCAGAAATTATGGGTTCAAGAAATTAATTACTTGTGCCATTTGATTAGTCATAGCCCAGTAGATGATGAATCCAACGGTGTGAGCACCAAAGAGGAACATTTGAAGATGGCCAAGCCAAATGTGATATTTGATGGTAGATTCAGAAGTGAGACCAATGAGGGCCAATATTGAAGAGCCACGTGTTACTGGGAAGAAGAGAAATGCCCAACATGTGTTTCCTATGTACCCAAGTCTCAGTGCAACGCTACGGAACTTTGCTTGCCAACTTTCGTATATTATGTTCAAAACAAATCATCAATTAACAAATTAACCACAACTTGTCTACTATAATGAAATTTGTATGCACACAACGTTTTATAATAATAAGCACTAATATATTTATAATAACTAATAACTTGTTATAATGTCACAATTCATGTAACAATTATCTGATTAATTAAGATAATTGAACATGTTTTTTTAACTAATAGATAATTACTACATCAATAAGTTGTTATAAATATATATAGCTTTTGTTTCATAATTAGTTAATTGAATACGTACATTTTTTCGCCATGTCCATGCATATGTAGATTTTGATAGCTGACATATAAGTAATTGGCGAGAGACCAAATCAAAAGCGCAATAAACATGCCTCCAAAAGCAAGCTCAGTTAGAGTAACGATTCCAATTGGTGCCTTGGTAAATATTGGCCGACTCCATGAGCTTGAAATGACTCTGCAACAAGTGAACAGATTTCAAATTTCCTCAGTTTTTGTGAACAATTAATACAATTTATACGATTGTCACTACTTCTTTTACTTAGTTTTATTTCAATATATATATATTAGTCTCTCATAAACTTATATGTTATAAATATGTTGCTTATATGTGTAAATATTTCACATACTTGTAACCGTTACATGTATGTAGAATTTAATTTATACACACACATAACTTCTGTTGCTTTTCATTTTTCACCAAGACTTGCGTGTTGCATTAATTAATTTGAAGATCATATTGGAATATTTACGTTGTTTTCAGTACTGGTCTAATTAATTGAAATATGTTTTTAGTGTTAAAGTTATACAAATAATTAATAAAATATTTAAAAACAAAATATCTTTAACTTCAAATCTACCATGTGCCTTGCTTGTATCGGTTTCTAAAAAAAAAAAATTTTTTTTTTTAAAATAAAGAGTAATTCTAGATTGAATGTATTAAAGAAGGTAGTTTTGACCTTTTATTGGAGTTGAAGTTTTTGGTTTTCTTCTGGAAATGGAGATAAACACAGCTCAAAGCAGCAATAAACATCATAGGGAATGAGAAAAGCAGTAGGTTTGTCCCTGTAAATCAAGAATTTGTACCACACAGAAACAAAACTGAAAATTAAATCAATAAATATATTTAAAAAGAAGATAAAAATACAAACTTTAATTTTAAAGAGAAATAAAAATAAATAAGAAATTAATTGAGACAATTAAACCTTGCTTTCCAAAATATGATGAGTTGAGATTGGTACTCATATGGACACTCCACTTATACTTGTAAGTTTTTGTTGGCAACATAATCCAAACCAATATCCATCCAAGAAACACTACCAGGAATATCATCCTAATTAACATAAAATATGAGTGATTAATGGTTTTCATCTTCCAAAAGTATTAATAACCCTTTTGCTATCTTGATGTTTTCTCTTAATTTAATTTGTTAGTTTTAACTTCTTATAGACTCCAACAAACAACTAAATGACAATATTATAATGATGATAAGAATTTTTTTTATTAAAAATAATAAATAATATGAAGTCATCTTATTAATAATTTTATCAAAAAAAAAAAAAAATTAAAATTCATTAATGCAGTTATTTATTAGTTATAACAGCCTGATATGATACATCATAATCAAACATATTCTAAATAATATAATTTCACCTTATTATTTTTATAATCATGCATCTTCTTAATATTAACCCATATGACGTTTTTTTTTATAATTCAGATCGGAGTGTATTTTTATTTAATTTTTAAGTGGTATTAAAAAGGGATTTTAACCTGATTAATTTTTAAATACTACAAGTGGCTGTTACTTTGTTATTAGTTGTGGGCCCATATCATCCTTTTCAAGTAAAGTCATTTTTTAAAATCTTTAAAACTTTTTTTATCTTCAATAATTAACACACAGTTTTTTTGATATCTATGCATAAGAGCCCTAAGAAGTTGAGTCGTGCAAGTAGAGCTGACTTTTTTGATTAGTGTTAGTACAGTTGACCAATAGCTAAATGCATTTGGAGTGCAGTACATATAGTACAACTGAAATCTTGATAAGATGATTAGAGCATGGTAATTTTATGTAATAGATTATTAATTTAATGGGATACAAGTTACATAATTTATTATATTTTATTATGTCAACGATTTATATTTACAGTATCAATTTTATCTTTTTATTTCTTTATAAAGTTAGGAATTTTTTTTAATAATCCTCCCTTCAATTAGTGTTGGCAGAATTTTATGCCAAGTTAAAGGTAATTTGGGTTAACCCACTGGTTCATTTTAAGAAGTTAAAATTTTGTGTTCAAGACTTGATTTTTCTATCATGATTGACCTCTAACTTACTGTTACAGTTTACAGTACGCCACAGCTTTAACTTATTACGTGTATTTTATTATTATTTATTTATTTTTTGTAAAAAGTTGCACATGTATTGTAATGCTTATGGCATCTGTACGGTCAATAAAAATAAGTTGAAATGAAGTGGTTTGGCATAAAAAAGTATTTTAACGCGAGTATATATATATATATATATATATATATACTCAAGTAAGCAAACATGATATCAGTCTGCTCTCTAACCTTCTAATTTGGTCAAACATCAAGCAATATACCGATTGTTACAAATATTATGAAAAATGGAGATTTTGAGAGGAGAGGAGGGAATCCCCAGAATAAAATTCAAACAGAAAGAAATCAATCGTTTCTGAGGGTTTTACTAAGCAATGAAATTGGATTTGTTTGCATTGTTGTTGCCTCAAATAAAAATTAGTAGTGGCCTGCCTGCCTAGTGGGGAAAAATGGGAATATTCACAATATTCCGTAACGTTAAAGGGAAGCAAATCTGTATAGAGAATAAGATCTTTTTTCTCTTTTTTTTTTTTACAGAAATTTGTAGGTGTAATAATATTATAAAATTATAGATAGATTTATACATAAAATAAAAATATATCAATAAATTTTAATCTTTTATTATTTAAAAATTCATAATAAATTTAATAATTTAAATATATTTATAAATACATGGAATCTTTTAATTAAGAATAAGCAAATAAAATAAGTTACGAATTTTTTGTTACTTCTACTCCATCAGTGGAAATAAGTAAGGGGAGGAAATGACGTGTAGAGCGACAGGGACAAGAACCATGAGATTGTAGTAGATCTCAAATGATGGAGCAGAAAAAAAGACGATGGTCCAGCTAGGATCAACCCACTGGGTCATATTGGATGAGGACAGCACCGGCCTGTCATCCTTCCACCGCCAGAAGCGGGAGGTATTTGCTGCTCTGTGAAACCAGCCTCACACGATACCCTCCACTCTAGAAACCATGACACTAGAGCTTTCGCTGAAGCGCCCTGGCCTAACTCCTGGCTTGGAACGGGCAGGTCAGTAGATAGCTAGTCTTACATCCAACCCAAATGGACTAAACCAACGTTCCATCGCCTCAAAGCCCTCACTTGAGTTACAAGCCTACGTTACTAAGCTCGGCCATTCAGGGACTGTGTTTCATACCTATATTCACATTTTCATCATTTTCATTTATCGATGTGGGATACTTTATATTGCTCACCTTAGTTCCTTCTCTTTTCAATTTGATTGAGGCCTCTTGCTATAAATCTACCATTCCTATGTCCTCGTATACTATTATGCTTTGTTTTCATGTGAAAAGGCCAGACATTAGGTAACAAAAAAAGCTTGTGCTTTGGATTGGAAAATGTTTTCTTTTTTTTGTTAAAACTTGGCATGTTTGTAAACGGGTGCTTCACATAGGAAAATGTAGCCAGAAATTAACACGTTTGCTTCATGCAATCACAACTGAACTAAACAAACAACTCTTCGTTTCCATTGCCCGTTGGCTCATACAAATTATAACTTAAATACAAATGAATTTGGTTAGCAAGTAGTGTTAATATCACTCATCACCTTAATGTTTAAATGTGGCAGCAATGGAAAAAGTGATGGAACATTGCACTATTTATAACCTTTAAGACAGTATGCATGAAACCCTCCAATTGAAACAGTAGGCAGAAATTAAACAACAATAAAGACAGCCCTCACTGTACAACACTGGAAATTCAACCCAAAATTCTTGGAATCAAAACACAACTCAAATTAAAATCGACTCGGGCTTTACAAAATCAGTAGAATTAACCCGATAGCAGAATTTGTGAGTTCTTACATGTATTTGAGAACAGTAAACCCAAATGCAATGCCAATAAAAGTTGCAATGGCAATACCAAAAATGCCAACAAGAATACCAGGAACAATCATAGAACTCCACTCTTTCGTTGTGGCCATACCACAAGCTGTGGTGGGGCCTCCAACGTTGGCATTTGATGCTATGAGCAACAACTTCAGGTCAAAGCCAAGTAGTCTGCCCAGTCCAAGAATCACTGCTAGGTGGACAGCAATTTGAAAAAAAGCAAACATTAATATGCTAGGCGCAGTCTTGATGACACTCCATATGTTCCCACTAGCTCCCACCACTGCAAAAAATACCTGTAAAACAAGTTGCTCAAAACAGGTTACTTTATGCAAGTTATTCTCTGTGCAAAAATACGAGACAAGTTCGTTGCAATATGCTTATTCTACAAGAAAGGTGCATAACCTCTCATGGAAAAAAGCATTTAAACGCGTGTTGTTCTAAAGAAATATACTGGGATTGCTTAAACTACCCACCGCCAGAAACTTAATCGAAGAATAAGAACAAGAATGTAACTCACCTGCATCAGAATGAAAGCCATCACCTCACCAGATGGTGCAAGATAACTAAATTGTTTCGGAAACACAGTTGCTAGAATAACAATAATGGCTGTAATTGCGGGCAGGCTACCTCCTTGTATTCCAAAAAAATTTGTGGCATAACTGCCAATCTTGCATATAACCAAGGACACAGCAATGGCTGTTCCAGTTTGTAGAACTGGAAGCTTGTCACCATTCTCAGACTGCACGTCTATTGTATTTCCTGTCATACTTTCGCCTTCCATTAGACTATCATTTTTGCAGGCTTAAATCTCATCTATCTATGCTTTTTTCAAAATGAAATCGAGGTACAACCAAAAATGTGTTGAAATCAAATCAAATTACTGTATAAGAAAAAAAAAGAACAAAGAAAAAAAATGTCAAATGTGTAGTTTTGATTAAGGAACTTACAAAAACAAGTTGCTATACGACTTTACAGAACTTCACATACCATCATTGGTTTTTGAATTTTCATGTGGTACTTTAGAAGCCAGTGCAAACAATGTGGTGAAATATAATGCACATATAACATTGTCTGCAGCAAGTCCAGCTGCTAAAACTGATGGCGACAAGCCCAGGGCATCAGCTATGGCAATGTAATTGACAGCTGCAAAACACCAAGAACAAAAACTCCGTGATGATGCCATATGGAAGAGGGATTAATAGTGAAAATAAGGAACCAAATAAATTTATCTTCACTATAAATTTACATAAAAGTCCAAACGGGCCAAATTATAGTAAGTAATAAGGCAGAACTACCTCCACCAATGTGTCTGCCCATGAGAGCAGCTGCTATTTTCCAACTATCTGGACCAAGAGATCTCATTGGAACCAATAGATATGCCACCACTGTTCCAATGGTCGTTGCAACTGTCAAACAAAAAAGAATGGAAATCAGGAGACTCCAAAGCCAGAAATATGACCAAGTATCTGAAATTGAACACCTCTAGCTAAATATTCCTGTTAAAGAAGATTATGGTTGTTCTCCAATGTCTTTTCTTTTTCAAATTACAGAGTTAGGACAAGTGGAATTATATGTACTAATCAGCACAAAAAATCTCTCGTGTAACATTATGGTAACTACACATAAAACAGTACATATCAGTGCAAACATGCATCAAAGTTCAACTGGATTTTAATTTTGACCAGAAGGTACAGATTCAGTTTGCTTATTAAAAATGCTGCTACTTCTTGCTAACAAACCTGGTTTCGTAAAATAAAATAGATTAACAATACTAGCTAGAATATTGAAACAGAATTCGAGAGCTTCAAATACTTCATCCTTCTTTAAGCATAAAATTTTCATTTAGTTGCTTGCTTAGTTGCATAACAACAGTGCTTAAACTTCATCCTGAAATAAGACCAAGTACTTGCATTGACAACCAAAATCAAGAAGTAAAAAATTTTCAGCTTCTGCAAAGTGCAAATAGAATCAATTCACAGATGAATTCTTGTTACTACCTAACAACACAGAACAAAAGAAGACCCTTGTGTACGCAATCAACCTGCAAAGTGCAAAGCATTACCGGAGCCTAGCAAGAAAGCCAAGAGAAGCGCCCCAGTTGACTTAATCACGCGACGCATGTCCGCTTTGAACAACAACAATGGAACAGCTAGTGGAAGAAGAAATTCCAACACAACTGAATAAACCGGAGACTCGGATGATATTATCCCCAAATTGCTCGCAGCAAGTCCAACCAGAGTGCTTACCAATGATCCACTCAATGCGCCCCCAATCTTTGTGTTCTTCTCTGACCTTTAGGTACAGTTAAAAGTACAAAAGCACAGTAGGCATTAAATATTCAACCAGCTCATAAACCAAAAGCCCTAACTCATATTGTTATCGCTCAATGCCATAAGGATTTCAGTATTTCGCTACTTTTGTGAGTTTTTAATCACTTGGAAAGAAATTCACAACATTATAAATAAAAATAAACGCTTCGGAAAATTCATATCATTTCATTGTTGGAAAAAATGTAAGATAAAAAATTTAACTAAACTTTCATCCATTGAGCAGAGGCCTTAAACAAACAACTATCGAATCAAATTTTCTAATCTTATTCTCAGCTTCCTACCACCAAACATATAGAAGGGGCAAGAGAAAAAGAATGCGCTGTTTTGTTTACCAGATACCAAAAGCACCAGTGGCAAAGAGAACGGCCCACGTTCCCCATTGATCCCGAGGAGAAATGAGAGGGGCATTGAATTGCGATCTAACCTTTAAACTGCGAACCCAATTCTTAGGCCGTTTTCGGGTACTGATGCTTCGATGAGGATGAAAAAGAAAGGTTTTGATTCGATTACTTGAAGAAAACCAAGGCCTTTGCCTGAAAGCTACAACAGAACTTTGGCGGATAGAACCGCATGAGCGTTGGAATGCCGGCAACGGAGAGTTAAGACTCCGTAGAGCTTGAAGCTCCAAAGCCATCGACGGCGAGTGTTTCTCAGTCGGTGAGATGGAATATACAGAGAAGCTTCGATGTTCACTTTTAACTTTTATTTTCCTAAATTTGTGTCTAATGGTCCTAATTGTTTCTCTTATATAAGCTTAAGCTTAAACGCTGCTCAAATCTATTGGTGAATGATGATGAACAAAAGTCTCTTGTAATAACTCGAGCTAAAATTTATCAATATCATTAAATGAAAAACATGTTTCAAAATTGGGAACAATCGATTAATTCGTATCTATAAATGTGAATTATTCACCAAGAATTTTTTTTTGTTTCATAATGTATTTTTATTTATTTATATTACATAATATATATTCATATATAAAGTTTATTATATTTTTTTATAATATAAATGAATATATATTTTTAAACGTTATATATATAAATGAATTTATATTTTTTAATAAAAATAAATAAAAATTAAATATCAGATAATTTTCTTTTACCAATTTCAAATGCTATATAAACAGGGTATTATATAACATCGGTAAGGAAAAAAAATCAATAGCTAAAGTGAAAATTCGAAAGTGTATAGGTACTTCCAACACAGATTTTTTGTGGTGCAATTTTCTTGAGTCTACAAGAATTATGAACGGAAAAATCCAAAAGATTAACTGTACTGGTTGAAAATCTCATAGTTATTACAAATTACACCACAATACTATCTTTTTATTTAGTTAATTTAATTCCGATTATTCAGCTGTGTATTGAAAGAAATGTTATTATTATATAAATTTTATACTTATTTTTATTAAATTATTTTTATATATGATAAGAAAAATGTGAGTATAAAAATATATTAAATTTATATGTTATTAACATTTTTTTACTCGTATAAATATATGATTAAGATTATTCGTTTGTTTTTTATTTATTTATTTATAATTATTTTTAAATATTAATTATTTATTTTATATTAAATGTATATAATAGTTTGAACTTATTAGGTTAAGAATATATGTATTATATTTAATAAATAAAAATAATAACAAGTAGATAAGATACTCTTATCGCTATGAACCTCCCCAATAACGCCTCACAAGTCAACGGTGTGTTATCTTGATATAACTTTGAAATCCTCCAACATGCATTCATCTTTAATATGAGACTTTAAAGCTACAATTCTACAATTTTAGTTACCGAAAACATTTGAACAAAAATATATCTTTTATTTTGATCCAGAAAACTACAGGACCAAAAAGTACATATTTCACCAAACAAAAACCACAAAACCTAAAACAAAAAAATTATGCATCATTTATACACAAAAGCATATATACTTTAAACCAACGAACAATAAACAAATTTTATTTACAATTTAAATCTTAAACTACTCTATCATTCAAATTAATAATCATAATGCAAATACACGTTTACATTTAATTGGAATTGGCTAGTCAACTTTAAAAACTCAAAATCAATATTTGTAATCAAATTTAAATTAGTTATAGTAATTTCTGTTGCTTTAGTAGATAAAACTAATATAACTCTCCTCAAATTAAAAATGTCTAAAATTAGTGTTCTTAACATTTACTTATTGAGTTTCATATTAAGATTGTTAAAATTATCATTATTATTGATAATAAAATATTCAATTAATATTGAGACAATTTAAAATTTAAAATTTTTTATACCCATAATAATTAGTAAGAAAACCAATATAATTGTGATCTAAAACATAACATATCCTAAACATTTCATGCTTTCTTTTTTTTGGACTCTATTGTTGTGATTGATTCAACATCAATATCTTTAACCAAATTTAAATTGGTTATGGTAAAGTCATAATCATGATCTTCTTAGTTGATCTAGCTATGATTCAGTATTTTCAATAAAAGTATCACAACTTATGTACCATTATAAGTAAAATTATTATAACTCTCCTCAAATTTGAAGGTTGAAAATAGATGTTTTTAACACTTATTTGAGCATTGAGTTTCATATTAAGATTGCCAAAATCATTGTTATTATTGATAATAAGATGTTCAATTGATATCGAAATAATTCAAAATTTAAAATTTTTTATACGCATAACAATTATCGAGGAAACTAATATGATTATGGTATGAAACACAACAAAAGCAAAAATATATCTTAAACATTTCATGAGTTTCTTTTCTTTGTACCCTACTGTTGTGGCTGATTCAACATCGCTTTTAATGGACATTCTTGCCAACTTGTTAAATACCTCTAAGTTTATATATGTAGTAGGCCAAAAAATTTGTTGGTTTTGAACACGTACACAATCACAAGAATAATAAAATAATATGAGGATTTGAGTGAGCTATATAATGCAATGTTTGGAAGTTTTCTTAATTTGAAGACGTGTGGAGTAGATATTTAGTCAGATCAACTGTTTGGCCAATTGAGCACTCCATTTGAGAAGGTTTCAATTAATCATTCCATACAATACCAACTCTCATTATTTTTATTGTGTCAAGCTGACAACGAAACATTTCAAACTTGACAACGCTTAAGCTTTTTGTAAACAAGTCTGTAACTTGATTATCTGTCTTGATTTGCCTCATTTCAATTTCTTCTTACAGAACCTTTTTCTCTGATAAAGTGATAATGTACTTCAACATGCTTAGTTCTTGCATGAAAGACCGGATTCTCTGCCAAACGAATTTCTAATTGATTGTCACAGTACAATGGTACTACATAATCTACTAATTGATGTAGATTATTCATTAGCTGTATCAACTACGTACACTCTTGAGCTGCCATTGTCGCTGCTCAATACTCAACTTCACTGGTTGATAATGATACTATTGGTTATCTCTTGCTACACCAAAAAATTGTTCCAAAACCTAGCTTAAACACATACACAGTTGTTGATCTCCTAGTGTCATGATCTCTTGCATAGTCAGCATCGTAATAACCAACTAACTTGCCGTCTCCACCTTTCTTGTACAAAAAACCATAATCAATTGTACTCTTCACATATCTCAATATTTATCGAATTGCTTCCAAATGTGGCTTCTTTGGATTTTGCATGTACCACCTCATTACACTAACTGCATAAGAAATGTCAGGTCGAGTTAAGGTTAAGTAGATCAGACTGCCTACCAATTTTTGATACATTATCACATCTTCTAAATCTTTTCCTTCATGTGCACACACGTTGGCATTTGGCTTCATCGATATCAAAATTGGTTTGCATTCAAGCATTCCAGACCTCTTCAACAAATCTTTGGAATATTTTGCTGACAAAAAAATATTCCTTCTTGTGTGCGATCAACCTCTAAACCAAGAAAGTGCTTGAGCTGACCAAGTTCCTTCATCTGGGAACAGACTGAAAAATTATCCTTCCTTTGAAGAATTTCTGCCTCATTATCATCGATTATGATTAAGTCATTCACATATACTAGCAGAATAGCTAGCTTTCCTTCATTGGCTTTGAAAAACAAGCTGAAATCTGCAGGTGTTACTGAATAATCACTTTGTGTTAGAAATTCAGCAATCTTACCATACCACGCCCTAGGGGCTTGTTTCAACCCGTAAAGTGCTTTTCGCAGCTTACACACATATTCAGGATGGTCTTGGCTCTGAAAACCCATTGGTTGGATCATATAGATCTCTCGATCTAGCTCTTCATGAAGAAAAGCATTCTTCACATCCATCTACCATAAATTCTAATCTTTATTGACTGCAAGTGCAAGTAGGACTCGTACAGTTGTAAGTTTTGCCACCAGATCCCAAGTTTGATTTTGCTGAAGTGCATTGATCTCTTCTTTCATAGTTGTCATCCAATCAGATCTTTGTGATGCTTCTTCAAACATCTCAGGTTCTATTGCTTCTTCAATTCTGACTGCATTGGCATATTTGGGATTTGGCCTTTGTCTTCTTGTTAACCTACGGAGTTGAGATTGTGGAGTTGATTCTTCTATTTCACTAGGCCCACATTCTTCATTTAGTTATTGATATATGTCAGTTTGCCAAGGATTCTGAGTTACTCTTTGTTTGGCACCATCATCGTCTGGATCTCTAGATTCATCTAAACTTGGTTTGAATTGAATAGTATGTTCCTCCATCTTTTGTTGCAGCTTATCTACAAATTCTCTTGAGTCTGACAATGCTTCCTTCTCTGATGACCACCAAGAAGATGCTTCATCGAAGACCACATCTCGTGAAGTGTCTTCCACTCGTTGGATCACAACATTTCCACCCTTTTCTGTGGTTATCGTATCCCACAAAGATACATCTAACATCTTTCTTGTCAAATTTGCTCTGTAAATGATCAAGAACAAATACATAACATAGAGAACCAAATACTCGAAAGTAGTTAACTATAGGTTTTATGTTCCATTGTTTCTCAAAGGGTGAAACAAATTCTAACCTTGGTTGAGGAAGTTTGTTGATCACAAAGGTCGGCAAATTCTCATCATCAAATTTCAAAACCTCCCAGGTACATTCTTTTCATGTAGCATACTTCGAAAAATTTCTGTAAGATGTCGGTTCTTTCTGCAATCTTGTATCATTTTTCTTTGAAAAAGTGTAACAAGAGTGTCACATGATTCCTTTGGTGTTTTTGCATCCCAAATGTGCTCTAACATTTCTTTTTCAATTGTGGTCTTCAAAGCAAACATCGCTTTACCTACTTTAATTTTCCACTTTCGCAAGATGCCGTTTGCATCTTTCACTGTTGGTTGTGTAACTTCATCACCACCAACAACCTCCCACAAGTCTTGACCTTGTAGGTAAGACTCCATACATGTTGCCTATGTGTTATAGTTTTTGTTGTTAAGTTTCTTGATTCCTCAAACTACTTGAAGATCACTCATCGTGTCGGCAAGACTTTGACTATACTGAACAAGCTTGACCAATAAAGTTGTAGAGTACCAAACTCATCACGACTCTCCACTAAGAACGATCTCTGATCGTCCCGCTCTAATACCAATTGTTGAGTAATATTTAAAATAAATAACTCTAAATTTATTAATATTAGATCTAAACAAGTAAACAAACTACTTGTATTATACCTACTATAACACCTTTCAAAAGCAACTCACAAATTGAAGAGAAATACAAACACTCAAAGAGAAAGCTCTCAACTCACACTCAAACTAAGAATACAAAGACTTATTTGTTTTTCATGGAATGATTAAACCAAATGTAAGGTAGTCTATTTATAGTTCTCACCATGTAATCTACACAACACAAATATAAAACTAAGAAATAATTCTAACTACACAAATATTATCTACACATTTTTCTTTTCTACAACCTTCAACCACCTTATTTATTTATCATTCAACCACTTCATTTATTTCTCTACATCTTTCAATCACTTCATTTATTTCTCTACATCTTTCAACCACTTTATTTATTTCTTTACTTTCTTTAACCACTTTATTTATTTTTCTATGTCTTTAATTATTATATTTGTGTTGATTTTTAACATAAATTTTCATGAAAAAGGTGACCTAAAATTAGAGTAAGAAGGTCACTCTGGACTTTTTATATTTTAATTTAATACTAGATAAAATGTGTAGTCTTTTTATTAAAATAAATAAATATTTATGAAAACTTCAAACTTAAATGTTTTCAATAATTTTTTTTAAATAATAAACATCTAATTATACCTGACCTAATTAAATTTATAAATGAGAATTAAAATACTTAAAACTTATTCATTTGTGAAAACAATATTACTCACTTAAATACCTCTGGAAGGCAAATATTATTGGTATTAGATAACGCGAATCCTACAATTAACTATTTAATTCACCATTTAATAAAATTTTCAATTACATTAATCTACGCTTTTTGAGGTGCTCAAAGAACACTGAACTCAGTCAAATTGAAAGTTCAAATTACACACCCCAATGGTAGCTTGATGATCCACCTGATCGTACTATCTTGATTCTTCTACACGCGTTTTAGTAGTTTCACTACGCATTAGGCTGCAAATTAATTCAATCATCTTTCAACAAATATTCTATAAAGTGACGTATGCAAAAAAAAAAAAGAGAGATTGGGTGATAAATTTTTTAATAAATAAAATTAAAAATTATACTTAAAATAATTTATAAACGTTATTATTCTTACAGTTAAATATGTTTTATAAAAATAATACAAGTGTAATAAAATACAATAAAAATACTTTATACATATTTTAAAACATAAAATTTATTTATTATAAAAAATATTAATAAAGTATCAATTAATCAGATGAATAATCCACCTCCTCATAGTAAGAATTTAAAATATAAAAAAATATTAATAAAACAAAAAGGATAAGTGTATTTTTCATTCTTATATTTTTCTTATATATATATCCAAAATTTGAACCGACTTGGGCCCAACCTATCCCGCTATAGTACTCCGCCCCTGCACCCAAACCCCAACAATCTGAAAAATGCAAAGAATTTCAAATATTTTCCGCACAAACGAGTTATGACGATGGTGATGATCTACTTAAAAGAAGTATTTCAACTTTGAAGCACATGAAGGCCAATATCCGTCTTGATATATATATATATATATATATATATATATATATATATACATAGTTGATGCCACCCAACATTCAACTTGGAAGTGATAGAAACCCTTGAAGTTGAGGATCTGCTTCTACCGCTGGCGTGCACCATTTCTATTAATAATTGATTACTATCAAATATTTCTTCCTACTACTGAAAAATAAAATATTAGTTATAAAAAAGTCGCCATCTAAGTGCTGATCCGGGTGTGCAAAAATTAACTGAAGTAAATAAACTTAATTAATATGAACCGACGGGTATTATTTATTTTTAGGTTGTTTATATTTTTTTAAATTTAAAAATTCAAAATATTAAGATATAATGTTAATCATCTATAATCCTAATTCTTTTATCTTTTATCTGATAGTTATACATGCCTATGATATATAGAAAAATATTTAAATTAATATGTATTTATCGATAATATTAAAAGTTTAAAAATATCTAATTTATAGGTTAATAATTATTATATATATATTTATTATAAAAAATAAAATTTGTATAATTAAATTTATTATCAAATGTTGAATTTCTTTTGATCAAATATCGATCAAGAATTCAAAAATATTGTTACTTATAAACTTAATCAATCCTTAATTCAATTAAATCTTATTAATTTGAGTTAAATTTGAATTTATAATGTGATATCAAAGTTGAGTTTAACTTGGTTGATGACTTAGATTTTGTCTTTAATAATCTTAATGTGGTTTTATGAGATCACCTTTATTCATATAGAATGAGATTGTTAAGTTTTTTTCAATTTTATATCAACTAAAAATTTGACAATAATACTGTTTATAAATTTAAAAAATCCTTAAACTCAGTTTTTAACGTCAAAGAATATAAATTTATAACAACACTTTACAAATGGAAATAAAAATTTTAAAAACCAACCAAAAAAGTCTAATTTTTTTTATTTTTGTTTGAATTGATTTTATATATTTAGTTTAAGTAGTTTAGTTTTAAAAAATATATTAAATTGAATTAGTTCAAGTTATAAATCAAAATTGAATAATAGATGGTTAACATTTAAAAGTTTCAATCTAGGGTGTTGATCACATTGAGTTTGTTTACACAAAAAAAATTAGATTTTTTATAGATGGATTATGAAATACATTTTTTTTTCTTGTGTTTTATATGTTAAAAAATGGTAGGAGAATATACTGTTTATTGTCTTTTTTGTGTGAAATTTATCGATAACAAACGATGTTATTTAACTTTGTGACTATAAAAAACAACCATCTAAACTAAGTCTGAATTTAATAATTACTGTTCATTATTTACCGAGCTATGTGGTGCTAAAAAAAGGGAAAAGGCTAAAATTTTGTGGGTTAAGTATTAAATGATTATTAGTTATTTAAAATAGGAAAATATTATTTTATCTTGTTGTTAAAAGAGCCATAAAATCAAATTTGATTGTAATCTATAATAAAATTATTTGTTACGAACAACACGTATTATTATTTAGATAAGATAAAATAGAGATTAAAATATTAAGATTATTATTGAATAATAAAAATTATTATTAAAATAATAAATTTAATCGTTATTAGTGAAATAAGGTACAAATGTGATAAGTTCAAGTAAAAAAAAATTAAAATTTTATTTTGTCATTCCACAATCTTTTATTTAAAGCAATAAAAAAAAGTTACTTTTAAAATATAAAATTAAACAATTTAAATAACAAAACCATACGTAACAAATGTTTAATATGGTGCAATCTTCGGAGGCTTAACATTCCATCTCCACCCGACTGGACATCCGGTATATATACTTTTATTCATAATAAAAAAAATTGTAAATATAAGTACCTTTATCCGTTTTGTTTTGGAGTGCAAGCGTGAAAACAGTTTGAAAGCAATCTATTTGATAAATTAATCTCATTCAGTGGACCAAGAGAGACCATTTTTCAACCAAATCTGAACCATCCATGGATATTACAATTTACAACTAATTAACAAATGAATATATTCACAGAAGATCCAATTAACATGGGTGGACTGGACACAGCACACATGACACTTTGAGTTTTATTTTTTTCATTTTCCAACTCAGCCGCTTTTTACATTGAAGAGCCATGAACTCCGAAGCTTGAAGCTTATCAACACCCCAAAATGATTCTGGCCATGGAGACCAGAAGAAAGCTTCGCTTTCTACTTCTTTTTCTTTTATGTCATCTCCCTTTCTCTGTTTGTTTCACTCCCTTAGACAACTACCTTCTCAATTGTGGCTCTGCAATCAATGCTTCTTACTTTAATCGTCTCTTCATTGGCGATTCCTCCGAATCCGGTTCAATCTTTCTCTCTAAAGATAGATCAATTTCGCTCACTAATCAAAACCCATCTCCAAATTCACCCCCCATTTACCATACAGCCAGAGTTTTCACAACTGGGTTGAGCTATAATTTCAATGTCGAGAAAAATGGGACTCACATGGTACGTTTCCATTTCTCGCCTTTTATTTCTGGAGGTTTTAAATTAGCGTCTGCCAATTTTAGTGTTTCTGTTAATGGAAATATGATTTTGAAGAATTTTCATGTTGGGGACATTGTGGTTAAAGAGTTTATACTTAGTGTAGACAAAGTCATTATTGAAATTACGTTCGTCCCCGTGAGTAATTTGGGTTTCGGTTTTGTTAATGCTATTGAAGTTTTCTCGGCTCCTTCTGATCTTATTCTTGATTATGGAGCTAAGTTGGTTAAAGCTAATGGAAATGAAGAGTTCAAGAATATTTCTTCACAAGTTTTAGACACTATTCTTAGGATTAACGTAGGAGGTCCAAAATTGACTCCTTTTAATGATACTTTGTGGAGGACTTGGGTCCCTGATGAGAACTATTTAGTTCTGAAATCTGCTGCAAAACGTGTAGCCATTAGTCATAAGCTTAACTATCAGAAAGGTGGTGCTAATAGAGAGATTGCACCTGATAATGTCTACATGACTGCCCAGGAGATGAATAGGGATAACTCAAGCTCAGTGTGGTTTAATATAACGTGGAGATTTCCGGTGGGTTCGAGTGGTGTTTTGCATTTTATTCGATTGCATTTCTGTGATATTGTTAGTCCTGCTCACAATTTGTTGTACTTTAATGTATACATCAATGGGTATTCAGCCTATATGGATATTGATCTTTCGGCTCTTGGGTACCATATACTGGCATCACCAATCTATTTAGATTTTGTAGTGGAATCAGATGATTCAGGGGCTGTGCAGATTAGTGTTGGTCCTTCTCAACTGAGTAGTACATTGAGTATTAATGCTATTCTAAATGGGGCAGAGATCATGAAAATGGTGAATATTGACAATTTGCAAATTGAAACTGAGGCTGAGAAGAGAAGTCTATGGATTTTAGTGGGTTCAATTTTTGGTGGCATTCTTTTTCTATTATTGTCGGTGATGGTAGTTCTAATTGTTTTAAAACGCAGAAAGAAGAAACCAAAGTCAAGGAGGGCAGCAAGTGCGGGGTGGACACCTTTGAGGGTATTTGGAGGCAGTAATAGTAGGATGTCTGAAGGGACAACCGATGCATCCCTAGGTTCTAATGGATATCTTAATATGAAAATCCCTTTTGCTGATGTACAATCAGCGACAAACGACTTTAATAAGGATCTGATTATAGGTTCTGGTGGGTTTGGTATGGTTTACAAAGGAGTTCTAAGAGATAACACAAAGGTAGCTGTGAAGAGGTGTATGCCAGGCTCTAGACAAGGCCTTCCTGAATTCCAAACAGAAATAACGGTTCTGTCCAAAATTCGTCACCACCATCTTGTTTCACTTGTTGGATACTGTGATGAACAGTCTGAGATGATACTGGCTTATGAATATATGGAAAATGGGCCATTAAAGAAGCATTTGTATGGTTCAGGGCTTGTTCAACCTTTGACTTGGAAACAACGACTTGAAATATGCATTGGTTCAGCAAGAGGTCTTCACTACCTTCATACAGGTTTCGCTCAAGGTATCATTCATCGGGACATTAAGTCAACCAATATTTTGCTTGATGAGAAATATGTGGCAAAGGTGGCTGATTTTGGCCTTTCAAGATCTGGACCATGTCTCAATGAAACCCATGTAAGCACAGGTGTCAAAGGTAGTTTTGGTTATCTTGACCCTGAGTATTATCGTAGGCAGCAACTTACGGACAAGTCAGATGTTTATTCATTTGGGGTTGTGCTTTTTGAAGTTCTTTGTGCTAGATCAGCTGTCGATCCATTACTGGCTAGGGAACAGGTGAGTTTAGCTGAATGGGCTCTTGAATGGCAGAAGAGAGGCATGCTTGAGCAAATGATTGATCCCCATCTAATTGGACAGATAAAACCAAGCTCGCTGAAGAAATTTGGTGAAACAGCAGAGAAATGTTTGGCTGAATATGGAGTTGATAGGCCAACTATGGGTGATGTTCTCTGGAATTTGGAATATGCACTCCAGCTTCAGGAAGCTGAACCACGAAGGGAACGACAAGAAGAAGAAGACAGCAACGCTGACTCATCGGAAATGCAAACTACAAGAATTGTTCCTTTATCTTCTGGCAACATAAGAACAGAGGGTGATGATGGGAATGGGAATGGTAGTTCAGAAATCAATACAAGCCAAGTCTTCTCCCAATTGATAAACAATGAAGGAAGATAGCTTTATGCTATGCTTCATCTGCAGCATACACTATAAAGTATCTACAAGTATTCTGGAGATCTCAATACAGTATAGCTTTTTCTGCATTAAACTTCAGAGGCATCATCCCAAAGTTCTTTTTTTCCAAACATTTTGTTTAATTTCTCTCTTTTCTTTTTTACCGTATATACTATATTCAAGTCCAATTTTCATATTAGACATATGAAGATGCCGAAAGATCCTTTCTGCCAAAGGTGTGCGTATTTGCTTAGCCAACGTTTATATGTTTATACATTTATTGCTGCATTCACTTATCCAATCTTGTAAGCACCAATCAAATTAAAACCCAAAGCTAGACTGAGTCGAGTCGAAATTAATGGAGTACTACTTGTAGAACAAGCCCATTGCATTTGAGCCCATGATATTTCTGCCATCCAAGACTTTGAATCAGTTTTGTGAATAAACCATAGGAGCATTATATACACCAAATTTGGAAAAATCATTTTCATATTTTATGAAAAATGGAAATTCTGCATTCTAAGTTGATAAAACCGCATTCTAAGAAAGAGGCAGTACAAGGATATGGTTAAGATCCGGATGCAGATCACAGCCACACATTAGAGAAAGTGGCAACTCGTACCTCAAATTAGTAGCTTCTCTTCATGTGTATTTGCTTGTTGTAGTATTCTATTGTAGAGCTCCTATAATTAGACCATAACATGTCAACTTATAAAAGAGAAGTGGGCAGTAGTACCGTAATTAGGGAAAAATGAGGACTTTGTTAGCTTATTATTATTATTATTATTATTTATGATATTTTTAGTTTTATAATTATTAAAAACGAATATTTTTAATCTTGTATTAATTCTTTATAAAAAGTGGAATGTATTTGATAATTCTTAATTACTTTTTTATAATAAAAAAGTAATTGAGATAACATCTTTACAAGTCTGACATAGAATAGGTAATCTAACTTTAATAAATTTACAGATGAGTATGATAAAAGTTTTAAATAAATTGAAAATAAGCCAATTACTATATTTGAATAATGTGTTTGGTGCATGATCCCTCTTAACGGGTCCATTATTAAAACATTAAAAAAAATCATATTTTATCTTCCGAAAATCACTCTAATTACTTCTCACCTTTTCCCACCTGTCCATTATTAAAAGCACCAAACTCCCCCCTTCCCTTGGAAGCTATTCTCAATGACATGAACATGAGTGAGTGCTATTGTTTTCGCGGAAGAAAATCGTTAAAATGATAAGTTGGATTCCACGTAATCCAGGTCCAAATTATATGGCTGTGTGACTTAGTAACAATTTTCTAATTGTTTTTTTTATGAGATTATTTTGTTCCTTTTTTTCTTCTTCCCGTTTTGCCGAGAAAAATGTTGAAACGGGTGGTGGTTATTCCCAATGGCTTGATCCATCGAATCAAATCGTAAAATCAGACCGAACGATTTTACAAATCAAACGATCTGGTCTAGTTTATATTAATTTTAAACCGTTCGAATCAGACCAAATCGATTTAATAATATATTAAAAATTTTACATTATTTTTCATTAAATGTATAAAAAATTGAACCACATTGGAAACCAAATCGAATCGAACCGTTTTATAAATCAAACGATCCGGTCCTATTTTTATTATTTAAAACCATTTCAAACGATATAATCCAATCCGAGTAATATAAACGGTCTGATTCGATTAAAGTTTTTTAACAATGAATTATGAGTTTATTATTGGGTATTAACTTGGATTTGTATGTTGGGAAAAAAACAAAATTTTGAATAAATAAATTTTGTTTTAAAAGGAAAAAAATCAAAAGAATTTATTATTATTATTATTTTTTAATTACATTTCCTCAATTGTTCCAATTTTACTTCCATAATTTGTGTACATGAACAAATTATGTTATTTTTAAATTATATTATTTTAATAATTATAGGTCCATTTAAGCTATTTTCTCATATCATAACCCCAATATTATTATTACAATGACAAACTTTTTTTTTTTTTTTGACCTTTTGAACTAGTTACAAATTTACCACAAACTATAAACTTGTTGTAAATTTGTCTGAAAATGCATTTATCTTAATAATCATGTTATATGCAAGTACTTCTCTTTATTCATACAAAATGAATGAAAATTAGATGAAAATACTTAAAATAATTTAAAATATTAAATCTGAGATATTTTTTAACAAATTACGTGCAGATTTATTATCATTTGATATTAACATAATAATTTTATTAATCATAATAAAAATACATAAAATATATATTTTATTTTTAATATTAATTATATTTTATTATTACGTATCATTAATAAAATATTTTTTTAACAAAATATATTGGAAAACCTAGTTTACCGTATTAGAATAAGACAATGGACCCACATATCCACAATCAAGAAAAATCTTTTCAGCGCAAAGATCAAAGTTCCAGACTGGCAGTTGTAGTACTATCTAATCTATATGCTGTAATTTTAGCCCTGATTTATTCAGAAATTATTTATTGTTTTAGGATTATATGTAATATCCTAACTTAGTTTTTCAGGTGATAAAATATAATTACAAAAATAAAATATTTAATATTTAATTCTAAAAATAATAAATAAGACTTATTTCCGAAAATAAAAACAATAAGCATAAACCTCCCATACTTTGTTTCCACTATATCATATGTCTGAAAAATTGATCACTCTGTCCAAAGCCCCCCAAAAATTTCAAAAATTTCAATCGCACTGGAGTCACACACACACAGAGAGAGAGAGAGAGAGAGAGAGAGAGAGAGAGAGAGAGAGAGAGTTGAAAAGAAAATGAGAGTGGATAAAACTTTTGTTTTTGTATCAAGTCGAAACGTTCCCCAGTTTCTAATTTGAATTTCAGAGAGGAAAGATTAGGGTTAGTGAATTCAGTTAAAGATGACGGAAGTGAGACTTCATGTATACGACGTTACAAATAGTGGATCGGAGAAGACGAACAACACCATTGTTCAGATCAACAAGATCTTCAAGGACGGTATTGGCCTTGGTGGTATTTTTCACAGCGCCATACAGGTCCCTCCCTCTCTCTTATTTTCTTTAATTGTTTTCTTCTTTTTGTTTCTTTTCTTGGTATTATGGTGGATTCTTGTGATTTTAGATGGAGATCTTGGGTTTACTTAGAGAATAGTTACGATATTGACGAGTTCGGTGAATGTTTACGTAATTCAATCGATTCCAATGGCTGTGCTGTTTATTTTTGTATTATTTAGGTTTTGGTACTTGTATCATGGTGTTAGGCCATAGGCCTTCCGTTTTAATTGCTATGGACATAGTTTCTACAAAGTGATATTTTAGAGTGCTCTAGTTTCCTGATCTTTTTTCTTTCGTAATTGATGAATGGAAGTGCACATGAGTCTAACTGATTGGTTTAATGTTATGCGCTTTAGATTTATGGGGAGGACGAATGGTCATTTGGTTTCTGTGAGCAAGGAACTGGAGTTTTCAGTTGTCCTTCTGGAAAGAATTCAATGTATACTTACCGTGAATCAATGGTTCTTGGTAAAACAAATTGTTCAATCTTCAAAGTAAATCAGGTCTTAATGGAACTTAGCAGAGAGTGGCCTGGATATTCGTATGACTTGTTATCTAGAAACTGCAATCACTTCTGTGATGAGCTCTGTGAGATGCTTGATGTGCCAAAGCTTCCAGGTATTGCCATCCAAGTTCTTGTCTTGCTCTTATATTCTCAATTTGCAATATACGTGTCATACTATGCTGATGAATTATGAGTTTGACCTTTTGCATCGCTCCTGTGCTGTATCCAACACCTTGCTATTTTTCAATTTTGACTAGGCGGATGTACGTTAGCACATATAGGGATATAATCCATTCTTGGCAGTAAAATCTGTGTTTTCCTATTTTTCTTTGGGTCTTTCTCTGAAGCCAACTGACTCATCATTCTTGTATGAAGCTTCTCCTCACACGTCATACGTATTTGAAGTTTAAACATGTAACTTTGATATTGTAGAAGAAAATTACTATATGATTGTGCACATGATAAGTTAGATCATTTGCTCATAAATGTATGCCTACGTTATGGATAGGAATCTCAAAAAAGCTACATGATTTTATGGCCTCAAAGAAATGCTTTGCACTTTTGTTTTTAAATTTTGGGGTGTGTTATTCCAAATTACCTTGCATTCCATATTGTTATAGCTTCTGTCACAGGTTGGGTTAATAGATTTGCACATGCTGGGGATGCTGCTGTGGAGGTGGCAGGAAACACTGCATTTCAAGTGAGTTGGCCTGATTAATTTCGTGATGTTATTCAGTGAATTAAAATCCATGGATTAAGTTCACCAACAGATGCATTTTTTCCAGATGCTTGAAGTGAACTGTTACTTTTAAAGCATCCATTAGGTTTGGAATTTTTTTTTTTTAAAGATAATCCTTCTTTTGAAGGAGTCTTAAGGATTTACAAGATGTTCTAACTGCCCCAGAATTTCAGCATCCGTCATTTCTTTGTGCTCAGTATATTTGCAAATGACCTTTCTTGCTGATCTATATTTTGTGTGATCGCACTCTCAGCAGAAGCACCTAATTTTTTATGACATGCCAAAGCACAATAATTCCGAATATTTGAAATTGGTGTGTATTAGCATCTGTTCTCCATGTTTTTCTGGCAGTTGAAACAAGCCAAGGCACAGATAGTTTCCGCTAGTAAAGTGGCATACCAATTCCTCGTGGGTATTACTAGTAATGCTGGAGGTACTCCTGAATCCCCTATCAATTCAAGCGGTGGCACTCCTAGATCTCAAGCTAGCTGGCTTAAAAATTTAGTTACCTCGGGTGCAAAACCGAGCAGTTGTTCAGACATTGAAAATCAGAAACCAGATGCACCGGGCAACTCCAGCATTCAGATACAGAATCATGACAATAGTTGAGAAATATTTCTGTGTACTATTTGAAGCCATTCAATGGTAATTGACATTTATTCATTTGTGTATTAATGTAAAGTTTAAATTTCTTAGCAGACTCAATCCCCATATTGTTTGCCCCTTTTATCTTCAGGAGCTTTGAATCTTGTCTAGAATATCTACTTTTAACCAGGTCAAAACTCATACATGAATATGCTCTACCCAAAATCACTCACCTGCCTTTGATCAACTTGGATTAGCATATCGTATCCTCTTTTGTATTCTCGTCAGTGTTAATGAGCATTTATCGATTAGAGAAATGTGATACCATTTTATAGAAAAGAAATGCAATGCTCACGTGTTTGTGCACAGCATTGGACATGTGGATTTCCATAGCTTATGATATGGTATTTCTAGTTAAATTTTTTTGAGAAATTATAACAAATAACACTCTTAAAACTTATAATAATATAAATAATTTTTAATTAAATGTCATTAAAATAAAATAATTTGTAATTTTTTTTAAAAGTAAAGTTTGGTATAAAAAATGTTATTCTTATAAAAAGAGATCCGCTAGATCAAATGCCAAGTACATTTGTGGCAATGCAGTGCTACTACTTTTGTCAGTTTTCTCGGAAATTTACCGAAAATTGCAAAACAAAATATAACTTTATATGCCCGTAAGTGATTGGATGAGAATTCCCAATGATATGATGACATCACATACTCAGAACAATCAAATACAAATTGATCTTCCGTTCAGCACCGAGCAAAACGAAACTCCTATCGACAACATTTTATAGTTAGATAAAGATCGAGTTCTAGAGTTGATTTTAAAATGATTCAAACAACAGAAAATTTGTAGAGGATAGTTTAATATAATTCACCATGCAACAACACTAATCCGATAAAACATCTCATTAAAGTCTGTAAATTAAGAAAACTGAGACAAAACATCAAGACGGTTAAGCCGATGTCTTGTAAACAGAGCTGAAAATTCACAGCATAATAAGTACTACAGAATTTAGTGAAAATGAAAGACATCGATATAGTACAGAAACAAAGACTGCAGGATTGTGGAGAAAGATGAAGCAACATATGTATCTGATAAACAACAAAGCACATTCTATAAACTATATACATATCATTAAAATATCGAAATCAACCGGTGCTCCTTCCAGCAACCAGACAATGTACTTCAAGTATCCTTTTAGTGCCTCAGCATTCCATTGAGCACAATGGTGTCTTCATGGGCATCCTCTGCGATCTGGAGCGATGAAACCGCCTGTGCTGCGATTAGACCAGCAGAAAATCCTGAAGTTTCCCAGTCAACTTCTTGAAAATATGGGGCATGGATGTTTCCATACATCCCAGAAGAAATTGACCAATCATCGCTCACCAAGCCAGGTGAATTGCATCCAGGTTGGTAACTATTGGAGATCCACCCAATCCCTTGTGGCCAATTTGAACAATCCTGACAAGCAAAGGCAGTTCTTTCTCCACCTGTAAAGAGACCAATATTGTTAGAACAATCCCAATGGTTATACTCCTCATCTTTGTCCAGAACAACCTTACATGAATCATCTGAATCTTCACCAATTAGGACATGCAAAGCAACAGCCTCAGCAATAGCAGCACCCTGTTCGTCAAGTCTCTGCTGTTCTTCTCTCTTTTTCTGTTTCTTCTTTTCAAGTTCAGAAATTATGGCTGCAGAAGTAGCAAGGGCCTTTTCCAAACGTCTCTTCTTTTTTTCAGCCTGTTTTTGACGATCAACCTCATCTTTCACTTGCTTCTTCTTCACTTTTCTCACAACAGATTGCATTTTATTGCAAACCAAGTTATCCATTTAGACTAACAGATATTAAATACTGAATTGCCTTCTCTCACTATTCTTCAAGAGAACTCAACTAATCTTACGTAAACATTACCCCTATAACTGTGTTTTCTTCCTTACTATGTTACTACGTAAATTCAATTAATTTCCTTACGTAAAAATTAAAATTTAGTATAACGAGGTGATCCTGAAAACTACACCCACTCAGGTCTGAAAGAATACCTCATTTTACGAACAATGCAGTCCCAAACAGAAACAACAGGAGACAGCAGAAGAGAAAACTGGTAAATACTCACAGATCCACCTCTCGACACCATTCTTCCTAATTTCCCACACCCCTTGCACTTACCCATGTTACTATTAACAAACGAACTGCCCAAGAGAGATCAATTCTGGAAGCAAAAGCTATAACCCGTTTTAAACAGCTCACATGGCCTTCCCTACTGCAGAATATGTGAAGAATTAAAAAAAGTAAACAAGACAACCAAACACATATATGGCAGCAAAGGAGGAATTCATAAAAGGATAAGGAACACTTAAGTTGCACTTCCAAAAGAAAAATATACCAAACAATATTAAAAAGCAGCGTGAAAAACTCCATGAAGCACCTAACGAAGATAAAATTACTGTTGATCAGATTACAATCCTTTGCTAGGAAAACATTGAAACGCAGGAATAAAAAAGGATACTCCAAATGAAGATAATAAAAGAACTAAAGACAGATGCGTGAAAACAATTGACAATCGTGATATATGCAAACAAACAAACGTTATAACATGACATGATTTCTTTTACAAATTAGAACCAGAATTAGAAACCTTTCTTGAGATAGTTATCGCAAAAATTACAATATTATAAAAAACTGGAAACTCAACCCAAACCTCACTCACACATACAGAACATAGTTCAGCGTACGACAGAACGTTCGACGAAATAGATTAGCAAATCATAAATATAGTCCCAGACATGACATGCCAAGTGGATCTGAAATCTCCAACAAGAACCAATATGGAAACACTACTAATAAAACACTTCAAACGAATTTCATATATATCATCAGGTAAAACTAAAGTGCCACCAAGTAGGGTTTGATCTAAAATAGAAAACGGACGACCTCAGCGATAAACCGTAATTACTCAATAATCAAGATAGCCAGTGTCTCCATGGGCAATGAAAAAACAAAAAAAACAAAAACAAAATGATCCCTAATGATCAAATAATCGGAAGAAATCTAATTCATAAAAACGGAGTACCAAGCCTCAATCATTTCCCTAGTTTGTCGCGAACCCAACGGAGGGGAAATATACTTCAAACTAATGCATACTTCTCCAACAGGATCTGTACGAGATATTAAAACGAACACACTATTTTAGTACATAACAATTTCAACAACAGCGTGATCCAGTGATACATAAACACAAAGACCTAACAGTTTAAATCACTTCAATTGAAAATCTAACATCGGATCCAAAAGCATGATAATCCAGGATGTCAAAATCTAATTAAAAAAGGAATAATTCATTTCAATTCATAATTTCCCTCAAAAAGTAACACAAACCTCGTCGTAATGAAAGGGAAAGGAAAAGCCTTCACTTTCCTACGTAAACTGGGGGAAGATAAAAGGAGGATAAAATTGCCGTCCTGAATTGGAGTGGTTGGATCAAGAGAGACGTAGTTGTGAGGGAAGAGTAAAATTTTCTTAGAAGGGAAGAAGAAGAAGAAGAAGAGAGAGAGAGGCAGACTAAATAGGAGAGAGAAAGAGAAGGGAATCGTGTCGTGGACGAATTGAATGTAAACACGCGGCGCACGATGGGTGTAGTTGATCTAAAGGGTAAATCTAGAATATCTGATTCTTCTCCGCGGACGGACCTGTTCTGTTGATGATGTGACATTAGACGTGTCACTATTTTAGTGATTCATTATGTTGATCAAGTGGTATACGTAATATTATCCGTTCGATTAAATGTATTGATTTAATGAGTTGCAGTTAAATTGAACGGTTCTGATTGTAGATCTAACTATATTTAAGATGATCTTAGTAAGCTAAGCTAAGTTAAGCCCAGCCCGTCATGAACATCACCTTCCTCGATCCTTTTTTCCTGGCTAATATATATATATAAATTTTTTTTTCTCTCTCTCTCTCTCTCAACCAACAGTAAACAGTCCTCTTCTATGGCAAGTCGCAGATCTATAGTGGACTTAGTATTATCTATTTTGAAAGAAACCCAACAAAATTCATAGGTTAAACAATTTTACATGTTTAAGGGACACTAACACCACCGTTATGATTAAAATTTTACATGTTTAATTTTGTAATATTTATAATTTTACTAAGCTCATAAGTATGATTAGAATGTAGCCACGTGGATAAGATAAAAAAATGACAGCGTATATATATCATAAATTTATCATTATTTTAGATATAATGATAGTTTTTTATTTTATTTTAATATAGTTTGGTATTAAAAATATTGATATTGATTGATAAATACTATTTTACATGTTTAAGGTACACTAACACCACCATTAGGATGTAAGTCAACCATCCATTAATATATTTAATCTTTCTCAAAAAAAGGTTCACTGACTTTTACAAGTGGTCATTCAATTCTAAACATTAAAGTAAATTAAAAATAATAATAATAATAATAAAAGAAGAAAGAAATGGAATGGAATCTTATTGTGCATGCAATAGAAGCACTTCAATTGAGATTGCACTCATGAAATAATATATTTAAGTTTTTTTTTTAAAAAAGGAATAATATACAAAATAATATGCCTTTTTCTCTTTTCTCCGTGAAGAAAAAGCTTGAACTAAATTAATAAAACTGCAAAACTTAGAATCGCTTCCAATTTTTTTTTTGTTTTACGACCATTTCATTTTTCTCTATTAAGTTTGGTTTACACACTAAAATGTTTAATGTAATGAGCTTTCCATTAACAAATAAATCAAAATCCTTTATATTTATATGATTTAATTCTCTTATTGATTTCTTTTTCCAATTCTTCCAATCCACCTACTTCTTCCAATTCCTGCACCGTAGCATATATTCATTAATTTTATTGTTCAACAATGCAATTTTAAAATTAATATTTATTTCTTTTCTTTTCTTTATAAATTTTATTAAATTATTAAAAAGAAAGCCTAACCTTAGGTCCCAAAAACAACCCATATGGTACACCTTCGAATTTGTCCGAGTGATGGAGCTACAATCCAATATCCATCGTTTAACTTTATTAATAAATTAGACGAATTTCAATTATATAAAACAAAAAATAAAGTTGATAAAAAATTAATTCCTTTTCTTTCACGACTGGTGCATGTTTACCTTGTGAGCTGCAGCAACTCTTCTGAAATATGGCACGTCGGCAATGGGACCCACCGCGAATCTTTTATGGACCAAACCATCGTGGACGAACATGTACGCTATACCAAAGACTGTAATTCCAAGGCCCTGGACCAAGTATCCACCGTAAATACAAAAAAAAAATATCAGGGATATTTTTGTCAAAAATATTAGTGATTAATCCCAATTAATTAAACATATTTATAATGATAACCGTTAATGAAGGTATTATTAGACAATTAGTTCAGATTTAGGAAAAAGATATTGAGAGAGAAATAGAAAGAGACTCACAGCACCAAAACATAATCCTGGAATTAGCCCTTTGTGGAAGAAACCATATGAGAGAAGAGCTATGGCAGGCACAGCATTGATTATGGCGAAAACATCGTTCAGCTCGAATGGCCCTTCTCTGGGTCGGTGGTGGGACTGTCATTAAGTACCATGAAAATTATGAAACAATTATTGGAAACTGAAAATTTGTAGAGAAAAAAGGGGAAGGAATTGATAAATGTGGACATGTTAATTTATTTTGAGAGGCTGTGTAAAATCAAATTCAAACTCAAACTTGTGTATTTTTTATTTCGTTCCTATCATTTTCTTAGCATCCAAACAAAAAAAAAATGGAAACCGTAGTCTATAGATAGCGAACCTCATGCATGTGCCATAAGGAAGCGTGCCAGAGAGCTTTGTGAGCCCATCTTGCCCAAAACTCCATACCCACCTGAAAACAAAGCAAGCCCCAGTTCAATTCAGTATCCAAATTACACCCAATAACATATTTTCTAACCCAATTTCCACAATTAGTCTCTCGGATGAAAAGCTGAGAAGAATAAAATGATACTTACAGCAGCACCCACAGAAAGAGCAAATGTACTTAACAATTCATACATAGGCACCGCTGTACCCTATCCAAAAGAAAACAGTTTCAGTACAGAGCCAAAAACGCATGAAGAAAAAACAAAGAAAGGCATTTTAATTATAAAAAGCTAAAGCTAGACCTCCATTTGCCAATAAAATCTGTAATAAACAGCCATAATAGCCATAGAAGTAATCCCAAAGCTAGACATCACGGCCGCAATAAGATAAGTAAACCTTCCTGATCTCTTTCTAGCCAATTTTTTCGCCACGCGTATGGATGAGATCTGAGAATCGATAGATTCAGGAACTTCTTCTACAGAATTCAAAATCTGGGTATTCTGTTTTTGGTCCTCTATGAACACACAGAGAGTGAAACATGGTTTTCTTGGGGCGCGACGAATAGTGCTAAGGTAGCTACGATTGGAGGGAAGGGAAAGAGAAATGGAGGTGGGTTTTGGAATGAGACATGAGGAGTGAAAGGCACGGAAAGGTTGGAAGGTTGAGGGGGCTGAGATTCCCGCTGCCATTGAAGGGCTGGTGTGAGCTTGCGTTTAGAGATGAAAAGCTCCCACCCGGTTAAACAAGAGAGATAGAGAAGAGTTGTGGCCGAGGCGAGTGTCTCCAACTCTCTCAAGGGAGACTACACAACCTCTATTTGTACTTGTTTTCCAATAATAAAGTAAATTGTTTAAGCATACACGCAAGGAAATGAATAGTTGCCATTACCTATTTATCTATATATGTTGAACACGTAAAAAAATCATTTGTTTTCTAAGTATTTTTTTTTTCGCATTTTTAGCGTTTGTTTTTTTAAAATAACTGAATTATGGCTTTAAAAACAAAAAAAAATTGCTTTTAAAAATACTTTTTTCCATGTTTTTAAGATATTATTTTATAAAACAAAAAATTAAAAAATAACTAAATATTCTTAATATTAAATATTTTTATTAAAAGCCAAATATTTTTATAAAAGTTATTATGATAATATAATTACATTAAATTTAATATTAAAAATTTCTATCAAAATTATTTTTTAAAATTATTTGATCAAATAACATAATACACATTTTTTATTTTTATTTTAAAAATAAACTTTAAAAATATTGAACAAATTCTTAATTATTTTTAAATTATGATTTATCTAAACTGTTTTATAGTTTCAAACAGAACCTTACATAGCCACTAAATTTAGAACATAAATCTTACAATGTTATCTTTTCAATTCAACAGTATGACATTAGTATTATAGCTGATATTAAGAGCTGGCTCGTTTTAGGCCGCTGACGCGGTAGTTTTTGCTCAATAGAGGTTTTAATTATTTTTTTTATAGCATCTATTTTATTTTATTTTTAAATAAAAATTTATAAAGATATTAATTTAAAAATAATATTATATATATAAGTAAATATTATTAAGCTGATAATAATATTATCACATTATAAAATTTTATTGCTTTCAAAATAATACATTAAATGATTTTTTAATTATAAATAATTATATTTTAATGTTATTATTGTTGTATAAAATTAATGAATATTATTATTAAATCTACTTATTAAATAAAAAAGATTTGAGTAATTGATGTAATTCAAAATAATTTAACTAATGTTCTAACAATATAATATAAAAGTATTGTTTGATATAAAAGAAAGAATATTAAATATATGTGAAATAAAAATTTATATATTATTAATTAATAAAAAAAATTTGAAATTATTGACTCTTATTTTTATTATTTAAAAAATAAATATTTTTTAAATTATTAAATAAACATATTTGAGTTTTGTTAATAGCTTTATTTATTTTATCTTAATTTAAATTATATAGAACAGTAACAAATAAATATTATAAAAATGTATCTTTTAATGTTTTTTTTTAAATCTAATACATTTAAAAATAATAATATAAAAGTATTGGGATAAAACATAAATATGAATGCAACCTTCAATATAACTATGAGATTTCCACTTAACAACATCATTTAAGTATGGAAGTATCAAGAAACATAAATCATATTCTCCTAAAAGTAACAAAAAATTTCATATATTAAAACCTTTTATGATGTTTTTGTTGACTCGTTTTAAGTAAATAGTTTTAAAATTATTTTTAATTGTCAATTATAAGAAAAATAATAGTACATTAATTTCATTTTCTTTCATTGAGTTCTTAAGATGTGTTTTACTCCAAGACTCTTGAACTTTAGCCTTCTAATCTTTGATGAGTACGACAAGTACGTATATTCGAATTTATAATTTTCGTATTAAAATTAATTTTAACTTATTTAAGAGATTTATTTTAAAACGTAACATTTAGTGAAAACTAAAACTGAGATTTGAAATATTTAAATTGAAATTTTTTTTAGCATTATTTATATAGGCTCTTCTTCTTTTATATATATATTTATTATAATTTTTAAAATTCAAAACTTATTTTATTCATATTTTAAAGAAAACATTTAAGTTTTATAGAAAAAATTACTTTTATTTTATTTTAAAGTTTTCTAAAAAATATATTTTAATTTTGATATATTTAAAATAAATTTATAATTTTTCATCGTTTATTATATAAGAAATATAACTTTTACACCTTTATTTATTTAATTTAATTTTTTTTAATGTATATTAAATAAAAATTTTATTTATAAGAAATATTTGAGACATTATTTTTATATTTTACGGTTATAAAAGCCTTCGATCCTCCCTGATAACAATTTAGCATTTGACCTGGGTAGATGCGAGTCCGAAAGAGGATGGCAATCCGGTACATTTAATTCAATTTGTAAAATAGGCTAAATTTATAATTTTTTAGTAAAATATTTTTTTTATTAAATTAATGAATATTTTTTTTATTTTATCATAACATAAACTGACCTGAGCACAAAGCAATTAACGTATTAACGAGTTGATTAATTAGTTGAAATTTTAAATAGAATAAACATAAATGATAATTATTTAATTAAATAATATTAAATGTAAAATAACGAGTTAAATTTTTTATAAAAACAAAAAACAAATATTAAAACATATATTTAATGTATATAATTAAATATTATTTAAATAAAGATAAATTTAATATTTAACGATACCGAATATTATTAAAATATTTTTTTTTTAAATTTAATTTTTTTTTAAGTTTATCAATATTTAAAGAAAACAAACAATATTATTTTTAACATCCTTTAAAATATTTAAACTTTAATTTAGTGTATGTAAAAAATTTCTTTACTTAAAATTATATGGGTTTTTATCTCATTTACTCATAAATTATTTTTTTTATTACTTGTTAATTAATTAATATTGATTAACTAATTAATAAAACTTAATTGCATAAATTTTTTTATGTGTAAATGAAATAAAATACCGATATCTTTATACAGAGAAAAAAATTAAATATTTTGTGTAAAATAATTCAAAAAATATTTTCCGTATAAAATTGGAGGAGGCTGCTTCTTAGCATACTTATAAAAAATAGAGGAAGGGCAGAGGGCTATCCTGTAATTTCTTAAACAGACTTGACTGAAATGTTAAGAAAGTGGAGGTTGATATGTGTACACATCTCATAAGAGACGTGGGTTTGAGAATAAGGAATGTGAGGCCAATGTGCCGCTCAGGGATTGCCTTAGCTGAGACGAGAGTAATCAAATTTGAAAAATGTGTTTCATATTATAATTAAACTATTTATTATTACGTGTTAAATTTTTATAAATTCATTTCTTTATTATATTAATTTTATTCTATAATTCAATGTTATAATTAAATAAGAAAGTATCTTATTAGTGTTATATTACTCAATTAAATCTATAAGAGTTATATATTCGTTCATAATCAATTTTTTAATTATGATTTTTACTTTCATTATTAACATTTATCAAAAAAAAAAAAGAATTATTTATAAGTCTCGAATACAACATTAACATTGATACACGGATGAATGATCTCTCACAAGTTTTGGCATTTTGTTTCCATACCTTTCACTGCCACGTAGCACTCACTAGCCTTTTTAGGCTTTACCTTTTTGAGATGTTTGTCACTTCGCATCTACGTTTTTTCTTTTTGTAATTACAATTATTTTTAGATATTATTAATGTGTAATACTAATACAAATATATTTATAAAAATATTTGAAATTTTTAATAAGTTATATAAAAATATTCATATTTTTTCATATATTTTTTTAAATTAATAACATTTCACAAACTTTAAGTTTGCACTATTCACAAGGTGATTGTTGGCGTCACTGAATTATTAAGATTTTTATTTTATACAAATATTAATAAATTTTCATATTTTTTTAAGGTATAGTAAATACTAATGCAATTGGTTTATATAAAAAAATTTCTACCTGCACAATTTTTTTTATATTTATTAAAAATATTAGAAAATAAAAAAAATCTTATTAAATAAAAAATGAGATGACGTGATGTGATGTGATTAATCCCTATAGTTAACTCAAATAAGTTTTATTTTGATCATTAAAATTCTCAGACTTTATTTATAATTATTATAAATGATTGTATTTAAAAAAAATAAATAGTTATCGACTTAAATTTATTATCATAATAATTTTTTATTAATTATAATTTTATATAATAATAATATTAAAGTAAAATAAAAAAATTGAACCCATCGGTCTAGTTCCATACATATAATGTGTCACAATCTTTGTCATTTAACGTTGTCACCTGCCATTATGGATCCGGAGTCTGGGCCAGAGAGGTGCACTGTTACGATGTTGGTGTAAAGATATTATATATATATATATATATATATAAAGTAAATTTGTTATTACATAAATTTATAATGAATTGTGCATAATATTATTCATAATTATAATTATTCATAATTATAATCGGATTTAAATGATTATATTTAATAAAAAAATATAATATTAATTGTAATTAAAACATATTTATGATATACATTGACGTAGCACCTTGAAAGTTCAGATTAAGTTTCAATCCCGGTAATATTTTGTGAAAAATGATTTATTAACTTTTAGTTTATATATAAATAATTTTTTTAATAAAATTCAAAGATAATTCATTTAAAGGTTACTCATTTTAGTTTTTTTTAAACATATTAGTAACTTTATTTTTAATTGATCTAAATTAGTCAATTTATTTTTAAATTTAAAAATATTGTAGTTGTTTGTAGAGAATTTAGATATTTAACTTTAATGATTTTTAGTGAAAAATAAGAAGTGATATTGATTGAATTCTTATATTATCTTCATTTAAGGGATATATATGTATTTTTACGTACATAGTAGGATACATATTAAATAATTTGGATAATACAAACTAGTTTACAAAAATTAGATTGTTACAAGCATTTACAAACAAGATAAGAGTGTTTCTATACAGGTCGTTCATGGAAGACGGCCTTGATCATCGAGATATCATAACTTTATCAAGTCTTGACATCCAAAACCTCGTTATTTGATGATGAGATATTTTTATCGACTAGGTTTGTATATTTTTCCAAATTCATTGGACACAAGTCTTTTGTTGAGTTAATCTTATGTCCTCGTTTTACCCTAACGGAATACCTACACTTATTAGGTTATATGTTTGTTACATATTTAATACCAAACAGTAGTCATTTTTGATAAATTATGGTGATTTTAATTTACTTTTTTTGACGTTATTTTAAAATTTTAAGATATTTTTATTTTCAAACATCTCTTAATAAGGTTCTTACAAGTTAAATTTATTTCAATAAAAAATTTGATAAGAAATAACTAAAGTGTTCAAAATGCAACAATAATTTAACTAAAGTATATTAATTTTAAAAATTGTGACTAATTTATTTAATTTGTGAAAATAAAATAACCAAAATGTCATGTTATATATTTATTTTATAAAAAATAATTACAACTTATTTTTTTTATAATATTTGAATATTAGAAATTAATTACTGTCATCTTATAATAAATCTATTTTTTTAATGCTGAATGATTTGATGCATTTTTATTTTATTGATATAATTATTCTTATATTCTTCATTTGAATTAATAATATATATATATATATATTTAAATATACTTTTAAATAATTCTTAAACTTTAGAACTTCATATGTTCAAATGAACTCTATGTAGTTTTTCATTAATTTGTAGATTTTATATTTAATTTTTTATACATTAATATATGTACTATTAATTCTTGTTTAATTTTTTTTCTAGCCGATGATATATAAAAGTGCTTTTTTTTATAACATTTACATAGCTAATATTTTTAAGGAGAAAATATCTTGAAATCTTTTTACATTTATGAAAGCTGTTATTTAGTACTTTAAGTTATAAAGTATCTCGTCTAATATTTTTTATTAAAAAAATTTAACTAGTTGTTGACTTTTTACATTTATGATGAATATTTTGTTATTAGTTTTGATAATAAAATAATATTTAAAAAATACTAAATGTTTTTCTTTAGCATTTTTTATAAGACAAACTACTAAAAATCACTTAGAGAATAAATGGCATATTATGTAGGCAAAATAACAATTTTTGTCCTTCATCATATTCTTAATATTACATCAAAATTTTCCATTAAAATAAAAAAGAATACATCAACAAAATTAATACACTTAAACAAACGAATTGGTGAACGTAAGCTATGATCCATGTGCGTTTGTAGTACTTTGCTGAGGAGAGTTTATTTGATCTTGACCTAACATGTAACTTGCACGGCTCTAAATTATATACATTGAACCTACATGAAGTCCAATTCTAGTGTGATACCATTGGTGTGTCAATAAGTGTTGCATACATTATTAATATGCGTCAAATGTATAAATAAAATAACATAAATAATTAAAAAAATAGACTAATAATGATATGCATAAAATTTTTGTCTATATATTTATAGATTATTGATTATTGCATACACCAACAGAATTGAAGTATTTTTTACTATTCCATCAATTCATTTATTGCTATCAACAATTATAATAATTAAAATTATTACAAATTCTACCAAATATAAATTCAACTGGTTTATATGTTATAAAGTAATTTGTATAATAAAGTTGTATAAAATAAATTATATATAATATTATTCGATAGTATAATATGTTAATCACTTTAGTTTTATAAATTAAGCACATTAGGTACATTTTTTTAAAATTTATTCACTTTAATTTTAGATATTTTAGTTATTTATTGTTAATTTCAATTTTTTTAAATCATTTTTTTAGTAAAAAATTTAAGTTATATCAAATTGAACCTTATTATTAAGAACTTTAAGATATTTGTAAAAAACAATAACTAAAAAAATTGAATAAAAATGAAAAATAAAGTGATTAAAATTATCAAATTAAATTGATTTAAAATTATTAAAATATTCACAAATATAACAATAAAGTAATTAAAGTTTACAAACTTAAAATAAAGTGATCGTATATATATATACTTTTTTGTATCAATTTTTACCAAAAAAAAAAGTAATTCTATAATGGAGAAGCTCAAATTTCCCTCGACTGTGTCTGTGAGGATGATGAACCCTCACTTAGATAAACAAAAAAATGGTTCTTAATATTTAAGTATTTATATTTCCTCCCAAAATTTATTTAAATATCATTTACTCGAAGCTAGATTATTATAGATAGAAAAATAATATTACAACATAAACTATTTTTGTTTTTTCTAAAACGATTTTAATTACTACAGTGCTATATAGTATTAGGTGTATTGTCGTAGATTATAAACTTAAATATTATTTGACAATTTATGGCAAAGAGTAAATGGTAACTTTTTTTTATTATAAATGTTTCAACTTTTCGTTCTTTGAAATTTCATTTGTAACATAAAAAATAAATAAATAATTAACTAAGCAATCGGAATACTTCTGTTTTGATTTTTGGAAGAAGGAAAAAAAAAAGAAAAAGAAAAGAAAAGATGTGTGAGAATAAACTTACAAAAATATTAGTCAAATATTTGTCCATATTTTTAGGTAGAAATATATTTGAACGGTACGAATGTATCTGCATTAATGAAGTTTCCATGAAACGTGGAGATTAATGAAGTTTCCATTAAACGAGGAGATTAATGAAGTTTCCATAAAACGTGGAGATTTCATTTCAAGGACAAAAGTAATAATTCTGTTAACTTTGTTACCCCCTCTATTAACTCCCCCATATTTCAGTCCAATTTTTACCATTTTTATTTAATTCTTCATTCTCTAAAATTTCTATAAATTGTTCTTCTTGGACGGGAATTAACAAACCCTAATTCTTTAGAAATATGGAGCTGTTTGTAAAAGCCAGAAAATCCCATGTGAGTTTTCTTCCCCAACATCCAATTCATCAATATGCTTTTTTCCCCCTTCTCTTTTCATTTTTGTTCTAAATATGATTTATTTACTTCTATTCAATAATATCATCACATTCAGTTAATTCATATAGCTGAATTTATTTATATAACATACATTTTATTTATTTTGCATCACATTTTCTTCCCCTTTCGTTTTTATACCCTATATAGTTTTATTATATATAGTAAATAATTGAATAATAAAAGTTTTACGATGAGAATGACTAAATTTAATAATTGATATATATATATATATATAATCTTAATTAGTTTAATTTTGTTATTTTTCAGGTGATTGGGAAAGTAGTTTTTGTGATTCTGGGATTGTTATGTATGAAATTAGAAGCAGAAGATAAAATGGAGTACAAGGCTTTAAATTGTAGAAAGCATAGTGCTTCATTGAGTGATTTTGGAGGTGTTGGTGATGGAAAAACATCAAATACAAAGGCTTTCAATGCTGCAATTGCTAATCTAAGTAAATATGCATCAGATGGTGGTGCGCAACTTATTGTTCCTCCTGGCAAATGGCTTACTGGTAGCTTTAATCTCACCAGCCATTTCACTCTCTTTTTGCACAAAGATGCTCTTCTTCTTGCTTCTCAGGTATCTATTTATATATATTTTTTCCTTTGAATGTAAATAGACTGAGAATCATTTTATAGTTAAGTTAGTTGAATCAAATTCTCTCAATAGAGACAAATTGAATCACATAATCAATTCCATTCTTAGTTTGTCCCACTCAAAAGGTGGTTATTAATTGAACTAAACTTTAATTTTTATAAAAAATTAAAAATGGATAATAAGATCTTCTTTTTTGTCTTATGAAAAATGTTCCAAATTTATTAATCGAGAAAAATAATTTTAAAATTTATTTGTAATTTTTGTATTTCAGTTAGTTGAATCAAACTACTTTTCTCAATTAATAATCAACTTTCGATATAAATATTCTAATATAAGGGATTTTTTTTAAGTCTTTATTAAAAATTAGGAGACCAATTAGAACTAACCTAAAAATAACATGATTAAACTATTTATTTTTAAAAATAAACAAACATTATGTTTTAGTACATTTTTCAATCAATCTTAAAAAAATTAATTTTTATTTTAACTCATCCCTGATGACATTGTTTCATTAATTTCTTTGGTTGAAAATATGGTTTAAAGTAAAATAATATTTGATTAATTATATTACAAAATGGTGATGAAAATGGATAGGATGAGAGAGAGTGGCCACTTCTACCAGTACTACCTTCTTATGGGAGAGGAAGAGATGCTCCAGATGGAAGATACAGCAGTCTTATTTTTGGAACAAATCTCACTGATGTTGTAATTACTGGTAATCTATTAACTATGAGACCTCCATGTTATTTATATATATAATTCATGGAAATAAATATATAATTAAATTACTTGGATAATAATAATAATAATATCTGATTTGATTTTGATTATTAGGTTACAACGCGACAATTGATGGTCAAGGTGCCTGTTGGTGGGACAAGTTCCGCCAAAAAAAAATGAATGTAACAAGACCATACTTGATTGAAATTATGTACTCTGATCAAGTCCAGATTTCTAATCTTACTTTGGTTAATTCCCCTTCTTGGTTTGTTCATCCCATTTACACCAGGTATATATATATAACTCATTTTCTTATCTATCTCTATACGCAAAAATTCGCCATGTTTTTTGAGTTTTGAGTCCAAAATTTCGAGTACACGATTCATGCGTTTCGTATACTATGCCTACATTAAATTTGGGGCACTTTTGGCTTAAATTTCAAAAACATGCTATTTAGCAGGTTCTGTTATAGTTGTTCTCATGTGTGTAACTTTGAATCTACAGCAATGTTATCATTCAAGGACTAACAATTCTTGCACCAGTTGACTCACCTAATACAGATGGGATTGACCCTGGTAAGTTTGTATATAATTACTTCATGTTGGGTAAATATTCATACAACTATTAATATTATTCGAAAAGTTTTAATTTAATTTTTTTACTACTTGAATTGTTGATATATAAAAAAAAAACTGATCAAATCGATAGGAAAAATTGAGTCACTTGTTATGCATGTTAAATAGTAAGGTTATTTTTGTGAACTTTACAATTTTAAACAGTTTCACAGACTAAAATCAATTTGATAAGTTGTTTTACCAAAAAAAAAATTAATTAAAATACTTTACAACAATTTAGGTATTAAACTATAACAAAAATTATTATAATTATTAAATTGAAATGCATGTTTTAAGTAACATTAGTAGTTGGATGGAGGCTTGCCAAGCTTTAATGTTTTATCTTAACCCAAACATTTATTTATCTATTAATATTATGTGAAAAATGATTAAAGTTATAACTTCATTATCTTATTTACTGCACACTCTTATAACTTCACATATATTAAAAGTGATTTAAAATTTTAATTAAATTGATCAAATTTTAACTAAATTAATTAATGAAAAGATATTAAAAATAGTCGATAAAAACTGAAAAATATTAAAAGTAATAAATTAAAACTTTTCACGTTATATTATTAAATAAATAAACAATTTTTATTGTTATGTATCTTATTCGATTTTTAATTTGTGATTTTTTTTCAAGATTCTTGTTCAAACGTACGAATCGAAGACTGCTATATAGTATCAGGAGATGACTGTATAGCGGTTAAGAGTGGTTGGGATGGATATGGAATCAAAACTGGAATACCAACACAACACCTTATAATAAGAAGACTAACTTGCATATCACCAGACAGTGCTACAATTGCCTTAGGGAGTGAAATGTCTGGAGGAATAAAAGATGTTAGAGCTGAGGACATCACAGCTATTAATACTCAATCTGGTGTTAGAATCAAAACAGCTGTTGGAAGAGGAGGCTATGTAAGAGACATTTTTACTAGAAGAATGATTTATAAGACTATGAAGTACGTTTTTTGGATGACAGGCTCTTATGGTTCACATCCAGATCCTGACTTTGATCCAAAAGCACTTCCTGATATTAATAACATAAATTATCAAGATGTTGTTGCTGAGAATGTTACCTATTCAGCTAGATTGGAAGGAATTCCTGGGGACACTTTTAAGGGAATTTGTATTTCTAATGTCGCTATTGAATTAACTGAAAAACCTAAGAAACTACAATGGAACTGCACTGATATTGAAGGTGTTACAAGCAATGTTACTCCCAAGGCATGTGATTTGTTGCCAGAGAAAGAAGAGAAATTTAATTGTAATTTTCCTGAGGATAAGTTGCCTATTGATACTGTTGAGTTAAACACTTGTACTTTTGTTAGTGCCTAGCAGGCTAGCAATATATTGAGATCAAAGTAAAATAATATTACCCTAAAGTGTACTCCATAATAATGAAGCACCACTGAGGACCCGAGACCTTAGCAATAAAATCAGATATCTTAGAATTCCATTGATGATCCATCGAGTAGTATGTTACTTGATTTTAAGCTTCTATGTAATATTATTGGTTCTACTGTTCTACATCCTCATGAAAGTATGCTAATTTGCATAATTATTGCATGTAAGGGCGGAGCTTCTCGAGGGCTAAATGGGAATTATATGTATATTTTTTAACTTTTAATAAATATATTTCGTTTAATTATTTTCTTTATTTCTTGATATGTAATTACATGTATCATTAATATTAAAAAAATATGTAAATAAAAGTGATAATAATTATTAACAAAGTGGTTAAAAATAAGCACTTTTGTATATATACATGTTCACGATAGTTAACTACAAGTAAAAAAATCATATTATATTATATAAAAATATTTCTTTAATTTTGATGTATAATATATTATAATTTAATCATATTTTAATTATTTAATTTTTAAATATTATGAAAACTAAAAAGAAAAAAAATAACTTCATGAAACGCTTCATATTTAAGGTTTTGTCAATCAAATTGTCAAACTTTTTTAAAATTTATTTGACGTTAAATTTTAATTTTATCTAATATTATAGTATTTATCATTATATTTTAGTATATATTTGTAATTTATTTGATGTTTTTTAGATGAAAATGTTAATATTTCTTTTTTCCTTTGTTTTTAGTTTAATTTCTTTAATTTTTTAATCTTATATTGCTCATCAATATGTATTTTTTTAAATATAATCTCAAATTTAAAATCATAAATTATATCTTATATTTTTAGATTTTTAATATATTTCATTTAGTTTTAGTTTTAACACTTATAAATTTGATGTGTTTGATTGAACTTTATATTTGTTTACGTTAGTTTTTAGTTCATTAATTTAATCAACACATGTATAATCTCAAATTTTTAATACTTTATTAACTTATTGTTTTTGTCCTTTTATTTATATTATATAATTTTTGTTATAGATTATAATGTAATAAATCAAATCTTTATATTTATGTTCTAATAAGGCATAAAAAATATACATTTATATTGAAATTGTTCATTATAATTGTTATCAATTATACATCATGATTATGTATTTTAGTTCCTTAATATTTTAATAAAATCATCTAATTTTTATATCTTATATTTTATACTTTTAATATATTTATTTTATTTTTATTTTTAACATTATTATTAATTAGTTTAATTTAATATATTTGTATAAAATTTATTGTATTTAACCTTTATTAACGTGCTAGTTATAAGTTTTGTTTTGTCATACAACATAAAACAATTAATCTTCAGCTACCTAAAGAGCCACATTACAAAAATCTAAGTCTAACTACAATATAGGATAAGATTGTAATTAATTAGCTAGAAATTACCATTTTGCTATTCCTTGGATAATATTGATCCAGATGTTCCTAGTCAAAGGACTGAACTCTTTGGAGCAATCATGAAGCTAATAATGCAGATTATCATTATCTATATATTCCTAAACAAGCAGCCTATATATATATATATATGTGTGTGAGGAAGATTAGTTGCAATTTATCATTGATAATCTCAATATCTGAAGTTAGTGAGTTTGGATCCTTCTGCATAGTATCCAAATAGCTTGACGAGGTTTTTGCATCTAACATGTTCAATTGCTAGGGTGAATGACAGATTAAAATTATTTATTTTTTGTCATTTTCAAATGGATTTTATAATTTTTAGTTTAAATTTAATCCGATGATATAATCAATCTGAATGTAAACAAATTGAATATTTTAGGATCGAATAAAATCAGATTGAAATTGAAATTTATTTATGAATTATTATCATATATAAAACACGACATATATAAATTTAAATTTTAAATTAATATTTTTGTAACAAATATTATTATTTATAATCACAACTAAAAAAATTAAAAGAATAAAAAATATGTCTGTAATATTATTAAATTATTAAAAATATTTATATTTATTTTTTTAAACTAAAATAGTAATATAATTTGTGTTATGCATAATATTTAAATATAACATATTATAAAATAGAATATGTATTTATTTATAATTTAATAGTACTTTAATTCAAATCATTTACATTAGATTATAAAATCTATTAACCCAAATCTGATACGAGTATAACATTTATCAATCTAATATGATGATCATACTATTTTCTCACCCTTAATCTCTCATTCTTCTATTAACTCCAATGTTTTCATGTTATTAATTTTTTTAATTAACTTGTTTTAGTTAACAAAAATCACTTTTACATTAAAGTAAGCATAGGAAAAATCTATTTATTTTCATAAATCTTAAATGATGTGATAATTCTATTAATTATATAATTGTATTTAATAAGTAATTATCATTTATTATTATAATATATAATAGTATTCTTAAATTTATCTCAAAGTTATGCATTTAAAAAAAATTCTTTTAATTAACCTCAACATTTTAGAGTGATCGTAAATTTTTCTCTAAATAAAAAAAAAGGTCTCAAACCTAATGGAATTTTGTCTAATTTTTTTTTCAATAAAACTAATAGAAAATACATGATCATTTTTTTTTGTTAATGGATAAAAATATTTAAATGCAATACATACCATTAATTTAAGCACTTCTTTATTTTTTTTTAAAAACTTACAACAGATCCAATAAATTGGTGAGAAAGAAAAATAGTTTTCCCAATTCTTAATGTGTTGAAGCACGAAGGTCCCAAACTTGCAATTCATTTTTTTTTTCATGTACGTCCTAACTTAACTTAGGTCTCAATTTTGGCTAATAACTTATTGATTTTGTCAATGGTTAAGTTATTCATGAATATATAACACATGTTATTAAATTTAAATTAATTATGAACAAAAATTAGTTAATTAATTATGTTATTAAATTTAAATTAATTATGAACAAAAATTAGTTAATTAATTATGTTTTGTTAGCTAAAGCATAATACATGACTGTAACTTTTAAAAAGTAGGGATTAAATTCCAACTAAATGAAACAAGTTGTAAAATGAAATTTAGCCCACATTTGCGACGACCCATGTAACTAACAACCATCCAACAAAACATATATACATTAAAAAATAATATTAGTTATTTTTAATTAAAAATAAATGTTATAGGTATCTATAATATGTGTGCACGTTTATGAGCACAATTATGTAATATGTGTGCAATTAGCTTTACTTAATATATCACTTCTAACATAACCCTTAATTGCACCAAGAAATATACATTAATTAATAAAAAAAATTAATTATGCATTTTGAAAAAACAGTAATATTTGTTGATCACAACTCCTTTGACAGTAACTCGCCTATTATGAAGCAAAATACCACGATAAACAATACCATAATCACCACCATTATGACCAATCATATTTTCTTAAGCGAAACCATTTGTTGCCACCTCAATATTCCCAAGACTAACCTTATTACCCCACCACACATTAGGAGAGTATAATTTACCAACCCTATTTTCCAAATCATTCACGGTAATACTATTTTTAGTTACAACATAACTAGTACGAGATGTGCACAACTGGTCTGTCGTAAACAGTTCGTGATCCAATGATGGAGTAGTAATGTTATTATAAGCAGCAGAATCATCATTGGCTTTGTGGAATAAAAAATGGGATTGTTTGTATGATTTTGGCTTCCGATAATAACAGAAAATGGTGCTGATGAGTATTAGGAATGAAACAGTACAAATTACAATTATAATCCATAATTTAAGACCTAAAATTGGGGTTGGTTTTAATAGTATTTTCTTTAAAGAGGAATACAATATGAAAGGGAAGGACATGTTGAGAAGGAAAAGAATGTAGGAGTTTTCAATTTCGTAGCATATATAGTCTCAGGGAGTTCAATATTTACCGGAGGGTTTGAGGGTAGGTACGATAATGTTGGCTACAAATATGTACACATATATATTAATGCTTAAGATAACATTTGAGAAATTATTTAAAATAAAAATCTTAAAACTCATGAAAACATAAATAGCATTATTTATTAATTACTTTGTATTACAAGATCTATGAGTTACTGTTAATGGATGTTAGTTTTATTATCAGAAATTTTAAAGGTGTTTAGTTTTATAATTTTTTCAAAATATTTTACCACATTCAACAATATAAATAATAATGATGAGCATTTTATTTAAAGGTCATTAAAATTATTATTATCATTAAAAATTTAATATTTATATCTCAAATCTATACAAAAAGATATTATCACAACTATCCCAATCCCTGACCATGCCTAATAATTAGTGTAATACAAATTTATTTTTTTAAAAAAATATTTAATATTTAATATAAAATTAATTAAAAAAATTAACTAACAGATATTTTAAAAAAATTATTTAAATACATTTTTATTTTTTTAAATAATAATAGTGATAATATCTTATAAATTTTTTTATATTAATTATTATTTTATCAATTTTAAATGATCAAATTGTTTTAATCACTTAAAATAAAAAAAAAATTAATATAAAAATCATTCAAATAATATTATTTATCTTTAATTTATCTCAACACTTTTTTTTAAATCTCATAACTAAAAGGCAAACAAATGTTTAACATAAGAGACTTGCGTAACAATTTCTCTATAAAATAGATTAGATTTTTAGTTATGTGAGGAGTGACCAATGCCCCCTCTGATCTTAGCCCAGATATCTTATCCATTAAATTAACTTGAGAAAAATAAAAAAACTATTTTAATAACTATTCAATATCCAAAGATGGTATATGAATGTAACTTACAGACCATACGAGTAGTAATTTTCATAGAATAGATGACTCCCCAAGATATCGATAACTCCCATTATCAACTGTGCGTACATACCACAAATGCCAAGACTATACACCTGACGAGATTATAGGAGCTGAGGGTTGAAGAGACCACTGCTTTATAATTTATGCTCGAAGTTGATGCAACAACAGCCTACGGCCTAGCTAATCAAAGTTTAGTCCTTGGCACTAAGTTTGGCATGCAATTTTCCGAGATAGAGAGGAGAGTGAAGGGAAGGGGACTTGCAGTTCTAAGAGCATACTCAATACCTGCACTTCTGAAGATGATAACCAAATTTGTAGCTTTAATATACATCAATGTAGAAAAGAGAACGAATCAAAGATTGTCCAGACTCCTGAATCCTGATATATGCTGTCTAACAGGCAGTTACGTAGCTGTGTAACTCGAGAATGACTCAATTACATGAGTATGATATAACTGTTCGTCAGTAGGATAACATATCCAATGTTTGGCTTGAGAACATTTTTGAATTCCACTATACTTATATGACTAACATGTATGCACGCCCATTGACAAACTTCGATTGATGGTTAGCAGTTAGTGTAGTGCATAAAATGTAGGGAAGCACCTTGTTACACTCTCTCATCTTCACAATTTTCCCCATCGTCCATCTGCCTTTTTGCCCCAAATAATACCAATTATCTGCTTCCTTTAAAGCAAAGAAGTTGCAAGATTACACAGAAATGCAAGCGAAGAAAGAAACTATTTTCACACAAGATAAACAAAGTGACAGTCTTAGATTGATCCTCTGTAAAGATTCTACCAGCATCACCAGAATTAGCTTTCTCAGAGTCAAACTCAGGATGAAAGTAATTTTCTCTGCATCAATGGAAAAACAAAATTAAATAAGAGTGACACTAAAGGGGTTATACAAAATAAAGATACTACATGTTTCCCCACCCAAAATATGGTAGAGAATTTATATTTTGTAGACACCCAAATTAAATCTATCATAATACATTGATGACACATAATACAGCTCAGCCTAGTTCACACTTACATAATCTTCAAAGTCGGGGCTAGTCAAGTTGATTGATAGATTTCTCGTCAACAATAGCACCTGTGTACGACCAAAACTATCACAATTGAAGCATCTTAAACTTTTAAGAGCAAGAGAAGAAAGGAATTTAAATTACAACAAATACCATGATTTTTTTTTGTCAAGAGAATGAATATTTACAAATAAAAACAGGCCCATTATTTACAAAACATAATAACCAACCAACAGTAATTCGACCAAATAATGATCTAAGTGCATACCGTTTCAACATCAATTCGATCCATTGTTTTCAAGTTTTGCAGATGACCTTTAGCATTTGGGTCAAAGATGCTGCCAATGAAGCTATACACTTAAGCAAAGTCAGGCAAAACTGCATCAAAGAGCGAACATTGTGATGGCCAAAAATAATACTAAACAATTAAAGGGAACTATTATATTACGAAACAAGTACTAGAAAATTAGATTCAATACTTAGCAAGTCAATGCAAGCATAAATGTTGAATCATTAAACTGCTTCTTGTAAGCATAACTAGATAAACTCCTGTACAATTAAATCGCCCATGTACCACATTAACAAGCCAAAAGAGGATTAAAAAACATAACAATTTAGGTAATTGTAGTCTGTATGTTAGGATAAAGATATTGCTAAAATCAAAGAATAGGAGCAATACCTCTCAATTGATGGCTCTCATTCCCTTGATCAGTTTTTTCACCAAAACGTTGTGCTGTTGGAGTACTTTTGGTGCTGCTGCAACTGTTATTGGCCAAAGTAGGCACTGCAGAGCATACACAAATGCCACCAAGTCAAAAACTCCTTGAATGACAGACTTGATGCCGACAAACTAAGATCAGATCAATGATACATTTAAATATTTAACCATTGAACCTTGTCTCCCATGAGATATCTTGGCTGTTCGCACGGAATTATTTGTCCATGTGGATATAGAAGCACTGGCAGTAGGACTCTTTAGCATTGATAATGAATCTGGCATTTGAATAATCCCAGGTTCAGGTAAAGCAGATGAAAACAGGAAAGCACTTGGCATGTCGAAGGGTGCTTGATCTTAAAAATAGGTATATATCAGCAAACTACAGTATGTTCACTTCATCAAAATGATGCACGAAAAATATACCCAGACCATATTTTGATGCTTTCTGGGGATATGGATGAGCAGCTTTCCGTTTGGGACGGGGGGGAGGTAGATGCTCGTTGGTCCCACTCTTTTGAACCTTCAGAAAATATTTCTGTGCATGACTGCGTATCTGCAAAGTATATTTCTTGAGGCTATAACCATATTGGTACTAAATAATCTCATATTTGAAACCAAACAAAATATCACCCAAACATATCAGCAAAGCTAACAATCATCATAGCATTTGTTAAAATTTGGGATTTACAATGGATGCACCAAGAGTATCAGCTGGAGATGACAAAGTTAGGGCTATCTCTATAAAACATTTTTTTGGCAATCTTGCCAATTTAGCCTTATCCAAAATTACTTGAACCCAGATTATGACCACTCTATGTCTCATCAACCCAATCTGAAACTGCATTCAACATCATATTTCTAGTGAGTGTATCCTTCCTAATGATACCCAAATTACTTACTGGTACAAACACCATGGATTCAACAGTAGTCTTGGCATGCATTCTAGCAAGTTTAACATTTTTTTTTATCATGCTTCTAAGCATGCAATGACAATTAACACCACTATCCCTAAATTTAAATGCAGAAGCGTCAAAGGACACCCAAAACAACAGAAAGCAGAATAAATGAAAACGAAAGAAACAAAAATTCCCATCAGTCATGGCAATGAATAGATGTGAATTTATAGTATTCAAAGGATGTAAAATAATGAAATCAGGAAGGGGAAAAAAGTTAAGCTAAAGAATAAAACTATGCAATAATGCCTACCTGTATAACTGTCTTCGATCCAACAAATGCTTCAATCTTTTTCCAATCACGGTCAAAGCTGCAATAAGATGAATAGAAACAATAACAAAGTCACTAACACAACATAATCAGAAGAAAGTTTGAATACAGTAAAAACTTGCCACTAGACAAAGATTACAAATTCAGCTTAAACCTCAGAAACATTCAAGAGCAGTGCTCTAATTGCTCCAAGTAAAGGTCCCAATGTTAGAAGCATCTGATTTCCATCTAAAATTAACACAACAGTATAGAATGATTCATAAATATCAAGCCTTTTCCTTTTGATTTCTTCCATTTTCCTGCCAGTGTTTTAGCAACCCAATATAAGTCCAAAGCATTCAACCATAAAATGATTCATAAACATCACGCTTTTTCCTTTTGATTTCTTCGATTCTCATGCAGTGTTTTAGCAACCAAATCTAAGTCCAATGCATTGAACCCCTATTCAAAATTCTGAAACCCTAGTTGAAAATTTTTCACACTTCAAAGTATGCGCACAAATTCATATATATATATAAAAACTCATAACATACATATAAACTCATCTATAGAAGTAAATTACGAGTAAGAACTTCTTGGAAATAAAATTAGTAGTAAATTACAGATGAAGGGCTTCGAGGAACTTGTCGTGCTCGGGATCGGTCCAGCTCTCCCTAGACTTGGTGATGGTGTAAGGCTTTCGAATCTTCTTACTTGGATCTTCCTCCAACGAATTAATTGACACTGTAGTCACGGTGGAAGTAACGGAGGCGAAGGGTCCGAGAACCGATAACGTCATTTCGTTTGGGTCCAAGAAGAAACCGTCAGTCAGATTCGGGTGTTTTTGATACCATAAACAAGAAGAAGAGTCCGGGGGAGGGGGGAATACTTACCTTTTTAATTAGTTTTTAAGATTTTGCAAACACAAATAAATGGCGGTTCTAGTCGACACTAGAGTACTAGACAGTCAAGGGAACTTCGTAAAGTCTAGAGGATTACTTGCATCGAGGGTATTGTTAGCCAAGAAAGAAGAACCAATAATTGTTTGACACGTTAAGAAAAAAACGATAAGCCTGGAATTTGTTTTAGTTCGTGTTCTAAAATATTTATATATTTATAATTTATAATAAAATAGCTCCAATTTATACAATGTTTATTATTAAATAAATTTGTTTCATTAGAAGTCATCAAATTAAATTATAAATATTTAAATTAATTTAATATTAAATAAAATTTATTTTCATTCTGTTTAATATTATTTAATGCTTTTTTTAAATTTTAAGGAGTTTTGGATCAACTATTTTAAATTATATATTAATTTTTATTTTATTAATTGAATTATGAAAAATTATTTAAAATATTATTTTTGATGTAGAGTTATTAAAAATTTAAATAATTTTTTATAGATTATGTGTTATTGTTATATTCACAAGATAGATATTAAAATAAAATTTTAAATTATTTTAAATGTATTATTTTATTTATTTATATAATTGAACTAATAAATAATATTATGGATTTTAAAATAATAGTAACTAAAAAGTAACCAATGTTAAGAGTTATTTAAGTAATTAGGAAATTATTTAATGGTATAAACTATATAAATAATTTTTAAAGTATTTTTATTTTAACGTGATAAAATTTTCATAATCTCGATTTTACACAAGAATAATATATTTTTGTTAGAAAAATAATAATATTAGTACTTAAATAACTTTTTAATAAAATTATAATTCTTAAATAAAAATGAATAGATTTTTTATCATCATATTTTTAGAGTTATTACAAAAAATATTATCATATATTAATTTTATATTATTAAATTTTATAAATGTTACGAAAATATCATTGAATTTTTTTATTACTTTCGTAATATTAAACTTTATAAATGTAACAAAAGTACCATTAATGTACATGTATCTTGTCTTTAACTCCTGTTAATTGATCAATATTAATGGTATTTTTGTAATATTTTATAAAATTTAATTATACGAAAATAATAAAAATAAATTTAATAGTATTTTTATAACAAATATAAAATTTAATGATATAGAAGTAATAAATTAAAATTTGATAATATTTTTCTAACAATCCTAAAATTTGATAGTAGAAAATTTTATTTACTATTATTTAATATATTTTATAAAAAATATATATTATTTTTTAAATAATTATAATAATTATGTAGTAAGATTTTCAAACTTTTAAATCACACAATTCTTAAATAAGAGAACATATCAATTCTCAATAATAATAAAAATATTATTTTGTTAAAAAACTTATTATTTTACTATAAATATATAATTTTTGTACAATCATGTATTTAATTATAAAATGATACCGTGTATAGAATAAAATTGTATGATAATGTAAAAATTTAGTACCAATAATAGATGTGATTTTAATTGAATATTTTACTTAACTTATTTGAGATTTTAATTTTAAAATTATGTGTATAGTTTTTTTAGAATGTAATAAAAATATAAAAATAAATTATATATTAATTTAAATAAATAATTAAATTATTTTGTTTAAAACTATATAGAACAAATAAAAATATTAAAATATTTATTTAATTATATTATACATATTATCATTAAATATTATATAAAGTAATTAATTATAATACAATATATTATATTTAATAGATTTAATATGTTTTCTCAAAACATGTTAGACTCCTAAAAGATTATTATTTAAAATAAATGAATGATACAAACATTCTTTCAAACTCAAGAGTCGCACTCAGTCTAAAAAAAGTAACTCTATTCATCAAATATGCCTGTTCAGTTAAGTATAAGTGAATAAATTTATTTAAGATTTTATAATTAATTATAATTAAATTAAATGATATATAATATTTTAATTTAAAAATAAATAAAGTTAATAAGTAATATAATTTTCTATCTTATATTTATGATATTTTATTTATCTCTATTTTTTAACATTATTAACTCAAAAATAAAAAATATACAAAAAAAAAATCAAAATCAAAATCAAAGTAACGAGTTAAAAATAAAGCAAGTAAAAATATATGTAATTATTAATCTTAAAATAAGATATATAGAATTACAAATAATGTCAATAACATTCAATAATTTTTACAACTTAAAATCTATTAATTACATAAACTTTTGTTTATCGTTTCAAATAATTAAATAAAAAAGAGATAACTACATCATTTTACTCATATCTAATATATGTATTAATAACTCCAAATATTACATTAATTCAAAATTAGAAGAATATTTTAAATGTATTAAAATTATCAAAACATTGTACGTATTATAACTTATAACTTATAAAAACAATAAAAACGCAATATCTCTTTTTGTAATTTTTTTAACCACGTTTTATGTATAGTAGTTTTTTTAAGTATAATAATTTATCACATATTTAGGAAAAATTTGAATTTTTTTAATTTCATAATAATAAAGAATTATTATAATATTTATGAATCTTTTAATTTTTTAATAATTATCAATTTCATTAACTCTTTTATATATAATCAAATATTTTACTAATCTTTTCATTCTTCATTTTAATTTCCCCTTTAAAACATGATTATTAATACATATAATCAATTATTTTTAATTTCCCCTTTAGGTTTTTTATTTTAATTTCAACTAATAAATAATTATTATAATGACCATAGTCTTTTAATTTTTCTTTTTGAAAATTTTATGAGGAGAAAATTTATAAATACTAAATTTATTCACATAATTTATTATTTTAAGAGTCTTTTTTTTCACACTAAAAGATAATTAATATATATAATCAATTTTTTTATATTAAACATAATTTAGAAAATAAAATATCTAAAGTTAATTTATAATTCGATTATGTTATACGATTAAATACATTGATACTTATAATATAATTTTTTTAAGTATAATATTTTACCATATATTTAGTATAAATTTTTTTTAATTTTTTAATAAAAAATAATTTTTATAATTTTTATAATAATTTTTATTTTTTTAATTGTCAATTTTATTAGCTATTTCAATAGAATAAAATATTTTAAGAATAATTTGAATTTTTTATTTTATTCTTCCCATAAGAGATAATTATTAATACATATAATCAATTTTTTTACACTAAATATATTTTAGTAAATAAATCAAAATTTAACACATATTTATGAGACTTTTATTTTTCTTTTTTAATTGTTTTATAATAAATTATTATTATAATGATTATAAGTCTTTTATTTTTCATATTTTGAATTTCTTTATTAACATAAAATTAATTATTTTATGATTTTTTTGGTTTTTTCTTTTAATTCTCTCACTAAATAATAAATAATACTTATAATCAATTATTTTTTATGATAAATATAAATTTAAAAAATAAAATAAAATAAATAAAATCAATTATATAATTATTTTATAAGAGAAAATACATTATACTTTAATTTTTTAAGTATATTATTTTAGTACACAATTATAAAAAATTAATTTTATATATTAATTCTATAATAATATGTAATTATTATAAAGTTCAGGAATCTTTTAATTTTCTTTTTAATTTTCAATTTTATTAACTTTTTTACATAGAATCAAATATTTTATGAATCCTTCAATTCTTTTCTTTTATCTTTCCATTAAAATATAATTATTAATGTATATAATCATTTATTTTTATATTAAATATAATTAAAAAAAATCAAAATTTAACACATATTTAGGCTATTTTTATTTTTATTTTATAATAATAACAATTATTATAATGATTATGAATATTTAAATTTATCCTTTTTAAATTTTTACTAAGAAATAATTTATAAATTTTAAATTTATTCACATAAAATCAATCATTTTAGACGTTTTTTTTCTTTTATTTTATATTAAAATATTAATACATAAATCAATTATTCTTATACTAAGTAAAAATTATAGAATAAATTAAAACTTATTATGTATTTATGAGATTTTAATTCTTTTAATTTTATAATAATGTTCATGAATTTTTTGATTTTCTTTTTAATTTTCAATTTCACTAATGTAGAATCAAATATTTTATGAATCCTTCAAACAAAAAATTTATTCTTCCATTAAAATATAACTATTAATGTATATAATCACTTATTTTTACAATAAATATAATTTAAAAAAAATCAAAACTTAACACATATTTATTTATGATACCTTTTGATTTAATTTTGTAATAATAAAAAATTATTATAATGATAATGAATATTTTGATTTATCCTCTTTAAATTTTCACTAAGAAATAATTTATAAATTTTAAATTTATTAACATAAAATCAATTATTTTAAGAGTTTTTTTTGTTTTTTATTTTATTTTATATTAAAATATTAATACATAAATCTATTATTCTTTATAGAATAAATTAAAACTTAATATATATTTTTGAGAATTTTAATTTTATGATAATATAAAATTAATATATAATGATAATGAATCTTTTAATATTTTCTTTTTAAATTTTTACTAATAAAAAATTTATAAGTTTTAAATTTATTTATATAGTATTAATTATTTTATAAGTATTTTAATTTACTTAATAAAAGATAAATAATTCATATAATCAATTATTTTTATATTGTCTACTTTTTAAAATAATTTAACTAAAATTAAATTATAATTAAATTATGTTATATGAGAAAATATGTTGATATTTATGATACATGTCACCAATAAAAAAATAACATGTTATTTATTGGATTTATGATGATCATTTTTAAATAAAAGTACAAACTTACTTTTTATAAAATTATAAAATTATAAGGTCATAAAAGTATTTATTAATTATTAATAACAGTAACTAATGAAATTTGTATGATTATTTTAATTTTTAAATTAAATAATAATGAAGAATTTTTTTTTATTTTTTGATTAATTTATAGAAGGTATATCAATTTATTAATTTATGGAGGATGGAATAATTTTTATAAAAAATGATAAACTTAATTAAAAGACATTATAAAAAATAGTAACAAAGAGGATCTTTTGAGTTTACATTTTTAATACTCACTAGCCATTATTTTTAATTATGGGAAATATCTTAGATACAATTGTTAACAAATTAAATTTAATAATCATAATGATAAAAATAATTACTAGTTATTAGTTACAATCAATAAAATTGTATAATTAATTTAATTTAGATGCAATGAAAGTATGATAAGTAATAATTTTTGAAATTAAATATTTTATTTAAATATTGAGTGTATAATTATAAACTCTTATTCAAATAACAAATTATCTCTTTTAAAATAATATTAAAATATTATATTATTTAAATTAATATTTAATTTATTTTATATTTTAAAAATTAAAAATAAATTACTTTTAATTTGAGATGAAAAAAAAGTAAAAATATATAATTTTAGAATTAAAAATTGAGATAAATTAAATAAAGAATTCAATACAATTTACACCCACATCCACTATAATTGAATTTTTCTATAATCATGTAATTTTTATTGTATATAATATAATGTTATTTTAAGATTAAATAAATAATTGTACAAAAAATATAACGTCTATAATCAAGATAACTGATTAGGAGTGTGGTGAATGATTATTTAATATGAAAATTATGTTTAATTAAATTAAATATATATTAATGTTATATTTTTATATACAAATAATTATATAAAAATACACTAAACACATACTATTTTTAAGTAATTAAATTGAATTTTATTTTTATTACATATATTTTTTTTGTTTTACTTAATATAGTTACTAGATAGTTAAATAATTAAAATTAATATCAATATTTTAAATAATTTTACACAATAAATATTTAATTTTTTAATAAATATTAAAAAAATAAGAATGATATTAAACTATAAAAAGATCTACTAATTATAACATATTATTATATTTTGAATTTATTCAAAACTAATATAAAACAAAGATAACTTAAAAAGTTGACTTAAATGTCATATACTTATTTTAAAAGTAGTATTTAGATCATGTATTTATTTTTTATAATAATTTAGTTTTATTATTAGGAAAAAATCAACGTATAAGAATAAATAATTATTTTTTATGTTTTAAATTTATTTATTTTATTTATTTTTTAATTATTTAAGTTATAGTTTATTTAATTTATAATACTATCTATATAATATAATTTAAGAAATTAAAAATTAAATAAAAAATTTATCTTTATTCTTATATTATATTTTTATAACAATTAATTAAATTATTATAAAAAATAAATATAAAATTTAAATATTATTTTTATAATAAATAAAAAATCCTATGACTATTTGTCTCTACGAACATATTCGGTCTCCCACACATCATACTGGACGTAATCATAATGGCCTCAATTCACTTCTACCGATTAGTAGAAATGTAGAATATAAATTTAATGCAAAAATGATAATAGGAATTAAAAAATATATAAATAAATTAAAATTAAAAAATATTTTTTTAGTTTTTAAATTAAAGTTAATAAAAGTATGTAAAAAATAAAAAACAATAATATATTTTTAATAAATGTGAAAGGCATAGTTTGCACTTTCAAATAATATACTCATATTATATTCATATGTATAAATTAATTAAAAATAATTTATTTTTTAAATAATTTTTAAATTTATGAAAAAATACTGGTATTTTAAGTTAAAAAATATTCTACACCTTTTCTTATAATAATAAATAAAAAATATTTATTTTTATTAATAAATATTAATATTATTTTTATTTTTATTCCTATAATAAAAATAATTATCAATTATATTTAATTTTTTTTATAATTTATTAAAATATAATATTTTTATACAAATAAATAAAAAAATCAATATAAATAAATCTTATTAAAATACATATAACTAAATCTTAAAAAAAAATATATATTAAATATTAACTATAAAACTATTAATTATAAAACACATATTAAAAGAAAGATGTTAATAATTAATTTTTAAAATAAAACATTAATAATTATAATTTAAAATTTTGAATTAAAATAAGTAAAATCTTATTTATTAAAATATTATGTAAATCATGCTTAAAATTAAATTAAATTAAATATTAACAATTAATTTTTTATAAATTATGATATATTTATATATTTTATATTATTATGAAAAATCAAATAATATCTTAATATTTTAATTAATATATGTATATATATTATTAATATATTTTATAAAATAAAACGAATTATACATACATTTATATATTTATATATTTTTAATATATCTATATTTTATATAAAAATATATTATATTTATACTTATATTTATTTAAATAATACATATCTTATATTTGTGTTAAATATGACGAAAGTATCTAACAATAATATTATTGTTAATTTCATTTCAAAAATTAATAATTGAACCAACACAGTAGACGTGGTCTAATGTTTTGATACTGCGAGGCCACATGTTGATTTATCACACGGCAAGCTTCCCATTTTTATTTTCATTCTTCTGGGACTGCTATATGGAAATTAAATTTTATGCGAATTTTATTATTTAAGAATTAAAAATTCATAAATTTTGTTTTTTATATTATAAACATCATTTTATATCTTAATTATAACTTAAATATGTATGCATTTCCATTAATATTATATAAAGAACTTGTTTTCCCACGTAATTTCTTCCTTTCCTTCTACCTTCGTTTTTGTTTTATTGTTCGGGGCCACTCCTGTCATTTTCAATTGTTAGTTCAGTAGATTATAGAGGAAAGGATACTAGAAAGTCTTTTACATCAGTGTGGTTTTACATAATTATTTTACTATTTAAATTTTTATATAATTTAATTATCCATCTATTTTATTTTTAACTTAAAAATATATTTATTTTTTAATTAATAAAAAATATGTGTTATATTAAACATTATTTTTTTATAAAACTCTTCAACTTTTTTTCTTCTAAAAATCCTAAATAAAAATCACATAGTCTATTTACCTTCCACCATCTTCAACCTTCTATCTCTAGCAGCCACTCTCACCATTTTTACCATAGCATGCTTTTCTCTGTCTCACAGTGCCGTATGCTTGTTGTTCTGCCATCGCCTATTGCTAGTTGTTCCGACATTCTTCTGCTTTGTCTATTGTTGTTATCACTTATAATCGTTGTCCAGATTTATAAAACACTGTTGCTTTATTCTTAACCGATGTGATACTTAATATCTACACTCTACATTGATTAGAGTCCAGATTTACGACACAAGGATCGATGGGGTGAAGAAGTTAAAAACTTAATTCTGATACCAATTTAAAAACTTAGGCTTAACTCTGAACCCAAAAACTAGTTTTTGAGTTAGAGGGTTACCCAAACTTATAAACATTATTGTTGTTTTGTTACTAGTCGATGTGGGACAAGGATACTTAACAGTTTCTCTCCACACGGCAGACAAAGGTAAACATTAACGCCACGGTGAGACTGTGGTAGAACCTAAGGTCTAAACATATAAAGACTAGATTTAGCTCTGATACCATGTTAAAAACTCAGACCTAACTAAACACAATAAAATTTCATTAAATTAAAGATTGTTTAAACTTATAAACAATATTACTGCTTTATTCCTAGTTAATGTAGAACAAAGATACTTAACAAAATAATCACGTATATTTATGTACTGTTTGAAAATTTTGATTTTCTCAAATCCAATTAACTTATCGTGAGGCCAAATCTGTTCTGTTTTTTACTTGTAGAATTTGAGGTTGGTTTTTAACATGTTATTTTCAGCAATGAAGGAAGATGAAAATGATGATCGGATTTCTTGGTCTTCAGTTGTTGAAGGGGATGGAAACTCCCTTTGTGTTTGGTCTCATTATATCTTTGTTTTATTTTCAGTTTTTTATCCTCTTTTTATGTTATTGTCTACTGATTAGTTGGTAGTGTTTGATAGTTTTTTACTTATATTTTGACTGTCTTTCGAGTTAGATGATTTTGGGCGATTGATTTCTGTTTTTTTTTTTTAAGTCAAGTTTGATGTTATTTCACTGTATGACTTGTTGGACAATAAGACTATTTCTTGACTTTGGTTCTTTTACGACCATGCATCTACGATTGAATTTTTGAAGCAATCTTAATGAATATAAATTGCCATAGTTAAGTTTTTTTTTTAATGGGCTATAATTGAATGGAGTGTATTATTGTATAAGCTATCATGTTTAATAAAAAAAAATATAATTTTAAAAAATTAAACCTTCTTTTATTCTTTTAAAATTGAAAAATATAAATTATATTTCAATCCTCTTAAAATTAAAGTGTATAAGGGGAAAAAATAATTAGACGCAAACACTAGAGGCTAAAAGACCCATGTTTTGACTAAAAAAAAAGTCAAATTTTTAAGGGAAATATTTTAGAACACCATTATAACATTCAATGTTATTTATATATCACAAATTCATCGGTAATGATATTTTAATAAAATGTAATCAATAACGATAAATCTATGTAGTAGATCAATTCTTAACTTTTTTTTCTTTTTCTTTTCTAAATATATATGTACTATGAATAACCAGGATTCATGTAATTACAATACAATGTGATCACTTTCATAGCCATTCAAAACCCTCTCTAAATTACATTGTTTAATTAATATATATCAGCACTGGATACAATTTTGAAAATTTAAACATGTGACTGTAATATATATAGAAATATTAAACCAAGTCTAGCTAGTAGTAGAAGAGTTGTTTGGCGAAAAATTATTCATTGATATTCTGTCTTCAGACTAATTGAATATCATGATTTTATTGTAATTAAACAGTAGAATATTATGCTTAGCAAAAAAAAAAATAGTGAATCATTATTATATTTCATTGAAGTACAAAATTATATTAGTAAAAAAATTATATACAAAAATTAGTTTAAGAATGTATCTTATTTATTAAAAGTAGAATTTCTACTTTTATTAAATTAATTAAGAAAAAAATAGATTTAATCTCATAATTATTATAGAATATATATTTTAATTATAAAATCATTAAGTTAAGTTAATTAAATATAATAATTTAATAAAAAAATTAAATTAATTCAATTAACATATCGTTATTGAAATTAGACTTAAATAGAGTGAAAAATACATTTGTTAAACATATACTTAATTAATTAAGGTTAATTTAATCATTTCAACCTCCGACAAATAAAAAAAAAAAAGAAAGATTTATATGTAATAGAAAACTTAGAATCTTTTTTCTCATTGTACAACGAAAAAATTAATATAAAAAAATAAAATTTAAGGGTGTATAGTTTTATTTATTACATAAAGAAATAAAATTCATCAAATAACCACAAAAAAAAAGAAGATCACGTAAGATATTCTTATATTATATCTAAAGAAAAATTCCCAATTTATATTTATTTGAATATATTTTTTTAAAATTAGGATTAGTTAAACCCAATGTAAACTATATTATTTATTTTTTTAAAATACTAATACTAAACTATAATATTTGACAATTCCTTCGATGACTTAATCAAGCACAAATAAATTGCATTAGCATTCAAAATAAGAGGCGAGAGTAGGGATACTTTGTCCTCAGGACCCACTGACCATTGACGTGTGTGGCTGATATGCTATGAAAGTCCATATTCCAGATACATCCAGTTGTTTCCTGGAAAGTCAGAAAACTGTCACCTATTCCCTCTTCTTCTTTTTACTAAGCATCACCTACTGGATTTGATTTACTACTACTAGTATCAATATATCGAATATAACTTATAATTATATCATAATTATAATTAATATATTAATATTTTATTAAATATAATTATATTTATTAATAATATTAAAGTATATTATTTATGATAAATAATTTTTTTTTAAATAAAAAATTTAAAATTTGACTATGCTTGTTAATTTTCTATAGATAAGTACTACACTAATAAAAAAAAATTACTGCTCTAACTCGCGTGATTGAAAAAAATCGGGTGCATTTGTCTTACCTTTCAATTGGCTTGAAATTTGTGAATGTGTCCATATCTCCCCAATTAAAAAATTATAACTTTGTTTACCAAGACTTGATCTTTATCTTGACCCTGGTTGACTTGAACTCTTTCCTCGATCGTCCAGACTCCCTATAAAAGCAAATGTGTTTGTCCTTTGAGCTCATCAACACCATATATAGACTCTTCTTCTCCTCTCTGATCTATTGGGTTTGCATTTTGCAATTTATTTTTTTAAGTTAAGCGGATCGAATTGCAGTACCAGTTGACTCTTCTTCTTCTTTAGATACTTTCAAAGCATAATAAAATGAATGTAAGGTTATTTCTCGACAATTAATTTCTCTTTTTCTTGCTCCTACGATCTCTTAGAACCTTTGATTTCTTATCATTTTTTTCTTCGATGAAACTACTCATCAATGTCATAGGATCTAAACAATTACTGTACTTGACTTGTATTTACTTTTGATTTTTGTTGTAATCCGATCAGTAAGTTATATTTCATTAGTGCTATGTAATTTCCGTTAATTGATTTTGGGTTTTATGTAACAATTTTCAAAATAATTGAATTTAATGAATGAATATCATTTTTATTACAGAAAGCAGTAGTGAAGCTGGAATTATACGATGAAAAGACCAAGAAAAAAGCCATGAGAGCAGTTTCTGGTTTTTCAGGTACTTACTATTGAACACATCTATAAATAGTTTCTATTTTTGGGTACATCATGAATTTACAAATTCTGAAACCAATTTGCTGGGAATTTTGAAATTTCAGGGGTAGATTCAATTGCAATAGACCCAAAGGACAACAAATTGACAGTAACAGGGGGGGATTTCGATATAGTGTGTTTATTAAGCAAATTGAGGAAGCTATGTCACGCAGATATTATAACACTAGGACCTGCAAAAGTGCCAGAGAAAAAGAAGGATGAACCCAAGAAAGATGAGCCAAAGAAGGAAGGTGGGGATAAAAAGGATGATATAGCTGAGCTTGTTAACGCTTACAAGGCTTACAATCCTTGCATGACCGCTCATTATTACGTATATAGTAGTGCTGAGGAAGATCCTAATGCTTGTGTTATCTGTTAGTTTTAAGCTTTTCTTCAACAAGCGAAATAAGTTATTGCTTGGTGGTAGAGAAGAATTATGAGATGATCGTGTAACAGGCAACAGGACTGAGCGTTGAATTATTTATAATTTGATCTTCAGATACAGAGTTTTACGATATCATAGGTTATTACATTCAGAGGTACAGTACAGAGAGTGATAGTTAATTGGTATTTGATGTTGTATGGTTTGTTTAAGATTGTTTAAGGTGAATAAATTGGATTTTACTCTTCTTTCTTCTTGACTAAAACACCTTAAAAAATAAAAGATTAATTAATTCAATGGTTTATAAACAATCAGACACAAAATAAACATTGATTTAGTACCGTTTCATAGCATAATTAATAGCAAGAACCAAAACCTGTAATTTAGCATATAAAGGTGAGACCAAATCACCACTAACATTCCTAATAATCGCACCTAAATCAGCCTCACATATGTACTTTCTAAAGCCAGCATCAGTCTTTATTTTAATATAATCTTCATTCGATTTCTCCCAACTCTTACTTTGGACTGTCGTAACTATACGTGTAACATTCCATTTTTGCTCAAAGAGAGTTTTAAGAAATTCTCAGTTAACATATTGACTTATACGAGAATATCATCTGCATTACCTAATCACTTTATGTCAGATATTCCAAATTAGATAACAAAAATGGCTATCATTTTCATCTGAGCATATACCCTCACATTATTTCAAATATCAGTGAAACCATATCTGAGCACGTTCAATCAATTAGTAATTTTTTTTTTTTTTTGACAACAGAAGTCTATTTAATTGAAAATCAAAACAGAAAGCTTAGAAGCTAAGTCTACGTATCTAGCAACCAAGCCAGGAAACAATCGTTCTGAAGAAAATTTCACAAACTTGTAAGACAATGACATAAATACCAATCGTTCTGACAATGACATAACAATGACATAAATACCAATGATTGGATCACTGATTAATCTAAAGTGGCCACGCCTTCGCAGCTTGTAAGACCCTTAATACCATTTTTACTAAAATTTACATTAAGTTTACTCCTACCATCAATTATTACGCTAAAAAATATAATATTTTTTATTTTTGATTAATTCTTTAACAATTATTATATTCAATTAATTAATTAATTATAAAATAAAGTGATTAAATGGTTACTTTATTTAAGCTAATTTAGTTCATTTGTTTTAAAAAAATATTTTTAAATACCTTTTGTTTGTGAAAAATGTATATTTTCAATAAAATTAATTTTTTATCCTATTTTTCGTTAAATATAACGGAATAAAATATATGTTTAATGTATGTTTATATTTTTCGATAGATATATATATAAAATAATAATATTTAATTAAAAAATACTCAAACTTTTTTTTAAAAATTTATTTCAAAATTAAACAAAACTTTCAATAACTAATATATAAAGTTACACATTAGACAATGAAAAATTAATTTAAGTTTGATAGAAAGATTTTTTAAAAATTATGATTAATTTTTTAATTAAAAATTATTTCATTAAATATACGTTTATCGAAAAATAAAAACATGTATGTGTCACATATACTATTTTGTTATATTTAACAAAAAAATGGATGTAAAGTTAATTTTATCATTATTCAACACATTTTTCATAAACAAATGGATTTAAAAAAATATTTTTTAAACAAATGGACTAAACTACCTTAAGATCTAAGTAAAGGGATCTCTATTGCTATTTTTGCTTAATTATATATTATTATTAGTAATTTTTTTACTAATTTTATATCAAATACATTTTAATTTATTATAAGTAATAAAAAATTAAAAATATTAAAAAAAAAACAAAAATTAGTGTGTGAATAATGTTACCTCAAATGAAGAATATCGTGCAAAATTTAATACAATGTTATTCATTAGTACAAAATATGGTGTTGGATATGAGTAACTTAAAACAAAATTTGATATTTTAGAGCGGGTTAGAGATACCTAAAGTCTATAGCGTCTAACATTCAAATCTCATCCTACATCACACACTCAAAATAATTAACATGTTAACTAATATGTTATATTTGATAATTATTTTAATTTATTTGATTTGAAGTTAAACTTTTAATTTTTAAATATTTAAAAAAAATAAAAGTTTTTGTAACTTATTTTTATTTTTAATTTTAAAAAATAAAAAATAAAAAATAGATATTGTTTGTTTGATAACCAACTCATAATTTTTAACTTTTAACTCTTTAAGTTTTAAAATTTAATTTAGATAAATTTTCTTTTAATTTTAACTTTTCAATTATTTTGAGTAAATTAAGTTATTGATTTTTACTATAAAAAAATAAAAACTAGAAATTAAAAGATTATGAAACGAACCCTAATTAGTTCAAACCACGAGATGCTGTTTATCTTTAGCAATGTCAATAGAAAAATAATGGAACAAACTCACAGAAGCTAAGTTGTTTTAGTCGAGAAATTATTTATTAATCTTTAAATAAAATGATGTACTAGCTAGTTCCTATCAATCACATTTTTGTTGGGTTCAAATATTTTAGGGCTTTGTAATTATTCAACTACATGAATCAGGGGATACGAAGACTATGTGATCATTTGTGCTTGTCTTTTGATTGATTCATCGAATAAGGTAATCACGAGTAAGTGAAATTACCTGCTAATTATTAAAATTTTCTTTTCTTATACAATTGATAGATACACGGAAACTGTAAAGTGGGCTCGTCTTTAACTTCAGATTTTTGAACTTGTTTATACGCTTAGCTCATTAGACAATATATTAAAAAAAAAAAGTGATTAATAATATATTATTTATTTGACGCAATCAGTCACTAACAACTTTTAACACAGAAACGGAGATAGTAAAAAACATAATTAACTTGGCTCTATGTTATATTGGATACAATAATTTTAGAAAATTGCTATTTTCAAAACAACAAACGATAGTACTATTACTTAGATCAAAATATTCCCATACAAAAAATATTTATTTTAATTTTTTTTGTCATGACAATAATAACTATTGATGTGATAATATAATTAACCTAATTTTAATACCTAATCATACTTTACTATATCATTTAAATTTTTTATAATTATTAACATGTTTATCTAAAAATACCTCAAAAGAGAAGAAGAGGAAATAAATTGTGGAAATTAAGAAAGTAGGATGAATAAGAGAAATTTTTTTTAAAGAAAAAAGGAATATTTATATATTTATTGAAATTAAATATCCATGAATAATTTAAAAACATGTTTGGTACATTATTAGATATGTTAACTATAATTATATTAAATTGAATTTATTGACTTATAATTGTATTTATTATGTAAATTATTTACTAACAAATTGTATAATATAATCGGAATTGATTATAAATATTTGTTTATTTATTATATTTTTATTACATTTTAAAATTAAAAAAAAATTAATTTAAAATGAAAGAAAAAATCAAGATAAATAATTTTATAATTAAAAATTCAGACATATTAAATTATGTGTTTAGTACGATTTAGATTTACACTCTTGATCGTATTAATATTTTACATAATTATATTATTTTATATTTTACGATATGATCTGATTTCAAAATTAAATACATGATTATATAAAAATTATACAGTTAGAACTTTTAATATTATTGAACAAACATATCGTAAATATATAATCAAATATAGATAGAATAATCATTATTTTAAATCGTTATAATGTTAACAATAATAATATTTGTTTTGTTAATGTCATCTAATTTGATAGATTTTATGTTTTGCAGTAAAAATATCATCATCTTAAACTAATATAATAATGAACTAACACATGTATTAGCTGATTACACAATAGGATTTATACAATAGACCCAAAATGTAAAGGTAATTAATTTTGGTGATACACATAATTTTTAAATAACCTTTCATCTATTGTCGTCACCCTCTTCTTGCCACATCTCAATCCAATTGCTCTGTGCTTCTTCAAACCCAAGAATTGAACCACTCTTCTCTGGATCCCAACTTGTAGACAAAGCCCCATAAGCAATTCCAAGTGCTGATGCCCCAAAAGTTAATGCTGTTGTCAAAAAGGGGATCCAAATCGGAATATCCGACAAGTGTTGCTCTTTAACAAGTCCAAAGATGTGCAATAATGCTAAACCAGTAGCCATAGGCACCCCAACAGATGTAACAATTCTAAGAATCATTCTCTCAAACACAACTTGTGGTATTTCGTCATTGTCATCATTTTTATCATTCTTGTTCGAATTTTTCACTTTGGGCTTTTCTCTTGCAGAATCTGGCACATGAGCAAACCCTTTGGCATTGGCTTGTGGTTTTTGAGTTCTTGAACGCTGGTTTAGGCTTTGCAAAATTTTAGGATTGAGGACTAGGCTTTTGGGTTTCCATGTTGAAGATGGTCTTGAAAGGTGGAGAGTTAGTGGTTGTGAAGAGCAAAATAGAGCTTCCATGGCTTCTAACTAAAGATGTTTGATAATATCATAAGGGTATCTTGTGTTTCTATCTATGCTCTAAAGACAAAAAGGCTTATCCATAGACAAATAAGCGGTGCTAGAAGCTTTGTTTTGTTTCGTGAGATATATCTAGCTTTATTACAGGAAGTTGATATTTACATAGCAATAGCAATAAAAACTAATGTTAAAGTAATATAAAAATTTTCCTTAAAATTTAATACCTAAATATTTTTTAAAGTAGAAACTTTATTGTGATATTATTAAAAATTAGTAGAATTATCAATATTACATGGATAAATTATACTATTAGTTATTAATAACTCTACAAAAGTAGAATTATTTATTCACTTATAAACCACTTATTTATTTTGTTATGTTTTAAAATATCATAAACGAGTTTAATTTGTGTTTAATATGATAACGTAGGTGAAAAGATACAAAAGATATCAAAAATAAGCAAAAATGAAGACAAATATCAAAATTACAGGATCGATCGATCGACCAATAACTGGATCAATTGAATTTTATTACTGGATCAATCGAAAAAGAAATGGATTAATTGAAGGATCGTTACTCGATTGATAGAGTAACGCAGATTAAAATGTGTCACCACTAAATTAAATTCCAACTTTTAATATTAACCCTTGGATCAAAGTAATACGAATCATAATCTAATTAGGATCAATTTTAACATATTTAAAGCACACAATTAAGAATTACAACAACTCTAGCACCTATTAAGAAGAGAAAAAGATTAAGAGGAGATTAAATTGAATGTATCTCTTATTCTTCTCCTTTATTTATCTATTGTATTGTTTTTTTTAATGAAAAATTTGAACTTTAAGAGCATAATTATGTCTAACTATTTTATTAATCTAGGAATCTTATAGACCTAATTTTCTACATGTATTGATCTAATAGTTTACTCTAATTATTATTTTAATTTAATTATATTATTTAATCTTATTTTTATGCTACTAGTTGTTTGGACAACGATTGATCTATAGAGACAATTAAATAGATTTGAAAGAATGATTTGATTGTTTGTTTTGATTAAATAACATGCATTATTTTTAGGTAGAGATGTATGATTCTTATATGTATGATCTATAATTGATGAACTTAGTGAGTAATATGAAATCTAATTGACATAAGACTGTAGTTAGATTAATTACCATATGATATGTAGTGTACTTGAGAGAGGAATGCATGTTATGTTAGATTCAATTGATTGATGATGATACTGGAATGAATTTTACTGATTCACATGTTAGAAAATTAAAGAATTAAAGATTTCTATATTATTTTCTCATATATCTTTATAGTTATTAAGTATTGTGATTTAAAATTAATTATCATTTATTTTTTAGTTTTTATAATTTTTTATTATCTAAATAGTATTCATAATAATTATACTAATACTTGATTATAAGTTATACAACTACTTATGTGATCGATATTCGTACTTAGGTACATTATATTATTTATACGATTCGTATACTTGTGGATTGTATTGTGTTTATCAAACATTTATTTTATGTCATTTACATACTTTGGTTACCTAGCTTTTGTACGATATAAATAAGTCACTAAAATTTTAAAAGTATGACATATAAGTCACTTAGTTCTTTAAATCCTAGTATAAATTGATTAAAATAATATATTTTTAATGCGTAAATTTCACGCTTGTAAATACTAAAGGTTAGAATTGGTATTTTAGAAAAATTAAACAGCTTCCTTCGTGCTAATAACTATAACAATGGTGGTAACAATAACCATAACACTAATTTCCTTAATCTCCACACAGCCTTTAATTCCAATGCTTTCAAAGCCTCTAATCAATGGTTCTCTTATGCAATTCTCTATCGAAACCATAGTGACATCATCGATGATGTTGTTGCTATCGCCATTGTTGCTGTCGACAAGTCTATGATTGCCAGAAGCATGCCACAAGACTCTATCCAGTTAAAGGGTGGTGAGAATTTGAACAAAAGTGAGGGTGTGGTGGTGGAAAGTGGTGAAGGTATGATCAATTGATAAAATACGAGATATAAAGATGAGATTTTAAGGCACCCACTTTATGATCAGTTTTAATGTAAGAATTTAGGGGATTTGTCTAAAATGGTAATATTTTTTACAATAGTTTGAAAAAGTGTTAAGATTGTTTTTAGTTTAAAAAAGGGCACATTTTAACCTTAAACTTGACAATATATATTTTAATCAATTTTATTTAAAAATAAATAAATATATATATAAACTCTATTTTACAAAACATAATTATTATAAATATAAAAAATATTAACATTTTATAAATTTATAATTAATTTTAAATACATAAATCTCTTTTATTATATTATATATTAAAGTTTTATTTAAAAAAAATAAAAATAAATTATTTTATAATAAAATAAATATAAATTTATATGAAAATGATACGCTAAGTATTTTGATAATTCATAAATAATATAATATATTATTATTATTATTATTATTAAATATATTTCATAAAAATTATAATTATAATATAAAAATAATATTCATAAAAATAATTAAATTATTAAAAAATCAAAAACTTCTATATCCAACTTTCTACAAGATATAAATACAAATATAGAACATTTTACGCAAACTTTGCGTCAAAATATTATCTAATATAATATTATTATAATTATTTTTATTATTAATATAATAAAATATATCTAATTAATTATATTTTAATATTTAAATAAAATTATTATTAATAAATATTTGTTATCTTAATAAAAATAAAAATTATAATAATATTAGAGATATGTGTTATAATGTAATCTATTTTTAATTTTTTAATCTTAAATAATTTATTTTAAAAAAAATATCAATAATTTTTCATAAAAATGGTTATAACTATTTAGTAAAGTTTTTAATAATTTAAAATTTTATAATTTATTATTATTATTTTAAATTATTTTATATTTTGATAAGTTATTTGTTATAAAAATTATATATTATTTATTAAAATTTAATAAATGGGGATATTTTATTTTTGGTTTTTTTAAGAAGAAAAAAAATGTAAAGTTTGATTTTTTCAAGGAGAGAAAAAAAAGTTGCCCAGAGAGAAAAATATATAATTATCGTCAAATTGTTCAATAGGTTTCAATTTGCCCTTTTTTAAAATAAAACCAATACATGCCCTTTTTTAAACTATTATAAAATATATGCCCTTTTTAGACAAATACCCCGAAATTTAAGGAGTAACAACCGGTTATAATAGAGAAAAATATGCTAAAAGACAATAATATGAGGTATTTGTGTGGTTTATTTAATGTGTTTTATTTTATAACTCGCAAAAATTTACACAATAAAATACATATAAAGTATGAGAAAATCGAGAATTTATGAGAAATTTAAACAGGTTACCCACGCAAAATTTCATTCAAAAACTCCATATCGTTGTAACGTAAGTTGAAAAAATATTTTAAAAAAAAAATAGTAAGAATAAATTTCATTTTTTTTCATATAGTAAAATGTGTATTTTGGGCATTTGGTAAAAGAGATCCCTATTATATTTTTCAATTTTAAACTTATCCCGTAAAAAATGAGATGTTTAACATTTATTTTAATAAATTGATAAATTTTCCAAACTATCAATAATTTCTCTCAAAACTCATAGTTTTAAATCAATATGTTTAACAAATAGATCAAAATATCTTTATTTTATAACTTCAATAAAATAAGACCAAAGTATGACCCCACTTATCCGAAGGTTATCATTGGCGACCTTATCAAATTCCAATCACCCACTGACGAACTCACTAAAGCTCCTATGTATGTAACATGTTACTTACAAAAACAAAAACAAAAACAGAGACGATATAACATGTTACAACTAAATATAAATGTGGATGTAATATGTTACATACAAAGATAAAAGTGAATGTAATATGTTACACACAAAGATAAAATTGGATGTAATATGTTACTAAAAAAATAGATATAACATATTACGTACAAAGATAAAATTGAATTTAACATGTTACATACAAAAATAGAAATAAATGTAACATATTTATACAAAGATAGAAGTAGATTTGATACATTATATACAAGGATAGAGTATATATGACATATTACATATGTAATGAATCTTAAAACAACTAACATGAGGCATAAAATTGTATTAAAGTAGTAAAAAGTTTAGAATAACTGACGATACATACAATATCAGAAAAATATTAAAAAACAAAGGAATGAATTAACATAAAATTAAAGTAGCTAAATAATACTACAAGAACCCAAACGAACCTGGAATCTCAAAATTTACCATAGGAGGGTGAGAAATACATATGATTGGCCTTGCCATAACCTATAACGGATTTTCCACTCAAGAACTAGTGACATCAACGTCGGATCAACAGGTGAAGCCATAGATAATGAATATTGTTTGAAAAAGTGATAATGATGAGAAAGAAAATGTGAGGAAAACCTCAGGCTCAATGAAGTTCCTTGCACTTCTTCAGTCTAGCGTGATCATTGCTGGCGACACGTGAACAGAGAGGACAGAACGAGAAAGAGAAACGTGTTCATAAGAGAGAGAAAGGTAAATGTTTCTGAATGTAAAAATAACACTGAAAATCGGAACAATACATCAATATAGTAGGATAAAATCGAAAATTTCCATGTTCAAAACAAGTCCGTTTCGCGATTAAGGGAAAATTGACTCCTGTATTTTGTTGCTACGTCTGTAATTATTTCCATAAAAAAATCAACATAAGCTTATTAATCTTTCGATATAAATGGAAAATGAAAAAAAATAAAAATACACAGCACATTGCAAACAAACAGGGCATAATTAATATGCTGTTATTGATTTATAGTATAAGCTTTATGAATTAGTTAGCCGTTCTAGCCTCTCGTATGGTTTTCTTGAGACCTGTTAAGATGTCAAATAAATTACATTCAAACCATAGTTCAATAAAATACATAAATAATAGTAAATACTTATCTAGGAATTTTATTACTTGCTAAAAAAAAAAATAACATACAATAATATAGTGAATCACTTAAAGCTTAAGAATTGGTTGCTAGCATTCTTTGCATAAGCGGCAAAAATAATTTATTAAGTCTTGGCATACCCGTTGTTGGACAAATGGCGAGCTACAAATTGGTGGTGCAGGCGAATTTGGGAAGGATTTTCCAGGGGAAGCATAAAGAGTTGGCCTTATAAGAGGTGGTTGAGTGTAGGGGGCTAAGGGTGACCTGAGTATTGAAGTGTATGAAGAAAGTGGAGATAGTTGTTCTGGACTTCTACTAAGATGAGACACAATTCTCCTTGGAGATGATCTTCTTGAAGGTAAGAGCTTAACTTTGATTCTGGGAAGATAAACATATTATTGAATGTTAAATATAATTAATTTGATCTAGTGCTATATCTTTTCAAGTATAGTGTAAAACAGATTGGTCAATACTCACTTGTTGTGGACATCCACATATTCATCAGTTTCATCCACTATATCTTCCTTCAAAATAATAGTAATACACAAAAATTAAAAACATTAACTATATTTTTAGAATTTGGGAAGAATTAAAAAAAACATTCAAGTCAAGACTTTACAAATTTAGATCAAACAATTATATTACAACACGCCTATTTCAAACTGATTCTTCTTTTCGTTGAAAGTCTTTTCAAATAGAAAATAACCATTAAAAGATTCTTTGCAATTTTTAAGAAAAACACTTTTCAAAATTTTAAGAAACATTGGGTTTGTTTGGATGTGTTTCTTTTAAAAGTGATTTCAATGTAAGTATTTTGAGATATATGAATTTCTGTTTAATCACTTTAAATTGAGTATCCATTTCCCTTATTTTCCTATTAGGATTGGAAATTATGTATTTTACATATACATAAGATAGAATCCTTGTATTTTCTAAACAGTGTAAAATAGTTCTTCAAATGATTGTCTATAAATTCCTCACATTTCAAATTGTTGTTGAGACTAACAAACTCAAAAAATTGTTTGGTTAAGAGTACTTCAATGCTAAAATAATTACTAAAGTATCCTTCAAAACAACTTGTAATAATTTTATATGAAACACCTTAATGCTTTCCTTGAAAATACTTTTGATCGACCAAAATGATTTCATTTCAAACCACTTTGAAACCCATTTCTAAAGGAAGTACATTCAAACGAGCCTTCAATTTCTCTTTTTGAATAGAGTGACATTCCAAATTTTCTAACAAAGAAAAAAATGTTAGCTACAACTTGTACCTGAAGTAGTTCCTCTATAAGATCCTCCATTGTTATAATACCGACTACCTCTTCATCAATGTCACTATGAAGTGACTCTAAACTTTTACAAGATGTATCTTCGTGTCCTTGCTTCATATTTTTTTCTTGTGGATATAATTCCTTAACTTGCTCCACAGCATTCTTCATTGGAGTGTGAAATTCTATGTCACTTGAACACGAAGGGGATGTGTCTACATAAACTGCAAGTTGCTATTTTTAATTAGATTGAGTACTTAAGGAAGAAAATAGAAAAGGTATTTTATTATCAATTGTGTCAAATGTTAGTTCGTTCAAGTTCAGCTTATGTGAGTTGAGTTGTAGCTAATTTCACCTCATGTGTTAAGTGAACTGGGGTTTTTTTAGTCATCAGTTTATTGTATCAATCTTAAATGAGCTAAATTAACAGAACAACTTATTTGACGCATATATTTATTCCCAAAGAAGCTTTTTTACTTTCTTCTTTTTCTTATTTTGTTTTCCGCTTTTACCTTTAATGTTCACTGGCGTTGGAGGTAACTTCAACTTGTTAATTATGTTACACCCATTAGGCTTGCATGCAATACAATTTGCCACATCTTTGACACCCTTCTTCTTCTTCACCACCGAGGCCATGTGACTATGGCTCTCGAGAAATTGATTCAGTATATCATATAATGGCCAATTTTCATAGACCCTGATAGAAATGATACATAACCAGTATAACAAGTCCTGCTCCTAATGTATGGTGAAAAAAAAGGAAATAAGTAATACATAATAGAAAGTTTCATACCTTGGAATTCCTCTGAGAGTCATATGATTTATTGGTGTTTCATCTTTAGGATTGCAGAAGATCAAATTCTTGACCTGATTCATAGTAACAGACAACACGGCCACACAACATTTAATAAGTTGCTCAAATTCGAATTTCACTGATATATACAAGTCCTGATTTTTCTAGAAGCACTTAACAAGTTACATACCAAAATTAGACCAATAATATTCGTCTTGCTTTGAGAGTAAATAGGTATCCGACTATGACCTGTTCTCCTTATCAAACCCATCGTGTGCCTAAAGACAAGACAAACCAAGCATGATCATTAAAAAAAACTGAAATGTCAACACTAAACAAATTTTAGTTTTAAGGAAATAAGGAGATACATATCAAGTTTGGTATTGATATCAAGAGCAAAAACTTCAGCTATTGGAGTCATTGCATCTTCAGCAGTCTTCAAGGTTAAATCCAATGCGCCACCAATAATAGTGGTTTCGTGACGTGAAAGGTCTCCTCCAATCCCTGCCTACGTATGGTTCAAGTCAGATTAATACTGAATACTAACACTAACTAGTCAGATTCTTATAAGCATTTATTCAAACACATTGGCTACATTGATTTCTTTATGTAATTGAATATAATATGCTAACCTCATCCGAGTGCAAATTAACCAATGTCTTTAACTCTGCTCTTCTTAAGAGAACAGAGTGTTCTTTCCCAAGTATCCAATCAAGAAACTGCATATCAATTCCAAACATATGAGATATAAATTAAGATACTGTTTTACAATATCCAAAGCTTATGGAAACATAGAACCTCACCTTACTGACTGGATATGAAATGGGGAAGAAAACTAAAAGAAGCAGACGAACCAAGCAAGACAATCTTGCTCCAATGTTTAGTCCATATCGAGAACAAACAGCTTGAGGAATGATCTAGAAAGGAAAAGAAGAAGAAGAAGAAGAAGGTTTAATTGAATTCCGTGCTGGATCTAGCCCTTAAACTCATTGCAGACACTGATTAACCACTAATAATGTAAAGTTCTCACGAAAAGTCGCAAATAAAAGGTTAAAAATTTGACAATAAATTTTTTAGTCAAACGATTATCAAAATGTGAGGTTTTTTTTAAATACTTTTTTAATTAAATAATAATTGAGTTTATATATAAAATTTTATCTTAAAATATTTTATGATTAGAATAAGAATATATAATTAACCACATTATGTGTTAACCTAATTTAAATTTTAAGAAAATTATAAATTTTATAAGTAAAATTTAATTTTTAATCAAATAAGGAGAATAACATCTCCTAATCACCATATAGATCAACCTTTGATTACATTACACAACTTCCTTCATAAATAGATTTTTTTTTAATTCTTAAGGTGATATACATATAATTTTTTTGTATAACATAAAAGAACCTATATTTTTTAATAAATATGTTTTTTACAAGTTAAAAAACTTATATGAAGTAAAAAATATGTCTTTTTAGATTATGATTAAAATTGAAAATATATGAATGATTAGTTTATATAAAAACAAGAAGAAGAAAAATCTGAAGATTGTTTCTAACATTAATTTCATTAGTTGAATACCATTGTAACTGAACAAGTCTGAACAACATTATGCAGTACAAACCTCTGCAAATGCAACTACTAGAGTGACTGACATAAGAATAGCTGCCCAAGATGGAAGAATTGAATCCAGGAAAATTGGGAGTGCCTATAATAACACAATAATGAATATAACGCCAAACAATATTATTCGTTGCACTAAGCCAACCAAGCTATCAGGTAATTTCTATATAGAATCAATTAATTGCAGAAAATTTAGCCAAAAAAAATAAAAATTGTTTTTACTGCATACCTCTATTGCAAGTGTTTTGGCTATGAGTAGAGTACATAAAAGTAAGTGTTCGTTTTTAACAAGTGGCATTATTTTTGCTGCATATTTACAAGGGTTAAAACAAATGTTAATAACAAGTGAACAAGTTGGTAAATTGAAGTATACATGTGTTTCAATTCATTTAAAATTAAATGGATTAGTTCTATTAAATTTATTTTTAAATGAGTTGAAATGATTTGATTTGTTTATAAATATAAATATTAGTATAAATATTATTTTTTTATTATATTTTGTAAAATAAGAAAAAAATAAAAATATTTTTTTAATTATGATATTTTATAATAATATTTATTATAATTATAAAAATATTATTATTAATAAGATATTTTATTAAATGTATTCGTCAGTTCTGTATGAGTTAAATAACTTTAACTCATTTGAATTCATTACATAAGTGATTTATGATTTTTTTAACACATATTTATTGGATTAATCTTAAATGAAATGAATTATACTCAATTGTTAACATAGACGGTAATGAAACTTAAGCTGTATAATATAAATTAACCTGCATTCTTCTGAATTTGGTGCGGACCAGACTTGACAAGAACTTGAAGATCAAGTTGGCTGAAGGACAAGAGTCCCAGAGCTAGGCCTGATGTAGTGCCAGCAAACAGTACAAGGACCAAGCTTATTAATAGAAACACCCAAAAATCGAACTCGCAACATGATATGTCATCTTTTCTCATATTGATTTTGGAAAATTATGGCAAAGAGAGTGAAAAAAAAAAAATTGAAAACAGTACTGAATGTAGCAGTTTTATCAGTATATAGAAAAAGGGTCCTTGAGACTCAATAAGAATTACAAATGTTGGACATGGAAATATGGAGATCCATAAAGTCCCTTTATAGAAACATTTATTTTTTCTCCAAATTTCTATTCAAGTGCTCACATAAATCACAAATTTTCCTCCATTTGTATGTAAATGAATCAAATATTAAAAAAATATAAAGAATAAATGAAGTACATAAATATAATAAACTATTCATCCAAATAAGTTAATTTTTTGAGTTTAAGTTAGTACATGAAATTCACTCCTACATCTAAGTCACATAAGGTTACTATTTACTTGAACCAGTTAAATGGCATAAATAACGGAATATTGACTTCAACTAGAGAACAAATGAAAGAAAATTGAAATATTATGTCAGTCAGGAAAAATCACGTACTTAGAAGCTATGTTTTAGTTATAAAAGCCAAAACATTTGAGATCACAGTGAATAGTACACCTAAAAAAGCCAAGGATATAGTCTGTATACAAGTATTCAAATTCAACACGTCTTAATTGGTGAGATTAATGGTGTTGTTATGAAAAGTTAAGTGAACATGAGTAACTGGGGTAGTTCTCTACTGGTATCTGATTGTACCACTCTCTGCTTTCACCAGTAGAAACCTTTATATAATTTATAATTGCCTCACCAAAAGCTTATTTTTTGTATGTTTGTCAATGAACAGTACGCCAACACTCTAATGTTGTGATTTTCCAATCTTGTTTACCCGTTCACGTGAACCGATTTATCCCATTAACTATTTGTTACACAATTAAACAACGAGTAAATGGAGAATTAAAAGAATAACAATTAAGTATCAAATAATAAATAATAAATAAACACATAAAATTTAACATATTTTTCTTATAAAATAATGAAACTTATATCTAGAATTAAACACTCAACAATATTTTAGTATGAATTAAAAGGATTATAATTTATGTCACTTAATAAAATTATAATAATTTACTCACTTCTTGTACAAGTATTTTCAAATTCTATTTAAGTCTCAAAAATATTCTTAATTCTCTCGCTCTTTCAATAAAAATATACTTATAATGGATTGAGAGAAAAAAACAATATCTTAGAAGAACCTAAACTTAAATAGTTGATTAAGAATATTATGCTTCTTTCCCAACTTTCAATGGAGTAATTTTTATTTTTCCTTACCTCTTTCTCTCTAAGTTCTTTAAATGTTCTTTTGCTTTCATCAAAATGATTATAAGGTACAAATTTGTACTTATACACGCTTAATAATCATTTATCAAAATGTCCATTTAATTTCATGTTCTTATGTACGTGCAAATTTTTGTGCTTCTTCTCGTTTTTTTTAATTCATTAATTCGATCGATCGATCTTTTACTCGATTGATCAACCGATTAAATTTGGGAATTAAAATTGAACAAAAACTCTTTTAACAAAGTACGGTAGAATGACTTATATCAATTAATCGAATTATTTAAAATTTATTTATGAATATATATTAATTTTGAAATGTAATCTAATCTTTAATGCTTGATTAACCATTATAATAATCAAACATTTACATCAAATAATACATCTAATAGTTGTAGATACGCTTCCCATAAATAGGGAATATAAAATGATAAATAATTTATTCATTCAGAAGCAACCACTTCAAATGTTGAAATTTCTTGCCAGCCTTAGATCCTGGAAAGAGAAGATAAGACAAAACATTATTTGGAATTTATTAAATAGTAGTTGAAAGTGACACAGTAGATTAAACTAATAATATATTAAATTTATAAAAATATTATTAAATTATTATATTTATACTATTTATATCGTTTTATTACCATAGATTTAAAATAATTTAAATAATTAAATGATAAATTTAAAATAATTCAGATAATTAATTGATATATTTAAAATAACTTAAATAATTAATTATTATTTTAAATATATCAATTAACTATTTAAATTGTTAAAAATTTATTACTTAATTATTTAACTTACGTTAGGGACTAAGAGAATAATATAATGAAACAAAATGTAATAATTAGGTGTTATAAATTAACAAGACAAAAAATAGTTAATGTTCGAATAAAACAAATATAATAGTTAATAGGATTGTTGTAGGTTTAATGATACTCATACCAAGATGTTTATGTGAAAGGGTACTTGCAATTGTTTTACTGAAAGCGCTCTTTAAAAAAACACTATCGAAGGAAAATCCACTCCTGCAATTGGGTTTATGCTGTTTATATATATTAAATCTTAATCATCTATGACTAGGAGGAAAAATTAACACATTTTTACCATATTTTATTTTAAATAAAACTGTCATTGAGGTCCTTAGAATTGGCTAATAATGTCATCTAATTCATTTGTTTGTAACTTTTGTTTAGTACCTTAATTTTAACTTTAGGGGAATTAAAAAAGAAGAGTAAAACTTTAAAATCATAAAGCCTAATGTACAATTATGTTTTTTAAGGATGCAACAACGTACTAAATTAAGATTAGATTAGACTTAGATGGTACAATATTCAATCAATGGACACAATAATATTGTCCAGAGACTAAGAGATTGAGAGCTAGAATGCACAAATATTATTGTAATCATGTCCTTAAATGTAGGATTGTTTTATTTATCATTATGCAGTTGGATATCCTCACGCGACATTCTTGAGCTCTGTCCAAGAAAAAAAAATTCCTATAATAAAGAACAAACCAAAAACACTGATCATAATCAATAAGCCAAATGCACATTAAGTTTTTTATATACCTTATGGTGATTGGTATGATTTTCAAGCGCAGCTGGAGAATTAGGTACAGATTTTCCGAAGGAACAAGGTATAATTGGTATCGTCGAAGTATAAGAAAAACTCTGTGAACGGCGTTTAGGAGCTTGTGAATAGAGAGATGTCTCTAAATTTTTGCCCTGAATATAAGGGCTTGAAGCTGTTCCTGAAGATTTCGATGACCATCTTCTCCTATGCATAGGATTGATTGTTATTCTGTAGAGAGAAGATAAATAAATTAAGGTAACGATATTCTCTCAATCATAATTTTATCCAACAATAAAGACGTAACTAATAAAATAGATATTTATATAATTTGATTGTGAAAATATATATCATTACACTTAAATTAAACTAACAACAATAATAGACAAAATCAGCATCTATTGTGTAAATGTTGAATAGTTTTGATTTGAGTGGACAAAACCATAGTTTTAAAGAAACAGAAAGTGTTGACTACTCACTTATTGTGGATATCAAGATATGCATAGTCAGTTTCATCCAATATGTTTTCCTGCAACAGATTCTCAAGCATTAGCTTTCTCTTGAGACCACTTTTGATTGAAATCACTTTTAAAAGAAGCACAAGCTTAAAAGCGCCTAAATAAAAATTCTGCAAAGTAGTTAATAGAAATTATCAACTATCGACCAATCAACCTGCAAAAGGGCTTCAAGAACATCCTCTAGGGTTATAATACCAATAATTTCCTCATCATTATATCTTGGAAATGACATTAAGTCTTTAGAGTCTGTGTTTTGTTCTCCTTGAGATTTTTTATACTTTGATTGGAAATTTTTGTCTTGCTCAATGATAGTTCCCAAAGTTTTATTTTGGAACTCCATTTCTATTGAATGCAAAGATGATGTTTCTGTGGAGATGCTTAGATCCTCCTTCTCAGCAAGTGGGAAAATCAGTCCTGTGCATTCAGAGTACAAAATTTCAAATGCATTGTTGATATGTCTATATGTTTTTTTTTTTTCAAAACTGGTGAACTAAACTGTCACAATAAAAAAAATATTAGACCTAATACTCTAATTACAAAAGCTAGTGGATTACTACATCATTTTTTCTCTCATGCCATTTTGTTGTTTTCCCAAGAAAATTTTCCTCCACATTAATCTAAAAGCACTATAACTGTAAAGAGTACCAAATACCATTCCTGCTTGATTGGTTTGGATCAACATTTGAATTAGTATTCATGTGATGCAAGGCAGACCTGTCTAGTACATTGTTCTCAATTTCTTCATTCATGTTCTTCTTCTTAGACCTCACAATAACTGCCATATGGCTTTGTCCCTTTAGAAAGTGGTTCAGTACATCGTACAATGGCCAATCATCATAAATCCTGTATACAAATATGCACAAATATTCATATCATCCTACACAAAAACAAAAGAAGAAGAAAAAAAAAGAGCAGACAATTTTTTCTTACCTTGGCATTCTCCTAAGAGTCATATATTTAATTGGAATTTCGTCTTCGGGGTGACAGGAGATCAAATTCTTTACCTTATTCAGAAAAAGGAAAAGCATAATGATTTCTAAAAATCTATAGAATTGTTTTATAACCGATTTTGTTTTCAAGTTCCAAAATTCTAACTCATAATTTTGAAATTGTTATTGTTTGGTAATGGATTCTGTTTTCAATTTCAAAATTAAATTGAAATTCCGTTTCATTTTTATAATTAATTTTTATTGTTTTAAAACTTAAATAAAAGAGGTTTTGAAAATCAAATTTCAAGTTAACTTTCATTTTACATGTATTATGTTTTCATTTCAGAACGGAAAAAAATCAAAAATACTCCCGAGATTTTCAATATCTTCAAAAATATTCTTAACGTTTAAAATAAAAACTATAATATCCTTGAGGTTTAAGGTATCTTCAAAAATGTCCTTATTATTTAACAGAAGCATCAAAAAACCATGAAAAATTACATCAATATCTGAAAAGTTTTTTATACCCTACTTATATAGCTTTTTGAATATTACTATTTAAAATATTATCGCAAATACCCTTGAGGTTTTTCTTTTCTTCAAAAATATCCTTGTTATAATAATTAATTTAATTTTATCAAAAATACCTCTACTATAATAATTAATTTAACTTTATAAAAAATACCCATGCTACAATAATTAATTTAATTTCATCAAAAATTCCCCTATTATAATATTTAATTTATCTTCATCAAAAATACTCTTATTTCTTAATAACACGATAGAAAATATTTTTCAAAAATATCCCTGAAAATAAATTAAGTTAATAAAGCACACAATATCAAGTTAAATATTTTTGAAAAATATTTTATATCGTGTTATTGAGAAGTAGGGGTATTTTTGATGAAAATAAATTAAATATTGTAGCAGGGATATTTTTTATGAAGTTAAATTAATTATTGTAGCAGGAGTATTTTTGACGAAGTTAAATTAATTATTATAATAGAGGTATTTTTTATAAAGTTAAATTAATTATTATAGTAGGAGTATTTTTGAAGAAAAGTAAAACCTCAAGGGTATTTGCAATAATATTTTCAACGATAATATTAAAAAAGCTATATAAGTAGGGATAGAAAAGAATTTTTCAGATATTGATATGATTTTTCATGGCTTTTTGATACTTCTGTTAAATAATAAGGACATTTTAGAAGATACCTTAAACCTCAGGAGTATTGTAGCTTTTTTTAAACGTTAAAGATATTTCTGAAGATATTGAAAACCTCGGGGGTATTTTTAATTTTTTATCCCGCGGGAGTGATATATGTATAAGGGTGAGATTATCATTTTACCCCTAATGTTAAACGGAGATATAACGCTGATACGTTCATGGATATTTTTGATATTAAATAAAGTTTAAGGATAATTTTAAAAAAACGTAAAACCTCGGGGGTATTTGTGATAATAATTCTTTTAGAACGTAGAAATAGAACTTGTTACCCAATGTGTTTTTTGTGTTTTGTTTTCTATTTTTTTTTTAAACAGAAAACAACACTCGTTACCAAAGGAGCTTTTAGTTTTTTTTTTTTTTTACAAATGTAATAAAAAACAGAAAACTAGTTTCAAAAACAAAACACGTTATAAAACGAGCCTAAGAGACATTAAATTGATTGAATCCATTTCATAGATAAATTCAAGATTATGAGTTAATCATTTGCTTACAAGAATGAGGCCAATAACATTCTTTGGATCGCCGGAATAAACAGGTATTCGACTGTGACCTTTGCTCCTTATTAAATTCATAATTTGCCTGTGAATAGAAAGGAGCAGTGACTTATTTGACTTTTTTGGGGCGTGGGTAGAAGAAATAAAATAAACAGAAACAAGTAACGTGAAGAACATACATGGTAAGCTTGGAATTTATATCCAATGAAAATATTCTAGATATGGGAGTCATAACATCTTTAGCAGTTTTCTCAGTTAAATCCAAGGCACCAGTAATAATAGCTGTTTCAAGACTCAACAATTCCCCACCTTTCCCTGCCTAACAACAACAATATAGGAAAAAATAAGTTTACTGCAAATATTTTTTTTTTAAATCAAACCATATTTATTGTGATTCGAATTTATAATTTCAAACGAGAAAGAAGTAATCTAACCTCTTTTGCATGCAAGTCCACTAATGTCTTTAACTCCACTCGTCTGTGAAGTACAGAATGCTCTCTCCCAAGGAGTAAATCCAAGAGCTGTCAAAAAAAAAAAAAATTTGTAAAGCACGTTTTGGATTCTTGATGGAATAATATTCTTGTAAGGCAAGTCCTTCCTATTAAATCTTAGCATGCATTCAAATTGTAAAACGTGTTTTCTGATATATATAAAAAAATTGTAAATTAAAAACAAATAATATTAATTTAATAATTTTTTATTAAAATATTATTTTTTTCTATCAATCAATTAAAAAGTCATCAAAAATTAATCATTGATAAAGTGACGGTTGATATGAACTTTTAATTTTATAGAATATTTTTAAATATTTACTGATTTTCATAATTTTATTTTAATATATTAATTTTAAAAAAAATAATATATTTAAATAATTTTATGTTAAAATATTATTACGATGGACTTTTTTTTTAAAAAAAATTTATATTAAATTTTACTTTTATTTAACTTAATAAATTGTATTTTATTATGTTTGCAAAAAAAAATTTAATAAAAAAATCATTAAAATAATATAATTTATTTATAAGTTATCTAGTTTTTTAAACTAAAAAAAAACTACCAAATTAACCTTAGTTTTCAATATCTAATGCAATAGAAACAACAAATCACCTTACTGATAGGATATGATAAGGGAAAGAAGATGAGCATAAGCAATTGAACCAAAGTGGTTAGTTTTGCTCCAACACTTAGTCCATATCTTGAAAACACAGCTTGAGGAATGATCTGAAGGTTACAGTCACAAAACTTCATTATCAATATATACATGTCTTAATTAAACTCATCAATAAAATTTATATGACATAACAAATTTATTACCTCTACAAAAGCGAGTACAAGAATGAGTGAGATGATGATAGCACACCAAGTTGGAAAAATTGTGTGCAAGACAATAGGAAGAGCCTTCATAAATGAAACAACGAGAGTCAAATTGGTATTTATATAATTCATCGATCACTAGTTTTTCTATGATTAAACTGTACATAATTTACAGTTTAATTCTACTTGCAATTTTGGAACAATTTTGACCCATCTTTCAAAAATGTGTGATTTATGGCACGAACTGAAGTATAGTTAGCATACCTCCAATGCCAATGTTTTGCCGGCAAGAAGGGTGCATAGAAGTAAATGTTCCTTCTTAACAAGTGGTAGAATTTTTGCTGCTCATTAATAAACCAAAAAGTACAAATTAAATTATAAGTTAAAAAAGCTTCATTCTTCCTTAAAGGATATGTTTGTTTTTACTTTTGAGATTCTGTAAAAGTTTGTCTGACACTAAAGTAACACTCTAGATCAAATAGAATTTTTTTTCTTTTGTCAAAAGTGCTTTTAAGATTCAGAAAGCATAATTTTTTCTTTTGTGAAAAAACACATATTATGTGTTTTCTTCTGAAACCACTTTTAACAGAAGCACAACTACCGACCCTAACTCCCGACCTGCATTCTTCTGGGCTTGGGGTTGACCAGACTTGACAAGAACCTCAAGATCAACTAGGTTAAATGAAAGAAGGCCTAGAGCAAGACCTGATGTGATACTGGCAAATAGCAAAAGAATCACACATATGGTTAGGAGCACCCAAAAATAAGACTCACAACATGGTATGTAATTTCCAAGTTCCATTTGTACTACAAATGAAAAAGGCACTGGCTTTGAACTTTGAAGAAAACTCCCCCAAAATCCAAACAACACAAAGCTACAATGTTCATGTCTCTATAGATTATAAAGAGCCAAGCAAGTTTAGGCAACTCATGAATATATATAATGTCGAAGTGTTATCAAAATGTCGTCAGCATCTACAGAAACAAAATCACAAGTTTAATAGACACTTAATAATCATTTTAAGACATAAACCTGAGCAACTGGGGAAGTTCATAACCTGTATCGTAATTCAACTTTCTCCAATCATTATAATTAAAATTTTCGACTACAAGTCTTAAATTCAAAGAAAAATAAAAGCAACTGACTAAAACTTTAAAGGAAAAGCCACACTTGACTTGAGAAAGAAAGAATACCAACCCAAATACTCTTTGTTTTTTAGAAGACCAATCGGAACTCTTGAATGTGTTCTTTTAAAATTAGTTTTTAGATGTAAATAATGTAATGAATAGCATTTAAGACCCTTTCGGTAATTAAAAAAAAAAAGAATTGACGTAAGAGGTATGTACACTCATGGATTAAAATATCCATAATACCCTCAATATATAACAATATTTTCATGTATAAAAGGGTACACATAAAAAAAAATTCTTCAATAAATTTACTATATTTTTCAATTATACAAATTTTGCAAAATATAATCGATATTATTTTCTTCTTATTTTTATAAAATTAAATTTTCAATAATATTTCTTTCTAAATTTTATATAACTTGACTCAACTAATTTCATTTGAAAACCTTAAAAAACGCACCATCATGTTATAAAAAAACATAATTTTTTATATTTATAAAAATGAGTTAAATATATATTCATCACATTGATGAGAATTAAAAATAAAGTTTTGTCTATAAAATAATTATGATTTATACTTATTTCATGATATTTTAATATCGGGTACATCATTTAAGGAGAGAATTTTCAAAGCCACTAGCGTCCGATCCTCCGAAGTTTCCAACATGTGGCATATTGTCAAGAAGTTAAATTCTAACAGTAAAATATCAATATATATTTAATCTTAAAGTAAATTGATGCATTCAAGGTAGTGTTTTATATTGTAGAGAATAGAAGCAGTAAGATCTTATTTACCCAAAAGTCGTCGCATATAATGCAGGTGAAATATCAAAGGGTCAGAAGGGAGATTAGAGATTCAAGTGGTGTTTGGTACATACCCTAGGATAGTATAAATTATGGAATTTTGTGTATAATGGCTCCGGCTTGATCATAGTTTAATATAATCAAATTTGTGTCAGAACTGGTAGCCAATTTTACTAAAAATAAAAGAAATATTATTTAGTTCAAATATAACTTGGTCCAGATAAAAAAAACGTCTTGTTTCAAAAATTAGAGCACAGTACAATAGTATTACTAAATTAAAGGAAATTGTATAATCAAGAACGCACAGTACATACTTTTTGATTGTATTATTTGAGCCAAGGATAGTAAGCAATGAGCACCGGACAAGATACATGGGTGAAATGAAAATGTAAGAAGCATAAAGATACATTTTTTATTTTTTTTTAAAAAGGTATTAAAGTCTTTCATTTTAATAAATAAATAAAACATTATACAGGTTGAATTCAAATTTAGGTGGTGAAAATGTATAACCTTACCAATCACAAACTAATACAAGAGTTTGTTTTCTTTTTTCTATTAAAGAAGGGAATAAATTATCACAATAACTATTATTTTTTCTTTGGTCAAATATCACAAATTCACACTAACTATTTCCAAGACAAATATACGTCACAATATTAGGATTCATTTTGACGAGTTCGTTTGACTCTTTGTGGCTTTGGGTGGATCCTAGGGAATAGTAAATCATGAAGTTGTAGCTCAGCACTGTACTCGGAAGTGGCCTGCAAATACATGATAAACAGAACAATCATTGGTAGTTTCATTTTTAACATAAGCATGCTGAATTTTTAAAGATGAAAAATGCTAGTGAATGCAAGATATGATTCGTGATGCGAGAGGTGGTGATGGATTGTTCATTAGGTAATTTGTTTGGATCTTAACAGTAAAACTAAGCAGTACCCTTCAATTATATTTGGATCCACCTAAGAAGCAATGGAAAAGAACACGTCTGATCATTTTCCGAGAACTATTAAAATCTTAATAAACCCTGCCGGCTAAAATATTCTTAATGGTTGGAACTTGGAACTGTTGTTCATTGCACAGCACTTCTAATGTAAGAGACAAATTTAGTTTATGTACTTGTTGATCACAAATGAACAGAATTGTATTCGCTAAAAATACTAGGAACTACTACTAGGAAAATATTAAAGCTAGAAGTCAAAGGGTTAGAATAATTGGCATACCCGTGAATTGAATGCAAATCTTAATGCCTGGATTTGTGTTCCTGGGCAAACTCTCAAGTCAAATCCAAGGGAATCTACCCCAGTAAGTATCGCCTCCTGTAATTAGTTTCAACCAGAGGAGAAAGAGAGGGAGAAGAGGAGGGAGGGGGGAACAGCATGTAAAATGCACAACATGCATTATCAATCCTTTTATGTAACAATAAGATCGTATGTATTACCTCCACTTGGATACCCTTTGATCTCCAACAGAGAGATTTGAGAGCTTGAGTGGTCTTTTCTCCGTTTTCTTTCAGACGAGATACAATTTTAGCTGTTGAATGTGTAATGGCATCAGGTTGAGCTTTCACGTAGTCTCCTATTTCAACAGCAGTCTTTGGAGCAGTAGAAAAGATAGATCTTATGAAAATTAATTTGAGCAGTTGAATAAGGAAATACAGGTTAAAGAAAACCGCAATGTAATATTGTAGTCTCCAAAACATCTAATGTAAAATTTCCTGTGAAAAGTTAGATTTGAATGATTCATTATCTTCAACATGATATGTACGAGAGGATCATTTCATTTATATGATCCAACAGTTATATGTTATGACTGTACACCTTATATCAGTAAGTAGGGTTTAGATAAGGTTCATATATGTCATGATGTCAACCTTAACATGTCAAATGCTGCCTATTTTATGGAGCATAATGCAGTCATAAAGGTGTAACATGAGTTATTTTTGGAGAGTACAAAGTTGACGAACAACCAAAAAATTCGAGATGCTATAAAACCTAAAAGGTACCTGAAGTCCATGAGCTGAAAATAGCTGAATTTTAATCATCCCCAGCTTGTAGAATGTTATCCCATTTGAAGGGATTTCTTCCTTCTCCAAATCCTCTGCCCAACCTGAGCTATCCTTGGAAGATGCTGATTCATATTCATAACCATTTACACTAACACAACCTAGTGAATTGTCTTCTACAACTTCCCCAACTTGATTGATGTTAGCACCACTTCCCTCATTATCCGTTAGATGCTTCTGGATGACGGAATGTTTCTCAATGAAGGCAGGTCTTAAAACACCTTGAATAGACAGGCTAGCTGGTGGCTGGTCCATCCAATCTGTAGGATTATCTGAAGCCACCTAAAGATACAAACAAAGAGGAAGAAGATGAATCACATTCATTAGTGATTGTGACCTAATACAATAGAGTAACTGCATAGGGTGTTTTGAGTGGGTATATAAAAGCACCAAAAACACTAGACCTTCATGTCTCATCGTATCTCTTTTCCAAGGGTGCAGTGTGACTCCAACATACAACCAAAATACAAGCAATTACCTCAGCCACCTTTTTGGCAAAAAACATTGGATGTGATGAATGCATGGTTTCTAACTTTGCCCAATCTCCAACTGACTTGTCAGAATCATATCCCTTGTCTTCGTCATCAAGAACCGAAACCCAATCCTACACATGAATAACACATACGTAATTGAAATGTGCTTGAAAACTACAACTGTGGGGAAAATACTAAGAGACAGAAAGGATGATAAGCAATCAGACCGTATCATCATTGCCATCATCATCTTCATCATTTTCCTCACCAGACTCCTCATCATCAAAATCACTATCTTCATCTTCAATATCTTCAATTCCAAAACTGATTTCTGATGGGCCAGATAACTCCAACTCACTGAGCATTTCTGTGGTGTCCAAGCCAATAATAACTTGCTGCATTACATACAAGCATGAATGCTAAAATAAATAGGCAAACAAGAATTTTAAATCACACTGATAGAAACAATATTAATGAAAAGCTTCTCATTATGTGTGTGCAAATTCCACACCACAAAGTTGTCGTCGGAACACAGAGTCTGCTCAGTGTCTTCACCCATCTTTACTTGAAAATAAATATCTGTAATGCATTAGAGCATATTAACACTTCAACAACAAAGAGAAAGCCACCAACATATCAAGCGCAATATACTAAGATTGTTAGATAACGAATTCAATTAGTAGACTTAATTCCGTGTTCATCAGCTACATATGGAAAATCAGGCAAGATAATGTTTTCATGAAGCTCATCATTGATCAAATTTCAGAGCATGACAGTGGCTTTGCTGTTTACCTGAAAATGAAGGAAAAAATACAGATTAATAGCAAAATCAGATTAGTAATTTACTTCAAACTAGAGTTCCTTCATTCTTAAGAACCAGGTCCCTGATCAGCAAGCAAATATTGTACCTCAATAAGTGTCCTCGAAGTTTCAGCAGTAGTAAGTGTAGCATCCCCATTATTTTCTACAGTCAGTGTGGCAGTCTCCTCAAAAGGGTGATATCGTGTACTCACATTATCCTTTATGGGATCGAAACCTGAACCTAATTGCTTGGTACATGCTCGAACCCTGCTCTTTAGAAGAATGTTCCTTCATTTGAGCGAACTACTGTTTGATCTTGGACACTTACTACTCCTGCATCATAAAAAGCAACCTATTCCTTTTATTAATCATTTACCCTCATAGTTATTTGCTGCTAAGCATTCCAAATTTTCACAAATTAGCGAGCAGTTGAAGAATTTGATACAACAAAAATGGCAGAAATAAACTATTTCTGAGTCTAAACATTAAAAAGATAAGACGTCTTTCACTATTTAAAATTATATTGCACAGCTTAATATAACCAATGCCTTTTGCCTAAAAGAATTGTAAAATTGATTTAACGAGTAGCAATGTTAAGTTAAAATCAGCATTTGGTACCATGGCACATCGAATCCGCTGGAATGTGAAAGCTGGCACGGTTTTACATTGAAGACCCTCATCAAATCTTCTGAGCCACAAATTGGACGATAATATACGTGAAATTTAAAAGAAAATAAACAAATTGTAAATGAGAAAATAAGCAAAATACGAAGAACAACTTAGAATAGCTTTCAGTATTTCATTACAAGGAATAGCGGCGGAGGAGCAGAGATTCAAGCCGGCAGCGAATCGGATGGTCATGGCTGACTCACTCATGGCGAATCGAACAATCACAAAGCAGTATATTCACTTTCTCTCGTCTCTAACAAGTTCGCTGCTTGAGGTTGAAGATGAGGCACTCTTTGCCTTTTATTTTTTATTAAATAAATAAAATTTTATGTGATTAGATTCATATAATAGAATATTGAGTAATATTACATATATCATAAACTAATTTATCTAAATAAAAATAATAATAATTAAATATTATTTATAGGTTAAACTTTTAATTATTATAATATTTATCGATATAAATATATGAATTTAAAGAAAAAATTGATTTAGACATGATATACACAAAATGATTAAAAATAATTTAAAAATAATATTATTAAAATTTATAATAATAAAAATAACAATTTAATAATATTAAAAGCATAGATTATAATCTTAAATAATTATAATTTCATTTAAATAGTATTTAATTGAATGATATTGAATATGAAATAATGTGTTAAATTTTTTGTTTAATAGTAAAAATATAAGAGATAATATAAAAAGTGTTAATTTTTTATTAAATTGTTATTTTTATTACTTTCAAAAGTTTAAACAATTAAAAATTAAAATAATAATATTACAAAAAGTAAATTATTATGGTTATAAAAATAATTTAATAATAATAATTTTATTTTATAAAATAATATATTATTAATATATATATATATATTCAAAAATATATATGTTAAAATAATTGAAATATATATACATATTTCTTCGTAAGTATACGTCTAATAAATAAAATTAAGTATATATTTATATTTTTTCTAATATAGGAATACATGATTTAGGACCCAGTATAACATAAGAATACATATTCATATCAATTATAAACGTGATGAAGTTTAAAACTTTAAGAGATTTTAGTAATTATTTACCTTTATTAAAAATATATAAAAATAAGTTGTAAAAAATTGAAAAAAAAAACGTAAGAAGAGGGAGAAATAAGAATTGGGGAAAGCGAAAAAAGAAAAGAAAAATGGTGTGAGGTTAAAAATGAAAAACAAAACCGGAAAAGTACGAGTGTATGTATTCGATTCCACGTACCATAGTTTCGCTCTATCTCTTTTCCACACCAACGCTGGCCGTAAGTATCCTCCAACTCTTTTGCCGCTGGCCAATAGTATCCACAGTCCACTTTAACACTCCCTTGACCGTGAAGTATTCTGCTTGGTTGGGTATTAGTTTGTAATAGGTAATCTTTCTGCCTTATCTTGATTTATTGGTTTCAGTTTTATTCTTTATGCTTAAATTGCCCACCTGGTATATATAGTACTGTGATATTAGCTAGTTTAGTGATCTGATATGATGATTTATGTATATTTTCAATCATCCAAATGTGTTATTCTCGAATTTTCAGTACATTTCAAGAGCCTCATTTTTGATTGCGGCCTAGGGCCTCACAAACTCTTGAGTCGTTCCTGATGCTTGGATTGGCATACTACCCCACTGTCGCTGTTAGTCGACTGGAAGCTATTAAAATTTACAGGACTACGAGCAGATTTATGGTAAGTTTGATTAATAAATTACTGGCTGCCTGTGTTTGCAAATTTGTTTTTCACTTAGCACAATCTTTTACGTGTGAATGTTGTATGTGAGGAACAATACAAAGTTCAGGAAAGTTGCAAATTTTAGACAACGTTTTGTGATTTATTTATCTATTGGCATCTAAGAGGACTCTTTGTTTTTAGGGTGCGGAGTAGGACTAGTCAAATATCTTTGCCAAGTTGGATGTTTTACTCCACTAAAAGTTAGTAAGTTTGAAGTTCCCTAAGTTTGCAAAATACAACACCATAAGTACTGATGGGATGAAGTGTCGTTCAAGTCCGTTATATTTAACGAAAATATACGTTAGGCCCTTATTTATTAGGTGGGGCACTACAAGTTCATTATCTTTACAAAAAAGGGTCACAAAATTTCATTTTGTAAGGACAATAGACTTGTACTGCCTCACTTTTATAAAGATAATAGACTTCTGTTACCCTGTTTGGACTTGTGCTCACCTAATAGATATAAGACTAAAGTGTACTTTCTTTAAAGATAATGGACTTAAACTACCTTTTTTTTCCAATCCTAGTGAACTTTCAGTATCTAACTTTTCAAACCTAATGAAACTATGGTGATTAATTGTGCCATTCTGGTACACCATAGTTCTGCTAGATTTGAAAACCTCACTGTAAACTTAGTGGACTTATACATTAGTAACTTAAAGATAATGTACTACCGTGTAGAAGTTGTCTAACCTACTATATTCTTAGGGTATTATTCTCTTGTTTTTATTTTGTCTTTCTCTATCTCCCCATCTCCCTTGCCTATGGAAATTTTGCAGGTATGCAAGATAAAAGGCCCTAGGCCAAGATCCCCCCGCGTCTGGAAAACGAACAAGAGGATTGGGACTATTTCCAAATCAGCAAAGCTTGTTGAGTGTGTAAGCTTTATATTCAATTCTTTTTTTGTTTTTGACTCTCTTTTTCGTATTGCTATGCATACTTGACATTCCTTTCCTTTTAGTCTTGATGTTCATATCACAGATAAGAGATTATGCTTGTGCATGCTTTGTGAATTAGTTATATGTCTTGCTGTTAATTATGGAAAGTTTCAAAAATTTGTTTCCATTAGGACGTTTCGTTTGTAACATTTCTCGACATTGTAATTTCAAGCTTAGGACTCATTTAGACATTAACTTAAGGGCTACTTACTTTGTAGATAAAGGGATTATCAAATGTCAAAGAGGAAGTTTATGGAGCTCTTGATTCTTTCATTGCCTGGGAACTAGAATTCCCTTTAATTACAGTGAAAAAGGCATTGAAGACCCTTGAAAATCAAAAAGATTGGAAGAGGATAATTCAGGTACATCCCCCCTCTGCTTTTTTGTTTGTTAGTGGTTTCAAATAACTGAGTCAAACCAATTATATTTGGAGTTATAGATGACAAAATGGATGTTAAGCAAAGGTCAAGGAAGAACAATGGGAAGCTATTTCACATTATTGAACGCGTTTGCAGAGGATGGGAGACTTGAAGAAGCTGAAGAGCTGTGGACAAAATTATTTTCTGAGAATTTGGAAAGCATGCCTCGTATTTTCTTTGACAAAATGGTTTCTATTTACTATCACCGTGGCATGTACGAAAACATGTTTGAGGTATTGTAATTCGATTTATCAATTCTTTTAATGGTAGTTTCAGTAAGCTGTCTTTTATTGTGTATTTTATAATGAATTTTCAACTCGTTTGAATTCTCAAACTATTGTCATATGGCTTAGCGAGATGATAGGTTGTGTAACTTGATGCTATGGAATCCCTGCTTATGCTGGAACTTTGACTTTGACCTTTTTTTCTCTTTGTAGATATTTGCTGACATGGAGGAACTTAGCATCCGACCTAGTGTTTCAATTGTTTCAATGGTTGGAAAGGCCTTCCAAGAATTAGGTATGTTGGATAAATACAAGAAGCTAAAAAAGAAGTATCCACCACCAAAATGGGAATACCGTTATATTAAAGGAAAACGTGTTAAAATAGAAAGAAAAGACCTTAATAAGTTGGATGATGTTGATAGAGGCGCAGGTGATTTTGAGAAGTCGGATTATAGCAATGAATCATCTGAAGAAGTGGAATCAAATTCAATTGTATACATTGTTGAACCTGAAAATGTAAACCAGGTAGAGAATGTTGAACAAGCACAATTGAATGAATCATCTGAAGAAGTGGAATCAAATTCAGTTGTACACATTGTTGAACCTGAAAATGTAAACCAGATAGAAAATGTTGAACAAGCACAATTGAATGAATCATCTGAAGAAGTGGAATCAAATTCAGTTGTACACATTGTTGATCCTGAAAATGTAAACCAGATAGAGAATGTTGAACAAGCACAATTGAATGAGTCATCTGAAGAAGTGGAATCAAATTCAGTTGTACACATTGTTGAACCTGAAAATGTAAACCAGATAGAGGATATTGAACAAGCACAATTGAATGAGTCATCTGAAGTGGAATCAAATTCAGTTGTACACATTGTTAAACTTGAAAATGTAAATCAGATTAGAGGATGTTGAACAAGCACAAATGAAGCTCAAGTTTGAATCAGAAATATCTTCTTGAATAGTGAGATGCACATTGAATTGACGTTTAGCAATGAAGGTGTCCAAGGCTACTAAGAAGAGTTTCATTTTATTATTTAGGATACCTCAAAATTCTGTGCAAGATCTTAATGAGACGTCAATACTGAGAGACCACGTGAAATGCTGGTCTTTCTAGATCTTTGCAATAAAGTTGAAAAGGAGCCTCGTGTTTAGGGAATGAATCACGTATTAATCAACTCTAATATTATTGCTTATGGAGAAAATTCTCCAAAAAAAGTATACTTAAGTGGGCAGGATGGAATGTTTAGCTTTTGTAATTACTTCAAACCTCAGCTGCTCCCGATTTTGGAAACTGATGGGTTTGTTTTTGCCTTGTTAATTACTCAAAGACGGTTTATTCTTTTAATTCAAGACCCATGAGTTCGTTATTATGTTCTCTTCAGATTGAAAAGGTGCTTCATTTTTCTAGCATGCTTACGTAGAAAGAAAGAATTCCAAAGTTTTAAGACGCAGTAGGAAAAAAATATGAAGATTGGAAATCAACAAGTTCTTAACGCCTATGTGCTATAACTCTATGAGAAATGCCAATATCACCCAATTTTAAACACATTTTTGCACCCATATCTGTCAGAATTATTTTAAAAATTAAAGAAATGAATCTAATATTGAGACACGACAAAATCTAAATCATATAAATGCAAAAGTGAATACGAATTTATGTATCTTTAGCATTCATACTCGTGTAATCAATTATTAAATTTCCAACCATAAAGTTAGAAGAGATAAAAAGGCATAAAGTGGATGCTTAACTTGCAAGGTCTACATTATCAAAACTTGCTACTTGGTATTGCAAATTAGAGCAAACAATCAGGTACTATCACTGTGGTTAAGTTCTTTCACCAATGTATGGGTGAAAGAACAAACTAAAAACGTGTCTTTTTGTCTTTGTCTTTTTGCATTTCTGGAAAATAAAATTGTGTTTACTCTTCATCCGAGCCTGAACTTTCTGAACTTGAGTCTGTTTTATGTACTGTACCATTGGCAATAGTACCCTTCTTTCTTGTATCCTCTTTTTGCCGCCCTCGTCTTCACTGTAGTCACCCTCATATTCATCATATTCCTCCTCTTCAACTCCATCTTCTGCTACCAAACCACCTCTAGTTCCACCCCGAGTACGCTTCAATAATTTTAGCTTCAAGTTTGTCTTCTGGGGCCTGGAATTTGCCCATCACCAACCTAGATCCATTCTTCACCTTTTCAATTGCTTCTTTGATTGCTATACTAGTCTCCTTCGCACTTGCTCCAGAACCCTCCATTGTATCCTCAATAGCCTTGGAAGCTGCTGTAATAGCTGCAGCTTCATCCATGAAACTGATCTTTTGGGAAAACCATACATTATTTGAGACAGAATCTGCAAGCAAAAACCAGAAATTTTCTTCCTTGTAAAATGGGAAGTGAGGGGCATGAGGAAGGGCACCAATCAAACTGTTACAGCGTCTAAGTGATACCCAAGCATGAACTGTGACCATGTCCTTCTTGTACACCCTCTTTGCCTTCAGTCTCACAGCGAGCATCAACTGTTATACAAGGTATCATTTTTAGCACCATTTCAATATCTTGTACTTCTGCAGAAGAAAAACCAGCAGTTTGAGAAAGCAGTTCTGCACGATCTTCCAGAATCATATCCCGAAGCTCCTGGAATGTTCTCACTTTCTACGTAAGAGGAATAAAAAACCTTTAAAAGAAATATCAAAAGGTAAAACAAAGAATATGGGAGAAATAGATTAGAAGGCACCACCAAAATATAACCTATTGCTGGTATTGTAATATTGAATCCACTCAGTCTCAAGAATGGAGTTCAATATAACCTTTTCAAGCTTATTATGGGTGCAAGAAGTTCAACAACACAATATCTGCATTGCTAAAAGAGCAAATGCTTTCAACGTCTAGATGAGTTAAAAAGAATTTTTAAGGTTTAGCACACCATTACGAGCCCATAGTTTCAAACTGAAAGCTCTCAAGAAAAGTGATGGTGCTAAGAAAAAATAAAAAATGTGTCATTGGGACACAATATGAACTCTTCCTCTCGTCAATAAATTTCGGAATAAGTACATAACATAACCCCTCCACAGATATAGTTTTATTTTTAAACCCCTCTCATGGCTAAACATAAGTTTTTTTAACATAATAAATGTGTTTAACGCATCTTCATAAATGCACTAAACATGTTTTTTTAATAACATGATGAATATATGTTTTTTTAAGGGACAAATGAAACCATTTGACTAAGTGGTTACACAAAAAAGAAACCATAAATTTCGCACATTGTCAAACTCCAAAGTTTGCATTTAATCAAGTCAAATCCATCACTTAAAATAATTGTGCTGGCAGAATGGCTAGAAAATGGGAAAGCCTACCTTTAGAAGATTATCTAATTCAATCATAAGGAATTACCTTGCGAGCTATTTTTTTAACAACAGCCTCACTCCAATGCGGCAGCTGCAGAAAAGGTGCAATGCCTTACCGGATCCTCCAGTAGCCTTCCTTGCATGGAGAGGAACAGCCTACATCACACAGTAAATGAACTTGGATTAATGAATGAAACTTCTAACAAAAATAGCCAATATTACATCTACCTACTTCTGACTTTTATCCACTACCAACTTGTCTTTTTGGAAAACACATTACCTGAATGATACATTGAGAAAGCTCAACAACTCCAATTGCAGGCCTTAGCCATCCATGCCCTTGGGCAGTGCGAGGTATGACAGCCATCTGTACAGGAAGCATTACCAAAACCAAGTGATAGTGGTTTAGCAAGAGTCCTATCATGAACAGAAAAACAGCAAGAAGAAATAGAGTTTCATAAAGTTAAGTTCAGAAATAGAAGCTAGTAAAACATCACCTGAACGACAAAATCCAGTTGACTGAAAGTCCAGACATGGACACATGGTAACTAAGAATCCTGGGCTACAGCTATCTAATGCCAAGCTTATCTCAAATGAAACAGATATATTTCTAGCATCAAACCTTAGCCTATAACCTGTTTATTCACTCAAGAAAATTTGTCCCAACAAATTTTCAATTCACTCGGTGTAAAGGATTGATCATGTGTATGCACAAGTGTGGACATGCATTATATGTGTCTGCACATACATGGTATATATTTGCAATGAAAAGTATGACCGCAACCGGAGAAAGGGATTCTCTAGACTTAAGAAATTCACTATATACATGTTTGGAGAATTGGAACACAAAGATAAGTATCACTCTGATGTAAATGAATAGATTACACTTGTGAAATCAATTCATAAAAAGTAATTGACCTAAAAAATCATCAAAGCATCATCAGACAACCTTATTTACCCTGCCCGTCCCCACTTCTTCCTTCTTTTTTATTAGTGTCAACATAATTAAACTTATGTTCTAAGGGGGAAACAAATTTGAATCAATAGTAAGAAAGTGCAGGCCTGTGAAGAGACACGAAGCACCAACTCTAGAAGTGTACCAGAATACAAGAACCAAAAATACGAAATAGGAATCAACTTCATTAATTCTTCGAGAAGGTGAGAAGCAAGTTCTAGTACACATCTAAAATCAACTTGCAAAGAAGGGGATAAAGAAACTGACTCGCGAGTTAAATAAGCTTGAATCAACAATTCTGTCTGAATAAGTACACACATAACAAAGTAATCATTATCACATATATATTATATACACTTGATTTCTTTACTCTTACAATAAAGGTGCAGTGACAAGCTTAACAAGAGTCGGATGCTGCTTCCAAAATTTAGCCTGCACTTGCTTCATATTCTTGAGGTCAAAATTCAAGTCAAACCTCACCAACAAAAAAAGCTTCTGAAGTGGTTCAGTGTTGGTCCTACATACTGGAATTTCCATATATTCTGCAGCTTTTGTGAAAACATCCATGACTTTGCTGCATATCTGAATGAACTAGAAAGTAGTTATAACAAAAATAACATCTTAATATACACATAAGCACTAATGTCTGAGAGAAAACAATCCAATTCTTGAATAAAACTAACACTATATAGGCCTTTTGAAAGTAGCTGATATTATATTTTGAGGAAAATATTTACCTTGGAGCCAAAGAAGGTTTCATAAAGTAAAATGTTGACAGCGTCTAATGCATAACATAATTGTCAGCATATTTTGACGACTTTGAAAGATATACCACAGCTATCACCAAGGGCAAGAGAATACAAACACCAACAATCCAAAGTGGCAGTATTTCACCTGATGCCCCATTAAAATTTAATAGAAACTGAGGCAGAGCTATGCCCATTTGAAAACCTATCCTAAAATGAACCAACATAAGTTTCATAAACATGATAAAATATGTCTGTATTCCTAGCAGAAAATCACAGGAGTCACTGTTCATAAAACATAATGGTGATTACCTGTTTCCCATCCGGATGGCCATATTTCTCAAAGTTCTCACGAGCTACTAGATCAATCAAAGCTTGATAAGCCTTGGATATGTATTTCAACAAAATATTTATTGGTCTCTAGAAGAATAAAGGAAAAACATCAGACATTTGGAATTTATAGATCGCAAGAACTCGTTTTGTTATCTTTAATCATCTTCAAGGCCCTGTAATGACATGTACATAAACTCGGAAAAGAAAAGAAAGGAAAAAAAAAGAGTCCCGAATCTTGGTTTTTATCTGGATGGGTACTTTACAGATAATTTCCTATATGCCTTTTTTATTTCATCCGCTGAAGCTCCATGATCCTATCCAAGAATACTGAAGGGCTCAAAAACTTGAATCGGGGAGAATAATTGGGGGGAAGAAGCAAAATTCTTCACCATCATGCACAAACAGCATCATAAACACATGGAAAAGGCAAAGAAATCAAAACATAAAATGCTGACTAAAATAGAACAATGATAGCCAATTGCTTTCTGGTACAATGATATAAGTCTATTGAAGGCACTTCAACCTCATGGGTTCGACCCCATCCATGACAAGTATGCGGGCAATATATGAGTGGCTAAAAGCTTATTTCAACAAATAAACAGAACAACTATAAAATCCCAAAGCAGGAACAGGTTCCTATATTAAAATACAGGGACAGTAGCCACATCCAATCACCTTTTGCTACAACTTCTTTCTCTGATTAAGATCCATTCAAGCAGGGGTGGGGTGGGGATCATAGGATCCATTCAAGCAGAAGTTCAGTTAAAACTTATACCACACCGCTTATATTTTTGATGTTGTCAACCAAGACAATCATTGCAGCCCAAAGCAGAACTAGAGTGAGATTGCTCCATGTTGAGAAGTTTGAAATCTGCAAAATAAAATAATTGAAATATGCATTTATTGGCAAGTCAAGTAGAGAAACTTCATAAGCATTACGGAAGGAGATTTAGTTCAGAGAATAACGAATAAACCGACCCACTTAAAAATTGATTTGCGATGTTTCCCCAAATGGGAGCATTCAGAGCACTTGCAATGGATTGTTTTTGTTTTCTTAGAAGCAGCATGGCAAAATTTCAGTATAGTGTAAGGTACAAGAGGCAATGCCATAATAGTCAAAATGAAAATTGGGAACAAATCACTATTCTCTTCTGAAGCAGCCATGTCTACCTTCTGCCTACACAGTAAGCTGTATATATGTATTATACCTGAAGAAAAGAAACAGCAAAGTTATATGAAAATATTGTGATTCCTCTTTATTTATGTTCATGCATGCACTCAACTTTCATAAACATAAAACTGTTGTCTGATGATAATAATGGTATGTGATTATGATGTTTTGGAGGTTTAACATTCATTCGACAATTCTCTCTCTTCTTCCTAAATCCTAACATGGTGCCAAAATGGGTCTTTGAGGACCTAACTAATTGCCATGGACATTTTTCCAACATTCCTCCATTCACTCAAGTAAATACCAGAAGAAACAATCAGACATGACCACCATAAGGGAAATAAGTAAAAATTCAAAGGCACATGATTCAATCACAAACTGTCTTCCCGCAAAACAAAAAAATCACAGAATGTATTTTTGACTGATAAATTGAAACAAGTAGAATATTCACAAAAGTTCTTCGGACAATAGAGAATATATGAAACCCCACTAGACATGTCAGTATTTCCATGTAGCCTGACTGCTAAAACTTTACTGACAGACTTCAGTCATGATTTGACCAACTAAAGGCAGCCATTTTATTCCCACAACAATAAAAGACTAGAAAGAACTCCTCAACCTTCTAATGAATCTAATCAATAAAAAAAAAACTCAATTGACCATCATTAACCCTTAAACCTAAGCATCTCCAAATAGGAATAGTATATCTCTGACTTTTAGGCAATTAGTACCATATCATACAGCAAGAAACGCTTAACAGCCGACAACTATCAGTATAAACAGAAACCAATTGAAAAGGCAATACAAAACGGAAAAGAGCACAGATTAAGACCTAAACAAACATAAAAAGCAACTATAACTGAGCTCCTTTAAACACATATTACAATTCAAGTAGCATAAATACCCAATTTTAAACCTCAAAACAAATATTAGTCATTATGCTGATGAAGTATCCTGAAAAAAACGAAAATGGAGATCGCGGGAGGCAATTACACGTTTTTACTTTTTAGTGCGGTGTGGGCGCAGTACAATACGTTTGGACATTTTAATATGATTTAATTGTATGATATAATTTTATTTTTAGAAACCCCTCTAAATACCTTATAGTCATGGTTAGGCAGCTCGTGTTTTTACCTAGGAGAGCATAAACCCACTCGCCTCATCTGCAATAGCTTCTAACCATAGTCGCACTATTCCTCACCCTCAGGGCTTCAACTCTGTGACCTTTTTCTTCTTTCCAATCATCCTAATTTCAACCATGTCTATACATTTTATAAAGTTCTCTTAAATCGAGTTCTTTTAGTCGGACTTGTTGGTTGAATTTGCCAGTTAGATTTTTAGTATCTAGTTAGGTTCAATCCAAGAGGTAAGTTTATGTATTTTAATAATAATGTTTATACAAAATTTTCATCTTTATTTTTTAGTTTCATTTATAAAATTTAATAATAGTTTATGCAATGTGTTTTAATAATTCCAATGATTAATTTTAACTTACACTTTCTTTTTTCTAATTAAAATTTTACCTAACACTAAAAGGTACATTATTAAAAAAAATTACCAAACGAGTAATTTATTATCCATGAAACCAACTTTAGCTATAAATTTTAATTTATTACAAAAATAGCTTTTATTCAAAATATTTCTTTTGGATTATTGCATTGAAATGCACTCATTATATTTAAACTTATAAGATAAATGTATGCATATTATTATTTTACCGCTAAATCAACATTGTTAAAAAATACACTTTCGATACTTATAAAGTAATTTAACATTCTATCAATATTAATCTATATATATATATATTATATATTCTATACATATAATATTAATATTATTATTATCTTTAATATTTTAATTATTATATAATTTATTTATGATTTTTACTTTTTATTTTTTTAATTAAAAATTATATTATTAATATTTAAAATATTGATAATTATTTTAAATTTTATTTAAAATGTTAATAATATGCTTAAATTTTTTATCAATAATAACAATAATATTATAATTTTAATTAAAATCAAATCAAATAATTATTATTTTTAATATTTTAATAAATTATGTAATTTATTATGATTAATAATATATATAAACAAAAAGTGACATCAAGAATTTTATTTCTTATGTTGTATATATAACTTACTTATTTAAATTTTTTATTTTTAATCTCTCTTAAATACATATATTTTTTATTTTCAAAACTTTTAACATATGTTAACACATTTTTTTAATTTAATTTTTTTATATAAATATATTTTCATAAATATAAATATTTATATTATGCAATAAATAATAAAAACTAGTAATAAATATAATATTACATACAAAATCTATAAATCGAAAATAATGAGTTATAATTCAAAAATATGAAACTCATTTAAATATATTAAAGTTCTAAAGTTTAAATCTTATTTACAGATTTATATTTTAAAAAAATATATATTTCATTGATGAATGTGTAGCATGAATCTTAATAAATGTGTAATTTTCTCCTGGATAATGAATGTGTATTATGATGATTTTATTTTCATAAATTAAATATATTAATCACATTTATTAAAATTAGTACAATTTAATAATATTATTAATATTTTGAATACTTTATTCGTTTATTTTTTATTTCTTTAGGATATTTTTTGTTAAAAAAACTTAATTTAAATTGAAATGAATCTTACTTAAAACGAATCTGTAATTAAACATTTAAAGATAAAAATATCTCAAAAAGTAAAAAAAAAATAGAAAATAAAAATAATAAAAACTCTACAAATTAAAAATAAGATGATTAAAGAGTATCAATTTAAAATAATAACAATGTATCTAATTTACGAAACTAAAATAAACTCAAGTGTAATTTTTTAATGAATTATCTATAAATTTTATTTGAATTTAAAAAAATATTATTTATATATGAGTTAGAAGTTAACAAATCATTTTGAATAAAAATATTAAACGGGCTGTGATTCAACCTCTAAGTAGCTGTCATTAAATATATGTTCAACATTTATAAATATGCATGAAAACATATTCATTACAATGTAAGAAATGAATATACTTTTAAATTCTAAAGAAATTAAAAATAAAATTATATCTATAAAAAAAATTATGTTCGTAATTAATTCTAATAATAGTTTTACATGTCAAAACAATTTAGCACCTATGAATTTATACAATATGAATACATAATTAGTTATTAAATTATTTAATTATAAGTTGAGATTTGCATTAAATTATTTGATACGGTGTAAATTGTGTTATTTTTAGGAATGTAAATTTATATTTATATTTTTTCATATCTAATTCAATACTAATATATTATTTTAAAAAAATTATTTAAAACATATAAATTTATATATATATATTTATATGTATGGATTTGTAAATAAAATGAGTGATATTGTGGGAGAAATTATCCAATTATTTTAAATCAATAAAATATAATATTAGTTAAAAAAAATTAAATAACACATTGTTGTGATTGATTAAAAATAATATTAAGTTTGTTAGTCAAAATAAGAGGAGTCTAATTTAGAAGAAAATTCATGGAAGGTAGCTTACAATATTGTCAAAGATGGAGGTACCTAACCTTATTTGAATAAAGAATCGAAAAATTAGGTAGCCTAATTTTATTGAATGAAGAAATGTTTGGCATATGAAATGGGAACTTGAAGCCTATAAATATGACTTCATTTCTTCATTGTCAATCATCCTAAAAATAGATAAAAACTTATATGAGAAGTTTTTGAGTGAGAGAATTTTGTGGGAAAATTCTCTTGGGCTTGTAATTGCTCTTGTCTTTTGGGTATGTGAGAAAATCATTAAGAGTATGGTTGTAACAATTTTCCACATAGTGAATTCTTTCTCTGGTTGTCTTTTGACAATGAAAGTGGTTTTTCTCCAATTTGGAGTTTCCACTATAATTCTTGTGTTGTGTATTCTTTATTTCTCTCTTATTTGATATTCTGTTAAGGAGGATCTTGGGAGAGGGAATTTGTGATTATACCATTTGATCCAAATTTCCTAACAACTGGTATTAGAGCCAATTTCAAAGAAAGAAGGAGAAATGTCAGGAGTCAAGATTGACATTGAGAAATTTGATGGGAGAATCAATTTTAGCTTGTGGCAAGTACAAGTCAAAGATTTGTTGATCCAATACAGGTTACACAAGGCATTAAAGGGGAAACTAGCCTCTGTTACTGGTATTGAGTCCAGTAAAACCAATATAAGTGATGGAGATTGGGAAGATCTTGATCTAAGAGCTGTAAGTGCAATTCGGCTTTGTTTGGCCAAAAATATTCTTGCAAATGTGCATGGAATATCTATGGCCAAAGAACTTTGGGAAAAACTTGAAGAATTGTATCAGGAAAAAGGCGTCTCAAATCAGGTGTATTTGAAAGAGCAGTTTCATACTTTGCGTATGAATGAAGGAACTATTATGTCTGACCATCTCAGTGTTCTCCATGGTATTGTTTCTGAACTGGAAACCATTAGAGTTAAACTTGATGATGAAGATATAGCTTTAAGACTCATCTAGTCTCTTCCATCTTCTTATGATCACATGAAACCTATCTTGATTCATGGAAAGGAGAAAATAATTTTTTCAGAAGTTACTAGCAAGTTGTTTTCTGAAGAAAAAAGGCTGAGTGGTGGAAGAAATGTTTCGCCTGAAAACTCAATATTGGTAGCTGACAACCGAAAGAAAAACAATTTCATGGAAAAGAAGATAGTGTGTTGGGGGTGTGGACAATCTGGGCACCTCAAAAGAAATTGTCTGAAGGGTAGAGCTGATTCGGTAAGAAGCTCAAATACCGACGGTGACACTAATAGTATCTTTGTTTTCAAAGACTATTGTGATGCTCTTTGAAAAGAGCGTGTACATCCTCATGGCATGTCGCTAGTCTCTAAATATTGCCATGAAAGAGGGTGTGTTACTAGTAGCGGGTCCACAAGTTTGCACACGGGTATTGGCTTGGTATAGATGCAAGGTGTGTGGTGGAAAGGATGTCAATGGTTGATGAACTCTCGGAAAAACCAAGTGTGAGAGTTGCACCATAAATTTTAGTAATTTTTTTTTCGACATAAGTCGATGTGAAATTCTTAGAATTAGTGATTAATTCTAAGTGGATGTACTCTTTATGGTGGAGTATGATAATTCTCGGTGTAGAGAATTATGAGTAGACAGTGTTGTAGTGATAACTATGTTTATTTTTTAATCAAGGTGGAGATTGTTGTGATTGATTAAAAATAATATTAGGTTTGTTAGTCAAAATAGGAAGAGTCTAATTTAGAATAAAATTCATTGAAGGTGGCTTACCATATTGTCAAAGATGAAGGTACCTAACCTTGTTTGAATAAAGAATAGAAAAATTAGGTAGCCTAATTTTGTTGAATGAAGAAATGTTTGACATATGAAATGTGAACTTGAAACCTATAAATATAACTTCATTTCTTCATTGTTAATCATCCTAAAAATAGATAAAAACTTATATGAGAAGTTTTTGGGCTTGTAATTGCTTTTGTCTTTTGAGTGTGTGAGAAAATCATTGAGAGTGTGGTTGTAACAATTTTTCACACAGTGAATTCTTTCTTTGGTTGTCTTTTAACAACGAAAGTGGTTTTTTTCCAATTTAGAGTTTTCACTATAATTCTTGTGTTGTGTATTATTTATTTTTCTGTTATTTGATATTCTGCTAAGTAGGATCTTATGAGAAAGAATTTGTGATTATAACATTTGATACAAATTTCCTAACACACGTGACCAATGTTTAATAAATAAAACAAATAATGTAATTGATATGTCCCTTAACCCTTAGAAATGCAAAAGATTCCCAGGATAGTTGAAGGCAACTACGATAATATAGTTGAAGCCTAATACTGGTATTAGGCTTCAGATTCTCAGCACGACAATCAAAATTATACTCAAGAATGAATATGAAACCAAATCCTCATATCATGCCTTTTTCGGGTTGTGTGGCTACCTAACATAAAAATTATTATAGAGTTTTTTTTAAATTATATTATTTAATTTCTTAAATTAAATAAATAAAATAAAATTTAATATTAAATATATCTAATGATCATAATTCATTATCATTATAAAATTTAAATATATTGTTTTTATCTTCTTCTTTTTTTGAGATCTACATTCTACACACGTATAAAGATGAGAAAATGAATGCTAAGACGCTAAGTTGATAATTGCAGACATATTTATGTATTGTGATCCAATTAATATTTACGTAAGATAATTTTTCTTAAAAGTAAATTATTTTTCAATTTTAAAAAAATATTTTATTACAAAACACATCATAATTGTTAAGGGCCCCAATTTATCCCAACAAAAAACTTAGAAAGTTACTAAAAAAAGGAAAGCCCTAACCTTTGGTGCCATGTATGTAAATTTGTATGAGATACCTTACTAATTTATATATCCTACTAGAAACTTTTCCCACTTATTTTTACAGATTTTTAAAGGTCTGTGATAATAATAATATGCTAGAAGTTGATCCAAGGATATCTTATTTGTTACTGAATGATAAAAAATATATCTATAATATAAAAATTTAAGAAAAATATTAATATTATAAAAAATTGTACTAATATTTTTTGTGTTATATCATGTGATAATATTATTTTAAAAATTAAAAAAATTGATTTATTTTTTAAATAATACTAAAACATAACACAACATAAAAAATTGTAGGATCAATTGCTACAAATTTTCTATTATATTAATCTCATAATTATTAGGACATATACATTAGGTTTTATAATTTAATAAAATTAATCTACTTAGTTCAATTAATACTGATGTATTAAAATTAATAAATTTGACAAGTAATTAAAATGAGAGTATTTTTGTACACTTATAGTATAAATTAAGTAACATTTAGGTGGATGAATATATTAAATTTTGTTATAATGGTATATATTTGATTATATTGATTAATTTTTATAAATATTAAATTTAGTGTGTTTGATATTAAAATTTTAAGATTAAATTATTAGTTTTTTTTTAAATAAGATTATTACTGCTAACAAAAAATAACCTTAATATTTCTCAACAGTTTTATAGTATAGAAAGAAAGATTAGATATTATATTTAAAGTAAAATATATTAAATTTATAATTTATATAAGATAAGATTTATCATAAAAAAATATTTTAAACCATGAGCTCGAAATATTAAAGAGAATACGTGATTAGATAGGATGTGAAAAACTCACTTTATATTCGTAGTGCAGCGTACCATTGAGTAGAAGTGCCTTTTGCATTAAGTTTGTAATCTGGCTCTCATCAAAGACAATCCCAGCTGCTAGCTAAACATTAAATAAAAGAAAGATGGTTGTTTTAGAGGAGGGAGATGATCCGGCCCTTTATGGATCACGTGGGCCTCAATCTGGAATCGTAAGCTACGTATAAATGCGTACGGTACCGGTGTAATATCACGCATCGTAATTGACGAGCAAGCATGGACATGGGTATTTAAGGAAACGTTTTTGATATAAATATTTACAAATTAAATTATAAAATTTATATTCAAAATAGTTACGATTTGAAGATATTTTTTATTATTAAAATATTAAAAAAATCATTTTCTAAACTTAATAAAAAAATTATTAATAAACTCTAATTATTAATAAATATAATTAATTTTGAATATATTTATCAGTATAATCATATTCAAATTGTAACTGTTATTTTATGTTTTATTTTTACTCAAAATTGTACTCATTCTTAAAATTAATTTAATGAAATCGAATTAATAATACAAATAATCACAGATAATCAAACACTTAGTTTTTTTTTTTTATTCCTGTACTCCACCTAATACAATTGTTCTCATTTTATTTAAAATATATATCAATAATTAATTATAAGTAAAAAAAATTAAATTTATTATTTTAATTCATAATTATTTATTATAATAATTTTAATTATAAAATAATTTTTGATAAAAAAAATATTTAATTTTAAAATATATTCGATATTAATTATTTTAAAATAATTATATTAATTTTATATTTTATTAATTTAAAAAATATGAGTTTATTATGCACTGTTTTTTAGTGATTTTACATCGTATTTAATATTTATCTTTTATATATTTATTATATATAAATTAAATTATTTTTATTAAGTTTTAAAATATATATTAAATGAGTTATATAAAAAAAAGTGAATTAATAATTACCACGTCTTTCAAACTATCACATCATTAGTTCAGTAATAATCATAAATAATTCTTCTCATTTCAATAAGTCTCGTAACACATCCATCCGATATTAATTATTATAATAACTTCCAACATTAAATGACTATTTCCTTCTTAACAAATACGACGAAAAAAGACATTTCTCATTTATTCCTTCATTTAATCCCTTTCACTTTTATAATGACACTAGGTTAGTTGGTTCGTGTAAGTTCATGCAAAACACGAGCTAAGTTAATATTTGATGAAGTATAATAGACTTATATTTAATAAAAAAACAAAAACTAACGTACATAACTATATAATATAAATAATAAACATTAAAATTATTATATTATTTAATATTTATAAACAAAATATAATATTTAAAGATAATTTATTTTTAAATAATTATTTAATAAAAATAATATAGTTAATTTAAAATAACATTATAAATTACACTATAAAGTTTTTCATCTATACAAATTTTTTTTAATTTTTGTATAAAATATGTGATGTAAGTATTTAATTATTAAAAAAAATCAAAAACTTAAATCAATAATCTATAAAAAAAATTATTTTCCTAAATAATAATATTATAAATTTAAATTTAAATATAACTTAATTTATTATTAAATTAGACAAAAATTATAATCATAGATTCATAATGACATGATAAATATAAAATATCTTACATGAAAACTAAATTTAAGTACATATATTGTCATTACATACATTACATTAAAAAATTATATTATAAAGTTAAGTATATTGATATTATTATTGTGTATAAATAAGGTTTTAGAAATTAAATTTTTTAAATTTATTATTTTTTTATAAAAAAGGACGATAAAATTGAAATATTATATTTAAAAATTTAATTTTTATATTTATAATATAAATTTAAGAAATTTGTATTATCATTGTATACAAATGATATTTTAAAATTTTATAATATAAATTTAAATTAAAAAATGACCTCAATGACAATGATAAAAAAAATATTTAAATATAACTTATTCATACATGAGTTAGACAAAAAAATATAATTTAGATATAATTTAATTCATTTATGAGTAGATAAATGATATAATTATAAATATATAATCTAATAGTAAGTATAAAATATCATACGTAAAAAGTACAAGTTATAAACTCATGAGCATACAAAACTAACAGTAAGAATTAAATATCATATAAAAAATAAAAATTCAAGTATTAGTATTATCAGAATACATATTTGATATTATTGTTCATATATGAAAGTAGATAAAAATTCAAGTGTAAAGTACATCGTAAAAAAATAAAAATAAAAATATTAAAATTATCATAATATATAATTTTATTATTATTATTATGTGTATTTTTATTAAAAATAATGCTTTAAAAATCTATTGACAAATGTAAAGTAATTTATGTAAAAAAATAAAAATTTAAATATTTATATTATTGAAATATATAATTTTAACATTATTATTTATATATAAATAGATAAATAATTTATTATGATATATTCCTGATTGAATTATTTATTTGAAGTTCACATGCTAACTATATAAAAAGTTAGACACGCTGTTACATTTTATATTGGATATGTTTGAACCTGTATTCTTTTAATACTTGATTAAAATACATAGTATTTTATCATAAAATAATTGGTCACATAGAACTAAATCGAAGATAATGAAGTTTTATATCAAGCATAATAAATTTGTGGATTACATAGATAATGTTTTTATTAAATATTTGATTTATTTATACGTAAGGATCTCAATTTAATTAAAATATCAATAGTATTATCTTGGAATTTTCAAGTTTTTTCCCATTATGTATTAAAATAGATTAAATATCAACTATCTTATCATAACTTTCAATCATTATATACTTTAATTTCTTAATTTTTCTAGTAAAATTTGGTACATTAAGTCAATTAATTAAATTATAAAAAAAATAACGTAATTTTAACATAAAATATATATATTTATATCAAATTTATGAAAATTAAAAATTTAATATATGAAATATAACAACAAAAAAGTTAGACTCTAAATTTTGTTTAGCCTTAAAATTATTACAATTTTAATATATTTAATTGATATACTTATTATTTTTCTATTCTATCACGGCAAGTCTTATAATTTGAAAAAAAAAATTGGCTAATTGCCCTCTCAAAAGCTATAATGTAGTAGTCAATTATGTTGCGGAAAAAAACTCAATGCTTCTTGTTTTGCAATGACACTTTAGTTCACATACTAGTTTAGTTAGAATGATAAGATTAATACATATCAACTTACAAAGAAATATTCAAAAAGCAAATTGTTAAAAAGTCTAATACCGATCGGACATAAAATATTCATCTTATATATAAATGAAGACAATTCTACATCTCAAAAATTAAGTTTTGAGATGTAATTAGGTCCAAATTTAACATGATATCAAAAACAGACAAACTCACACGCAACTGTAAACACACTATCGTCTATCGATAAACTGCTAATATGAGAAAGAGTATTAAAAAATCACATATCGACTGGACATAAAGTATCCATCTCATATATAAATGAGAACAATCTTTCTTCTCAAAACTCAAATTTTGAGGTAAAATTATGTACAAATTTAACACAAATAATTAATTGCTCGGTCAATAAACTATGTTAAAGACAATAGTATTTAATTGAACACATTGCTTTAATATCCCCGTTACAATGAGAAAAGTTTCACAATAACTTAATACAATTTATTGATTTCAAAAATATATTATTAATAATTACATTAAAATAACCTCTTTATATAAAAATAAATACATCTATATCGAATAACAAATGAAGAGGTTATCCAATTCACACTGCAACAAACATTTATGACACTAAGAATATGCCATAGAAGCTTATTTATGGCATTTTAAGAAACGTAATTTTCCTCAATGCCACAAAAACGTATAGGTCAGTTGCGGCATTTTATCCATGCCAAGAACAACACCAAAAGTTTGATATTTGTGGCGTTTCCTAAACGTCAGAATTAATTATTAATGGCATTTTTCAAATGCCAGTAACGATACTTGCGGCGCTAGAAAAACGCCAGTAATAATCTTTTGTCACTTGAGAAATGCTAAGAAAATCATTGAAGGCAATTTTAAAACGTCATGAAAGATATTTTGTTACGTCCTGCATCGTGCAACAAAACATTTGCAATTTGGAGTCAGTACCAGAGTCAATAAACTTGAAACATAAAGCTGTAAAAAGAAAAGTGCTTAATTTGGATGCTGAAACAATTTTTCATCAGGACAGAAACAACAAAACAAGTCATAGTAAATACCCTTATCATATAAAAGAAACCCAACAACATGTGGTTTCCATTAAAAAAGAGAGTTATATTATTCAACTACGACCAAACTCAATCAGACAAAAGACATGCTGGATTATAAATGTTTTGGGAAAATTAGACACCTTAGTTCAAATTCTACCAACTCAGCGTCTAGGATCGTAAATCTTTTGTGTCACTTTCGCCTAGTAAATCCTATATATCCATTCCAGACAATCTTTGATTAACAATGCAATAATAGTAATTAAATAACTACCTTTGTTAACTTTGCAGGCAGCATTATTCGGAATGCAGTATTTGCAGCATCCATAGATAGCTTCCTAGAAAGATACAAGTATACTACTCCTTGCAATTTTGATACAAGGAAAACTAAAAAGGAAGAAAATAAAAACACAAGCAAAGCAGGGAAAAAAACACAGTCATAAAAATCAGAATAAAGATGAAGACAAGCCACAACTTACTATAATGTCGGGAAAAAAACACAGTAATAAAAATCAACATGCATGTGACTGCTTCGATCTTATTGAAACATAATCAAGATGAAGGACCATCACTTTGCAGCACATAAAAATTCAACAAAATGTGAAACAAAAAAAGTATCCTCAAACCCCAAAAAAAACTTCATGTCCCAAAACCCATATTCTAATTTCAACTCCTTTTCCAATTAGTATTCTAAAATCAACTTAATATGATGAAATCCCACACATCTCACATTTCTCTCGCATTTACAAGGAACAGAGGTACATGAGCAAAAGATTATCAAATGAACACGATCCAATCAAGAAATATTACACAAAATCATGACTATAAAGTTTAACTCCCAAAAAAAAGGGAATGGTAAAAAAAATTTACTTTATTTTTATACTATCATTTTTTAATAATAATAAAACTAAATAGTTATAAAAAATAAAGATAGAATCTAAATTTATGAACATATTTATTCCTATATTCAAAGGAAAAAAAAACAACAAAGGTAGTAAATACGAGTAAGATTATAACAACATACAGTAGTAGTAGTAGTAGTACAATAAGAGTAACGATAGCGAGATAAATGGTTGGCCAGAGTTCTCTCTCGTTCTTCTTTCCCTTGATATTTCGGTTAGAGAACAATGGGTCGCTTGGATTTAAACTTTTTTGCCTCGCAACAACGGATGGACGTACAAGAGAGAGGTAGATATTTTGTGGTTTTGATTTGAGCGATTAAGTGAGTTTCAGTTCCATAGGAAAATTAGAGCGGGATGAGAGTCTAGATTTAGTGGGATTAAATTTATTGGCACCAAAATGCTGTAGCAAGAGAAAAATGCAATGAAAAGTCAAAACACGGAGATTCAATTGCTTTGGCATTTTGGTTAAAAATTAAAGAAGAAAGCTTTGTCTAAATTAAATGTTTTTGTAACGTGTGTCGTTTTAAAACAAACTGTCATGTAAAAAAAAAAGCTAAAAAATCATATTTATTGTATTATTTAAGAATCTAGTAGATATAATATTGTGTTTGATAGGATGAAATATAAAGAAATTAGAATTGATTAATTCTATTTGTGTGTTTTGTTAGGCTGAAAAATGAGTCAAATAAAATTGATTCCTAAGGAATTATAATTCCTTCTCACCCTTTAATAATCATGATTTCATTCTCATTTCAATTTTTTTTCAATTTTATCTTCACTTTAAATATAACTCTAAACTCAAATCTCAAATCTCTAAACCCTAAATCTTAAATCATAAACTCAAAACCCAAAACCCCAAAACCCCAAATCTCTAAACCCTAAATCCTAAACCTTAAACCCTAAAACCTAAATCCCAAATCTTAAAACCCCAAACCCCAAATCCTAAATCCCTAAATCTTAAAATCATAAACCCTAAATCTAAAATCTCAAATCCTAAAACCCTAAACCCTCTTTAAAAAAATAAAAATTTTAACCCTAAACCTTAACCCACAAATATAACCATAAATCCTAAACCCCAAATCCCAAATCTTAAATCTTAAATCCCAAACCTCAAAACCCTAAACCCTATTTAGAAAAATAATAATTTTAATAATATATTTTCTTTTTAAGTAATAATTATTTAAAACAATAATAATTTCAATAATTTATTTTGTGTGACGGAAAAATAATACTTAAATGATATTATTTAAACTTTATTGAATATAAGGGTATTAATTTAATTTACATTTTTTTCCATTTCATTTCAGTGGCAAACCAAACACTGTAATATTGATTCCTTCTTTGATTCCAATGGTCAAACCAAACAACATTGTTTCCTTTCCTTTCCATTTCATTCCATTCTCATTCCGATTCCGATTTTGATTTAATTCAATTCAATTCTGTGAACCAAATGCTATCTAAAAGTTTTTTCTTTATCATGCATGTCCAACAAAATATCAACTAACACGGGCTAAATTTTGAGAAACATATTTGCAAGTCAAACAAATATAAGTAGATCAAACACACTAATATTTACCAAACATATTTGGAGAGTTGGAGAGTTCGTCTAGTACTCTAACATTAATATTTATTTATTTTTATATTTCTAAATCAATTATTCAAAAAAGAAAGAAAGTAGAGATTAATTTAAAAAAAAAAGACCAAGATATTTCCTATATATAATCTCCCTCTTACTAAAAAAACTCTCCCTATTACATATTTTGTAAATATAAAGTATATTCATGTAGAGAGATAAATAGAGATATTTACTAAAAAAGAGTTTAAAACTCAATATCTGCAAATGAGAGAAAAAGTTGTGTGTGTAGAAGTAAGGGCAAGCAACGAATCGAAAATGCCTTTTTTGTCCAATCTAAATCCTATTCGATCCGAGCGAATTTGAAGATTTTTAATTCAAATTTAATCCAATAATATAATCAATCTAAATTCAAACAGATCAAATTTTTGATGACAATATGAAAGTAGAGTCATTAGTTCATTTTTCTGCTTAATATTTACTCATTTTATTTAATAAGTGATGTTTTTGGGTCAAAAATATTAAAATATAATTTTTTTAACGAAAATACATGAAAATATAATTTTTGAAAATTTTCTATATTTTTTTTATTTTTATGAATTGTTTAATGCATAAACTACCACGTGAATGTCATGCAAGTAAGAGAGTTGACTAAGAAAGCCACATGAAAGCAACACAAGCAAAGAGGGAAAATCGGGTAATGTTGCGTGTACCATGTGACACAGCGTTATGCCATGTCAACACAACATTCATTTTTGATTTTCATAACTTGGTCAACGCGCTCACCACGCGTCATTACTCAATTCGTCCATTTCTACCACTGGGATGCCACAAAATTCGTATCTGCGAATCATATCACGCCATGTTGCACTGACTCAACGTACGTTAACTGAGATCAGTCCCTTCCACCATGAGTTGCATGCTAATTACCCCAATGAATCTCATGTGCCACCTGTCACCACCATATTGGCCAATGTTGTTAACTTTTTCTTTCTTCATCTCAACTCTTGATCTTATACTAATCTGACGTTCCAGATTCTACCTTAGCTTAATTTAACCCCTTAATTATCCCATAAATCCTAATGAGTTGAAAATTATCAATTTTTTTATCATATTTCTTTATTAATTTGTATTTCTTTCTTATTAAAAATTATGAGATTTATGAATTCAATCATGTTCAGCTAATTGATAATATAATTAAATTGAAATCACATATAGAAAATTAGATTCATAAAACCCCGAGATTAATAAATTAGTTAGGCATAATTAAACTCATAAATATCATATTTTAAATAAGAAAGACGTACAAGTTAATAAAGAAAGGAGAAGAAGAAATAATACAATCAATCTCTTAAATTGTAAAAATCAATCTTCTTTTCAATCTTTACCAAATTTTATATTCTCTTAAACTCCTCTCTTTTCTTGGAATTATAAAATCAGATAAAAATATTCAAAAAATGGTTAGGGATTTTTTGATAAAATTATTGAGTTAAATTAGGCTTAGATAGAATATGAAACGCCATATCAGTTTCAAACCAAAGACTGAGATAAAAGGAAAATTAAACAATACTGGCCAATTGGATTGGGACACATAACAAGGTAGAATGATATCGATCAACACAAGCTGAGTCAATGATAGGCGGTGCTCTGTAGTTCGTTGATCCGGATTGCATGGCATTTTGCTAGAATGAATGGACAAAATCCTACGATGATGTATAGCATTTCCATTGACTACTCAACAAAAACTTAAAATGAATGGCGACATGTGGCAGCGACTACATCAGTTCAAACATGCAACGCACTTCGATTAGTTCATCTTCGCTTGCATGACATCCATATGTCCTATCTTGATTGGTTATGTATTAAAAGATTCATAAAATATCCATAAAAATTTTAGAAAATTCCAAAAAAATATTTCCATCTCATTTAACTAAAAAATTATATTTTAGTATTTTTAACCCTAACAATAGTACTTATTAAATAAAAAACAAATATTAAGTAAAAAAATATACTAATGACTCTACTTTTATATAGATCAATGTTTCCATTGGGATGAGCAAGCATAAACTAAGATGGGTCACATACGGTAGTCATCGAGTGGAGGATTGATGAAAGAGTGAAAGACTAGTATCCGATCAATCATGGTTTGTTCGGCCATAGGGTGTTCAACTATGGTCCAAACACTCATACTGTGTTCATCATGGCTTGAACACCCGTTAAGTATCTGACCATAGTCTAATCATGTTATGTCCACCATGGTCTGGTCACTTATTGAGTCTTCGACTATAGTGTGGAAGGCTCGAGTGCATGCATTGATGTTCGAGTGTATGTCAAGCTGGATGATAGTTCTGGACCATTCTGGCTATGCAGTTCTATCCACAATGATTGTTCTGAAATCCTTATAGGATCTGTCGATGACATAACCACCCTTTTTGGGGAGGACTACTTAATTGTGGTGGTTTTGTTACTATTTTTGTAGATATCCCTACTCTTTAACACTTAGGCTTTTCTTTTTTTGTAATTATCTTTCTAACCTGTGCACTTCTATCCTTTGTAGGACCAAAGTGTCATTGGTGTAAAGAGATCTAGACTTTTTTTAGGGATTTAAGTATTAGGAGATCATGTCATGATCATCGCAAGTTCTAGTAAAGCTAATATCCTAGTCTACTTAATAAATTCTTTGCTTGACTTGTTCCCAAACTTTGTCCAAAATGTAAACATATGGTTGAACACTTTAAGAATGTACCTGATAGAGGAGGACATATAGAAGCACACTATTGGAGGTGTTCATTTTCTGGGAGGACACATGATAAGGCACTACCGTAAAAGGCAATGGATAGGGCATCATGGCCCATTAGGTAAAAGTTTGTACAATGTGCAAATTTCCACTTTACAACATTAAATTGGTCTTAGAGACCTGGGATGTCTTCACACTTCATGCGCTTCCAACTTTGTACTTCTTGAGTGATTTACTTACTAAGGTTTGCACCTTGTAGTGGCCATATCGAAAGGTTTTTTACTTTTTGGTCTTCCACGTCCTTGGATCATGATGTTAGATTTTAAGTCTTTGTGTGGACCTTCTAAAAATATTTATATGCCATGTTGTTATACTATTTTTATACTTTTGAATCATTTACTTATGTTTTTGTGCTTGTGTTGCATCCATATACTTTTTTTACTTTTTGGTAAGGTCTATCTGTGATCTCATCTATTTCGAGATGATAGGTGCTTTTTGAGCATGTCCCTTATTGGCATATGTACCATTGGTACAATATAGTGTATACATGTTATTGGTATATTATAATGTGTACTTGTTAGGGAGCAGGTCTAAAGTGATCCAGATGGCTACATATTTATGCACATGTTCCCTAGTTGGGCATATACATTATGTCCTACCATATATGCTATATCTAACAACGCTTACTCTGTTTGGCCGCACGTACAATGTTAGAGCCATATGTGTCATGTCTAGTTATGTACCATGTCAGGTGACATGTGCCGTATCTGACCATGTATCATATCGGGTCACATGTATCGTGTTTGGCCACGTACCATGTTGGGTCACATATACCATATCAAATCACATGTCTCGTGTCTGGCCATGTACCATATCAGGTCATATGTGACATATCTGACCATGTACCATATAGAGTCACATATTCCTTGTTCGATAATGTACCATGTCGATGGGCTCATGTTGTCCTAGTTTGTCACGTGTCAATTAGCTAGTTTGATCACTTTTAGTTTGACTATGTATCCGTTGTACTAGTGCCTAAACATTGTCACTTTTGTATGATTTCTCATTTTACCTAAGTAAGGATGGTTTATTTTTTAAGCCAGGGTGTTCTTGATATACCAACTTCCTACTCATTATGCTTGAGTTTTTCAAGTCACCTATGAATTAGGTCTTGAGACTTAAAAAACTTTTGTAGTCCTTGATGAATTATTCCATCATGTGGTGAGTTTTATGGAACTTTTTTCATGCCTGGAAACTTTTATCAATAGTTAGGGTTGGAGACTCGGCATCCCCAACATGAGTAGATCTGTGTTTTCATAGGTGGAACGCAAAAAATTTAGCAACTCCTATACTCAGGGCATGGTTGTTGCTTATTTATAAGGTCTAACACAACCCGTAAAGGTAAGGTGTAAAATTTGTAGTAACTCCTAGACTTAGAATGTAGTTACTACCTATTCAAAGGTCGAACACAATCCATAAAGATGAGGTGTAGAAGTTGTAGCCACTCTTAGATATAGGGCATAGTTGCTACCTATTCAAATGTCTAACATGACCTGTAGAGGTGGGGCGTAGAATTTGTAGCAACTCCTGGACCTAGGGCTTAGTTACTGCCTATTCATAGGTCCAATATGACCCATAAAGTTGGGGTGCGTAATTTATAACAACTTCTTGACCTAGGGCATAGTTGCTGCCTATTTAAAGGTCCAGTATGGCCTATAAAGATAGGGTGTAAAAGACGTAGCAACTCCTAAACTTGAGGATACTAACATGTGACCTTTCTTAGTTCACATATTTTAGTCCCTTTGTAGATTGGTCTTCCTTTTTTCTTGTTGAATTCCACGAATGTAAAGAACCTTGGCCTAAATACCTACAATCACAATTTTATTAAAATGAAAGTGTAAATGAAGCATTGTTTGTCTTTTTATCGTAGCGATATGTTGTTTTTGTCCCATATTGTTTCTTACTAGTGGCATCTTGTACCACTTTGTGCTATTTCAAGATAATTATTATCTTTAAGGGCATCATATGAACTTATGTAATCTTGGATAAGTTGGAACATTGTCCTAAATCTCCGACATATGAGTGAATATATATTTTGTTCCTTAGTTGGACATGATGTGTCACTTTATTGAGTCTATGTCCATAATTGGTTTATTATGTTAATCTCACATAGTGTTCTCATATAGGACTTGGGTGGATTTTTGAATTGTACACTTGAGACATTCTCACAAAACTCCTTTTGAAATAATTCATGAGGAGGTGCACCCTTGGATGATATATGATAGTTATACATCTCACAATTCAATTTGTTAGTAGGGTGATATTTTAGGTTACACATTTTATTTCTTTGTTTGAATGCTCCAAATATATCATGTACATCCTTGGCTCTGACGTAGGGTTTATTATTGAACTTGATTTTGGTTTTATTTATTTGTGAGATTATAGTTCTTGGAAGTGTCAATATGGACCACGCAACTTGTGAGGCAACACAATGGTGCTATAGGAATTGGAAGATGCCATATAGGGTCTTTATTGAAGAAAAATGATTAGAGATCTTTTGAACTGTGGAAACGCTCCAAAATAGTATGAAATGTGTTCTTAATGATGTCAAGGTAGACACATAGTCTTATCTCTTTAATTTTTCCATGCACTTCGAGGATTTTTATTACCATCATAGATGATGATTTTTGAGGTGGTGATTAGTCGTTGAGGCTACATGTTTAACATGGCTAGCTTGGAAAAAGTGTTCCTATATGTGGGTCTCAAGTGGATCACAATGGATAGAAGCTACACTAGGTGGTCCTAACTGTTCCCGAATTGATGGTCATAGTGATACTGTCTAGGCCTTCATTGGTGAATGACTTTGCACTTTGTGAGTGAACTCTATTTAGCATGCCATTGGGTTTGGTTCCTATCGTGGTAGGTCTAATCGTCGATCGAACTCCATATTGGTACAAGTTAGATCTTGTTCACTATTAGCATTGGAAGATTTCATGTGCACATTCTTTATGATGAAAATATGGACTAGGAGCTCATGGCCCTGGGACGTGTTTCAAGGATGGCCTAGAATGTTATCTTTATCATTTTGAGTATTAAAGCTAGCTCATCATTTCATTCTTTTTTAAAGAATGATTGATTAATTTTTAAATTCATTGTGATGATGATGACTGAAAAAGCAAATGATATCTTTCAAAATATTATTTTATTTCATTGGATGAATGAAAAATCATTCCCTTACAATTTTGATAAAATTGGATGGATGAACTGTTTCTTCTTACACATTTAATTGGACAAGTTTTATACTTATCCTATGCAAAACTAGCATGTTTGGTGCACACTTATGTTGTCAGTGTATGGTGGTATGTGTAGCCTTTTTTAGTGTTTGTTCAACGTGAAATTTTATAGGAAGGCTTTTCAGAACATGATCTTTTCAATGGTGATCTTGGATTTGTATATGATGCCAAGATTTCAAGATCCAAATATAAGACACTTAACTAGATAAAAAAGTAAAATATGGGTCATTTCCTAGTTGTGCCACTGTGTCTGGCCAATTGGGCTTTCATGTCCAACAGCCCAAGATGCCTTATTATTTAAAAGTGTCGAAAAATTGAGCTGCCATTTGGTGGCAGTGACTATAGTGCATGAGTGTTGGTTCAAGGATCGTATGGGCTGAACTTGTTTGTCTGACCCGTGAGCTTAGACTTTATCAGATTAGGTCATATCTCTGATTTGAGCTTAAGTAGTTGTGGACTAGATCTGGTGTATGATAGGTATTAAAAGATGCCACATAGATGTCTTTAAGTTCAAGTGTTTGTGGCCCTTTGAAGCTCAATTGAAGATGCTTGGGCGGCACTACCAAGTTTGGCTAGACATTACACACTTTGTTTAGCCACTCTTTGGGTCGTGGTGGATGGGTCATGTTTGGTTATATCTTGTTCGGTGATGATGTAATAGGTGTACCTGTCAAATGACCCTACTAGTGGGGCCAAAAGAAGTATGAACCATTTCTCTCTGTCCTTTGTCGGGGATGGAGACTTGGTTCCCTTGTCTATATAGATGACTGGACAATTTTTTGGACATGAGGTAAGACCTCATTGTCTCTTATAGAAACTTAGCTAATTGATTCAAATGGTTGGGTCATCTTGGAAGGATTGAAAGGTGTGGCCTTTATAGACTATGCATAGTAAACTTCTTCTAGAACAGTTATCTTCTAAACTTTTAGGACCTTTTTCAATGACCGTCTAGTTTAAAATATTGGAAAAAACTGTAGATTTCCTTATTGCTTCCTATGTGCCTAAGAATAGAGAACATATCATTAGGACCTTGGACTGTTATGAAATGTGGTGGCCTTTGGCTCTCCGATACTTAAGTAAGTTCGAGTAATGAAGAGAAGGATAAGACTACTATCTCTCCTCATGATATAGAGAGATGTTGGGAGATATTTAGGAAAATATAGTTTAGATCTTAGTTTTTGAAAATGAAAGAAGTTTTTGTGTGTAGAAGTAGTTCATTTATTATGTTTAATGATGAATAGTGGTGAATATTTATAGGAAAAAATATATTTGTTGATGATTCTTATCTATAGTGATATACTTATATTTAAATGTCAAAATTTTATCTTCTTAATTATTTTATTATCGGATAATTAAAAGTTTAAATGTCGATCGCATATCATGTTTGATATTTAACCTATATTTATATTTATCTATTGACTTAGCATTAAGTGAATTAACTTACTAGTTATTTGCTCACTAAAAACTCTTATATTATGTCATATGATGTAATCTATTTTACACATAACATGTTATATAAACCATTTTACTTATTCAAATCAATAGAACCCATTAAAAATAATTTAAAAAAATGTATTTTTATAAGTATCTAATAAGAAAATGATGTTAACTTTTTGTAAGTTAGAATTTATGCTGACAAGAATTATGGGTGAACAACGAATAGATTTTATTTATTTTTAATAAATTTAAATTTGATTTAATCCGAATCGAATTTGATAATTTTTAATTCAAATTTGATTAGACGATGTAATTAGTCTAATTAATCTGAATTCAAATAGATCAAATTTCTTAAATCGAATAAAATTAAATTAATATTAAAATTTATTTATAAAGTAGTCTTATATATAAAATACAACATATATAATTTTTAATTTTTAAATTTATGTATTTATAATAAAATTTATAATTTATAGTCATAAAAAAACTAAACGAATTATATATTTTTCAATTCGAATATGTTATGATTATAAATTTTTTTAATATAATTTAATTTAAATTTAATAGATTAAATTTAATTTTTTAATTTAAATAAATTTATAGATATTTGATTAATCCTAACGAGAATATAAACAACTTTACAAGCACTGGAATCGTAGTGCTTGAATTCCCTCCTTTGTGAGGGTTTGGGTCCCCATTTGACAAATTCTTTGAAGTCAATGAAAAAGGCACAACATAAGTGGATTTCCTTGAAAGTGTTTTCTCCCAAACAGAACCTGTCAAATCTAATATGAACACTAAAAACAAAAAACAAAAAATTTCCTTAATTAAAAAAAGAAAAAAAGAAGACCAATAACAGACATTTCCTTCCTTTTTATTTTTTTTCAAAAATATTTTAGTATAAATAATTAAATAATTTACCAAAGACAGACAGTGCTCTTCCATTTCCTCTCTCTCTCTCTACAATCTTTCTTTCTGTCTGTCTGATCTTACTCATAAAAAGGTCAGCGCCGTCCTTTGTGCCCCTCTTTTCTCTCCCAATTTCTCATTCTCTGCGATGTCTTTGCTTTACCAAATTTGATTCTTCGAGAAGTAGCTTAATTCCTAAACAGTAGCCTACGAACAAAGAATTGGGTTTTGTGAGGGTGAGAGTTTCAAGGTGACTCTCACTCACTTAAAATGGCCGAAGATTGGGATCTATATGCGGTTGTTCGTAGCTGTAAATCAGCCCAAAACACCTCCACAAAACCCTCAACTCCTTCTTCTTCTTCTTCTTCTTCTTCTTCTACCACTTTGCCCTATAAAGAAGACTCTCTGGCCTGTTTAGCAGAGCTTAAATTTGAAGAAGAAAATGATGGTTTTCCATTTTCTTTTCCCGACTTTGAAGAGCCTAAGAACAATGCTTTTCAAGAACTTCAACAATTTTACAAACCCTTTTTGCCCAACCCCACCACAATCACAACCACAACCACTAACAACACTAGTCTCATTCCAAATTCATCCTCTTTTTGGGAAATTGGTGGATCTAGTAGTGGTACACATCATATACAGCACTCTCAGCAACAACCCAATATTGTGAATCGCTTTACAACACCAAATGGATCTTACATTCCTGGGTTTGAATCAGAACATGCACAACAAGGTCCTAAACTTCAAACCCAAGTTCAGAATCAGAGAATACAGAGGCTTCAGAGACCTCAGGCGACTATGAATTTACAATCCCAGAGACCAAGAAAAATGTTATCTATTTATATTGGGTTTAATTAGTTTCTTTCTGCTTTTTTATGAATTAATATAAAGGCTAGAAATTGATTAGGCATTTCATTTCTGCAGGAGGAACCAACAGAAAAAAACTATGTGTGAAGTGGCTCAAGATAATCTGTCCTCTGATATGTGGGCCTGGCGTAAATATGGGCAAAAACCCATCAAGGGTTCTCCATATCCACGGTTTAATTGAACTTATTTATGATTATTAATTTTTTTTCCCTGTCTTAAGGCAAATTCTTCTTTAGTGTTCTTCTCTGATCTGTTTGTTTAATTGTCTTTTAAATAAATTTCGCAGGAACTATTACCGGTGTAGCAGTTCAAAAGGGTGTGCGGCGAGGAAACAAGTGGAGCGAAATTCGAAAAACCCAAGTATGTTTGTAGTCACTTACACTGGAGATCACACTCACCCACGTCCGACTCATCGGAATTCTCTTGCCGGAAGTTCTCGGAGAAAATACTCGCCGAGTCATAACCCAACTCAGAAAAAGGACTCAAATACAGAGTCTCTACCGTTAGGATTTGCAAATCATTTGTCTCCCACAACGTCATTGACTGTTCAAACTACACACGAGGAAGAGACGATAAAGGAAGCTGAGAAACAAAATGAGGAAATGGAGTTAGACGAAGAGGATTTCGATGTTAACGAAGATGAAGAAGATGAGGAAGAGAATGATGAAGAAGATCTTTTGATACCCAATATGGCGATGAGTGAAGATATTTTTATGGGATTTCAAGAACTTGGATGTAGATCTCCTTGTAGAGTTGGTGGTAGTAATAAAAGAAGCCTAGATGATTCAAACGATCAATTTTCTGATAAAGGGAAGTTCAATTTGGGGGGTTCTTAAAGTGGTGGTGCAACCATAGGTGGAAGCTGTCGACTCAATGGAATAGTTGATGACTTGAACGAATGTCTTAATTTTTTTTAAATCTTTTTTAAATAATAGTTTTATATATTTTTAAATCAAAAATGTATTTTTTTTCTAGAAAAGAAAATCAAAATATATTTTTTTCTAGAGAAAATAAAAAATTTAGTTTTTATGTTTCTGAGGATGATGTTTTTGCTAGAGAAGTGGGTGGGATTCTAAATTGTATAGGATGGTTGGTACAAAGAATCTCTTCCCTTCCCACCACCAAAGTCTTTTGTTAGTTCTAATTTTGTTTTATCTTTTCCTTTATGTAAATATATAATACAAATAGTTTCTTCGTATTTTATTATTTTTTTGGTATGTTTGCTAACATAATTAGAATATATTATAATTTTATTATTTATCTAAAAGGAATAGATATTCCAAACAATTGTAATTTTTGGGTTTAAAAATTCAATAAACAATTTTTGGGTTTAAAAATTCAATAAACATAGGAATATCCGAATATTAGTATATTCTATTTTTCATTATATTCATACTAACCTAACATACCCCTAGATTTTTCTAAATAAAAAATGTAAAATAAAATGAATTAAAATAAATGCAGATAATTATTAGTATAAAACACATGTATTGTTGATGGTTGTTTTTTATTTTCACGAAAATGTATTTTTTTTTAAATCACATTATCTTTCATATGTATTAAAAAAAAATTATATACGTTATTACAATATTACTAAATATTTATAATTTATTTTTTATACATTTATTATGATAAATTAATTTTAAGTGAAAAAGGAATGAAAATTTAATATCTTTCCCTTAATTTATCTCGTTGAATTTGAATTAAAAATTATAAAATTAACTAATTAAATTATAAATTATAAAAAAATTAAGAGATTAAAACATAAAAAAGAATTTATGAACTAATTGTATATTTTATATTTTTAAAATCTAATTAAATATTTTATATGTGCCTGTGTGTAAATCTTTTTTAAAAAAACATATTATTGCATTTTATGGTAAAGGGCGGCCACAATTTCATACTTATAAAAAATAGCATAAAATTCTTATAACTTTCAATTAGTTTGGATAAGTTCTATAGCTTATAAAAAAAAAATATCCCAAAAATCATGCCTTGATCGTTGATTACTTTCTTGTTAGGATAATTTCAACAACAACAAAAAAGAAGACTGAAACAACAGTTTTTCAAGAGCAATTTCAAAATTAAAAAAGTGGAATAGATACTATTTCTTCCCTCGTATAATGTTCAGCTGCATCCCATAATGAATTAAGTTCGTAATTAATTAATTAATATATAATTAATGAGTAATTGATTAAGTAACCTTTAAGGGAGTAGTAATGCACAGACGATTGAAGACTCACAGATTTGTTGTGTGTATGGCGATGGAGAGTAATCCAAGGGAGCAATTTTGGAACATTTATGACGGGTCCATTGTTGGCTTACATCTCTTCAGACTTTCATTAAAAAAAATTCAACAAAAAAGTTAGTTCTAAGTTAAAAATATTTTGATTATGAAATTGCCCTCCAAAAATTGATATTGTAGGTTTTTCTTTTTAATTCTGAAATTACCATCACAAAAAAAGTGATCAATGATCAATGCATGATTTTTGTACTTTTTTAAAAAAAGATTACATATAGGACATATATAGATCACTTAAAAATTATAAATTTTTTATCCTTCTTCATTAAAAATGGCAAGACGGTGGCCGCCCTTCATCCTAGTTTAATAGTTAGCTAGATATAAGTGAAATGTATTATCTACAAATTATTATTTTTATTAAACTATATATCTATAATAATTAATGTAATTGATAGTAAAAACCGATCTTATTTTAATGACAAACTTACTAATATATTTTAAAAATAACTATTACTTGGTGTAAATATTATATGTTGAAATAACGTATGTTTAAAGAAATATATGTTTGTTATAAACAAATCTAACTTCCAAAATATTGTATAAATTTATATATGTTTAATAATATCTATAATATATATTATTAAACATTTAAACATATATATTTTTTACTTTTTTTTAGGATATATGCAAACAGTCAGTACAAGATGAGTAACTAAGTTATTTTAGAGGTTACTTGGTGCTATATAACGGGTAAATATAAATTTATTTTAATATATATTAATTAATTATATCTAATAATATGATATAAATAATTTCAATATAAAAATATATTTAAATTTATGGGTTATTAATATTTTTCTTAAACACATAACAAAAATTTAAAACTATATATATAATTAAATTTACATCAAATTAACATATTAATTAACATATTTATATATTATATATAATTAAATTTATGTAAAAATAACATATTATTCATATATATATATATATATATGGATATGTAACATATGTGTATCATATTATACATATTTTTATATCTATTTCACTCTTTCGTCAAACATGATAAAATTATTTTTAAAAATTATTTATTTTTATTATATATTATAATATAAATAATTTAAGTATAAAATTAAATATAAATTTGTGTTAGGTAGAATAAATGAATTTGGTCTAATTTTTAGTGCTCGTCTTCGTGATATCAATCAAGCGGCTCATATTTGTCCGTAGGTACCACGCCAATGTCAACGTGTTATGCTCCACGTGGAACGGCTCTTTACATAATAGCGATCATATATATTATTTATTTGAAGTTAAAATTATTTGATAAAATAACTTATATAAATAACTTATATTAAAAAAGTTACACATATATATATTAAGAATATAGTATATATTATAAATATTTCATTATCTTAATAAATGTGATAGTCTCCATTTGATATAATTTAGGATGTCATTTCTACTAATAATTAATATTATATTACAATATTAATATTATATTCAAAATTTAAAATATATAATATTTTTATAATGTAATTAATTCTTTTAATATAATTAACCATTATCATTAGAAAAAAAAATTGTATCTAAGATTACTTTTTTAAATTTAATATACTAATCATTTTAATGATTTTAATGATTTTAATATTATATTTTTTGATATTTTAATCAATTTTTTTTAGTTTTAATTATTTTATTCATTTTATTATTTTTATTTTTTTTAATCTTTTTGATGTATTTTTTTAATTTAAATATCTACAAATTTTTATTAGTAAGACTCCATTCAATTATATTTAAGGTTTTTTTTAAATAAAAATAAATGATTAAAATATTTAAAAATATAATAATAAAATAGATAAAGTGTATGCATACATGAGATCAACATCCAACCTATTAATTAATTTTACAATTAATTAACTTCTTATATCCTCGAATTCCTATATTATTTAATATTAATGTCTTAGTTACCAGATATAATTGCCAGCTACTTACATCATATGTCAATTGTTTTTTCTCTAGTTATTAGTAATCATATGCAGATATATTTTAAATACTTGTGATGCTTAATTTTTTTTACATTTTTTTTATAATTTAGTTATTGCATACTTAAATATGCAACAAGACACTATAAAAAAAACTATGATGCAATGCAATTACATTAATTATAAATTTTTAACATATTAAATATATATAATATTATTTTATAATTATTGAATATTCTAACAATTAGATAATTATTTTGATATTGTGTTAATAACAAGATTAAAACTCAAATTATCTACGTAAATAATACTTTCAATTAATCTACTTATAAACGATTACTTTGATTTAGAAACAACGTTTTGACGGCCTACGAGTTAATCAAACTCGCGACCTTATTACTTATTTGAAAGATTAACACACAAACATAAGTATAAGTGTACGATATAGAACATATTTTTAATGAAAAATTCTAACTATTTAATTTAAATAATATATTAAATAAAACGAAAACAATTAACAATTTTAAAACAAATATTTTAAAATACAATAACATAATTATTATTGTAGGTTTGTTAATTCATAAAACACAATCATAAATGTTTGATAAAAACTTATTTTAAATTTTTTTAGCAAAATAAGTGAGAGAATAAAAAATAAAAACAATAAAAAAAATAACTTTTATGATTATTTCTAAAAGTGTGTTTAACTTTGTATTTATTAAATATTTTAAAGAACGTAACTTGTGATATATGCAAACACGATATGCCTTAAAAATCTTAATGCCATAATAATTAATTATTAAAAAAGATATTCTTTAAATTTTTGGATTAGAGTTACCTTTCTATTGTAGCTAGGAGGTCACAGAGACCTTGTTTTCGAAATAATATTGTTTTCTTGAGATAATAAATTATCTTAAAAAATTAACCATTACAATAACAATAATATTATAATTTTTTTTCTTTAAACATAATGTTCTAAATTTTGATGTTACAATATTTTTTCTATTAATCAATGCAAAAAATTTTAAACATGGTTATGCTTCAAGATCAAAGATTACATTAAAAAATAAAAAAATTATATTAAATAATACTTCAAAAATTTATAATAATAAAAATAATCAAATAATATTAAATGGTGTTTAATTAAATGATATTTAAATTAAATAAATTTAAATAAATATAATTTAACTTGAAAAATATTTCATATAAAATAATAAATTAAATTTTTTAATGAAAAAACACATGAATTTTAAAAAATTTAAATGTGATATATATTTTTATTCTAAAAAACTAATTATGCAATAAAGATCTTTTTAACTTTGATATATAAATCCTAATATATTTTATTGAAAATATTTTGAAAAATATATAAAAAAAATTTAATTATAAAATTAAATATTTTATATTTAATTAATATATTTTTAATATTAAAAAATTAATTTTATTATTTTAAATTAAATGTAATTTAAGTTGAATTATATTTTCTAATTAAGCTCCTTTATTATTTATTACCGTTGAATTAAATTATATTTACTATTATTATTATGTATTATTTTGTATAATTTATCAATTTTGTTTTGAAATTATTTTTAAGAAAGTTAATAAAAGAAACGATATTTCGAATTTAAGAAGGAAAAAGAGAGCCAATCGAGTGGGGGTACGACAGTTGTCGGCTCCAAGTAAGGAAGGCAGTAACAGAAGGAGCGTGACCGGCTCCGGTTCAGTCGGCCTTTATCACGAGACAAAACACGAGATACTCTTTTTGTCAGTTCATACTTTAGACCTCTCCATACACGACTTTCCTTTTTTTTATTTTTAAGTCAAGTCTATTTTATTTTTTAATTTACGAGTTAGTCAAATATATTTTATTCATCTACTTTATTTTAATATTTCTCTACGAGTTGCATTTTATCATTTGTTTTCCCTCTGGCTCCAATATTAAAAAGCTTATATTTGTACGTTCGTTAGAAAGTTGATAATTCGTGACAAGGTAACCAAACAATTTGCATTTTGATTAGGTATTAAATTATAAGAATTATAAAAAAAATTATGTTAAATAACTGAATTATTTATGTATATAATAGTAATATATTAAGTAAAATTAAAATATTAAAAATTAAAATTATAGGATATTAAATTTATTAAATGATAGACACTTTCTAAAATTATTTTATTCAAACATGTTATTTCTAAGATTTTCCCAGCTAGGAGCCATCTCTTTAGGAACGGAAGGCGACAATGAGTGTTCTATTACTCTCTATGAAATATTTTTTTCTTAGCTGAATAAATAATAATATTAAGCAGTTAAAATGTAAAGATTAGGTTAAATTAATATTAATTTTCTAGTTAAAATAAAAACATGAATATTTCAATACATATTCACTTTTTGTCAAAATGTACAAGTAGTGTAGAATGTCATAGCTCTACAACAAGCATAAGATATATGTCCCATTTTTATGAAAGTTTCGCCTTTTACATTCATGCTTACTTTTAGGTTACTAAGCTAATCTCAAACATATTCCAAACAAAGTTGGTAAAGTTATGGTATTAATAGCTAAATGTTAAAGATTTATATATCAATCTTTACATATAATAGCTAATATTATCAATTATATAATTAAAAATTAAATTAATTATTTTTTATACTCTTAACGTATTAGATTTATTGTACAAATATACATAAAATTTATAAATTTATACTAAATATGTATATAATTCTAAAATTTTAAATAATGTATATAAACATGCATTTGTAACATATAACAATTTAATTGTACAACTTAAGTATTAAATGAATATATGTAAAATAGAACCGTAAAAGAAAACCATTACTAAAACCCATGATAATAAAAATAATAAATTAATGATCTAAAAGTCTAAATAATTATTTTTTTATAAGAGATATTTAGATCTCTCTTAATAACTATATGATATACTAATTATTTTTTAAATAATAAAATATTATTTTATTAATAAACATTTCAAACATATATAATAAATGAAGTGTATTTCAAAGTTTTTCCTCCTTTATATTCTTACGTTTTTTATAATTTTCTTTGGAAGTATTTTTATCTATAAAATTAAAAATATCAATATTTTTAACTATATTCTTTACAATTTTTTATATAATTTTTTGTCTATTAAGTCTATTATTTCAATAATTAAAAATAAAAAAAATTATAATATACTATTTTTAAATTATTTAGGACAATAGTTGATATAGTGGTTAATATATTATAGTTAATTTTTTTAGCCAGAGAATACATAATATATTGATAAAAATAACTATAAAAAATAAAAAAAAATGTAACTGATCAAAAATATTAATATTTTTAGGCTTATAGCTAAAAAAAACTCTAAAATTAAACCAAAAAATGAGTGACGAGTATAAGGGAGAGAAAACTTAAAAATGATGAATTTGTCTTTCAAAGAGATTATTAAAAAAATAACTAACATGTAATATATTTATTAGATATTGATTTAAGTGTACTTCATGAAAATAAAATAATTAAAGTATTCACTATACATGAATAAAGTACTTCATGAAAGTAAAGTAATTAAAATATTCGGTAGACATAAATAATTAAAGTGACTCGGAGAGTTGAACATCCAAAAATATGACTTTAATAAAACTAAATATGATTTAATTTGATATTTTTAATATTAAATGAGTTTGAATAATTATAGTTTTTAAATAATAAAAATATAATATTATTTTTATAATTATAAAATTTAAAATTATTATTTTTCTTAATAATATTTATCGAGTTTAAATAATTAATGTTTCTTGTTCCTGAGCTAAAAAACAGGTTGTGTGTTTACTTTTCATCGGTAACACCTATTTATATATATATATATATATATATATATATATATATATATATATATATATCAGAACATTTTGATAATTTAAATTTTTTTGGCAACATAAACATATGTTTTTAATCGGTTGTTTTAGTAGATTTATTTGATTATTATTTGAGTTAAAAAAAACATAAATGATATTTTGTTTTATTAATTAATATTCAAAGTTACGTGACTGTGTATAAATTACAATTGAATTGTTCACAATAAATATTTAATAATATATTTTTAAAATAATAAATAATAATTTTTATATACAAAACTTGCTGTGGTGGTTGGGATCTATTAGTTAAAAATAAATTAGTTGGATTTCAGTCAACTTTTGTTAACTCATGCTATTATTATTTTGTTTGCCGAAGGATAATATTTTTATAAATGTTACACTTGTTAAATTCATGTTTCTTAGTCCATGCTTTAGTTAATGCTTTGATGATACAATAGGTTTCAAGTTATATTGACTCAAAATTATGAAGCATATCAATCTCATTGATTTTGGGTTAAATAAAATAGATCATTATTAATGGGGTTTAGATGAATGAGATAATAAGTTATCTACATATCTCTCTCTATATATATATATATTTATATTTATTGATTTTTCAATAAAAAATCTTTGACTTTAACATATGGTAGATATAATAACTATTCAATGATATTTCTATAATATCTTTAAAGTAAAGGGTATCTAACATAAAATTTTAATTTCTCTTATTTTAAACATTAAATAATTAATTATATTAAAATTAATTTTTCTTATTTTAAACATTAAATAATTAATTATATTAAAATAATAAAATAAAGATATAAACTTAAAATATTCACATATATATATATATGTTTATATAGATTAGGAAAATAAAATTTAAATACATAAAATAAATAAATTTTTATTAATTCTTCGTAATGTTCACATGTAATAAAGTTTCAACTTTACTTTTTAAAAAACTAATAATTGCATCGAAAAAATAATACTGTTTATATTTAATTTATATATTTTCTAGTATCAAATTTTTTTATCCATTATTTTACATTTAACGTCATCTAATTAAAATTAATATAAATAAAATTATGATTATTTAGATCTATCTAATACTAAACTCCATTCATTGAATCCCAATTAATATTATTATGATATTATTTTTATAGTTATAAATTTTAAGATATTGTTTTATTTAATTCCCTTTAATTTAATTTATTTTTTAAAAAAATTAAGGATCAATTTTAATTAAATTTAATTAGATATGAATTCAAATATAATGGTAGAAAAATATAACTTTAAAATTGAAATTAATAATGAAATTAAAAAATTAAACTAATTCATAAAAAATTTAAAATGTTGAAAATAAATTATATAAAATTAATGTGTATGGATTAATTTTTTAAAAATAAATTATCTAATTATTATAAAGATGTAGTTTATTGGTTGAATGAAAAGTTATTTTTAATTATACGAAGGATAAGAATTTTTTTTGGTTATGTTAACAAAATCAAAAAGTAAATTTTTAATTTTTATTAGGCATTACCAAAAAATTTAAAATTTAACTTTCTCAACATATTTAATCGATTAATTAATTTTTTAATCAATATGATTTTTTTATTTATGAAAAATATACAGCATAACATTATTTTTATGGTTATTTTTATTTTTTTATGTATTTCTTCATTTATTATAAATTTTTATTTTTAACTATATAATAAACACAATAAATAAATAAATATTTTATTTTATAACTTTTAAAGGTATTTCAAAAATTTAGAAAAAAAATTAAAAATATATATAGATGAAAAATTTAATACCATTATTAATTATGATTATATTTGATAATAGATTTAACCTAAATATCATTATAAATATTTTTCAAACATTAGGGATACTCTGAGAAAAGGCAAACTGCATGAATATTTTTGATATTTTTCAGTATCTAAGATATCTCGTTAATATTATCTCTAATTCAAACTCTATTTTAAAATAAATTTTTATACTATTTTAGGGTAAAATTTGTATTATCGTTTTTTATATATATCTCTAATTTATTACTCTAAATATTATGCTAAATATATATTATTTAGAATATTTTTTTTTATTTTTCTTTTATTAATTGATTACAAACAACTATTATATTAGAAAAATTAATTAATTAATTATAATAATTAGAGTAAAATAGTAATTAAAACATTTTTTTTAATATTTCTTTATCTTTTATTAATAATTTTTAAAAGTAGCGTGTAAATTGTACGACGTTAAATACAACACTATATTATTCATTGCATTATTTTAATGTACAAATTTAGATCCTATATAGAGTAACTTTTAAGTGTAAAACTTGCACTAAAATAACGAGATACAATATCTTTGGAGATGTTGATCTAAGCAGAAAATAATTTGTGAAATTTTCTCTCTCCCAAGTTGTGTAATGTGACTTTGTTTATTAGGCATTAGCTTGGGAGTTAGAGTAGGTTTGATATATAGGTTGTATTGAGTTTAGATTAAAATTAAAATTAATTTAATGATATTTTTTAAAAAATAAACATAAATAAAAATTTTTGGTTTGATTTGGATTGAATTAAGGATTTTTTTTTATTTTTGTTAATAGATTTTGTTTATTAATTTTTTTTAACTCATATATTATAATTTTTAATATTAATGTTATTATAATCTTTAAATTTGTACCAATTTTATAATATTATTATTCATATCAATTATAAAGTTTAAGAAATATTTAAAAATAAAACAAATAGAAAATAAGTAATAGTAATAATTTATCTAACAAAATTCATTAATTATCGTATCTAAGTTATTTATAATATTATTTGTGTAACGTAAATTGTAACAAATTTTTTTTATAAAAAATGATGTAATTATAATAGATAAATAATAAAATATTATAAAATTAATGTCTCCATTAGAACTATTCGTTTAACGTTTGTTAATTCGTTTGTCTTCACCTGCTTATTTGTTAATCGCGTGGGTAGATTAGATAGGAGATGAGCAAAGATAAAACTGAGAGACAAAATTGAGAGACAAGTAGAGATTGAGAGGTTAAAAAAGAAGAGCTGAGAGATGAGTAGAGATAGAGATGTTAACAAATAAGAACAGAGAGACGAGTAGAGATAGAGAGGTTAAAAAAGAAGAGTTGAAAGACGAATAGAGATAATTAGATTATGAGGTGTTACCATTTGATGAATAATAAGAATTAAAAAAAGAAAATAAATGAGAGGAGAGTAGAAAAAAGCAAAAGAAAAGTTTTAAAAAATAATAATATAAATATAAAAATAAAAATAATAAATAAATTTGATTGAATTACTTTAATTCTTATAAAATTTAAAGAAATGAGTTAAGTTAATGTTTGGTATAAATTGGTACAAAAATGGTGTCAAAATTTTGCTAACCCTTCAGTGGGAGACAAAATTTCCTGAGTTTAACATTTATTATTATTATTATTATTATTATTATTATTATTATTATTATTATTATTAATAAAGTGGAAAAAGGGATGGGAACAACAGCCTTTGATCTTTAAGATAAAAATATTCATGAAAAATAATATTTTTATATTTATTTTAAATATTTTTACTATTAAAAAAATATAACACATCATTTAATTTTAAATGTTGTTTAAATTAAATTATAATCATATAACCATGTTTAATATTTAATAATTTCTAATTAAATTATGTTTAATATTATCGAATTAATATTTTTATTGTTAAAAATTTTAAGTTATTTTTTTTTAATTTTTCAAATATTTACAATAGTGAAACTTTAAATGTACGTAAGACAAAAAAATAAATTAAAATTTAAAAAAAACTTTTATATCATAATCACAATTAAAATAATACTTTTTTATTTATAATATTACTATTACATGAGTTTGTTTATATTTATCATTAATATTATACGATATGAATTATAATTTATCATAAATTTATTATAAATAGAATTAAAAAAGTACATATTGTAACATTACTATTAGTCATGAATCACGATAGAGTCTTGCCCAAAAACCCCATACGCTAGAACTTGGCACTGAAAGTGCACATATGTGAGCATGTTTGCAAATGTTTTAAAAATTTGTGATTAGGGGTGTATAAAAAATTCGATCATCCAACTAATTCGATCAATCTAATTTGATCTGTTAATTTTTGACTGTTTCGATTTGACCATCGTATGAAAACTTTTTCAATCCATTAAGTTTGAGTCGAATGACAAATTTTACTATGTATTATCTGATCTGATCGAAAATATTTAAATAAATATTTATATTTTATATATTAGTCATATTCTCATTGATCATTAATATATTAGTCATATTTTAAAGTTTCTTTTAATTCAAATAAGTTTATGTTATGTGAAAATTTAAATTTTTTATTCAAAAATATCAAAAATAAAGTTGATTAAGTTTATTGGTCGGCTTGATCGGATTCAACCGATCCAATTTGAATAGGTTACAGATTGATCAGATTCAACCGATCTAATTCGAATAAATTACGAATTGATCAGATTCAACCAATCTAATTCGAATAGATTACAGATCGAATTGCAACAAATTCGAAATATTATCAAATTAGTTGCGAATGAGGATGTTTAAATCCAATTAGATGGTCAAATTAGATCGAATAAATATAAAATCAACGATTTCGATCAGATGTATACTATTAGTATGATTGAAGAGGTCCATCCACGATCTTTTAAAATTGATAACTTAAATTTAATAATTTAATCCATCAACTTTAAAAAAATAATAGAAATCTAAATATCAATTTTTATATTTTTTAAAATTTTTATTTAAAAAAAACTAATTCAGTAATTATTCAGTTGAAAAATAATTTTAAAAAATAACCATAAAAATTGATAATTTAAATTAAAATATCATTTTTTAAAATTAACTTATTAAACTATTATAAAAAAATTATTAAACTTAAACCCTTTGGTGGCGTTTGGTTCATGGAATGGAATCAGAATCGGAATGGAAATGAGAATGGAATGGAATGAAAAGGAAACAATTTTATTTGGTTTGACCACTGAAATCAAGTTCAGAATCAGGATTATATCATTTGCCTCGATTTTTTCATTTGCAAATCACACCCCACCTTTCTTTGCCTATTGTCAATTCCTCAGTCTGTACAGAAATTTATATATCTGCAAATGAATGAAAAATTGTTAAGGTTGCCAAATCACAAACCCTTTGTAATTCTCGCATAGCATGTGTAAAACAAATTTATACTGTGAAAAAAAAACCCTTAAATATTGTATTACATGATAAAAGTTTTATATAATATCTTAACTTTTTATAAAAATTATAATTAATATAAAAATTATACAAAGATACAATATTAGTATATTATTTTAACGAGATAACGCCTATATTCTTTTTTTTAATATTGAAAAAATGTAAAATAAAATACACATAAAAATTAACAATGCTAAAATAATAAATTTACCATTTTTTAAAAATATTATTCATTAATATTTTACATAAACAAACTCTGATAAAAATTAATCAAATTTATGATCCTTTTAAACTAAATTGTACTATTTTCTACGAGAAAAATACTTCTAATAAACCCTTAAAAAATATTATAATTTTGTATACAATCTTAGAGATAAGTTACGAGTCCGTACCAACCCCAATATTTTACTTCTAAAAAGATTGTAAATCTAGTAATAATAAAAATTCAAATTAACCCAAAACTGTATATAGTTGTTCTCGAATGGCTAACAACATGCATAATAAAGTTAAGAAGTCAGCCACCAACACCTTCCCAAATCTCAAACATCATTTGTTGGTCACAAAAGAAACAATTCATTCATTGGATTGCACAGGAACAATTTCTTTACAGTTGTTCTCGAATGGCTAACAACATGCATAGTAAAGTTAAGTAGTCAGCCACCAACACCTTTCCAAACCTCAAAAGATCATTTGTTGGTCATAAAAGAAACAATTCATTCACTGGATTGCACAGGAACAATCTCTTTGCATTTCCTACGAGTATGACCTGGTAAACCACAACTCCCACATTTTCGTGTAGATGATAGTGACCCCTCCATGGAATTTATTACGCTTCTTTTACACCTCCAGGCTTGAGAATAACATAAATTTATCCCAAACTCCCTCTGTACATCCTCAATGATATCTTTCGGCTTATAGACCCCGCCCGGGCTGCTCTCACACTTAGACTTTAAATACTGGGTAATAATCAAGCCACTTCCTCGGGGATTATCTCTTTGACGATCACTATCCAATGAACACGAATGACCATTCTGGTATTTCCGTATCTTGAATTGCATGGTATCCTGCACCCTGGCTGCACGCACTCTCCATTTACAGTTTTTATCTTGGCATGCAATCACCAAGATATCTTTCTTAGACTTCTTTACTTTGAACTGAAAATTTTTCTTCAATGAAATAAGAGCTAATGTCCTATACAAATCCTTCTTGTTGGTAAATACTTGTCCTACGTTTAAGTCTTCATGTTCTTGTTGGTCTGCGAGTCCCATAGATAACATTTCTCTTGTAAATGAAACCACATGCTGGTCCTTTGATCGAAATGCATTAGATGGACCGATGTTCATAGTGTTACCAGAATCTGGAGTAAATCCATGATCTATATCATTGTGTGTAACTTGATCACTAGTTGGAGCATGTCCAAATTCTGTTTCACTTCCAAAATTGTCCCCTGGGTTTTGATCATTTTCCAACATAGCATGTTGTCCAAGTTGAGCATCTTGAGATTCAGGTACAAAGTTCATACTTTGACTACTTCCATCTGCAGGACAAAATGTGGGATGCCCATCATCTTCTTGTACTGGTTCAACCACACTATCTTGGTGCCCTTGAATTCCTCGATGTACACTAATGCACAATGGTGCTCTAGTTTTACTATCAGAGTTCTCACCAATAAAAAAACGCACGTCATCATCATCTGATATCTCAAGTGGCTGAACTGATACATGTGAATTATACACGAATTTCATCTTAATGGCAGCTTCATCCCGACTTAACAAAAGAAGACTGTAAATTCTATCCAAAAGCTCATTGTAAGTAATTTTTTTGGAAACAAATATCCCCTTGGCTTTGCCACCTTTGTACACAGAACTGATCCCAGAATCATCCCATTCTCCATCATAGGCAACCACAATCCGTATTTCAGTCATTTCTGAAACAAAATATATAACAAATCCACTATCACGCCAAAGTTGGGAACATTCATAACAACTCTTACTGGGTTTGTTCCAATTTAAAAACGAGTATCTTTAGTTTAGTAGAATTTTGCAGAAGCATTCCCTTGAATGACTTCAATCACTGATAGACACAACGCTACTACAAAAAGCTCCTTAGCTTAAAACTAACATTCATTGTTCTTCTGCTAACCTTCTAAGAACAACTTATAATCCATAACTTCTGGGTACAAAGATACCATCTTATTTTAGCAAATAGGACCCTTCACATATATTATGCCCGTTATTAAAAATGAAAAAGGCCAATTGATATCGTATACTGCATTAATCAGCGAAAAATAACAGATCAAATATTTACAAACTCAACATATAAATCAGAATATATAAACCGGAAATACAATTAGCACCAAACGCTAGTAAAGCGTATAAATAAATGTAAAGCATGAAACTCAAGATTAACACACATAAAGAAATTACATAAAAATAAAAACTGAAAGATTTATAGGAAACGATTCAACATTATATAATATAGAAATTTGGAGAAAAATCGAAATTGAAAAACACAAAAAAGATAATACTAAAATCACGAATATTAACCTAAATTGATACGTTGAAAAAGATAGAGCTTGACGACCTGACTTGATAGGGGGCGGAACAGAGGAGAGACTAGAGTCTGACCGCCTTGAGAGATACGCTTATGGCATGTTTACTGATTTGGAACGAAGGAAAGCAGAAGGGTTGGGGATTGGGATTTTAATTAATTAATTTATTCTCGTGTTATTTTGTTTATTTGACAAATCTGTTATGGAGATTAGAGACGGTAAGGGATTTGTTGAATTACTACTTTGTCCTCCGTTTCACTGGCGCTCCGTTAATCCCCTACCAAGCAAACTAGATACCCTCACTGTCATTATATTCCACTTTTCCTTCATTTTCTGGGGTTTTGGTTTGATAACCCGTTTTTTATGGTGGTTTTTGGTTCGATCTGTCTAGTATTAACTAAGCTGATAATATCAGACACTTATAACAAGAATAAAAAGATATTTTTAGTTAAAAGATAATAACTTTAATATTTATAATTATTTAAATATTAACTCTTATTCACACTTTATATATTTTTATTATTAAATTTTTTTATATATTAATATACATTATGTAATTAAATTTCTTTTAAATTAAACTATTATTATTTAAATTTATTTAATATTTAATATTATTTTATTATTATAAATTTTAAAACTATTAATTTTTCTTAATTTCCCACCTGTTTTTATACTCTCACTCTTCGCTATAGTTGATTCTTGAAATCTTTAATATTAGACATAAATATTATAGAAAATAATTAAAAAAATAATAATAAAATAATATATTTAAAATTTATAAGCATAAAAATAACATATTTTTATATCTATTTTATATATATTTATTATTAAAAAAATATCTACTATGTTTTTCACATTGAATACTATTTAAATTTAATTACGATCATTTATATATATTTAATATTAAAAATTGTTTAATTAAATCTTATTTAATATTATTGAAATGTTATGTTATTATGATATTTTTATAAAAAATTTATAACAAATTTTATTATTATTATTTTTTTAAAAGAAAGTTTGAATGTTGTCATGTTTTACCTCTAAGTATAACATTATCCGGTACATAGATATCAAAAAGACTATATGCAAGAGATTAAGTAAGGGCATCAAGTTTTACATCCCTGTATTTACTGTTGAATGTGATCAAAAGTTGTAATTTGGAGTGAGAGAGGACAAATTTAACGACAAGTTTACTAACACCTTAGAAAAAGTGTTTATATTTGCTTTGGCAAGAAAAAAGAGTTACCAAAATTTTAATTAAAAGATATGTTACGATATTATTTATAATATTTTATAAAAAATTTATTTATTTACGAAAAGTTAATTTTTTTCCGACAAACATGTCTTATTTATTTAGTATGTCCTCGCAAAATATCCATTAACATCTACAAAAAAAGAATTTAAAAAAAAAATCTTTATTGAATTTATTGTACAACTGAAAATAAATATATTTACAAATTATATCTTTGCTAAAAAGCGACAGTTAGGTTAATTTTTACTTAAAAATTATCTCAAATTTTAATTACAAACTAAGTTAAAACTTATTATCTATTTATTTAATATGAATTCGGATTAAGTTAACTTTAGCTATTATAACCATTTTAATTTTTTCTTTTCTTTTCATTCATATTTCTATAAAACTTATAAATGAAAAATAATAAAAGCAAATTTCTTTTGTAGATACATGTTTCCATTTATTAACACGTGACAATTAATTTTAACAACAAAAAAAATTTCTTTGTATCTCCGTAAAAGGATTCTTGAAATATCTATAAATTATAATTTTTACGAAGAATCAATGATCTTGTGTTTGCAAAGGTAGATGAATCTTGTAATTACGATCTCTAAAGCAATTATAAGTACGGCTAACAAGCTTAAGTCTCAACAATATATAACTTACTTGTATTTGTTAAGTGAAAAGCCTATGATCGGAGTTTCAATTATAAACATGCAAGTTATATAGTTATTAAAAAAAACAATTACAAGTATGAAATAAGCCAAACAAAATCCTAAAGTGTACAAAACATCAAAGGAATCATGAGACACTCTTGTTACACTCTTTTCAAAGAAAAATGATACAAGATTGTAACTTTTGGAGAACGAGTTACTATCGATGGCGCAACACGACGTAACGATTTCCCAATACTTTCACAAGGTAAAGTTATTATGTCGTGAAATTTTCAGAATTAGATCCAAAAGCTCCTATTTGGGAAACGAGGATATAGAGAATAATTATTCATGGTTTGAGACCCGAATATCAAAGGTTTGTTACCGCTATAGAAGGATGGCCAACACAACCATCTCTTGTTGAGTTTGAGAATTTGTTAGCCGATCAAGAAACTATGGTTAAGCAAATGGGAGGAGTCTCACTGAAGGGTGAAGTAGCGCTCTACACTAGCAAAAGCAAAGACACTTTCAAGCGTTACAATGAAAATGGATATAAAAATGATGGCGATAAAGGAAAAATTCCTCAAGGAAAGGGAGACTTTCGTCCAGGGGGAGCTTGGAAGAACCGCAATAACAATAGAAAATTTGACAGTGAATGTTACAATTGCGGAAAGATGGGTCACATGACAAAAGATTATTGGAGTAAGAAAAAGCCTGTTGAAAGCAATACAGCTACTTCCAGTTCTAAGAAGCATAGCGAAGATGGTTGGGATGCCAAAACATTATTCGCTATAGGGGAAGAAGAATTGGCTCTTACGGTGACAACATCAAAATAGATTGACTACAAGAATGACTGGATCGTAGATTCGGGCTGCTCAAATCATATGACATGTGATAAACAGAAGTTGGAAATCATGTCTGAGTACAAGGGAGGTCGTGTAGTGGTGACAACTGACAACTCAAGGTTACCGATAGCCCACATCGGTAAGACGATAGTTACGCCTTGATATAGTACTAACCAAGTACCACTTCAAGATGTTTATCATTTCCCAAGAATGAAGAAAAATTTGCTATCTGTGGATCAGTTAACATCATCAGGCCATTATGTCTTGTTCGGTCCCCAAGATGTGAACGTGTATCGTGATCTCAAAATCTCAGAAACATCGACAATGGAGGGGCAACGATTGGAATCAATCTACGTAATGTCAGTAGAATCTGCATATGTAGACAAGACAAGAAGAAACGAGATAGCAGATCTATGGCATATACAGTTAGGTCATATTAGCTATTCCAAGCTAAGTGTGATGGTGAAGAAGTCGATGCTTAAAGGGCTTCCTCAACTAGATGTGCAAACAGACACGGTCTATGTAGGATGCCAATATGGTAAAGCTCACCAATTTCCATATGAAGAATCGAAGTTTAAAGTAAAAGAACCATTAGAGTTAGTTCACTCTGATGTGTTCAGTCATGTTAAGCAACCATCAATTGGCGGTATCCGATACATGGTGACATTCATTGATGACTTCTCAAGGTATGTGTGAGTTTTCTTTATGAAAGAAAAATCTGACATATTTTCAAAGTTTAAAGAGTTTAGAGATTCAATTAAAGGAAAAGTTGGAAAGAAGATCTGTTGCTTACACATAGACAACGACGAAGAATATAGCTCAAGCGAGTTCTTTCAATGCCTAAGGGAATGTCAAATACGTCACCAGTACACTTGTGCCAACACGCCACAAAAAAATGGTGTAGCAGAGAGAAAGAACCGACATCTTGTAGAAATTTGTCGGAGTATGCTACATGAAAAGAATGTACCTGAGAGGTTTTGGGCTGAATCGATGAGGACTACAGCCTTTGTGATCAACATACTTCCTCAACCAAGGTTAGAATTTGTTTCACCCTGTGAGAAACTGTGGAACATGAAACCTATAGTTAGCTACTTTCGAGTATTTGGTTGTGTATGTTATGTATTTGTTCCTGATCATTTACGGAGCAAATTTGACAAAAAGCTGTTAGATGTATCTTTGTGGGATACGACAGTCAAAGAAAAGGGTGGAAATGTTGTGATCCAACGAGTGGAAGATGCTACACTTCACGAGATGTGGTGTTTGATGAAGCATCTTCTTGGTGGTCCTCAGAGAAAGAGGTGCTACCAGACTCTAAATAATCTGGAGAAAAGCTACAATAGAAGATGGGGGAACATACTATCCAACTCCAACCAAGTTCAGATGAATTAGGAGAACTAAATGGCGATAATGTCGAACAAAGAGTAGCTCAAAATCCTTGGCAAACTGGTATGTATTAACAACCAAACGAAGAAGGTGGACCTAGTGAAATAGAAGAATTAACTCCATAATCTCAACTCCGAAGGTCAACAAGAACATGAAGGCCAAATCCTAAATACGCCAATGCAGCCATAATTGAAGAAGAAACAGAGCCTGAGACGTTCAAAGAAGCATCATAGAGTTCTTAGTGGATGATAGCTATGAAAGAAGAGATCGATGCACTTCAGCAAAATCAGACTTGGGATCTCGTGTCAAAGCCAAGAAATGTGAAATCCATATCCTACAAGTGGGTTTACAAAATAAAGCATCGTCCAGATGATTCAATTGAGAGATACAAGGCACGATTGATAGCTCGTGGTTTCTCTCAACAGTATGGACTAGGCTATGATGAAACGTTTAGTCCGGTGGCAAAACTTACAACTGTATGAGTCCTACTTGCACTTGCAGCTAACAAAGACTAGAAGTTGTGGCATATGGATGTGAAGAATATTTTTCTTCATGGAGAGCTGGATCAGGAGATCTACATGATCCAACCAATGGGTTTTCAGAGCCAAGATCATCCTAAATATGTGTGTAAGCTACGAAAAGCACTTTACGGATTAAAATAGGCGCATAGGACATGGTATGGTATGATTGCTAAATTTTTAATACAAAATGGTTATTCAGTAACACCTGTAGATTCCAACTTATTTTCAAAGCCAATGAAGGAAAGATAACTATCGTACTAGTACACGTAGATGATTTAATCATAATTGGTGATAATGAGGTAGAAATTCTTCGAACAAAAGAGAATTTATCAGTCCGTTTCCAGATCAAGGAACTTGGACAACTCAAGCACTTCCTTGGTCTAGAGGTTGACCGCACACAAGAAGGAATACTTCTTTGTCAACAAAAATATTCCAAAGATTTGATAAAGCGGTTCAGAATGCTTGAATGCAAACCAATTTCGGCACCGATGGAGCCAAATGCCAACATGTGTGCACATGAAGGAAAAGATTTGGAAGATGCGACAATGTATCAAAAATTGGTAGGTAGTCTAATCTACTTAACCTTAACTCGGCCTGCCATTTCTTATGCAGTTAGTATAATGAGTCGGTACATGCAAAATCCAAAGAAGCCACATTTGGAAACAGTTCGACGAATATTGAGATATGTGAAGAGTACAATTGACTATGGTCTTTTGTACAGGAAAGGTGGAGACAACAAGTTAGTTGGTTACTGTGATGCTGACTATGCAGGAGATCATGACACCAGAAGATCAACAACTGGGTATGTGTTTAAGCTTGGTTCTGGAACAATTTCTTGGTGTAGTAAGAGACAGCCAACAATATCTTTATCAATCATTGAAGCTGAGTATCGAGCAATGACAATGGTAGCTCAAGAGTGTACATGGTTGATACAGCTAATGAATAATCTACATCAACCAGTAGATTATGTAGTACCGTTGTATTGTGACAATCAATCGGCAATTCGTTTGGGAGAGAATCTAGTCTTTCATGCAAGAACTAAGCATGTTGAAGTACACTATCACTTTATCAGAGAAAAATTTCTGCAAGAAGAAATTGGAATGAGACAAATCAAGACAGATGATCAAGTTGCGAACTTGTTCACAAAAAACTTAAGCGTTGACAAGTTCGAAATGTTTCGCCGTCAGCTTGACACAGTAAAAATAGTGAGAGTTGGTGTTGAGGGGGAGTATTGAAAAATCAGCACCAACATAATAATTAAAGAAAGTAGAGAAATAAATGAAGTAGTTGAAGAAAGTAGCGAAATAAATGAAGTGGTTGAAAAAGTAGAGAAATAAATGAAGTGGTTGAAGAAAGTAGAGAAATAAATGAAGTGATTGAAGAAAGTAGAGAAATAAATGAAGTGATTGAAGAAAGTAGAGAAATAAATGAAGTGGTTGTAGGAAGTAGAGAAATAAATAAAGTGGTTGAAGATTGTAGAAAAAAAGAAGTGTGTAGATAATATTTGTGTGGCTAAGATTATTTCTTAGTTTTATATTTGTGTGATGTAGATTGCATGGTAAAGACTATAAATAGGCTACCTTGCATTTGGCTTAATCATTCCATCAAAAAACAAATAAATCTTTGTATTTTTAGTTTGAGTGTGAGTTGAGAGCTTTCTCTTTGAGTGTTTGTATTTTTCTTCAATTTGTGAGTTGTCTTTGAAATGTGTTATAGTGGGTATAATACAAGTAGTTTGTTTACTTGTTTGGATATAATATTAGTAAATTTAGAGTTATTTATTCTAAATTTTACTCAACAGTTACCAATAAAAGTCCTTTTGTAGACTTCCTTAATTTGAATCGAAAGTTTTTCTTCATTGCAATAAGAGCTAATGTCTTCTTCACATCCTTCTTATCATTAAATACCTGTTTCATCTCTAAGTCCTCGTGCTCTTGAGTGTTCATGAATCCAACAGAAAACATTTCTTTTGTGAAGGGAACGTCTTGCTGGTTGTGAGACGGAAAAGAACTAGAAGAAGCATTGATGTTCGTAGTATTACCAGCAGTTCGTTGACTTATGTCATCCAAATCATGATGTTGTATGAGTTGATCTACAGTTTGAGCATGCTCAAATTCTACTTGATTTTCAAAATTATCCTCTGGATTTAGCTCGAAGGAATCATGTTGCTTAAGTTGTTGATGTAGAGAGTCAGGCACAGAGTTCATACTTTGGCTACTTCCATCTGCTGTAAAATTTGTGTGATGGTGATCTTGTTCATGTACTGGTTCAACCATACTGACTTGTTGATCTTGCGGATTTATATATTGCACACTAATGTACAACGACGTTCTTGTTTTACTATTTAAGTTCTCACCAATAAAGAAATGCACATCGTCATCATCTGTTATCTCGAGAGGCTTGATTGATACTTGGGAAGTATATATGAACTTCATAGTAATGCTAGGTTGATCCCGATTTAACATAAAAAGGTTGTAGATTTTATCCAATAGCTCATTGTAGGTAAGATTTTTGGAAACAAATAATCCCTTGGATTCACCACCTTTATACACAAAACTGATTTCAGAATTATCCCATTCTTCATTATAGATAACCACAATTTGTAATTTAGATATTTTTGAAAGGAGAATTTCACAATCACACAAAGGCTTTTTCCTTAAATTACTTCCATGCAAACTATACTACTACCGAAAAATACTTAGCCCAATACTAAAATTCTCTTATGTTTCTTATAGAATTAACTCCTTATCGCATGCTTCAATGCCAAAACCAAATCTATTTTGTTAGCATATCCAATTTTCATTATAATCTATTATTCAAAAAGGAAGAACAATCATGTATAAAATCATAAAAAAGAGCGGATCAAACAGTGTGAACAATTAGCACCAAGCCAAGAAACAATGGCATCTAAGCTGAATTAATCAGTGATAATAAATAAAAATCACATTTGGACCCATCCAAAAAAAATAAAAATAAAAACGTGTAAGGAAAAAATAGCATCTAGTACAAACAAAATTTTAAATTGAAACTAAATTTAAACCTAACGATTTGAAATAAACACGCAGGGAGAAAAAAAATACAAACATTGTATTTACTAATTCTAATTAACATTTAGAGAGACGAAACTGAAAAATATACCACGGTAGAGCGCGACGGAGAAGAGAGAGTTGGTCGCCTTGACAGATTGCCTTTTAAGGCTAACTACCTTTCTCTCCTCCTACTCCCTTTTCTTTTCTTTTTTTACCAAGTGGATAAAGATTTAACGTTTAACCTAATAAACAATAAATATTCATTTTTATAAAAATTATAAAATATATTTTTTTAATAAAAAATTAAAGCTAAAATAGAGTTAGAAGTTAATTTTTAATAATTATTTATAATATCCCATAAACTTTACTATTGATATTTTCGTTTGATATTTTGAAAAAAAATATTATTTTAAAATTATACTTAACATTTTAATATTTTCTATAAATAAAAATATACTCAAATATTAATATTTTTAAAATTTTAGATAAAAAATATATTATATATTTATTTTATATATCTTTATAATATAAATTTTAAAACTTACTAGATTTTTATCTTAAATTAATAAATGTATAAATTAATATTTATGTTATTAATTTTTATTGTTATAAATTTTATGATTTTTTAAAAATTTTAATCTAAAATTTTTATATTTACTGTGGATGACGTGAAATGTAACTCTAATTAATTAAATAATTTAATATTAATATTTGATTAAATAAATTTTATATTATATTTATATTTATAAATTTTTAAAAATATTATTTTAAAAGTTTTTTCCGCTATATTTACTTTCCGTTTTATAATAATTTTATGAAATTTCATTTAAAAAATGAGAAAAATTAGTTATAGGGGGCTTCAAATTAAAAGACGTGGCACTCTAAGACTAAGACCAACAGTGCTAGGATTCACTGCATCCAATTTCATCGAAGGAATTACCGAAGATTCGGATTCATTTGGTCTCTCAGCGCTCTCTAGCCCCCAATGTACTGTGACTGCGAGTAATTAAGAGATACAGATCATCGCTGATAGAGAAACTGTAAGGATGTTTCTACGAGCGATCTCACGGCCATTGTTGGCCAAGGTGAAGCAGACAACGGGGATCGTTGGGTTGGACGTGGTTCCCGACGCTAAGGAAGTACTGGTTGATCTGTATTCCAAAACCCTAAAGGAGATCCAGAAAGTTCCGGAGGATGAAGGCTACCGCAAAGCTGTGGAGTCGTTCACGAGGCACCGTCTCAAAGTTTGTCACGAAGAAGATGACTGGGAGATGATTGAGAAGCGCCTTGGCTGCGGTCAGGTTGAGGAGCTCATCGAAGAGGCTCGTGATGAGCTAACTCTCATCGGCAAGATGATCGGTTTGTATTTATGTACATTTTAATCTCTATTAATGTGATTTTTTTCTTCTTTCTAGTTTCTCTTGGATATGTTTGGTCTTTGGTTCGGGTTAGAAATTTATAGAATCTGAAAAGAAATGGTGGTGAAAGTTAGATGTTGCTTTTCAATTTACATGATTTGGGTATTTCTGAATATATATATAAGATGGGAAAGGAATACTTCTATATGGATCTCTCTTGGTTATTTTTATTATTACTAACCAAATTTAATTTGTTATCGTGCAAACAGATAGGGAAAATTTGGGGACTAGTTTTTGATTGTTTTATGTCATTAGAATTGAGACTCAGAGCCCTAAAAGACCATTAATAATGATCAGTAGCTTTAACATTTCTTAAATGTTTGTCTTTTTATTTTTGCTTAATATCTTATGGTCTGGTGTCGTTGCCTGATGCAATTTGACACCATCTGCTGCAAGGCGTCCATGATATTGTTTCAATTATTTCGAGATGCAATAACTTGCGAAGTGGAACATAGGATATTCATTTCTTACCTTTATTAATGACCTTGCATATTGGATAATTAGAATGTCTTGATTACTTCAACTTTGCAAATATTGAGTTGCCAGATTAAGGAAGAAGGTTATCATATCTGAAAGAGGGCAATATATATATGATTTACATGGAGCCTTGTATCTGTTGTGGTTGCATCTTTTGATGAATTGATAGTGTTGGAAAAGGTTGATGAGAAGCTAATTTAGATCAGAAAAACATCAAATTATGAATGCTACCCAAGTTCTCTATTGATTGATCAAAACTTGTGTAAATCGTGTGACTTTTAGAAGCCATGATATTTTTCATTCTTGAATAATGGGGAGATTGATTACTATAGTCTTAATCTATTCTTGTTCTGTATCTGGTATGCATGCTCCCATAGTTCCGAATCTGGATAACATACTCCTATGGGCACAATTTTTTTTGTTGCTAATATACTCCTATGGATTCATGCTTGTGTAGATGTTTTCTTTATCATAATTTTAATACCTTCCATATGAATTCTTTATTAATCTACCTATGAATTTTATGCATGTTCTTTGTAAAAATTGTCCCTGTTTGGTGCTTGAGTTAGTTATACCTTACTTTTCTCAAAATGGGAATCTTAATTTTTGTTAAGTTTGTGTTGGAGTGTAGAGTGGGATCCATGGGGTGTTCCTGATGACTATGAATGTGAGGTGATTGAGAATGATGCTCCAGTTCCCAAGCATGTTCCTCTACACCGACCGGGTCCTCTACCTGAAGAGTTCCATAAAACATTGGAGACTCTGATGTCTACTTCACACAGAGATCCACCTGCAATCTCCTCTAGTGAGTCTCAGTCAAAGGAGTGAAGAATGGTCCGGTGTTGTTTTGGGAAAGATCTTCAGCCTCTGTTAATTTTATTTTGCTGAGTTTGATTGCTAGGTTGAATATAATTTCGTTGATGGGACGAAAATTTGAAACTTTCAATAATCTAAGCTTGACAGTACGTTAAGAAATTTGCTATTTCCATTATTCCTGTTACTGCTTTTTTGTATCAGAAATGGGCAATGTACCACAGCACAAGTGTTTGGTCCTTTAACTTAAGGTTTTATTTTCCCCTCCAAAGATTCAAATAGAAAAATATTATATATTACAAATATATTATCATATCAATTGAAGTTTCTCGTTTGAGAAGGTTTAGTTGGCCTTGTATTTATTAATAGAATTGCACAACATCATTTGAATTATATCTCAAATTTGAGATATATAGGATTTTTTTTATTAAAAGTACCTATCACACCATAAGTTTATTATTTTTAATTTAAAAATGGATTTAATGTGTAACTTTGAAAATTGTTTTTTTAAGATGGAAAACTGAGTTTAAAGTATAATTAATGTATAAATTTTGTTAAAAATGTATAATTAATATATAAATTTATGTTAACTCTGTTATTTTAAAAATTTGTAATAATATATTTTTGTCTTTATTTAAACAAATATTTTATATTTAATGTAAATGATTTAAAATCTGAATTTTTTTAAAGATAGAAAATGAAAATTAAGGTATACAACAACTTTAATTTACTTTTATTGTTTAAAGATAGAGAATGACATTACTGATATCTTTGTGGTAATTAGCTTTGTGCTACTAGACTTTAAATTCAATCACACGTGAATTATAATGATGTTTTTAGTAGGAGGGAATAGAAAAAAATCGAAATTGATTTCTTTTATTTATGTGTTTGTTTGGGTTGAAAAATAAGTCAAGAATAAAATCGATTCTTAAAAGAGAAGAAATTATGATTCATTCTTCTCCTTTAAAAATCATGATTCTATTTCTATCTCAATTTTTTTTTTCAATTTTACCCTACCTCAAATATAATCCTAAATTTAAATCTCAAATCTCAAAACCCAAAACACTAAACTTAAAATCTTAAATCCCAAAACCTTAAACCATACATCTTAAACCCAAAATCTCAAAATCTTAAACCTAAAATCTCAAAATCCTAAACCCTAAACTCTAACCCCTAGCCCTTAAACCTTAAACCCTAAAACCTCAAATCCCAAATCTTAAAACCCTAAATCCCAAGTCCCAAAACCCAAAATCTTAAACTCCAAATCCTTAAACCTTAAACCATAAACTCCAAATCTCAAATCCCTAAACCCTAAACCCCAAATCCCTAAACCTTAAATCTTAAATCCTAAAACCTTAAATCTCAAATCCCAAATCTTAAAACCCTAAACCCTATTTAGAAAAATAATAATTTTAACCCTAAACCTTAATTCACAAATATAACCCTAAATCTCAAATCCCAAACCTCAAAATCCTAAACCCTATTTAGAAAAATAATAATTTTAATAATATATTTTCTTTTTAAGTAATAATTATTTAAAAAAATAATGAAATCTCAAAACCCAAAACCCCAAATCTCAAAACCATAAACCCTAAACCCTAAATCCTAAAATCCAAAACCCTAAATCTCAAATCCTTAAACTCCAAATCCCTAAACCCTAAACCCTAAATCCCAAATCCTAAATACTAAAACCTTAAACCTTAACTTACAAATATAACCCTAAACCCTAAACCCTATTTAGAAAAATAATAATTTTAATATATTTTCTTTTTAAGTAATAATTATTTAGAAAAATAATGTTTTAAATAATGTATTTTATGTGACGAAAAAAATAATTATTAAATGATATTATTTAAATTTTACTGAATATATGAGAATTAAGGTAATTTACAGTTTTTTTCATTTCATTTCCAATGGTAAACTAAACATTATAATACTGATTTTTTCTTTAATTTCAATGATCAAACAAAATAATATTATTTTCTTTCCATTTCATTTCGATTCTGATTCTATTCTGTGAACCAAACGTCACCTAAATGACTAATAATTTTATGTTTTTACCTCTAATAACCATTCACAAAGATAATTTTCACTTTATATATGCATATTATACTGTAATAAAATAATTTTAACAAATTACTAATCATATAATAATCCAAACCACTTAAATTCAAGTTAGTTGATTTTCTTATAATTTTGTTATTGTTATCGGATTGATTTGGATTTATAAATTATAAAATCGAGGTAGAAATATATCAGTTCTTGATATTAAAATATTCATATGAGTAGTTTCAATCCATAATTATATTATATTATTTTTTAATGTTATAATTTTATTAAATAAAATAATAATAATAATAATAATAAAATTAATAATTTTTTCCATTAAAGTAACTTTTATTTCTAATTAATCCTTAAACTTATTTGATATTTATTTTTAATTTTATGTAAACACATATAAATTATATTATTATTTATTTAATCACATGTATATTATTTAAATTAATAATTTATTTATGTATGAAATATATAAAATTAAATAATAAATATTTATATTAGTTTAAATTTGTATTAGTTGTTCTTTGTTTGTGTAATTATTATTTATAAAAATCAAAATTGTTTTAATTTTAATCATTTATTAATATATAAAATTTAATTCAATATTTATTATTAAAAAAATTACATTTTTTTTTAAATTTAACTATTGCAAAATAGATAAATAAACATGCACAAACACAAACTGATCTACTAATTTAATTAAGCTTAAAGGATTTTATTTAGATTGATTTTATAAAATATTTCGATGAAATTGGTTCTTACCTTTCAGAGTCGACTTTATTAATTACATTTTTTTTTTTACTTTTTAACTTAAATCCGAAATGATAGAAAAATTCACGGTATGCACATCGAAAAGTGTTATGTTACTCATTGCCATTGGTGGAGAGAAGTGGCTTTATTTTTCTGGATCCCTTGCCAGTCTCAAGTCAATCTTTCCATCTTCTCGTCTAATCACAATTCACACGAAATCACGGTATCTTCCAGATCCTTCAATTCTTTCTTTGCTTCTCCATTCGACATTCTATGGCGTCCGATCTCGAAAAGAAGGCCAAGGAAGCTTTCATTGATGATCACTTCGAACTCGCTCTGGAGCTCTACAACCAAGCTATCGATATCAACCCTAAGAACGCCGAACTCTATGCCGATCGTGCACAGGCCAACATCAAACTGAATAATTTTACCGGTAACCTCGTAGTACCCATTTTATTTGCTTCTGTTGGTTTTCTCCCGTTTCTGTTGTTGTTTCTCCCGTTTCTGTTGTTGTTTCTCCCGTTTCTGTTGTTGTTTCTCCCGTTTCTGTTGTTGTTTCTCCCTATTGTTTGGTAGACAAGATAACGCAGGAAACTAAATGCATAGTTTTGTCTCTTACAGTAATAAATACTTTATAGAAATGGAGATAAGTTAAATTTTGTATTCTGTGTATTGGATTTATGGAATTCATCGCATCCAATTATATCAATTAGTTTATGCTATCACTTATCTACTTGTTTGGCTGCCAATAACATTAAATATGAACTGGAGTGGAAAATTTTTAGTTCTGACCTAGATTTTTCCTTTTATGTCATGGATCCTTTCTCCACACATTTAAATTTAAATTATGAGCATGGATGCTGTGTGAATTTGTTTCAATCAGTGAGCTAAGAAGTTGATATTGGTTGCTGAGAGCATAAGGGGAAAAAATGATAAATGTATAAAAGTATAATTGTCGCCCTTCTCTTTGAAGAGTTGATTTCCTAATAACTTTTAACATGATATCAGAGTTGGAGGTCATGTGTTTAAAGCTCATCAACTCTAATTATTGAATTGTAAATGTTTGGCCTGTATGGTGCATAGAGTCAATACTTGTGGGAGAAAGATAAGTGTATAAAAATATAATTTATCCTCTTCCCAATAGCTTAAGAGGCCAAGATATAGAGAGTTAATTACTGTGTGCATTTTAGGTCAGGGACTGCTATTTTTTATTTTTCAACATTTAATTGCAGAAGACGTGATATTGTCTAAGAAAAGTAACTGTAGGCTGTATGCTTTCTTGATGAAACTAGGGATAAAATATTATGATTTTGGACTGGCAGTCATTTCATTTAGGTTTTTAGATTGTATATACTCCATAATGTTATCAGTTCTCATTGATTCACGGTTTTTGAAATTTGGTATCTATGACAATCAGTGTGGACCTATGCTAACTCTGATGTGTGTCTCCAATCCTCACCTTTCTGCTCATTACGTTTCTTTTGCTCTTTTATTCATTATCTGCAATTATTGTTACTTGTTTCAGTGTGTTTTGCAAATTGTAATGGCATTACTGTAAATTCCCAGTTGGAAATGAAGGATTTTATTTTTGTTTATTTATTTTTCATTCTTGTCTGTTGTAATGACTTTGTGTTGCTATATTGTCATTTGGATATGGAAAATCACTAGGAGAAGTGAGTCCTTTGTTTTATTGTATTTTATATGCAGAGGCTGTTGCAGATGCAAACAAAGCAATTGAGTTGGAACCATCAATGTCAAAAGCATACTTGCGCAAGGGGTGCGTATTGTGAACATTATATATATATATATATATATATATATATTTGGTTTTTGAAATAATGTTCTATTTTGACTAGAAAATATTCTGAATTTCAGGCTTCTATAACTATTTTTAGATACATGAAACAATGTGTTTAAACTCAAGTAAACTACATTGACCTACTTTGAATATGGGTTTCTTTCTACCATCATTCACATGATCATGCCCATCCTTTGTCTTTTTTGTTGGATCTATCTGTTCATTGTAAGCAACTTTGTGACTATACTCGCTGTCTGTCCTTCGTACAGATATCCCATTCTAAAACAATTTACCACAATCATGTTTTTGTAATCGCTATCACCAATTCCACTGCATGACCTATTATGCTTTCTTTGTTAACCATTTTGTCTTTGCCGCTTGCATTTTTAATGGACTACAAACTACTGTATCATTATTCCTGGATTTGCTGTATTGTTTAGATGGGCTATAATCTTTGAATTTCTACTTATTCTTTTCGGTTTTAGCATTGCCTGCATGAAGCTTGAAGAGTATCACACTGCAAAGGCAGCCTTAGAAACTGGCGCTCCTTTGGCAGCAGCAGAATCAAGATTCACTAACTTGATAAGAGAATGCAGTGAGCACATTGCAGGTGAGTAGTTATTTGCTAGAAGCTCTCAAAGTGTAGTAATTGATGAACTAGTAAAATGACCTTTACTCCATAAATCAAGCAAGCTTTCTTTTGATTTCAAAATGGGATTTCGTGTTGGTGGGATTGGAGTGCCTAGGTAAATATCTTATCATAGAAAATATTCTATGGCCCCACAATGACGTCTACTTTATTTATTGGTACTGCATTTTACTGCATATTGCTTCAGAGGAAAGCATCGATCTACCAAAGCAGTCAGTGGGAAATAACAATCAAGAAAATGTCTCTACAACAGATATTCATCCTGTAAATGATGTTTCCAATCAGCCGACATTGTTGTCTGTAAAACCAAAATATAGGTCGGTTCATTTTTGGTTATTTCCTTGATTTTAGCGGAAAGAGTGTCAACTAAACTGTTGTTGCATGAAATAAAATATTTAAAGTTTGTTCCAACCTTCCAATCCTTTATGTAATTTTTGTCCAAGCATGTACTTCAAAGTATCCATCATTAATTAGGCTTATTGAAGTAGATTTTCTTATGTTGTAAAAACAAATATGCAGACATGAATTCTACCAGAGGCCAGAAGAAGTAGTTGTGACTATATTTGCTAAAAACATTCCAACTAAAAATGTTGCTGTTGACTACGGTGAACAAATTGTATGGCTTTTTTTCCCCTTCTCTCTTTTATCTTTCTTGTTGGTTTACTGTTGACTGAAAAATTGGAAACACTGCAATAAATAACAAAAGAATCATAATCAACAAGCTGTACGGCTATTTCATTTTAATCTATGTTGGTTGCTTGCAGCTGAGTGTTACCATTGATATGCCTGGTGAAGATCCTTATCATTTTCAACCTCGCTTATTTGCAAAGGTATTTCATTTCCTTCTTGCACTTCAGAAATTGTTAACATACAAAAGTAATGGCTAGGAATTATATGATACAATAGAAACTAGACTCGTACAGGAAAATTAAGAATATGAAAGCAATATTCTTATTGTAATAAGTTTTCATTTTTATTTAGACCAGTCTTCACGAGCTACTTCTCAAGTTTGGTCTTCTTGTAATATCAGTTTTCTTTTTATTGGTCTTCTCTAGCTATTTTCTACTTTAGCCTCGTGTGCTTTGGAAGGCTTATCTAATCTGTACCTCCTATTCTACATTAGAAAGTAACTTTGGGATTTATGTACGAACAGATAATACCTGCTAAGTGCAGATATGATGTTTTGTCTACCAAAATTGAAATCCGCCTCGCAAAAGCAGAACCAATACATTGGGCGTCTCTTGAATTTAGCAAGGAAATTTCTGTTCCACGAAGGGTTAGTGCGTCAGGTAGGCAAACACTAATATGACCTATTTGGAATTCTCACTGACTAGTTCTTGAAAGTTTCTCCTCCTTCTTGGCATGAGTAGTTGAAAGTTTTTTTGAATTAGTAAGTTAGTAGCATGCAATAGCATTATTCAGAATGGCATGAACCCTTTTAATGGCCAATATAGACTTTTCTTGGATGCTTGTGCTGCCTGTGAAACCCTGCATATACAAGTCATACACCTTTTATCACAAGCCTTACCATTATGACATATTTTGTCTGCTTTGAACTGGCATAGATAATCCAAGTTGTGATCACAGCTATTGCTACTCTATTCATTTTTTTACTTATTTATTTCCACCTGTCATTTGTTTTCCTTGAGTTCTGTGCTTGGCTGCATATGAAAAAGTCTTTGGTTCTCGCCTGCACTTGTTATCTTTATTTTATATTCTATGTAGTTCTTAATGGATTAGATATGTTTATTTTTAGTTCTGCGATTTTTTTTTTCACTTGTTGGGAAACAAAATGTGCTTTATTAATTGTGATTCCCATGTACTGTATCTATTCTGTATCTGTAACATTAATGAGCCCTATGGAATCACTGACATGAATGATAGGGCTGGTACTTGGAAAGGTACCGTAGTATGCCACTAGCAACCATGGGTTCTAAGTGTTCCTTAGTTTAGTGTATTTTTGTTACGGTTGTGCTCATGAAGGATACTTTTTTATTTCCTTTGGTCAAATTTACAGCTGTTGGATCTCAAAGGCCAGCATATCCTTCTTCAAAACCTAAAAGGGTAGATTGGGATAAGCTTGAAGCCCAAGTGAAGATAGAGGTTTGCCTCTGTTTGATTAAACTTATTATTTTTTTTTTCGAGTTCTCTTCATACTTGTCTAATTTCAGGAAAAAGAAGAGAAGCTAGATGGTGATGCAGCATTAAACAAGTTTTTCCGAGATATATATCAGGATGCTGATGAGGATACAAGAAAAGCCATGAGAAAATCATTTGTAAGACACATCGATCCAATTTTTATGATCTGTAAAGTGCGAAATCTAATTTTTTTGTAGTAATATTTATTGTTGCAGTACAAAAAGAAATGCCATATTTCTTTCTGTAACGCATTTTGATGATGATGTTGATACACAAACAGGTAGAGTCAAATGGGACAGTATTGTCTACTAATTGGAATGAAGTTGGCTCAAAGAAGGTAGAGGGAAGTCCTCCTGAAGGTATGGAAGTGAAGAAGTGGGAGTACTAAGAGTTTTGCTCTATCTATTGTGATACCCTATTAATTTCTGAGTTGCGAATTTGCTTTCAATTAGTTTTGGTTCCTTGGTTGTGTTTGAGCTCTATTTATGTTGGCACAAAATAGACGTGTTAGTACTAGTCATTTTGGTCGCCTTTTGTGATTATGTAGTTTAAGCACCCGGAAGAGATCGAATGTTGATTAGTGCCACACTGAAGGTTGATTGTTGGATTATTATTTAGAGGTTGTGTACAATTGTGCATGCCACTTCGGCCTCTAGAATTGCTAAAAGATAAATTGACTGGTGAAAGTTTACAAATTTGTGACCGCAAGATAGTTGCATCCGTCAAATAGCGGAAAGCTGGTGAACAAATAAGTAGCTGGAAATTGAATGCCAAAGCCTGCCAAAGAAAATGAAAACAAAACGATTAGGTGGGAGTGTTAATGCCACATGATAACATGACACGAGCGTGACATGATTTACATAGCTTATATTTAGAAAGAGCTTTGTAAAGTAGTATTATGCTACACCTACCTGGAAAATAATCCTCAGGATGTAATTGAAGTAAAATGGTTAGAATTCGTGTAAATAGAATAATGTTACCTACACTAAACACTATACAGTATAAGTCATGAATTTTATTTTTATTAATACTTGATGGAGCATTCTCATAATCATCATGATTAATCAAATAATAAAAAATAACAAATTAATTAAAATAGTATTATGTGTATTAAATGAATTAAATAACGTGTTAATTGTTAATAAAATATAAAGTTGGTGATATGAGATCATGAATTTATTGTAAAATTACTTATTAATGATACGTAAATTCTGGGAAATTTGTTTTTTAGGGGGAACTAATTAACATCTAGTTTGATCTCCCGTTGCCCGTTGGTGAAAATTACATACTTGTCACATCATTGGAGCGACGTCGTAATGCCCTTCTAATCATGAATCACCACACCTGCTTGATTGCTCCTTTCCATTCTTTCCGCTTCTCAGACAGTCAGGTTTGAGTAGCGCATTCAAGTTCGAGACTCAATCAATCAAAATTCCAAGTCCCAATCAGGATTCAGCTCCTTGCCATTCTTTCCGCTTCTCAGACAGTCAGGTCTTAGGTATTCAGGTTGAGTGACTAAGACACGGATTTTTCCGATCGTATCACCCGAACGAATAGCCGAGGATGCAATTCTTTGGGGGTTCGGAGATAAGCCCATCGCCGCCAGTACCAAAGACGGCTCCGGGAAACAATACGCACATGATGTACGTTTTCAACAGGAACGGGATGTGCTTGTTCTATCGAGAATGGAATCGACCCCTTTGCACCCTCAATGCTAACCAAGACCACAAGCTCACGTTCGGCTTGCTCTTCTCCCTCAAATCCCTTATTGCAAAGATGGATCCAACCACGTACGTTTTCGTTTTGCTCATCTTCTTTTATATGATATTGCGCTTTCTTTAGCTTGTCAATTTCACCTCTTCTGTTCTGTTCTGTTTATGGTTTTGATTTTTTTTTAGTTGGCGGATCTACTGTTTTTGCAGAGCGGATAGCGGAAATCTAGGGGTGACTCAATTGCCAGGCCAAGGTTGTTCTTTCCATAGCTTTCGTACGAATTCATACAAGCTCAGTTTTATGGAAACTCCATCTGGACTAAAGCTTAGCGATTAGTTGGTCACGTTTAGCAATGCTCTTGCGATTGAATTATGATTCTTTTTGAATTACTTCATTACTATTAGGGCTTCTACGCCAAATATAGTTTACCCTTCTTCTTATATTGTCAATTTAGGAATGTGAACGCCATAAAATTATATTTTTACTATCTTTATCTGCAGATTATCTTAATAACTAATCCCAGGACTGGTGATCTACGGAAATCCTTGAAGTACATCTACAATTTGTACGTTGAATATGTTTTGAAGAACCCATCGTTTGCTCCTGAGATCCCAATCAGGTAACTTAATTTCGTTCCCTATTTTTCTTATTAATTTTAGATCTAATAAATGCAGATTAACTGTATAATTAGGAGTTATGGGTTGGAAGGCCATATGTCCATAACAACTGTAAAGATTGACATTTTTCTTAGTCCAAGTTTGTGTATGCGTTCTCACAAATTATCCAACACATAGTAGTAGAATGAAAATGATTGCATATATATCTCATATACTACATAATGTCATATCAGAAATGGAGGTAGAGACCCTTTGTGCTTAAACACTGCAATACTCTTCCCGTCTTACCAGGAATCCATTTCTTGATGTAGAACAGGGAGAGGAGACGTATAGAAAGTTCAGAATTTAGGAGAGAAATAAGGTTAGGGTAAATGGATAGTTGAGGAGAAACTCCACAATCATCAATAATTCATTAATCAAGGTTATTAACTTACAATAGCATATGCTCTATTTACAAGAAATCAAAGTTCATCCAAGACTCTAATTCTAATAGAATAAGAATTATAATACTTATTGAACTTTAATAATAGAGATCCTAATTGTTCTAAAATTATTATAAAAATCATAATTTTTGTCCCGCATTACTTCTGCATATCTACAAAGTTAACATGCTATATATGCAAGTTTGATCTATCAAGTTAGTTTTGGTGACTTCTTAGTTGGGCATTTTAACTTGAGTATTAATAGCAAGTTTTCCACTAGTGGTTTACCAAAGAGTTACCATTGAATTATTTTTGCTCATGTAATTGCTTTACAGTTGTGAGCTATTCAACACATCTCTTGGCAAGCATGTAAGGAGCATTTGATAAAAGCCCATGTCATCTCTTGTTTCAATTATGCTCTTTGCATGCAAACCACTAGTATTTGGCACACATCATTGGTTGCATTTTCTCCGCAGCCTACTTCCTAACATATTATTATTATATTTTTGTCAGTTTTGTTGGAAAGTGATATGTTTTCACAATCCGAATGAACTCCAAGCATGTCTTGCTGCTACGACAGTTTCTAAAAGGAAGATGAGGTTGGTGGTTCGCTTCTCATGTTAATTAGGAGATGTCTGTGTGATTGACTTGTGGACAGTGGTATGTTTTCTCAATTTAGCTTGGAGGAATAATAAAACACATGAGAAGTGAACTAAGCACATTTTAAGTACCATGTTGAGAATCTTAAGCCCCTAAATGGTGAGATGTTGATTAAGATGAACTTCAATTTAAGACTTTCATCGAACAACTGGCAACCATATCTCTCGCTGTATTATAAAGCTATAACGCACAGCAGAACCATTCTTGGTTCTCTCATGATCTTGCTAGCGAGTATGACAGAGGGAAGTCCAAATTAGGTCAAAACAACACAAGCTCAAGTTGAAGAGCAGAACCAAATGGAACAAAGAGGCTCTTCTCTCTACCGATGTGCTCTCTGCTTCACATGGTGCTTGTTTTGACCCCTCTAAATGGTGCCTATATGATAGACTAAACATGTCACTTGGGATGAAATACTTGAGAACTAGATACAATCCAATAAATTATTAATAATTGGATGGGTTAGCCCCTTTCTCCTATTTAATGGATTCTAATTTTGTATTGGACAAGAAAAACATTACTAGTCTAATCTTAAAAGACAAATGATTTATTTGATATTATGGATGACTGATTAGGAGGAACTGTTTTATAAACACATCTAGAAATAAGATTTAATCGGAAATATCAATAGATTTTGACACAGTTCCAAGAAATAGAAGCATGAATGAAAAGAACCACTATTCCTATTTTAACTCTATGGAATTTTAATATCAAAATAGTGGATATAATTATGATTTAATGGATTAAGCTCACTTATTTTTTATTTTGTTGATTTTTAATTTATTTGATTGGAACACTCTTTTGAGTATTATAAAATACAAATTAGGAATATTGTGAGATGGACACCAATACATATATCTTGATAGAGTAGTCAATTTTAAAATGTTGGAGTAGATCTTAAAAAGATTCACTTTTTCGTGAATTTATCTTGAATAGGGATCTTTTGGTTTAACTTTATCTCAATTTTGTTGAAAGAGCCATCTTAAATTGGTCAAAATATACATTTTTTAAAATTTTTGTGAAGGATTAGATCCATTAATTGGGGTCCATGGCTAACCGATTGCAAAGAAACAAATAAGTGAGGAAAAATGAAACCTAAGCAGCCATCTCCCAAATGATTAGAGCTAAATGGGTTGGTCTCTAAATATTGTCTTGTCTTTGTTGCAAAGTTCTGTTTGGGCGAAAATAAAGATAGATATATAGATGAGTTATATACTTGTTTCATTTAACTTCCCTACAGATGGTAGATTCGATTTTTTATTTTATTTTAAACAATAGTTACATACTCACCTACACATACAACATTTCAGTGCCTAAAAGTTACTTATATCATCATGTGCTCAAATCTAGATGTTCTTTTTTCTCATACACAGAGGATTTCTTATTTAAAAATATTTAATTAATAGTTGAGATTTAATACTTAAGTGGATGTAAACAAAAGCTCTCATTATAAATAAAAGAAAATAAATAGTTGATGTAAATCCAAGGATGAGTTCACGGGAGAGAAGAATGAAGATTGAAGAATAAAGGGGAACCCCGTGAAGCAATTTGGCACTGATTTGAGAGGGCAATTGTGGAAGCCAACAAACTCTCTTTTCTTTTGTGCTTTCAGTAATTTTCACCATCCGACAAAAGCCATCTCTTAGTCCAACACATTTAGATTCTCTCTACTGACTTTTTTATTTACTCATTCTCAATTGAAGTGACCCGTGAAACTGACTCCAGTTTCCTCAGGAGAACTGAAAATGAAATACCAAATATGATCAGGTTCTTTACATTTTGTTTCCGCAGCACCTGGCCAAGCACCTTACCTAGTAAATCATATTAAATATTATTTGATATAAGAAAAAATACAATATTGTCTTGATAGTGATTTAAATACTAAAAGTAAGTGATTATAATTTGAACTAAAAAAATCTTAATTAAGAAAAAGAAAGAAAGAAAACATAATTTACTGCCTTATTTAATAATAAAATGTTAAGAAATTAGCGCATTTTTGACATTGGTACCACTTTTGGATGAGAATGAAAAGTGTTAGGTTTGAGGCTTGAATTCCCCTTCCTCATTTGGATCTGAGCATAGGTCATTAAGCAGTTAAAATTATAAGGAGTTAGTCTGTTGTCTCATCTCTGACCCCGAGTACCCTTTTGGGGAATAAACAAATAAATAAATAAAACTTGAAGAAATTAACATGAGGATGTAACATTATTACTTTTACTTTTGGCCACAAGAAATTATTACAAGGTTTTTCCGTCTAAATAACAAATGAAATACACACTAAAACAGTTGAAGAGCATACAGCTAATTTGAATGTTGATACGTTTCTACAGTAATTCCTTCCTCATCTCTTTGACCTCGAAACCCTTCTAATCAAAACTAGAAAGCAAAGAAATCGATAAAACACAAAGAATCCAATCAAGATATAAACATTAGTCCACCTCTGTCTCTCATGTAATCCTCTGTTCTTCAACACATCACTTCCAGTCACCATACAAGCCTTGTTCTCTTCATACCAAATCAAGCACGTTGATACAAGACAGCTATACTCATTGATCAACAAAGCATCAAGGGCATATTTGTACATTGAAAAAAAATGCATAAAAAGCCAATACTTTGGCATACTATCTTTTTTAATGAAGTAACCAGAGAAGAGAAAAAATGCCCCTAGAAGAATTGTCACAAGTGATGTTCCAGCAATGTAGTTTGGAGCCAAAGAACTCAAAAAGAGAATGAAAGAGTTTGCCATTAGAATTATAACCCAAATCACTAATACAAAGTAAGAAAAAGCTTGCCAAGAATAACAAAGACCCACCAAGAAATAAACAGAGACTGAGAATATGATTGCAATGGTTAATAAATAAGGTAAGAAAACAAGGGTATTTGCTATTAGATAAGAAGAGAGTCTATAAACTCCACTTGAAGTTTCTCTTAGAATAATTGGCCTTTCGTTTATGAAGATTGGAAGTGTTTCAGTTGTTGAAGATAGAAGGAATGTGAGAGTAAAAGCAAAGAGCCCAAATCTCTTTTCAATCCCCTGTTTTTCAATTCCAATGTTAATATAAATTGTTCCTAGAACAAGTCCTACTATGAGAGCCTCCAATGTATTAGTTAATAAAAGTTGTCTAGTTCTGTAGATTATTCTCCAAAATCGACTATATAATGTAAAAACTTCATGGGTTCTTGAACTCCTGTATTTAACTTTCTCTGTTCCAATCCCAGAAGCTGAAACTGTAGATTTAGATTTCTCAGTTAATTTTGGAGGAATATCGAGTAATTGGGAATTAGTAATAATGGGTTTTAAATCGTGTAATTGGTTAAGCATTTCCATGGCGTATTCTAAGGCATTGAGCTGAGGAGGGACATTAAAGCCATTACAGAGCAAAAAAGCTTGGAGTGAAGAAACTGTTCCATGATGCAAAACTGTACCTTTTGAAAGCAATAAGATTTTATCAATGGTGGAGAGAATCTTAAAACTTGGTTGATGAATAGACAAAATCACAGTGCGGTGATTAGAAACAGAAATCGATTTAAGACTCTGCATTACATTAAAAGCAGAGGTACTATCAAGCCCAGAAGTGGGTTCATCTAGAAGTAAAACAGAGGGATCATGAAGAAGACTTAAACCAATTGAAACCCTTCTTCGTTCTCCACCAGACAAGCCATTTCCTAAGAGGGTATTAGCCAAATGAGTTAATTTAAGTTCAGAGAGAATAGAGGAAACAATTTCATGAACATTTGAAGTTTTGGGAAGAAGAAGACGAGCAGAGAATACAAAAGTTTCATAAACAGAGAGTAATGGAAGACAAGCATCGTGTTGAGGGACATAAGCAGAGAGCTTACGAAATGAAGAAGGGTTGATAGGTGAAGAGTTGAGGAAGAGATTGCCATTTGTTGGTGACGTTCTGGCGGCTAAAATGTCGAGAAGAGTTGATTTTCCGGCACCACTTGGGCCGACAATGGCGAGTATTTGAGAGGGATAGGCAGTGAGGGAAATATCTTGGAGTATATAAGTGGTTGGGAGTCTAGAACAGGAGTTGAAGATTAGATTGAAAGGTGAAAAGGTAGAGATGGAAGTTGGGGTTGGTTTTGTGTAGGAGATTGAGGTAGCTTTTAGTTCATATGTTCTGTAATTGGGTGGAGAATATGAAGGTAAGGATTGGTCTTCCATGGAGGTTTAAGAGAGAGAGAGAGATGAAGAGGGATGTGTTGGAGAAGAGGATTTCTATTTGAGGTTTTATTTTTTATTTTTGAAGATTTATTTGAGGTTTTAGAGTTTGGAAGATATATAAGAGAATAATGTGATAATTAAATGAAGTTTTGGGTTGTCTATGTAATTAGTTGTGTTTCGTTAGGTAGTTTTCTCGAATTTATTGAGAGAGACAAAGGATGGCTATTAAAAAAAGGTTGGATGTGTTACTTTGCTTATTTTTTTTATTGATATTTTTTGAATTTTAAATCTTAATTTTTAAATTATCTACATTATTTTATATTAATGATTTTAATAATTTATATCATTTCATATTATTAAATAAAATATTTATAATAAATAAAATAAAAAAAAGAATAATTATTTCTCGATAAATATCAATAAAAAAAGAATATACTCCTTAAAGAAGTATTAATAAATGATATTAATTTTATTTTGAAACAATTATACTTATCTACTATAACAAGAACTCAAATATCAATTTTTTTATATGTTTAAATAAACACATATTTTTGATATAATAGTTTGTTGAAACTTAGAATGATATTATGGTGCTTAGCGTGTTTTTTTATAAGTAATATCGATAAATATCTTTGTTTTGAGAAGATAATTGGAAAATGATCGTACAAATATTTTGAGTAGGAAAGGTAGCCTCTAAAGCTTTTCATATATGGTTGTTTCATCAAACTTATTTTCAATAGTATATAGTTAAAATATTAATTACTTAATGATATATGCTTTATATTTTTATTTAAAGTTCGAATCATGTATATAGTATCATGAAAAATCAATTAGTTGTAATGTATTAAATGAATGAAAAACAATAATCTCAGCCCACGGGAAAAAGCAAGAAGAGACTAAAGAGGCAAAACGATAAGTCGTTTTGTCAATGCATAACTTTTGGGGAATTTGGATAAAACTTCAGAAAAAATATTAAAAATTGAATATTTACTAAAACTACATGTTATTTACCCTTTATAAGAGTAAGTTTCAAACTTACAATGGGCTATTGAATAGGGGGAAAAAGGATTTGCGAGGTTTTAAATGAATCGACTTACCATACAAAATTGATCTGCACAAATGCTGGTTTTGAACTAACAAAATATATATATGAGATGACTAATTCGAATTCTTATTCTTTTTAATTAATCTTGGTATCATTGCAAAATGGGGATGAATATAGTTTAAGTGTTATATTTTCGATGTTTTGTTATATATATTATCAATATGTTAACGAAAATAAACAATTTTTATATAATAATGTATATTTTTGACTATTTTTAATCACTTTTTTATTGCATATTGATAGTATATATAATGTGATATCAAAAGTGAGAAAAATTATTTAAGTATGGTTATCTTAATATTTAATTAAATCTTTTTATTAAGGTTAGATTTTATAATTTCATAATCACATTAGTCACAAATATCACCTAAATATTAACCAAATAATATGTAATTAGTAATCATGAAAAAAATAAACTTTATGTTTTATTTTAGTACCTATTTCAAGATGATTCATATCTTCTAGATTTTACCACCTTTCAAGCCAAGCATAAGTATACGAGTTTAATTAGGGATGGACAAATAATATAATCAATATGTTTAAATTGATAAATTTGATTTGATTCGTTGAATTTTGGTCGGATCGGATTGATAAATTTTTTATTGGCTTAAAAATTATACAATTTATTTAGATTTAGATGAACATATTTTATAATATGTTGTATCCGATCTAAAATGCATGATTATTAAATTATAAATAAATACATATTTTATTTTATAATATGTTATTTTTAAATATTATACATATCATAATTATATAAGATTATTATTTTCTTAAAAATAAATATAAATGTTTATAATAATTTAATAATTTTACATATATATTTTATTCTTTTGATTATTTTAGTTATGATTATAACTAATAATATTTGTTATAAAAATATTAATTTAAAATTTATATTTATATTTATGTATGTCATATTTTATATATAAAAATAATTTATAAATAAATTTTAATGTTAATTTAATTTTATTCGATTTAAAAAAAATTATCTTTTTTAGATTTAGATTGAAATTTTTTAAATACATTGAAATAGCGTGGGATTTGAATAGATTAAAAGCAGTTTCTATCCACTAATTATCCCTAATTATAATATATTTGCAGCTTGAAGGTGCCCACATTTGATCCAATAATGAGCCAATTTATTATTAGCAAGTAGCTTGACTGAGAAAATTATAGCATTGCAAGGGACTATGAAAGAAGCTAAATTGCAAAATATTTTCCATAACTAAAACCAATGAGGTGCAAGTAGGCAAAAAAAAAAAAAAAAAAAAAAGCACAGTTCCAAAAAGAAACACATGCATGTGAACATGTACTAATACTATATCACATTATTATATAGATTGATTATTGTGGGCTTGTTCTATCATCTGTGTGTGTTAGTCTACTATCAAACTACATGGTAAAAATATCAATCATTTCTTATTTATGTATTTGCTTTCAAAAATAATATTTTTATTATTAACATTTTTAAAATTATAAAAATTATTAAAGAGATATCGTTATATTATACTTTAAATATCTATACACTTTAAAAATAATACTATTTTATTATGTAATGATATAATTTTTAAATTTAAAAACGAGTCGATAATTAATCAAAGATTAGAGAGATTGTCCGTATCTAAGATGATAATTAAAATTTTCGTAATAATATATAATACGTATGCTCTGACTCTGAAATTGGTTCACGAGTCTACTATTGTCTCACAGCTACCCTAAAATGCGTGTCTCTCAGCCTCCACTTGAAGACGAGATTGTGCAGTAAACAGTAGCAGCCAGTCCGTGAGTCCTTCCAAATGGAAACAAGATTACTGTTGTGGAGGGGACGTTAATATCCAGATTATGCGCACTCAAAAAACAAAACAAAAAATGCGATCTTTATTAACTACTTTAACTTTCTCAGAATAATATTCCTCCTATAATATAATACAAACCATCCTATGTCATAATCCTAGTAGCATCAGTAGGCAGCAGATGTCAAACTAGAAGTGCCCCAACCCCTCGTTGGTAAATAGTGACAAGTTTAAATGGTTTTGGTGTTACCCCGTACTTAAAAATTCCATTTCTTCTAAATTTTTATTATTTATTTTTAACCAACTAAGTGTCACCTACTTTTAAGGAGAAATTAGAAATAAGATTAAAAGTCACGTGAAATAATATTCAACATATGAGTTAATCTAAATATTATATGATTAAGTGTAAACTACAATATTGGCGACGAATGATAGAGTTACATACGAAAAGTTATTATGATCTTTCGAATGAAATATTTGTGGTTCAAATTCTGAGTGGTATATAACCCTCTTTGCGAGTTGTAAATTTATTAATGTGAACTATAGGCACGAATCTGAATTTGGTATGATAAAATTAAGCCTAAATTAAAGAGTTGTGGGTTCAATATCATAACCTATGTTAGATTTAACTGAGGGAAAAAACAATGTAACATAAGTAGATAAAAGAGTTGTAGGCCCAATACTTTTTCGCATGGAATTGGGGGCCCTAAGTGTAGCAACGTTTTATATTAAGTAAAGGTATGGCCCAAGGACTGGACTTGTATTGTGAAGCAGAAAGTCTAGGCCTAATGAGCAACTAATGGCCCAAATGCATCCCATGGCCAAGTTTTTTTTTTTTTAACCATTTGACATAGTCTTCTAAAGTTCTACCTAAGGCCTAAGGGTAGACATCCGACGGGTTAGTCGTATTTCACAAAAGTTTTAATCTAGCTCGATGTTTTTGAGCTAAGAAATCTTTAGGTTAAAATTAATTGAGATAGATATCAATCTAATCTAATTCAATTAATTATTCATTTAAATTTTTAGATTGGGTTCATTAGTTTAAAACTCATGTTTTTTAATTAAGTTTATTTAATTTTTTAAAAATATAAAATTATTTATGTAATATTTTTTTATTTTTATTTAAAAAATCATTATTTTAAGAACACTTTAAGATTTAAAAAAATAATGAGGAATTTTTTTCTTTTTAAAAATAAAAATTTATTGATTTTTTATATAATATATATATATAGAGATAGCAATTTGTTAAACAAAATCTAATTTATTATGTATAATTTCAAACTAGTAACATTTGAACATAACTAATTACTTAAAAAAAAATTAATTTTAAAATTAAGTATTGCGGTTGGGATGGGTTTTATGGTTGCAAATTTCTAACGTATGAATCCAACCATGTAAAATCAAGTTTATTAGATTATGATTAGAATTAATCACATGAGCTTATAAAACCAAACCCAATTTAAATGGATCGGCCAAATTAATTAGTATATTGTCCGCATTTAGTTATATTATACCCTTGAAGATCGATCCTTTTGTGTTATGATTATAAATGATAATTTAATATTTATTCTTAAGAGGGACACTAAGTAAACAATAAAAATATATCATTACTTATTTTTTAATTATTATTTATTTTTTTATTAAAAAATATGTTTTATATATCTCATTTAAAGTATAAATATGATTAAATTATTAAATTTGTAATAATTTATTGAGAGTTAAAATTTAAAAATTTAAATCTTGAGGCATAATTTAATTTTATATATGTTTTTATTTATAATTTTATAAATATTATATTTAAAATTTTTATAAATCCATTTGAAAGACTCTTTGCAACTTGTTTTGTAAATGGGATAGAATGGCCTACCTGTCCTCATATTAATAAAAATAAAATAGCATCACTCTCACATAGTATATATTCTATGCGTGTCTTGGGCATTTTATACTTTACAACTGTAAAGAGGACAAACCAATTTTTATGAGAACATTATTTGTGCTACGTACCTCTACTTTCTTTGCTTGTTGATAAAAAATGTGGAGATGATAGTATGTTTATGTTAATTATAATAGTTTAATTTTAAATTATTAATTTTTTTTTTGTAATAATTTAATTTTTTATAATTATTATTATTTAAAGATAATTTATGTAATTGATATGTTAATAATGTTTAAAAAATATGAGGAAAAATAAAGACGATGATATTAACATAACTTAAATTGTTATTTTCACAAATATAATTATTAGTGATATTTTATTCAATAATATATGTACAATGAGACTCAAGTGTAATTAATTATAGATATATAATAGATAATTTATATATTTTTTTTGTTGATATGATAATAAAAAATAATTGTGATAATATATTATTTAAAATTAAAAATAATAATATGTTATACTTAGTTTTTTTTAATAAAATTATTAAATTGTTAAAAAAAATAACAAATAAATTAAACTATTTTAATTAAAATGATAATGAAATTTGTCACCCACGTATTATTATTTTACGAAAATTCAATTAATTATGTATGTTCCCAACATAAAAAGGAATAAAGTATATATTTGGAAAAAAAATTAAATTTCATGTAAAAAGGAAAGATTGGTAATGATAAATCTATAATAAATAGTTGATTGAGATTTTAGCCAAAAAGTAGTAGTTGATTTAGCTAAAGTTTCTTCATTTTTAGGGGAATCCCTTGGAGTTGAAGAAATATGGATTTTGACCGCTCATTCGCTTTGCCCTGCAAACAAATTTAGGTTAGTAACTTATTAACATAGTAGCAAATATATGTGTCGGATATTGTTTAGATAAATATATGTATAGATATAATATGTTTTTTTATATAAAAATACTTTAAAAAATTGGTGTAAAATACATACATGATTAAAATATAAAAATATATAAATATGAGTATGATTTATTTAATTTTAAAAGATACTATAAAAAAAAGATATTATTTAATTTTTTTATAATAATATAAAATATTTTTAATATAAATATATCATAATTGATAATAAATTAAATACTAACATTAAATTTAATTCAATTTTAATGTAATTATTTTGACTAATTCAAATGTTATCATTTTATAATTAATAATTCTATTATTAAATATTAATCTATATATTTAAATTTATCAGTATTTAAAATTTTGTTATTTTTTTATGAATCAATAAACAAAAAAATCTTAATATTTTATTTAATTAAAAAGGTTATAAGTTAAATATAATTGAAAATTATTTTTATTACGTGTTATTGTATGAAAATAATATAATACATATTTATTAATAAAATTAATGCTTGATTAAAGTGTTTTTTATTTATTATTATATGGAAAAAATAATAATTGTATATAATACCTATTTTTCTATAGGTTTGAAAATTATTCAAAAACGAAATTATTTTTGTTAATTTGTATTACTAACTAGTTATTAAGAGGGTGTTTTTCATTGTCGAACAATTAAATTACTTATTTGTATAATTAATTATTAATCAATTATATATATTTTTAAAGTTATTACATTAATTTTACACTTTATATATCTATTAAAAGTATCACATTATTCCCTGTTCCGGAATAATAAATAACTTCTCCTTTTTAATTGGGATAATATTTATCTTCATTGTTGAAAGAGTGAATTATACTGTCTTAGACTCTTAGCAAAGGGGGATGAAAGAAAGAAAGAAAGAAAGAAAGAAAAGAAAAGAAAAGAAAAGAAAAGAAAAGAAAAGAAAAGTGAATTATACCTGATTGTACATTTTACAAAATAAAACAAAAATAAAAAGAAGTAATTATACTGAATTTCTCTTTCATAGCGCGCGCAACCATAATAATGCAAGGTAAATGTTTATGTTTCCAGAGAAACCTCAACGCATTTGATCATATATTGGAATTTTATTTTACGTTTAATTATATCACATAATTATTTTGTATGCATTAAATTTTATTTTCGATTCAAAAATATATATGTGTTATTTTTTTATAATGTAAATTAAAAAAACATATATTATCTAATATATGTTTTTTTACTACATAAATAACATATATATTTTTAAAGAATAAAAAATAAAATAATATGAATAATTAATTTTTTTTATAGTAATTGAGCCACACGATTTCACAAGATAACATTTCCACCGATCATAAAATATCACATTAACTTGTATTATCTTTTAATACAATAATATGATATAATTTTTTAAAATTTAAAATAATAAAAATAATACCTTATATTTATTAAAGTTCAACATTAATACATTTTTTAATTGGTTGGAACTCTATTTAAATAATGACCAATAAATCCATGTTTAATGTGAAATTTTTTGACTATATTTTATTTATGATAAAAATATATAAATTAGACAACAAAAATAACTTGTTTCTCTTAAAATCTTTTATATAATAACACATTGTATAAATACATATATACAAAAGTGAAATTGTCGTCTACTATTTTTTTAGACATCACCTATTTATATTTTAATATTTATAAATATTTACTTTATACATCATTTATTAAAATATTAAAAATAATAATTATTAAATTTTATTTTAATTAAAATTATAATATTCTTATTATTATCTAAAAAATGGAGCATATAATTAGTATTTTAAATAACCTTACTGTTAACATATTAAATATTTATAATTTATTACTTAATTGATAACAAATAAAAATTCTAAATAAATTATTTAATAATTAAAGACTAAGTATAATAATAATCATATATAGAATTTTGTTCAAAAATTTATAAGTTTATATAGTATAGAAATATATATATATATATATATATATATATATATATGAGTAAATTTATAAGAATATTATCAAATTATTGTATTTATTTTGTTTATACTATTGAATTATTTTTTGTCTTGTTTGTATCATATAGTTATTGCATTTATTTAATTAATACAATTTTATTAATCTCTGTTTATCGTTTAATTATCTAATTTATTTAAAATCTACTACTAATATGTGATGGTTATAGATAGAAAATAATGAAATGGTAAAAATGAAAAAAATGTAATAATTTGATGATAAAAAATATATAAAAAATAATTTAATAATATGAACCAAATAAATTAAATAATTCATATCTATATATATATTAGATTCTATAACGTTCATGTATTTTGTATGAAAAAGATATCTACCTAACAAATAATTATAGATATTTCGGAAGATAATTTATGGATATTAATGAAGTAATGCTAACTGATGGGAAAAAAAAATTAAAGCTAAGAAACATTGGGTGTGGAGTTCATGCCCTCGTGGTAGGGTCCTTAGTCGTTATTTATGGTACAACTACCTCAAAGAATCAGTCTTCCCATTTAACCCATCACGATACTACATGGAAATTCATGATGGTCAGAAGTGATTACATGATAATTAACTAGCCACGTTTAATTATGCATTAATACGATCGATTATTAAGATCGATTCTATCACTTTTTTTTAAAAAAAAAAGGTATTAAAGTGATTTTTTTATTAAATAAATAAAAATAATACAAATGTGGTTCGAATTTAGATCAAAGATAATAGCATTTTCAATAGTAACATTTGGATTATAACCAAATGGAATCAATCACTTTTATACTATAAAAAGAAATTTCTCTTTAATTAAATTATGTGAATAATAAGTTTGAAGGGTGATCCAGAACTAGCATACAAAGAGTCAAATGGTATGTTAGTTATTACTTAATGCTTATAATTAATATATATTAATTTTGTGAATATCTATGATATTTAATTATTTTAAAAAAATGTACCATGAATATTACAGTCATCATGTAATTAAGTGTACATTTATTTGCGCTTATGATAAAATTGTTTACAGATACAAGCAGTATCAAAATAAATTGATTTGAGAAAGAAGCATATTATATGTGTTAATTTATGTAAGAAAACACGTAATGCATGTGATTTATAAGTACTGAATTCACTTATGCTTATTTTTTTTAATGTTTATTCATAAAATGCCTTTTTATTATTATGAGAGTCGTTTTAATTATATGTTCACAAAAGCATAAACAAAACAATCTAAGCTTGCTAAAACATACAAATTCCATATTAATTTTTAAGGGGGAAAAAAATAAGTATATAAATTTGGTTCCGGATGAGCTTAATTTTCAAGGGAAGCATGTGATACCCAGCTCACAAAACTAATGTATGTATAAAATTTGGAATATAAGAAACTTGTGGTTGACTCAATTTCATCCACAATCCAAATTAAGCTCTCATACTTTGCTTGTGAATTATTCTACAAGACCGTTGAAAGTTTCCACCTTTCTCTCTCTCTCTCTGTGTGTGTGTGTGAACCTCCAGCTCTTAGGTCACGATATGGTGTACCTTCCAACTGAAACCCTTTGCTTTGCTAGTTTGCTTGACTTTACTAGTCAACTTGAATTTGGACAAATTTGACAGCCAGGCCTCTGCTGGAGAATTCGTCATATCATGTTCAAGAGCATTTGTGTACATAAGATATAATCATAAATTAATTATGATAATTATTGATTAAAATAGTAAAATTTAATTTTCTTTTACATATAATTACCATAATCATTTGTTGCTTGAAGACTTTTTATTAGTGTTTTCTACTAGATAGTTGTTTATAATGCTTCTGTTTTGTAATATTTTTTTGTTAAATGTGATTTTATAATCATTTATATAACTTGGCAATTTAACCTTTTTATTTCCTTTAGATTTATATCACATAGTTTCTTTTTTTATTTTTATATAATAATACATGTGCATTATATTTTTGGATATTAAAAAAATTATATTTTTTACATTATATAAAAATAATATATATGTATAGTATTAATGAAAATTAAAATAAAATTTAATTTATAAAAAAATTTATGATATTTAATTAAATTTTTTTATATTCATATGCATAATTCACATAACAGTATGAATTTATTTAAGGTTCAAGAAGTAATTTACTTTTTAAATACTAATAATTTAAGGTTATGTTTATTTAGGTAATATTAATTTACGGAATGAAATCAGAATGAGAATGAGAATAAGAATGAAAATAAAATATTTTTGTTTGGTTTGATCATTGGAATAAAAAAAGGAATTGGTATTACAGTATTTTGTTTACAACTGGAATGTAATGAAAAATATTGTATATTACTTTAATATCCTTATATTCGATAAAATTTAAATAATATCACTTAATTATTATTTTTTCATCAGACAAAATATATTATTGAAATCATTATTTTTTAAATAATTATTATTTAAAAATAAAATATATTATTAAAATTATTATTTTTCTAAACATAGTTTATGGTTTTGAGGTTTGGGATTTGAGTTTTTGGGATTTGGGATTTATGGTTATATTTATGTATTAAGGTTTAGGTTTATGATTAAAATTATTATTATTTTTAAATAAGGTTTAAGGTTTTGGGATTTGAGATTTAAGGTTTAGTGTTATATTTATGGGTTAAGGTTTAGGGCTAAAATTATTATTTTTCTAAATAAGGTTTTGGGTTTTGGGATTTAGGGTTATATTTATGGCTTAAGGTTTAGGGTTAAAATTATTATTTTAATAAATAGGGTTTAGAGTTTTGAGATTTATGATTTTGGGTTTAAGGCTTAGGATTAATGGTCCTATTTAGAGTTGGGGTAAAATTGAAAAAAAATTGAGATTAGAATAGAATCATGATTCCTTAAGAGGAGACAAGTAATTTAGATTATTTCTTTTTTAGAAATCGATTCTATTTTATTTTCACTTTTTAATCCAATTAAAGATAAAATTAAAAAGAATCAATTCTAATTTGGAGAATATTAATGTCAAAAGAATTGGATAGAATGAGAAAAAAATTGTAGTCTAAGCACATGATATATATTTAGATCATGTATTTAAATTATATATAAGAAATTAGATTGAATAAAAACATTATTAATATAATGTTTAATTTGTTATAAAAACGAAATAAAAATGATAGTGAAATTAGGATTTTTTTTATCTGAGATTAAAGTTTTTATTTATAAAAAAAAGAAAAAAAGGAGAGAGGTTAAAGTTGAAAATAACATATATGAAGGAAATTCGTAGAAAATAAATACTAGATTGAAAAAGTTTTTCTTTACCTTTTTAAATATCAAAACAAACAATATAATGTCAAAAAATTTCGTTTTATTCTACTTTATTGCTACCCATTAAACACGACAAAAAATTCAATAAAACAAGGGATCATTTTGCATTAATTTTCTTCTTAATTAATTAATTAAACACTGCTTTATTAATCTCCGTTACTAACTTACTATGCTAAATCATTAATCACAATTCATAATGGATTAGGCTGGGTTAAGTTTTAACCCTGGATAATTAATTATAGCAGCTTCTGGAATAATTATATTAGCGATACAATTTTTAAACACATATATACTATCTGTCACTATCATAGACAATCACAATATCATATTTAAGATAGCGTTTAATAATTATTTCATAATTTAAAATCACAATAATATTGCAATTAATTAGTTTAGACAACTGGATCAAAAGGTTAGCAACTTGCATATGCTTAAATTAATTATTAATTAAAAAGACTAAAGTTTAAAGATCCCTTGCCCTATTAATTATATATATATATATATATAACTACACTTTCACTTTTAGCTCTTTCAATATATACCACTATCCACTATCCACACTATTTCACATCTCTATGATCTAATATCCAAATATACGAAGAGAAAAGCCATTATTGTAATAAAAAGCTATATTCATATATACACAAAATCATGACTACAACAACCAACGAACGTAAGAAGAGAAACATGAAGTGCTTGGCTTATGTAGTGATTGGAATCATAGCTCAAACAGCTATCATATTACTCTTTGCCCTTCTTATTATGCGAATTAGAAATCCCAAAGTTCGTTTAGCTTCAATCTCTATTGAAACACTTAATGTTAACTCTTCTTCATCTTTTCCTTCTTTTAAATTGAAATTCAATGCTTTAGTTACTGTGAAGAATACCAATTTTGGACACTTCAAATTTGATAACGCCACTACCACTTTCTCCTATAGAGGTACTCACGTTGGAGAGGGTACTATTATTAAGGCTAGAGCCAGAGCTCGTTCCACAAAGAAATTAAATGTTACAAACGTGTCTTTGAATTCTAACATGGTTTCTTCAATTAGTTATTCTAAGTTGAGGAGTGATCTTAGTTCAAAGAGTTTGACTTTTAGTGCTTATGCCAAATTGAATGGGAAGATACATTTGTTGAAGATATTCAAGAAGAAAAAATCTGCTGAATTTGATTGTACCTTTGTTGTCGACACTTCAACCAAAGCTGTTCACAATTTGTCTTGCAAGTGAAATTAATTTCTTTCTTTTTTTCTTATTTTCATTTGCTAATTGGGATTTGAAGTTTATTTGATTTTTTTTTTCATTTTTAATTACTTTGTGCGGGAAATTATTTAAGTAATTATGAAGGTTTGTGATTTATTTATGATCTTTTGCACATTCTTACAATTGTAATTAGTTTGTATCAGTAAATTAATTAAGGTAGATTTTGTTTGTTTATTAATTTGAATTCTATTTAATTTTAAATATTTCACCTTGCAAAATTTTAGAACAAGTCTCTGCTCGATTTATTAATGTAATCATGTTCGACTCCTTCTCTTGAAGTTTGGTTTTTATATGAGCGTATATACTTTAACTCTTTAATGATAAGGACAAAAACAGTTCATAAACGTTTTGTTTTAGGTATATATCCAATTCCTCTCCATCGCGAGACGAGGAAACTCAAGGAAAACTGTCATCGTTGGTGTGCTTGTCCAGATGGCAAGCTATTCGTGAGGTGATCTCATGAGGGATAGGAAAATTACTGTTTCTAATCCTTTCCCAATCAATACCATCAAACCATGGGTGACTTTTCACAGAATGAGAACCCTGGCTTCCCAGTCTAGTTCCTTCATCAACCTCAAGTAACTAACATATAATTCAATACAATTTAGTAAGATGGAAAATTTCTCACGTTGGAAAAATGACAGCCTTGCATACAAATACATAGTGTGTGCGTGTGTTTTGTGCGAGAGAGAGAGAGAGAGAGAGATGGTTGGGAAAAAAATCCAACAATACCTCGGTGATGAGATCAATGAATTCAGAGCTGAAAGTCTGGAAAATTTAGCTGTCGCTTTACAATCTTAGCAAATGTATCAAGTTCACTCTCTCCATGAACCAAATGGCTTTTCACCTTGTAGCATGAAATAGATCAAAACTCTTAATGCCCACCTATAAAATTCAGGGCGAAAATAATACAAATAAGAACCATGCCACATCAACCTTCAGAATCCCTACAGGAAAAGGAAGTACCTCTACTCACTGTCCCTTCCCTCGAAATTCTTTCTCCAAAATAATCATAGATAATACATGAAATTGTAACTTTTAACAACAATGGAGTTCATTATGGTGACTTACGGATTTTATAGTGCCTCAAACTTGCAAGATATGAATGGAAATTTCCGGTCATTACAAGTCTTTGAGTAGATATCAAACATCAGATTCATTCTCATGTTGATTAACAAATGGAGCATCAAGTTTGATAAAGGACCTTCTGGTTCATAAGTTTATATATCTTTGCTAAAATAAGGTGGAAGTATATTTTTTCATAATTTTGATATGCACTCATGTTATAATCTCTCTCAATCATTAGAAAATATGCAAAAGTGTCATATTTTGTCATAATCATAGATAATTACTATTCAATTGCTTTTTCATGCAATGAATCTCGCCTTGTAAACATTCCTTTATGTACACTATTCTTATATGGTTCTTCCTTTAGTGTGGACCGTTAATAACAAGCAATGCATATTCTCATATAACAAAACAAAACGTCTAGTGAACTAGACGATGGTCCAGTGGTTCAGGGGATGGTTTGAGTTTTGGACGAACACGTAAGGTAAAACACAAGTTGGAGGGTTACCAGTCAGTAGCAAAGCCATGGTCTTTTCCCCTGTAATATCTACAGAGCTAAAAAGTTTGTCATTCCACAAATTGTATATGCCTTCTCGCTGGATAATCTCTTCACAAACCTGAAGTCTACTACTATAACACAACAAAGTATGAGTACATAATGACACCCACTTATCAACACCCAAAATAACGTTATTAACACCCAAAATAACGTTATTAACACCCAAAATAACGTTATTCAAGATATTGGAACAATAAAAACCTATAAATGTCCTGTCCGGTCCAACATTAAAACATCAAGAGAAATACCTCTGCAGAGAATACCATTCTAAGATTCAAATTAGAAGATGAAAAAGAAATAAAAAAAATCTGTTTTAAAGCATAGTTACACGAGAGAGGGACGGGAGGTGAAAATAAGTCATGTTGGATATCAAGCCTTGTGTAAGTCTTCCAAAGCAGTGACAACATAGGCTGCACAAAATATTGTCCATGGTTCATCCAATAGCGAGTGAAGTATTGAAGCCAAAGGACAAGCAAGTCATGTATTAAGCAATATGCTTGCATGTGACTTGTTAAGTTTCCTTCAGTCCCACGTCGGTTAAGAACAAGATATCAAAAATTATTTATAAGTTTAGACAATCCTTAACTCAATGAGATATTATTAGGTCAAATTAGACCTAGGTTTCTAACATGGTATTAAAGTTAGGTCTGACTTGATCGGTGACTTGAACTCTGTCTTTAATAATCTCACAGTGACTATATGAGACCACCTCTGTCCGTATGGAGGAGAACTATTAAGTTTCCTTCAGTCGCATATCGACTAGGAATAAGTCAGTAAAAACTGCTTATAAACTTGAACAATCCTTAATTCAATGAGATCTTATTGCATCAAATTAGACCTGAATTTTTAATATGACTAATCAAGACAAATACAGAGGATCAGAGACACATGAGCCGAAAGACTGATAGTCTTCATTAGATTCTTCTCCTTTATTACTTGTGCTTTCTTTTATATGTTTTTTATCTTCTTTCTTGATAACCTCTTCAAACTTAATAAGTTTCCTGATAACCGATCATGATATGTAAGAAGCTATTTCATCAATTTATGAACCATACTCTAGAGCATATAAATATTTCTATGTAAATGTCAAGAAAAAGAGAATGCATATTTCATAAATCTTAGATTGTTTTGATTGTAATACATGCTTAGCTTTCATGTTAAATAGGCGCAAAAAAAGAATCCTACTGAAATAAATATTAACCTATAGATAGGAGGATATGAACAACTAAATGATTAAAGACGAGAAAATCAACTTGAGTCTTCTAAAAGTACAAGCCCAATTTCACTGAAACACTTCTTCCACTCCTAATAAGAAAGAAATCATTAAAATTATATAACATCTCTATTCAGATTTAAGCCCCGAAAGTTTGATCAAAGCTAACTTAAAAATAAAAAAATATATAAAAAAAACCTACCAAATCAGACAGCTGAATTTTGGTAAGAGTTGAAATATCAATATCTTTTGAAGATTACTTGGAGAAGCCTAAAGCATGATCCCTTGATCTGAGAAATGAGAAATTTCAAATAACTGTATTAAAGATGTTAATTTGAAGTATTAACTATGATCCTACAAAAATCATATTTCTAAATCACAAAACTCTAACTTTTGCCCTGAATTTCACGGTAAGTTTTGGAAGCAAAAACATGAACAAATATATTTTTTCATTATTAAAAGATAATCGTGAAAATACCAATTTAAATTATAGTAATATCAATAAATTTTTAAAAGAAAACTAAAATAAATTTAACATTAGATATATTCTTTCCTACTAAGCCATCAGTCAACTTTATTTTTTTAAAATGTTGTACTACTTTATTATATTTCCTTGCTAAAATCACGTCGAAGTTAATTACTTCATGCTCCAGGTTAGTTGTTACATTTTGGACCTCACATGGAACCTGGGAGCATAACTTTTAATATAATGATAATATTCTAAACATCCGGAGTTACAAAGAGCCTAAATTTTCCTCTCATTTTTAACATAGGGTGTGTAAAATTGATAAAAAATTGTTTAATTTAAATTATTCGAATTAACATATTAACGGAGTTTGTTTTTTATTGAAATTTTTAGATATATTCTCATAAAAATTCTAAACGGTGATAGAAGATAATTTTAAAATCGAATATGGGAAACATAGAGAATGTTTTGGACTCTTTCACAACCCTCGCCTTCCATAATTTGGTTTTTCTTGGAGTTGTTAGGATCAAATCAAATAAGATTATTGTACATAGAGGTTGTTTCCTTCCATATAAACACGATGGTGACACTAAATCTCTGTTTTTATTTCCATGTAATTTTTGTATGTGTGTTAATCTTAAGTTTCGTGATTTACATTTATTTTTACGCTTTACAAGCCTTGGGTGCTTTTTTTTAATATTATTTTTTAATCAAACTTTTTCACTTTTTTAATAACGGGTTTAATATATATGAAGGGTTCTATTTGCTAAAATAAGATGGTATCTTTGTATCCAAAAATTATTTGTTTTGAGTTTATAGAGTTTTTTTTAGTAGCATTATATTTATCAATAATTAACGACATTCAAGGGAATGTTTCTGTAGAATTCTACTCTATTAAAGATCGCCTTTTTTAAATGAGAATAATTTGGGTGAATTATTATGAATGTGTCATAAATTTTGGCATGATAATGAATTTGTTATATTTTTGTTTCAGAAATGTCTACAATACGAATTGTGGTTGCCAATAAAGGTGGCAAAATCCATGAAATCTTTGTTTTCAATAAAATTACTTACAATTAGCTTTTGGACAGAATTTACGGTCTTCTTTTGTTAAGTCGAGAATATCAGTTTAACTACTTGAGATTTCAGTTGATGAGAATATTCGTTTCTTTATTGGCGAGAACTCTAATAGTAAAGTTAGAGCACCATTGTGCATTAGTAGACAACATTGTGAAACTTAAGTGCATCAAGTTAGTGTCGTTGAACCAGTACAAGAAAATGACGATTATCCCATATTTTGTCCTACAGATGGAGGTAGTCAAAGTATGAATTTTGTACCTGAAGCTCAAGATGCACAACTTGAACAACAATTATGTTCCTTGAAAATGACCAAAATTCGAGAGACAATTTTGGAAGTGAAGCAAAATTTGAGCATGTTCCAACTTGTGATCAAGTTTGCATACAATGATGTAGATCATGGATAATGCAGCAAAGATTGCATCAATCCCAATTGCTTATAAAGTTAAGTGGTGAAGTGCTTATAAGGGGTGGATACTCTCTAAATGACATGACGTGTTTTAGGGTGTTAGGTAACTGCACCCTAGGAACAAAACCGTGACGTCTTGCTGAACTGTCAAGTCATGGTCGTAGTTGCGCGAAACTTACAGTTATGAACCAAAATAGATAATATTGTACCACATGAAGCCATGTCCTGTTGTCTGCAGGATAGAATAATTCTACTGCATCAGTTGGTATCAGAGCCATGATCTAACTGGACCATGTGGGCTTGCGATCTTCTTACGATGACGTGTGGTTCCCTAAGTGGGGGTATATGATATAACAAAGACTGCATTGGTCACACATTACTTATGAAGTTAAGTGATAAAGTGTTTATAAGAGGTGGGTACTCTCTAAATGACATGACGTGTTTTAGGGTGTTAGACATCCTAAGAACAAAGTTGTGACATCTCGCTAAATTGTCAAGTTAAGGTCGTGTTTTCGTTGAACTTGTAGTTATATAAACCAAAGTAGATAATATTATGCCACGTGGAGTAGGACCCCGCCCCGCTGTCTACAGGATGGAGCCATCCTCCTGCATCAATGGATTTACTTCAGGTTCTGGTAACACCATGACCATTTGATCAAAGGACGAGTATGTGGTAATTGATATTTAGATGAAGATGATTTTATGGAGTAATTTTTACCTGAAGATTTTATTATTGAGATCCTGTTAAGATTGTCTGGATTAGCAATTGTACGATTAGCCAGTTTGTGCAAATCATGGTATTATCTCCTTCAGTCATTGCTTTGCTGAGCAACGTCTCAAATTGTATGAGAGGCCTTTCCATTACCAGTCCCATTTGCTGGCAAGTTCTCATTCGCTTTATACAAGTAATGACTATAATTTTCATTTAGTAAGTTGTGCTGTTATATCTAATTGCAATAATGATGGTGATAAAACTTGCCTTAAAGCCGTTGTGGACACTTAGATCTTGCCAATGCCAAATTCCAAAGATGAATTTAACAGCAGTTCCAGTTTCTGGTTTGTTTACGTGGTCGGTTGTTGCCATGGTATTGTTTGTTTTATGTATAGCGATCCGAATTATTCCACACGTTGGACATTTGTAGAACCCTACAACTGCCGAGGCAAAGATTGTTCCTCATGGCTTTCTTCAAGATTTGCAATTGTTCTTTAAATACATACCCTTACCTTGCTTCTGGATTTGGTTTAGAACCCAAAAGTAATGATTTGAAATTGGTTGTACTTCACTCATAATCGCCCCTCAATTCAAGGGGACTTGGATTTTCTGAATTGACATATGTGGTTGAGATCTATTGTCTAAGAAGTAATTCTTGGAAAATTTTGAACACAGAAATTCCACCAGAATTTTCCAACCATCCTCCTCCCAGTGATGTGGATTATGCTCGTGTTTTTGTGGTTAGGATGCACTCATGGATAAGTGCTAATTTAGTTGAGGAAGGAATTATTTGTTCATTTGACATGACAAATGAGGTTTTCATAAAAACACCATTTGCACAACTCTGTTCTGGCCACTGGTATAACGTTGAACCTGTGCTTCTTAATGGGTCACTTGCTCCTTTTATCTATATCTTTGATGGGCCTGCTAATATAAATGGGTCAATGCTTGGCTCAACTAATTACTCCACATTTGACATATTGTTGTTGGGTGAATATGGTGTTTAGAGTGCTTGGACTAAATTGTTTACTTTCGAATTTGGACCCTCTGAATGCATTCATAGGCCTTTGGGATTTGGGAAGAATATCTATGAGGTAATCTTTTCCTTCCTAACTTAGCTTTTTCCTTTTGGTTGTTTTTTTCTTAGAAATATTCCCTAAATAATTTAATTATAACAGTACTTTTGTGTATTTTTTTTCTAAGCCCTACTTGTGTGTACTTCTTGTTATTGCAATAATATTTATTCTTTTGTAGTCAAAAAGAGCGAAACGAATATGGAAGAGACCACTGGTTTTGTAATGTTATATTCTTCGTTGAACATTTCCAGAACCACACTATTAACCCCATAAGACCAACATCTCGATCATCTAAATTAAAGAGAAAATTAAAAAGGAAAATAAACCGAATTTTTTTAAAAAAGTGTCGTACTTAACCCAATGACCTTATTGTACTATTAATTAAACGTTAGTTAGGTCTCTAGCTCGTGTGGATACTATTATCGCAAATCAAGCTGTTCCAATGGAAATTTTTTTTTTTGGCAGACGGTTGTTCCAATAACATATAACAGACAACAATATCTTCAATGTAGTCCTGGCGTGCAATATTAGTTTTGTTACAAAGAACATGTGGTCTCTCAATGCTATTCTTTAAGGAACATGCTTAATGGTCAACAGGGAAACAACTCCAATGAAAAAGAACAAGCAAGTGCTTTTGTAGTTTCTAGTGAAAATGGAAGTTATTGCGACAACTTTTGGGTGTTGGACAATGGTGCCACCCAAGTAATAAATGATGCAGGAAATCCCTTAATTAGATCCTTCATGTTACACTGGGTCTGATGGTGTACTTGTTTGAAATGGAGGTAAGATCCTTATCACTTTAACTGGTTATACTGTTTTGTAAAAGAGTAATATTTGTAGTGTTATCTCAATCCACGTATCATTTTGTGAATGGTGGTAATATTTCATTGTGGGATTCAACTTTTATATAATGGGATCCATTATGATGTAAGAACTATTAAAATTTGACACATGAACTGAATCATCTCAACTCGAGACAAAATTCATTTTTCTTTGGCAAACAGTAGTAATATAATTTTGCATCTAAAAGAGTAAAAATGGTGGTGACGACTTTTTGTTTAATTCTTATGGGTTGTTTAGTTTATTTTATTTAAAAAATATATTTTTAAGTTCATTTATTTGTTAAGAATATAATAGATAAAAATAAAATTAATTTTTCATCTAATTTTTAATTAAATGTAATAGAATAACACATTTAACACATAAATATTTGTATTTTTTAATAGACATATATCTAATGAAATATTTTTTAATTAAAAAAATATTTAAATTTTTTAATAAATCTTTCGATCAACCTTAAATGTAAATTAAATATATGATTTGGAATAGTAATCAACGAAAATTTTATTTAATTTTATAAAAAATATTTTTCTTAAAATGTTAGAGTAATTTTTTTTGTATATGTATCAAAAAATATAAATATATATGTGATACATGAGTTATTTTGTCTTATTTAACAAAAAAAAAGGATAAAAAATTAATTTTGTTATTGTATGATATATTTTTCATAAATAAAAGAACTTAAATAATACATTTTTTACTAAAAGGAACTTAAATGTAATTTTTCTAAATAAAGGGAACAAACAATACATCATGGCACAAACAAATTGTCCATTTGGACACTTTTCCCTTTAAATTGTGTATCAATAATCGTTACAATCGTTGTAAGTAAAAAATTATATTTATTTAATTAAATAAAATCTTATTTTTATTTATAATAGTAAATTTGTATTATAATATTTTAAATAAATTGTGAAAGTAATTATAAATTTTTGTACAAAATTTTTCATATATTTTAGGATAATGTTTACCATTTTCAGTAGTTATTGTATATATTAATTCATATTTATATTTTATTAATTAAATAATAAATTATTAATAGATAAAATATTTAAAATTATATAGATTAATTTTTTATACTAAATTTTTTATCTTAAATAACATAAAATATTATCATTTTCACGTTAATGATCTTATTTTTTATCAACTAAATAATATAAATAAAGTGAAATTATTAATAGTTAAAATAATAATAATTATCTAGATTATAATTATTTATTTTTTAGTAAAATATTGATTAATTAATTGAAATATTATTTTTTAATCAATTAGTAATATAAATGAAGTAATTAAAATTTAATTTTAATTAAGAGTATAAAAATGACCAAAATAACTATATATATAATATAAAAATATTTAATTTTATATGCAAAAAGTTACCAAATCGTGATTAAATAATTTAAAGAAGTCTTCTGAAATTTTAATTTTTAATGTTATATATTATTTTATAAATAATTAATTTTAAATAGAAAAAATTAACCTTTTTAAAAAATATGGATAAAATAATTATATTCAATGTATAATTTTTAAATTTTATAAATTAAATTAATTAATAAAGGATGATTAAATAAAGCTAATTAAATCTCTTGAAATTTTAGTTTTTAATTTTTAGTTAATCCATTATGTTGTTTATTTATTATTTTTAAAAAAAATTAATTAATATTAAATTTTTTAAAATATACGATTAAAATAATTATAATCAGTATGTTTGTTATACAATATTAAATAATATAATTATATAATTTTTATTTAGTTATATGTTTAACAGACAAAAAAATCATATCTTAAAATAATATGATTATGTAAAAATTTAATAAGATTAGAGAACATCGATCTAAACCATGCTTAATTTAAGCTATCTAAGTTTTGAAATATAAAACTATATTTTGATTTTTTATTATCTAAAATTAAAAATAATATTTTTATTTTTAATGTAATAAAATTATAAAATAAATTAAATATTTATTCAAATAAATTTTATAATAAAAATTTACACAATAACTTGTAATTGAATTAAATAAAATTTAATATAGTTTGTGACAAAAATAACAAATAATACATTCCGTTCACTCGTAATATTCTTAATTCCTTTGTATTGTTGTCTCTTGTTTACATTCACGTACGCAGTTGTTATTGCAATAATATTCTCGTGTCGTCAAAAAGGAGTGAAAAGAGTATGGAAGAAAAAACCATGGGGTTCGTAATTCTATATTCTTCGTGGAACATTCTCAGAGTCACACTATTAACACCACAAAACAAGCATCGACCATCTAAATTAAAGAAAAAATTAAAAAGAAAATAAACCCAAAATTAAAAAAATATGAAAAAGAGTCGTACTGAACCCGGCGAACTTATTGTCTAGCTGTACGTGAGAACTATTCTCGCAAATCAATTTGTTCCAATCAAATTTTTTTTTTTTTTGCGGACAGTTGTTCCAATAACATATAAGAGACAATATCTGAAATTTGACTTTTAAATAGTAGGTATTATTTATTGTCTTCTTGCATATTTTTTGTTCTAATTATTCTCAGGCAAGTATGAGTTATCACATCCTAGATTAGATTGAGGGTACAGAATTATTTGAAAATTAAATGTAAAAGAAAAATTATTATATATTATGTGATAATTTTTTATTAAATATAATTATATAAATTTAAATAATTTTTTTAAAAAAATTCCCTTATATCATTTAAGATAGATATTATTTTTAAAAACGAACACCCTCAACTCTCATCACATTAAAAAAAAAAGAAATGGAATAAAATAAAAATAACAATAGTAAGTAATAAAGTTGTGGCATATATTAAGGATTAAACAAGCTGGCTTAGTACTTATTTAGTGGTTTTAACTTTTAATCGTGCCTTTTATTTTGGATTTAGTACTAATATTTTTCTCTTCAAGAAGAAACGTAAACAAATACGTAAATTGTTTAGGTAGTGAAATTTAAAATTATGAATTGTCGCCAACTGTGGTCGCTGGTTCAATTAATAAAATCAATTTTCCAGCTGAACAATTAATCCGTGTATTTGTCGCTTACTTAGTACAAATTTGAATTTAGTTGTGGCATATATTAAGATTAATGAATTTGAAATGCATTGCATACATCACTTACTTCGTACAAATTTGCTTATATTGATAATTTGCGTTTACAAACTTGTGTAGTAAGAGATTCCATTTTCTTCTACTTAAAATGTACTATATTCTAACCATAATGCTTATAAAAATATTAGACTTAAATATTTTAACTACAATAGCCAGTAAACTTGATAGACATTTATTTCTTAAAATATTTGTAAGAGTATGGTATAAGATATACAAAAAGAGAATCATTGATTGGATGCTTTACATGTACTTATGTTGATGTATTGATATTTTTTTATGTTGCATATTATTTAAAAAAAATTATTTTAATACCTCAATTTAAGTAATGATACCATTTTAAATTTTTTTAAATAATGCTTACTAATTTTTAGTCAAAATTAACTACAGTGTTTTAGATGTCAAATTTGACAAAAATATTTATGAAAATTTAATAATAAAAAAAAGAAATAGCAGAAAACATAAAAAGTCATACTATTAATTTATTTATATTATCGTAATTCTTTTTTATAACTTTTTTTTTATGAAATTTTCAAAAATATCCTTGTCTAATTTTCCACTTAAGATATTAGTTAATTTTTAATTATTATTTATTTTTAATTAAAAAAATATTATATATATCTCATTTTATTATAAATATATTTAAATTATTGAATTTTATTAATATAATAACGGTTAAATTAAAGTTTGAAATTTAAAATTTAAATGGGATATATTTTTATTGTATACATTATTTTATCTAGAATTTTATAAATGTTATATCTAAAAAATTATTTATTAAAAATTAAAGATAAAACACATATCTTTGTCTATTGGTACGTAGATCCGCTCCTGAAAAGGAATAAACATTAGTGAAATTGAGTATTCTTTTACTTCTTCCTTTTTTTTTCTTTTTTTTTTTCATTTCATATTTGGTTGGTTGGAATCATCATATTAACATGTTCAAAGTCCTACCAATAATTTATTTATAAATTTTGCATCCTTAGTTGTTTGGAACAACGTTCTATTAGTAAGAAATTTTTTTGGTATTATCTTTAGTACAATCGCTTAATATCGTAAAATAAATTGAATGAATGAGTTTATATTGTAATAAAATGTTGTCATAATTTTATTAATAATATTTATAACATAAGTTTCATTATTCTTATTCTTTCTCAATTTATTCTTCTCTTCAAAAAATAAAAAATAAAAAAAATTATTTAGATTTTTCTTTCTTTAGTGTGGAGTTGCTGTATCGAACACTATTATTTTAATTAAATACAATTTAAGATGTTACAATTTAGTTTTTAGCAAACGATACAGTGTGAGAATTAATGCCAAAATTTTAATACTATAATGGAGGGCAGTTGGCACAGTTTTATTTAATTTAATTCAATATAGCTTGACAAAGATGTCTAATATCGTCATTTACTTCTTGTGTGGTATTTAATCAGCATATATAGCATTTGTTTAAGGCTAATAAAAGTTTTTTTTATTTTTTATCAACTTAGTGTTAGATTGTGATGGGATAAAACAAATGAACCCATTTTTGTTATCCAATTATGTAATTATTTCAAGTAAGTTGATAATTAATTTGAATTTCTGGATTTCAGATGAATAGAAATGTTCTAATGAACCACAAAGTTGATCAACCATCACTGACCCCTATCTACGTTTTATCATTTTATCTAACCCATTTTTAAAAACTAACGTGTGAATTTTTTTTACAATATATAGCTAGCACAATTTGAAAATTCCTGTGACCTCAAATTCAGATGAGGATGATACTAGAAATCATTCAAAAAGTATTAAAATAAGTCTCTCTCTCTCTCTCTCTCTCTCTCTCTCTCTCTCTCTCTCTCTACATACACAGACGCACATGAAAATATTAAAAATAGACCCATGATTTGACTATTATAAGCCTGTAGCTAAGTTACATCTGCTATATATATATTTTTGTTTAATTTAATAGTTATAAAAAAAGTATTAAATTAGCTGTCTTGATAAATACCTATATGACACATTGTGGAACAAAATTATGTATAAAAAATACTTTAAATTATAACCTCATGAAGTATAAATACTTTTATACAAGCACTTACAGTCTAATACGTTATACGTTCGTCATTCCCATTTATTTAATATTTATCCTTTCTTAAGCTAACTGCATATTTTATGCATTTATGCATGTAATTTACAACAAAAGTAAAAGATAGCTAATTATTTAACTATTTATAAAGTCAAACCTATTTTTATGATAAAATTAAGGAGAAGCATATATAAATATATAATATAATTTTTTTCAAAGATGATAGATATGATCGACCAATCATTCAAACCTGTTTTTACTTGCTCACCTAACGTTATGCATATATTCACTAAGAGCATGTAATATTGAAAAAATTATAAAATTAACTATCGATAAATTAATAATTATATTATGACATATAAAATAATATATATTTTATTCAAATTCTAATAAAAATGATTTTCCTTATTTTTTAGGCTTCAATAGAAATTTCTTCTTTATTTTAAGCTGTCTTTAGAAAGAGAGTATCATTTACTTGTATGTATAAATGGTGCTGTTTTGTGATATTTGTGTTTTTTTTTTAAACTTAAATTTACATATTTTTTAATATTATAACATATTAAATTATTTATTTATAATAATAATAAATTAATATTATTATAAATATAAAAAAATTAATAATTAATTTTAAATAGAAAAATAATTAGGATCTCACCGGTATTATGTTGGTAATTTTAGGTTGTAGGCTTGTAGCTAAATTTTCGCCTCCTTCCTAAACTCATTCTTTTGGGAAAATAAAAATAAAAGGCAGCTGTATGATGAAAAGATGAAGTGCAATTGATGTGACTTTTGCAAGTACACAGCCTTGTTTGGACTACAAATCCTTATTATTCTTGCCGCTCAAAGACGTGTGTTACTCATATTTAATTTCTTTTGCAACTTTCTCTCTCTACTTTCTAAACCATCCCTATATATTCCATTAACATTTTCTAACTCTTTCCGCACTATACTCAATCTTTTTTTCTTCCCTTCGTCATTTCAAGAACTCAGTGCTCAGATAGGGAAAAAAAAAAGAGAGGTCAAATATCTTTGATCAGGCAGTGACCGTTCATATTTAAGGTCAGTGTTCTTCATCTTTTATTCTAGAGCATTGATATGTGAATCTCTGAATTTATTATTATTTTAATTAAGATGAAAATGCTGTTTGATTGTCGATTTATTTGTCCATCATATGCATATGAACTTTTAGCATATCATATTGTTAAAATCTGACTGGTATATGAGTCGAAAAGAACAATTCCTAAGCTGGGTTGTGTTTTGGTGGAGCATTAAGTTCTTTACAAAACAAAGGACTCTATTTTGGTCGTCAAAAATGTCTCTCTCTTTATTAAGGAGTCGAGACACGGTGTTATTCGAAACCATTGAATTTGAGTTCATGTAATTAAATCTATATCATTAAATCGGATTGCATAATTTTCATATGATACAATTTGATCACTTATTTCATCGATAACTGATCGGATTGAATTCAATTCAATTTATAATATCTCTTATATCTTTTTCAGCTAATTTCTATTGTTATTTTAATTTTTCATCAACAGTTAATTATATATAAGCATTTGATATCACCTATAACAACAAAAGTATCTCGTTTAAGAACATTATAATTTTAAACTCAACCTAAATACAAAATTAGATATACAATTAAGTTATAAAATGTTGAGGGAGAGAACACAAAAACATTCTTTATTTAAATAAATTGAAAGAAAATGTATAATAAAAAATGGGATATACCTAAAATTTAATTTTGATTCGATGGTGAACTGTGCAATCCAACAGATATTAATAGATTAATAATTTTTGAACCCAATCAAATCCGGTTTGGATTTGTCGGTACATCATATGATTGATTTTTTGAGACACACCCATTTAACATTTGGGTTTGACTAAAGTATATGCTTCAACCCCGCAAAATCCTCAACTGTCTTTCCCATTACTAAGTTTGGTTTGTAATGGAATTGGGACTGTTATCTATTTTCTAGGGAAATTTACTCGAGAAAATTATGAGATTTAAATAACTTCTTCTGTTTTAAAAAAGCTATATAGAATAGGGTTTTTGTTCTTTTTTCTTCCTCTGTTTATATACCAACTCAGTTTGAATATCAAGTTGAAATTCATACAATCTCTGTGGTTAGCCCATAAAATTTACATGGTGCAATATAGCAAGGTTAATTTTGCAATTTGATATTGTTCTGGGGTTAAGGCTTACCTTTTTCTTTTTACATTTTTTCTTGAAATCTTAGGAGATTTTTCTAATGTTCCAGGCTTGGCTTATATTTAAAGGTAAAAATTTATTTAATTGGAATATTGGATCTATTGTCTTTTAAACTATAATATTCCATTAACATGTTTAATTCTTTGTTTCTGTCCTAAATGTTATCATACAAAATGTATATTTATGTTATTTGTGGAGACTTAAATAGCTAAATTGTAACTTAATGCCCATCAGGTGTTTGATCTTATGATGGAAAATGAAAAATACATAGAATCACCAAAGCATTATTCTTCTGAAGTTCCATCACTCATAAGATGTATATCATCAAATGAAGTTGTTGGTTTTGATAATCTTGAAAAGCAGAACATCATGAATGATCAAAATCAACCAATCAGCCATGACCCTCTCGATTTGCAGACTAAAGTAAGTTTTTGGCAGTTAATAGAATGAATATTCAAACTTTTCTATTTAGAATGTAATATTGGCTTTTACTATTACTAGCATTCTCTTTAATGGAAATTGTCCATTTATTTGAATATAATAAGTTTCTGTTATGCAACTAAAACAGGAAACAAAAAGAGTTACTTTGCATTGCCCAAGCGATGAAATTGAACTTAAGGTTCATCAGAGGAATCATTCTATTTCAATTAGCTTGCCATCGTCTCCTATAGCAGCTCATAAGCAAACCAACAACAAAAGAGTGAACTTCAGCGGTGAAACTATTTTCTATAATGGGCCAGATTCTTCTAACAAAAGCCAGAATTCGAGCAATGAACTTCCAAAATCAGTAAAATTTCATTCCCAACCAATGCCTAAAGGTTCAGTGTACCATGCTGGAGGTTTACCTCCTGTTACAAGAACTAAAAGGACGATAGACAGAAGATTTGATTCCTTCAAAACTTTTTCTGGGAGACTTGAAAAACAGATAACAAACCTACGTGGTGGTGGAAGAACACAACAGGAGACGGGGCCTAATGATGTTGTCGTGCAAGTTGAAAAGAAAAATCCATCGGTGGACCGTTATTTTGATGCCCTTCAAGGGCCAGAATTGGACACCCTTAGGGTAATATTATTTTATTCCTTCGTTACTTTCCTTTTTGCGTTTGATTGACTTAAAAAGTCTAACAATCAATTTCTTTAAATAGGCCTCAGAGGAAATACTTCTTCCAGATGACAAGCAATGGCCATTTCTTCTAAGATTTCCAGTCTCTTCATTTGGTATATGTCTTGGTGTGAGCAGCCAAGCTATAATGTGGAAAGCCCTAGCTACTTCTTCCTCTACAAAATTTCTTCACTTGAGTTTGAGAATAAATATAATTTTATGGTGCATTTCTGTTTTTCTCATATCCCTTGTGTTCTTAATTTATCTTGTGAAATTGATCCTCTACTTTGAAGCAGTTCGTCGGGAATATTACCATCCTATCCGTGTTAACTTCTTTTTTGCCCCGTGGATAGCTCTTTTATTCTTAGCTCTTGGAGTTCCACCTTCAATTACTGAGAACTTGCCTCCAGCTCTTTGGTATGTTCTAATGACCCCAATTTTCTTTCTTGAGCTTAAGATTTATGGACAGTGGATGTCCGGTGGTCAAAGGAGGCTTTCTAAGGTTGCTAACCCTTCAAACCATCTCTCAATTGTTGGTAACTTTGTTGGTGCATTGTTGGGTGCTTCAATGGGGTTAAAAGAAGGGCCTTTGTTCTTCTTTGCTGTTGGATTGGCTCACTATATAGTTCTATTTGTTACTCTTTACCAAAGACTTCCAACAAATGAAACACTACCCAAGGAGCTACATCCAGTCTTCTTTCTATTTGTTGCTGCACCAAGTGTTGCTTCTATGGCATGGGCTAAGATTCAAGGCTCCTTTGATAACGGTTCGCGTGTAGCTTACTTCATTGCCATGTTCCTTTATTTCTCACTGGTTAGTTTTTCCTCTTTGACTTGGACAAATGTACATGTAGGGTGAAGCATTTGTTTTTTTTCCTAAGATATTGAGTCAAGCATTGAGACCCTAAAATGCCAGGCTTTTGGAGTTTTTAAGTGAAAATTGTCCCGCAGGTTTTGACAGTGTACAAGTCGTACATGAGTCACATACAATATGTATGCAATTTTTGACATATTCACCAAATCTCCAAAAGCCCATCTATTCTATTTAATGCTCATCTTGTCACACATTACAACCATTTCCGCTTTTTGACTAATGTTTGATAATTTTTTAATTTTTCAGGCAGTTCGAATCAATTTTTTCCGAGGGTTCAAGTAAGATATTTTCACCTTTTGTCTCTCATTCAAATATTTCTCTTCATCCTCTGTGGTTGCATTTTCTAACTTTCATTTTTATTTGAAACTACAGGTTTTCACTTGCATGGTGGGCTTATACTTTTCCAATGACCGGTGCTGCAATTGCAACAGTAAGGTATTCAACTGTAGTGACAAATGTTTTTACCAGATCACTTGCCGTGGTGCTTTCGGTTGTTGCCACACTTACAGTCATGGCTCTACTTGTCACTACTATTTTGCATGCCTTCGTATTTCGGAAGCTTTTCCCGAACGACATTGCAATTGCAATTAGTGATAGAAAACCTAAATACCATAACAATTGGTTCCAACTAAGACATGCAAGCTCAGAAGACATTGACAAATACCTAAAATTTGCTGACAATTCTGAAATCAATACCAATGATATAGAAGCATCTCAAAAGCAGACTCCAAGTGAAGGATTATAAGATTATATTTTGATCAATCTCTACTTTCATTTTTGAACTCCCTCTGAAACATGTTTCAGAGTTCTTAGTATGGTTTACATGTAATGGTAGTTTCATTGAACATATATAAAGAGAGCATGAAGCTGGAATTCTGTGTACATGTGTGTGATAAATTTCAGTCACGATTTGTTCAATGCTTATTTATTTGGGTTTTTGTCTACACTTTCTACCAGAAGAGCTGTTATTAGTGATATAACTTTCTTAATTGTTTATGTCGGTGACTTTCCTAATAAATGTATAGAAGTATAGTTAGTTGAGTTAATTTTCTAACAACTTTTAACATGTTATCAGAGTTTGAGGTCTTGTATTCAAGGTTTGGTAATCTCAATTATTAAATTTGTTAAAAAACTCAAGCGTAACTCATAACCCAAAAATCAGCTTATAAGTTAAAGAATTATCTAAGTTTATAAACAGTATTGACGTTGCATTTCTGACCGATGTGAGACTTCTTTAACATTCTCCCTCACATCGATAAGGGTCTATCCCCTTGATTACCGACGAGGATGGTAAGCTTCAAGAATTACAACATTGGCGCTGCACTCCCAATCAATGTAGAACTTTTTTAATAGAATTATAATTGTTTATTGTATATAATACATAGAGTAAACACTTAAGGATAAATAATAAATATATAAAATCAATATTAATTTTTCTCTCAATGGTTCAAGGTTTTCAAAAAATTGGTTTTTCATTAACTTCGAATACCCTCTCTCACATTAAGTACAGATTCGAACTAAAAAAACTATACGATTGATTTGATTTCCTAACTGTTCTGACAATAAGCCTAAATCATGTAAGAAAGCAAATTGTACAACTTTCCATAATGATCTTTGCTATGTTTCGAGTTAAGCTAACAACATAACAGCCTTCCTACTCAATTTGAGTTTCTGAAACACATTGAATTTCCTCAACTTGAGTTTCTCAAGGACTATAATTCAAACTATATCATTAAAGAGAAAATTTGAATTGAAACAATGTTGTATGTGTCAGAATATATAGGAGAAGCTATTAAAAATGATTTGTACACAAAAAGGGCTGGTATGAGTTGTCGTCATTTGACCAAATACTAAGTGCAAATATGTCTGAATAGAAGAGAGCTTTTTACATGCAACATTCTCAATGTCCTATGATTTGAATGCTTCCGAAAAAAGGCACGTACAATTTAGCATGTAAAGATACAAACCAAAAAGAAAATATCGATTATTAGGTAAAAAAATTAAATATCAAAAGTTTCTAAAAAAAATAGTATTCAAAATTAAATAGCTAACCATTCATGATAAATTTCACCAGCTGCAAAATTCAATTGTTTAAGAATTACCCTCACTGTTTGAACTAAAACATGATAACTATTTTATTGTGATACCAATTGAGTAATAAGCGGAGAAAACGGCTAAAAAATAAGGATTAGGTTTAAGTGGATGACATAACATTTAATAGATATTTTTATTTTAATCCACTATATAGGGTACACATTTTTTTTTATAATGTAAAAACATAATAATGCATATTAAAAAATAATGTGCACATAAGTTTTTTATAATATAAAATATTTTTAGAGTCAAAAATTGTAAAATCAATTTAATAACTAAGTTACATAGAAATTGGAGAGTAAGGATTATAGATCATCCTGATAATTTATTTTATTTTCATTTGTCGTGAAAATAAAAAGTAAAAAAATAGAAGCTATTGGTTTTAAATGATTAAAAGGCTTGGTGGGCTAACTTAGTTATAATGTGTGCTGGTTTAGAATCACTCATTTTATCAGGGCCTTAGAAGTTGACGATTGAGCTGAACAAGCTACTTACCCAACTCTTTTTTATCAGAGCTTTGTAAAGTTAATGATTGGGTTAAACAAGCTTGGTGACCTAATTAGCATTTCTCTTAACTCAATTTTAATCGATTAATAATTTAAATAAAATTAATAGACATTGTACATGTAAAAAAAAATATATGAGTTTTATAAAAAGAAAGAAAAACAAGAGATTTAAATAAAAATATAACATATCAAAATGTGTTAAAAATATAAAATATTAAATTAAACGATACATATTTTAAAAAAATATTAGTAAAAAAAAATCTAATATTAATTGATAAATATATTAATATAAAATTTATAAATAATACGATACTTGTATTAATTTAAGATTAATTTTATAAGATGTAATGGATTATGTTATTTATATATTACACAAAACTTACTTTTAAAAGAATGTATACAAGAGATACATAGTAAATGAGATATTTACACAAGTTTGGTACATTTCAATGGTTGTATACGAAGTAACTTGTATAATTTTAGTACAACCCATTATTTAAGTTGTGGAATAAATTCTTGAAAAGTAATGAGTTTATATGGATGAATTTTGGTTTTTAAAAAAAATGTCATAATCTTATTACAAAATTTTACTAGGATAAATATTTCATTATTTTTTTTATCTTTCATATTCCCTCGTAAAATAAATTAATAATAAATAAAAACATTATTTAGAATTTTTTGAATCCTCATTACTAAGTTGCAACAAAACACAGTATTATTCTAATCCAATATAATAAATTAATGCGTCAATTTAATTTTTTTAGAGCAATAAATACTTTGTGTGTGAGGATAATTATTTCATGAGAAAATGCCAAACATTTATTACTCAAAAGGCAAAACCCCTAAGTTAAAGTTTTATCATTTTATTTATCTAACGCATTCTTAAAATTAATTAGTGAAATTAAAATTTTACGTAATTAGCAAAATTGAAATTCCTGTGACCTCAAATTCTGAAATTACTGTCAATAATGTTTTTACTACTATGATGATTTTTCAAGCTTAGATATTATGACTAGGATAGTTATAAAAACTCTAAAATGATCCCATAATTGTCTCTATCTATACATACATATCAAACTAATATAAAAACTGACCCATGAAACTAATATACAAAATGACCCAGGAATTAATTATTACATCTGCTATGTATATTATTTTATGTAACCATTTATAAAAATCCTTTGCCAAGTCATTACCTATTTTTTATGATCCAATAAGGTGAAGCATGCATAATATAATGATTTTGTTTTTTTAGGAAGATGATACGACAAATCATTAAAGCCTGATCTTTTGCTTTCCCCACCTAATAACATTATGCATATTCTCGTGGTATAGTTATAATTTTTTTCCTTTTAGGCTTCAAAATATTAGAAACTTCTTATTTATTTTAGGTTTTTGAGAAACTATCTATTATTTTTGAATTATATGATTAATTGGTATTTTAAACTAATAAAATTTAAGATTAATATAATTTTTTAAAAAATAAATATCAAATAAAAAATAAAAAAATAAATTAATTTAATTGATGATAAATATATTATATAAATAATGACTAACATCTCTTCCTAGAAAGTGTGTCATTAACAGAATGGTATCTTGTATTTGCATCCCTATTTTCAACCTAAATTTATATATTTTTAATGTTATAAAAAAATCAAACTATTTATATATAACTAAACTAAGAAAAATGATATTTTCAGTAATAATTTTGCTAATACTTATGTGATCATATATATGTAATTAAATTTTGTTTCATATTTATTATTTGATTTATGCTTAATAAATTATCACAACTTTTACATGGCATTATTTATTTTGAGTAATGTTATCCAGCAGTAGTTATTATATATTTATAAGGATAAGTTAATTAATATATCATCGAAGTATTATAAAAGTTACAAATATATAGTTTAACTTTATTTAATAAAAAATATAGCATTAAATTATCATAAGTGTTAAAAATACTATCCGTATAATTTAGATGATATTTTTGTAACTTTTTATGTTATAATAAAGTGGTGTTTAGTTTACAAAATAGAATCAAAATGAGAATGTAAATGTGAATGAAATAAAATGGAAAGAAAATAATTTTGTTTGGTTTGACTACTAGAATAAAAAAATGAATCAGTATTACAGTATTTGGTTTACAACTAGAATGTAATGAAAAATACTGTATATTACCTTAATATCCATATATTCAGTAAATTTTAAATAATATCATTTAATTATTATTTTTTTGTCAGAAAAAATATATTATTGGAATCATTATTTTTTAAATAATAATTATTTAAAAAGAAGATATATTATTAAAATTATTATTTTTCTAAATAGGATTTAGGGTTTTGAGGTTTAAGATTTGTGATTTAGGATTTATGGTTTTGGGATTTAGGGTTTTAGGATTTGGGATTTTGGATTTGGAATTTAAGATTTGAGATTTGAGATTTGTGATTTGAATTATATTTGTGGGTTAAGGTTTATGATTAAATTTATTATTTTTATAAATATGGTTTTGGGTTTAGGGTTATATTTGTGGGTTAAGGTTTAGGGTTAAAATCATTATTTTTCTAAATAAGGTTTAGAGTTTTGGGATTTTGGATTTAAGGTTTAGTGTTTTAGGATTTTAGATTTGAGTTTAAGGTTATATTTTAAGTTGGGATAAAATTAAAAAAAAATTGAAATGAAAATTTAATCATGATTACTTATGGGAGAGAAGGAATTCTGAATCTTTATCCTTTAAGAATCGATTTCATTTCATTCTTATTTTTTACCCCAATCAAACACAAAAATAAAATGAATCAATTCTGATTTCATTCTTTTCTATCCAACTAAACATAGTATAATAGTACTGAAATATCCTAAATTCCACTAGAATGATATCTTTGTAATACTATTGTCTTTCAGTACTATATTTACTATATTTATTATTAGATAAATTTAAATGATAATTCGATAGTATATTTGTTAATTTACCTTATTTATACTACTAAAAATTACCCTAATTTATCCTAATATATATTTTTTATAAAAATAAAAAAAATTAGAAATAATAAAATAAAGTAGTTGTTATGAATTATAACACTTTTAAATATCACAATTATATTATAATCATAATTTACATAATATTTTTTCATTGTATACAAATATTTGAACTAAACTATACTTTTCAATGTTATCGTGGAACGATTTATCATGATAAAGTGACTTTTTCTCTTAATTATGATCAATAATATAAGTGTAAATTGATATAAGATATTAATAAGATTCATGAAATAATTAATTAATTTTTAAAATTCATTTCATTTTATCTCATTTAATTTTTAATAAGATGAGATGATAATGAAATGATATTAATTGAGATATCACATTTGTCTTTAATAAGTCAAAACAAGACAAGTAATAATACAAAAATAATAAAAAATATGATAAATAATAATTTATAATGTAAGTTTAATAAGAAAAATAATACTTATATTTAAAGTTAGGCCTATTAGAATTACAATATAAATTAAATAGATAGTATTTAAATTAAATATGAATTTTGTAAAAATTTATAATATAATTTAAGTTAGATTTATTTTGTAATTAAATTTTTTTAAAATCATATAATTATATAAGTGTATAAATAATTTTAAAAAATCTTTTTGATAAAATAAACTCAAGTTAAATTACATTCTAATTTTTTTAAAAAAACTCGATACTAATATTACCTTAATTTCTTTTGCAACATTCTCCATCTCCATTTTCAAAAACATATTCCATTAACATTTTCTTAGAACCCACCTGCTCTTTCCACTCTATACATAATCTTGTTTTTTTCCATCATCCCCAGAACTCAGAGCCCAAATACAAAAAAATAAAATAAAATTGTTAAGACACTCTTCACTTGAAAGGTCAGTGTCCTTCATCTGTTTATTCTTGAGCATTATGTTAATCTCTGCATTCATTATTATTAATTAATTTATTTTTCTAATTAAAATGCCGTTTAACAATCGATTTCTTTATCCATTATATGAACTTTGAGCTGATCATATTGTTGAAATCTGACTGGTGTATGAGTCGAAAGTAACTACTCCTAATCTGGGTTGTGTTTTGATGGAGCATTACGTTTTTAGGTCGAATTTGACTATTAGATTCTTCAATATTGAAGCTACTTTTGACTATATTGGATCTAATGTGTTTTGGAACTTTCTTATTCCAGCAATATGTTTTGCTCTTTGTTTATGTCCCAAGTGTTATCATACAAAATACATATTTATGTTATTTGTGAACTTTATGCCCACCAGGTATTTGAACTTATGATGGAAAATAGAAAATACAGAGAATCACCAAAGCATGATTCCTCTGAAGCACCATCACTCATCAGATATATTTCATCAAATGAAGTTATTGGCTTTGATAATCTTCGAGGCAATAACCTCATGAATGATCACAATCAACCAATCAATCATCACACTCTTGATTGGCAAACTAAAGTAAGTTTTTGGTAATGAATATGTAAAAGTATTATTTATTATTTTTTTAATAGTTTAAGTTTTTAGAAGAGTAGATAATAACTTTAAATTGTATCAGAGTCGAAAATCTTATGTTTGGTATACATGGTGTATATAATTAATACTTATATGAAATAGAATAAAAGGTGAGATACAACAAAAATCCCTTAAATTAAGTCATTTATGACGTTTAGTTTCTTAAATTAAAAACAATATTATTTAATCTTTTACTTTGTAAAAAATGAAAAGTAAGAATAAATTAATTTTTTTTAATGATTTTTGTATTAAAATATTGTTAGTTTTTATGAAGTGATTAAAATGTAATTAAAATATAAGTCTTTAATAAAAATAAAAGTAAAATTTAATATGAAATTTTTAAGAAAAAAATTAAAAAATAATAAAATTCAAATAAAAAGTTATTTAAATGTTTATTTTAATTTTTAATAAAAATTAAAATTAATAACACATTAAAATAAAATAGTGGGAATTAAAAAATATTACAAACGAATAATTTTGTGATTTTTTATATTAATTGTGATTTTATTATTATTAAAGACTCGTGTTTTAATTGTGTTTAATTAATTAATAAAAAAATAATATTTTAATAGAAAATCATTAAAATAATATAATTTATTTATAATCGGTCTTTTTTACAAAGTTGAGAGATTAAATAACATTTTTTTTAATTTAACGGACTAAACGACATAAATAACATAATCTTAAGGATTTTTATTACATTTTTCTCCAAAATAAATATTCCAAAGTTCTTCATTTTGGCTTTTACAATTGTTAGCATTCTGTTTAATGAAAATTTTTACTGTGTTATGCATTGAAAATAGGAAACAGAAACAACTGTTTTAGATTGCCCAAGTGACGAACCTGAACTTAATGGTCATCAGATGACTCATTCTGTTTCAATTAGCTTGCCACCCTTGGAAGCTCGTATGCAAAGTAACAACAAAAGAGTAAACTTCAACAGTGAGACTATTTTCCATGATGGGTTAGAGTCTTCTATCAAAAGCCAGAATCCGAGCAGTGAACTTCCGAAATCAGTAAATTTTCATTCCCAAACAATGCCTATTGGATCAGTGTATCAAGCTGGAGGTTTATCTCCGGCTGCAAGTACCAGAAGGACACTAGACAGAAAATTTGATTCCTTCAAAACTTTTTCTGGAAGACTTGAAAGACAGATAACAAACCTACGTGGTGGCAAAAGAACACAATGGGAGACAGGTCCTAATGATGTTGTGGTGCTAGTTGATAAGAAAAATCCATCGGTAGACCGTTACTTTGATGCTCTTCAAGGGCCAGAATTGGACACCCTTAGGGTACTATGATTTTATTCTTTCATTACTTTCTTTATTGCATTTGATTGAATTAAAAAGTCTAACAATCAAATCGTCTAAACAGGCCTCAGAGGAAATACTTCTTCCAGAAGACGAGCAATGGCCATTTCTTCTAAGGTTTCAAATCTCTTCATTTGGTGTATGCCTTGGTGTCAGCAGCCAAGCTATAATGTGGAAAGCCCTAGCTACCTCTGCCTCTACAAACTTTCTTCACTTGAGTTTGAGAATAAATCTATTTTTATGGTGCATTTCTGTTTTTCTCATAGCACTTGTGTCCTTAATCTACCTTGTGAAATTGATCCTCTACTTTGAAGCAGTTCGTCGGGAATATTACCATCCTATCCGTGTTAACTTCTTTTTTGCCCCGTGGATAGTTCTATTATTCTTAGCTCCGGCAGTTCCACCATCAATCACTGAGGACTTGCCTCCAGCTCTTTGGTATGCTCTAATGACCCCGATTTTCTTTCTTGAGATTAAGATTTATGGACAGTGGATGTTCGGTGGCCATAGGAGGCTTTCTAAGATTGCTAACCCTTCAAACCATCTCTCAATTGTTGGTAACTTTGTTGGTGCATTGTTGGGTGCTTCAATGGGGTTAAAAGAAGGGCCTTTGTTCTTCTTTGCTGTTGGATTGGCTCACTATATAGTACTATTTGTAACTCTTTACCAAAGACTTCCAACAAATGAAACACTGCCCAAGGAGCTACATCCAGTCTTCTTTCTATTTGTTGCAGCACCAAGTGTTGCTTCTATGGCATGGGCTAATATTCAAGGCTCCTTTGATTACGGGTCGCGTGTAGCTTACTTCATCGCCATGTTCCTTTATTTCTCATTGGTTAGTTCTTCCTCTACGGCTCTAATAAATGTAAATGTTGTTTGAAGCATTTGTTATTTGTCGAAGATATAGGTGGTAAAGTCTATATACCAGTTATGTAAAGTTGTACATATTCATGTACAGAATGTACATATTTATACAATTTTCAACAATTTCACCAAATTTCAAAAAACTCTTCTATCTTGTGTTCATATATTTGTTGAAAGAATCTTTTTAGTAGAAGAAAAAGAATTCTACTTAAATAGAAAGGCACGCGAATACCTGTACATTACAATTGTTTCCTTTTCCTTGCTAATAATGTTTTATAAATTCTTTGATTCTTCAGGCAATTCGAATTAATTTTTTCCGAGGGTTCAAGTAAGTTATTGCTAATCTTTTCTCTCTCATTTGAATATTGCTCTTTATCCTCTGTGGTTACATTTTCTAACGTTCATTTTTATTTGACATAATAGTTTTTCACTTGCATGGTGGGCATATACATTTCCAATGACTGGTGCTGCAATTGCAACAGTGAAGTATTCAAATGTGGTATAACAAATGTTTTTACCAAATCACTTGTTGTGGCGCTTTCTGTTGTTGCCACACTTACATTCATGGCTCTACTTGTCACTACTATTTTGCACGCCTTCGTGTTTCGAAAACTTTTCCCGAATGACATTGCGATTGCTATTAGTGATAGAAAGCATAAACACCATGATCATTGGTTAAATCCAATACCTGCAAGCTCAGATGACATTGACAAGTACCTAAAATATGCAGACACTGAAACCAATACCATTGAAATAGAAGCATCTCTAAAGCTGCCTACAAGTGACGATCCTAGATGATTATAAGGTTATATTTTGATCGGTATCTATTTTCATTTTTCAACTCCCTCTTCAACACATTTAAGAGTGGGAGCATAATTTAAAAATATTGGTAATTTTATTGAAAATATATATAAAAGATACCATCAAATTATTTTCATATAGAAAAAAATATTTGGAAATTAAGATTAAGAATAAGATAAGATAAGATATTTAAGATCGTTAGGATTTTATTTAACAATTAAGTTTTCTCTTTTATCAAAATTGTTCTCTAATATTTATGACACAATATTTGTAAGTTATAAATCATACTTGAATAATGAACTAAATCAATTTTTTTTTTTAATTTTCACAATTTTTCTATCTTTTAACCCTAACTTCCTTCACTTTCTATTTCTCAAACTCTCTTTCGTGCTCAATCCACGTCAATCATGTACACACGATAAGTTTTTTTTTCTTTTTTTTGGGTAACATATGTACATTTTTGAGCAGAAGTTTTGTATGCATGTGCTAAAGAAATTTCAATCATCATCTGTCCAATGCTTAATTTTATTTAAAGTTTTTTCTAATGTTTTTATTTGCCAATTCTTTTATAATATAATGACATATGTTTTAAGTTAAACGTTGAAAACTTGGGTTTAACCCTTCCAATGTAAATGGGAGTTTTGTGGATGCACTTTCTGCTTTTTCTTAGTTATATAGCACTATTTATTTTTATTTTGATTTTTTATGTTCATGACTCCCCTCTCGCACTTCAAGTATATATCCAAACCAAGTACCATTCAATGTCCTAACACTTGAATGTTTCCGACAAAAGGCATGTAACCAGCCTCTGGTTCTCAGGCCCATTTTTTTTTATGTGTCTTCATGTCCTTCCAAACATCGATCTCTCTTAAAACATATTTTTTCAAGCAACTATGAAACTTGTCATTATTGATTAATAGTTTTATTGTTATTATTTTAAATCTTTAATCAATACATATAGTCAATATCACCAATAGCTACTGTGTCTTGTTAAGATCTATAGTGACTAACGAACCAATAGCAGCGACAAGTTAACATCTATGAGGTTTTGGTCCCCCAAAATAATATGAACTACATTTGTAAATTGGTTGAGCTGTCCTTTGGCATAGAGCATAAAATCAAAAACCGAAGCAAAGAGAAGCTAGGAAAGAAATGTAAAAACCAGAGTTATTAATAATATATTGGCATTTTCTTCCATCACATTTTGTCCATGTCTCCTTATCCAAACTTGTCATTCTTAGTTAATTCTCATACCATATTATTATTGGTTCATCTTAAACCACGTTAATTTAAATTGATAGTTAAATATTATATTTGATTAATTAATTTTAATAATTAATTTCTATATTTTAATTTCTTAATTATTTTTGCTTTAGATTTAGTACAATAATTTTTTATTTTTTATAAATTTAATCCAAAATTAACTAAATGTGTTAAATTTAGAAAGTTAATGGATTAATTCATAAGAAAAAATTATAATTTTAAAAGCTATATTGAAATTTCATTGTAATTTTTACTGGTAGATTAAGTTTGTTAAATTTGAAAAGTTAGGTGATAAAATCTTAACAAAAAAAAATTAAAAAATTAATAAATGTTAAGGGAATATAGTAAATGTGAACCTAAAATAATAGATTGGGAAAATTTGGGAAAGGTCTCGTGGAGCTCGAAGTTTGGAAAAATGGGCATGTTCTATATACAAAGACCCATCAAATACGTGAAGTTCTTAATATTTCTTTTCATTTTCTCTAATAGTATAAAATGTGGAGTTTATTATAATTTAAAATAATTAATTTTTTATATAAAAATAATATTTAAAATTTATAAAATTAAAATATGAACTTAAAATTAAAATTAAAATGGACATTACAAATTAAATATAACAAAATTTTATATATAAAATAACATATTTGATCAAACGAGAAGAGGTAGTTTACTTCTAAACAGGAATGAATATTTTATACTTGAATAATTGAAATTGTAATTATTTTTAAAACAATCTTAACCTATAAGTTGTGGAGTAAGAATTGTTATTTTAATGTTAAAATTATGATTAATTAAAATCGAATATATATTAATATTATTTTTATATTCATTAAATTAAATAAAAAACATATTTTTAATAATAATACAATACTTTGAATAATTAAATTAAATTTTATTTGTTCTTATTTTTATATTTTTTATTTTATTTATAAAAATGTGTTAAATAATTAAAAGATTAAAATTAATATCAATATTTTAAATAATATATTAGAATAAAATTATGTTAATATTTAATTTTATTATTAAATAAATATTAAAAATATAATAAATATTTTTAAATTGTTAATAAACGGTTAGTCATTTATAATCAATAATTATTGAACGTATTCAAAATTTATAATTATTAATATAATATTTACTGTGTAACCTGCGTCATTCTTTGTCCCAGCATATATATTCACATTGATCAAATATTCTTAATTTCTTATAAAAGTGAAGAAAAAAAAATTAGTATTAGTAGAGACGAAACTAAGTGAAAGATATAAACCAACCAGTTCAGAAGCTGAGTTAGTGTGTGATGAATTGGATCCAACTGTCCCTAACTGATTCTATTTATAGAATAGTTTGTTGTAACAATTATCTTTTTGTTAAGAGTTTGTTGAAGTGTTTTACAACTTAAACAAACTCTCCCCTCTTGTAATATGCTATATATATGAAAAAGTTCTACATCTCTCACTAAGATTGAGAGTTGGTATTTTTTTAGAAATTTTTGTTCAGTTTCACACTTCCTTTCTTGGTATAAGAGCCTCTCTTTTTTCCGCTTTCTTGTTACTTTCCTGGTAACCAATCACTCTGTTGAGCTTCTTCTCTGGAGACCTCCTTATGTCTACCACATCTACTGGATCAACTTCTTCTTCTTCATTCTCAAATTCCATTGGAACGACTCAATCTTCCTCCTTTGCTCCTGCTTCAGGTTTGCAGTTTTCAATCATACTCTTCCTATTAAGCTTGACAGATCAAATTATGTCATTTGGAGATCGAAGATAGATAACATGATATATGCGAATAGATTTGAGAACTTCATCGAAGGTTTATCAGTTTGTCCAGAGAAAACTATTCCTACTACTGGTGTTATCAATCCAGAGTTTGTAAGTTAGAGTCGCTAGGATAGATTGATCCTAAGTTGGATTTACTCTACACTCACTCCTGAGGTAATGGCTCAGATTGTAGGCCATACCACATCAAGCTCGGCCTGGAAAGCTCTTGAGAAGATCTTCCTATCTTCCTCGCTAGCTCGTCTTATGTAGCTGTGACTACAGTTGCAAACAACTAAGAAAACTTTAATTTCAATGATTGAGTTTATTATGAAAATCAAAAGTTTTTAGGATAATCTTGCAGCAATAGGAGAGCCTGTAACAGATCAAGATCAAATTATGAATTTGTTAGCTGGTTTAGGATCTGACTATAATGCTATAGTCACTCCAATCAGTATCAGAGACAATCAACTCACTCTTGAAGACGTTCATAGCCTTTTTCTCACCTTTAAGCATCGTTTAGAGCAACAAAACTCTGTTGATGAGACTGGAGTCATGTCTGCTAATTTTGCTCAAAACAATAAATATACAAGTGGAAGGAGCTATAGCAAGAACAATCAGAAGCCACCTACCTATGGCACTGGACATGGAGCAAACTCGAATTATGCCTACAGAGGAAGGGGCTGCAATCGTGCAGGCCAGGGTGGAAGAGTCAACAACAATTAAACAAAACCTCAATGTCAACTTTGTGGTAAATTTAGACACACTGTTCAAAATTGTTATCACAAGTTTGACATAACTTTTCAGGTTCAATCCTCCACTGACAACAATCAAGCTCAGAGTTCTATGTCAGCAATGCTAGCCACTCCTAACACAATTGCTGATAACTCATGGTACCTAGACTCTGGAGCAACCCACCACATGACTCAAAATACAGCTGGTCTCTCCAACGTCACTCCTTACACTGGCTCCGAAAGGGTTATCATTGGTAATGGTAAGCAAATCCCCATCTCTCATATTGGTACTACCTCTCTTCTTTCAGATTCTTCAGTTCTTTGCCTAAACAAAGTCTATCATGTTCCTTCACTCTCCAACAATCTCATCAGTGTGGTTAAACTTTGTGCTGATAATAATTCAATGATTGAATTCTATCCTAACCATTTTGTTGTGAAGGACCAATGTTCGAAGAAGGCTCTAGCTCAGGGCAAAAATGAGAATGGCTTGTATAAGCTTCCAGTTATCAACTCACAAGACTCAAGGCATAATAAATCTTTTTCTTTGCACAATAACAGTGTATCAACTTTCAATCTCTCAACTGATAGCAGAAAAGTTTGGCATGATTGTCTTGGACATGTCTCATCTATTGTTATGCAAAAAGTTTTGAATAACTATAATCTTTCTTGCTCAATGAATAAAGACTTGATTTGTTCCTCTTGTCAATATGCTAAGAGTCATCGATTGCCCTTTCCTATTTCTCATTCTTGGGCATCCTCTCCTTTAGATCTTATTCATACTGATATTTGGGGGCCAGCCCCTATGTTGTCCAATTCTAGCTCCAGATATTTCATTCTTTTTGTTGATGATCATACTCGTTTCACATGGCTTTTTCCTCTGCAGACTAAGGATCAAGCTTTAAAAGCCTTTATTCAGTTTCAAACTATGGTTGAAAATCAATTTCACAGCAAAATAAAAACACTTCAGTCAGATAATGGAAGGGAATTCAAGGTGTTTGCTCGATATCTTCAGACCAAGGGTATTGCTCATCGGTTCTCATGCCCCTACACTTCTACTCAAAATGGGAGAGTTGAAAGAAAGCATCGTCATGTAGTAGAAACGGGGTTAGCTCTCTTGGCTTGGATTTCTCCTCTCCATACTTTATCCTCTTCAATAAAATTCCTGATTACAATTTGCTAAGAATTTTTGGCTACTTATGCTTCCCCTTTATACGCCCATTCAATAAACATAAGCTACAATATAGGTCTATTGAATGTGTTTTTATGGGATATTCAACTGTTCGTAAGGGATACTTGTGTTTAGACTACCAATCAGGCAGAGTCTATATTACACGCCATGTAATCTTTGATGAAAACAAGTTCCCTTTTGCCTCACCAACTACTCCAGTTGTTCCTGTTTCATCAGAGACTAATCTGCCATCTACTGATCTGCCACCTGCTCTTATTACTCCTCCTTTGAGACAACATGTCCCTGCATCTAGCTCTACTCTACTCATTCCAGTTCTATCACACTCTTCTGAGCACTCAACCGACGACCTATCTGAACACGCCATTTCTCATTATCTTTATACAAGGCCTCTTTCCTTCTATCCTTATCAACAATCTGAACATACTCTTCCTCAAGAGCCTATAGCAGCAACTAGGAGGATGGTGACCAGGTCTCAGAATGGAATAGTTAAAAAGAAACAATTATTTCTAGCCACAAGACAGAAGGAACCAACAACTATTCGGCAAGCAATGAAGGATCCAAACTGGGTAGCTACGATGCAAAATGAAATAGAGGCTTTACAAAGAAACAATACATGGGAGCTGATTGATCCTCCTTCCTCTGTCAATGTCATTAGGTGTAAATGGATTTTCACCTTAAATATAAGGTAGATGGGTCTTTGGAAAGGCATAAAGCCCGATTGGTGGCAAAGGGCTATAATCAAACTCAAGGGTTGGATTTCTTTTACACTTTCAGTCCTGTTGTGAAGCCAACCACGGTAAAAATAATTCTCACTCTTGCTCTTACTTATGGTTGGAAAGTAAGACAATTGGATGTACAAAATGCATTCTTAAATGGAAAGCTTGAAGAGGATGTATACATGTCTCAGCCACCAAGGTTCTCTCATCAGTAGTTTCCTCACAAGTTATGTAAACTTAGGAAAGCTTTATACGGCTTGAAACAGGCACCACGAGCCTGGTTTACCAAACTAAGCCATGTCTTGCAAGAATGAGGCTTCCTATGTTCTAGGTCAGATAGTTCCATGTTTGTGAAATTTGGTAGAACTGACACCCTTATTGTTTTGGTATATGTGGATGTTATTCTTGTCACTGGTAGTTCTCATACACAGATTGAAGGCCTTATAAAACAGCTCAACTCTGCTTTTTCCATGAGGGATCTTGGTCAGTTGTCTTATTTTCTTGGCATTGAGGCAATTTATGATGATCAATCGATTCATTTATCTCAAACCAAGTATATAGTTGACTTGCTTGAGAGAACATAAATGCATGACTGTAAACCAGCCACAACTCCGGGTGCTACTGGCAAAGCTTTGTCTCAATATGATGGAGAGCCTTTTGAGGATCAAACCAAATATAGAAGCTTAGTTGGAGCATTACAATATGTCACTTTGACTAGACCGGACATAGCTTTTACAGTTAACAAAGCTTGTCAATTTATGCACAATCTCACAACTGCACAATGGCTTTCTGTCAAACGCATTCTTAGATATCTAAGAGGTACAATGCAGCAAGGCTTACGCCTCAATCCTTCTACTCATTTTCAAGTCCAAACTTATGCAGATGCTGACTATGCTTCCACTCCTGATGATCGACGAAGCTCTAGTGGATATTGTTTGTTCCTTGGCGATAATTTGGTCTCTTGGTCTGCGACTAAACATAAGGTTATCTCTAGAAGTAGTGTTGAATCCGAATATCGAGGCCTTGCCATAGCAGCAGCAGAGATTGTATGGACTTTGCCCCTTTTACAAGAGCTGTGTATTCCTCAACAAGAAGTGTCTATCCTCTGGTTTGACAATATTAGCTCTAGCTATATGGAAATCAATCCTGTGTTTCATGCTCGGTCTAAACATATTGAAATTGACATTCACTTTGTTCGTGACTTAGTGCTTAAAAGGAAGCTACAACTCTACTATGTTCCAACAGAAGATCAACTAGCTGATTTGCTCACCAAGCATTTGTCAAGCTCCAGGTTTGACGCCTTGAAGTCAAGACTTTGCATCGTGCCTTGACCCTTCAGCTTGCAGAGGGATGAAAGATATAAACCAACCAGCTCAGCTTGTGAGTTGGTGTGTGATGAATTGGATCAAATTGTTCCTAACTGATTCTGTTTATAGAATAATTTGTTGTAACAATTATCTTTCTGTTAAGAGTTTGTTGAAGTGTTGATTACAACTTAAACAAACTCTCTTTCTTGTAATATGTTATATATATGAAAATGTTCTACATCTCTCACTAAAATTAAGAGTTGGTATTTTTCCACAAATTTTTGTTCAATTTCCCACTTTCTTTCTTTAAGAGAGTGGTAGAAGTAACGTTGAAAACTGCGAGTACTGCATAATCGAGTACTAGTATAATGCCAAAAGTACAAGTCAATTTGTCCATTTGTATGGATTGATATTTGAAAGTTTTCCCAAGCACGTGCATATTCTGTTTTCCGTCAATATCTTTGCCTCTACTATACTTTGCACCTTTTTTGAGTAAAGAAGAAGGGCTATATATAAATATCCTTTAAATTTGGTAAAATTTATTATATGTTCCTCAAAATAATCAAGGCTCTGAAAAATTAATTTGATTTAGATAATATGATTTTCTAATTCATCAATTTGAATTTGAATTTAAATTCTATTTATTTAATATAAAAAAATTAATATCTTTTAAAAAAGTTGTTACTTATTTTTTTTTCCTTTTCTGTCTTCTTTTCTAATGTTTCTACAGAAAAAGCAGTGTTTTAATTTTCAAACCGGTAGAATTCTGCCATCTACGTATACGTATAGAAATGCGTCGTTGTTTTTTTATAATGATGAAAATTTATTATTTATTATTTTTAAAATATATTTATTTTTAATAAGTTAATTTATCTCTTCATCTTTTATTAAGTATTATATTTTTTTTATAAATTATATTAATGTTAAAATTTTATTAATATGAAATATTAAAAAACACTTATTCACACCGTTACTCGGCCGTTCAGGTCCGTTCTTGTATTCTCCAAGAATATTTTTTCATTTATTTTTATTTTAAAATTTCAAGAAAAATTGTAAAAAAAATCAGCAGCATTTATTACTGATAAGATGAATTTTTTAATGATCACGTGAAGATTAATTTATAAGATGTGTTACAATAACGGTTAAGAGATTTATATTAATTAATTTTTTATATTATAAAAAGTATTATTTAATTAAAAAATTATAAATTTTATTATTCACTTAACATTTAAGTAATTTCATAATAAAAATTTAACTTTTTATTTAATATTTTAATAATTTTATGCTAAATATCATAACAAAAAATTATTTTAACATAATATAAGAACATATGCACCATTTTCTCAAATTTATATTTTGTTATATGTCGCCCTTAACAATCAATTTTAACCTTTTTATTTTAATTTATGTTTTTTGTTATTTTTAATTTTTTAAAGTCGGTGAGCTGCTAGGCAAAAATTTTCTGTTTTTATCAATGATTAGGATTTAAGTCTCTTTCTTAAAAAATTGTTTGATATTGAAAATATAAATTTTATTTTAATAAATCTTTAATACTATTATAACTGAAATTAATTTTTCTATGAGGAAACTAAATTATGTAAAGCGATAAAGTCAGATATTTTTTTGATTCAATAATCCCACACCTTAAATATTGATTAAAAAAAGAAATATTTTCCTTCGCGAAATTATGATGAAAATCAAAACAATCAAAATTTTAGGAAAGGACATGTTGTCAAAGCTATATATTTTGAATGAGAATTCAATATATATTAATATTATATTTTTATAAATACATAATTATATAAAAACATATTTTTAATAAAAATATAATATTTTGAATACTATATTAAAAAAAATTTTATGTAAATTTTTTTTATTTTACTTAAAAATATACCTTAAATAGTTAAATAAAAAAATAATATCAATATTTTAAATAATATAATAAAATAGGTATTATATTAATTTTTTTAATTTTTTAATATATATATTTTTAAATAAATATTAAAAAAAATAAAATGTGTATGAAAAGAATTATTACTATAACCTCCCCACCTGTCTGGCACATCTTTCCGCCCTCCTATACTCTATTGTTTCCTCTTGGATTGTTTGTTGTGGAAAACAATTATTTCATTTGTTATCTTTTAAATTATTATTTTATTTTATTTTTTGTTTTGGAATATAAACATTAACAACTTTTTTTTTCTCTTTTCTATTTTACAGTTTTTGTTTTGAAATCGAAACCTTTAATTTTTTTCTTCTAGTATGTCAGATTATTGAAGGACGGTCTATAAAGATACCAGTCTGTGTGCTGGTTTAAAGAATTATTAAAAGGGGATTTAAAAATATTTAATTTTTTTTTTTTTTGAATAAAAATGAGAATGATACTCCAATATGGTCCTATCATTTTCTTAGTATTATTTTAAGGTATGTTGCATTACTTTAAGAACATATATTTGAAACCATGTATACTATTAATCAACTGACTAAGTGAGGGAAACATAAAAAAGTAGCGACCAATATTGATAAATAGAAAGAAAGACATATTGAACAAAGTCATCATGATTTCGCATAACTAGTAATGTACAGGAGTATGCAAAACATGGACAAAAGTCACTAAAAAGGGGAATTAATTTGTTTCATAAGAAGTGAATATTTTGTCCATGTGTTTCTCAGAGCTTATAAAAATTACACAACAAAAGTGATACATGTGATTTAAAGTCGTATGCAATATGGTTTCCTTCTGGGAAAGAAAGCAACAATGGCAAGATCACTATTCTTTTTCTCCCTAAGGCCTGAATTTTGATGGCTAACCTTTAACTTATCTTCTCCAAAGGTAAAAATCAACATTAATTATCATCCAAGAAATAAAAAAGGATGATGACAAAGAACAAGTGGAGGGGTGATCTTCTTATCGCTTTTGTCTTCAATCTCTTTATCCCCATGTGACTCCACAGGAATTCTTTTTTCCTCCACTTTCCCTCTATTCCATAATTCATTTTCCTGGGAAATTATAATCAAGTTCCAACAATTGTTACAAACCCAAGAAAGAATTTTCAAAAGTGAATATATTGTACTAGCTAGTATTCATGATCAAGTGAAAAATCTTGCACACCTATGGATCTTTTGCAATATAGAACTGCCTCATAAATTGAACTATCAGAATCACAAGACATTCTATAATCATCACCAGAGTATGCAATACTGTTCTTCACGCCTTGAACAATTTTATCAGCTTTAGAACTTGCTTTGTGACCTCGAATAATTCTCCTATACAATGGACGAAGAAAGTTCAAGTACTTCTCCAATATCCTCTTTGATAATCTTCTCCACCTTGTCAAAGAAGGGCAATCGGAATTATTGTTACAAACTTGAAGACCAGCTTGTGGTGAATATCGTGAAGAATTACAAGTAGGCATGTTTTGATTAGAACTTGAGGAAGTCTCATATGCCTCTATTTTAAAGGGATCAACAAATAGAGGCATAAGGTAACCATTGGAAATTAACTCATCAGCATGAACAAAAGTGTTGAAGGATTGATCAGATTGTGAAATAGGAAAGTCAAATTTGAAATCTTGGGAATTCCTAAAGAATCTCTTAGAGGGTGGCAATCTTGGGTCCATCTCTATGTAGGAATTAGAAGCTTCAATATCTGATGCATCAAATGAAGTTCTGAGAGAATTTTCAAGACTTTCTAAGGTTACTAGCCAACGGTATGAAAAGCTTTCTATGGAAAGAGGCTGGGATGTTTCCATGGCTAGTTATGCCACTTGAGTTATTATATCAAAGAGTTGAGGAATGTTTAGATTAATAATAAATATATATACACACTCCAAGAGGAAAAGACTGAAAGAGATACAGGGTGGGTAATAGCTAGCAAATATTTTCTTATGGTTAACACAACTTCAATTTGTATATATATACACACCTTAATTGGTGTATGTGGTTGTCTGGCAAGAAATACTGATTTTTTTGGAAAATAAACATAAATGTGTGTCCCACAAGCATCCAAAACAACTTTATAACACTACTGTTTATTATTACAAATATATTACATGCAAAACTGATCACGTTTAATATAATTGGATTAAATTATATTATCTAAATCACCTTATGTCATATCATTAAAAATATACCATAAATTCGTGACATTTAAACTTTTTCCAACGTTATATTTTAATTACGTCATGTCTTTTAATCGTTTTCCCAATAAAAGTTTCATAAAGAATATGGTATCCACAACTATAACACACAATCAGGTTCATACATACTCTTTTCTTTCTAATGCCAAGGTCACCTTTAAAAAGATTTAAGCTAAAGTGGGAACTCACAGCTTGAACTGAGTTAATTTATGTGCTTTTGAATATTACTAATGAATATTAAATAGATAAAAAGTAGGTAAGAGCAAATATAACATATAATGTTTTTGGGTTGCAGGTTCATGCATATAAGGTTCTGCTTTTACAATTAGAATAAGTTGGGTTTATTCAATCTTTCATTTTCGGATTGTCATTCTACAATTATACTTGGATAAATTAATAAGTTTGCTGAGCTTGATCCATTTTGTCCTATTCTTTTCAATACAATTTTTTTCTATTTATCAAATTTTGGCTTTTGGGTTTGGGAGTGTGGGTCAGACCAGTTTAAAAGGAGCTCAATATTTTTCACGCCTACATCCTAACTGTAGCACAAGGCTCAAATATATTATATAAAATTATACTAATCATGGTAGAAAAATATAACTTTTTTTTTTTTTTGCTAAATGAGAAAATATGAACATGTGATTACAAGTATAAATTAACACTAATAGAATCGAAACATAAATAAATAATAATGAATAACAACAAAATAATATAATAATAAATAATAAATAACATATAAAGATTTAAGTGATTTAATTTTTAAATTTAAAAAATATATACTATTTCAAGAGAATTCCAATAAAATCTAAATGAAAAGTATATACACAATGTTTCAAAAAGTACTCAAAATAACGTAACCTAAATGTACTTAAATATTCTCTCACAAATAACAGTATAATTACAAAATCAAGAATAAATCACGTCACAAATCCTACAGAAGAAGAACGAATTGTTTAACAACCCAAAAGGGGGGATGTTACACGTAAAAAGAAGTCTAAAATGCTCCAATAATAATACTCATTCAAATGATTATGATTAAAGGGAATTGCGCAAGCTAAGACCTGAGTCAAAAGGATGTATACGGTATATATGGTGCCTGATGGTTCCAGAGCATACCATACAAAGTCGACTGAAAGTGTTATGTATATCCTACAAAGTCGGCCGAAAGAGTAATATATATAATAACCTAGGGCTACATATGGGCAAATTGAAAGTACACAAATGCCCTCTATTAAATTCGTTGTGACACCTCAAACAGTAGATAACAGAGAGGCAAGTGAATAACATTAATATAATATTAGAAGGATGATTTTATATTATGATGTGTAGCAAAAATTATTATAATATAGGGTATGAGCTATGGACGTTAGAGTGTTCTCAAGCTACTTTAAATATGATTTCAATTCCATTAAAAAAATACCTTTTAACTTCCCAAATTGAATACATTAATTATATTTTTTAAAATTATCACTTTAATCACATTTCATATTTTTGGATACTTCAATCTTTTCTTGCAAATTTTATTTTTTTATATAATATTTTTAGTGAAAATTTTTAAATTTGATCAAATTGAATCTTATAAACAAGAGGTTAATAGATGTTAAAAGAAAAAAATATAGAGAGGGGAGGAGAGGGGGTTGAGGGAGAGAGATGTGATTAGAATTAAAAAAATTGACCTAAAATGATTAAATTGTTCAAATATAACAATAAGATGATCAAATTACAACAATTTAGAACAAAGTGACCAATGAGTCCAATTGCTTTTTTTTCGAAAATAGAATGAAAGAAGATTAAAATGAAACTAGATTCAAATCTCATGATTAAAATTACTTAAAGGAGCAAGATGTTGGAAATGTTCTCAAGACTAGAGGTATCCATAAACCGAATCGGATCAAACTAAATCGTAAAACTGGACAGGATCAGACCGGATCGAACGGTTTTACAAATCAAACGGTCTGGTCCGATTTGTACTAATTTTAAACCGTTCGAACTGGAGCAATTTAATAATATATTAAAAATTTCACATTATTCTTCATTAAATATATAAAAAATCGAACCAAACCGGACCAAACCATTTTATAAATCAAACGATCCGGTCCAATTTTTATTACTTAAAACCTTTTCAAACGGTCCAATCCGAATAATATAAACGATCCGATTAAAATTTTTTAACCAAAACCGGACCGTTGGACACCCCTGCTCAAGACACAAAACATGGGTTTATGTATGGTCATTCACAATAATTTTCCCCATAACCCTAGGTACGAGGGTTTTGATTGTTCTGTCAATCTTCTTGAACCAAACAAATTGCAATCTACAACTCTGAAGTAACATGAGATAATAGCAAGCTTTATTGAGCAAAATATATCTACGAAAAAATAATAGTAATATTAAATTACATGCAACAAAGATAGGGAACATGAGTAAGAACGAAGTGGGTTAATAATTCTTTGGTTTTCCTGAAGCTTAGAGCAAGAAAGAGAAAGCATTAAGGGGTAAGAATGAAAGACAAAGCATCATAATTACCTTTGACATTCAACAGAGTTATGAAATGTTCTTCTAAAATAATTACAACATAATAACACAAAAGACAATGAACATAAATGCTACAGCTCAGTATTTAAATAGATAATAAAAGAAATGGCATTTAGCGTCACGGGCCACTAAAATTGTGTCCATGAATAAGTTGGAACAAGCTATCCAAAAAATGAAAAGCAGAAACAGGGTAAAAAAGATTTACATTCCTTCGAAATTGCAATAAATAGCATATGAGTAAACCACTTTACAAGAACAAAGATATCAGACAAGGGTCCCCAGGTTGTCGGACAAAGACTTGGACAGGGACCCAGGTTACTATGACAAAAGCCAGAAACAGAGAGTGACCTGAAACTAATTGGTCCCCTCTCATGTCCCCTTAATAGACAATCAGCATTTGCTAAATAATCCAAGCATTCATAAATGCAGTTTCAATTATGCAAGGAATGTTCTTTATGAATCATAAAAATCTAATCATGCCATAAAAGATATTATTAGTAAGCACATCAGAAAACCACACTCTTACTCTGCAATCAAAAATGCATTCCATGATAGAAGAAACAAGATAGTTCATAAATCTCTAATAGATTCTTATTTTAAATATGCTAATGACAATATAGCTAACCTGTGGCAGATAGATAATTGGATCGGTAGGAACAGCAGTGTGTTTGGTCACACGACCATGCTTCAAAAATTGCAATAACCAACAAAAATTAGATGCTACCCAGGAATTCATGTTGTGTGAAATAATTATTTAATGGGGCCAAGTTAAGGCGGGTAATATTTAATTTTTTTTATTAACTGTGTCATATACGCACCCCAAGTAAGAACGAACTTAACAAATGCTGGCTCACTTTCTTGTACTTCTTTCACCAGGCAGCAACTTTAAATTTAATCTTAGGTTGCCAAGCACAAATAACGTACCTTAGTGTTGCCCTGCCCTTTTAATCACAAGGTAACCATATTTTCAAAGTACTATAATTGTAATTACTCATTTACTTTAAGGTATACAAACGATCAATTTTTATGTTTTAAATTAGAGATTTTATCACGTAGTTGACAAATGTGATATAAGTGAAAGATAATTGTTACATTCAAAAGATTTAGTAATTTAATAATATCCTTAATAAAATGTATGCATATGAATCCATATTTTTACAACAATACACTAGTAATCCCTACATTTAATTTAAGCTACACCATTGGTTCAAAATTAAAAATTTCACCATGTACCACACATATGAGTAAAAAATTAAGGACAAGCTCATCTTTAAAGTTGCTTCCCACATATGAATCACCTTTCAGTCTTCAACCCACAATTGTTTTTGCATTTTTTTGTATGAGCATCACGTCAGATGATTTTATTATATAATGTCAAAATATTAGGATATTTCTTTTTGTAATCATGTCATTCATATGTCATACCATAAAACTGCATCTCCTCTGATTTACTATATTGTTCTCTATGTTACCTAATAACGCGTGTTGATTCTCAATTATATTATGTTTTAGTGTTCATCTTTTGCATATTTTTTCTAATCTTTTTCTTTATATGCCTTTTTGAGAAAATTAAGATATGTTTCTCAAATTTAAGTACTTCAGTATTGTCTCCTCGTTCCTATGTACTTGTTACTTGTTATGGTTTTCCATATGCATTTTTATATCATAAAAATTATTTATTTCTCTTTTATGACTCTTGAATTACATGTATTATTGTGACTAGATTAATGTGTTTAGTTGACATTCCTATTAATTTAAATTGTTTACCCTTTCTTGGCATATTTCTTGTTTTTGGTTTTAAAACTTGAATCTTCTCCTCTACTTATATATTTTAGTATCAAATAAAAACACCAATTTTTTTTATCACAAATCTAATCATCTATCCTTTGATTTTTTATCGCAAACCCCAATTTAGGATTTTTAAAGACTCAACTTTTCATGATTTTGTTTAATTTTGGGGTTAAACTAAATTTTTTGTTTGGTTAAAAATGTTTTAATGAACTTTTTTTATTCATTGATTATTTTAAAGATAAGTTTGCCCTTAATATTTAATATTAAGTTTTGACCACTAGCGTACCTAAAACTAAATGTATAAACTATTAATATGTTATGAAAATATGGGTTCAGATGCTTAACTTTTCTTAAATAAAGATACTACTATTGTACCAAACCCTCTTACTTTTCACTTATATCATATGTGACAAACATGTGATGAAATCACCGATTTAAAATATGAAATTGAACCATTTGTGTACTTAAAGTAAATAGAGGAACTAATATTGTATTACTTTGAAAATATGAGTCCATATGGGTACATTTTGTTTATAAGGGTACCACTCATGTACCAAGCCCAATAATTTTGCTTAAACTTTTGTTGATGTGACATAAACAGTACATAATACAATCATTTGTGAGTTATAATAGTAACTTGTACCCGTATGTTATTATTCCTATCAAAATGCAGACATTTTGTAGGTCCATATGACGGAGGTAAGTCCCTGCCATAATAATTTGACAATTTAGAAAAATCATTTCCGACTAGTGATCATCAATGTTGAGAGAGGCATGGTTTCAAAGTGGAGCATGGTTCTCTATCATCCTTGCTAAGAAAGAGGTGCTGAAAATGGCATCCCATAGAGATTCCAAAAGAAAAAGTGCAAGCCTCGACAATCAAGGAATGAGACCGTGGCATTGCTCCTTTTGGTGAAACTGAACCACCAAATGGGCATATCTTTTTACAGCAAACAAGCATGCAGTCACAAATCTAGAGGAAACGACATGTCATTTCATCTTTAGGCTACGTAACCATATACCCTATTGACAAAGGAAAAAAAACACAAGACTCCACTATTTCATTAGGTCCAAAAATACAAAAGCATTCCACAAGCTATGCAGGAGCATTGATGGTAAAAGGTTCCTTGTTCGTATAAAGATGACACCCATGACCACTCCTAAGAATACTAGAGGTAGCATCCTCTGTATATTGAAATGAGCCAAGGCAAATGCCAATGAGCTTACTACAATAGAACACCATATTGGCATGTACTTGGTTAAGGAAGGAAGAAGAAATCCACGGAAAACTATCTCCTCCCAGATGGGGGCACAAACCGAAACTACCACTGCATACATGGCCATTGCCAGGGGGTCCCTGGCAATAATTGATTGCTCTACACTTGAGACAGCCACAGGTGTAGAGGGTATAGTGGGCAACAGGTTTAGGTTTAATTGTGATAGCTGGTTGACCAGAGGAAACATAAGACAGCCTAAAATGACATCGAACTGCCACTTTCCTTTAAGGCTGAACTTGAACCAGTCATTTGGAAGGGGACGAAACTGTGAAATGCAGCGATTAAGGATTGCTATCCCAGTGAGACCTTCGATGACATCAGTCAAGAGACTATACAAGGCTTGCCCTCTGTATGTCAGAGACACCTTCCTAAGCCCCACTATGTGGGCTAAGAATGGAATTATCCAAGACCCTAGTAACCAAAATGAGGCAATCCAGAGGAGCATGACCTGCAAGAACAGAACTACTCTTAATATTTGTTTCCACTGCTTTCTAACCATAATTATCATGAGCTCTAACTGCATAGTGATTTACATTTTCTTGCTTTCGTTTATCCTATTTTGGTGGATTTCAAGTAGCAAAGCCCATAAAACTACATTGGTCTCAGAAACAGCACACATGTTACCAGCCAGTAGCCACAAAGGAAGAAAGAAGGGGAAAGGAATAAATTAAGAGAAATATTCACTGATAACATTGCCTCCTCATTTATGGAGGAAAAAGAGCATTGCATAATGAAAGTACTGATCTGAAACACATATATTATTAGTTGCAAGAGGGTGGCTTTTAAATTTGTAGTTTTCTTACCATCTTCCTCGTTAACTGATGACTTGGATACAGATACATATAGATGATATCAGTATGATGCATATAAAAAATATGCCTAATCATATGTCTTTGTCATTAAAAAAAAGTAATGCTTCACCTGCACAATAGTCTTTGCTGTCCATGGAACCGTCCATGGTTCTGCACGAAAAAGTTTGCCTACAACCTGAAGAGAGAGAGATAGAGAGACCTTGAAATCTTAGGATCATTGGAAGTAAAAATGAGCTTAACTAATTTAAAAACAAGCACTTTAAAATGAAGCTTCTTCATCAACCTTAATTAATTAAATACCCAATCATAATATATATGGGCGGGGTATCTAAATAGTCCCATAAGTTTAACCAAAAGTGCATTTTAGTCAATTTTCTTTCAACAAATGCAATTGTCCCATAAGTGGTACACTTGGATTTTTTTTTAAAAGGGTACCTTCTAAATAATTTATTGAACCTAAGTGCAATTTTTAGTGAAAGTCACGGGACACACAGCGTATTTATCTTAATATTTATAACGTTTCACTTGCATTCTGATTATAGAATAGAGAATTATAGTTTTGATTACTTGAAAGGAAATTGTACAATATTGTAAGAATGGTGCATTAGAATGAGACTGCATTGAATATTTTCAATTAATAATAGTAAATACACTTTTCACTACCGCATTACAGACTGTGGTCACCTAAGCATTGGAGTCTTTTTTTTTTTTTTTTGTTAAAGGTCTAAGCATTGTAGTCAGATTTTTGTTTTTTAACAACAGAGAAATATGCATTGGGGTTGGACTTAGATAGCAAAGTAAGGTACAAAATCCCCTTAACACTCGTCCAAGATCAGACCATGTTTAAGGTTACAGGACAACCAACAAGGAAACCACCAATTTTAGACTGAACTTCGGATTCAAGTTAATATTCCTAGATTCCAACGACATCAAGCATGAGAATATGACGAAAAATGAAGAGAGAGAGGAAGGGGGGCAATTCCCTTTTCTAAAAGAGAATTATGCTCGTTCAACCAGAAAGTCGTCACAATTTTTTTTTTTTTTTTTTTTTTTGAGGAATTTAGAAATAGAATTTACCCTTTTAAGATCCAAAAACCAATCTTCTTTTACTTCACTGAACTTCCTGGTTTCTGGCTTTGGCGACCCTTCCATAAACTCGCCGTGCTTTTGGGGCGCAGGATCCCCGTGTACAAAGCATCGAATTTTCCATCCCTACAGTAAAAAGGTCAAATTGACAAAGCTTGATTAGAATAGGAGATTTTGTTCTTGTATACAAATGTTTGTGTGTACGCATAAGTAGAGAAATTACATTAATTGAAAGGCTTAGGGTTGAAAGAGCAAGGGATCTACGAATGAGTGAGAAGTTCACCAATGGGAGCTTTAGGGGTGAAGGAGGATTCAGAAAAACCCTAAGTCTAACCCTAGTATTATTAGGGTTGTGAGATGAACAGTTAGCGAAAAAGTAGCAATTAGGGCTTCTTGAAATTGTTGTTGACATCCTTTAAGCACCGGATTTTCAGTCCGGTGAGTGAAGAGAACAAGTTTACACATCAGATAATCCCGATAAAAATCTTAATTGCTTGTTCAACACAACGAAGAAAACAAAAGAACTAAAAGGTTATAGGCCGGAAGATTAAACGAACACGAAGGATGGGAAGAAATGCGACGTCGTTTAAGGGTAACTTGACGAACAATATCAGTACCATGTGTCTTTAAGAAATACCGTTTGTTATGGTACATTCGGCGCCGTCTAATCGCGTCTATTTCGCGCGTATAGACTCGGTTTGTTTTCTTGCTATTATTGTGGCAAGACGAATAGTGCAACTTCTAAGCATCTTTCATGCCATTGTGTCACATTTGTTTAATTACTTTTGTTATTGTTGTAATAAAATATATAAAATGTTTATTATACTATCAAAATTAATTAATATTATTATCAATAAAGAAAATTATTTATAATTTATATTTATTTTTTATGATAATTGAGTCATATTATTATAAAAAATGATTATATAAGAAAAAATAATATTTTTTATGTTTTTATTTAATTTTGTTTGATTCTTTTAATTATAATTTATTTAAGTTAAAATAATATATATCTAATGCACTTGAAAAAATAAATAAAAAATTATTTTATCCTTGCATGGTCATTTTTTAATAATAATAGGACTAAACTATTACAAAAAATAATTATAAAACTTAAGTGTCATTTTTATAATAAGTATAGAACCCAATTGATATTTATTTCTTAAAAAAATAATTTAAAAAATAACAAAAATAACACTTCTTGAATTCACCTCATATATTTTCACTATTAAAAAAAATTTACATATTATTTCAAATCATTCAATTGAACCACTCAAATTGAATTATAACAATTTAAATTTTTTCTTAAAGTGTTCACACACTTAATTAATCTTCCAAAAGCTCTAGCCACATCAACACTTAGTTTTATAGAAATTGTTAGAAAGTTAATTTGTTACAAACTCAAGGTTTATTGAACCTGGATACATTTTTGTATCTTATATATCTAATACAATATCTCTCTCTCTGAATTATTAAGAAGAGTTTTACAGAAATTTCTTTTGTTTCTAAAAGTTATCTTAGTATCAAATCCAGTTTTTTTTCTCTCTCTCTCTTTCTTACATTTTTTTTCTCTTCGTCCAATCATGACATCTACTATATCGTCTGGATCCACTACTTCTTCATCTGGATCGATCTCTTCTCCAACATTGCATCTGCTCAATCATACCCTGCCTGTGAAACTAGATCGAATGAACTATGTTCTTTGGCAATCTCAGATGGATAATGTGATTTTTGCCAATGGATTTGAGCATCGAAGGAATCTTGATCTGTCCACCAACAGTTGCTACTACTACAGGAAATCTCAATCCAGAATTTGTTTTATGGCGAAGACAAGATCGAATGATTTTGAGTTGGATTTACTCTTCTCTCACCCCAGAAATTATGGCTCAAATTATTGGCCATACTACCTCTCATTCGGCTTAGGTTGCTCTTGAGCAAATCTTTTCTTCCTTCTCTAGAGCTAGAATTATGCAATTGAGATTACAATTGCAAACAACGAAGAAGAATTCTATGTCAATGATTGATTATATCATGAAGCTCAAAGGTGTTTCTGACAGTTTGGCTGCAATAGGAGAACTTGTCTCTTAATAGGATCAAATTATGAATCTCCTTAGTGGTCTTGGTACTGACTACAATGCAGTTATTACATCGATCAATACCAGAGATGATAAGATCTCTTTAGAGGTAGTTCATAATATGCTCATGTCTTTTGAGCATCGTCTTGAGTAGCAGAATTATATTGAAGAAGGATCTAATATAGCAGCTAATTTTGGGCAAAACAAGTATGTTGGAAACAAGCCTTATCCTAAGAATAATCAAGGCTTCCAAAGGTCTCCAAATCAGAATTCAGGGCATAATCACAACCATTACTACACTAGAGGACGTGGTCGTGGTGGAAGGAGCAATCAAGGAGGAAGATGCAACAACAACAACAAACCTCAATGTCAGCTTTGTGACAAATTTGGACATACTGTCCATAATTGTTACCACAGATTTGACATATCCTTCCAAGCCTCTAACTCAACAAATCAGAATTCTAATCAAAGTCAGATCTCTGCTATGGTAGCATCTCCAAATACAGTCAGTGATGATGCATGGTTCCTTGATTCTGGAGCTACTCACCATATGACACAGAACTTTGGAAACATGTCTACCACTACACCTTACACTGGACAAGATCGTGTTACTATTGATAGTGGTAAGAAAATCACTATCTCCAATGTTGGATCTGTCTTTCTTCCTTCTACATCTCATGTGTTGAGTTTCATTCCAATTCTTTCTTTATGAAGAATCGGTTTACGAAGAAGGTTCTAGCTCAAGGAAAACTTGAGAATGGACTCTATAAGTTTCCAACAACTTCTGACAAAGACGTTTCTAATCCCTTGTTTACTTGTAATAATAATAATCTTACTGCTTTTTCACTTGTTAATGATAGTGATCTATGGCACAGTCGTGTTAGACATGCTTCTTTTGAAATTGTTCATAGAATAATGAGACGATGTAATGTTTCTACTACCTTAAATAAAGGGTCAATTTGTTCATCTTGTCAGTTTGAAAAGAGTCACAGACTTTCTTTCAAATTGTCTATTTCTAGAGCTTCTCAACCTTTAGAATTAGTTCACACTGATATTTGGGGGCCTATTCCTATGATTTTTACTTCTGGTGCAAGATATTTTGTTCTCTTTGTAGATGATTACAACAGGTTTACTTGGCTATTTCCATTACAAACGAAGGATCAAGCTCTCAACAAGTTCATTCAATTTAAAAGACTTGTTGAAAATCAGTTTGGCATGAAGATCAAATGTTTACAATCTGATAATGGATGTGAATTTAAAGTTTTTGAATCGTTCTTAAGTTCATGTGGCATCTCTCATCGTTTTTCTTGTCCCTACACTTATGCTCAAAATGACAAGGTAGAAAGAAAGCATCGTCATGTTGTAGAAAATGTTCTTAAGTTCATGTTCACACACTTAATCAATCTTACAGAAGTTTTAGCCACATCAGCATTTAATTTTATAGAAATTGTTAGAAAGTTAATTTGTAACATACTAAAGGTTTATTGAACCTGTATACATTTTTGTATCTTATATATCTAATACAATATCTCTCTCTAAATTATTGAGAAAAGTTTTAAAGAAAGTTCTTTTATTTCTAAAAATTATCTTTTCAATATTAAATGTTATCTAATTAGATTCATTAAATGTTATTAATATATTATTTTTGTTTTTATAAATTTTAAAATGTTATTTTTTATAATTTTTTAAAATAATTATAAAAATAAAAAATTTCATTATTGGACCTTGTTTTATTCAAGTTAATTACTTATTTTGCTTACAAGTTTCTTACCAAATATACACTAAACGTTTTCCATATATATATATATATATATAAAGTTTTAAAAATTACCGACATACCAACAACATTCATATAATAGAATTATTATTCATAAACCTAGATACCATAACTTAATAGTTCATTTTCACCTGAAGAAAGTTAGATTAGTTATTTTTTAAACAGTTGCACTGGGATTCTATATGGTGCATAAACGATGCTTAAGATTTGCTGAGTACCTCTATCAAAGAAAAAATGTTGTGTACCTTTAAATAATACATGATAAAACATTGACATCACCACTTAGTTTTGAGCTTCCTCTGCAATTTTCCTCCGATAATCTGGTTGTCACATAAATTCAGTCATATGCTCCATCCCAGAACCAAAAATAAGCATTTCTCCAGGACCTTTTGAACACTAAACTGCCACAAACATCCCAAAACCCTAGAATATATCCAACACCAATGCTGAAATAAAACCAAAGCTTATGAAGCCATCCTCATCTCTTCCATTAGACTGATGGTCATGACTTTCACCAGGATCAACATTACCGGTCGGATGTGGAGTGTTTAAATCACCAGGACATCCTTTTGTGAGAGGAGGACCAAAAAGTCCATGATTTCCCACACATGTTAAAGCATTAAAACTCTATACTTGGGTGCTTAATGGAAGGTTGTTATATGAAAACGATAACGTACATATAAGTTATATTTTTATTCCCGTACATATTAGATTACATATTAGACATAATAGAAACAATATAAAATTAAGATATTCGATTGATCGAGTAGTGATTGTATCGATCAAGTCATATTACCTAAATATATTAATTTTAACATTACTAAATCGATCGTTGGATTAATACTCGATTGATCGATCCATTTTTTTTTAATTAAATTAATTAATACATTGGATAGATCAAGATAACATTTGATCGATCGAGCATATGATTAGATCAATTGAGTGGTTAGAGTTTTGATTTTAAAAACCTATTTCTATTACGAGTTGAATTAATTTTTTACTATATTGTCCTTATTTCTTAAAAGTATTTTAACTAATTTTATAGACAACATGATCATTCTATTTTAATCTAAAGTGCTTCAAAATATTTTATAAATATAAATTTAAGTACACAATTAAAACCAACCACATAAGAGCTTATTTGTGTTTATTCTTTTCATCTTGTATTCTCTCACTTATTTTATAAAAATTATTTGAAGTAGGTTTTTTTATTAAGTTAATTTATCAAACATGTGTGGTTATATTTAATGGATTATCAAACCATATTTTTGACCCACCAACTAGTAAATAAATGCACTGATTTTTTCTTATTTTGGATTAGATAGATAGATGCGGTAGTTCGATACTTTGAAAAAAATGTACAATTTAATCTTAAAGTCCCAAACTACAGATTAAGAATATCATTTTTCGGCTCAAAGTGTCTTCTTTTGGGACTAAAATGTACAATTTTTTGAAGTTATATGACCAAAGCAGTTCAATTGAAAGTTATGAGTTTAAACACTATTTTATTTAAAGTTAAGAATGACCGGAGCCCTTCTCCCAACAATAAAATCAAAATTCATACCATAGTTTCCTTAAATTTTCAATAAATTTATATAATGCGATAACATAAACTAAATGTATACTAGAACTTAGAAAATAACAACAATATATTGAAGAACTAAATTACATGAAGCTTTAACATTTAGCTTTGAGGCCTCTTAGTGGCTTAGCAAGACATGTACTGGCTGTTAAGTAGATCCAATCTTTCATTTGATCGAAGAAATGAAAATAGGTAAGTCTCCAAGATCTTTTGAGCACTAGAGTTCCACAAACTGCCCAAAACCCAGTGAAGAATCCAATCATTAAGCTAACATAAAACCCAAAGGTCATGAATCCTTCATCTTCTACATTCTTATCATTTCCACTCCCATTTGTATCATTTGAATCTTGTGTTTCAATATCTCCTGGGCATATTTTTGGGAGTGGTGGTCCACAAAGTCCTATATTTCCGACATAAGTAGAAGCATTAAAGCTTTGAAGTTGAGTTGCTAATGGAATTTTGCCTGTTAAGTTGTTGTGTGACATGTCTAATACACCAAGAAAAGATACATTTGAAAAGCTTGTAGGAATTACCCCAGTTAATTGGTTTCTTGACAAGTCAAGTGACTCTAGCTTGCTTAACCGACCAAAGTCTCTTGGTATGTTTCCACTCAAATTGTTTCTTGATAGATTCAAAGAAATTAATTCTAACATACTTGTTATGTTTTCAGGAATTTGACCTATTAACTTATTGCTTGATAAATCAATGCTTCTTAAAAGTCTAAGATTCTGTCCAAACTCAGAATAAAATCCTTTCCATACTACTTCTACAACACCAAGGATAATTGGGTAGTCACTTACCACATGGGACAAAGCAGTTATATTATGAAGGCACTGTGGTAAAAATCCAGAGATGTTGTTATGAGAGAGGTCTATAATAGAAAGGGCACGTAGATTACAAAAACTTGAGGGCAAGCTTCCATTAAACTCATTTGACCTAAGACGAATAGCCAGTAGATATTTTAGCCTTTTCCCTATCCATTCTGGTATTGTTCCAGACAACTTATTCCTTCCAATATCAATGACTCTGAGTTCTGTGCAGTTCTTTAAAGAAGGCAATTCTCCTGAGAAATTATTGTCGTTTAAGCGCAACACAACAATGCTACGTAAATGACTTAATGAGTTTGGTATTTTTTTAGAGAAATGATTTTTTGCTAGATTCAAGAAGCCCAAATCCTTGAATTGCATCCAACAATTGGGGAGTTCTCCCGATAAAATATTATTTGAGAGATCAAGTTGATACAAGTTTGGAGATTTTGATTGACATAAAGAGGATAAAGGACCTGAAAACATGTTATTTGACAGATATAGAGAGTATATGTTGGGAGGAAATTTTGGGATTGGACCTGAAAAGTTGTTAGATCTCAAATCAAGTAAGAGATAAGTGTAGTTCTGTGAAGATAAATTTGGTAGCTTCCCATGAATTTGATTGGAAGAGAGATCCAAGTGCCTTAAGCTGGTAGATAAATCCCAAAACTCATTTGGTATTGAATCTGAAATTTTAGCATTAGAGATTAAAAGTGAAGTTAGTTTCCTCTGAGTTTGAACCCATTTTGGAAAAGCAGGGCCAACTTTACAAGAAGTGAGAATTAATGAAGTTAGTTGAAAAGGTGGGATCCAATCTGAACTGATATTGAAAGACAAAGGGTTTTGAGAAATTCCTATAAACCTCAAACTAGATAGATTTGAAAAATGAGCTTCAGTTATGATACCATCTAGAGAATTTGAAGACAGGTCGAATGCTTCAAGGCTATGAAGTTGCCCAAGACTCTCAGAAATAGGTCCACTTAGCTTATTTTTGGCGAGAAATAACAATCTTAAAGAAAAAAGACCTGCAAAATTTGGCAATGGCCCTCTTAATTGATTCTCAACTAAGCTCAAACATTCTAACTTGGAGAGCTGTACAAAATTTGCTGGTAGAGGCCCACTCAAATTGGTACCATCAATGTACAAATCTATCAAAGAAGAAAACCTTGAAATATCAGGAAATGGACCCCAAAATAGATTGCCACTTAAAAGCAAGTGTTTTAGAGTAACCTCCGCACATGACAAATTCTTCAATGAATCAACAAGCCTCTCAAACAATCTATTAAGCCATAGATCTAAATATTCCAAGTTGCATAGGTTTCGAAATGATTTCGGTATCTCGCCTACAAGCTTATTGTAAGAGAGATCCAGATGCACTAGAGAAGCCATGTTTGAAAAAACATCTGGTATTGGACCTCTTAGTTTGTTTCCCATCAATGCAATATGAACAAAATTTTTACTGACATTGGTCATGAAGAAAAATATTGAAGAATTAAGACCATTATCCGAAAGATCTAGAATTTCAAGAGAATTGGAAGAATTAATAAGTGAAATTGATTTGGGATTAACATCAGGAAGCTTACATGAAACTAAATGAAGCTCTATCAAAGATGGAAGTTTGCATATACTTTGTGGCCAATTGGTAACATTAGTGAAATTTATATTAGACATATTAAGGTTTCTTAATGAAGAAAGATGAGACAGCCACTCAAGATTATCAATCACAATATCATTTCGTGAAATGTCAAGACTATGAAGACCAGAGAGGTTTCCAAGTGAATGTGAAACTGGGCCGATAAAACCAGCACCAGCAAGTTTAAGGTCCTTCAATTGGTGAAAAGAACTTAAAAAACTTGGAATTTTAAAACCTTCAAAGTTATTAAAACTGAGGTCCAAGTAAGTTAGGTAGTTCAAGTTAAGTAGCCAAGGACTGATCTCACCTGATAAAGGAACATGAACAAATTGAATATTAGAAACATTGTAACTGAGATCAAGCATTACCACATGACCTGTTTGATTATTGCATGTTATTCCTTTCCAATTGCAACAGTCTTTTTGGGTCTCCCAAGAGGCAAGAGTGTTGGAGTCATCAACTAGTTTTTCTCTGAACTTAAGAAGTGCATGTCTTTCTTTCTCTATGCAATTGATTATATTGTTAGAACTTTCAACACCCTGTAGTATTATTATGTCAGTGACAATGGTCATCCATAAGACCCCAAAAAAGACAGAGCAAAGAGAAGCTTGGATTTTCATGGGGAAACAAAATAAAAATGATGAAATAGAGTTGTTACGAGGAACAAACAATGCTTAGTTTGTGAATTTAAACTATAATTTTGTTATAAAGTATATGCTGTTGTTAATTTCACAACAGCTTGAATTGCAAACTTTGTCGCTTTACTGTATACTAGTTATGGACCGTGAGAATGTACTGTGATTTAAATTTAATAAGTATATAATAATATTAATTAATAAGTAATAATTATTATTATTTTAAAAAATAAAATGAATTTATTTTTTTTAATTTTTAAGATATGAAAAATTAATATTATAATTTTATATTAATTAAAATAAATAATTTATTTATTTATTAATTTACGAAGAATAAATGTACGATAATAATTATTTTAATAGTAAAAAGTTCATAAATTTATTACTTTAATAAAAAAATATATACACATAATAATTATTTTATAAACAATAAGTATAATATTTTATATCACTAACATATAATCTAATTGTAAATAATACTTTATTTAATAAATAAATTAAATATAATAACACATGCATATATGAACTTAATCCAATAGATAAAATTTTATTGAACTTAATAAATATTTATATAAATAATTTTTGTGTAATTTTTTAATGATAAAATAATTTAATTTAATTATTTATTTATTAATTGATATTAAATATAATATATTCCTTGATTTTAAAAAGTAAAAAATATTATTAATTCAACACAATTATGATTCAAATAAAAGTTAATAATATAAAATTAATATACAATAAATTGATTATATAATTATTATTTATTATATAAAATATTTTAATATTTATTAATATATAATAAAAAATATCAAAACATTGAGTTTTTTTAGAGATTACAGAATGGTTTACCTTATTCTTAGTTGTTGTTTTTTCATTTCCCAAGTTAAATAAATACTCCATGTTAGACAAAGGTGAAGTAGGGTGAGTGTACGACTCCGCAATAACACTTATCTCATAAATATATATATATATATATATATATATATATATATAACTTATTATTATTCTATAAAAATAAATATTATTTTTATATTTTTATTTATTTTATCTTTAATTTTTTCAATTATAATTTATTAAACTTAAAATAATATCTATTTAATATAATTAAAAAAATTGATTTTATCATATTTACTTTTTGATAGCAAGACTAAACTATAAAAAAAAAAAAACTGTTTTTTTGTCTTACATAAATTTGTCCACATGAAGGTGAGATAGTTGATCAATTTCGTATGAACAATCAGATATAAGTTCAAATACAAAATATTATAAACTGGAGAAAAAAGATATGATGATGTATAAGGTCAAGGTGGAAAGTTTCAGAACTTTTACTACACAGTAACAAAACTGTATATTGTTTCTTTTGTTTGATAGTGAAAGAGATTCCAATTCGGAAAAAAGGAATTTGCCTCTAAAACTTGTATGCGTTTGAAATTGTCAAGTAGCTAGCAATATTATTCATTAAAAAAAAACCCATCGCTAACCTTCTTTTAATACCGATAATTATTATTGTTATAGCAAAAATTTTATATTAAAAATAAATATTTTAAAATAGATAATTTGTTTTTACAATAATATTTATTACTTTTAAAATTTTAATTTTAAAAAATAAAAATATATAAAAAAAATAACACTTTTAAAACTAATAACAACAAAAATAATAGTTTAATAATTTTGAAAAACATTTAATCCAATGGCATTTAACATTAAATTAATCAAAATAATTATAATTTAATTTTATTATCATTTAAATTAAATTACATGTTAAATTTTTCTTTAATAATGAAATGGCATTGAGTTATTCACAATGGTCTTGATATTCTCGATCCAAAGTACAAATTAATTTGCACTTATCTTTCATATGGAATGCTCATTTTCATTTGATTTTTAGCCATTTTATTATAGCACAATAGGTGCATTAAAAGTAAACTTAAATTAAACTATTAGTTTCTTAATTTTTATAGATTTTATATTTTGATCATTAAATATTTTTTATAATTTAATTCCCATATTTTTATAAATTCTATAATTTAATCTCCTAACATTTTTCTTAAGATTTATTCTCTAATTTTTTAATTTTGATAAAATCAATGCATTTTAAAAAAAATTATACTTAATCTAATTTTAGTGTTAATTAAATTAAACTCACATTTAATCATTCATTTAATTTTTTTTCTTTTCATTCTTTTACATTAAAAGTTATACTAAAAAGAAATATGTATACAGTATCAAACATGATGTTGTATAAAGGCAATATATATTTGATTTATTTGTTTATTAGCTTGGTGTTACTGATTTAGAGTTTTTTGTTTGAGAGTTAGAATTAAGGATCCTAAATTTTGATTTTTCTTGGAAAAAAGAAAACAAAGGTTAGAATATGTTCTAAAGATGAGTTTAATTTTTCATAATTTTTTTAAAGTGTATGAATTTTGTCAAAATTAAAAAAAATAGGATAAATCTTAAAGAAGAAAAATTAGGAGATTAAAATATAGAATATATAAAAGTTAGAAGGATAAAACTTTAAGGAAAAAAAACTAGAAAATTAAAATGTAAAACCTATAAAAATTAGATAAATAAATCTTTAAAAAAATTAGAAAATTAAAATATTTTATCTATAAAAATTAAGAGATTAATAATATTGTTTAACCTAAAATCAATAAAAAAAAAGAGTATACTTTAGAGAGAGATTCGTATTAGATATTTTTTTTCAAACTGATGTAAAAAAAAAGTTAAAAAAAAATTGTCCCTTTATATAGTTATTCGTAATACTAAAATCTATTATTTATATAAAAAATGAGAGTTTGTTACATCTATTTATCCTACATTAGTTTATTTAATATTTTTATTTATTTTGTTTTTTATTTGTTTTAAATATAAAATAAAAGAAGATGAAAAGTAAAAAGAAAAAAATAAAACATTATATGACTTTGTTACATGCGAATAATTTGTTACAAAAGTGAGGTATTAGTTATTTAATGGATGTATAAAGAAGTGTTTTGATAAAATAATTGTTTGATCAATTAAATTATAATATGTATAATGATATATTTATAAGTTGTCAAAAAATAATAATTTTTCTTTTACTTACTCTCTCATTTTTTTTATTATGAATCATAAAACCTATGTTAAAATTAAAGTTAGTGTATTTGGATTATAACATCCGCTTCCTCGCATGATTTTAAACAATTGTATATTTATATTATTATTATTATTATTATTATGATTTTATTGTTAATAATATTTATTTAATATTTTAATTTATTTAATTAATTATTATTATATTGTTATATATTAATAATTAAAAAAGGATACATGTTTAAAGATTTTTATGATATTAATAATTTCATAATTTTTTTTTATTTAATTTTAAACCAAGAAGAACCAAGTAGGAGCAATGTTTATTTTTCGCTCAAGACAAGAGGTAAGTCTGTATCTTCTTTCCAACTTTTTCCTTCCATCTTGGAAAAAGAAACTAGGTTTTTATTTCTAAATTTAAATTGTGGTAGAAACTTTTGATTCAAGAGAAAATAAATAGGTTTGAGAATAAAACCACTCTTCTTCTAAAATTTCAACAACCCTTGGTAATATCTAAAGATTAAATTCATGCCCCAGCCTTTTCGTTGCACCATGTTGTAGCTTTGATATTACATGGATAAATAAGTGAAAATTTCTAAAAATTATGGTGTTTATCGCGAGAAAATGATACTCTTTTTTGACCAAAATTTCAATGTTTAAAAATTTTGTTATAATTTTGAAGACTATTTTCAATAAAATTACAAAGTAAATTAGGAATTATATTGATACATTTAGGTTTCGAATCATAATATTTTAAAAAGATATAGATATCTAATTTAAGAAGAATTTTAAGTTATTTGGAATTTTTTTTAACAAAAATTTATACTTATTATGTTAAAATATTTCACGTGAAAATTGAACTGAAATTTCTATTACGATTTTATTTGTATTTTTATATTTTAAAATGATTTTATAAATGAAAATTAGATATATTTTATCTTATTTTAAAATTTAAGATATTTAATAAAAAAATAGAATTAGATATATTGTAAGTACGTTAATATAAATTTTTACTTAGCGTAAATATAGATTTTGATTAGAACATAAAATTTTATATTATATCTAATTTTATGCAACATTTTTTAAAAATATTACATATATTATTTTGTATTATTATTTTTAAATCATCAAGCGAGCATCTACTACTACAAAATTACAAAATGTGATATTTAAGTCGATATGTAAAGTCGATTTTTGAAAAAATTGGACTTATAATGAATTTAAAGTTGATTCGGTGTAGTTATACGTGGACGTAGCATAAGTTCTATGTGTCAATCGACGCTACACATGTGGATAGCGTCGGTTGACACGTAGAATCGACACTACACACGTGGATAATTCCTTCTCTCTTCTTTCTTTCTCAGACAGAAATTATGTTAAGCGTTGCATAACTCTCAAAAACCCAAAACCTCATCTATTTCTTCTCCACTATTTCTCATTTTTCGGCACCTACGACCACCAATTTCAGCACCGGTTAGTGGATTTTCTTCCTCTCTAATTTATCTTTTAAAACACCTATTTTTTTGAGTAAAATACTCAAAAAAATTATACCCATTTCTCACTCATTTTTTTCTTCATCTCTTTCATTTTGTCACTTCATTTACTTTTGTAAGTATTTCTATTAATCCTTCGCACTTATTATTCATATTTTTTCTACTATTATGTGTTATTATTTATGTATATAAATTTTTGTTTTGTATATATAGGTTTAGTATTATAACATCAGGAGAAGAATATGATGATCTTGAATAACATAAGATAACATCATGGTAATTTTTGTTGCTATTAATTAATATTTAATTTTTCAATTATTTGTATTATTTAAACTATTTGTTAAACAGATTTTAATTTTTTTATACTATTATGTAGTGATCGAATACAAGTTTTAATTTGAGTATAATAAAAAATGAGTAAATTTTGTATAAAAAAAATTAAAAATTTAGTCGATTCAAGGTGTGAATTTTAAATGTAAAATTAATTCATACGTTCAACCGACTTTAAATTTTAAATAATTCTATTTAAAATCGATTTAAAAAACTAACTTTAATAATACATTTTATAATAGTAATAATCCTCGAGATTAATAATAACATAATAAATAAATAATTAACTAATAAGCATCTATCTGCGCTTGTACGATCAGGATAGGTAATTAAGATTATACCTTTATATACGTGTACAATAAGTTCCCTATACATATGACCAGCTCTCCAATTATAGTAAATTTGGTGAGATTTTTATTGTTATTGTAATCTATTATACATAAGTTACCCATGGTTAATTTTATTTGTAGTTATTTTTGTTTCTTTGAATTACTAATATAACTAGTAAATATTTTCATGTAATGGCATAAAATATATTAATATTACAGTTGAATTATTAAAAATTAAATAAATACGTTCAAGTTCAATAATTATTATTAATTATATATTAGTCATTTTATTTATGTAAATATTTTTGTAGTTATTTTCATTTCGTTATATTTTTTATAAAATTATATTTATATAAAATTGCATTAGTTCTACAATTGTAAATATAAAATTTTAATATATATATATATATAATAAATATTTTTTTATTAAAACTTGTTCATTTACTGAGTAAAAAAAACTCATCTTATTTTTTTTTTCCTCTTAATTAACAGTGGATTTTAATTGGAGACCTGACTACTATATTTGAACGAGACATAGTTTAGTTAGTTGATCCTGATTTTTTATTGTTTTGGAATTGCTAGAGCATTATTTTAGTTTCTTAAAACAGAGCGGTGCTAGAGGCAATTTTGTGATAATATTGTTCTCTCTATTAAGTTAACATAATATTTTTTATAACACAATATTATATATACACATAATTTATTTAAAAAATAGATCAAACATAAAAATACCAGTTTACTTGTCAAGCTAACATATTATTATTTAATATATTAATAAGACACAGGATATAATAGGAACAATTTTAATTAGGTAATTTTATTTTATTTTTTGTTAAAAGACACTAATTCACCGAAAAAATATCAATCAACTTTAAATTCATAAATAAATAGATTATTTTGACATTTTATTGTTTTTAATATCGAGAGATAATAATATCTAAATTTTAATTTACAATTGTTTTCGTTCATTAAAAGTTTAAATTACTTCAATTCAATTCATCTATATATAAATTTTTATTATTGAATATATTATTTTATCAATATTTTTTACCATTGAAAAGATTAAGCTCCACGTTATTTAAATACACAATTTTTTTTCTTTTTTTCAACCATTCAATATATGTCTTGTCAACCAGTTTCGTCTTAATAATATGAAGTAAATTCAAATCCTATATCAAATATAAGAGTTTAAGTTGTGTAAACGAATACAAAGGAGTCACGTGCCCCTGGTAAGATAAGTGTTAGAAAGTTTTAAAATGATTTTTAGAGAATTATTATTAAAAATAGATAATATTTACTAAGGATTATTGTTCTCTCTTTTTTTTTTTTTTTAGAAATACAGGGTTAGTGTTTTTTATTATAATTATTCATAATATTAAAATAATAAGATAATCGTTACAAGATTTTTGTCTAATTAAATTAAAAGAAAAGGAATAATATAAGAATGGTTCTACCTACATCCCAAAAAAACTATAAATAGACATACCATTCTATCTAAAATTATTAAAAATTTGTTAGAAGAAATGAAAATGAAAAAAAACAAACCCAAAAACGAAAAACACTTGAGATGTCCCACTCACGCTTAATCTTCTTCACTTTCATCGTCACCAAATTTCAATTACATCCGTCATCGATTATTATTATTATCCTATAAGTCTTGTCTTTCTTAATTTCATTACAATCGTCAAATTTTTGATTTATTTTTCTCTTGTTCATTACAATATACAAGTTTGTATAAATTTATTTTTATTGTTCATTGAAATTTTGGTTGGATATTGATGTTTTTGGTTCATTGATGTATGAGTATGCTTGATAGGGAAGAGTTCGACTCGTTGTGTCGAACATGTTTCTTCTTTTTGGGTCAAAATTTAATAAAATTGATTAAATGATCCTTTAGTTTTGATAAGGAATTGATTAAATAGTTATATGAATTAGGTTTAAGATTAAAGGTTACAACGGTGGTGACAATGGTAGTGATCGAGGTAGACAAAATGGTTAGGGAAGGTTTTTTGGTTTGAAGAATAGAAATGGGATGTATTTGGTAGATTATAAATATTCATTTTTTATTATATTTAAATCATTTTAAAATATTAAGGGCATGTATTTAATAGTATACGTGGGATGCAGATAGAATTTCTTAGAAACTTTATTCAACTGAAAGCCATATGAAGCCCAAAACAAAATACAGCTCAATCCTAACTAAACGTTTTAAGGACATTATGGGCTTCATTTAATTCGAAGAAATCGGCCCATGTATTAACTTGAGTCCATCCCAAGCATTAAAATCGAAAATATTCACGGCTGTCTGACGCTCCAAAAATCGATAATTATCAAGCTTTGATTGAACAGAGAAATAAACAAATGAAGAATTGACACATTAGTCAGGCATAAGGCTGGTGAACAAAAAACCTCAGGATAAAAATACTTATTATTTAGGTTTAGCCAATATAGCCTATAGTGTGTATTTGACTTTGTTGCCATTAAGTATTCAAACTAATTAACTCCTGAATCAAATAATATAAATTTATACATATTGTGTTTTTTTAATTGAAAATTTAATACAACCTGCAATTAATAAGTGGGAGAAGAGTTCAAAGTTCATATTTGAGGAGACTATCCTAAAATTAATTATTTTGTATGACGGTGGAGTTTTTAATTTTAAACTATTGTTGTTCTAGTGCTCTCTCGTAGAATTTAATTGAGATTTGGATTATAAGTGTTAACCCTTCATATATATATATATATATATATATATAAGGAGGTACTGTTCCACGCCCTTATAATCCAAGTTGGTGAATGAACAACCACCACAGAATGTGCTTTGATGTAGTCCACAATATCTTGAGTTTAAAGCCCTGGCATTGGGATACCAGCAAACTTGCCCCGAGTTGCCTACTCGGATAAAGTAAAAGGGAAATATTTTGAACATACTATTTATTATTAATCTTGAAATATACTCTTTACTAATCATATTTATTTTTTTCTGATCTCTTATCAAGCATGAGATAAATATTTTATTGAATTAAACTTATACGTCCTAATAATTAATACTAATTCCACTTCAGAATTTATATAATATCATGAAATTTGCCACCCACAAAAAGTCAACATGTTTTATTAATTATTATTATGATAGAAATTTTAATGCAATATAGCATCTGTATTTGAGATAAATGTGCAACCTAATACAATTTTTTAAAAAAACTTTAATTTATTTCGAGATGAGATGAATTCACAATTAACTTAACATAATAATTTTGAAAGATAACAATGAATTCAACAATTTATTTTGATCAAAGTTCATCACATCTTGAAATGAGACAACTTTTCTTTTATAATATACAAAATCAAACACTATCAATAATGGAGGAACTATATCCAGTCCTACCATCATAAAACCTAGACCAAAACATAACACCACCATACTTTGATGACCTCTTAATCACCGGAAGAACTTGAGAAGCCAACACATCAGGTGGCATATATCCACTTCCAGCAGCTTGAGGAGCGGCCGGCAACCCCATAAATATCAACCCTTCATTCATTGAAGTAGTCCAAAGATTCCATGAACTTAAAAGATTAGTAATATTTCCAGAGCTATATTGACATGGACGATTGTTATAAAATTGAACCCAAACATAGTCAAAAAGACCAGTATTAAGTGCTTTTCCAAGAAACCTGTCTGGATATGGACATTGAGGAGCAGCAGATAAGTACACTTTTCCTCCACCTTTCTTGTTATATTTCTTCAAACTATGAGCAAGGTCTTCATAATATTGAGTTGAACCGAGCTCTATGTTAAAATCTATGCCATCCAATGTAGCATTTCCTAGAGGTCTTGAAGATGATTTACCACCTAAGAAGTTGTCCCACAAAAAATGAGCAATTTTTTTGGCATTATTAGGAGATGAAAGAGAGTAATTTCCAATTCCTCCTCCAATAGAAAGAAAAACCTTGATACCTCTGTTTTGACAACTTGTTATGCCATTGCTAATGAAAGTGCAATTATTGGGTATCATTGGGTTGCAATGACCAGCAAGGTTGAGTTCTGGAGTTTGACCACTGCCAAATTTGTTAAGAAAAGCTACATTAACGTAAGAGTATAGTCCTGTGGCACATGTTTTAGCTAAGCTTCCTTCATTGCCATTTTGGCCCCAATAGATTGTTATGCCACCAGCTTGCAAGGTTTTGAATAAGGCTGCAAAGCTTAGGAGGAACAACACTAGAAATGTGATTCTAATAACCATTTTGGTCTTCGTCCTTACTAATTTGATGCGAGTGATGTACTACCGTTGTTCTATTCTCGTAGAGTTTATGTACGCCTTTTATAAGCTTGAGTGGTTAGGTTTTTGGCTCAGATATATTTGTTTGACCATCTATTTTATGATATTAATTAGTGTTTCTATTAAATATACAGCAAATCAATATTCCCCATCTTAGCGAAAAAATAATATTCCCCCATGATATTAGTTTATCGTTATTATGCTTCAACAAACATGTCGAGAGTATAGTCCACATATTTGGTCATATGTTGTAAAATGTTGTTAAGTTTGATTATTTTGATCAAGTTCTAATCATTTCTCCTTAATGAGAATTAAGCTTCATACACAGTTTTACCAGATGATAGAAAAAATATATGAGATAAACAATACCACAATTAAACTATTGAAGGAATAGTCAATAAGGTGTATCAACAGTGAAAACCTTCATATCACCACTACACACTCAACACCACGTGTCACAAATCTAACATTCCTTTGTATTTTAATAAAATTTAATTAAATCCACATAAGTGAATAATTGGTATTTAGTGCTCCAATAATACAATATAAAATTACTAGCTAGTCTCAACAATATAGAATGGACTGAGACATATAATGCTATATGCCACGATATTCTTCCACTAACGACCAACTATTTCTAACATGGTAGAGTTTTATTGACTACCCCATTCTGTTTTTGTAACTTTTTTTTTTGTGCTATTCTTTCGCATCGCGTAAGAGATGGTTGAATCGCGCAAAGGGGCAAGTTGTAATGTGACATATAAATATTCCTAGAAAAGATTTCAACCTAACATGATGTAGAATTTAAGAGCACTTCTTTTTCATCAGTGATGTGAGACTAGATCTAGCCATTAATATAGTATCAAGGAATAAAATAGTTCTAAGCCTCAATCTTCTAGTTAAATCAAGTTGCTAAAAAGAAACATAAGAACATAGATCACACAAATATGTAAATAAAAAAAATTTGGAATCATTAGGAAAAACATATTACCGTGCTAGTTAAGCTAAGTATATATTATAAGCAAAAAGTAGAAGAGACAGTATGATGGGCCTATAAATCAAATTAAAATTTATGTTTTTAATCAAATAAGATCACTTAAAATCCTAATTTTAAACGAGAAATTCCGTAATCTAATCTAATCGTATAATTTTACGATCACAATATTTGAAGATTGAACTTGAGCTTGATAATTAGACAAACACCATATAAATATAATTATCCCAAATGTCTCGTGATCTTATTTGACTATAAATAAAACAAGCAATTAAGTTCTTCAAAGCTTGAATTCTAATGGGACTAAATTTCAATGTGTAGTTTTAAAACATACATGTAGTATAAGATTTAGAATCAATGAGCTTTGGAGAATGGGGTATGGTCCCGAACATATTTCTTGAGCAACATATAAATCATATGAGATCATATACATAAACCTTACACACAAAGTAAATATCAAAATAACATTAAAACAAATGTCACATAAAATTACGGTAAATAAAGGAGTTATATTTTTTGTATCATATGTAAGTCATATGAGATCATATACATGAGATATATGAATAAGCAACTCTTAAATCCAAACGAACCTTACACATCAAGTAAATACCAAAATAACATTAAAATAAATATTAAATGAAATTACGATAAACAAAGAGCATCTAATCTCAAGGAAGCTTAGGTCAAACTTGGCCACGTTAATTTGGCCAACATCATGTAAATTTCATGGTACTAAAGGTAGCATAGTATGAATGGAATATAAATAATGCAAAAAATCTTGTTTTTAACCCGGGAGATATTTAAAATTCCAATTTATCCAATGCAACATGACAAATTTTATTTTAACGTAAAACTAAAAAAGAAACAAACAATCTACAATTAAAGAGCTGAGAGTACGTAATAAAACCAATGGTCCAATCAGACTATAGTACTTGAACCAATATCACGTAAATAATAAGGCAACAAAAAGTAACCACGAAAATAGGATCAAGAAATAAGGTAAAAGTTTACATCAAGTACCTATAAAGACAACATGAACCATGATCAAACTAGAATATAAAAATTTAAATATCTAAAAATATGAGATAGCAAAATATCATACCAGTTTGACTGACATAGTATAAATTCCACAATCTAGAGCTATCATAAAAGATTTTATTAAATCAAGACACTTTTAATCACAAGAGATAACTTAAATCTTAAAGGAAAAAAAATCCAATTTAACACGATTAATCAAGCCAACATACAACTCTTTGACAAACAACATATGAACAAGCAAACTAGAAATATGGAGCCCAAAGAACCCCAAGGAACGAGAAAGCTTATGTTCCAATCCAACCATATAATATCATGCTTACAATGCAGCTTACATTCAACATGTTCATGATAACGGAGAAAACATTATATAAATTTATTGCCCATCGTCCCTAATTAAACTATAAATCTAACAAATAATTTAAGTTTCTCCCCCAATAATATAACTTGTAACTTTACTTGGACTCCATCTATAAGCCAAAATGTATTTTTAAGGCACAATACAAACCAAAAAATTAATAATTAGTGAGACGAGAATGAAAGAGCGTATATGATCTTCTTTGTTCATAACACTTGAGCTATCATCATGTCAATATCACATGAGACCATAGCTATTGAAAAGAATACACAATTAATTAAGCTAACAAGGATTTTTAGGCCATACAAAAAATAAACTAAAGAATCTACAATTGAGAAATATTTTTGATAAGAGATCATATATCTAGCCATAAAGGTAAAGGCAACCATCATAATTAGAGTTATGCCATAAACCTTTTTGCGACCAAGTTTGTCACCAAGCCAGCCAAAGAATAATTGGCCTGAAAGTGTTCCAACTAGAGCTACTCCAACCACTAAATTGTTTACTTTAGTAGGAAGTTTTCCAGGTATTTTTGAACTAGGGTCAAAATAGTAAAGTCGTCCAAGAAGTTTAGAAACAGCTGAGATACAAAAAAGGTCATAGGCATCTGTAAAAAAACCCATACCGGCAATGATAATTGCTGTGATGTGATACCATTGAGTTCGAGCCCCGTCACTGCCAAGCTCATCTTTTTTGCTAATAATTACTGGATTTTGGGGGTTGTGTCTCTTTAATATGTTTTGGTTTATTTTCTAGGTGATATTTGTAGAAATTGCTGTCTAATAGTATGTACAATTAGGGACGTTTATAACTAAGATATGAGATAACTACAAAAGAAAATTATATAGTGGAATCATGAATATTATCTATATGTGTAGTTTTTGAGGGAAAAGCCTAGATATATTGATATGTAAATTGAATTGATTGGTAGCAAAAGGAATTGACCTGCAATATACAAACTAATTATAACTAAAATTTATTAGATTTTAAGCCGAATGTTTAAACAACCTTAATATTTGAATAAAAAAACTATTAACTAAAATGTCGGAGAAAGACAAGCTAAAGCTTTAGGTAAAATGATAACATAGGAACAAACAAAAGCAGCAATGTTTACTAACATGAAAATCATCGCCAAGACGCTATTTTGCTATCACCATGTCCGTCCAATCCACTAACCAAGTATTTATAAAAACATATAATGTCCTTCCGTTTAGCATAGGTAACCGAATCCTAAGCAACAAATTACAACTACAAGTTCAATGGACTTTTCTTATTAATTTTTTTTGTATAATAATTCATAAAGACTAGTTCCATATAAGATATCTTTTTTTTCATTTTGATCATTGAAGATAGGATATGTCTCCAATTGATCTCCAATTATGTATATGATTATTATGTATTAGTCTCGATGCAGTTAATAATATAATAAAAATTATGGCATTCAACAAAAGAATAAAACACATATTCCTGATTTGCATCAACAAGAAGACGGTTCTGATTTCATAATATCTAGTCGACAAGTCCTTCAATGATATGAGCATAACTACTAAATAAAATTTGGGTAAATGGAAATACAATAATACAAATAAATTGTGAAACACGTTACACTAATAATTATGACACCATCATTTGACAACAGATCCAGCATCCTACAAATACTTTTTACAGTACGAAACCATGGTATAGCAGCCTTCTTTATTGAAAACTACCACTATTTTATCAGTAGAAACACAAAACCACATGTTGCCATAGTGCTCAAGACGGACTGTTGAGAAAATGTGCCAGTGCCTTGTCTGTGTCATTATCATACATAACCAAAGCTTCAGCAACCCTGTTTGCTGAAAATCCCATTTCGCGCAGAAGAGTATAACTATTTGCAAAATCTCGAACCTGATGAACATTAACATACAAAATGCTTCAGTTTCCAGTAAAAAACTTTGAAGTTTGGAAGTGCCAGCCTAGCTCACAATGAACTTACTCCAACATGTTCATGTAAAAGTGCAGAACTGAACTTAACTAAATCAACAAAACAAAATTTCATGTAACGACAAAATGCCTGGGATTCAGTCCAGGTTATTAAACAAGTGCTGTGTAGTCTATATGATGCCTCCTAATCAAATCAATAAATTTATTACACAATATTGAAACCATTTCCATTTTATGTCAAAACCATTTGCACACTCAGTAGCATCTAGGATTAGCAATAATGTGTAACTGTGCCTTAACAAAGGGAGAAATGCTAGTTGCACTCACACTAATCTTCCACCTTGCGTCATGTTTTAATGCGATAAGGTAGTTATAATTTGTAAGTGCAAGGGGACACGTATAGTTGATGTGCAAAATCAACTGCAGCAAATTAGTAGACAAAGCTCAAGAATAGACCTTAGTGGGATTATCTCCATAATTAGCAATGGCAAGAGGAACAGCTTCTCGGCTGAGCCCTGAGGCAATGTATTTGCTAACTATTGGATCTGCAGTAGGCCCCTGCAGTGAAAAATGCAGTTATTTATAGCTTACCATTTAAAAGCATATTTTAGGAAACAAAACCAACCCAAAGACATCATCATGTTCATTTGAAGTAGCACAAGCCAAAAACAATATATTAACCGTTCTTTGTCAATTACTTGGTAGAGTTGTATGCAGAAAACTACTTCTGCAAGTAGTTCATCAATGATTCATATTCACTTAAAATGTGTATTTAACTAAGTGACATAAGAACACAAATATATCAAGCTATTGAATTATCGGTAAAATTAAGCAGACTCGAAATGAAGAGGGCATACCAATGAAGATGTAGATGACATGGTTCTTGCTGGATGGCTTTCCATCACAAACTTGTTCCAATCTGGGGAGTCCTTTTCTGCTTCAGCTAAAATTTTTCTCTCCAAATCAAAATCAAATTGGAAATTGCTCCGCGGTATATCACCTACTTGTGGTGACAATGTAGGCTACAAAGTGGGAAAGTAGATCCCACAAAAAGAAAAAGGAATGTCAGATAACGTATTAGATAAGAAAGCAAATGAAGAACATTTCTAGTGCTTGTTATAATCCACAAAATGAAACATACAATCATGCATTGAATTCTATTAAATCTAAAGGGTGAAGCTGTTGCACGTAGAGGTGTAAAGAGAACTCCTTCAAAGAAAACATAAAAGTATTCATTTTTAGCCTTGGGTCCTGTTTTTCTCCTCCTCTACCTCTCTCTGTGATTTCTTTTTCAGGTTGGTAAAAAAAGAAATATGAACTACATATAACTGCAGATGTTTGATGCAATTGACTTCCAAAAGGAATCATAGGTCTAAAGAAGCAGCACCATTCTTCTATTGATAACAAATAAAAAGATGTGCTCTGAATATGAGATATATCCTAGGAGTCCCATAACTTTGATCAAAAGTGCAGTTTAGCCCAATCAATGTTGTATAAGGCTATTTTTCTTAAGTGAGACAAGGCTTATGCCTCAAACTTTAACTTAAAAAACCTTAAAAATATTAATAAAAGCAACTATTGACCCAATAAACAATTAAGCATGAAAATAATAATAGAACACACAAATTAACTCAAACTTAAACTTTAAAAAACCTTAAAATATTAATAAAAGAATTATCCATCCAATAAGTAATTAAGCTTGGAAATAAATAACAATAAAACATGCAAAATGAATCACATTAGTTGCAACTCTATTGTTCAAATGTCAATTTAGAGTTGTCAAAAGTATCAACAATGGTGGAGGAAGAGCACAGAACAAAAGAACAACAATATTTGGGCAATGTGTACAAAGATAAAATCCATTTTCAATGAACATGAATGATAATTTTGCATCACTTCAAAAGGACGAATGCGCCAAGTGAATAAGAAATTTCGAAAATGCTATTTGCAATGTTACAACTTAGTGATTGCCAAAAATTTTAGTACTAAAGGCAAAAGAAAAGAAGAAAATTGGTAAAAGAAAAATGAAGAATGTACAGGTAGTAACCCTTATATTGCTCGTTCATGATATTATTATTACCTTTTTTTGTTTTTCTTATCTATGATTTTCTACATTTTTTAATTTCTAATGAAATCTGGTCGGGATTTTATGGATAAACTATGAAATCAAAATAAAAATGTATTGCCTGAGACAATAGCCTCAATCACTGTGAGAGGTAAAAACCTTAAAACGTAAGCCTCGGACCAAAAAGACACAAGCCTTAATTTACCACACGATGTTATAGTCTCAAAACTTTTTTTTAAGCCTCATATCAAAACGAGCCTCAAAATGGCCTTTTACAACAATGAGTCCGGGGTAAAGTTATGTAACTTATGGGAATCATATGCACCTATTTAAAGAAAAAAGAATAAAGTGCAGCTTTGGTCATATAAGACTCATAACTAGACTAGTCAGTACCGCGCCCTCTGAATATTAACAGAACAAACCAACAAAAAATCCAGTCAACCATTAACCCTCATAACAGCAAATTAGCACCAATCACATGGAAAACCTTGAAATATTTGAAGATAAACAAAAAGTGAAATCTTACAGGGGGAGTGATTCGATACTCCGGTTTTATAGTCGCCCGTATGCCCAATCCTGCTGCAATTTCCAAAATCAAAGCACAAACTCTCAATATAATCTAGTGGGTTTAGATGATCATAAATCAAATAAAACCTATAAAACAAGAGAACATCAAATAGTTAATTTAAAAAAACAATAGCCAATCCGATCTAATCGATTGACAATTCTGCATGTACTAACAATAATTTTAAAACCCTAACCTTCGTCTCCGTTTCCCGATAAAGCAACTCAACATAACCAAAATAATTTCATCAAAACATTTATATATTAAATCAAAAGATTATAAAGAGAGAGAGAAAGGACATTAGACATACAAGAAGACGGAGAGGCAGAAGTCTGGTTGTGGGGAAAGTGACGGCCTGCGGAAGGGACTACGGTAGGACCGGATTGACTGATCTTAGGGTATAGAGATGATGGCGATGAGGACGATGAAGGTGGAGGCTGTCCGTACATCCGATTGCCGGAGAGCTGAGAGTACATCGGGATCTGTGAAGCGTCGTACGCTGAACCTGGTTTATTCCTTAAGTCATAGTCCATCGAAATACCGAAGATTCCGAGATCGATTGCAGAGAACCAATTTCGATCGAATTGGTGTTCTTTTTCTTCCTCGTCCAAATATAGACAATCTGGAGACCTGAAGTTACCTACAACGTTATTAAAACGACATTAGAATTTTTCATCGACAAACAAGAACGACGTTAGCAATAATGGCGTTGGCATTTTTTATGCCAGAGACGTAAAAAAACCTGATAATTAATACGTTGAAAAAGAGAGAATAATTTAATATATTTGTTATTTTTATAACAGTTTAATTTTTTTATTTTTAAAAAATAATTAATTAATTTTTATTTTATTTTTATATTTTTTTAATTATCAATGATATATTATGTTTATAAATTATCTTGTATAATATAAAACAATTATAACGAAATTGATAAAAAATAAAATAAAAATAAAGATTTTAAAATATGATCCTTTGTTTTTGTGTTATAATTTTTCAAAAAAATATTAAATTATTAAAAAAATAACAAATAAATTAAAATATTTTAACATATATAACTAAAAGATACATAGTTTATTTATCTAAAAAAATAATTCACCATATGAAATGTATTAAAAATAAAATTTCATGTGTGAAATATAATTATGCATATTTTTTTCCTTAACCCTCTTCACTTATCTCATCAAAAAAAAATAATGTTTAGTAATTTAGTAAAACTCTATTTAATAAAAATACATAATAAATTTATATTTTTATATCAATATTATATTTAATTTTAAGTATATTAATATATCAAAATTATAATTTAATTAAAAAAATTAATATATAAGTCACAGTGGCAAAAAATGAATAACAGATGGTCTTTAAAAATGTTTCTCACCGATGAGACATCCTTCATTTTCAACCTACAATTTCTAATTACATAAAAATTATAGTTAATGATTTGAGATAAATCAAACAAATTTATTATCTTTGAGTGACGATGTGCTTTTTGTGAGAGAAAAAAAACGTTAAACTACGTTGAACAAATGAAAGCAACGGGTAATGATATATGAAGGTAACTTTATATATTTTTATCATGGTTAGAGAATCATTATTTCTCTTCATCCTTTATTAAAATGTACTTTATAGTGTGTATGTATGCTTACCAGTACTAACATTTTAAGATAAGATTGGAAGAACCCATTTGCATATTAGCTAGGTGTTCGAAAATGTGTATTCTTTGTCTTGGGCCAATCTTTTCAGGTTCTTGTCCTGGTGTGTTTAAGACATGAATATTGGGCTGTTTGATCCAACTCCAGTTGATTCAAGGATTGGGCTGTGACGTCGTTTGATTTGACTAGACCTCGGCTTTACTGCTCCTTATTTTCTTCAAATAAAAATTTGAATAATTTTATGGTGAATTAATAATTTATGTTGTATGTATCAATATTAATTGAATTTGAAATAATAAACTTATGATATTCAATTAAATTATGGTAAAATATTATTCTAAAAATTTAGAAAAAATACGGAATATAATAGTTATTCAAAATGCATGTCAATACGAGCTAGATAGGTTAAAATTGAAAAATGAAAATCGTATAGCAGGAAGAGACAGAGAGCTGATAAGAAGATTTTATTTTGGTCTTTAGCGAAATGGAGTAGCATATTTCTGCTCAAAATACCAACTAACTGGGCCATTCATAATCCAATATTTTTAAATTACAAAAAGTTCATTTTTCAACCAATGCTATATACAATATATATAACTAACTAGTCAAACATTTCGGCCACATTAATGTCTTTTCAGTTCTGCCCATCTAAATTGTTTCAAAATATCAGCTTTCGGTTTTTTCTTTATATTTATATACATATCTCAAATTTATTAATTATAAATTAAAAATTATATAATTTAATTATACATAAATATATCATAATTAAACAAAAAATAATTATCAAGAGTATCCTTTATTTTAAGTAATTTTTTTTAATTTAAAAAAATTGTTAATTATTTTACTTATAAAAAATATATTAATTTTTTTATTTATAAAAAATGAGCTAATTAATAAAAAGTATTAAACAATATTAATGAGTATATTTTTTTATTTATCTATATTCTATCAAATAAAAAAATTACAAATAAAACTAAATTGGGGATATTTTGATCATTATACATATTAAACATTAAAATAATTAGGATATTTATGATAATTTTATTTTAAAAAATTATTTAAAATTTTTAAATATCTCTTTTTAATATTATTTATATAAATAAATAAAATTAAATATCACATTTTTAAAATTAAAAAATTAAATGATACCTTAAATAAATTAAATAAAAGTTTGCATTTAGAGCAATATATCTATAAATATAAATATCTTTGACTACCTCATTAAATTCAACTGTAATTTTATATTTTTATTTGATTTTTTAATAAGTTATTTATTAAATTTAAATTTATTTATCTTTCAAATGTTACCTATATATATTTAAAAAAATTAATTATAATTAAAAATACATATTATTATATTTATTTTAAAATTAATTGATTAAAAAAATTAATATTTTAAATAAAATAAAAATAAAAATTATCTGATATTTTTTTATTTGAATATAATTTTAAATCTTGTGATAAAATCTTCCAATTATATATCTCAACGATACCAAAAAATAGGTTATTGATTGAGCTAAAATACATAAATAGAAAAGAAATACAGGTCTACTTTTATCTCTTTTTTACCCCTTTTTATCAAGCCTATATTTTAAATATGAATTAGTTATTTACATAACATTTTATATATAAACTACATAGATAAGAGTTAAAAATAAAATGTTATTCATGAAGGAAAATTATACTATCCCATTAAACCTTTTTATTAACCCAATGCCATATTTCTTAAGATGCAAATCACTCTTGTACATAAATTTCTTGACCCCACGTTTGGTTGGAGGGAATGGAATGGAATCAGAATTGATTTCTTTCATTTTGTGTGTTTGGTTAGACGGAATGGAAGGCGGAATGGAATCACAATTCCTTCTCCCACCTTTGGTAATCATTATTCCATTCCCATCTAAACTTTTTCTTTCCAATTTTACCCTCACCTAAAATATAACCTTAAATTCAAATCTCAAATTCTCAAACCCAAAATTTCAAAATCCTAAACCCTAAATCCAAAATTTCAAAACCCTAAACCCTAAATCCAAATCCTAAAATCCTAAAATCTTAAACCCTAAACCTCAAATTCCTAAACCCTAAACCTTAAAACCCTAAAACATAAATCCCAAATCCCAAAACCCTAAACCCTAAATCCCAAATTCCAAATCCTAAAACCCTAAATCCTAAACCCCAAATCCCCAAATCCCTAAACCATAAACCCCAAATCCCAAATCCCTAAACCCTAAAACCTAAAACCTTAAAACATAAATCCCAAAACCCTAAACCCTAAACCACAAATTCAAAATCCTAAATCCCTAAACACCAAATCCCTAAACCCTAAACCTTAAACCCTAAACTCCAAATCCCCAAATCTCTAAACCCAAAACCCTAAAACATAAATCCCAAAACCCTAAACCCCAAATTCCAAATCCTAAAACCATAAACCCTAAACCTTAAACCTTAAAATCCTAAACCCTAAATCCAAAATTCTAAAACCCTAAACTATTTTTAGAAAAATAATAATTTTAACCCTAAACCTTAACTTACAAATATAACCCAAAATCCTAAATCCCTAAACCCTAAATCACACATCCCAAACCTCAAAACCCTAAATCCTATTTAGAAAAATAATAATTTTAACCCTAAACCTTAACTTACAAATATAACCCTAAATCCTAAATCCCTAAACCCTAAGTCACACATCCCAAACCTCAAAACCCTAAACCCTATTTAGAAAAATAATAATTTTAATAATATATTTCTTTTTAATTAAGTAATACTTATTTAGAAAAATAATGATTTCAATAATGTATTTTGTCTGACGAAAAAATAGTAATTAAATGACATTATTTAAACTTTACAGCATGTAGGGGTATTAAGGTCATTTACAACTTTTTTCATTTCATTCCAGTGGCAAACTAAACACTATAATCCTGATTCTGAACTTGATTCTAGTGGTCAAACCAAACAAAATTGTTTCCTTTCCATTCCATTCCATTCCGATTCCGATTCCGATTTCGATTCTATTTCACGAACCAAACGCCACCTGATAGTTCATCAGAGAAAATTATGCATAATAGAAATTGTATACTATGATTAATATCACTTATTCTTTTTTTTTTTAATATCAAAAAGGTAATTTGTGTTTTATGAATTATAATTTAAAACGAATAAATGGTTATTTTATTGTTAAATCACTAAGTGATGAATTATTATCCCACTATTTTTTATTGATTTTACGGTACATTTTAAAGTCAATTTTAAAAATTGATAAAAACATCCTTAAATTACCACCACAATATCATATTATTATTCTACTAATAAATTAATGGAATTATAATTTTAAAAGTCTTGATCACATTAACTAAACTGAAAGATAACAAAACAAAAATACTATTTACTAATTACTTTGTAAAACAAATTGACATGCTAAAACATGGTATATGTGTATTTATTTTTAGCCAAGGGCTTATATTTTTTGTATCGTGTTTGTTTATACTGTTTTAGGTTGACTTTGCACTCCTCAACTGAATGCTTTTTACGCTTTAAAAATAATTTAATGATTTAAATATAAATTGAATATCAAGTTACAGATAGAAAGTGCACTACCTTATTCAACTACATATATTTTTAAAATTAACAAATTTGTAGACATAGATAAGAATAGACAAGATTGATTATCTTAATTTATTATACAATTTTATCTTAAACGTTGAGATATAAGAGAGAAATTATTATTTTTTAATATATAATAGTGTAATAAATTATGAGAATTGATATCAATCCTGTATAAAAATATTATTTTTTTATTTTTAAATTATTATTTTATTGTAAAAAAATACCAACTCTTAGAACATGGAGACGCATGTCTACTTGACCAATACTTTCTTGATAATATAATGATTAATTTATTTATTGAAAAATCTGAGTAGCCTAAAGTCTAATTCAAAAGATTTCATATAATAAAATAAATCAGGAAAAGAAATCGTGCCCACGAGTGGAGAGGGAAGCATGGTTCCTGAAAATCAGATTTAGCATATGAAATCTAAATTCATATAAATGTAGTTTGCAAATAATTTGAAAATAATTTTGCTTAAATTTGCAAATATAACATGAAAAATTAATTTTAAAATTTTTAAAAATTATTTAAAAGATATTATATAACATAATTTTTAAAGTAAAATTTCACGTTATCATTCTATTATCACAATTTAATTTGATTATTTAATTTAAATTTTATTTATTTCTTGTAATTTTAGTGACTTAAATTGAATGGTAAGACATCATAATTCCTAACATTATAAATTATGTATGAAAAATATGTGTTTTTAACCTTTCTTTAAATACATGACTTTATATTATTGGTTTTAGATTTTTAATTATACCTAATATCACTTTTATGGTGGTTTATTTAATTGTTTATAAATTAGATTTATCGTTCTCCTATTTGCAATTTCAAATCACACACCACACCATTAACCATTGTTGGATGGAAGAAAAATAAATATCACTTCCATGTTCCTTCAAGTACTTCATTAGGGGGTTTGTCAGCCATCAACACAAGTCACACAAATAAAACTCACAAATGGTTAAACTCAATTTGACTAGCATTATTTCTAATCGAATCAAATTTAAATTAATAAATTTTATTATAACCAAAAATAATTAATATAAAGTTAATCACAATAATAATTAGAATAATTATTAATAAATAGTTAATTATATACATCTATTTATATATATATATATATCAATTTTGAGAATATGGTAATCAAAAAAGTCTTTTACAAAATAGCGAGAAAAGTTATATTATATATTCATTATATATATATATTGTATATATACCAGCAAGTATCATGCAGTCCACCAGATTATGCCACGAAAAATGATCTGTGTTCCATTTATAACACTAACATTAGTTCGATCGTATGTACAATTAAATTTTTTAAATGCCTTTTTATTTCTTTTTTTGATACGCCGTTATACTACTTAGTCACTGTGTCATTGCAACAATATTGTGGTAAAATGACAGTTAAAATTTAAAAATATATACTATAACAAAAAAAAAATGAAAAGTATACAAGTACATGCAAAATGTGATGTAACCACACATTAATAAATTTATTTTAACTAATTATATTTTTAAAAAAATATAACTAAATCAACTATTAAAAACATACAAAATATGTAGTTATTTTTTCTTTTATATACATGGTCAACATGCCCCTTTACCCTCTAAGTCTTCACTTCTGAAACTATAGCCAATAATTTCTTTTTCCTTCTTATTTTTCCTAATTTTAGGACGTTAGAACTGAAAATCCAACATTTCTAATTAAATTATCATCGAATTTGTTACAAATATATATTTTATTAAAAATATGAAAAAAATTAATTTTTAATTTAAATAAGATATATAAATAATATAATTATTTAAAAAAAAGAAGTTAAAACATGAAAAGAAGGAACACGCATGACATGCCCATCCAAAAAAAACTCCTACTTTGAGGCACTAAAACTTTGTAATCTGCTCTTGTAAAATTGCCTCATATTCATAGCATCTTGGATACTAAACCAATTAGCTCAAATGTTCCATGTCTACAATCCACTTTAAGATTTATAAAACACTATAACATTAGTGCCAAAATATAACATTATTTTTAAAGTATAAAACGAAGTTAATATAATAAAGTTAAAAAAGTTTAAGATTTAAATAATATTTAGTAATATGCTTAAGATTTAAAAAAACTGCCTACGTGGTACTTACACAATTACTGCCACAGCGTAAATGTAGCCGGTTACCAGTTAGTGACCGATTCTAAAATTGTCAGCGTAGGACCCACTTGTTGAGTCGGTAAGTCTCTCGACACTCAAACGCCAATGCAGTACCCTTTGTAAATAGTAAGCTAACTCCTAATTATTTAATTTAATTAGTTTCATAATTAAACATAAACATATTTTTTTTATAAGTTATTATTTTTAACATTTTTAATGGTCAGAATTATTTATTTTAAAAAATTATAGAAATAAAAGTAAATTTTTTTTACAATAATGAAACGTATAACTCATAAATTATAAAATTAAAATATTAATTTTAATAAATCATGAAACTTAATAATTATGAAATTAATATTTTATTTATTAAAAATAATAAGAAACTTTTGAAAAAAAAATGCATGTTAACGTTATCCGTTTGGATACTTAAATGTTAAATTTATATGATAATTTGTAATTTAATTTCTCAATTTTGTTTTATAATATGTTTATCATTATTAATTACTGTTTATACATTGTTATTTTTTTTTCGATCTCAACATCATTAGATATTTTGTAGAGTTTATACACACTTATAATAGGTTCTAAATGTGTGTATAATTTCCACAGATGCATATAAAAAAATATCACACATTCGCATAAAAAAAATTACTTTTTTTTCTACTTGCAATAGGATTTACTCAGAAAAATAATTCTACATCGATCGTAAAACTTATGTGTCTTAAGGAATGGAAGTTTTCTTCATTCTAAACCTCATTAAAGTAGATTTTCATTGAATATTTTTTCCTCTCACTACTGTATTTAGTTTTCATAATAAAATAATTATGAGATAAATATGAAAATCAATATATCAAAAGACTTGAGAAAAATAAAATTTTCTATTTTTCTATTTTAGTAACATAGAGATGCATGTTTTCAAAATAATTTTAATTTTAAGTTAACAAGTTATTAAACCGAATAATCAGTTATCAAATCTGATTTTTTTTTATGTAAACCTATTAGTTTCTTTATTATTTGCATAAATTCCGTAATTCAAATCATGTTAAATATAAACATGGATGTAAGTGAATGTTAGTTAATTATTTTATTTTATTTATTGTTAATTTTTTTCCCGTCAAATTACATTGGAATACCTATGATTTAAAATGAAAAAAATTACTGTCAAATAATTAGATAAATTAAAAATAATAATTTTAAAATATGTTGGGAGTGATTTTTGGTTTAATTAAACTTTTATTTTAATGATATATAGTCAATAAGTTTTAAAACAAAATAGTGAAAAATAATGACACGATGCCCGCACCTTTGTGAATATGATATGATTTTAGTATGAGCTGGTTATTTTGTGAAACTCAACAGGATCGAGAAAGTGGCACGTGATAATCTGTGAAAATCTGCATGCTTCACGTATGTTGAATATTATTTGTAATGAAGGAGTAGGAAATAGGAATTTACTATCCTATCCAGAACATAAGGAAACTAATTAATTTATTACATCAGTGTGTACGAAAATTACCCTTCACCGTTTTATACAAACATATCCCATGTTTTAATTACACTATTTAATATTATTTAGTTTTAAAAATCTTACAAAATATTTATCTTTATTCTATTAATTTTACTCAATATCTTTATGGTTTCTTTAAATATAAAATCATATTCTCTAATTTTATACATATTAACGAGTTATATATATATATATATATATATATACGTTATATTTTATTGTGTTTAAAATTAATTTTTTGTTAAGTCATAATAAAAAATATATATAATTAATAATGAAAGTAAAAGTGAAATTAAAATTTAATTTCCAAAAACTTTTTTTTTAATTTTTTAAAAATATGTGTAAAAATACAATTGAGTTTTAACTTAATTTTAAAATTAAAAATAAAACTAATTATCAAAATACACTAATTTTAAAATTTTGGGTTAAAAAACTAAAACTTTAAAACAAAATTGATTATAAAATATAACCTTAATGATAGGATGCATGATCAATTTTGACAAATCAATGTAATAATTATAATAATTATAGTACAATTTTAAAATAAATCACTATTACATCATGTTCCGATAAGAAAATATAATAATATTATATTAATTTTTATACTTGTATAAATTAATAATTAAAATCTAATGACTAATTTTTTTAAATATTCTCATTGGAATCCCAACTATTGAAAAATAGAACCGTAAAACTTAAGTAAACATACGGGACGATTAATGGTATCCGTATTTTGACATATTTTTATTAAAAAACAAATCTATTTTCACTTAAAATTTTATATCAACATTACAAAATAACTCTCTGAGTATAACAAATGAACATATTTTACTTTGCACAAGTTAAATCTCACCCACTAAATTTAATTAATATTTAATTAATATAATTTAAATTAAACAAGTTATAGAGATATTGATGGAGATCAGTACTTTACTACTGCAAAATATCTGAATAGTACTATGAGCTTATGGAAGTAATTACAAATGTCACCATTGAAATTAAAATTCAGAAGGGGAATTAATAAGATGTTTTTTAGATTTGTTTCGAGGGTACTGAAAAAAAAACCAACATCTCTTTCTTGAAAGAGAAGCTTCAAGTTTGTGATTCTTTTTAATTTTAGATTACTTTTTCTTTTTGATAAATTAATTTCAACTCACTTTAATTATATAACACGTTGTCTTTTTTTTTAATCAACTAATGTATTATCAACTTGTAGAAAATTTTATAACTTAATTTAGATTATACTTATTTGGTAATAAAGATTTTAAAATTTCAGCCTACGTTATTACACTCATACACTTGAATAAGGTGAATTTGTTTTTCCGATAATCACCAAATATATTATAAAATTTTATAAAAATGTACAATTTATTTTGAATTATACCTATTTTATAAAAATAATTAAAAAAAATTACACCCCTATGAATACATTATACTGAGTGTGTATAAAAAGTTATATCAATACATAACTTGCAAGTCAATAAAGTTATAGTATGTTAACAAATGAACATCAAATTAAATAAATATTTAATAGGATATTTAACAAAATATATAATATCTTAATTATCTAACAAAGAATATTTATCAAATCATAATTTTAATATTAAGATAAATATATCATTACAGATAAATATTATCCAAAGGTAATACATTCTTCTATTTATATTTATCTTAAAGTAATTTGAACATAACTTTATTATTGACAAATACAAAAATTTATAATATCTTCTTAAATATCTATTCACTTCAATAGATTACAAGGAGAAACATTTGTATAATGGCATAGGTCCTAATTGTATGTTATATGTTTTCAATGTTAGAAATAAAAATGATTTAATTTAAATAATATTGAATTTAGAAGATATTTATTTAGATGTTATAATTAAGAGCACATTATATATAAGTTTAATAGGTCTAAGTTTTAAAAATTTATTCTAAAATTATCGTATAAAATATCTAAATATTTTAAGAAAAAATAATAATAAAATATTCTAAAAATTAGATATTTTAATAGATAATTTTAATAACTCAATTATTAAAATTAGATTAAAATAGTGTTAATATGATAGTAGTTATTGGGTAAAAACTCTTATATTATAAATAAAATTTATATTTTATATCAAATGAAATATTTAAAAATTAATAATAAATATTATCTTCTATCAAAATTTTAAAACCATATAAAACTTTTATCTTTCAACAAAAATATTCATAGGAAAGATAAATGCATCCATCATGAATGTTAATAAAAATAGAAATTAATAAATTGTACACATATATAACATTATTATACGGACTTGCGAAGAATTTTAAAAAATTCATTAAAAAAAACATAATTAATTGTGAATTTTTCGTACAACTCGTTCAATACTTTAAGTTTATTTGCCTTTTTTTCTCATTGTTTGAAAATCTGCATATCGGTAAACTTTCAATTTTGCTTCCATAAAAATCTGAGCACGAGTTATTTTTTTATTTTTCTTCAACTCTTCACCGGAGTCGATAACACACATACATCAAAACCGACGCAGTAGTAAAGATTCTAATGTGACTACTGACTAGGTTGTGTGGAGGCCCTTCTTTTTAGAACAGATCTTGTGCCGTATTAAATAATATCCTGGATTTAATTTGGAAAACCTACAAAATAATGCACTAAAATACATGGTTTTCTACGTCCATTTTATTTTACTACTTTGGATTTAAATTTCTTTTATTTTATTTTTATTTATTCTATAAAGATTCTTGCTATAAATATTTTTTTAATAATTAATGAAAGTTTGTTATTTTTATATCCGGAAATACTAATGTAAATATAATTGAAAACTTTGCCTAACTATTTCGTGGTTTAATACTTTTGAAAATACAAATATTGTTACGATAATGACCCAAATATTTATGATTATGCGTCATTATCAACTTTAAATTTAGCAGTGACGAGTATAAGCATGAATGACTCGCCTTTCTCCATTCCGGCTAGAAGATTGATCAAGTTTATTGAAGTCTAACCTAATACGATTTAAATAATTATATTATTAGATTTAGAATCAAATATTTCTTTTATAAGTTTGTCCTAAACTCAACCCAAAATACTAATTAAATATAAATTTGATAAAATATACGTACACTTACAAATTTAATGACATTATGTTATAATTACTTGAATTAGAATAATAATCTATAAAGAACACACATAACTTGAGATGTAGATAACATTCAAATTTCTATTAGAATAACAATAATTAGGATGATAATCAATTCAAACATTAAATATTTTCACCCCTTGATTTCTAACAATCATAACAAACACAAAGTAAGAAGATACCTAACGAAGATAATACAAATGTTTTAATCACGATAATGAAAAACTTCATCTAACTAATAAATACAAAAATATCTACACAAGAATGTAATTCAACAAAAAAAATAATTTTTATAAATCTATTATTCTTTTCACTAAAAGACTGCAAAATAAAAAGTCATATATATAGTTTTCAAAAAATTTAAAAGTCTTAAAGAAGCTACATATAAACATATACTTTGCATATATATTTAAACAAATGTCTTTTTATACTTAATTTTTAAAGAAAATATTTTCTACGAAAATGAAGCTTAGAGATAACGAAACAATAATCTTGATTGAAGGTTATAGTGTTATCCTTGTTGAAAAACTACACAAAAAATTGAAAGATTTAAGTAGTTTTGATATTCCTTACACAATTGAAAACATAAATTTTAAGAAAGCATTATGTGACTTGGGTTTCAAGATTAACCTTACGACATTATCGATTTTTAAGAGATTGGGAGTTGGTAAAGCCAAACCCACGTTGGCAATATTATAAATGGTAGATTAATCGATTAAGTGACCTCGTGGTGTGATAATATTGCGAATGATGGATTTTATTGTATTAGATATGAAAGAAGACCACAACAGTCTTATCATTCTTGATCGTTTATTCTTAGTAAACGAAAAAACACTTATTGATATATGAAAATGTAAGCTTCCAATGAGAGTACAAGATAAATAAGTAACGTTTAAAGTTTTTAAGGCATATGAACCCCTGATATTGATAAGGCTAATGAATTCCTTAAGATAAATGTCACAGATTGTGATGATAAGTTAAAAGGGCTTCTGAAGAATTTTGTAATAAGATTTAAGCTCAAACCATCAATTGAAGGACTAGACCCCACACCTTTATCTTACCATCCACAGTCAAGTAGGCAAGCAAAAGAGTCAGATAGAGAGGTGAAAAAGATGTTGAAAATATATAAATTAGAGTTACGGTGGAGTACATATAAGAATACCAAAAAGTACAAAAATAAAAAAATGACATGATAAGAGAATTGAGCACTGTGTTTTTAAATGAAACATAAAGTATTATTCAACAAATTAAGACTAAAATTATTTCTGGGTAAACTCAAAAGTAAATGGACACAAAGGGATGTACCTTAGGACTTGATATGATCGTTTAGTCAAAAACGTTAAACATGATGTTGGTTGTGAGGCAACCTAATATTATTTGACTTATATTTTTATTATTTTTATTTTGTAGGTAAATTAATATGAAGAGTAATGACAACAATATTGAGCATTTTGACGATATATGTGGTGTGTCAAGACTAAGGGAGATTTATTTCTTTTTTACTTTTTCATGTTTAAATGTATAATTTAAGTTTAGGGGAGAAAACTTCATTCTTTACTTTAATATTTACTATGTATTTTAAAAAATTTAAGAATTTTTTTTATTTTAATGATATTTTTAATCATGATTTAGGTAGAAATTGATAAATATATGGAAACTAAATACATGTTCACTTGATATGAAACATATGAACTCAATGATAAAAATTGGTTATTGTCATTGAGATAATAAATGTAACATGCTTGTTAAGATACTTAAATTAATCATGTGATATGCTTGTTAGTTTTGATTGCATTGATTCAAGTTTTAATGCATATATTCATGATTGATTTTAGTGTTCTTATTAAGAGAAAATTTGTAATGAGTTATACGAGTGGTGAGATCTACCAGGTTTTAGAATATATTTGATCATTCATTGAGACAAAATCATAAATAGTATTTAGCAAAAGAGATAATTTAGGCCTTATTTAGATCAATTGACTCTTTCAAGTTAACTATTGAATAAATAATCTTTCATATCTTTAAGTCACATTTTATGCCTAATCAATAAACATTACCTTTATCCTTGCACTTTTAGCTTATATGAAAAGAAAAAAAATACAATAATGTATTATGCTATACAGTGAGGTGAAATGTAATGCACCTTACAAAAAAGAAAGAGAAATAAAAAAAAGTAAAACTCACAAAACAATTATCCCTCTTATGAAAAAGAAAAGAAAATTGAAAATAAGTTTTAAGAGTGTTGTGAAGTTACAAAAAAAAAAATGGAATAAAAGAATATGAAAAAAATGATAAAAGAGGGTGCACTAAAAATTATATCTAGCTAATTTATCAATCTATGGTCTTACGAACTCAATTTTTAACATGTGATAATCTAATATTTTACCTCAATTATGATTTAAATTTAATTATATTATTTAATCTAATTTTTATGCTATAAATTTTTTGGCAAATAATTATTTAAAAGAATTATTTAATTGTCTATCTTGATTAAATAATATACATAGTTTCTAGGTCCAAATGTATGATTCATATGTATGTGATTCATAATTGATAAACTTAAAGAATAATATGCAATTTAATTGACATGAGAGTATAATTGGATTAATTTTACTTTCTTAAAATATTAAAACACAAAAAAATTGATTTTATTTTTTTAATTTTAAAAATTAGTTTATAATAACATAATCTCCATAGAAACGATATTTTCTTGTCATCATATTACTTGTTGCAATACGTATACTTGTGGATATATTGAATATAATTTATGTTCCATCACTTACTACAATAATGATAAGCCTTATCTAAGAGTAATTTTGGTAAAAAAAAATAGAACTTGTAGTAAGGCATTGGTCCGATGTGGGAAGATATTTGCCCAATATGGGAAGGCTTACTACTAGTATCTAGTATCCTAAAAAGACTTACCATAACAAGACAATATCGTACTATAATAATGGTAAGCTTTCTCTTATAATAATTTTGGTAAAAAATAGAATTTGTGATAAGAAATTGTCCTGGTGTGAAAACCTACTACTATCCAGTATTATGGTAAGTCTTATCACAATAATGTAATATCTTAACACAACAGTAATAACTCTTATTTCGGGAATAATTTTGATAAAAAATAAAATATAAACTAAATATACTAATTTACTAAATAAGTTCATTAATTGTAACTATCAAAAAAAAGTATTTAAGATTAAACATGGGTCATATTTGATATTTATAAAATAAAAATAAATAAAGTTATAGAAATTTAAATTTTAACTCTACAATTTTATAATTAAATTAATTTATTTATGTAAAAAAATTTACATAAATTGTGAAATTATTCTAAAAAATTTTAAAAACATTAATTATTGATATGGTTATACAACAATTTGAAAATAATAATGGGCTATCTTTGTTTGAGAACGGCTAATCATTTAAGAGTTTGATAGTTTATGTCATTAAGGCATTAAGTCATTTTACATTAATTATTGATATTGATGTTTTTCTTAGGATTTTTCTCCTAATAATAAAAAATATGAATAATACCATTTTCATTGCCTAATATTATAAACTATAATGTAGTATTATAGATAATCAATGTAAAATATTATTTTTAACATCTTCTTAAAGTATAAATTTTTATATCATGAAAAGTTAATTATTTTATATTTTTAACTTATTTTATTTATATTTTATTTTATTATGTCACCTTTCTCTTTTAAGTTTTGTAAAAAAATTTTATTTATTTATTTTTGTGAGAAAGGTTGAAGCTTTTTTACTCTGGTAATCAAAATTATAAGATTATGGGTTTTCAAATTACAAAATATTAACCTAAAACACTTATAATTTTCATAAATTATATCATAAGTAGACAATATCTTTAACACCGTTACTTTAAAGGGGAGAGAAGAAGAAGGTTAATAGCTTTTATAAAATGATCATTTTAATTTATGTATATTTTGAAAAAATGTTCCTTTAATTCTAAAGGTTTAAAGTTATGATGTATATTTTTTGGATTAAATTTTATATTTTTAAAATTAAATCATATATTTTTTAAAATTTATGACATTAAAGCTATACATAAAAAGCTAAGGACTAATTAATGTATTAATTTACCTAAAGTTACGGAACCAATAGTGACTTTTTTGCTATTTCTAATACCGGCAAATGGTTGTTTTTTTCCTTCGTGTTTTTAATAAACTAAAAAGACCACTTACTACGAATGATAAATATGAGACATTTGCTTAGCTGGACTAGTGAAGACTGAAGAGTGAATACTAGAGTAATATATATTTGATAAATCTTGTTGTTTTCTGAAGCTATTAAATGATAAACAAGTTCACATTACAAACAAATCGTGCGGCTTCTTTGTTTGTTGCATCGTTTTGAGGCTCGGTGTTTCATTTGCGTCTGCTTTGTTCTATTTCTGTAATGCCAAATTATGGCCGGACCGATATGTAACTCCAACTTAATATTGAAGTTTAAGTCTTCCTATATTCTTTGACATTATTATTATTATTATTATTATTATAAAAAAAAATAGGTCAAATTTCCTACTTGATCTGCTAAACCATATTTGTCTTAATAAATGCTGGCAAGAAAATAACATGAGAATTATATAAATGTAAGTGTCATTTAGCATATTGTATTTGATTGTGGTTCCTTAGCTATTGGAATTTGTGTGTTAAGCCCAAGCACATATAGATTAAAGTGTGCGAGAATATTATGGAATTAGAACGACAAAAACACCAGCCGATCTTTTGTAATATAAACAAAACTTATACCGACCAATTATCTATAATTAGTTTGATGATCATCAATGAAGACAATATAGATAACAACCTTCATGCACATTTTTTTTATTTAATTAATTTGATGTGTTCGATGGTTTTGACATGTGTCAATTATGTACTCATTTTAATGTACATATTCTAAGTCATTTATGATTATTGTTTGTAGAATTATAAATATTGTTAAACTTAGCCTAATTTCACTTCAAAACTTAAGTTATAAGGTTAAGGATTGTTCAAACTTATATCTACATCGAAAGAAGTGTTCCTAATCAATGTGAGACTTAACATCTCTTTCACATCGGTTAGAGTTCAGATTTACGACACGAAGGTCGATAAGAGGTTAGGAAATCAACTTTGATATCATGTTAGACTTGAGTTTAACTACACCTCAAAACTTAAGTTATAAGGTAAAAGATTGCACAAATTTATATGTACAGCGAAAAAAATATCCCTAATCGACGTATAACTTAACAAATATTATAAGATTTTTTTAGAGAAGTTAAATAAAACCAGATCTCATAAGTCAATTTATTATTTTATTTGAAACATGTTGTGTTATCTCTTTTTAAACATTTTGTAAATAAGTCGGGTTATATCTCTAAAATATATCATATTGTCTCCTTTAAAGCAAGTCATATTATTATTCTATGGAATTCTTTCCCTACTAGCTAATAGGTGTCGAGGTTATCTATACAATTTATCGAAATAATTATAAATGAGATTAATTCAAAATATATCAATAATAAAATTACAAATTTTAATACTTTCTACCGTTAGTTTTAATATTCTTTTCAATTTAAAAAAAGTTAAATTCCTTTATTTAAACATTGTAACCTCAAATTGGATAATATTAGTAACCATATGTAAATATATTATTATAATAATATTTTATTAATGATAATTTTATTTAAAAAATAATATATAAATTATTTTTGTTTTTGTTGAATAATAAAAAAAATTGTTACATTACCCGTTCAAATTATTTTAACACTATTCATGTATAATAAATAAAAAACTAACGAAAAAGTATAATAAAATTTTCAAAAACCGAATTGGTACGAAAAGTAGTCAAAGTACCAAAAGAAAAATTAGGACCAGTAGGTGAGGAAGAAAATAAGTAGTCAAGGTTCAAAGACAAGACCATGAGTTGAAAATAAAAGTCACGGAAAGTGAACATATACCATATTAGGATGAGGACGTCCACAGACAAATCAGTAGGGCCCACTATACTGTCGATGAGTGCGGTGTTACTCTGTATAAATCTCTCAAACTAAATGTATGGGAAGGTGTCTCTTGTCGAACCTTCACACTCGTGATTCACACGCTCCAGTCAACAAAAATAGACAAACAAAAGATTAGAACGGATTTGTTTCGCTGTATAGAATACATAGAGTAAGAATGAATATAACTAATCTTACGATGTTTAGTTAAAAAAGTAATAATTATATACTTATGATGGTTGATAGTTTCATCCCTTCCCCCATTAATTCGTAACACATATTATTTGATTTAATACTAATACTTATTAATCCATGAACCTAATATATAAATTCCAAAAATATTTTTTATCACAATTTATTACATACAACAACCAATAAGTTATAAATTAAAATTTTGTATTAATAAATAGTTCTAAAATTGTTTTATTATCTCAAATTTTTAAATTTATATTTAATCAATAAATAAAACATCAATTAATGTATTTAACAATTTAATACATATATTACTTATTTGTTTAGATAATAAAGTTAAGTCATTGAGATAAATATAAAATTAATATAACCTATATCTTGTAAATATTTGTCTTTCAATATATTTGAGAAACTATACCTTAATCCAGGTACAAATAATATGATATTCCTTACAAATATTATTGGTTATTGTAATAATCTTTTATCTTACTTGGATCACCATTGTAAACATTTATTATCCTACTTACTTGGATCACCAAAATATATATATATATATATAAAATAATCTTCTCGCAGTAATCTTAAAAACAATCCTTTTACATACCAATATAAAATCATGGGTGTACTTATAAACAACAAATGAGTTATTCAACTCATTTTAACTTATTTAAGATTAGTTTATTAAATTCATGGTTAAAAAATCCAAATCACTTAAATTATAAAATTATATAAGTAGTTCATTAGTTCATTTGATAAATTTTATTTTCTTAAATATTTTTTTAAATAAACATACCTTTTGATTTAACACTTTTTTGGTACTATTATTTTTTGCCATATGATGTTTTTTTTTATATACTAAAGAATAATTTTTCGTTAATAAACTTAAACCTTCGTGATTTAACTTATCATAATATATCTAACATCAAAAAAATTAATTTTAATTTTTTATATATATTTATAATTAAACATGTAAAACATAGCTAAGATTAGTTAATAATTACTAAATTACATCAATTATAGTTAAGGCTACGTAAATGAAGTTCGAACATAATTAAGGGAAATTTGAAACATATAAAATATAGTTAAGGCTACATAAGAATGTTTGGTTGTAAAAAGAATATAAGTGAAATTCAAAAATAAAATTTACTTTTTATTAAATTTTAAAATTTTGAAATTAAGTATATTTGATAACTTATTTTTAAATTTCATTTTCTAAATTTTTAAATTCTATTTTAAAATTTGATCAAATTATAAAAATAAATTTTTTAAATTTTTTGACACTAAAAATTAATAATTCATCCATACTCAATTATATTTAAATTAGTTATGTAGTCAAATTTGATGAAAGGTGATATAAATATTTTTTTAAATTGAATTTTAGAGTTTAAAAAATAAAAATTAAAAACTAGTTATCAAATAAATAATATCCAATATCCCATTTATGTTTTTCTAAATTAAAACTAAAAAATGATTATTAAATAACTTTTTTTTGAAAAATATTTTAAAATTAAAAGTTTAATACTAAAATTTAATAATTAATAATTAAAAATTAAAATAGTTATCAAATATTATTTAAATATTTAAAATAATTTAAATTAACTTAATTAAAAAAAATTAAATGAGATGTCATAAGCAAACTCAAAACAATTTATTTAATAATTACATTAGTTGAAGTGATTGAACTGAGTTCATTTAACACTCTTAAATAAAGCTTGAAATTTTTTAATAGAAGTTAACTGGTTTGTAATTATTATAAACTTAGAGTATAAAATAAATTTGATTTATTATTTTAAGAATGTTGGTCATTTTATTCTATTATTTTTTAATTTAGTTAAAAGAATTAGAGTTATATATTGTGATGACTCATATTAGTCAAAAATTATGTATGGTTCTTCCTACAAGAATGTCTTCAATTTTTATTAATAAATTATATTTTAAATTTCATCAATGAGTATTAGATATTTGTTAAATTAATTAAAATTTGATCGATTATTTCACTTATTTATTAGAATCGAGTTAAAAACATATTCAATTGAACTAAATAGTTCTCTTATAGAAGTTTGGTTTATGAGTGTTACTACTCATTGGAATCAAATTGTATTCATGTTCAACTAAAATGACTACCTAAAGATAAATCATTATTTTTTATATTTTTATTTAATTTTTTTAAGTTATATTTTATTTAAGTTATAATTGTCTATATTTAATGTAATTAAAATAATTATAAAATAAAAAATTACATTTGTACTTATACAATCATTATTTTATATATAATTAAATTATTATAAAAAATAAACATAAAATTTAAGTATTATTTTTATAATAAATAATAAATATTGATATTTTTTTCTATTATTAATTATTTTTTAAGTAAAACTTTTAATGGGGCCTCTAACTGCAGTACTCTGCCTATGATCGTGTTTACCGGACAAATAGTGTACTCTTAATTTCATTTTAAGACAATAATGTTTCATTGCCCCCTTTGGCCATACGTATAGTACATTAGTTAATACTTGTGTAAATGTGGAATACGAAAATATTTTCAAATAAAAAAAGTACCAATGACTGAAATAATATCATAACCGTACTAAATATATAATTTTTTATTAATAAAAATAAGAATACTAGCTTAATAAAAACTTCAAATAAATTCAAAAACCTATATTTAGACTATATATTTAACACATACTGTATTTTTTCTGAAAACCATTTTAATATTTTAAAAATTTGAATTAAAAACAAAAAAATCAGCCTAACCCCACCCCAACCCCCAAATCACACCCCACCTACGAGCCACCAGAAACCCGAACCCCCTCGAGCACCCAACCCCAACCCAAAACCCACCTCAAACCCAAACCCCCATCGAGAGACTCCACCCCCACTATCGAACTCCCTTATCCACTCGCAGTTTTCGAGTGTTTTATTTTTAGTTCAAATTTTCAAATAAGAAATACCAAATAATACACGTAGGACATGGAAAGTTTGAGGCTATAAATATATTCATTTTAGCTCAATCGTATGTTTTTTAATAGGGGAGTCATAAGTCAAGTTTAGGTTTAAATATATAACTATTGCGTGTAGTTATTTTTAAAAAACATAAATGTATATATATTTTTTAAATAAATAATATTTTATGTGATTTAAATATATAATTTTAAACGAGATAAAATAAATATAATCTATAAATCATATTTGACACGGATGAAATAATATTAAAAAAAACTCTTCAAAACATATATTACATAATATAATATATAATTTTGTGATGAAGTTGGAATTACTAGACAAACATATAAAATTTGTATTAAAAACTGTGGTAAAATAAAAGATCTTAGAATAACCGTTATATATTAAAAAATGGATCTTAGTTATATATTAAAAAAAAAAAAGAGGAACAAGAATAAGAAAAGTGTTCCTTTAATTATGTATTCTTATGAAATCACTTAACAATGTTTTAGCAAATAAGAATCCATTTTGTAAAATTAATTTAAATAATAGTCCCACGAGTAATACATCAATAACGGTGAATGAAAATAACATTATATTATAGCATTTTATTTAGGATGAAAAATAAAATATGTGATTAAGTCATAAAAAAATTACTATTTATTTATAATGAATGATTATTATTTAAACATATAGAATAAAATGATTATAGTTATTAATACAAAAATTTTGTTTAGTTAAAATTGAAAAAAGGTAATTAATTCAATTCCTATCATCGCAGTACTATCTTTTTTTTTTCCTTTTCTGGTCAGATTATCCATAATTGTTTATAAATTATAAAACATGTAATAATTTTCTTGATCGAAAAATTATAAAAATAATATTTTTAATATAATAATAATAATAATAATAATAATAATAATAGATAATATTAAATAAATTTTAAATAATTATAATTTAATTTAAATATTATTTAATTATATATTTTATAAAATAAAAATATATATTAACTTTTTAATGTAAAAATATATAATGTAAATATAATGATTATACAAAATATATAATATTATATAAAGAAAATATCAGTTTTTGGCCCACTTTAATTAATATAATAAAACGGGTAGTGACATAGACGCGCGTGGAAGAGTCATATCTCGAATATGGTAACAAAGAAAACAGAAAAAACCCAGAGACGTACAAAACAGAATTATATATTGCGGCAAATTCTAGGTTGCCCGCCACGTTAGTTCTAGCTGTAAAAAAGCAAAATAACAAATTCAAAAACGATTGAAAATTCACGTAAATCTTAAAAGGAAAAAATAAAAAAAGTAAAAAACAAAATTAACAGTAAACATGCGTGAAGTGAAGCCAACCCACCCTGAACTGTTTCTTCACGACGTGACAAAACTACCCTTCTGTACTTTGCCCTTAATTAACTCTTGGTTAATTCCTAATTTGCATATTTAACTTACTATAATGTTATCACATATGATAAATTATTATTATTATTACATAAAAATTCATAAATTTTTTTACTTCTAATATTAATTATTTTTTTTAATATTATTATTGTTAATTAAAATTATTAGTAATAAAATATTTTTATAATAATAATGGTCAAATATTTTGACCCACTAATTAACCACTTGCCGGGTATCTTGGGCCTCACGTGACTTGTATTACTAATTTCGAGGTTGAACTTTTATACACTGGGCCAGTCACTTGATTTACTTGATGTGCTGTAGTAAATATTTTACAACCCATGGATTTTAGAGGTTGAATCTCTTGAAATTTTATTTATATGTTTTATTTAAAAAACTTTACTCTCATTGAATTACAGCAATTATTCATTCAATCACTGACCTACAATTACTCCAATTTATTTATCTAGTTAATATAGCTGATAAGTACATAGTTCAAAATATTTCTATATTTTTTTTATAAAGTTAAGATACGGTTTTGAGAATAATATTTTCAAAGTATATTTTATATTATAATAAAATTAATATTTTATAAAAATATAAAAAATGTTATTTTCTAATGTATGCATAATTGACAATTTTGGAAATAACGTTATGAATATGGTAAAATATTGATTTTAAATTTTTTAATTTTGTAAACTTAAAATACACAGCTTACCATTTGTATCATATGCAATTCACTTCTCATATTATATAATGGTAATTTTCCAAATTTGTTCACATTTACTTTAATTGTGATACATTTTTACATACTTAGTCACATGTTTTTTTTTCAATTATTGTTTTATAATCTTTCTCGCCATTTTCGATTTTCTACAAAAATAATTTTAAAAAATAATAATCTTAAAATTTATAATTATAAAAATAATTTATCTTATATCTACTTTATATATTTTAGTTATTAAAAAAATATAGTGCATGATTTCATATTACAGAATAATTTCTTATTTTTAAAAAATGCGTGAACTGTCCCATTGCTCCATTTATATAGTATATAATGGCTGGGGCAGATAAAATTTGCACGTATTAATTCAGTTATATTATTCAATACATATTGATATACCTTTATAGTATGTGTTTTATATAAAATTTGTTCAGGTGTTGGAATTTATTGATTTTTAATAAAAATATCTTATTTTATTAAATAATAATAAAAATATTAAAATAATAGTAATAATTAGATGAGCACTTCAAGTGGAATGCATTACGGGTACCGTTGGGATCCTATAAATTAGGATTTCAGTGTTTCAGTCCTTCATAAGTCATAACTCTAAAACCTCAAAATCAAAATCCCTTTTATATTCTAACTGTTTCTCTCTTCCATCGTGCAAATTTTGGAAGCCCAGAAACACGATATCGAATTTGATATAAAGAGTCTTTACAAACCAGTCGTACGTGTGACGACTCTGTCTTTGCACACTAATTCAAGTCCTTTTTGACTTTGGTTTCTGATTCCGTTTCCATAACTCTTCTTTATTTACCGATTCGGTTTCCATGAAAATAGTTTGAATTTAATCATAGCTAACTCTTCTTTAAAGATGGAACAACAAGGTATCCTATGTCCCATAAAGTACAAAGAGTATCGGAAAGTCACCAAGAAATTGACAAAACCATCATTGAGATCGTCGTCGGAATCAAATGTCGCCGGTCATAGAGTCGTAAGGATATCTGTCGGAGACCCATATGCAACTGACTCATCAAGTGATGAAGAGTGTGAACAACAGTTCACTCGCCGTCAGAAATTTAGCCGTTACGTTAATGAGATAAACATAGAGCAAAGTTTTCAAACCGGAGTTGTAAGCAAAGCACGGAAGAGAGAGACTCCGGATTGCCGGAACCTAATGAAGCCCTTGTCGTCAAACGGCAAAAAGTTCCGAGGAGTACGACAAAGGCCTTGGGGCAAATGGGCTGCCGAGATTCGAGACCCGATTAAACGTGTACGGCTGTGGTTGGGTACTTACGACACAGCCGAAGAAGCTGCCCTTGTTTACGATACCGCAGCGATTGAACTGCGTGGTGCTGATGCTTTAACAAATATCATCACTCCTCCTCCTAAAATACACAAAGAGGAGCTCGAGAACAACGGATCTTCTGTTTCGGGTTCGGGTTACGAATCGGGTGCTGAAGAGTTTCGGAATGTTTCGTCTCCTACTTCAGTTCTTCAGTTCACAACTAAATCAAACGAAGATATAGTCCAGAACGAGCCGCAAAAGTTCAATATTAAGGAAGAGCCCACAAATGAGCCTGAAATCGAAGAGTGTAAACCCTTATCAGTTGGTGAAGAAGTGGCAGATGAATGTGAAGATGAAAGTTCTTGTTTGTCATACGATTTGGGCAATTATTTATCAATGGATGGTGATTTCCATGTACCTTTTCCTGAATCGCCGTTCTTCTTCGATGAAGATACAACGTTGTCCCCTTTGCCGGATTTTATACTGAATGAAGATTTCAGTGACTTGTTTCGGAACACGTACGACACGTCGTTGACTACTAGTTCGACGACGACGACGAGCAGCAGCCAAGGAGAGGACTATTTTCAAGATATATTGTTTGGTTCGGATCCATTGGTGGTTCTATGAAACTGAAGATACTGAAATCTGTGTTTCGCTTATTGTCTTTGTCGATTCCTCGGCAGATTTTGTTCGGACTTGAGGCTCAATACAACCAACTTCAGCTTTTTTCTTTCCCTTATTTTATTAAATATTTATATATTTTATCCGGCTAATATCTCCAAGGCGCGGAGGTTTTGTTGGAGGAGTTTTGTTATCTTAATTTGACCAAGTGTGTATAAGTATAATAAAGCGATATGTATAATTTTTATTTCAATTCTTTTGAGTTTAGATGTTATGTTATAAATTATGTATCCCATTTTCGTATCTTAATTATAAAGCGATATATATAATTTTTAAGATTATGTTATGGCAAACTTGGTGTGAAATTGAGGCCCCACTAAAATTGAAAACATTCAATTGAAATTGCAAAGATTTGTGGAGCTAGGCTTGTAAATTCGGGCATGTTGAAGCAGAAAATTTATATTTTAAGATTATTTTTAAATTTTTATTAATTAAATTAAAAATACAAATAAAAAATAATAATAACATATCATAGTTATTATTGGATTTAATTACTAGTTATGAACACTCGTGGACATGATTTATTAAAAACTGTATCAAAGTTATTAAATTGATGTTTTTGAAGCATTTTAGCAATTAAACTGTATCAAGTAACATTTGTGGTTCTATTTTAATAAAAACGAACACTTTTAAGTTATCTAAAATTTAAGTTTTAAAATATCTTAAAAATTATATTTTTAAGAATAAAATGAATTATTTAAAAATATAGAAACCACCGATACTTTTTACTTATTATTGAAATATTTAAATTCATTGTATTACTAAATTATATTCTAATTAAAATTACACTTTGTCATTTTTGCTGATATTTTAAATAGTGTCAAAAGATAATTATAATATTTTAGAAACTAATATTGTATTATTTGATTGAGAAAAAATAATTTTTTTAAATAAATAATATAATAATTATGAATAACATTAGTCATATTTTAAAATAGCTGGTGAGTATTTTAATACAAAAATTTATAAAATGTATTTTAATAACATTACCAACGTTGACTATAATATTATTCATATTAAACATCTTTTTGACTAAATAAGTGGGTAGAAAATTAGTTATTTTTTTAGTGTGATAAATGAAATTAATTTTAAATTTAGTAATAAAAATTAAATAAGGAAGGATATTAATTTTGAAAAACAGAAAACATATGAATAGGATTTTCTTATTAGATTTGGATATGAAAATTGAGAAACAGGAAACATATGAATAAGATATTCTTAATTTCTTATTAGATTTGAATATGAATTTCAAACTACTTCATCCTTTCTGTTTTGATATCTTTACAAACAGATTAATTCTCAAATTTGTTCAAATTTCAATTTTGAACAAATATTTTTAATTCTTTATTAAATATCATGAGTATCTCTAAAGTGTATTTTACCACCACTCTATACATATTTGAAATTCGAATTATCGTTATTTTATTTTCGTTATGCTTATAAGAGTGCAGAAAAGATGTAAATTTTGTCCTAAATTGCAAATATAATCCTAAAGATTTGAAAAAATATATATATTCATAAAGAGACCATACCCTCATTATTTTTAGTCTTTACTAAAAATAAAATAATAACGACCAAAGTTTGTGTGCATATAATATTTATCCATCCTTCGTATAAAAAATACTGATAGATCAGATATAAAAAGGAGATAAAATTTATATTTTTTCTGTCTTATCAATTCTTTTCTTTTATTGACATTAATGAGTAAGTAAATTTAATTTTAAATTAATGAATATTTTCTTATAAAATTCATTAGTGCATGACCCGCTAAATATAAAGTATTAACGCATTATTTTATTTACTTTTTATTACACTTTGCCCTTCTATGACCAACACGTCTTATTTTATACGTCCAAAGTCATATGATTGGAAACCGAACAAGTGTCAATTTCTTATTTCTATATTAAAATAAAAATAATATTTTAATAATATTTAATTAGATAACGTTTAAAATTAAATTTAAATAATATATAATTAGATGATTTTTAATATCTAAAATAATATATGATTTTTTTAATAATAAAATATATAAATTAATCATAAAAAATTATGATAAAAAATTTAAAAATATTATTTTTATTATTTTTTAAAAGCCGTGAAATTTACTACATACTTTACCTAACTTGTAATTTGAATGCGAACGAACGAGGGTCTTATTAATTCAAGAGATAAAATGATGAAACACTTTACAAGTGTATTAAATATATATGGATATAAAAAATAATTATTTGATTTGAGACATAATAATGGGTACCTTCTTCAGCCTTTTCATATATTTATGTTTGTCTTTGAGTAAATGTTAAGCAACATCCAATACGTGTAGGTTTCCATATGCTCTCATTGTCTCACATTGGCTAAATAATTTATCGTTTTTTAAGTAAGTAAATATGTGGTACGTAAATTAGTATAATTAGTTTTAAAAAATAAAAACATTTAATATTTAATAAAAATAATAAATAATACGTACATACAATCATTTATATTTTTGGTACCGTCTTCACCTAAATGATTTGACATAAAAATTATTTTTTATCTCCCCCTCAAACAATTTAAATCATAATAAATATTATTTAATTTAAAAATATATATATTATATTGTTGTCAACGTATGTTGTTACATAAATTTTTCCCCATTAATTTATACCCGTGTCCATTACTAAACCCATTCCACAAATAGACGGGATCGAATGACCAAATTATATATTACGTTATATGCCTTAAGTAATTTAAAGCATTAAATAACAAATAAATTATTAAGTAAATGTAATGTTTTAGATATAAAATAATTAAATTATGACATGTGAACTCATTATTGGTTTTTTTTTTTTCATCCAACATGTAATGATTAAAAGGAATTAATCTTGACTTAATTAGCTTAAATTAATTTAGTTTAAATTGATATAATTTTAATTTAAATTAAATTTTATTCAATCATAAAAAAATATTAATAACATTGTGTTACATCATCATTCAAATTATATGATTTAAAATAATTTATACTACATTTTATTTTTAATCAATTTTAAATAATAATATCATTCACAATATTTTAGATATATCACAAAATCAATAAATTTTTAATTTGATGTCGAGCTAATTAATGAACTGTCTCAAATGTAGTTTCATTTTTTGGGTTATTTGAACTGATCTAAGTTTAATCTGAATATAATTTAATTCGTGTTGATTCGAATAATCAAACTATGGTATAAATTATCGTCCTATTTAAATCATTAAAAATATTATGCAATATTTTGTTTATATATTTTATGAAATTTTTTTATTAATAAATATAATTAAATTTATATAACTGTATTTAATAAAAACAATTGATTTATATATTATAATTAGAATATATATATGTGATATAAAGTGGTGCTTTATTTCATGCCTTTCATTCTCATGGTATTCTTGTTCACGTACTTATAATTTGATGTATACTTTATTATTATATAACAAACTTTAAATCTTATTTGTGTATTATTTTCTTTATTTAATAAAATAAAATAAATATTTTTTTTAATAAGATTAAATCTTAATCGGCTTTAATATCATTAGCATGGAAACAAAACTTATTTATTAATGAAATACAAGAAGATAAAGCTCCAGTAGGTATTATAAATTATTAAAAATAATAAATTTATAAAATCTTTGAGATATAAACATAAATAAAGAAAAAAACATAAAATTAAGAAACCTTAACAATGTTATTAGAGTAAAATTGATGATTTATACTCTAAAATATAGAATTAAATTTGAATAACAAATACAAAAACTTTTAGAATTAAAAGTCATAATATCAAGTAATTTACCTCACTTTATCAAGTCATAATACCATTAATTGCACAAAAAATCCTAAATAGTTAAATTTATAAATTTTTATCAGTTTTTGATACTTATAAGAGAAAAAATACAAAGAAATTTAAGAGGAGATATAATTTGGTGAAAATTGGTGATACAATTCAAGAGATTAATTGTATTTATTTTTCTTTTTTTTAATCAATTTTCAAGTCTTTATTTATGAAAAATCTAAGCTTTATGAACAAAATCATGTCTAACTAATTTATTAATCTAAGGATTTTATAAACCCAAATTTTTACTTGTGATTATATAATATTTTACTACAATTATGATTTTAATTTAATTATATTATTTAATTGTTTGCCTTGATTAAATAATTTATATAGTTTTTAGGTAGAGATGTAAGTTTCTTAAGTATATAATCCATAATTAATAAGTTTAATGAGTAATATGTAATTTAATTGACGTGAGAGTGTCATTAAGTTAAATAATATATGTTTTATAGTTTATTTAAGAGAAAAATACACGTTATATTATATTTAATTTATCATATAATTGATTGGTAATTAAATTGGGAGGATTTTTATGATTTACGTGTTTAAAAAATTAAAGGATTAAGTATTTTATATATTTTTTCATATATCTGCTTAGTTGTTAATTTTGAATTAATTAATTTATTCTATGTAATTTTAGTTCTTTTAATTTTATTTTCTTAAAATATTAAAAATTAGTTTATAATAATATAATTTTTGAATGATATTTTTTTATCATTATATTATTTATTTATAATATGTATATTTAAATATTCATGTATCGATTACTTATATAAATGGAATTTAATTTACCTAAATTTAGATAATTTCATTTCATCTCCAAGATACCCTGCGGGCCGAACCTAATCTTATTTCTCAAGATATTTAAAGTTATTTGGAATGACATTTAATATTGGATAAAAGATGTATTTTTATTGTGGTAAATATTATTAATTACCCCGTAAATAACCTATTACTCTTATAAAATATGCGGAATTGTCATACTGCATTCTTGCTCAAACAGAGGCAAAACACGCATAATTAGTGGCGGTGATTGCTCTTCTATTGCTGACTAAATCTCAAAAACGGACGACTAATCAAACGGCTTATTTGGGAGAGTCGACCATTCGTGATAAAGAAAAGAAAAATTACTGTGTGAACTATTTTATTAAGTGGGGTCCCATTTAATGAAGACAATGTGGTGTTGAAGAACACGTGATTAATGTATGGAACTGCTGCACCCAATTTATATACGTTTTTGCTTTAACTCAAGATGTTGCTTTTGCTATCACTTAATAAAATTGGTGTTATTTAATTTTGAAATTGTGATTTTTAATTAATATTTACTAATGGAGATGAAATTAAGAAATGACATCAAGATGAGACACAATATCTTCACCAGCTATTACAGGTGATTTTACTGGAACTTCCATTGTATTATGGATACTTCAACAATCACAGTTGGTGTTATTATTGAAAAATATATATATATATATATATATAAATTTAACATGTTGTGATTATGATAAATATTATATAAATTTAATATGTTATATTCGATAGATTGTTATAATTTTATTAATGTTAATTGTCAAAATTTTAATGTTTTATCCACGATAATCATGAAAAATTTATTAATTAATGTTAATTTTTAGAGATATTATGTATATAATTTTATTTTTATTTTATTATTTATGAATATAAATTATACAGGATAAATCTTTGTTAGTTTCGAAAAATTTACTAAAAAGATGTTCTATATTACATATTCTCCAAGCGAACTAGTAATAAGTAATATTATGCCACTTGAATTGTAAATATGCAACGGTACAAAAGAAAATTTTGTAATTTCACACGATATGAAAGTAAATGCTTGGTAAAAAGTAAAATCCATCGGTTACAATACTGCCACGAGCATAAATTAGAATATGCATAATATTTTTGATATATTTATGATATTTTTAAGTTTGCAAGGATATTGATATTAAAAAATATATCTATAGATTATTAAATTTAATATTTTTTAAATTATTATAAATTTTCAAGAAACATACATTGATATTAACTATATCTTTATTTTTGCAAATTAATATCAATATATTTATAAATTCTGATATTTTAATTATAATTTGCCCAAATATTTATCCACAGATGGTAATTGGAATTTGGAAAGAGATTTTGATATGTTAAAATTAAATAACATATTTATATATCACAAATATATTATGATCACAATTGATAAATTAATTTTTTATTATATTTAGTTACATTTATTAATTAAATATGTTAATAATACAATCCTACGTTTACGATAAATAGATTTTTTTAAATTAAAATAAAAGAAATAAGAAGTTACTTAGGAGAGTAATCTGCTCTATTTATGTACTGAATGTGAAACCCAAACTTACAACTCACATCCTTTCTAACAATTTCTTTTCAATTTTTTTAAATATAAATATATGAATTAAATATAAAAATGATTAATTTTATACTTAAATTTATTTAAAAGTATTACAAATGTTATTTTCCCTGATAATTTCTCACACGGACTCACTTTTGAAAGGGTTGAAAACTATTATAGAATATCATCAATCATTCCAATAATTTCGTGGAAAAGATAATAGACGATGTAAAGTAAACTTTATCAATTCAATTTTTTATTACTATACAATGAATAGTAAGAATGTGTGTCTTTTTCAAAAAAAAAAAAAATTAAAATTAAAATTAAAATCTGTTTCATGTATTCAAGAGCCAGCTGTGAAGTATTTTCCGTGGTAACATCTTATAATTTCAAAATAAATTTTGTTCAACAAGAATTTTCACATATCCTTTTAAAAATGATGTTAATGGAGAAAAAAAATGACATAGAGATGTGTTTATGGTAATCGTACATAAAGACTAATCATGTGAAGACATTGATTTTTAACACAAAGTACCATTTGATACTTAATGTTCGATCGGTTTAAATCAAAAGTAGAATTAATAATTATTAAGGAGAAATGCAAATCAATGATATAACTAACATGCCTCAATTATTTATAATTGCATATGACATATGTGTATATTCATTTTACATGCTTTCACGTGTAGAGAATGAAAATGACACTCGCATGTGATTATGTAACAGATACCAAATAGAGTTATTATTATTATTATTATTTTGAATAGTATACTTTATTACAGACAAATTATTTGAGATTTTTATTTATCTGGTATTGGATTTTTTTAAATAAATAAATTAATATAATATTTTATAAAATTTAAGTACCATATAATCACTTGTTATATAAATAATAAATAATTTCTTACTAATATTTTTACATAAAATAAAAGACATATATTTAATACACATCATTAGGTCAAAATAGACTATTAAAGTTGATTCAACCTTCAACCGATTTAAAATTTAAAGTTATTTACACGTTGAATCGATTTTAAATTATACATATATTTTTATATATTTTACTTATTTTCTATTATCCTCAAAATATGTATTTAATTACATAATAGTAGAAAAAACCAAAATCTATTTAAAAAAATTTAAATGTTATAAATGTTATAAATAATTAAAAAATTAAATATTAATTAATTACTTAAGAATTAAATTTATTACAAAAAAATAATTTATATACTATATATATATATAACTTAAATTACATTATTACTATATTTACAAGTAAATTTTAAGAATACATAATTTATACATACATATATATATATATATATATAATAAATATTAATAAACTAATTATACATTATATACATATAAAAATATATCTTATATTGTATATATTTTCATGTATATGTAAATAATTTACAAAAATTATTTATTTAAAATAAATTAATATATATCAAACACTTAAATACATAAAATTATTAAAATAAATAAATGAATAAAAATACTTTATTCTCTTCAAGGCCTTAATAAAAATACAAAACCTACATAACACATAAAATTATACAAATAAATAATAACACATAATATACAAAAAATAAAAATTTTTGAATAAGTGTAAAATAATTCATAGAAATATTTACAAGAGTAAATGAAGTGACAAAATAAAGAAAATGAAGAAAAAATGGTATTTTGTAAGTGAGAAAATAGGTATAATTTTTTTTAAGTATTATGTTAAAAAAATAGGTGATCTATAAGAGAAATTAGAAAAGAATAAAATCTACTAAAAAACGTCGGAATTGATGGTCAGAGATAGTTGAAAAATAAGAAAAATAGGAGGAAAACACATCATTTTAGGGTTATAGGAAAATAAGTTATGCTAGAAAATGGGAGAGAAAGAAGAAAAAAGGAAAATAAAAACATGTGTAACATCGGTTGACATGTAGGACCAACACTACATGTAAGACATAGTGTCAGTTCTACGCGTCAACCAACATTACTATTTTATTTTTATTTATTTTTTAAGTCGATTGACACGTAGAATCGACTTAAAATCCTACATGTAGCGTTAGTTCTACGTGTCAACCAACACTATTATTTTATTTTTTTAAATTTTTAAGTAAATTAACATGTAGAACCGATGCTACACGTAATTGATGAGCAAAGTTTAAACTAATCAAATTCATTCTTTAACAATAAATCATTATATTAGTGTTACAAAATAAACACATGCAAATTAATATCCACACAAGTACTCTAATAATTCTAAAATGGATTAAGCCTAGTAATAATTATCAACTAAACGATCAATTTAACAAATCTAGAGTATAATTAACTAATTATAATATTTATCTTTATACAAAACTCTAGTTATTCTACAAAAGCATTAGCTTAAAGATGTTCCTCCATCTTACAGATGATAACTCAAACTTTCAAATAAAAAAGAGACAAATTGTTCATAAGATATTAGGAAAAAGATAAACAAAAAGGAAAAAAACTTATTTGATATTTAATAATACAATTTTTATTAAGATGTTTTTTTATACAAATAATAAACTTAGTTCAATGTAACTCAATTTTCTTGAAAAATTAATACAAAATCAACTTGTGATATAAAAAGTGTAATAAAACTAAGAACATTATTCATTTGTTACACATTTTGCATTAATAATAAAAAAAATATTTTTTAATGAGATAAAATTTGTTAAGAAAACATGTGATCTAATTTTGTCATTATATGTGTATTATATATGCGTAGTTTGTGTAGGTATTAGACTATATAACTATTATTTTTAAAATAAATAAATAAATATTTACTACATGTTTCATAGAAAAAAACAAAATCTAAAAATTGTAATTTATTAATTTAAAATTATATTGTGGAAATTCATGAACTAACCTCGATAACTGTTATGTAATATAATCAAGATATTTTTTTCCTTTCCTTTTCTTTTCTTTTCAATATTTCAATATATGAAACATTTGTTTGCCTTTAACTACAAGAAATATATTATATTGTTCAAGTGACGCTCTTTACTGGAACATAAATTCCTTAATGTTGCATTTTAATTAAGAGAATTTTATTTCGATAACATTAAACTCAAAAATAATTAAAACATTTAGTCTAAGAAAGTAATAAATATTTTTTATTAATGTTCCACCAATTTGTTTTTGAAACAATATTTACACCATAATTAAGTTTAAAAAGACAATATAAGTTGGAAACAAAAAAAAAGGGGAATTAGTTGTTTTACTGTCTTCTCAAATTTGAACAGAAGAAGGAAATTTCAACACATGAAAAAGGAGATTGAGTTGGATTTCCATTAAATCGAGTGAGACACATATTCAATAGCAAGTCAAAGAAAGCGTTTCAACAATTAATTATGTTCAATCAAACTAATTAAGATGTTCAATCATACTCTACCTTTTTGGATTTGTCTCTCAAATGATAATTGACATAAAAATATTATTATAATAATTTTTTTTATTTTTATAATTAAAATATATAAAACATTTATTGTATTTTTAATATTAATTATATTTTAATAAAATATTATTATGATAATAATAATTTATGTTAGTAAAATAATGTTAAAAATAAATAAGAAAGTAGGTAACATAAACGCATTACTTTCCGACAATTCTTACAACTTTTAGCCTCAATTGTAAACTAGGAGTTGTCCTCCAATTACGTGTCGACCATAATTTTCTATGTAACTAAACGTGTCGGCGCATGAACGCGAGAAATCCGTTCTAGGTTATTTACCAAAAAGGGAAAAACAGATTTACAAGTACATTTATTTAAAAACATATTATTTATTTGTGATTTAGTTGGTATATTTTTTTAATTTTATTATTATAAATTTAAATCTTATTAGTATTATATTTTTATATTAAATATGGTATAGTTTTTTATTTTATTATTATAAACTCAATTTTAAATCATTTAATAAAAAAATAATATATTAAAAATTATTTAAATTATTTAAAGCAATTATTTTAATCATTTTATTTTTAAATATACACTAAAAATTATTTAAATTTTTAAAAGGGTACATCATGAGTTAACTTTTTCAAAATAATCATTCTAATATATTTGACTTTCAATGCTATAATTGAAATGGAAACCAGTAAATTGATTATTCTTAAAAAATTAAGTGAATTATAGTACCACTTAAAAATAAAATGATTAATTTTTTTTAAAAAAAGTTAAATGATTTACGGCACATTAATTAAAAGCAATTAGAGTTTAATGAAAAGAAAAAAAAGATGGATTACTAAATTCCTTCCTCGACCAAAAGAATAATCTTTGTGACTTACTTTAATTAAATAACGTTTAAGTGTATAATATAATATTATTTTATAAATAAATTTTTATTTTTAATTTATCTTTTCGAGGTGCATATAAATTTTTTCTATAATGTAAAAAATGTATATTATTTACATATTTAAAAGTGTAGAATGTGTATAATTTGTTTTCTTCCGAAATTTAAACACATCCGCTCTATGTATGCTACCAAAGAGGCTAATCTTTGTGACTTATTTTAATTAAAGAATGTGATATATTATTTCCATTGGTCAACATGGCCTAGAATATTAGTTCATAATTGTTAGGACTTTGTAGAAATGGAATTATGGTTATGTCAAAGACGAAATCCCAAATTACAATTTCTGATCCGTCTATAGGCGTCGAAAATTAACCTAAGGGCTTGATACAGTGATATACCCAAGATGTGTGACCCAAAAGATATTCGGTCAACACGAACCTGACTAAAAAAGTATCAGGATTTGGGCCAGGTATGGTTCGATCTAATTTGCACTTGCAACTTAGCTTATGAGCAAACTTGTGCATTATATGTCGGGTAATTTTAAATACATCCATATAAAAATTTAAGTACATACTCCTAGTGATTTTATACATTGAAAGTATGTGTTTTGAGATCTAAGTGTGAGAAGTATAATGAAAAACTCTAAACATCTCCATATAATTTTATATTTATTTTATCTCAGTTAAAAAATAAATAAAATATTTTATTAATTATTACGTATTATATTTAATTTAATAACGAATCTTATTTGTAACAATAAATTAAAAATAAACATATTAATAAAGATATAACTCATTTTATACCTATAGAATTAATAAAGTAAAATAGGTCTTATATGTCATATTTTAAAGATAAGTGTGCTAATATTTGAGTGTTTAGCCATGTTTTATGACAAGTGGGTTAAATTAAGTTGAAATGTTTTAAATGGTTTTGAGTGTTAACTAAAGAGTTAGTTACTCGAAGTGTTAACATATTTTGAATATTATTGATATTCATAAATAAATAAATAACAAATCAAATAAAACTTGATTAAATGAGTGACTTGAATTAGTATTGTAAATAGTAGAACATTTATTGAATTATTTGAACCCAAACTAATTTGACTCAATTCAATTTGAATAAAGCAAGTATCAACTAGTACAGTTAGGTTACATTATCATCCTAAATATTTTTTACTTCTCACAAATACTATACGTATAGAATAAATACAAGACTTTGTAGATGAGTTCACAATACGTTCTCACTCTTTACATCCTCAATTCATAAATATTTCAATAGATAATGGAGCTAATTTTAACACTATTATTCAATGCCTTTATCATGTTATCTTCTTGATTTAACTTTCTGACCATTTTTATTTTTATAAAAAGGAAGGATTATATAAAAAAATGTTTTGTAATAAAATAGTTGTAAAGACAACAATTGACATAACATATATATATTTTCTTTCGAAGCGAGCAAAAAGAACAATAACATGTTTAGAGAAATACGTTGGTGGAGGAGTCTTTTTTAGTATTTTGTGAGGAAAAAAGACCAACAGAGTTGATATACAAATGAAAAACGTAAACAGCAATTGGATTTACTTGTGTTGGGCATGATGCTACAATAGTAGATCCTTTATTGGAGACATATCATTATGTCATAGAATGCAATCAAGTATCGATCTGAAGTTCTGAATTAGGTTTCATATGTATTATGTTTCTATTTTGATAGCCTATGTATTTCCTTGTTGGGTAGTAGCACTGTAATTGGCACCAACATTTCTACGAACAATGTGTTATATATAAGCATCAATAAAGCTATCTGCGGTAATACACTGCAAATGAAAATAAACTAGTTAAAACTAATTTATATAAGAATTAATTGAATTTAAAGAGTAAGTACTTTAAAATATTACAATTTTTTCTTATCCCAACAGTCCACATTTCTCCCCTCCCTTATAAATTTAAACCGTAAAAGATAAAAAAAGAAAGAATAAAAATTGATTAAAAGGTTCGGTCCATTGATATAACCGGCTACGTCAACAACGCCTTTTAATGTCATAACGAAGGCCATGGCTGCAGAATACTGAATGGACACTTTGCTAAACAGGCAACATAACAAGCATGCTGACAATTTTATAGCATAGAATGAGTAAGATTAAGATATATTTGATGACCACGTAACTAAACATGATTGAGCCCAAATCCACATTTAAGGTGCATATGGTTACCAAGAGTGGTAGAAGTAACTATACTGTAGTAATTGATTTTATCCATATATATATATATACATTAAAAATAATTATTGTTACGAGAATAATTCAAAATTATGGGTTAATTTGGAAGGTATTAGTTGAACTCTAATTGAAAAAACCCCCCCTTGATACCTCAAAAAAACACATTATAATTGTTTTTTTGTAATTTTTTATAACTTACATAAAATATAATTGAACTAAAATATAGGACTTATAGTTTTTTACCAAAATTTATAAAATGATTTTAATGCTAATATATATAAAAATCTAAATCATAATTTATAAAATTTTAAATAAAATTATTTACATATTTTAGAATAATCACTACTATTATCTTGTATAATTTAATTAAAATTTATATATTTTTATTATTTAAATAATTAATTATAATAGTTAAAATAACGATAATTATCTATATTAAATTTTTTTTTTACAAGATTATTTATTTTAATTAACATAAAATATTATTATTTTTTTCGTAAATTATCTTAACTTATTTTTTTTATTAATTACGTAACATAAATCAACTAATAAGACATTATTAACTAAAATATCGATAATTATTTAGATTATAAATTATTTTTTTATACAATATTATTTATCTCAAACAATATAATAATTATAGTTTTTTTTCATTATATTATCTTAGATCTTATTTTTTTCAATTAAATAATAAATTATTAATAGTTAAAATATTGACTTAGATTACAATTATTCATTTCTTTTGTATAAAGTTATTTATTTTAAATAATATAAAAATTATATTTTTTATTAATTATCTTAAATCTTATTTTTTATCAATTAAATAATATAAATTAAATAATAAATAATTAGTTAAATCATTTACAATTATCTAGTTTAAAATTATTAATTTTTTATACAAGTCTTAAATAATATAAATAATAATAATTTTTTAAGTTAATTATTTTAAATCTTATTTTTAATTAATTAAACACTATAAATTAAATAATAAATTATTAGTCGTTAAAATATTGATAATTTTTTATATTACAATTACAAGATTATTTTTAAATAACATAAATAATTATCATTTTTTAAATAAATAATATAAATTAAATAATAAATTATTAATAATTAAAATATTTATAATTATCTATATTTTATACAATTATATTTTTCTTTAAATAATATAAATAATTATAATTTTTTTGTTAATTATCTTAATATATTTTTTATTAAGAAAATACGATAAATCAAATAATAAATTTGTAATAGTTAAAATAATAATAAATTTTAGGTTATATTATTTATATCTTTCATCAAATTTTATTTATATCAAGTAATTTAAATAAACTTTTTATTTATTATCTTTGGTTTTTTTTATTAAGTGGAAAATATGAAATAAAAAGAAAAGGGAAAAGTGATGATGAAGAGAGTAAAGGGTTTTACTCCGTAGTATTTGTGAAAGATGAAATTCTAGATAATGAGGATGCTGAAGCTACTCTGCCAATGGCCGATTGTCGCTCACAAAAAGCCCATGTTGTATTCAGATGGATTTGGAATAATGAAATGTGGAGGATACAAAATGGAATTTTCTACGCGCTCAGATGACTTGGATCTGAAGGACTTCGCCGTATACATGGATTCTCTGAAGAACTATGAGAAATTAGGGGTGCCCAAGAGAGCAGGAACAGATTCAGAAGATGGGTTCGATCTGGGTCGGATGAGAAGGCTAATGGAACTGCTGGGTAATCCCCAGTCCAAGTTCAAGGTTCCAAAAAACATTAATCCTTGTTTTTGTTTCTGCTCCACAATTTTCGCCCAAACGATTTTACTGATTAAATATAAATTAATTGGGTTGGAGTCAAACCTGGGCTTTTGCTAGAGACCATAATAATTTGCAACTAGACTATGGTGATAGGGAGCAAGTATTCTCATTAAGAAAAATGAAGCTAAAGGTCTGGGCTTTTGATATATTTGTTACTGAAAATGCTTTGCTTATACTAGTTTTTGTAACCTCGTGAAGTTGTGCTTGCTACTATCTGCCTCATTATTCTGTTTTACCATGTATTTGTTTTCAGCAATTCGAATGTAAAGAAGAGTATATATTTTTTATTTAATGGAACCCAAAAAGTCTAACTAATTTAGCTGGTAATGTTCATTGCCAAAATGTAATTTCGTGAAGTTATAGGAGAAAAAAATACGTAGGTTATAAACTGTGTTGAAACAACATGGTTCTATGTATCAATTGACTCTTGCTTAACACACAACGGGAAATATTGTTTAAACACTCGACTAAAATAGGGAGTTCTTATTCTGCTTATTTGTTTTTGGTTTTTGGTTTAATTGCATAGCTTAACCTCTTTCATTAATGAAATTTAATTTTTAACTTCCATTCTCGCGGTACATTTATGTTTTTTTTATACACTTAAAAAGCATTTTTTTTTATATAATGCAGAAAATATATGTTTTTATTTTATTTTTTTATAGAGGGAATTAAACGTAAAACCATATGAATAACTGTCTCTTGTAAAAATTGAAGGGTTAGGTGTATCGTGAATTTCATCCCTATTTATTTTCCACATTGCTTATTTGTTTTGCTATTTTGTTTCACTATTTTGAACCACAGAATAAGTTTGATTAATAGCATAACAGAAATTTTAGGCCGTTCACATTGCTGGGACCAAGGGAAAAGGATCAACAGCCGCTTTTCTCTCCAACATATTAAGAGCAGAAGGATATTCAGTTGGAAGTTATACAAGGTGTAGTTATCACTCTGCCTGTGATTTTTGCTCTGTATTCCTCATTATTTTCTTACAAAACACTCCATTTGGTTGATGTAGCCCACATATTCAAACTATCAGAGAACGTATGTCAATTGGAAGATTAGGCGAACCAGTGTCAGGAAAGGCATTGAATTCTCTTTTTCTTAGCATTAAAGAAGTCATTGACCAGGCAATGGAGCTTGAAGATGGGTGTATAACTCATTTTGAGGTATTGATTTTAAAAGCAAAAATATGTGCTTGGATGTCATCAGTAGGTTTTTGTCCTAAAATCTGGGTCCTTAACATGGGCTCAGTTTTATTGGTTGGTCTATTTGTATATTTGGTCTTACGCACACTTCACCTTTCAAGGAATACTACCTTAGCTTTGGTTTTACCCCAAATGTTGACTCTTTTTTTAAAAAAAAAAAACAGAAAAAAAGAAGACAATGTTTTGCTGTGTTTGCCATATTAACATGAAAGCTTGAATCAATTTCCCAATTGATTTAGACTGGTGATTGGGAAACTTATTTCGCAGTTGTGTCAAATCATATTTACCTACAAATTGAATTTATTCCATCATTTTGATTCTTGCTTGATTTAACTTTTTAGGTTCTGACTGCCATGGCATTTGCACTATTTGCTAAACAGAATGTTGACATTGCTGTTATTGAGGTGATTCATCTTCCTTCTAAATTTCTTTCTGTTATTTTCCTGTTTTTGTGCAACTTGTATGATGTAAGTGTTTTCTTCTGGTGATTCTACTGAAAGAGGGCTGTAGTAACACTAATATTGATTTATTTTGAATATCACAGGCTGGGTTGGGAGGTGCACGAGATGCAACCAATATCATTTCCAGCTCCGAACTTGCTACATCAATTATAACTACAATAGGTGAAGAACATTTGGCTGCACTTGGGGGCTCCTTGGAAAGCATTGCCCTTGCCAAGTCTGGAATAATCAAACATGGTTGTCCAGTTAGGTGGTTCTGTCTTTTAGTTTTCTTGATTATACTTTGATCCCCCCCTTTTAAGGTCAACAGTTAGTTTGGTCTGTGCATGGTCCCAAACTAAATGTTATACATGAAAATTGATCTTTTCAATGTTTAATTTCCATTCTACAAATGTTATACATGCAAAATCTTTGTATTAGGCTATAATGCTATATAGTGGATCCTATTTCTTAGTGGATTTCTCTTGGCAAAGTCTATTCGCATGATGATATTGGCATTACATAAATTGTTAAAAAGTCTTTAATGGCCTCCATCAATTTCCTTCAAGGGTTATCAAATTATGTGAAAGAATGGAGGTTTAACCAAAAAACTTGCTATGGAATATCAAAGAACTGCTAATGTCCTCCTTTGTGTTTGATCTAGTCGTTGATATACCGGAGTTATCCTCTTTTGCAATTGATACTGTATTTATTTGTTTTGTTATGCAATAGTATATTGGGTTTATTGTATTGACTTGGTTAAGTGATAAAAATTTCAGTTGGTTCTGGGTGGGCCATTTCTACTGCACATTGAGCGCATTCTTCTTGATAAAGCATCCTCCATGTCTTCTCCTGTGGTTTCGGCTTCTGATGCAAAAAACCGCATCGAAGTTAAAGGCATTAGCATGGTTGATGACATACCTTGCCAGTGTTGTGATATTGTGATACATGTAGAGAGGGAACCTAATCTGGTATGGGTTGAGTTTGTACTTCTGTAGCCCATAGTCTTCTATTTCTATTTATGTTATTAAACATGATATGTAAGGGTAATCTTTCAATTATTTGATGCCAATCTTTGTGAGCTTAGATCAACGCAATGTTTCATGTTCTGTAAGCAGTCAATTGAGTTGTTCAATGTGAAATTACGTATGCTTGGAAGTCACATGGTCCAAAATGCAGCCACTGCCACCTGTGCTGCTCTTTGCCTTCGTAACTTAGGTGAGTGCTCCAATTTCATACTCCTTTTCTTTGATGGTATACAGAAGCCAAACAAAATTCCTCTGATCGTTAAAAGTGTTGGTTTTAAGTGTGGAATAGTAAACTGCTATGAGGTGGATATCTTTTTTACAAACTAATTTCATCCTTAATTAGAAGAGGATATAACTCAGACATCAGTATTTCCGTATTCACATGGCTTATCTTTGTTTGTGGGGTGGGGTGATTTGCTTTATGTATTTTTCTTATTTCTTGTTTTGTAACTTTAGTATATGGTATGGAGGGATTGAATCGCATTTTCGAGAAATACGAAACATTTAAGTCATACAAGTAAAGAGATCTATTCATTGATAAGAAAAATAAAAAAAGTGAATGATGATTGGATTGATATTCGATTGATGATAAAGAATAAGAATTATTGATTTAGTTCTCTACCTTAACGACAAAAAAGGGGATTGATTAAATTCTGTTGTCTGACTTAGTGATCATTTATAAAATATAAAAAAAAGGATATAAAAGTTGAGGCTGGAATTTATTTGATTAGTTTTTAATCTAGTGCCGTTTTGGATGTGTCAGGATGGAAACTTTCAGATAGTTCTATTAGGGCTGGTTTGGAGACTACATACTTGCTTGGAAGAAGCCAGGTTCTATCTCCGGGAGAAGCTGAGGCTTTAGGACTGCCAAAAACAACTATAATGCTTGATGGAGGTAGTCCCCTTTTAATCATTTTTACTTACATATACCTCTTTAGTATCTACCATAACATAACATAATTTTTTTACGGTGAATTGTGGTGATGTAGATGAATCTTTAGTCACTAATAATATTAATTTTACCTTTTAAAGATTACGTAACTGCAGTTCTTATAATTTTTTAAAATTTCTTCCAGCACATACCAAAGAGTCGGCTAAAGCTTTGGTGGAAACAATAAAGATGTCATTTCCAGAGGCACGCTTGGCTCTTGTGGTCGCAATGGCTAGTGACAAAGATCACTCAGGTTTTGCTAGAGAATTCTTTTCAGGTACTCCTCATCTGTTTTTGTTTTTTAGGCATGAATTTCTTGCTACTTATAATCTCATAAATAGCTCTGTTATATATATATATAACAATGGGAGGTGAATTTATGTTATTATGGTTTTTCCCAATGATATATTGTATGTGTTTTGTTGGGGTGCGGTCCGGAGACCAATGATCTTAAATGAATCTAAGTAATTATCTTAATTATAAAATAATTTAAATTAATGACGAGGATGTAATCAGAATTTAAAATTTAAAAGTAGTTAGTAACTTCCAAAAATCAAGCTAACACATAAGCACGTATTCACTATTAGATGTGAGTAAATCAACGGTACTATATCATTGGTCTCCTGATCCTAATCCATATTTTGTTATCAAAAACTATACTATTAATACTCACAAGTGAGATCTCTTTTGCCTATGAGGTGCTTAGGGCTGCTGCTAAATGGTTCTACTAAGCTCAATTTCTAACTGAGGTTTTTCTCCTGTTCCTCAGGTGTGCAATTAGATGCCGTCTGTTTTACAGAAGCTGTCATTGCTGGGAGCAAAACTCGGACGACTCCAGCCCCTGTTTTAAGAGACTGTTGGGTTCGAGTGTCGGAAGAGTTGGGAATGCCTATTCTTCATGATGGAATGACAGTATACCAAAAACTGAACAAGGGTCAATCAGATTGCTTCGAAGGCATAATGGACAATAAAACCATATTGGTTGCAGAAGAATCATTTTTTGTTTCAATGAAGGTTGCAAATGAGATTCTTCTCCGGGGAAAACAGCTGAACGAATCTGATCTTATTGTTGTGACAGGATCTTTCCATGTTGTTTCGTTAGCATTAGCTGTGCGTAACGGCTGATTCATTCTTTTTTTATTTTCACCCTTGTGCAATACTCGCCAAATAACTCCTTTTTTGTTCTAGTTTAATGTTAGGATAAAATGCTCTTACGGCAGCTTAGTTATTTACACGAACATTTTAGTTTGCTAGTTAATTTTTTCATCAATTTAGCCATTATCTTTTAAAAAAGAGAGAACAAATAACAAATTGTCATTTTTTACTTTTATTTTAGGATAAAGGGTAGCAATGGTTCAATAATCTTATCAAATTGTACAAAAAATTACAAACTTTTAAATGGGATACGACAAGTTTATTAATTATTAAAAATTAGACAAAAAACCTAACAAAATATGTCATAAGTGGAAGTGGAGCACCGTGTGTGCATTGTTTTTTATTTTTTTAGTTATGTATTTTTAAATCAACTTTAATTCAAAAAATATAAATTGTGATAGATTTGAACACATCAATGAATTTAAGAATAATTTGTAACTCAAAAATATTTGTACGTATATGTACGTGACTATGTGTTTTATTTTTTACATGTTTGAAATTTTAGATTTGTAATAATTCATTTAAAAGTTATTGAATTTTTATACATTTTAGTCATAATTAGTAGACTATTGTTACCCTTTATTCCTTATTTCATTATCCCCTAGCCTTTGTTTTTAATGCAAAAAACAATCGATAGATGTAGTTCCTATGTCAATGGCAATTGAAAAGTTGTGAAAAACTTAAAATTAATATGAAAAATTGGTGTAGGCTTGCAAACGCATTGATTTTCTGGTACTATTGTCCCAGACGAGCAAGTGTGGTTGCTCATATTTTAGCAAGATTTGCTTTGACGTGCCCCGATGCTATTATATCGATTGAGCTCGAGTCGGAAAGGCTTCTACCTATCCTCCCAGCCAAGTATTTATTTGTGGCAATAATTTAATAAAGTCTTCTTACCAATTTTATCTTTAAGAACAATATATAGATAGACACTAGCTACTCAAATGTACTTGCTTTATATGTGTTTTTAATTTTTCAATTATATATATGGATTTATTAATATTATAAGTAAAATCAATTTTGATATAATATAATGTATATTTATATTATCATATAATTAAATTTGAAAATAAAACAACATAATTACATTAGTTCAAAAAATATATAATATTTCCTTAAATACAAATTTTATTAATTTCTATGATTTATTAAAATGTGGATGAAAATAATTTCACAAACATAAACAAGAATTTAAATTTTAGGATACTATGAACCTATTAATATGTCTTCAAAATTGTCAAATGCAGTCTTAAAAAAAGCTTAGGGTGTGGAGGACAGTTTAAAGTATTATAAAATTCAAAGTGAATATTTTTTTTTGAGATAATAAAATAAATTTATTGTTCTAAAATTTTATTGTATTGGATAATTTAACTCTCTAGGATTTAAGACTTTTAATTATTTAATAAATGTATTTGTCACATGATGAGCATAACTTTTATCTTTTTTAGATCATTGTTATTCATTCTTATTAAATATTAAATTAATAATAATAATTTCATAAATTGAAGTCCAATAAATTCGTAAAAGATCCTTAACATCAGATAGTGGTGGATTTATTATTGAAATAATTGGTTCAAATAAAAATTATTAATGATGAAATCAACTAAAATGGAAAATTATATTTATATATAATTTTTTATTTCAATTATATAAAAAATAAAATCTAAAATTATATTATTTTATATTTTAACATACATTCATTTAATTTTAAAGTGAACGTGTATAGCAAAAATAAATAAATTATGATACATACCTTTTAAAATGAAAATTTAATGAAATAAATTAGAGAATTATATTTATTACATAAATTTATAACCAAGAAACTAAAATTAAATATAAACACAGTTATTTGTCAATCATTTATGCATAATTGACTTTTATACTAATTTTTGACAAATTATATTTTCTTCTTCTTCATATATTCACTATATACACACAATAACAAAATACAAAGAGAATATAAGTACAACATGAGGAAAAATTATCATCTTTATTAAAAATAAAATTATTAATTAGTTTTTACATTATTTTATTTATGTAAATTGGAATTACAAATTAGTAAATTTACATAGTTAATAAGTTTAATAAAATAGTAACCAAATTATTAAATTGCATAGAACCTAAAATAATAAAAATTATAATGTTTGCAAAAGTATTTTTAAAACAAATGCATCTAAAGATTGAACAAAATTAAAAATATAATTGTAAAAAAAATGTAACACATAAAATATAAGAAAACTTATAATTGATAATTACGTTCTTATAAATGCTTGAAATTTTTTGTGATAAATAAAAGAGATCAATTGTATTTACTAACAAAAATAATTATTTATCATAATATTCAAAGTAATTTAAATTATCTATGAGTTATCTTATGTAAAAACTATTTTTTTAAATGAAGTCTATAAGTTTTTTTCCCAATGTCTTTTTTTAGATAATTATGCAATTAAAAAACACAAAAAACACACAAAAAAAAAGTAGAAAAAGGCTTTGAAAGATATAAGATGATATCATAAGAGTATTATTTATAAAAGAAGATATAGATAGGTAATATACATGATTTGATTTTTTTATAGTTATTTTCGAGAATAATGACCATGTAATTAAAGCAAAAAAAAAAAAAAAACTGGACAAAATCATCCAAAATTGAAAATGACACATAAGTAAAAAAAATAAATTCATGAATTCCTTTTAAGATAATTAAGCATTTAAAAAAATAAAATAAAAAGGTAGTAAGTAAGAGAAAATGAAAAAAAGAAAGTTAAAAATATAAAATAAGATCATAATAGTCTTATTTATAAAAGTCATAAATAAAATAAAATATATGAATTTATTTTTATTTTATATTTATCTTTTAGAATAATAATAGTATGTGTAATTAAAGCAAAAAATTGAACAAAATAATCCAAAATGGAAAAATTCTTTAAACAAATATATATAGTAATAAAATTATTTTTTCTAAATTACTTTTAAGATAATTATGCATTTAAAAAATGAGAATACAAAAATATAATAAATTTGAGAGAAGGAAAAAAAGTTTCTAAAGATGTAAGATAAAATAAAAAAAGTGTTATTTATAGAAGAAATTATATATACGGTAAAATACATGATTTTATTTTTATTTTTTAAAATAATGACATTATGTGTAATGAAGGCAAAAAAGTTAGACAAAATCATTTAAAACGAAAAAAGACACATGTAAATATATAAAGTAATAAGATATAAATGATAATATTGTAATTTATCAATAATTTAAGAGTTATACTTGTCTATTTAAAAAAAAAGGTTTATGAGAGTTTATTTACAGTTTTGAGAAACTACCGTACTGAAATAAATTTTAAAAAATCAGTATAAGGGAAATAATTGTTACTTTATAAACAATGATTTTTTTTAGTAAGCACATAGAGAAGTAATTCATAATTGATCTTGATAAACATTTATAATATTATTATTATTATTATTATTATTTTAAAAAAAGTGGTGTTTAATGATTGGTGAATAATTGATCACTAATAAGTTTTGCTTCATTCAGTTCAAGGGTACCTAAATGTCAGGTTCACGAGTAAGATGTATATATTAATTATTTATATATATATATATATATTCTAACTTCAAGATCTTGATAAACTATTCTTACTGTAAACCTACCAACAACATTACAATTGTTTTATCAAAATTATTGTATTATATTTTCTCTCTTCCTCTCTCTCTCTCTCTCTTATTGTATTATATATTCATGTTTGTTGTTTTGGGGGTATTTATTAATATAATGTTATAACTGTCAAATCAAAAACATTTCCAAATTCACACAAATTAAGCTTGTGAATGTACAAGCTAGTGTCCATTAATGAACAAATCAAATGATAAGTCATATCTACATTCACTTAACAGGAAATGTATGGTGGATTTCTAAAATTGGAGCTACTTATTTAATTGCCTTCTTAGGCTTTGTAGCTACTACATATATGGTATTTAAACATGAATAATTTTTGAAAAAATATTATATCTTAATTATAAAAATATATAATTAAAGATAAAATATATTATTTTATGTTAAATAATTAAACGAAATTAAAATAAAATATTTAAGGAATTAAACGAAATAAATAAATTAATTTTTTAAAGGATAAGTATGTTAACTCACCATATTATATTTATATAAATGTTTTTGAAAGTAATTAATTAATTTATATATTATAAAGAAAATAAATAATAAATGAAAAAAGAGAGGTAAGTAGATTTTGTACATGGTCCCGGAGGTGTTAAAGGTTGAGCATCGAGACAAAGAAAGGTGATACAAATTTTTGTCATTTGTATGCGCAGATGGATTGCAATGAGGTTATCGTGGGGTAGAGTTTTGAACATAGAGCCGGGAATCTTCGCGCAGCTTTAACCCTCTGCCTCCATTTATTGTGCATGTCTCTTAATTATTCTGTGTTTTTTTAGTTCACATCAGTATCAGTGTGAGTGAGTGAGAGAATTTATTTCCGGCAATATTTTAAAATATTATATACAATGATATAAATAAAATTAAATGATAATAATTTTACTTAAAGAATATCTAAATTAAATATGAAATAATAAATTGAATATTTTTTAAATAATAAAAATATGTAAATTTCATATATAAAAAATTTATATATTATTGTTTTTATTGTTTTTTGAAAAAAGAAATTGCTTAAGGCAAATAATAATTAACATTTCAAAAAATATCGACCAAACCTTTAAATCCAACCCGACTCATCGAGTATTTTGGCCATAATCAAGTTGAGTTTGCGTATTGGGTTGTATCAAATATTACAAATTTTATTTGTCAAAGCCGATTAAATAAGTAATCGATATATATATAAATATGCTTTTTTTATGATTTAATTATCTTTTTTTAAAGTTTTAGACAAATTTTTCTAAAATTTTAATTAACATAAAATTGAATATTATGGATAAAATTAACAACATCTTAAAGAAGGTTAAATAACCCAAATTAAATATTATGTACAGTTTGGTTTCATCATACTAATTGTAAAAAGATTTGTTTATGAATTCAACACAAAATCATACTTTAAGTTGTTAAGTTGGATCAAACCTTACAAAATCATCCAGATTTTAGCACGACCAAATTTACAAACATAAGTGATTCACATAATAATAATAATAATAATAATTAATGAAAGATCCTCTCAATAGATTGGGTGGGGGTGATGGGACCTACAGTACTGGCTAGTACGCAGTAGTGTCTTAAACTTTTGCTGCTGCTACATATACATGCATGTCTAGCTATTTATTGGTGATTACATTGCAGTTGGGTTATAAATTACTTTGTCCAGTACTCATTATTCAATTTCCATTCCATTCTCCTCAATTTTTATAAATTAATTTCAAATCGACCATTATACCAACAATATATTATAAGAGCGGTAAATATCAATTACATCCCTTATATTTGCACAAATACCATAGAAGTCCCTATGGTTTCTTCTTTTTTATCACACATGTATTGATTTATATATTACTTTAAGAGTTACTATTGAATGTGAATTGATAATTATAATATAAATTTATCATCGTTAAATTTTAGAGATTTTCATACATTTGAATCAGTTAGAATGTTGAAATCAAATTTAATTCTTAATTATGCTTGTCCGAATTTTTTCATATATGTAAGTACGAAGAATTGTTAATCATTTAAAGAATGGTTTTTTAAATGATTTTCTAAATTGTTTTGGTTAAATGCTTTTTTATAATTTTTATTTTAATAAATAAAATTTTTTATTATAATTTTAAAAACAAATGACATTTCATATATTTTTCCTGCTATGATTAGTTTTCCAGCCATTCATTTTCAAAGTGGATTTGTGTGATATTTTTTCCAAATTTGGTATCAGTATACAATTTAACCATACCTCAAGGATGTTATTAATATTTACTCTTATAAGAACATATACTTTTCGAGATAAAGGAAGTCATTAATTCAGATTTTAATGACCTCTCAATTTCAACTACAATGGCTATTTTTTAAAAAATTAATCTGCATGTTCATGTCATGGAGAACCAGAGAAGTGTGAAATACACATGATATATAAGAAGAGAGAATAAATAAGAAGCCACACTTAAAGCATTTTATTTTTCTCTTAATGCTTAGGGCAATAGTATGTTTATCTATATATTTAGTCTTCTATTTAAGATATTATAATTAATTTGGTCTATAATTTTTAATTTATACAAATTACTCTATAACATTTTTAAATTTGAAAAATTTAGTTTAAAAATTTAATTTTTCAATTGATTTAATGATGTTATGGCTAAATAAATAAACTTTTATGTATAATATTTATGAATTATAAACTAGCTACATGAATAAAATAAAAATATAGTCTATTTAATTTAAAATTTTAAGCTTTTAATACTCAATAATTTAAACAAATTTTTACTAGAATAAAATATATATAATATTTTTACAATTAAAAACAAGTAATATTTTAGACTAATACTATTTTTACAATTAAAAAGAAGTAATATTTTAGACTAATACTATTTTTACAATTAAAAACAAGTAATATTTTAGACTAATACTATTTTTTAACGAGTATATAATATTTATCTTCTATGCAAATCATAAATCCTCTATTATCTACACTAGTATCATTATACTTTAATTTTTACTCTAATAGAACTCATTTCATTAAATGCCCTACATTATCACATCACTCAAAGAAATTAAATCTAATTCAAAGACATTGAATGTTTGTAATCTGCATGAAGACCTATACAACTTCAATCTATGTGAACAAATAATTTGATCAATCCACTTAAATTGAACTATATGATATGATCTATCGTATTCGAATTGGGTTGACACTACTACAAAAAGGGGTATTTAAGTCGATATGTAAAATCAATTTTTGGAAAAAACCCGACATATAATGAATTTAAAGTCGGATCAGTGTAAAACCAACATTATCCACGTAGCATAGTGTCGGTTGACAACTAGAACCGATGCTATCCACGTGCATAACGTCGGTTGATACCTAGAACTGATGCTATCCACGTAGCATAACGTCGGTTGACATATAAAATCGACGCTATCCACGTAGCATAACGTTGGTTGACATCTAAAACTGACACTATCCATGTAGCATAGCATCGGTTGACACATAGAACCGATGCTACACACGTGGATAATTTATTTTCTCTTCTTTTTTCCCTAGATAGAAACTATTCCAAGCGTTTCATAATTCTCAAAAACCCAAAACCTCTTCCACTTATCCTCCACTCTTTCTCATTTTTCGGCCACCTACGACCACCAATTCCAACGCCGGTTATTGAATTTTTTTCCTCTATAACTAATCTTCTAGGTCTCTTATTTTTTTTAACAAAATACTCAAATTTTTTATACCAATTTCTCACTTACAAAACACAATTTTTTCTTCATTTCCTTCATTTTGTCACTTCATTTACTCTTTTAAGTATTTCTATTAATCCTACGTACTTATTATTCATATTTTTTCTGTTATTATTTATGTGTATAAATTTTTATATTATATATGTATGTTTGTATTATAACATCAAGAGAAAAATATGATGATCTTGAATAACATAGAATAATACCATGATAATTTTTCTACTATTAATTAATATTTTATTTTTTAGTTTTTTGTATTATTTAAACTATTTGTTAAACAATTTTTTTTCTTGCTATTATTTAGTGATCGAATATAGGTTTTAATTTGAGTATAATAGAAAATAAGTAAATTTTGTAAAAATTAAAAATTACAAATTTTAAGTCGTTTAATACCTTTTTTGTAGTAGTGTGAATTGACAAATATTTTAGTGGATTCGAACTCGGGTTGTAAAATATATAATATTTGAATTTGGATTAGATTTGAATTGAATTGACAAATTTTATAATCCTTTGCAATCCAATCAAGATATAATTACTATTAAAATTAGATTATTAATATGTTATATTCAAATATTATATATATCATAATTAAATTAGATTATTAATTTAGTTTAAAAAATAAAAATAAATAATAAATTTATATAATAATTTAATAATTGTCAAAGCATATTTCTTATTCTTTTAATTTATTTAGTTATGACTATGAATAATATATTTTGTTAGAGATGCATAAGTTTAAAATTTAAATTATGTGTATATTGTGTTTTATATATAATAATAATTCATAAATAGATTTAACACTAATATGAATTTATCTTATCCAAAAAAATTTAATATGTTCGGATTTAGATTGATTAATTTAGAGTGAAAATTTTCAAATTTATCTTAAATCGAGTCGAAGTCAAATCGTTGAAAAATAGATAATTTTGATTCAATGATCACCCATAATCCGATAGAGAACCAAGAATTCATGAAATTAGATCAATCCTATCTCTTCAATGGGAATGTTAAATGTACCCATCTCTTGTTAATGCTCTCAAAAACCACGAAGTGAAAAAACAATATATATGTATAAAATATTGCATGCATATATTTGATTCTCCCCTTGATTTTTAAGGGATTAGGGTCTCTAATATTTGATTATTAATTTCGTTTATTAATTTAGATTAAAAATATGTGTGTAACTTAGTCTTATTGTTTTAAAAATAGGAATGAATTAAAAACAAATCATTTTTTTTAATATTTTTTTATTAAATATTTTTTAAAGTTTATTTTTTAATGTGAATATTAAATAATATAATATGTTTTTAATTAATCAATTTTTTTAAAAATAAATGACTAAATGACATAATTTGTAAGAGGTCATATAATACAAATCACATGACATCACTTCTTAGGGATAATATAATACAAATCACTCAATCTAAGAGACATCTATGATATTTTTCTCAATTTTTAATATATTTAAAAGATTTTTTTTACAGATCTTATATATTAAAAGCGTGAATGAATAGTTATTTTATATAATATAATTATTTTATTATATTAAAGGTGATAATTCATACCACCATGAATACCAAAATATTTATATAATAAATATATTTTATGAATAATTATTTTGTATAATATAATTTTTTCATTACATTAAGGGTGATAATTTATACAGTTTATGTTTATCCATCTAATGAGTATTTGATCATTTTATTTATGAGTAGATCATGTTTTTTTAACTAATAATTTTTACATCAAGGCCATATTATATCTTAGATTAATTAAAAATATACATTTAGTTAATATAAATTATTTTTAAGAAAAAATATTATTCATGTAGGATTAACTTATTAAATAGTAAAAATATTAATAAAATAAGTTCATATATTGTTATGTTATATTTGAATTATTTAATAAATAAAGTTATGAAATTATTATCAATATCATGATAAATCACTTATATTTATATTGTATTTGGATAGTATTGCTTTTAAAATAATTACTATTACATATTTATTCATCACTAAAGTAACAAATTAATTAAATATTTATTTTAAAAATATTTCTTCAAATCACCTTATATTTAAAGAATTATTATTTTTATATAAAATAAAAAATTTAAAACAATAAAAATTATTATTGAACAATTAATATTATTATATATTTATCAATAATTTATTTTTTTATTTTATTTTATAAAAAAAATTAAAGAATTACTTAATAATTAATAATATAATATATTTAATTTAAATAATCCAATCATATAGTACACAAAATTTAAAAGTGCAAATATCACCGCTCTAACAAAAAGACAAGTATCGAATTTCCTGTGGGTCATGCATAATCTCTCGATAAAACTTTTGACTATGACGCTGTTTTCGATCTTGTATTCATGTATTAAAATGAATTACACTTAAGTTCGGATAAAATGATCGGTAATGATATTTTCATAAATATTGTACATATTATTATAAAAAAATTGTTAAATTTTTATTTTATATCTATATATTAATTAATTAATTATATGTTAATATTATTATTTTTTAGATAAATTTATTATTTTAATAATAAAAATTAAATTATAATAATATCATTATTTTAAAATTAATGTTAATAAATTATTGTAATAAAAATAATAATTTTAATTGTGTAAATATCTTCTTCCAACAAAACTTATTATGCATAAATGATTTAATTATTTAGTTTATTTTATTTTTAATTTTTTAAGTAAAAAATTATATGTTTATTTTCTTAAGACATAATAATATATATATTTTTACTTTATAAAAAAATTAAAAAATATATATATATATACATAATATTATTTTATGTAATTAAATAAAATTTAAAAGAAGGATAGGCCGAAATATCGGGCACAACGGTAAGGGAAGAGGGAGGTCTATAGAAATCGTAGATGGAATCAAGTTGGTGGAGTCCCACATTGGTGTCCGACATCCACAAGATTGCGACTACACAATTCCCGATAAGTCCCTAAAGATCTCGAGCCAGTCCAATGCGATGCACATTTAGTGAGGGCCTTAAACATATTTGAGTGAGAGAGATTAATATGGGAGAGAAATTACTGAAATATAGCTCAGCATATATCGATTGATGTTATTAAAATTAAGTGATTATGTGATATTATATATAAATAAAATTTAATATAAGTTTAAATTTTTTTTAATAAAAATTAAATATTTAATGAAAAATGAAAAAATAATAATTTAATTATGAGCCGTGTATTTTAAAAATAATAAATAATAAGTAAGTAATAATGTTTTGCTCATATATTTCGTGGGTAGAATTTAATGATGTTCTCGATGAATACCTATTTTAATAAAAGTAGTAGGCTTATTTATGTCACCCTGTGTTTTTAAATTTTGTCCCATATTCCCATTTATTTCTCAAGGAGGCTATGAATGATGACCAGTCATCAGTCGTATGCAATTTTCTGTTTTTGTGGGGTTAATATTGTACGAAACTACTGTGCTCCTTTCTAATCTATTTTCTTTGTTCAACTTAGATCGTATATATGTACGAGAAGGGAAATGCTAGGCTCAAATATATATAATTATAGGCCAGTGTTAATCCAAATTCATGTGCATTATTTTTGTTTTTTGTTTGTTTTTTACAGGCACTAAATCGCATCCATGCATAGGCTCAAAACTCGAAAATTATACAATAAATGCACATTTCAAAGAAAAGAATTAAAAATATGAATGTAAATATGATAGGTTTTATTGAAATAACCACCCAAGCAGATGTAACTTAAAAATTCTCCAAGTTAGAATTTTTCCTAATATATTGTTAGATATCATTTAAATACAAGCATTAAGGTATATATATATATATATATCATAAAAATAAATATGATAGGTTCTTATTTTATATAATTTAATGAATTTAATTATATTTATGATGATACATAGAAAGCATAGGCCGAAGGTTGATGAGGATGTTAAAAGTGAAAACGAGGGAAGAAAAAAAAGAAGTTGAATGAAGCCAAAATACAGTGGATGTAAAGTGGAGGCGAACAAACGAAGAGAATAATAGTAAAACACAGTGAGTAACGACTGAGTAATATAGTCTTGAAATGAAAATGCAATACAATGCCTGAGAAACTTAATATGTAATTACTCCTCACTATCTTTGTCACTGACTCCCACCATTCACTCTGCAGTAACACCATCCTTTCCTCCACTGTTCACTACTCAGATCGATAACATTGAATTCATACAGCCATGCACTAAAAAAAAAAAGAAAAAAAAGAAAAGGAAAATAATTAATATTAATAATGATGATTTTACAGACGAAGAAGAAGGCTAGGGTACATAGTATCATAGTAATGTATGTGTGCTTTAATGTGGCATTCCTTATCGCATGCACGGAGATGCCGTGTCTGCATAAGCATTGAAAGCCTACCCCTCTCTCCTCTCTTCAGTTCCTCCATTTAATCACCCTTCAGACAACTGGCTCAGAATTTACTGTTTATCTTCATCTGCAACCTCATTCTTACTTTATACATTTGTTAATTAATTACATTTTTTCCCATCAAATTCAAGTTTCATTCACACACATCGGGTGATTTTTTAACTTATAATACATTGATATATTCTAAATAACATAATTTTATTATTTTTATTATTATAAATTTTAAGTATTTATTTAAAATGAATTACTCAAAAATTACTCTATATAACTGATGCACTACGTTAGTTAAACTTATATAACCAAAAAAAATTGTAATAAATCTATTAAATATAAGAGTATGTATCAAATTAAAATTATTGATTTTATACTTATTCGATTCGATTTGACCAACTCATCGGATTAAAACATCCTAATTCACAACCGATTTGATACAATCTGATCTGTACTCTATTTGGATTGAATATGTTGAATCCGATTACTCCATAACCTATTCGAACTGGATTAGTTGAATTCGATCAATCGGATCAATAAACTTAATAAACTTTAATTTTGATATTTTTAAATAAAATATATAAATTTATGCATAACATAAACTTATTTGAACTAAAAGAAATCTTAAAATATAACTTATAAAGGAATAACTAATATATAAAATATAAATATATATTTAATAATTTTCGGTCGAATCCGATAATAAATAGTAAAATCTGTCATTCTATCCAAACTTAACGAATTGAAAAAAAATTTATTCGATCGATTATCAGATCAAAACAATCAAAAAATTAACGAATTGAATTAGATTAATCGAATTAATCGAATCATCATGATTAATCAAACTCTCATTAATATTTTGTTCGATACATACTGTTAGTATAAAACAAAACAACATGAAAAGTGTCGAAGCACATCATGCCTCCGTTAGTATTATGCTTCTAATGTGAAGAAGTAGTAATGAAAGTATTTATATATTCTTTTGAAGTAACTTTTCTTTTTAACCAGAGATTTAGAATTTATATTAATCATATATATAATAAAAAAATATGTGAAAATTTTTGAGTTTTAAAAACTTAAAATTTATAATTCAATTGGAGTTAACACAATTCTATTTATTAATAAATTTTTAATTATAATATTAATAAAATTATAGATAAATTAATGTATAAAATAGAACTGTATCTATTTTAATTTTAAATTTCATGATTCGTGTTCATTTTTCTCAATTTAAATTCATATTTTTTTAATGTTATAAAAAATTAAATATTTTTAATTATTTTATTTATTTATAATTATAAAAAATTCAATACAATAATAACACATAAAAATTAATAGTTAATTCTAACTAAAAAATAATTATCATATTGTATAAGTTTTATGTTCAGAATTATAGCTAAAATTATTAATTTATACTCAATATATCAACAAAATTCAATAATTTGAATATAATTTTATTAAAATTAGATACATATAACATATTTTTCAATTAAAGTAATAATTGAAAAATAATTAATATTATTTTTAATATATATATGTTGCAACTCATGGATGTAAATCTTAAAATTGTTATATAATTTATGTATAATTTTATAAATATTATATTTAAAAATTTATCTAACGAGAGTTTAGATAAATCAGACTCTTTACCGTCAAACATCCGTCACTGAAGAGACTCTTTTTTTTTTTTTTAAATTGTGAATTTGATTTTTGTTTTAATTCAGAAACAAAATCCATGAAACATGAAATCAAAGGTGCATGCCATACCAACAGATTAGCTATTTATACATACAACGAATGACAGACAACTCGATCGTCTCTGCTTTCATACATACAACTAATTTGATTGAAAAGAGAAGACATAGATGCATGCATGCATGCATGCATGAATCTAATATTACAGAATCAATTACTTTTGATCAGTACTATGATATGCAATATTCTCCAATTAATTAATTAATAAATCAATGCATTCACTGTATAGTTATACTCGATCCATCTCTCTCTCTCTCTCTATATATATATATATATATATCATTCAATCAAAAGTTAGGTCTCATTTATATTAAACTCCATCGTTCCATCTTTTCCAAACTATATATTTCGTTATTTCTCTGCAGCCTCAGGTTATATTCTCTGCAGCTTCTTCATATATATCTATAATAAATAAATAACGTCGTGCATGTTGTTTGTTAACATTTTCTATTTTCTAATTTTTTTCTCTCAAAAACTTAAAAGATTAAAAAATCTTTTGTTATTATTTGAAATTGTTCTTTTTAAAAGTTTAAACATAAATAACTAATTAAAAAAATAATTTTAAAAAATTAAAAATAAGAAATTAAAATTATTACCAAACACAACCAAAATTAAATCACGATTCTTAATCTAAATTAAACATAATTTATAAGGTTCTAGCAGGAGGCTTTTGAGGTACACCACGATCCTCCCTTGCTTAACGGTTCCCTTTATTATTTTTCTAGGGAGGCCATAGATTCTTCCTGATATCCGCGAAATAGAACTCAATAACATGTATGTAACGGTAAAGTAAGGAAAGTATTAGGGTTGAAATTCATTCTTACTGAAGTATCTAATTATGTTACTTAATCGATTTAAGTTGATAAAACTTAATATCAGTTAAGTTTTTTTTTTTTTTAGAAAAACAAAATAAAAATCCAATACTTAATAAAAAAAATATAATTAATAAAGAATATATTTTAAAAATAATAAATAACATTAAATTTTTTTCTTCAAGAAAATTACTATTTCCAGATCAATAAATACTACTGACATAAAAGATTATATATTTAATAATATTTATTTTTTAAAAATGAAATCTTTTCGTTAAGAATAATAAATATTCTAATTATTGTTATCAATAAAATTAATCTTTTTCAGTAATATCATAATAATATTTAAATAATTTAAATGATTATATTTTTTAATTTAAACAACATTTAATTATATAATATTTAATGTAAAATAATATATTAATTTTTTAATAAAATATATGAACTTTTGATAAATAATAAGTGATATTTTTGTATTATATATATATATATATATATATATATATTATCGTTTGTATAATATTATTTAGTATTATTATTATAAATAAATATTTTAAATTGTTATAATATTAATTTAAAAAAACGAACACCACATAAACACCTATAACAACTCTTCACCCTATAGAAAACAAATAGCTTGAAATAGTTGATTGTGATGCTAATTGGATCCCTTTCATTTCACTCTTGGCCTAGCCCTGGCCTGGCTCTCTCGTATTTAATCCTACTACTGACATACTTTTCTTTTCTTGATCTTAACAACCACTCTCTCACTCTATCGATCTCTCTTCGAGTCCTTTTCTTCATTATACTTTTTTTTTCTTTTCTCTGAAACAATTTTCTCGGCACTTTCTTTTCCACCTGTTAATCTAATTAACTACTTCAGAACAACAACAACCAAAAAAATGAAAATGGATGATAGTTTATGTGACTTTTTCGAAGACAACGAATTTTCTGATGCCAATAACTTGGCTATTGGAGAAGATCTTTTTAGTATTTTGGAAAGTCTTGATGGTCATCATCATCATCATCATGATGGATCAGCTAATAATTTATTGGACTACTTTCCTCCTTCAGATCACACTCTACCTTTGGGTCAAGGAATTGCTTTTAGTTTCAAAGAAAGTCGTGAAGAAACTGCAAGATTAGTTTCTCATAGGTCTACTTCCTCAAGCACTTTTCAAGACTTAGAAGCAGCCCAACTTGAAAGTAATTCCCCTAAAACCAAAAGATTGAAGCTAATTTCTTGTACTAATTCAGAGGAAGCAAATCCGGATGGACAACAAAAGATTTCTCATATAACTGTTGAGCGCAATCGTAGAAAGCAAATGAATGACAATTTGTCTGTCTTGCGCTCTCTTATGCCTTGCTTCTATGTCAAACGTGTAAGTATCTACTTTTAGCTTCTATGTCAAATCACTTTTAGCTTTCTTTTTTAAGTCTTTTATAAATGCTCTTAATTATTACTTTTTTTTTTATTTTCATTGAAAACCTTCCAAAGTCCAATCCATGTGAAAAAGAAACATATTAAAGTTACTTCTTTTATATGTTAAGAAACGTTAATAACACTTAAATTTAAATACATATTTTCACAATGTATATGCTTTTTATATTGTGTCACATATTACTATTATACTTAAAAAATCGAATTAATTTTTAAATTTACATAATAATTCTAACACATGATGCCATATAATAGATGTAAGTCTTTATAAATCGCCATTGGTAAAGTTGCGTTGAAATTAACCAAACATCTCACTCTTAAATCTCAACTACTCTAGTTTATATATGTTATAAGGTGTAGGTTACCAAATTGATATTATGTAATAATTAAGTTTATTGAGATTTTAACACATTACTAATATTATGTTAGAAGTTATTTACAGTTAATGGTTATTTATTTGACAGGGAGATCAAGCATCAATAATTGGAGGGGTAGTGGATTACATAAATGAACTACAACAATTACTACAAACACTGGAAGCCAAAAAGCAAAGGATGAAAGTTTACAGTGAAGTATTAAGCCCTAGAGTAGTAGTTTCATCAAGTAGTCCAAGAGTACCTTCACCACTAATTAGCCCTAGAAAACCACCACTAAGTCCTAGGCTTAGTAGTGTTCCAATTAGCCCAAGAACCCCACAACCAAGTAGCCCATATAAGCCTAGATTGCAACAACCTGGTTATCTATCTCCAACGTCCCAGCTGGCATCTCCATCTTCATCAGCTACTAATTCTAATTCCAATATTAATTATGATAATATTGTGAATGAGCTCTTTGCTAATTCAAAATCATCAATTGCTGATGTGGAAGTGAAATTTTCTGGTTCAAATGTTCTTTTAAAGACACTATCTCCTCGTATTCCTGGACAAGCTGTTAAGATCATTTCTGCCATTGAAGACCTTTCCCTTGAAATTCTTCAAGTCAGTATCAAAACCGTTGATGAAACCATGCTTAATTCCTTCACCATTAAGGTACTCTCCTTTTATTTTAACTATTAGTCACTAATAATTAATGAACTAATTTGATTAAATTGTTAAATTTTAAAAAAAATAAAAAATAAAAAATTATTTATTTTTAAAAAATATAATACATATTACATCATAATTAATATAAAATATTTTATATTATTTAAAATATATTTATTTCGATGATAAATGATTTAAAAAAATATTATGATAAATTAAAATAATATTTAGACGAAACCATTTAAATATATGAATATTAATAAATTAAAATCGATATCATTTGAAAATATTATTTTCTATAAATTATTATTTGTATTGAGATTGAGAATTGTACAAAGAAATAAGAAAAGTCTAGTAAAAGTTGTTTACATGCATTGGCGAAGACTGTAAAACAGTAAATGAGTATCTTGAAAAGCACAACGCATAGTATATATGCTGAAAACTAGAATGTGTATTTTAAATATGGTCATGATGTTATTAATAAATAAGCACACAGGTTGAAAGAAGCTAATGATTGGTGTAAATGACATATATGTACGTTATTTTGTCTTTTATATATATATATACATATAGATTGGGATCGAATGCCAACTCAGTGCTGAAGAACTCGCTCTTCAAATACAACAAACATTCAGCTAAGTTCCTTCCATTAATTAATTTTATAAGTTTTTTTCATTATCACGTCTTAATTATAATTAGGCCTCACAAAGCCACCCTTTCTCTCTCTGATCTCGCTTTGAAGTTAATTAATTGCAGTAATAAAAGAGAATTGGTTGGAGGCACTTAATTATCGTCCTTCTTAGCTACCTCTTTGAAGAGATGTGTAACTTTAGTGCAGTCTTAACCTGTTTTAATTATCAATGTTAACCCTTTTGTAATTGATCTATCATCTTAACTTGTCAACCTTTAATTAATTATTACTTGCATGAATTTCATTTTCATTTCTCATTAACTTTTTTAAGCTCAACGTACGTGGATGCTATTAATTTACTTCTTTTTTTTTTAAATTAATTCTCTTAAAATAATTAGGTATCATTGACTTATTCAATAACGATTATGTGTTATATATATATATATTAAATTTATACCTACCTAACGATATTGGTGTCCCCAATAGGACTATATAATATTAAGTATAAATTAACTAGGACAAAAAGAATGTATTAATTTTTTATTTTTTGGAAAGGAGAGAATTGACTTTTATTATTTACTTGTCGGAAATAATAATTCAATTGTTACAAAAATAATACGTAGTTAAATTAATGCAAGGAGATCATAAATCTTAAGATACAATTATATTATTATTGATTGTAATTTATTACGATTCACACGGTGCATAAATAGTGGTATAAGTCATTAAAAATATATATGGATAAATATAATAAATACTAAGTCATTAGTTGATAAGTATGCTACTAGATAATTTCAATATAATTTCAATAAAGAGATAAAAGATCACAAATTATTGTTTAATTATTCGAAGAAAATAATTATGAAAAAATAATTACAATGATACAACAAATTTATCTACAAAGTTAAGTGATATCTATCAATTCCTTATACGTATTTAATATTATACATATCCACACATAAATTAATAATCACAACTCAACTTCTCTCCCAGAAAAATAACAACTAAATACTTTATTTACTCTTTATCACAGAGTAAGTCTTAAATCCTATATCTTTTTATAATCTTATTATTAATTTAGATATCGAAATGTTAAAACCCTCGTCGTAAAGTGATTTGAGATCATAATGAGTTATTCTATTTCATAGATACACAAAAAATAATCATATTTAATATTTACAAAAATCAAAATCAATAATTATTTATATAAAGAATTAAAAAAACATCTTCTTTGCATTTTCTATAACTATAAATAATATCAGTCATCTCATTTTAAAAGGTTAATATCAAAAGAAATAATACTCGTATTACTTATAAACCTCACAATATTATCATTATAAAATATGATTATTTATCTTTTTATCTAATAGTCTATCCCTTTACAACTACTGCCTCAATAACTCAACAAATTAACTTTTGATATAATTATGGATTATTTATGACTAATTAATTATTGTAATAGACATATAATTTATAAGAAAAAAGTAAAATACAAGCATATATCGGTAGGAATTGTTTAAAAGGATTAATACCTAGCATCTATATTATAGGGTTGATATCTATATATTAATTATTTTGGTATCTCTTTTATTGTTATTTTTAATAGATATTTTTGAAATATTCCTGTTTAGATTATTAATACTTATTTTAGTTTGTTTTAATAATAATGTTACCTTTAAATTAATTATTTTATTTCATTCAAATTTTTATTAAAATTGACAAAACAAATAATAAAATATAAACTTTACAAAACAAATATTATTTAAGATTGTGCCCAAAATATGATGATTGTTTTAATAAGAGAATAAAAATAATAAAATTAATTATTTAATCCTATACTGAAATTATTATGAAACAGACCCATAGTAATATCAAGTAAATGCAGTGTAAACTAATATTTAAGTGAGTATCAAAGTGTGAAACTTGTAATGGATACAATATTGGATGATTAATGCTTAGTTTGAAATTAATTGTATTTTTTAAAAAAGAAAAAAAAAAGTTTTCGATAACTTGTGAGTTGTTAAGTCCCACATTGGTTAAGAGTAAGGCAACAATACTCCTTATAAGTCTAGTCAATCCTCTAACTCACAAGCTGACTTTTAGGTTCAGAATGAGGCCTGAGTTTCTAAGTTGGTATCAGAGCTAGGCTCTTAGCTTCCTCGTACTCCCATTGGTCCTCGTGCCGTAAATCCTGACTCTAGTCGATGTGGAGGGGGGGTGTTAAGTCTCACATTTGCTAAGAATAAGGCAACAATGCTCCTTATAAGTCTAGGCAATCCTCTAACTCACAAACTAACTTTTGGGTTCAGAGTTAGGTTTAAGTTTCTAAGTTGAGTAAAGACTTAAAATTTATTTAAGCATATAAAAATTTAGAGATTTAGAGATGAGGTCTTTGTTACGGGTGTTAGGATGATGTAATTATTTTAAAATATAAATTTTTTTCAATCAAATAATATTTATTATTATTCAAATAAATAATTTAAAATTTAAAATTAAGAATCTTTAACAACAAAATACCAAATAAAACACTTTAAAAAGCCACGAGAGCGTTACCTTGACATCTTGATGTAAATTGACATGTTGTCGGTAAAGTTTAACACTATGTTAATATTATTTAAAAAATTAAATTATTTTTTTTATTTTTAAAATATTTATAATAAATGAAAATAAAAGAATATAAAAAATATAGGTATAAATTTCACTGCAAAATCAAATTATATTAATGTTTTTATACAAGCAGACATAATATTAAAGTAATATCGGTACATTAACGGCTATTTGGAGTAGGCCAATTGATTCAATATTCTCATGTCATTTGAATTCCTGTGGCCATTTTGTTTAATTTATTGACTACATGTTTTGATACAACGAAACATGCGTATACAAGGACCACTTTAAAAGAGGACCAAAACATGATTAAAATAGAGATGAAAAAAATTCACTAAATAAGGAAGATAGAGCCTAGAGGTAAATTATGTGGTGGTTGTTGGGCCTTCCATGCCAAAGTTTTAGGTTATTTTCAGACCCATTACGGTAAAAATTTAGAAGAGTGTTCAATTAAACTTGACATACTAGTGTAGATTTTTATTTTTTAATCATAAAAAATATAGTAAATAAGTAAATATATTTTTGGTGTTGTCATTATTTTTAAAAAGTATTTAAATGATTTAACAAAAAATAAATAAAAAAGTAAGTGAATGAGAGACAATATATGAAAAAATTAACGTCATTATGATGTTAAATATTTGCCATAATATTTCTAATATTAATGTTATTAAAGATAATTTATCAAACGTAGATAGCATTTGTAATAGAAAAGACAATTCTCATAATTATGGGCAATTCTCAGTGTTATGTGTGATATTTTTTCCCCCCCAAATATGGAATGATGCAAGGCTTAAGTAAAAGAAAGGTGTTTTAGAATAAATAAATAAAAGAAGCTAAGTAGTTAATCGCAACAACATATAAGGAGCTTAAATTCATAAGCATAATTAACTGAAATGATGAAAAATAATAAATAATTCTCAGATTCTTAAATATATCAGATATATGTAATATGCCCTACTGTACTGCAGGCTGGGCAAACATAAGTGGAAATTAATTTGCTGAAGTATATGAATTTATAGATTTGTCAAATATTGTTCTGCCGACTCCTTTTCCAAAATCTTTCTATTTCTTCTGGAATTCGATTTGGAACTCGACCAGCTATCAAATCCCACCTGAATATTATAAAATAATTAAATAAAAATAATATTCATATTCATGTAAGAGAATGCTCGGGGAGCTGAAAACAAAAATATATGCAAAGTTGTTGCATTATTGTTGCGCTTGTAACAATCCTTTGATGATAAACGTTACACTAATATTAAACATACATTAATTACAATACAACCTAACCATACTTATTATATACACATTAATAAATGAGTAATGTATAAGTAGGTATAGTAATACATTCTCTATATACTTATTATATACACATTAATAAATGAGTAATGTATAAGTAGATATAGTAATACATTCTCTATATACTACTAGTCCCCCTTAAACTTAGAATTTAAAAGAACCAAAAGTTTATTTTTTAATTCATTAAAACGTGAAGTAAAAAGTATTTTAGTAAACATATTAGGTATTTGATTAGTTGTAGCAACATAACAAACATTTGGCAAAATCTTGTTAACTTGATCCAAACGAAATGAAAATCTACTTCAATGTGTTTAGTTTTTGCATGCATGACAAGGTTCTTAGCAAAATGTTTAGTGATGATGTTATCACAAAATACAATAGATTAAGAAAAATTAGCCTTTTATGTTCATCTTTGCAAAACTAGCTTGAAGAAAATGAAATTCATCGGCCTTTGATTCATTAACATTGAGTTGTTTTTTTTCTCATAAGCATGCCTTGTAATTCAAAGAGATTAGTTTTGATTTGTCTCATGTCAAGAGAGGCTATGAATCCATGATAATCTTAACCAAGTCTAAGCAGATAATATCTTTGTGAGAAAAAAGATTAGAGGTTATGTACCTGATAATATCTTTGTGAGGAAAAAAATTCGCCAATTGCAAACAGATGATGAGATAGAGCTTTCATACTTGTAAAATACTCATTCATAAAGAGATAATTTTTCTTAACCTAACTGAGTTGATTATGCAATTTCATAATTGGAGTACAAGATTAGGAATGAATTTTTTTTATAGAACATACCATTGATGAGGGAAGGCCAAACACATAAGGAAGCATAACACTACTAACAGAGTTATAAATCTAATATTTGAGAAGGTTATTCATTTGATTCTAGGTAGAAAAAATGGATTCATCGTAGAAAAATTAGGAGCAAGAGAGAAGATAACCTTTGTTGAAATAGGTTGAGAAATATCAAGAAATTTCTTTAATCTATATGCAATCACAACACTTTTCAGTTACTCACGTCAAAGAAGGTAATTCCTTTGATCCAGTTTAATTGAGATGTTAGGATCGATAGGAATTCAAAATGTGTAAATGAATTGAAATGATGAACGAAACTGTTGAAGCATTACCATCAGAGCCAATAATTAGTGATGAGGAAGATGCCATTGTAGAATATATGTCTTAAGATCGAGATGATGGACAGACTTTCACGAGGAAAGCAAGAATGACTTTTATGCCATAGAATGCTCAAGAAACACAAACTGAGAACGTACAAAAACGAATGTAATCAAAGTTGTTGCATTGGTGTGGTGATTATAACAATCGTTATATAAACAATGATAGCTTGATAATCCAACCATCGAGGGAAATGATATACTAATGTTAAGCACACATTAGTTACAATACAACCTAACCATAAGTACTGTATACACTTTAGTAAGCGAGTTTTGTATAAGTAGATATAGTGATACATTCTTTATATTTTACTATTTATGACCTTAATGATGAAAATATTAATGTTAAAAGTAATTTAAAATTTTACTTAACCATTTATTACTCTAATGTTTTTAAAAATAAAATATTACTCTTTTCTTCTAAAATGGAGTTACAACTCTTGCATTATATTGTCTAATTTGTTTTTATTTTAAACATCTAATATAATCGTTATAATATTTATTCTGATTATAAATAAAGAGTGATTCCCACTAATTGATTTTAAACTACTTTCATTTTTTTAAATTTGTGAGTTTTCTAATTATAAAATGGATGATAGTTAGGTATAAATTTTTTTTCCTTCTTAAATGAGTACTATAATATCTATAAATTTATAACTTAGATATTTTTAATCTTATTGTTATAAAAAGTAAGATAATTTAATCTCATAATTATTAAAATAAGTAATTTTATTCATTAAATTAATAAAAATAAGTTCTTCTAGTCATATAAGAAAGACTAATTTTTACACTAAAGTGTACAACTTTAATAAATAATATAATTAAAAGTATTTAATTTAAAAATGATGAGATTAAAATATTCATTTATACCTAATAATTCTTCGCTTAATGTCATGACATCCGCTTAAAAATATTGAATAACGAAAATAAAAATTTGTAACTCTAAATTCCCAATTATAAATGTGGAAATTGTGTTAAGTTGAAAAATTATCTTTAGTTCTAATAAATGCTTTATTTTAACTATTATTAGTTTTAAAATATAATCTAAATAAATTAATATTCTCGGTCCTTTTCATTTTTAGTAAGGGCAAAGAGTGTAAGTTTACTTATTTCTCTGTCATTTTTCATCAAGACTCAAATAATACATAAAAGGGTAGTATAGATAACTTCTCAACAACTTTTTTTTTTTTTTAAGAAAATTAAATACCAACGTACTCTCTTCTAATAATTTTAATTGATTTTTATTATTGATTAATAAAGGTTATTAATTAAATAATTATTACCTATCTCCAACGAGTTTATGCATTCTGTAGATAAGATCTACTTCTTGTTCACTCATACTTGTCACTTCCTCTTCAAGAACTGAAAAAATGTGAAACGGAAAAACTTATAGAGAAGAAAAATATAACTTAATTAGATTGACAAAAAGTAATTAAAAAAACACAAACCTTGAGTCTGATCAAAACTATTGAATCTCGCTCTTTTCTTCTGGTTTTCAACCATAGTTTCCATAAAGACTCAAGGTATATAAAAGTGAGAAAGGAAGAAAAAGAAAAATTCTAATATGCGAAAATGATTGTAGGATATGAATTACTAAGAGTCTTTATATAGCTAGCTAGTACTTCAATTTTCATCGGCTCTGGTTTTTATATAATTTAATTATTTATACTATTTTACTTTTAATTCAATAAAAAAACATATGCAAAAAAACAAAAAAGATATTTAATTATTTAAATTTTCTACTTGTATGGAGTGTCTGATCACACGGATTTTTTATCAAATGATATTGTTTTATATGATTCAAATGTATAATTTAAAATAAAAAGATAAATTTTACTGTTAAACCAGCTAATCAACAGAACACATGCAACACGTGAATTTTGAACTCTCCTTTATTTGGATATTGCTGCTTAAGATTCTAATGAAATTACATTTCGTAAAAAGAAAAAAAAAACAAAATCAATAATAATCCACAGCCAATGAATAATTTCTGATAAACGCATAGGCTTTTCACTTTCAGCTGTCTGAAAAAAGACAAAGCACGTAAATGTCTCAGCAGAGATGAGTTAATAATATCAGTACTCAGTACTGCTGAGCTGCAAGAAAATGGCCACTACCGTTTATTGAAAAAAGACAAAATAGTTGAAGGCACGTTATCTCATTGATACTATTATAATCATTTCCAATAACATTATTTTTTCTGTGAGTATTTATTATTTTAAAAAAATTATATTAATTAAAAAATTCACATTATCATATAATTTATATAATCAAGAATTATTTCTCATAATTAAGAGCCCCCAATATCACATCCCGACTCTGTGGTCTGTAATGAGTTTTTTTTTTCAATAAATTTTTATATTCAAATTAATATCAACATAATAATAATTAATTAATTAAATTTTTATCTAATAATAATAATAATGAAAAACATTAATAATAAAAACAAAATAAATATTTTATATATTTTTATTATAATAACATAAATAATTATAACAATATTATTACTTTTTTGTTTTTATTATTTTTAAAATACTTACTTTTCTTAACTTTTTGGTACTTTTTCTTGAAAAATGAAATTAATTCTTTAAAGAGAATTGATATTTTAGAGCAGAAAAACATTATGGCTAGAGTAACTTACAATTTAATATTTATTTATTGAGAATTTTGTAAGAATAATTACAAAAAAATCGATTGTTTTTTTTATTTAAATAGGCAATTGAGATCTAAGATAACTTATGAAATCTTTTCGAAAACTTGTATAACAATAACTATCTTTTAAATAATTATGATACTTTAAAATATTACTGAATAACAAGACAATAACTAATATCAAAAATAATATCATTTCCGAAAAGCCCATCACTTTCAGCCTTAACATTACTTTGGAAGTTAAAACCCGAAAATAATAACATTTCGCTTGTGATGCTCTTCTCCACTTCCTTCTCATGACTTGTAACTTTCTAATTTTCCCTGAACGTAGAGGAGACTACTTATACAAAATTTTGTTAAGGAGTCACATGTTTATATACGACAATTTTATATAATAATAATCGTTTCAGTGTAAAATATGATTGATTATTTGATATCATAAATTTTTCAAGCCTCAACTATTGTCCACACAAGAGTCTTCATGTTAGTATCTTTATGGGTACGATCTGAAGGCCAAACTGATCATCTTCATAGTGCCTAATTTTCCGTTATCTTTTTACTAATTTAACTTTTTGGATACTTCTTTATGTATATTCATATATAATCGACACGTATCTTTGATGATCTTAAACCATGTACGATTCATAATATTTATTACATTTTATTTATTTTTTTCTAAAATTAAATTATCCCTAACAATAATAATATTAAAATATGATTATTTATAGGATTAAAATAATATTGCATTATAACATTAACAAAAGTATTTGCCCCAAAATCAAAATAGGTGTTTTGTATTGAAACGTAGCCTAAACAATGCCTATAGTGGCGCAACTTTTATCAATTATATACTTTTATATCTAATTTTTTTTGTTAGATATAACTATCATTTTAATTTTTATATTTTTTGTCCAAAAAGAACTAAATGTATTAAATTTAAAATTTAAGTAACTAAATCATAAAAAGAAAATAATTTTAATGTATCAAATCTACTATAAAATTTAAACATAATTTTTACATTTAAATCAATTTCGTAAAAAATAAGAGTTATGGACCAATTCTAAAAAATATTAAAGAAATATTTATGAACTAAAGTGTAGAATTGATTAAAGTTAAATAATTATACATCCTTATTTTTAGCAAAAATCTAGATATAGAAGAAAAATAACAATAATATCATCTAGCTAGGTTTTCATTTTCTTTAGAAACTTTCAAAAATATCAAAATTGACATTCGATTTTAACATAAGTTAAATATAATGGTTATTCAATGACATTTTTATAATATCTTTAAAATTCAAAAATATCTTTGTTTTAAAGTTAAAATATTATATCATCACTAATATTCAACTAATAAGATAAAAATAAAGAAAATAAATAAATTTACATAAAATTTAAAAGTATATACATGTACTTTACGAATAAGAAAATAAATTTGAATTATATCTACAAATATACAATGAATGATTTTGTATTTATTTGTCCTAAATGTAGTAAAGTGTTTTTATTTATTTTTTATTTTCTATATGATTTATGACACAATTTTAATTAAATTTAATGATATATATTCTAAAATTTAATGATAAAAGTAACATAATACTTTTAAATTTTAATATATGAAGTCAAAATAATAATAAAAACAAAAAATTGAATTAATTTATAAAAATATAAAATTGAGGTAAAAGTTTAAGAAATTAGTGTTTATAGATTATTTACTTTGACTAATTATAATTAATTCTTTTTAAATAAATTATTCAATTATAAACATATATTCTATATTTTAAATAGGGAGAGTAATTTTTTAATTATATTAAGTATATTAAAAATTAAAATATTAATTTTTATAAGACATTACAAAAATATTTAAAATTTATATAAAAAAATCAATTAACTTTTTATCAATAAATATTAACAATGAGAAAAAGATTATATAATGTATAAAAATAAAAATATTTTAAAAAATTAACGATGTGATAAGAAAAGCTACATAAGTAATAATAAAAATAAAATATATATTAACATGAATTATGATTTGTTATCCACTAAATTTTGCTTTAAAAAATGAATAACTTAATAATTTTTTAAAATTGTTTTGATACTTGATACGTTATAATTATTATAGGTATAAATATATATATTATTAACGCGCAGATTTATTTTGGTACTTATATTGAGAAAAAGATTATATAATGTATAAAAATAAAAATATTTTAAAAAATTAACGATGTGATAAGAAAAGCTACATAAATAATAATAAAAATAAAATATATATTAACATGAATTATGATTTGTTATCCACTAAATTTTGCTTTAAAAAATGAATAACTTAATAATTTTTTAAAATTGTTTTGATACTTGATACGTTATAATTATTATAGGTATAAATATATATATTATTAACGCGCAGATTTATTTTGGTACTTATAATTTTTACTTCTGACATAATATACATATATTTAAATGATTTATTTATGGCAGGAACGGAATCATGGGCTTGGTATTGATGCAAATAGAATGCATGCCCTTAGATACTTGCTCATCCAATTGCTTTTGCAAGTGTTTCTTCAAATTAGAGAATTTTCAGAAGCTGCCTCTGAGTTAATTATCTGCTATACCAAAGTTTTTCCTGCTCCTGATCTTGATAACTCTGTTGAAGAAGATATGGATGGTGATGCAATGCCTGAAGTAATGGATGTTCTTGTGGATACATTGCTCTCATTATTGCCACAATCATCAGCTCCTCTGCTTGATAATTGAAGCGGAGTGAGATATAGTTATGCTTCTTATTTTCAATAGCTATGCATTTGTTCACCTTTTTTACATATATATATCATAGACAATTTATTTGATGTTACTGTTCTGTGAAATTTGTGAGAATTATGGTATTGTGCCGTGATTATCATCATATGGCACCATTGACTAGGGGCATGTGATCCTTCAAGTTCATCCAATAAGTTTGATGCCTTCTTGAAAGTACAAATGGGTGTTAATAATTTATGGTACTACTCTTGGATTATCACTTTGTTAGTTTTTTCCTTCAAAAACTTGTTTTTTCTGAGTATTTTTTTTAATAGGAAACAAACACCATTAAATTAAAAAAATGAAGTACAAAGTGGCACATCTTTCTGGATGGGGCTAGTATCCTAAACCATGTCCATCTTTCCAAATATCCTAATATTGTTAGTTGGCTTCTGTTTCTCTCCATAGGTATTTAAATACTTCTGTGATGATATCACGAATGATGGTTTGCTGCGGATGTTGTGGGTTATCAAGAAGAGTTTGAAACCAACAAGATGCCAAGTTGTTGCCCAGATTTTTAAAGAGAGAAAAAATCAAGCTGGGAGTGAATCTACTCATTTCCAGCTTGAGCTGTTTAAGCTCTGTGTCCTCTCATTGCTTGAAATTTACGTACATGAAAATCCATGTAAGTCTTGCTCTTCCCATCTAGTAATTATCAGGTGTTGATATGCAAAGATATAATATTCAGTTTAAGAAAAAATTAGGAATTTTTATTAGGCACTTTGAATTTGGAAAAGGGACTATAGAACAAGTTTTGAGTAGTGACGTCAAAAGAAAAAAATTATCCCATAAATATAGGTTTGCATTTTGTTTGTAACCAAATTTATTATTCATTATAGTTAAAAAAATTGAATGAAGAGGCACATTTAATACCAGAACTAGCTTCATTTGTGATATTTGGGACCAAGTGAAGCCTAACCCTATATTGGGTGATATTTTTAGTAAATTTTTCTAAGTTTACCTGTTTTTTTTTTCATCAAGTCTTTGGTAAGCATTAAAACACTTGATTATTGTTGGTACTATTGTTATTAAATTGATTTAAATCTCTCTGCTACTTGTGTTGTGTTGTTGAATCTGTTGGTGCTGGCTCTGCTGCTTTGGTCTTGCCTCTATTTGGTCTTGTGTATTTGTTATTGAAATTTGGTGTTAGTCTTTGTTGGTGTTATTGATGTTGTCTTATTTGGTGTTATTGATGGCGTTGTCTTTGGTCTTATTCTTATTTGTTGGTGTTGGTAATTAATATAAGTTTTTTTTCATGTTTGTAATTAATACTAAAAAGTTAGTTTGTAATACTAAGTTTTTTTGTGTATAATAAACTCTAAAATGTAATTATACTTTTAATATTTGAATTAATAAATTTATTGTAATTTATATTGATTTTTAATTTTGTAATTACTAATTATTATATTTTTTTAATTTATGCGTACCCTATGACCTCGATTATTAGAAAACCGAGGCCATATGGTGTATCTATGGCCTCGGTTATCGAATAACCGAGACCATAGGTACACCCTATGGCCGTGGTTATCTTATAATCGAGGTCATAGGTACATCCTATAGCCTCAGTTAAAAATTGAGGTTATATGTCATTACCTATGGTCTCTCTCACTTAGGCCTCGGTTCTTATAACCGTGGCCATAGACCTACGGCCACGGTTAAAAACCGAGGCCGTATGTATGTTTTGTAGTAGTGATTGTGTAAAACTTTTAATTTAATACTTTTGTTAATTTTTATTACAATTGAGTGTTTATGTTATAATGTATTTAAATCAATTATTTTATTCAAAAATTAAAAAAATTATTTTCTTTCTTCTTATATTATTTTTTTCACCATAACTCAAATCTCAATAAATTGTTATATTATTTTTTTCACCATAACTCAAATCTCAATAATAATATAATTAAAACTCTAAAATTAAATTTTTTTTTAAATTTTTAAATAAAATAATTAATTAAAAAATATTATAATAATTATGCAGCAAAATAACATAATAATTTTTTTTATATAATATAAATATCAAAATAAATATTTGTCATATATATAATTTTCACATAAAATTTTAAAAATATAAGAAATAAATATAAATTTATTAATTATTATAATTTCTTATGCTATTAAATAAAAAATAATTTACTATCAATCAATAAATTCTAATGCAGACGTTTTCCTACCGATTAATGGTGTTAATAAATCGGTCCAGATTAAATTAAATTAAAAAATTAAATCGAATCGAATTAAATTAAATAATTTTATAAATTAAATGATATTATTTAATTTATATTAATTTTTAAACTGATTATACTGTATACACTTCTACTCTCATCAACATAATACAACTAATAAAAAAAGCATTTAATTGTTATAAAAATAAAAAGCATTATTCCCAGCACAAATGAGTAAATATCAGAAGTGCTGAGCTGTAAGTAAATGCCCACTGCCGTTTATTGAAAAAAGACAAGGTAGTTCATTCATGGGACATAACCACATTGTGGCTAAACGACAAGTCACTAATTTCGGAAAATGTACTCATCCACTCTGTACTGAATTATTGATTTTTTTATATATATATAAATATAAAGTTACACTATTTGTTCCGAGTACTTTTCATCATCGGAAATTACTGATATAATGTTAATAAAGGGATAATTAAAAATATTATTAAAAAATACGACAGGATTCTTTCCTATTTTGAACAAATAGAATTTTTCGTATATGTTATTAGATATAAATTATTATTATTATAAAAATTTATTATTTATTTATTATGATATTAATAAAAAATATTATTGTAATATCATTAATATAAAATATTATAATAATTTAAATTAATATTGATAATTTTATTTAATAAAAATGATATTAATATATAATATTAATAATAAAAATAAAACTCACAATTTCATAAACTATTATAATAATAATAAGAAGAATAATTGTAACAATACTATTATCTTTTCTTTTTAAAATTAATTTTAGAACAATTATTTTTGTTTTTATTTTTAAAGAAATTTGATTAATACGTCACAAATAAATAAAAATTAAAAAATATATTAAATTACAAACATCACTCACTGTTATTCGGACGGATGATAACGCGGATAGTAATCACCTTTTTTTAGTAACTATTTATTTGTTTGGATTGTTCTTAGCATTAATTTCATGTATTGTATCTGGTGGTAGAGGTATAGAATTTTTTAGATGAAATTAAATTATATATATTTTAAAATATCAAATATTAAATATTTTAACGATATTAAACTTATTTTAACATAATAAAGATCTATATATCAAGTCTCATTTACGGTTGTATTAGTTGAATTGTATAAAAAAATTAAAAATATTATACACATAATATAATACAAATCAATGTTATTTTTTTATTTATAATTGTATATTTTATTAAAAAATTTAATATAATTATTCAATATAGTCATTATTTTTTTATAAAAATATCATTATATAATAATAGTTAGTAAAAAGTATTATTTTATGGTTAAAATGTCTTTTAAATTAAAATATAATACATGTTAAAAATAATCATCATTAATATTGATTAGATTTATAAATTTTTTAATAACCATATTGTGTGATTCAAAATTTAAATTATAATTTTTTTAAAATTTTTGAATTAAAATAATTTAAATTATTATTATATTTCACAAATATAAGAAGAAATAAACTACATTATGTATTAAAAAATAATTTTTGCTTAAAGTATTTACTTCTTAATTCTCAAACATGAAAAAACAAATTTTCATTATTTTATGTGTGTTATGAATTTACCTTTAATTTTATTAAAAATAAAATATAATTTATATGTGATCTAAATATAAATAAATCATTTTAGATAAAATATTTATCTGGACTAAAGCTCGACTTAGTCCGATGCCTTAATGTTTATATCAATCTAATTTAATTTATATCTTTAAATTTTAACATAATAACAATTTTAATAAAAAGACTAATAAATTTACATTTATATCTAATTGAAAAACATTGGAAAAATGATAAAAATGTGCCCAAATAAATCTACGAGATAAGTAAATTTATTAAATTGAAACTTAATTAAGTAAAAATATATACGATAAAATAAGATGATTTTGATAAATTTAAAAGAAAATCAAAGAAAAATTAGAAAGAGGTAGGAAAGAGTAAACTTCTACCAAGAAGACTTTTCTCTCCGATTTAACACATGAGAAAGAGGTAGGAAAAAAAATTAGATGATGGCTAACAAATCTTTGAAGACTTTTTATGTATATACGTATAAACATTTCAAATTTTTGTACGTGGACAGTGAATATTAGTCAGGTTATTTAGCATTGTTTATTAATAATTACCCTTTCGATACTTACGATTATACTAAGCTATAAATTAACCCCTATCTTTTCCCTAACCTTTTCAGTTTTGCCTAGTTGCGAAGTTGTGTGATGGATGTGCAGTACAATCCTTGAAAGATTATGATGTTAAAAGTTTATCTAAAATCTTACTTTATTTGGCTACTCTAATTTGATATGTAGGCAAGTTATAACGATTTTGATTTTATAATTAATTAATTTTGTATATTAATGTTTTTTTGAATATTTTTTAATTTGTACCAGTTGGATTGTATTACACACTTTTTTTTTTTATGTATTTCAAAGAATGAAATATTTCTTAGATACCCGAGTTTGTTTCTGTTTTATGAAGAATCTTTAGTTTCAAATTGGTTTTTTTATAACTATTTTTTATTTTAAAGATTTCATTCAAACATATTTATCTTCCCTATATTCAGGTGCTTTTTTCGGTGGCATGAAAAGTAATAGTTTAAATTAAAATATGTTTTTGTAAATTATTTATGTTTTATAATTTTATTTGATTCTTAACTTGTTATTTAGACTTTATAATATATGACTTTATATTTAAAATATTTATGTTATTTATCTAATAAATATGTTTATTTAATACACATCTTTCAATAATTTTAAGCATACGAGTATGTATGTATTTATTTACAAGTTTTGATTGATCTATTTAGAATTTACCAAACGTTAAAACTTTCATATGTAGACGGTAAATCCATGAAGTACTGGTGTGCACGGTAATAGTTGGGTTGGGCCTTTCTAAGACTATAACCCAAACTTCTACATTAAAAATATTATAAGGGGAAAGAGCCAAAAAATGTCATTTCATTCCTTTTTCCATGCTGCTGGAGTATTCCAAAAGGACTATGTCGGTTTGTCCCATGACTCATTTCTAAGATGAGCGTTATTCACGGATATCGAAGCTTTTAGATATTATAATTATCTTTTAATTACGTCATTTATATATTATAATTTTATAATTTTTTAAATAAATTTTATTAATTTTATAATTTAAAAATATAATAAATTAAAACAAATTTTATAAAAATTAATTTTTTTAAATAAAATAAAATATTTATATTTTATTAATAAAAAACATAAAAATAATTATAAATGACATTAATAAAAAAACATAAAGGATGATAAAGAGGAGTTTTTTTTTATTTTTTATTAATAAAATATATAATTATCATTTTATTTTTTAAAAATTATAATTTTTAAATTTTTTGACTTAATTCATCATATATTTTTTTACTGTTAATAAACTTAGTTACATATAAATGACATTAATCGAGTTCGGGCTCTTTAAGTGATAATTTATTAATTAATTAATAAGATATAATATTTAAAATATTAAATTATGAAAAATTATTTATGTTATAAGATAAATATCAATAAAAGGTAAATAATTGTAATCTATAAAATTGAAATTATAAAAAATAAGACTTAAAATAATTAAATAAAAAAATATTATAAAAATAAATACATAATTTTAACATAGATAATTAAGTATTAAAATGTTATTACTTAATTGATAATATATTAATACAAGATAAATAACTATCAAAATATATTTATTTATATTACTTAAAATAAATAATCTTGTATAAAAAAAATAATTATAATTTAAAAAATTATTAATATTTTAACTATTAATAAAATATTATTTAAATGATTATGTTGATATTTTCATAAACTCATTTATAAGGAGTTAGTACCTTTAGACTATTTATATTCTTGTTTTGTTATCTTTTTTATTAAATATTTTCAAACAGACATAAAATATTTATATTTCAGCTATTATTATATATTTTATCAATTTTAACATTAATGATACATCTAAATTACTTTAATTTATTGATATTATTATTAAAATTGATTAAAATATATACTAATAATTTAAATAAAATTACAAAAATTTAAATGTATCAATTCTCAATTTCTAGAGAAAGTGGTCGTCATAAATATTTTCCATCTCTTATTATAAATGATACTAGCAAAGTTCACGTAATTAAAACGGGTTAATTTATAAGTTAATTGATTGGAAATAATAATTAATTTTTTCCATCTCTTATTATTGTAATTAATTTTATCCTAAAAAATTTAATTAAATAATAATTTAACTTAAGATAATTAATCGAAAAAATGATTATTATTTACGTTATTTAAAATAAATAAAATTATATAAAAATAAATATATAATTTCAATATAGATAATTATAAATACTTTAACTATTAATAATTTATTACTTAATTGATAAATATAAGATACAATAATTAACTAGAAAAAAATAATTGTTTATGTTATATAGATAAATAACATTGTTTAATAAAAAAGATAAATAATTATAATTTAAAAATTATAATATTTTAACTACTAATAATTTATTATTTAATTGTTAAATAAATAAGAATTATGATAGTTAACACAAAAGTGATAATTATTTATATTGTTTAAGATAATTAATATTGTCTGAAAAATAAGTAATTATATAATTTTTAATATTTATTCAATAATAATAATATTAATTAATTTATGTTATTTAATTGTTAAAAAAACTTAAGATAATTAACTAAAAAATTATAATTTTATGTTATTAAAATAAATAATATTATATAATTAATAAATTTTTATCTATATTTTTAATTATATATTTAAGATAATTAAATGATAATTATTCGATCTTTATTTTTTTAAGATAATTACTTTACGTTCATATTTATCCGATCACAAACGGGCTCAGCTATTTATACTATAAGAATTTGTTTGCGTGGTTAAATCCATTTTTTATGTAATGAAATAGGCGTTTCCATTTGCATTAGGTTTCTCTTTTTTCTTAATGATTATCTCATTATCGTTTTTAATTTCATAAATCATTAGGGTTTTTAAGTAATGAATATTATTGAATTTTTTTTGAGTTATTATTAAATTTATCAAATGTTGGTTATCTTTGTGTCATCAGATTTAACCAAATCTAATTTTTTTATTAAAATTCTTGTTAAATTATGGGTTCTTGGTGGTAATTCTTACAATTTTTGGTCATAAATTATTTATATCTTTCAAGATTCTATTTTTAAGCTTGCATCAATACTAATGAATATTAATAGTATAAATATAGTTCCTATAAAATTATCAAACTTGAGATACGGAGTTAGAATTTGTGATTAGAAAAATTCTAAAACACAAATTTCTATACAAATTTAAATGTTTTTACATTAATTTTTTTATATGGCAATTCTGAAAAATTATTATAGTATAGAAGTAGGTTAATCATAAATACACTAGGATAGAGTATTTTTAGAAAGAAAAAGAAAAAAAGGTAAGAGAGAAAAAAACAGATATTCGTTGAAAAATTCTAACTTAAATATTCCTTATAAATTTGATCTATCCCTTCTCATATATTCGCCATAAATTTTTTTAAAAATAATAAAAATATTATTATTAAAATTTATAATTATAAAATTAATATTTTTTTATATCTATCTCATATATTTTTATTATTAAAAACTTTTAATATATTAATTTATTTTAATTTTCTTTTAACTTAACCTATTTTAAATTAAATTATAATTATTTAAATATATTTAATATTAAATATAATCTTATTTAAACAATAACACCCATATTTCAATTTATAATTCAATGTTTATTCCTTTTTTACATATCTGTACGTACGATAAGGATTCGTTTCACATCACCAAAATACATTATTCTAAATTAATAATGTTTCAATTTTATTGAAAATTTTATAAAAATAACATTATAATATAATAGTATTAAATGAGATTTAATTAAACAATATTTAATATCAAATAAATTATATAGTTATAATTTAATTTAAACAGATTTAAAATAAAACAATGTATTATAATTGTTTAAATGAATATATATAAGATATACATAATAAATATTATTTTTATGATTATAAATTTTAACAATATTGTTTTTGTTATTTTCTTCATTTTATTTGCTAGAATTATGGTTTCATATTACAATGGAAAAATTATTAAAAATAAAATAAAAAAATAACTTTTAAAATTTATAATTATAAAAATAATATTTTTTTATTTTCATCTTATATATTTTTATTAATAAAAAAAATACCAAACATCATATCATATAATGATCATTTACTCTAAGAGTAAACGATGATGTAATATTGTAATCTAAGAAAATATAAAATTAGTACAATCATTTTATTTAAATAGCATAAGCATCAAATACTTGATAAATAGAATAAATATTTATGATTATATGAAATATATATAAAAATAATAAATACTATTTCAATTATGATTTTTTTAAATACTTTGAATAATGATGAGATATATAGATTAATAAACTCATATCTAATTACATATTGCCACTCAACTGTCTCCTTGTATATTTACTAACAAGGAAAATGAATGAGTGGAAAGAGAGTCATTCTCATCCACATGTTAACTTTCTAAATACACAAAAAAACAAAGACCTTATAAATTTAAAAATCATTTTTATTGATTATTTTTATACTCTTTCTTTATATTGATTCCTTTTCTCATGATTCTAATTTATATTTATTCTCATTTTAATTAATTCTTGCATATTAGTAAACACCATATATTATATATGTGATATAAAATTATGGATAGAAAAATGTATAAAAGTAAATGATATTAGAAATTCTCTTTTAACAAAACAATCAAATATTTAAAACTTACCAATTGCATCGTATATATATATATATATATATATTAGTTTAACTTTTTACTTTTTATTAGATATTTATTATTATTTAAAAAAAATTAAATTAATTTTAAATTTTATTAACCTAAAATAATAATTCATTATATATTCTAAAAATAAAGAATAATTTATAAGGAAACTATAAAATTTTCTGTAAACTTATTAATTGCACACTCAGGCCTACCTATTCAGCAAGTTGATACAGAACCTAAAACTCTAACTCCAACTTTATGACCATCCTTTGTTCGATAATAATTCAGTAATCCAGTCCATTGGTCAATTTAGCTTTTAATAAAACATAATTAATAACCTCTTAGTAATATATATCTTTGATCGAATTGACATAATTTATGATTTAGAAAAATTCTAACTTATTTAAGCTGCATCATCTCATATGCATGTATTATTAAGTAATTATCAAAATAAAGTATTTTAAAAATAATTTTAATATAACATTTTTTCAGAATTTTAATGGGTAAGATTTACTTAAGCAAATATAAGAGTTTATATGATCTTAATGTAGCTTAAATATGCAAAGTAAGCGGTACATTTAGGAAATTAATGAATTAATAGATCATCTTAATTATAAAATAATTTAAATTGATTAGATGTTAACATGATATAAAATTTAAAATTAATTAATTATTTTAAAATTAAGACAAAAATAAAAAAAAACACAAAAAATAAAAAAATATATATATTCCTCGTTATAATCATCTTAAAACATATAAATTATATGAGTTATTGTTTTCATGTTTAGCAAATGTTGATTATACAGTCACAACTGACTCAATTCAGCATCAGAAATCCAATAATTAACATTTGCAGACAGCTCAACGAAAAGGTACCTTTAGATCACCTAATAGCTTTTCAGCAAATTAATTAATTGTTTTCTTCATCACCCAAATTAAAACTAGTAGGAATAAATATCTTAATTTAATATTCTTCTTTGGAAATCAATTAGTATATCACTAAGTTATACTTATATTCAGTATACTGATCGTATATAGCAAATGGAATATTCCATGAGATAAATAAATTAATCCTTCTTCGATTATGAGAACAAATTGATGAATATATATGTAATGCATGCGAGAATATAATTTGAATGTATTTGATCTAGAAAGTTTAAAAAGAAACACAACGCTAACATCTTGCTCTTGTTATTCTTCAATATTCATTTTTGCTAGTTGCATGGAATTTCTAAATGAAGATATTAGTAGCTTAACCTCATCCCATGTAAATTACGCGTGACTTACTAAAAACCTAAGCATCATCCTTTTTTTTTTGGTTAACTAAATACTCCTTTTTTTTATAATTAAATGATACTTTATATAATTTGAAACGAAAAATGATACTTTATATAATTTAAAACGAAAAATGAATAAATTTTTTCACCAGATAAATAGTAATACTCTTCATTCCTTATCTCTTCTTACTAAATGTTCATGGATCTAATTTAAATTTAAATTAAACTAAAAAAATATAGTCATACAAACTATATGACATTTATTTTATAGGTTAAATGTTGTTTACTTAATGACCTAAAATTAAGATTTATTCTTCTTATTTTAGGTAATTATAAATTTGGATCATATTAAATATCCTTTAATTTTAATAAAATTGTACCGTAAAATTATATATATATATCTTGTTGGTTTCATCCGCACACAAATGAATAAATAAATAACTTGTTAGATTATTTAATGAGAAACTTACGTTATGAAGCAATATTTAAATTCATGATTAGGTTTATTTTTCTTTTAAATTTATAATTAATCAAACATGCATCAATAATAAATATAGTATGAAATACTCTAATAACATCTATTCAATTGCTATCAGTAACATAAATTATGAGAGAGTCATTTTACTACATTTAGTAATGATAAATATTATTTTTTATAATTAACCTAACCTTATATGATTGTCCCATCATAATCACCAATCACAATGAAAATGGAAGCCAGATCATAATTGGTCGTGGAACAAGCACTTAACATACAAATAATGCAATAATTTAAGCACATTATAGACCAAATGGTATATATAGTCAAAAAAAAAAAAAACACAAAAGCACTTAACATATATAATATTGCATGTAGACTTTGTAAATTTTGACGAATAAGCTTGAGAAAATTTTCTTGAAGTATTTGAATTAAATACAGTGACATCTGCGACTCACTAGTCACTATTCTACCAAATCGGCCAACGAAATTCTTTATTTTTCTTATTCTTTCGGTTGCTGCAATCAGAATTCAAAAATGTATTAAACAAATTTTTAATTGGATTAAAAAAAAAAACAGCTAGCAATCCTATAACTTTGGACAAATATGAGTAATTTAATTCTATAGCTTTTAATCAAAATACTTTAGTTTAATAATTTTAAAAAATATCTATTTTAGTATAAAAGATGAAATTTGATTTTATTTTTAAATTTTTATAATTAAAATGTTCAATTTATTAAAATTATAAGACTAAAATGTATTAATTAAAAGTTATCCTCTTATTCGAATCTTTTTTAAAATAATTCTATTTGTATTTAATATGATTACATTTCACCTATATATTTATTTTTTAATAATTGTCATACATAAATCACGCTATCAAATCAAATTATATTAAATAAATGTTTACCTTATCAAATTAAATCTTATTAAATTAATGAAGTATTTAGTTTACAATATGTAAGGAGAACATGTACATAGAGTTTAAAAAGAAAAAAGAAAAAATGAAACCACCGTATTGGATCCAGTCGTTTGAGTCCACAAGTTTATATATACATGTAGACAGACAGAAGAAAGCACAATATTCTACTAATTCTCTACTTTATGTAATATAATTCTTCTATTGTAATCCACATTTTCTCACTATATATACTCATCTTTCCAAATAAAGAATCCACTTACCACTTTCACTAGCTAAGCTTGCTACCTCACTTGGTCTCTAGGAACCAATATTCTTCTTGTTGTTCAATAACATATTTCACTCAGTTAAAGCAACAATGGTCGATAATAGGTTGCGCTTGGCAGTTGGCATCATGGGTATACATGAAAAAAAATTCTAATTTTATGCATGTGCATGTTCTCATTAAGGGTATATTTGTTTGTGTTCGTATCAAAAGTGGTTCGAATAAGTGTTTTTAGACGAACCATATTATTTCTGCTTCTGCCAAATATCTTTAACTATCAAAAGCGTTTTTACAATATCTAACATACCCTAGCTAATTGATTACATTATATATAAATTATGTATGCACAGTCTGATCATAGTGTTAAATATTGTTGCAGGCAACGCCACTTCTTTGTTACTTTTCGCTGCTCCCATGTAACAATCTATCTAATAAACATTTTAATTATCATTTGATTTAATTATTAATAAATTAACTCAATACTCAATAAGATTTTTTTTTCAGACTGACTTTTACAAGGGTGGTGAGGAAAAGGAGCACAGAGGAGTTTTCACCAGTTCCTTACATAATTTCATTTTTCAACTGCCTCATTTACACTTGGTATGGCTTACCTGTAGTAAGCTATAGATGGGAAAATTTCCCGCTAGTTACCATCAATGGCCTTGGAATTCTGCTCGAATTCTCCTTCATTTTCATATATTTTTGGTTTTCCACAGCTAAAGGAAAGGCAAGTCATACATACAATTTTTGTTTCTTCTAGTTTTTTTTTTTAAATAACAACTTGCATGCATGTAGTGTCAAATTTAGCTTCTAGAGGAACCATATAAATAGTAAAATATTATTGTTTGTTTCTTATTCCTTATAATTTTTAATTTAATAATTATAACAACAATAATTAATAATAAAAAATTATACATAACTATAAATATGATGTTACATGTATCTTATATGGATATAAAATTTATAAGGAGTTATTGAGTAATAAATTTTAAAAATTTAAAATTAACTTAATTTATTATCGCTTAAATTTTGTAGTAAACTTTACAGATATTACACCTAAAGTTTTCTTTATCAAAAGTTGAGGGGTTAGTGCCCATACATCCTCATACATATCCGCCTCGACATGCATGGATGGATATAATTATAAGTTTTAAATATTCAAGAGAAATTTAACATTCTAATTTGTGTGTATAAAATCATGCAGATGAAGGTAGCTGCAACTTTGGTACCTGTAATCATTTTTTTCATCATCGTCGCCGCTATCTCGGGTTTTGTTTTCCATGATCACCATCATCGCAAGTTGTTTGTAGGAAGTATAGGACTTATAGCAGCTGTTGCAATGTATGGTTCTCCACTAGTTGTCGTGGTGAGTCCAATAAATTTTTATAGTGTTTGTTTCTCTACATAGTTAGCTATGAAAAGTAATGAATGTAATGAAGTTACTTACATTTACAAATGAATCATTTATGCAGGCACAAGTGATTAAAACAAGGAGCGTGGAGTTCATGCCTTTCTATTTGTCATTTTTCTCTTTTCTTGCTAGTACTATTTGGATGATATATGGATTACTCAGTCATGATTTTTTTCTTTCAGTAAGTGATTACTAAATTAGTCAACATTGTAAATTTCTTGATGATTATATGGTGATACGTCAAAAACATTAGTGTGAGTAGGATTTAAGGAAGAAGAGAGCTAGTGATCCCACAATTTTAGGCAAAGGACTGCTTTAGTTTCATAATCTTTAAAAATGGTTACTTTAGTTTCATATATTTGGTGTAAAAAATATACTTTAATTTTATTTATGAGTTTTAAAGGATTAAAATATATATATTTTTAAATTATAAGACTTGTTGAAATTAAAAGCTATGAGAATAAAACACTCATTTTGTAAAATCTACATATTTCTCGCGTCATAACCCAAGATTTAACAGAAACTAATTTTAGAAACTTAAATCATGTTGACAGTCTCCAAATATGGTTGGATGCCCATTAGGCATGCTTCAACTGGTGGTTTACTTTAAGTACACGAAGAAAGGTGGAGTTACTGAAGAGCCAAATAAATGGGACCTTGAAAGAAACTGTGAAAAGAACAAGCAGCCTCAGCCTGTGATCAATGGACACATGAATAATATCAATGAGAAAAGTTGATCACAATGTACTAATTAAGGTTTGAATTACTATTAGTCACATAATAGTGGATTTTTTTTAGATCAAATATATTGATTAAAAATGATTAAATTTATGATTAAATTATATTTGTGAAGTTTTCTTTTTAACTCCACTTCACATATGTAAATATTTTTCATATAATATAAAAACATATGTGTTTTATATTAAAAAATACGGTTCGCGTGCACAAATATATATACATGAAAAAACATATTTATGTTTAGAAAAAATTATATGAAATCATGTGAATAAAGGAGTTATATACAAATTGGAATGAAATGTTTTTAAAATATTTAGAATATGTGAATTTGTGTAAAAGAACACTAACACACACAGCACAAACAAATATTACAAGAACACAAAATACCAACAAACATAACATAAATATACATAATAACACAAGATTGATACCCCTGCATAGGAATTTAGGAACAAGAGAGGATACTTTACCTTTTCTTTTTATTCTTCCACCAAATGTTTTAAAATGTCTACATTTTTGTGACAGGGAAATCAAAGCACCACTTGGCATGGCAATAAACGTCAATGAACCTAAGACAGGGGAGGGAAGAAGAAAGCAGTTAGAATAGTATAAAGGAGCTCAATCTTGTAAAACATTTCTCTTCCATATCAACTTCTTCTTCTTTTTTTATTTATTTAAAAAAACTATGTTTTTGATGCATTATGAAAAGAAAAGAAAAAAAAAATCAGAAAAGGAAGTTTTTTCACCACATGTCTCATGGAATGTCACCCAAATAATCTTATTCCTACTTACCGAAATGGGACGTCGTGGGTAAAAGAAAATCGGAATTAGATACATCTCGAATGCTCATCATGCTTATGAAAAAAGAAGCTCGTTTACTCTGTTTATGACTTGTCACCGTCCTCAATTGAGCCACTAAGTAGTACAATTGAAAAATAAGGGTAAAAAAATATATATCTAAAATAAATTATAGTACCCCTAGAGTGGCAAAAAAAAATTAATTTCATACAAAAATTATAATGATGATGATTTAAGGATTAATATTGTGAATTTATATTTATAGCATAATACTAATGATTTTCTTGTAGTTGATATAGATTAAGTGAAGTTTTAATTTATATATTATCTTATTTATTTATTTAATAATTAATTAAATGTTTTAAAATTATATAAATTAATTTAATAAAAAAAATTAAGTAAGTTGTACAAGTTAAATCATATAAAAATAAATTTAACTCATCTAATAATTAGAACAATGGAATTACAACTCGCTTGAAATAAATTAAACTTAACAAGTTAAATTAATCTAATTTATTTGATACCTCTAGACATCCCAACAAGCCAACAAGTAATAGACAAAGGAACACTTCAAAATATTTATTCCAGAACAACAAAGTTCATGTTTGCCTCTGCCCCCATCCTAAAATTAAAGGCTCATGGTAACTGTCAAAACAAGAATCAAAATATTTATTATCAAAAAAGGCATAAACAATATGAATCTTCACTATCATCATCTTCAATATTATTTGACATGTGAACAACTGAATCAGCTTCTCTATCTAGTAAGAATGCGTAAATTACAGAAAGAAGCAAAGAATATATCCTGAGATGAGAACCTATTCAGTACTTACCGACATAAATCAGTTGTCACTATCCAATATGAGCCAACGAAATCACAGCCAAGCAACTTAGTAAACACAACTCAAAAGCAAAAAAGGAGCAGAATGTTGCAATGCTATATAGAGACCACCGACTTCATGAATTTTCTATGGCTGCTATACTCCCGATAGTTAATTTTAACCAATTAAAAGAATCAGTTCCGACAATATCAGATATTTGGGAAGTAAATAAGGGATAGGATCGGTAATCATAACTTTTTACGTAATTGTTTAGACTGTTTTATTCAACCGTTCAAAATTAAAGGATCAATTTTCTATATTCACTCTCACATAAATCTCAAATGTTAAGATATGATAAGATAACAAATGTTAGTTTTTTTTCTTCATATATACTGTGTTGGGATTGGTACATAAATTTCAAACGTTAAGATATAATAAGATAATAAATGTTAATTTTTTTTTTGTATATACGGTTGCTATTGATCTAATTTATAGAGATAAACTAAAGATAAGTTAATTTTTTTTACATAGTATGTGAATTTATTATGAAATTAATGTATATATAGAACATTGTATATACACATATTGATTACATATGGGGTATACATCACATAATGTTTGAGGGATACAAGAATAAAAGTAAACACATTTAAAACTTGGGGTAGACTACACCATGGTTTGATCTAGAAGTCAGTCTTCCAATACCAAAGCATCTATGCGTAGGTAGACTCATACTACCTATATTGTGGTGGGTGTGGACATGGGTAGGTCGTGGGCGTGGACATAGGTAGGTCGTCTTAAGATGAATAATTTGGACTGTTTGTTGGATTAGGCTCCGTGTCGATCCATATGTCTAAAAATCTAGTCTCATTACTCTTTCAACTCAAGTACTCAATAAGGGTGGAAAAGTAATACACAAACAATAGATCTGAACCGTTCAACTCCCCCTAATAAATTTTTGTGAGATGATTGAAGAGAGAAATATACACCTTTATATAAGAAGGAGCTTGGGCTTCTCTTTATTTCATAATTTCCTACACATTAGACAAAAATTGAAATAAAAATGATCTATCGTCTCAACTCGAGCCATATAAATTCTCAGCTTGGTGGTAAGAAAATCAGTTCAGCACATAACTTACTTGCTTGGGTTTTAAGGGAAAACTCATTAAGCCTAATAGTTTTCCTTCTTTTTAAGTCAGTTTAAAGAATAATTTCCTATTTTACTTTCAAACTCAAGCCTAGGTAATTTCTACTTCTCGTGCCTTACCTTTTTTTATGTTTCGTGATATTTTTGTAGAGACTATGAATAGAGAGAGCACTTCAGGCATATCCTCTCTTGAGAGCCCACAATATCCCACTTGGACTAGGTAAAAAGTAACATCATAGGGTCTACCAATAAGACAAGCACTTCGAGCAAATTGGACCTATCTCACCCTCAACCATTTACTTCTCATCCATAAACTGTACCTATAAATATGTTGAATGTGCCTTATACTCAAATATTCGTCATAAGGTTATGGATGAAGAAGGCGAGGAAGAAATGAATTGGTGAGCCCATATGTCGTACCCAAGGTTGGGCGGCCAAGGTCAATACTAGTGGGTTGTCCACTCAGGATGAGGAGAATACATGAAATTCCCTCCTCAGTACAGATACTGATCCCCAGGCCGGGTGTTCTTCACTATAACCCACCTTTAGCTAGGTGGAGAGTATTCCACGATAAAGCCTTATGGATGGGGGTTATATTTTCTTTGTACCCTTTTGTGAGGAAATTTTGGCTATAACTCAACTCACGCCAGATCAGTTGATGCCAAATGGGTATAAGTACCAGCCTTGCCTCACATTAATATATAGATATCTTAGGGATCAAACTGGAAATGCATGAGTTCAATAAGGCATATGTATTGAAGCAAAATACTATAAACATGAATAGAGTCTACATGTCTATAAAAGAAGATCAGGGTATAAATGTGATCCTCCTCGAGAATGAAAAGAACTAGAAGGAGTATTTCTTCCACATATTTGGTCGGTGGGAGACTCCATACAGTGATGCCAGGCTAATAAGGAGCATCTAGGTTGACACCAAAGTCATGATAAGGAATATGGGCTCCTTTATTACAACCTTGAGCCACGAGGTCAAGCAATAATTGGTTGATATCTAAGACTATCTGCCCAAGAAGATTCCATGGAGGCAACTACAAAACACCTTGTGCTTTGTTGCATTTGATTTGATAGGGCGGGGCTCAGTTGAGCCCCCTTATAAGGTTATATGTAAACCCTAGGCACCCTTAAAACATAGGACCCTCTCATAGACTACGAGGGGAAGTTTGAGTTGGTACCAGATGATGGTGAACTTGCCCTAAGCCCATAAATATTTTACTTTTTATTTAGCCCATGCTTGTAAAACTAACACCTTTTTTTTATCTTTGGAGATAGTATGAAGTTCAATCCCATTGAGCTATTGGCGCAGTATTAGAATAGGTGTGCCCAATAAGAGGTGAGTTCTCAACAAGATACATCTTCTTTGTAAGGGATGAGCTCCAAAGGGTAGAAGATGAGCAAGTCCTTTAGGTAGAAGTCATCCCAACCTTGTCAAAAAGGAAGAAAAAGGTGACCATTGATGAGACCATGTCTTTTAATTTCATCGAGCCTTTACCAGTGTCCTTGGGTCAAACATCTCACCAACCATCAGCTCGTGTTAACTAGAACCTATTCTCCCTATGAGGGATTCGAGGAAAAAGAAGGGTGTCATCGATGACATCACTACCGACGTTGAGGAGGGCCCTGTATAAGGGTATGCCACCATAAAAGTAGGAGCACTACGTGGACTATCTCCCTTACATGTTACATGAGAGACAACTCAATGCCATATGAAAGGATATGGATGTTGGGGTCATTCTCAATTGTCTTATGTATCAAGCAAGTGTTCGTTCGACCTTGTTTCTATTTGAGCCTTGAGCTTTAATGACCTCGCATTGTCTGTCTTTTTTTTATGCAACTTTTTCATAGGCTAATCAAGGCTTGAGGTGTGAAGAGTTTGAAGCATGAGCTTGTGATGAAAAAATTGAGCCATGCTTCAACTTGAGCCAAGAACGTTGTGTTGTTGGAAAAGGCCAATAAATGGGCAAGCAAAGCCATCGATAAGGGGGAAAAGCTTTCCAAGGCCATACACTAGCTGAATGATAACTTGAAGCATTTCGAGGAGCTCGATGAGGCCTAGAAGAAGGCCCAGCCTAAGGTGGAAGCCTATAGGTTCAAGAATTCCCAGAGGAAGCACAAGCTTGAGGCAATAAAGGAACTACTCTCATCGAGCATTAAGATAGTTTATAAGTTGGCCTTGGAATTTTTTAAGGATGAGGCCAATAAGTAGGGCTTAGGAAAATACTACTATCAAATCCTGAATATCATGATCATTCCTTGGTATTTGCCTACTCAAGCCCAAGATGAGGGTGAGGAACAGAGCTCAGACTCTGGTGCGAGTAGTGGTTCTGGGGTAGGAGATGAAGAAGGTGGAACTCGGGACTTTTGATATTGGCACTGGCTTGAGCCTCTTAAATAAGTTGCCCTCATTTTCTTTTCTTTTTAAAGCTCGATGCCACTCCTACTTGTGTCATCATTAGCTCTTCCTTGTAACCTATTATTATTAATGAGAAACAATTCATTTTGAGAACAACTTGTATTGTGTGTATAATTGTGCATTTACAACATTTATAGTATTTATTTATGATAATGACCCACATCTTTGCTTTTAAGAACATGTATCATTAAATTTTCCTAGATATCATTTCCTATAAAAAGGGGTTAGAGATGCAATAAAATGCATACTTCTTCTTTTGTTTGAAGTAACTAACAATTTTTATCCATATTTCTTGTGTGAATCTTATGGATTCTAACTAGATAAATAGACATTCAGTTTGAATTTTAAAACTTGAGAACGATAGGCTCAAGACTGAGGTAGAGAAATTAAAAATCGAGTTATCCAAACTCTCTCCCTTTATGAAGAGACTAAGTATGAGCTCGCCTCTTGTAAGGAGAATTTATCTCAAACTCGAGCTTGAGAGAGAAGGACCATGACTAAAATGGCCGCTCTTATTGACTAGGAGTCCCATTGGGAAAACTTCTATATGAAGCAATTTGATAAGGTTTTCCTCAAAGTGATGGGTGTTGTTGAAGAATTGGAACATTCCATACTCAATTTGAGCTTAGCCCTTATCGAAATGGGGGTCGATATATGCAAGAAATTTGTTAAGATTCAGGTCGAGTTGTTGCCCTTAGTGGAGGAGACAGATGACCTCGACACTAGTCGTGCATCATAGGAGATTGAACTCTCTATTGATGAACTTTTAAAAGCTTTGTAAGCTAAAGTGATAAACTTTTAATAAGATGAACTAGTGATGCTCAATCATTATACCATATCCTTGAAAGGGTTCGGCCAATGAAATATACTTGTGTCCTATCCCGGGCAACTCATTACCGTGGTTTGCATTGTCTATGACTGAGGTGATCAACTCTTGATGTAATTTTGAGGGAGGGCATTCTACCTAGTCTGTAATCGAGGTGATAAAATCGTTTTTGTGTGTTAGAGCGCTTTACCTGGTTCCTAACCAAGGTGATCAACTTGTGACATAATTTTAAGGGAGAGCATTCTACCTAGTCCATGATCGAAGTGATCTACTCTTTTTTGAGTGTCAAAGCTCTCTACCTGGTTTATGATCGAGGTGACTAGATCGTGATGTAATTTTGAGGGATAGCGTTCTACCTGGTTTGTGATCGAGGTGATCAATTCTCTATTGAGTGTGAGAGCACTTTACTTAGTTTCTGACCGAGGTGATCAACTCGTGATGTAATTTTGAAGGAGATCGTCCTAGCTAGTCTATGACCAAGGCGATCAACTCTTTTTTGAGTGTCAAAGCGCTTTACCTGGTTACTGACCGAGGTGATCAGCTGGTGACATAATTTTTAGGGAAAACGTTATACCTGGTCAGTGACCGAAGTAATCAATTTTCTTTTGAGTGTCAGAGCGCTCTACCTAGTTCCTTATCGAGGTGATCAACTCTCTTTTGAGTGTCAAAACACTCTACCTGGTTCCTGATTGAGGTGATCAACTCGTGATGTAACTTTGAGAGAAAGTGTTCTACCTAGTTTGTGACCGAGGTGATCAACTTGTGGCCTAATTTTAAGGAAGAATGGTTTACCTGGTCTATGACCGAGTTGATCAACTCTCTTTAAGTGTCAGAGCGCTCTACCTGGTTCCTGATTGAAGTGATCAGCTCGTGACGTGATTTTAAGGGAGATTGTCATTGTTTAGAAAAGAAAGTCACCTAGTGCATATATACATGGATGTTACATGGAGACGATAAATCAAAGTACATTAAAAGTGTTACCTTTTTAAGTGTCTAGCATTCTAGAGATAGTGCCTTATTGTATTTCCCCCGATTAGATTAACCAAAATAATTATGTTTTAATACAATTTGATGTAATGTAGTACAATGTATAATATAATTTGATGTATTGTAGCACAATTTAGCTCTCTGTGAATACAACAATGTATTGTAAGTATTAAGCACAGATTGACTAATGTAAATTAATACAAGTAAAGTATAAATGATGCATTTTTTTCTCTCCTTCTCTTCTCTCATCTCTACTAGCTTCGTGTGCATGGTTGCTCAAAACTTCCCTCACAAAAGCTAGCTGATTGTAATTGTTTTCAAGAAGAGGGTTGGATTTCACTTTTCAGATTTGATTTCCCATAAATTTCTAAAATATTGTATCGCCGTAGGAAAGGTTTTAAATTTCCCTCCCTATGAGACTCAAGACCGGAAACAACTGGGCCCAGTGGGCTATTTTACAATGTATACCTTATTAGGAAAATCCGGATGATTTCATAAAGGCCCACAATTCCTCGTTATTCATTAAAAAACAAAAAAAAATTAATTGATAATAACTATAAACCGACGTTAAACGCGTACATTGTAATTTATTAAAATCCTAAATAATTTTTTTTATTAAAATTGTGATATTATTATTACTATTATTATTATTATCATCATCTAAAATAATTGATTTAGAACTAATATTTCAAACAGTTTTTAAGATAAACTTTAGTATTTATAGAAAAATAAAAGAAATAAATAACTTTTATAATAATTAAAGGATTGAGGGTAATAATTATTATTATTCTAAAATAAGTAAATAATTTTATCTAAAATATTCATTAGGTATGATTTATAAATTAATAAATTTCATCATTTTGTTAAATATTAGTAAAATAATAAAGTTTTAGCATTTTTTTTTCTCCACACATTTTTATTACCGGGACAAAAAAATAGGTTGAGTTAGATCAACAAATTAATGTAAAAAAGTCTTTATTTTTTAATTGAATTATCATGTTATCATTTCCAAACATCGTAAAAGAAAAATATGTTACTTTAAGCAAAAATAACATATAAAATTCATTTAAAATGTATTGGATAAAATAATATTAAAAAATAATTTAATATAAAAAATAAAAAAATTATTAATTATTATAAATTTGTTATAATTTATAAGTAATATGATAAAATATTATTTAAAGTTAATAAAATATTATTATGTTAATTATAAATATAATATAATATTAATATATAAAATTACACTAATATAAATTTTTAGAAATTGGCATAAATGCGTGGTAAAACCACGTGTTGGAAGTACATAAATCAGAAACAAAAGTCACGTACACGTGTATTCATGCAGGAGGACACGTAATACCATCTTAACTCTCTTCCACTGTGAATCTCTCTATGATCACTTAATTACATGCACTATCGATCTGCATCGACCTCGAGCAATTAAATTAAGCACAGCTTCAACACCCCACTTCAAAAGGTAAGTTTCAATAAATATTTTGTTTTGAATTTCCCTTTCAAGAAACTAGCATCAGAAATTAATTCCATCATATATTAATTATCATAAGAATGGTGAAACTAGCATCAGCTAGAGAAATCCGAACGTACGGAACATCACGTTTGACAAGAAACCGAAGCGAGTACATGAACGCAGGTCTCTATCTGTTCGGAACATTGGTGCTTCTTTGTGGGTTTGTTGCCCAACTCTCAACCCAACCCAAATCGGGTCTTGTCCTTTTGGTCATAGCCTTAGCTCTCATAATGATGGTCAATTTGCATGATCTAGTTGCCCACCTTGCTGGTATCGATTTCCGATTTTCCTTGATGGAGTTTGATCCCCAACTTGCCCTAGTTGAATTGGCTGCTCCTCTGCTTCAGGCATTGGGTTCGCTTCTCTTTCTCTTGGGCGTTCTCTTCATTTTCATTCAGGTTTCTCACACTCTCTCCTTTCTTTAATATTGGTTATCTTTGCTTCAGTATTTTGAACCTTATAAAGCGCTTTTTATAAAAACACTTCTGAAAAAAGCATTTCTGAGTTCTGATTGCAGCAAAAAAGGGCGTTCTTAGCTCTTGAAACTCCTAAAACCATTTTCACATCTGTTTTGATTAAAAATGGGGGTTACCAGGTAAAAAGGGCACTGATTCTATAGTTACTAGATTAGGTAAAAATGAATATATCAATTTTTATAACAAAGTATACAACTTTCATAGTAATATCCAGCAAGATTAAATTTACTTTTGCATTTACTATGACCTTTTTCTCTTAAAATGGGATCATAATAGAGGTATATAATTTAATATGTTTATTTCTTCAGTATCGTTTCATAAACTGTAGTCTTAATATAATATATTTTTTATTTTTAATTATGAAACATTTAAAAGTAAAGTAATATATTTTAATTAGTATATTTTCATTATCATTATCATTATATCCCATACAAATGAAGTGGGATAATATTGGATAAGTTTTTAAATTAATGGGTGTTATAATGAGTTAATAAGAAAACTCTTCCTAATTTACACGTTTAAAATCTGAAAATCAATTAATTGCAATACTTGCAGGTTGAAAAAGGAATTTGGTACTTGAAGCTGGAAAGGCATGGTATGAACATGCTGATAGCTGGACCTGTTTTATGGGTACTAGGATCAATACACAACTCGTGTCAAATCTATGAAAGAGCTGATGGGCATATTCAAATTTTGCAACAGAGTGTTCACATCCCTTTTCTGATGGGTAGTCTTCTCTTTTTAGTGGCTGCGATTCTCAATGCTCGGCAACATATTGGCTTTGCCTATCATGGCCTACAGTTGCTGGTAATTAATTTTCAATTTCTAAGTGTTGAGCCAAGCTTGGTTATTAAATTCCCCAATACTTTATATAATTATTATTAAGGTTGCTGGGAATATATATAGCGGAGTTAAATTAATCCATTAACTTTGACAAGTTATATTAATCTATTAACTTTGATCATTATATACTTAAATTTACTAACTTCTAACTTTTATCCTAAAAGTCTGTCTATTAAATTAGCAATTCTAAGATATTATTTTACTTTCTTCATAGACTTTTAAAATATTAATAAAATAACTTTACTGATAATATTTTTCCCTCATTATTTTGATAAGTTAACTAATTTGAAGAAATAAATAAGCAGGGCACAACTTGGGTGTGGCTGGGAATTTTTGGGAGTCTAATGCTGGTGATTGGGGGATTCATGAATGTGGTTAAAGTGTTTAAGATGCAGCAAATGGATGGTCTGAGGTTGGAGAAACTAAGAGGTGGAGCTCAGGAACGATTACTCCAACAAAGAGACGGTCAAGTTCCTCTGGTTATTGAAGAACAGAGGAGAAGGAGAAAAACAAACTTCGAAGAAGACAATCCACTACCTTCTCCCACACCTTACAAGGATGTACTTGTGGGTGTTAGTGATAAGTAGAAAGTTTTATTATTGTTAATGTTATTTTCATTATTCACTGTTTTGCGCTTTTATACAAGTTCTTAAATCTGCTTATTAAGAAACTAATTGCACTTTATATTATCTTTCTATTACATTCAAATTAGTTCATTAGTAGTAGTAGTAGTAGTAGTTTCGCATTCTAGTTGCTGCCTTTTAGAACAAAGGCTCATTAATTAGTTGTTTTCTTTTCAATTCCTAGTTATTGTCAAAATTAAAAGATTTAAGATTTTTGGTAACAAAAGTTTGTCAATTGGGGCTGCAATTAGTTTTGGTTGAATCTGTAATTGGTGCCATTTGAGGTTTGAGCTGTGGAGTTTTGTTACTTCCTGATCTTTATTTAAGCTCCAATATTATATGGAGGTTTGAAAAGAAAATATTATTTTTTAAGTTAAGTAATTAAAATAAATTTTATAAAATATTTATTTTTATATTTTTATATCATTGTTGTTATTTTAATATTTAATTGAGTTTTATTTTTTAAAAACCATAAAAATATATTTTTAGGTAAATAATTTAATATTAAATTTTATTTTTATTTTTATAAATACACTTGTTCTAATAAAAAATAATATTTTAATAAAAAAATATTATTTATTTTTAATTTATCTATTTTTAAAATTGATGGATAAAAAAGTATATTTTTTTATTTGATGGATTAAATAAACCAATTTTATAATTTGAAGATTTCTACTGTCCTCCTTCCTAACCATTTTAATTTAATAATTAATTATGTATAAATTATCATTAATATAAAATAATTGTGTAATAGTAACATCAAAGTGATAACATTATCATCCATCCTACCTTCACGTTAGGATAAATTGTTTCTATGGCAAAAAAGTGAGATAATACTGTCATCCATGTTAAGGTTAAATTTTTTCACATTATTTATACTGCGAGGAGCCGAGGAGTAATAATTTTTTCAAATAATTTTTATTAATTTCAAAATGAAAATATATAAATTGATTTTTTAACACTATAATTAATTGTATTTTTGTATTATTATTATTATTAATTAAATAATTGTAATAATATACAAAATAACTTAAAAAATAAAAATATTTTTTATTTTTAAATTATTTCATGATATATTATATGTGGTATATACGTAGCATTCTTTAACAATAAATTTAAAACCTCACACTTTTTCTTGAAAAAATTTAATAAAAATAACAAAAAAAGGATAATAATAATAATATATATAGTACAGTTGTTTTTAATATAATTATAATTTTTGTTAGGAACATAATAATGTTATTTATTATATATTAATAATCAATTATAATTATTATTGTGGTTATAATTTTACTTGTAAAAATATTAATAATCAACCACAAAATTAGTTTTCTATTGTAATAAAAAATATATTTTAAGAGAAATAAAAAACATTTTAAAAGGATTTTTTTTATAAACAATAAAAATATCATTTATAAAATCTATAATCATAAAAATTATATTTTTAACATTTAAATCATATATTTTTACTATTAAAAAATTTAATCTATAGTTTTATATTAAATGATGTTTAATTACATACCGTTTAAATTAAACTATGATCATTTATATTTTTTGAATAATAAATCTTGTTCAATTTAATCTTGTTAAATATTATTGAATATTACTTTTATTAGTTTAAACTATCAAAATATTATTTTACATTGTTTTTGGGCTTAAAGATTTCTAAGTAGAATATAGTGGCCTAACAAAAAAAATAGGAAGAATTAAAATGTATATATTTTACGGTATCAAATATTAAATAAATATCTATAAATTAAAGGCAACAAGTTAATTTAATAATGTAAAGCTTATTTTAACATGTTTAAAACATAGATATCAAGTATTATTTATCAATATATTAATCGTATTGTATAAAAAATTCAAAATTTATTATAAATATAAGTTATATTTACTTTAACATCCAATCATAATTATATGTCATTGATATTTTCAATTTACTATAATTCAATATTATTGTTTTATTTATAATTATATATTTTTCAATAATTAGTGAAAAATAATATTTTTTACTCTAAAAATTTTATGAATTGAAATAATCTAAAATTAAAATATAACACACGTTAAAAAATAATATAAAATTATAATATATTATATGTTAAAAAACAATCATTATTAATGTTAATTAAATATATAATTTTTTCAATACCGATATAATGTTTACGATTTTATAGTTTAAAATCTAAATTATAATATTTTTAATTTTATAACTAAAATAATTTAAATAATTATTATATTTTTAAAATTTAAGATTAAAAAATTATTTTTTGTTAAAAATATATATCATTATTTCTTAATCTTCAAATATACAAAAATAAATTATAATTTTATATGTTATGAATTTAACTTTAAATTTTATTGAAACTAAAATAAATATATAACTTTTTACGTGGATTAACGATTAATAAAATGTTTTTAACAAAATATTAATTTGAAATTTATTTTTTTAACTTATAATTAACTATTATACGATTAAGTTCAAAAAAACAAATATAGTTATGCGATGAGTATTTGTGCTTTTACAGCGCCGCCTTCTTTAAACCTAATAACGGTTCGGGTGGGGCCTGCTCAAGAGGGCTTTACTTATTGTACGATTGTCGGTTTATCTTAGTGAAAAAAATTATTTGCTAAAACAAAGTGTGATACTATTATCAACAATATTATTTTGCTCGCATTGTTTATAACATGAAGGGTAATGATTTTGTTTTTATTAATATTATAATAAAAATATATAAATTAATTTTTTAACATATAATTAATTATATTTTAATGATATTATTATATTATTATTAACAAAACAATTTTAATAATATTGTCATATAAAATAATTTTAAAAAATATTTACTTTTTTATTTTTAAATTATTTCTCGATATATTATATGAATTACATATGTTATGTGTTATGTATGCAAACATGTTCCAAAATTATTATAATTAGCATTCTTTAATAATAAATTTAACACATCTAATTTTTCTTAAAAAAATTAATAAAAATAAAAAAGAATAATAATATAGTTACAGTTTTTGTTAGGAAACACAATAATAATTAATTATAATTGATATTATGGTTATAATAATTATGTTTGTGATAATATTAATAATCAAGAATAAAATTAAGTTTTTTATCATAATAAAATATAATATTTTAAAAACAAAATAAAAAACAATTTTTGATAAACAATAAACATAGCACTCATAAATTTGTAACTATAAAAAAATATTTTATATCTAATTTATATATTTTTGTTATTAACAAAATTCAATCCATAATCTTATATCAAATTATGTTCGATTAAATACCTTTTAAATTAAATTATAATTATTTAAATCATGTTAATGTTAAATTTTGTTTAATTTAACATTATTAAATATTATTGCATGTTATTTTTGTTAATATGAATTTTCAATTGATATTTAATGTAATTTTTTTTATTTTTTGGACTTAAAAAATAAAATATATAGATTTATTTTATAGAAATAAAAAGAACACTTGTGTATACAAACAAGTTCTGATATAATTACATGTGGTTTACAATTATTAACTAAACTAATATGACTTACTTTTTTTCAACCCGATCATATTGGAGCAGATTATAAAGTATGTCAATCCGAATTAAAATAGATAATATAATTTTTATTTTAAATTTGATCTAACTAAAAAAATTATTAATTAATATAATCATTTTCTTTCATAAATAGATTATTTTAGTCACTTTTCTTTTAAGTGGCTCACATCATCACTTTATTTAAAAAAATGAGCAAATTAACTTTAATTTATATTATTATATTTAAATTAAGAAAAAATACAAATATGATAAATTACATTATTGAAAATCAACTAATTTATTTTATTTTATGCTAATTTTTAAAAATATTTTATTACATAGATTTATGTAGCTTTATTTTTTGTTAAAAAAAACTTGCATATAATATAATATATTTTTGAGCATGAGATTGTTACGTTAAAAAAAATTTTTTTTTTAATAAAAAATGGATGAAAATGAAAGAAATTAGTTTGAATATAATAATATAAATTTAAATTAATTTGATCATTTTTAAACATAAAGTGACTAAAAAATGAATAAAATGATCAATTTGAAAAAACAACTTGTCTTTAGAAATGGGCATATGACAAGTGGAACGGTTATACTATTAATCATAACCACACTACATTAATTTTGAGTATATTTGGGTAATAATCGTCGATTATGAATCAATAATAATTTTTTCACGGTTTAACCACATTTTTTTATTTTTTAACATTTATTAAAAAATATATTTAGTTTAAAAAATTAAATATTAATATATTTTTATTTTTAACTATTTAATATATATTTTAATTAAAATAAAAAAATATAAATGTAAGTATAAATAAAATTTCAACTAATTATTTTAATTATTGTGTGTTTTATTATTAAAAATATTTTTTTTACGTAATTACAAGTATATAAAAAATAATATTAATATATGTTTAATTTTAATTTTGATATTACAATAATCATCTTCACCGTACACCTTATAGGTTACAATTATTTTTGAAGAAAAAATGTTGGATTTTTACAAATAACTAAGTTCTTGATTTATTTTTCGAGTAATCATTTCAATTTAATATATTCTCTCTTTTTTAACATGTTTTCTATATATATATAAGTACTTTTAAAAATAAATAATCAATAAAATTTATTTTTATACTATCGATATTTATCTATTTATAATAGTTATAATTAGATAGTATGTTTAAAGAGAATAACTTAATCCACGATTCAATCTAAATAATTCATTTTAGATTATCAATAATATTTGTTTTAACATATTTGTTTCAACAAAATGTAAGTAACTTAGCGATTGCATATGCTTATAGATCAGTGATTGATATATAATTTCATTAATTTTTGTATGTAATCCAGATGTTTCAAAAATGTAAAATAATGGGATCATTGATGTTTTAATGATTGCAATAATCTTTTATTTATAAATAATAAAAAATTAAAAAATAGAAGTAAGTTTCAACCTAATTTTTAACTTAAAAATAGAATTAATTATCAAACAATACTTATTTTGAAAGCTTAGGTTTAAAAAGTGTAGCTTGAAAACAGAATTGGCTGTTTGCCTTAAATGATTGGCAATCCCCACCTACGGCCTACATCTGCCTTGCCAAGAATTGACTGTTGAGATGGGTTTTGGTGTTATATGATGCAGATGCTCAGAATATTGCTGTTGTCGCAAAAGAAGCCTTGGAAGGACATTGCATTTATGATGGAGGGTATTGCAAGTTTCACCTCTCATATTCACGTCATACTGATCTCAGCATCAAGGTACCCAAAATACTTCCCTTGTTCCATTATTCAGTTTGTTGAATCCGTATTGAGCAACAACTTCATTTACAATCTAGTTCTTTTCATATTCAAGATTTTTTTTTTTTACATGAAAAGAAATTTGAAATCTATACATTCTAGGGAAACAATGATCGCAGCCGAGACTATACAATCCTAAAATTCCTCTTGTGAGTAACCAGCCCTCTATTTTGGATCAACAACCAGTACCTGTGGCGACTCCCTCTTTCCAACAGTATCATGGCGCACAATTTGCCCCAACTCAGCACTTTGGAATGCATCAGTCTTCAGGAGGGTGGAGCTCAGCCATTCCATCATGCTTTCCGTCCATGCCTGTACAGATCCATGGTAATCCATACATGCAACCTCCTCAAGTTGGTCCTGGAATGATGCAATTTCCACCCCAAAGCGGTCCGCCACGTACCACAGCACCGCATTATCGCCCTGGTTCCATGCAATAGCATTATGCCCTGCAACAATTCATCTGTTCTATATGAAGCTTTTATTTTCCACAGAACTAGTCCCGGAGTAAGAGGTCTATATCTGTCAAAGTAGAGCCTACTCCTGCAGCAAGGTGATAACTAATGAGGTCCATATCTTATCCTGACCTTATTTAAACATGAAAATGGGGCCACGGTAGATGGTATTCATTAATTGATGTCTAGCGTTGCGGAACTTCAAATGTTTGTTCGGTTTTCCTTTTTCTAAAAGTCACCTAAAATAATAACAATAAAATAACTGTTAAATAAAAACAATAGATTGAATTTTTTTTAAGAGTAAAATATATAAATTTTAAGTAAATAATATTTATATGTTTATAAATTTTAAAATTTTTGTACTTAAAAATTCAGTTCTAATACCGAATCATTATTGCTTAACTTTTAACCGAATTAAAATTTAATAATTATTATGAAGAACAATTTTTCATTTTTGAAATAACAATTTAGTTTGAGAATATAAAATGAATTCAATTTAAGCCCCAGGTTAACTGCCAATCAATTTTAAATTTCTAACTTGTAATTGATACACGCTGAACGATAATCGTTAATCAATTTTGATTAATCACCAATCAACCTTGAATAACGTCTCTTCAATCAACATACCTTGATTGAAGATTGAGAAAAATATATCGTAAAAGTTTACTAATTTTATCTAACAATTTGTGAAGATAGAACAATGAAACCATGTAAGAAGTGTATTTGAAAGAAATATCTCCAAAAACTTTATTGTATTCTCCGTCTCCTTCTCTCCCTCTCACTCTGACCGAGGCATCTTCATTCTTTTTGAGCAAACCTGCCGAAGAGGACCTCTCGATAAGTGCAGTTTAGTTGAATTTACGTAGTTTTCTATAATTTTCTTTTAGTTTGTGACTTTGTGTGTTATATTCACTTTTTAATCTATAATGGTCTCTTTCTTTCTTGTTAAGTGTGTTTAACTTAATAATCCTTAAGTTTTAAATATTTTGCAGGTGACGAGCAAATGAGAAAGATTATTCTCTTTATTAACTCTCGATACTTTTTCATATTATTGATATGTTCATATAATAGATAATTATTAATTAAAATAATTATTTTTGTCATTAAACTAATGACACCAAATATTTTATAAGATAGAGAAATCTTTTTGTCCATTCGAACATATGTTTAATTTTATTTTATTTTACATAAATTCAAAAGTAGAAATCTTAAAGCTCTGATAAAAGTTGCCAAATAAAAAGTCAAAAATGAAAAGCATTGAGCAAGGAAGTCATAAACGAAAATTGTTCAATCAGCACTCTGGCTTGAGTGGGAACAAAAACACGAAATGAGGGACAACAAATGATTAAAAATAAATAACAAACTAAAATAAATGTCCTATACACCCATCTTTTTAAAATTCCACAGTAAAAACATATACTTTTTTGACCCAATAATTAATTACTTTTAATGTCATTATTATTAAATAAATTTATACTTAATAAAAATTAATTATAATAATAACAATTTGGATTGTAGCATCACATCACCCTACATACATAAACTCCAAGAAAAATACAAAATAAAGTACAACGATCCCAGGGCTTCTCGCTGAAGTGGCACGGAAGGTAATATTGAAATAATGCCTAGCAAGCTCGCAAGGAAATCAGATATTGAAATCTTTTTGAATCATGTGATTCGGACACTTCCAGCGAGGGAAGAAGAGAATATTGATAGCTTAAAACATGTAATGATAAAATTACTCAATCTTATAAGAATGATTGGTGGAAAAGGACAAACTAGCATTGATCCACACGCACGCACGCACGCACGAATCAGTATCAGCATAAACCCTTAGTCCATCTCCGCTTAGAACTGATAGCAACCTCTAAATACTTTAGATTTGCTCCTAATATTTGACCTTTTCATCATCCCAAACTATCTTTTGAGAAAAAGGGTAATTATCGATGACCATACCACCTGTGTGTTTGGCTAAAATTTCATTCTCTATTGTGACATTTTAAATTAGTTTAGTATGCCCTCTGCTTTGAATTATTCTTAAACACAACCCATTGTGCCAGAAAAAACAGAAAAATTTGATAATCCAACACATGATTGAAAAATATATCATCAACCTCCTCTATGTTTTTGCCTAAATATCATTATGACCCATGTTAGGTTTCATTTTGATTCAATCACCTCTTCACTGCTTTATAGCAGATTCAATTCAAACTCTTATTATCATCAAAATTGGTCAGACTCACCTGTTGGTTTTTGTCATCTTTTTTTTTACACAAAGATTGTCTTTGAAAATAATTCAAAGCAAAGGAGACATGATTAGTCCAATTTGAAACATCACTGTAAAGACTGATATTTGAACTAAACACAAGAATGATCATTAATAATTACCCTTTGAGAAAATATTGAAACTGGAAAATTCAGAAGGTAATATAAAACTGTAAAAGTGACCAAAAACATACCATCTACTTCGAGTCTATCAGTCTTCTTCCAACTTTAGATAACCGAAAAAGAGACTAGAGACTACAACATGAAAACTAAATATACAACACGATATCCTTCAGGCACAGTAATATATACAACCATAACATAAAGCACACCACCATGAACAAAACCCTCAGAAACAACTTGGAATTACCTAGTTGATCTTTACCCCCACAATCCAATATCTTAGTTCATGAAATTATTTAGAAAGAGAGCTGTGGTTGTTGAGCTACCACCAAGACAGACACATAACAAGACAAACAAGAAAAAAGAATACGAGCACAAATGAAAGATGGGAACTACCGTCTGTCCAAAAGCATCCCATGACCATGAGAAAACCTCAAAATCTTCATTCATAACAGCTATGACCTCCACAGCAAGTTTTTTTTCTTTTTTTTTCCCTTCATATGCGATTGATGGGCTCAGTGCGATCCTGCACAGCAAGCCGCTCTGAGATATCTGCAAGAGATTTGAGATTGCACTTGATCAAGGCTTCAACAAAGTAACACGTGTCATCCTTGGTATTCCCTTGAGGTACATCGACCACGAATGACTCAATGACCAAAGTCCCTAGCCTTCCATCAACGATCTCTGGATGAAGGGACATAATTGACGAGTAGTTCTGGAAAATGGATACAAAATAGAGAAAATTAAATAATATTGAAGGAACAACAAGTTGCAATTAGTAGAACCAAGAAATAGAGAGAACAAAAACCAATAGAAGTCAGAAAATAAATTCAAGTAACTGACCCAACAAAATCCATGAAAAGTCATAGAGTTGATAACACTCCATAGATGAGCTCAAAACTTACCGTCAAATTTTGGATGAAACTTGTCCAGAGGTCCACAGGTAACAGAAAGTCTTATGAATATTAATTCAGATTCAACTCAGCCTTAGCTCGAGTAGTATAAGCATTATACATTGAGCAGGTCTGAGAACCAGAACCAGAACCACAATAACCAAGTACGCAGAATTTTCATCCATCTAGTTGATTCATTAAGACACACCAATAACAATCCCACAATCATAAATTTCATTGGCTGATAGAACTGCTTCTTTCTACATCTAATAAAATAATTTATATTTCCTTAAGTACTCAAATAGTAACTATCATAAATACTGTAAGCAATTTTTTTTAATATAAGAGTAAAAAAAGATTGTTGAGTTTAGCAACATCAATGCTATGTAAAGAGTCAATTGCCATGTGATCAATGTTGGCGTATTTTCTAGACGATATAATTAACAGAGAATACTAGGTTTTGCCAATAAATAATACCAGATATTCCATATAAAGTTCAATTAAAAAAAAATTCAATATTTTTAACCTTTCAAAATAATACACAAAAGAGAAACAATCGAATCCAAAATTCAGCAATTTATTCACTTAGCACTTATTGAATATTCTGCAACAAAACCTAATGGAATATGCTGTGCAAAACATCTGCCAAAAATCCGTGTAAACTCTGATGTTAACAAAATTCAAAATGATTGCACACAACAGACTAAAAACTGCATTGTTCTAAATGAACTTAAGCAAGGCTCTGCCTCTTTCAGAGATCTAAAAAAATGCATGCATAGACAAAAGGACCACAAATAAGAAAGGGTACGGAGGTACAAAATCAGAAACAGAAGGATTTGTACCCTGAGTCTGTGATCACCACCAATTATCCTGATGCTGAGTATATGCTCTTCATCGTTAAGGACTTCCAATCTTTCAGTACTTGTAGTGGCAGGAAGCCCAGACCTAACATCAATTTCTCTGAGACTCCCAATACCAATGTTCCCCTGCATAACACACCTGCTGATAAATGGTTTGTACTTTTGTGGTTGATCAAATCGCCTCACCAAGGACCAAACCTGAGCACAAAACTAACAGTCACATGAAATATAAATAATTATCGACTTATATACTCACATTCTAGTATAAACTAACACTTTATTGTACAGTTGTACAAACTACAAAAGGGTATATTGCAAATTACATAATAGGGTATATAATGGTGCATGTGTGGAAAACGTTTAGCATTCGCTAGAAAATGGTCATATGGTGCAATTTTCACAAACATAAAAACAAATAAACAAACCACAAAGCATTAATTCACACTCAACTCAGCAAGCAAGCTCTATTTAATATTTTTTCCATAAATGATGTCACCACTAATTGTCCCTTCTAGCACATACTATTTACCCTGAGGGTATATGACTATGAAAAATATACCTCAATGCTACAATTGCTTGGCTATGAGCTAGTACAGTGACTATATTTTTGTTCTCGAGATAGTTTTACATGATGCAAGTATAGGATGACATCGAGAATCCTTCAATTCAATGCTTGACTTATTTGCATGCAAGGGACCCATTTTTATTGAAGTACAAATATACTATTGTCTTGAAAATATCAAGATACACCAAGTATTCATGCACCTGCCTCATATAAAAATATTTATTTTGTTCTCTATGCAAAACTCAATCTAATTGGGACTAGTTCAACTGGCTCGGAGTTTATCGACTTCACATTCCGCTTTGGTGCTAAGAATCTAGAGATACATTAAGTATTCATGCACATGCCTCATATAAAAACATTTATTTTGTTCTCTATGCAAAAACCATTCTAATTGGGACTAGTTCAATTGGCTCAAAGTTTATCGACTTCACATTCCGCTTTGGTGCTAAGAAGCTAGAGATTCATAGGTTAAATATGTTCCTTAAATACCTATTTCTCTGCAAATGATATGTTCCAGCAGAACAAAGGATGCATCAAAATGAAGTTAATAACCTACAGGCTCAATTAGATTCAAAAACCATTAGAATTAAAAACTATAAATTAGCTAATTATTAGGATTCTAAGGGGAAATAAAAGGTTATTTGAAGCATATATTCTCATTTTTTCCACTCCAAGTTATAATAACGGCAAAAAACGTTGAGAACTTTTGAAAAGGTTGACTAGGTAGTTCTCTTCAGTATTTAAGTGGGTTTGTAAATTTTTAAAGAAAGCATGAACAAGTTATGAACAAGCATATACATTTATAATTTTCAACTGTCTGAGATGCTTTCCTCATTTTCTAAGCAACCGAAGGCCCTTGAGGAGGAAGAAGCAGATTGAACTATCATAGATGATCGTTACACAAATAACGTGTTTAAAAATGACAACCCGATTAATAAATTAAGATCGAGAATTCGAGATAAACTTTTCTCCCAAATTTCAGTCAAATAACAAAAAAAATTAATGAAGTCAACCGGTAATCATATTGCAAATTGCAATCATAATAAAAAATAAAACAGTAAAAGTACTCAAAACAGAGAAAAAAAGACACAAAAACCAAATACAATCCAAGAACCAAAGCTTCGGATGAAACAAGTCAACATGCAGATAGAAAATGGATATCTGTAGAAAGAAAGAGAGATAAATACAAGATGAACAGGGGCTTTGATGTGCTTAACGAGGACAGAGCTGCACTGATTTTCAGCAGGGTTGTGCTTATGATGGTTCTGAACGTACTCAATCTCCAATCCATCAAGCTCTCCATTCCCAACCACGAACCCATTCCCATTCATTTTCACTTCCTTCCCTTTTTTTTAACTTTCTTATCCTTCTTAATCTAACTCACAAAAACAAAATCACTACCTAGTTAGCTTTGGCTTCCACCTTTTACCTCCTAGCCACTGCAATAACAAAGACGAAGAAAGAAAATGAAAGATGAGTGAAAATGAAAGAGCGAGTATTTTCTATGGTCGAGGTATATATGTCGAACTAGTTCTCCGGAAAACGGAAATCCGATCGCCGGAATTTAGAGAGAGAGTTTTAGGTGTGGTGAGAGAGAGGTGTGTCTAACACTCACCGCCATAGGAGAACTAACTCAACCCTCTCTCTCTATCGTCCTCATCGCTTAAAATAAAACAAGATAAATTATTAAAATTATTTTATTAATAAATAATCTTAATTAAAATATTATAATATTCCTTTTTTCATACGATTGGATAAGAATGCCTTGATTTTTGGAATGAATTACGAAATTACCACCATTTTTATCCATATCTGCGAATCTATCTCTGTGATACGGTTACTCATGCTACGGTAATAATTAGGAATTTAGGGGGGGGGGGGAACTTAGTTCTTGTCGTTTGTTGTTATTTGGGTGGGGTTTTAGTATTAATTAGTTCGAGCTTAGTGTTAATTGATACTTATAAAAATATTTTTTATTTTTTTATTTTATTTATTTATAATATTAAAAGGTAATATAATTTTTAAGGATGTAAAAAATTATTAATTAATTGTTATTAATTTTTTTATCAAACATTATCACTCCTAATAACAATATTGTATAACAGGGACATTAATTATTAGTATAACGAATTTATTTTAATCAAAGAAAATGTGAAGATTTAGAACGAACAAGTCCAAAACAACTACTAATATTAGCCGGAAAATAAATATGAATATTATTAAATTTTAAACTCTGATATGTTATATATTATACTTATTTTAAAAATTTAAAAAAATTAAATTTTTTTAAATAATATTAATATATAATAAAATTTAAATAATATGAACGTAAATTTATGTATAATAAAAAATTAAAAAAATATATGTATTATCGGGCGTCTTATTTACGACAAATAAATCGGATTCTTGTGGTTTCTCTTTATTGTATGGTCACCGGGTCAGTCATTCCACTTTTATATTTTGGCTGTTTTTGTTTTCGTCTTCCTTTTGTTCATTTTGATTCAAGTGGTTTATTAAAAAAATTAACAAAAAAAAGGCAGTCTTTTTCTTATTTATTCAAACTCTTTTTCGATTCATACACATTATAATTCTAATGACAGTATAAGTTTTTCTAATAAATGACACGATAAATGGATAATATTCATTCAGATGATAACGTGAGAGATAAATATAATGACTTATTATTATTTGATACTTTATTAGTATTTAATAGTTTTCTAATTTGATAATAGGTAAGATAATGATTTAATTTTGAAAAAAAATTAATTTATATAAGATAATTTTATTTGTATAAAAATATTTATTATATTATACATTCTATCATTTGTTTTTGTTCATTTCAATATAAAAACATCTTATATTATTTTATTAATTATCGTTAATTTCTACTATCATCTCCGTTATACCTTTAATATTGTTTTATTTGTTTGTTCCTTAATTGACTTTCACTATTTATTATGGATTAATTAAAATATATATTTTTTATTGGATTTGTAGTTATGTCACCACCAACTTATTTGAAGTATTCATTTTTATATCTGACTTTCATTACCACCAAATCATTCCTTCTGATTTCATTGACTAATTCATCATTTTTTATTATCTTATTTGTAGAAATGATACTTAAATTAACTTTAATTTTAATTAAAATTATATTTTTTAACAAATAACAAGAAAAATTGATAGACCAAATAATAAATGATGGTAGAGTTAGATATAATTGTTAGGATAAATATGATTGTTTTCGTAATAAAATAGGAAAAAAAAGAGAAAATATATAAAATAATAAATATTTTTGTAAAGATAATTGATCATTATTGTACATTTTATTAAATATAAAGACTATTCATATATTATTTTAATAATATAAATACAAATGAATAGTTTGTTTAATAAAATTATAGCTAAATTATCGAATCCTTATTAAGCCAAGCAAAAGAAGGTTGAGGAGTCAATCACATACGACTTGCGCCACCACAATTCAAGCAAAACCTTAGCATCCAAAGTGATACGCTATTTGGAGAAATCTCGAAATCACTTCTAAACTAAATACTCACGTCACTAAGTCATTTTCTAAAATCCCAACCAATTGTTAAATTAAAAATAGGAGTATACCACATCGAATAGTTCTTACATTTGAGTTATACTGTCAAACTTATAACTTATAATTTGTCACATTTTAAGTTATGATTTTAGAATCTCATAACTATTATTACAAAAAAAAAAGGTAGTTTCTCGATAAAGGTATGAAATATATATTTATTTCATTAATTTATAAAAAACTGAAATATTTGTTTCATTGCTCATAAAAAGCCAAGACCTACAGGCATAGGATCACATTCATATGGGTGTTATTTTGTACTTAATTTAAGAAATGAAAAACGAATCTACATATTATAGCTATTCTTTTATATATATATATATATATATATATATATATATATATATATATAAGTCACCATTTAATTACTACTTCAAAAGTAATATAAAGTTTTTGGCTTTATATTGATAACATTATATACATAAACGTGTAATACGTTTCCCAAAGTATGGTTTAGTATGGGTTTCTTTCCAAATTTTTAATTTATTTTTTATTTTTCAAATAACAATAAATTATGTATAGTTTTATTTATCTTGATATTATATTTTTTATTTTGATAATAATGATAGGATGTGATTGTATTAGTCAACTATCTTTTCATTGAAAGACTTATGTATATTGATTTTTTATAACACTTTAGTCTATTAATTTTTAAAAAATACTTACACAAGTCCACAAGTTCAATTTTTATGATTTTATTCATTTTATTTCTATTTTTTAAAAAACTATTTTACCAATTATTTATGTTAAAATATTATGTTTTAAATATAATTAAAAAAATTAAAAATTATAAAAAGTGAGTTAATAGAATTGTACATTTTTATCATTTTTTTAAATTAATAAACTAAATTATCATTATAAAAAAAACTAGTAAACCGCTTACTTAAACTAGCCATATTGATCATACCACATAAGTAATTAATGGGCATTCTTGGGTGGCCACTAGCCAGGTTCTCATCCCCTAACATAACATAAAGGTCCAGATTCAAGTCATAGACTGCTGAGTGAAATAAGAGGTAAAGAGAATGGTAGATTTTTCTTCTATTCAATCAAAGTTTCCTTAAATAAGATGCTAGATATTCAATAAAAGAAATGGGTGTGTACATTGAAGTCAACTGTATGTTTAGAAAAATATATAAATATTTAAAATTTTAAGTCAACACTCAAATCACCTTAAATTGGTAAAGATTTAATATTTATTTAAAAAATCACATCAACTAAGAAAATAAAAATGATTTTGAAATAGAAAAATAATTAATATTCATTCATTGATAAATATAAAAATAACTAAAATAATAAAATAAAAATACATTAAACTATCATAAAAGTTATCAAAAATAATATGCACTACAATTAGAAATTTATTTTCTAACTCTTTCAATTTTTTAAACATATATGATTCTTTTATTAATAAGATGATAAATCTTTAATCTAATTTAATTATTTATATATAGAAATATTAATCTTTTAAACTGCATAAATATATAAACAAAAAGATCTAAATCTAGAAACAAAATAAAGTGAAACATAAAACATGCCTAAAATCATTATTAAATTGAAATCTAATTGAAAGAAAAATTAAAATAGATTGAAATTTAAGGATAATGTACATATTATATGATATATTTATTGAAATAAATTAAATAAAATTCAATATTATCAAAGAAATAGCTACTATAATAAGAGAATCTTCTTTCCATGAAAAACAAAAATAATAAATGATTAAGTTTTTCTAACAATGTAAAAAGAAATACATAATTTTGACGTGTTTGCTCTATCAAACAAAAATATTATGTTTATTCTGGTCTGACCCAATTAATGTGTTTAAATGCATGTACTTAAATTGAGAGGAATAACCTCAACTAGCTTATGATTCCATAAAATATTAATTTAAAAATAAACAGTATTTATTTATTTATTTTTATTTTTATTTTTTTGAAAAAAAGGTTTTTTTTAATACACTAAAGATAAATTAGTTTTTAATTAAACAATTACATTTTATTTTCATACAAAAATGCATGTTATTGATTTAGTTAGAACAACCTCATATAAATCGGTGTGAATGTCTTCGTATCACTTAACGTACATGTATTTAGACACTTTAACATGTCTTAATGCATGTATGTCAAGTGATTCGAAGACTTCATCATTCAAAGAAAAAAAATACTACTATCATAAACCCATATATCAGAATTAAGTATGAATAAATTATTTAATATTTTTTAATTTTAATTTATAATGGTATATGTAGTCAGTTTTATAAAAACTACTTTATCATTTTAATATACATATTTGAATCACGTTAATTACTGTTTCTTTTAAAAAAATTAATAAAAATTATTTTTACACATCATTCTTTTTTTGAATTTTAAGGTATATATTAATACAATAGAATCATTTTTAAATATATAATAAGTAGAATGATGTTCAATTAAATAAGAACATTTTATTTTTCATACAAAAATATTCATTAATTTGATAAGAATGATGTCATATAAATTGCTGTGAACATCTTCATATCAATTAACATAAATGCATTTAGACATATTGACATCTTACTTTAACGTGTCTTAATGCATGTATGTCAAGTGACACGAAGACTCCATCGTTCAAATAAAAATAATAATATATTAAACTTATATGTATGAGTTAAGTATGAACAATTTAAAGATATTTTTCTAATCTTAATTTATAGTAATACATGTAATTAATTTAGTTGCGTTTCAAAACATATTTTCAAATTACACACCGATTGATCTAAAAAATTATAATAATATTTAAACTAAAATTATAATACTACTAAAATAATTAACCTTATATTATTGCTATCTAGATTACATAATTGAAAGCATAATATTTTAATTTCATTTTCATGAGCATCATAAGCTAAAAAATAAGTAACTTTGTTATCTTTAGGAGTACTATCATGTGATACAAGTAAGAACGAGTACTTTATAGTTTACAACAATCTCAATATTACAAGTTTTGAATTCTGAGTAGATTTTACTCACCTTTGTGTGTATAAAATTTATTAGTAATCTAAATTAAGAAATATATTTGTTAGTTATTTTATTTATAAAAATACTTTCGTTAGTCTTTTTATTTATCAAAATAAGACACATAAAAAGTTTTAGCAATATTAATAAAAAATTTATTGATAAAAATTTTTAAAAAAATAATTAGGTAATTTTACTTAATAAATAGTAAAATGATGGAGATATTATTGATATATTTATAATAAAATAATTTTAAAATTAATAAATGTATTTTTTGATAATTTAAAAAAATGATTAAATTACAATTTTTCTAACTTATATAAGGAATTTTTGTATAATTAAAATGACCAAATTGATCTTTTAAAAGATTAATTTTTATATACTCTTTAGGTTAGTTTATTTAAATAGTTTAGTTCTATATTAGGAGTAAAAAATTGTATGTTTTTTAAGAAAATAGTAGAGGAATGAAAAAAAAATTAATTTATAGGAATTTTTTAATTAAATTTATCATATAATTTATACATAATTTTATTAATAAATATTGAAATTGTAATTATAATCATAATTTTTTAATAAATTTATCATAAGTTTTTTTTAATGACAAAATCACTTTTTATAATTTAGGAGATTAAATAACACTTTTTATCTAAATAAAATGATCAATTTGACTCCTCATCTTAGATTTTATAATTATTTAATTCAAGTTTTAATTTTTATAATAATTATCATTAATAAGATTTATCTTTCCAATCTAATTATATACATTAAATTTTTTTTCTTTCGTATTTTTATATTCATTATTTGTACGAGAACATTTTTACCCCTTAGAACGTACTCATCTTATAGAGAGCACCATGTAGTCACTAGAACTCCTATTTATATATGGGCAACTCCACAATAATAAATTTAAAATATTATTCAAGGTGGGTGCATCACATGTTATATGTACTAATTCGTGTTCTTTGAGGAGTAACTTTTTTTCTTTTTCTTTTTTTAATTAACGAAACACATAGAAGTTCTAGGCAATTTTTTATTTTATAAAAAAGTCAAATCAGCACATGTGCATTTTATTCTTTTATTCTGGAAAAAAGTTTGATATTAGATAAAAAGAAGAAAAAAGCTGTGGCTTAGGTTCATCCGTACTGCCAAATTAAGGGGATCAATTAGTCCTATCGGTGTATTTCTAAATAAAAGATCAGGTGTCTAATTCTTGATAGTTTTTAAAATTTACTTCTGTAATTACGTTACTAACACTCAATTGATGATTCCAGAAGTCTAATATTATCTCTAATCTTGATGAGTTTTTTTTTTTAAAATTAATCCTTCAATTCACTACATATAATTGGCGAGACTAGAGATATTTTTATTTATTTATTATTATTAGTATTTTGGCTAAGGCAAGGCCAGAGTTATTTATAAATAAAATAATACATATGAGATGAATGCTTAGGAGGTTGATTTGGGCTTAATTTATGGCTAGCTTGTCCCAAACACACCGTGCCAATCACTGCTGAAAAATAAGATGTTTTTGTCCTACAATATTATAATATACAATACAATATATGATAGGTATATATAGAACTTTCTAGTTTGAATCAATTAAATTATTTGTTTGTATTATATTTTAAGGTAAAGTAACACTTTTCTAGAAAACATATACTTCATTCAAACGTTTTATTAACTTAAAATTACTACACGAAAGATGGATAATTTATAACTAAACAAGATGTTAAGAGATCATAAAGAAGAAATATGATTTGTTAATCTTCAAATCCTCTTTATGTGAATGATAATTGGTGCTTAGTGCATAGCAAAAGCTTTTCATGATTTCAAATTTATTTACATTTTACATTCATGGGTAAACCAAAAAAATAAATGTATATCATTTTTATTATGTTATTTTGTTAAATTTTTTGAACTAAGACTATTAATGAAAATAACAATATATTTACATAAAATAATAAATTTCAATTATTTTAGTTATTTTTATACAAAGTTTGATATAACCTAATTAATATATCCGTATTTTTTATGACTTATGTTATTAAAATATTTTATTTTAATACTCAAAGTTAATTAGTGTCACATGGTCATTAAATTATTACTTTACTACTATTAGTTTTTTTTTAATTTTCACAAATTCTTTTGTTAATCAATTTAACTTGTAGGATACATATAATTAAAACAAATAAACATTATTTAAAAAAATTAAAAAAAATTACTACAGGGAAATTGTTTGATGCTAATTAGTACAAGAAATATATTTGGGTTCTCTTAAGTCAAAACATGAAGCAAATCCATTTATCATACACGTCACCTTTTGTCGTGGGTTAAATTGCTGCATCATTTTCTCTTGGCTTATTGGTCAACAGTAAATCTACAACAAACAAATAAAGGTGAGCGTTGAAATCACCATATATGGACTCCCTCGATTTAAATAATAATAATAACTTTAGTTACTAGATTATCTTAAATTTTTAAATACGTATTTAATATTTTTTTTAATTTTCTTTAAATTTTTATAGATTTAAAGGGTATAAAGTATCATGTAACATAGCTAACAGGTAAAAGGTACTTCATTTTTAGCATATTTTTAGCATCAATAACACTTGCTTTCAAAAAATACAAACGTGTAACTAGATTGCATCCTTTGAAGAAAAAAATGCTAGCAAACGTGTAAGCCTGTTTATTCTTTAACTTGTTGGACCTTCTTTCTGTGTTTCACCCACACAATTCACATATTATTCCCTGTAATATTTTGTTATGTTTAATTATTTATTTTCCTTCAGGTATCTTGGCACACAATGTGACTGTGTTAATCGCGCTACTACAAAATTTATTCAGATCTTCTGATGAGTGACATTTGTCCACGGTTTAATTATTGTATTATATTTGGACTAGAGATATTTTTATAACTAATTTGGTTATTTATTTTTATATAAATATCTATCTTACTCATATTATTAATTATATTTTAATAATATTATTATTTTATAAAATTATTATTAATAAATTATTATTTTGAGAATATTAATTTAAATTACGATAATATTGTTCTTTTTTGGTATTGTCATTAGTTAAGAAATTTTTTTCTTAGTTATTTTTCACTCCCTCCTTTCCTCTGTTTGATTTATAACAGGGTATTGAACAGGAGATAAATTTCGACCAAATTGAGAAAAAAGATTAAAATATCATTGCATAAAGATATATTTATAATTCAATTTTACGAAAATATCAAAAAATATTACTGATATCAACAAAAAATTATATAAAAGTAAAAAAAATAAAATTATTTAAAAATATTAAAATTTTGATAATACTTACCGTTAACAAATATATTGCATCTATTATAATAATTTTCTCAATAAATTAATAACTACATGTTATATAAAAGAATAACTTGAGTAAAAACAAGATATTTTTCTATTAAGAAATTATATTATAATTATGTTTAAAAGAATTTTTTTAAAATTTAAAACACATATTATCTTAATTCAAATAACATTAGTACCATAATTTGTAGTTATAGAATGTTTGAATATAATAATTAATATATTATGAACATATTCATTGATGTCTTCTTAATATTTCTCCATGGATAGTGAACTTATTTAATAATTTATAAATTATTGTAAAGAATTTTCAAAGATTTCATTAAGTATTATGTACATTTAGACCACATCAAAATCACTTTCATTTCGAAAATAATCTTACAATTATAATTTTCTTATCTAATTTTAACACATCATCATTTCTCTATTATATCTACTTATGTATTCCTTTCCAATAACACACATTCTTAAAACGACAACTCCCATGTTTTTTTATCTTATTTATCTTATGTGACATGTGTGTACTTACCTTTATAAATGTACGAACTTAAAGCTAAATTATGTTTAGAACCAGATGTGATGTTCTATTCTCTCCATTTCCATCATCATCACCACTCTCCTACCCTATCACGCTCATTATCTTTTTCTTCCATTTTGTGACTAATAATTCTATTTTTTCTACCGTGATTCTATCAACATCAATTCCAAGGCCTCATTTAGAAGGGAATTTTTTTCCAAAAATTACACTACAAAATTTAAAAAAAAATCTATAATATCTCAATTTCTTTGCAAAAATTATATTTACTTAAATCAACATATTTATATGATAAACATTATCTAAAGATATTCGATAATATCTAAATAATTTGATTAAAATGATAATGATCATATCTATTTCAAACCTTGCTAATATAAGCTAACATTCATGATATATCACGATATTTCACAATTTTTTAATCAGGAGTGAGGGTTGACCATTCTCATATTAGTGTCGTATAGCTCACACGAGTCATGTAGACATCCTAGTTGAGACAATAGAAAATTTAGACAAGGAATTTTTTTTATAAAAAAAAATATTGTTATTTATTACCTAGTCGTTTTTTGATGTTCGTGTTTAGGGGGTGGTGTTTGGTTTGTGTTATATCACGATTGTCATCCTAGTCATTGGGCTCAACTACATCTATGATCAGGATAGACAAGTGCCTTGTGACCAGAGTAACTTTCATCACAAGTAAAATAAAAAATGACCACTAATAATCTGACACATTGCGCTCCAATTTCTCTGGTGCTGCAAAAATCAGAAATACAAAAAAGGATACATACCTACACGACCTGGCGGAGAGAAGACGGGCAAACCGAGAAGTATGAACATATGCTTGCAAAACAGATCAGAAAAGCCTGAATAAGACAACTTGAAAAAAAACCAACGAAAAAACAAATCGCCTTCTCTTTTTTATAGGGGCATATTGAACTAGGGTAGCAAACATCTGCTTTAAAAAGTAGGTCACTCTACACATGCAACAAAAATACTTTAATTACGCTGAGAACTAGCGGGAAGTGCTGTCATCATGGAACTTAACAACTATGCATGTTATGTTGTCTGCACTTCCACGAGTAAACGCTACTTCTCTCAACTTCCGTGCTGCTGCCTCAGCTTCTTCTTCAGTCCGTGCAAGTGAAACAGCATCCTGAGAATAGTGCATGAAAACAATCAGCAGGAAACAGGAAGCTAACTTACCACCAAAAAGCTCAGTCAGCCAAATAAACATTTCCTACTCTTCATGCCCTCACACAGCAGCATCTGGATGCAACGCCAAGATAACTTTTGCCATCAAAACTATATCAACTATAACAGCCACAACAAGGACTTGATGTGGATTCTCGACAGTCAACATGCCAAGTTTGTGAAAATCTACAGTAAATTGAGAAAAATAGGTGTGCCAACACCCGCATACATATTTTAAAAAAATATAAGATACTTGGGTGCATTTGGCATGCCATGTCGAACTGTACTAGACTGAACCATAACTTATTGAACACTACTGCTTAAAATATTTCGGCATTTCGTGAAATCTCACAAAGAAATCCAACAAATTTAAATAATGTTTTAAAAACAAAAATGTAATTAGGACAATTATCTACAAAAAATTATCTACTATAAACTCACCTCTTCCCTTGGGTTTATTTCCTAGCTTTAAGGATTATACCAATACTATATTAAGTGTTTCCTATACAATCATGGAACATCTGATAGGCTAAACTTTATACTACCATTTTATATGGCATAACAAAGACGCTGGTCTTAAAGGAGCCCATCTACTTGAGGCTCAGGAAGAAGCATCACAAAGGATTATTTTCGTGGGTTAACACATCAGTCTCCAACTGACTTTCTATTCTTTATTTTTTCATTTTTTTTGGGTTGGTGTGGGGAAGGCACTTATTTGTAATGAGAAGCATGTTGAACAATTCATCCAAATCTCAACTAAATGTTGCCGATCCTCCAAAACATATCTCCCTAAGAGAAACCCAGTATCCTTTTGCTACTATATTTATTTATCCAAGTTATCTAAACATCAAGTGACTTGCCTCAACATTCATGAGTACTTTCCAATGGAAGAGAGAATAATATCACTATCAAATTCAGGAGTTGCACAGGTGTGAACAAGCAGGAAGGTTTTGCACAGGTGAATAGGAGGCAGTTACGAAAATACAGAGGCTTAACAAATTTACCTCGTTAGGTACCACATCCCACAGCCCATCACTAGCAAGTACAAGCAATTCAAATTCAGCATCCAACTCTTGATCCTGAAAGAATATAGAATAAGAAAAACACAGTTTAATACGTTGATACCATGTAAGGAATAAGGATGATCTGTTCCAGGATTATATTGCTGTATAAAATCTCCAAACAATCAAACTTCAGAAACATTTATAATCTACACCTCTGTTTATGTCGTATCCACTAAATATATTAAGGCCCATTAAAGAAAGAACAGGCAACATGAACACACGTGAGAATGAAATAGAACTAGAGACAAATTTGTTACACGTTGAACTTGAAGGTTCTAAATAATATGGGGATTAATGTCAGAATTAGTCAAATTTTGCCATAGTTGCACTTTGACCCAACGTTCAAAAGGTGTACTTAACTCATCCTATTACAATGTCACAATGTCACGATGAAGCCAAATACTCGTCAATGCAGACATTAATTATTCATCATGTGTCACTCACAACTCTCAATCGAAGGGCATTTTGGAAACATTTGACTCGTATTTTATACTGCACATATACTCTGCACACAGCATTATCTTGTCCATTGCAAAAGCTGCAAGTCAAAATCGCCAAAATTGCACTTCAATTGGGAGCATGTGAAATACATATGTATTTGATATCTATACCGACAAACATTGAGCTTTATCTTGATGCTGCAACATAAAGCTGATTTAAGAGCATTATTTGAACGTTAGGTGACCAAAGTGAAACTATAGAAAAATTAAGGAGACTAATTGTGAAATTAAGTCAAATATGGAGACCTTTGAACTGCAATAGATCTTCGCATTAATTATAGAATATTAGTATAAGAAGGTAATTGCAATCAGCTAGTAATGATCGTTTCCTTTTAACAAAATATTGTGGCAGAAAAAGGCAAATAATATTTAATTTGGTAGTTGAGAATGGACTAGCCAAATATTCAATTACTATTTAGTGATTGCTACTGCCCAGGAAGATTAGATTCCTCACTCATAAACTCCAAATTATGGTACCATTCAAAAGTTACCTGGATTTCAGGTTCTGCCACAACAAATTGTTTCAGCATGCGGTTTCCAAAAGCTCTAGACATAGCCAACACTCCTCCCACTCTCCAAGTACCTGATATCAATACAAACATATTCAAATTTAAATCTATGGAATCATATCAATAGTGATGTACTATATTGCAGTAAATAGAAAATAACAGGTCCAACACTCTAAGGCTGACCTGAAACATGATACAATTATAATATTCTTAATAAATATCTGTAACAAAATACAGGTGAACAATGGTGCACGCACAGATGAAAAGCACACTAAAAGACCATATTTTTATAATTCATAATTATCTTTACAATATATGCTTCCATTAAACAGGCCATACTCAAAAATTTTACCTGCCCACGTTATTACACCACCAGCAGTTTCAATCCTCTTCCTCTCATCACTTCGATTAGGTTTATGATCATCAGATAGAGGAATAGCTGTCAATGAGGATAAGGAATTACTTTAGACATTTCCAAATTGTAAAGTTGAATTTTAATTAACATAGGATAAAATAATGACTGTTTTCAAACAATTTGAATAATTTTTTTATGATTAAAAAACACAAGTAAATATGCAAATAACCACCAAATCTCACAGCTAACAAGTATCTTTTCCCCCCAACAGAGAATTTCAACCTTAATGGAACAGATAGATAGACCTCTATTGGAAGTGAGAAAAATAGATGAAAAGAAGGGTTCACATATGGGTTACTGACATTTCTATAATATGTTCACTCTATTCCTTCAATATATAATGTATCATAGTAGAAAGAATGTAACATTCCATATTTCAGCATGATTCTTATAGAAATCAAGTTGTGACCACCAAAGTATATTATAAAATAGGTAACCCCTTACCTTTGCCAGCCTTTGATATTACTGTACGTGAATCCCCAACATTGGCTACATATAGATGGTTACCCACCAAGACTGCTGTTGAAGCAGTAGAACCATCATCTCGGTAAGAATCTCTTTCACAATTCAGAAAATCTGAATCAGTTTGCTTGTATGATTCACCTGCAACCTTATCCAAGTTACAGGCAAAGCCAGTAAAACCCATATTACACAGCTTTAAAAATGTCCCATGACAGAGTCCATGCTTGTTAACATTATTTAGATATTTTATCCTGACCAATGAGAGATATTTTACTCGTAGGGAATCAAGCTCAGAAAAAGGGATATGCTAGATACACATAGCATTAGCCCTTAATGACTGTTGCTAGACAAAAAATGACATGTATCTGAGTAGAGGAACGCACTAATGGCCATTTTGGTATCCATCGTAAATTGTGGATGCTTCATAAGATTCTCAAAAAGATGCTCCTTCAGATACTGAGCAGCACGGGACCCGCCATGACCTGTAAAATAAGCCAACAGGGTAAGAGAGCTTGTAATATACCCTATACAAGTACATTAGCTTCAGCATCAGAAACCTCAATCCACAAATAAAATGCCAGGTCAAGTGGGTAACAAAAAACATGCCATATCAAGTGGGTATTATAGAGAACTTTTGTATGCAATTTCCTAGGTATGACCAAGTGCGCAGCTGTAAAAGAAGTCAAGAACAGCAGTCATTTCCACATTTCATAAACAATTCAGATTAATATTTCTGTATCAGGAAGACTATACAGTATATACGCTCTCTTTATGTACCCTTCACCTAATTCATCAATATCAAATAGCACCTTCCAACTTGATGGACCAAATGTCTTTCATTTAGTAGCTATACCTTCATAAATAAAATTTAATTTTCATTTCAAGTAAAACCACTTTTAGTATAAAATAATACTAGTCCACATGTAGATCAACTTACCTATCCTACATGTTAAAAAACTGAAAAGTTTATGAAATCCAACACTCAACACTCATGTGCATATTGAAAATCAGATTGAAAACATAGCAATTTGCATCCATTAATGCATAGGATTTAAGAACATTGCATCTTATAAAGTATGTATATACATGTGCGCGCACAAGTGCGTATATAATATATCAATGGCAAACAATAATGAAAGAAAATCTAACCATCAAATATTCCGAACAAGCATATTGTTTGACCATCAATCTTTGTTGTTTTAATATCATAAAAATCCTCCATACTGACTCTCTTTCCTCTGAAACTTGAATAACCCCAACTTAACTTTCCATCTTCACTGCAACAGCATAAGAAAGGAATAATATTGTCAATCATATGAAGTATAGTCAGTTAAAACATTCAGTACTACATCAATTTTAATCCTTAGGCAGATGATCGGATTGATTTGCTTCAGAAAACATTATAATCTCATTCTTTTGGAGTGTTAAGTCTGAATGAAGCACCACTTTTTTGCACATGTACAGATTCATAGTGGAGGAGCAATAAAGATTTTTCCAAAAATGGGAAGAACTTGTATGAAAAACACATAAGCAACAGAAAATGACTGTTTATAATACCACACATTATGCCTTTCTCATAAATTTTTAGAGATAAATTAATTTAAAACTAGATGAAAAGTCTAAGAGAGTAACTGCAATGAGAGTTTTCTATTTCCACATAAGCCTAAATCAAGAAACTTCCCGTGAATCTCATAAACAAATGGGATTCTGGATTAATCAGATGGACTAGTTATAACCTCTTCCAACCTCCACTGTCATCATCTCTCTCTGGCAGTGAAGCAATGTTGGATCCCCGGTTAGCTGTTTCTCCAGCATCAACCATCATCCTTAAAGTCGTTCTATATTCACGATTCCACAAATTCGTCAAGCCAAGACCTGCATAAAAACCCCTTCCAATATTGCTCAATGGCACTCTTGTTTTTACAAATGCTCCAACATGCGCAGCTTGAACTATGACACTCCTTAAGCAACTTTTGCATATCATCTAAAGGAATTGAACTGTTCTCCAGCTACGGGTATATCCCAAAACGACTGCTCAGCAAACAAATTAAAATTATTAAAACAATAACAAAGCATCCTAAAACAGTAGTCGTTTCAATGACTGATAAAAAATTATTAAACTCAGAATGTCCATTTATATATACATATTATTACGGACGGAAAATATTCATTAGAGCAAGTTTGATATATCCAGAGAAATATTTCTATTTGACGCCACAGGTACAAAACCAAAAATTGAAGCTTAAACACCCATGTAAGCGTCGAACTAAAATAAAACACATTTCATATTATTATATTATGCAATTAATGTCTAAAACAACATCAAATTATCATAAAGAAGCAAATTGTCTAAATTTCCCGTTGTTCTATGATTAATGTTAGTAAAATCCAGCCCGAACTCATTTCAAAAACGAACTAGCAGCATAAATATACAATTACACGTTTCCATTTTCCACTTTCCCTGCTTTCTCACTGGGTAACAGATAGAGAAGAAGAAGTAAAACTCAATACCAGAAAAATAGAATGAAATATGCACAAACTAAAATGGATCAATAACTGAGTAGGATCAGCACGCTTTCAAACTCGGAAAAAATAAAATGTGTCAGTTTAAAGGAAAATCAAGGATAATGTCACAATGATAACAAATTTCACGATTGGAATCGATTGGATAGGATCGGGATAGCGGAATTAAACGATCTGATTCAAGTACATCGTAGACGACGTTCCGAATCTGACATAAAAGTTGTTTGAATCAGCTTGATAAATACACAAATCCAAGGAACAGGGAAACAATGCATACTCAATTTCACTAAAAACTTGGAGAATTTGAAAACCTAGAGAGAGAGAGAAAGAAAGGAATTACGATTTATGGCTTTAGTTGAGGCTTTGGCACCGAAGAGGTAGCAACGTGCCGCATTAGTGAGTCATACATAATGTATCTACCAGTAATCAAGGGTGTTATCTGCACCTTACAAATTCAGGAACTTCGACCATCCCCTGGTTTCAGGATTCGCCACATGATTATAAATTTTTGAGGTTTTGTAGCAATGTCATATTTTATTACTTTTAAATCCTTAAAAAAAATAAATAAACAAAATAACGTAGATTTTATGTTATATTTAAAAAACTATATATTAAAAGTGGATAACATCACCTATATTTTAGCGATAGTTTCTCAAAAAATTAAAAAACATAATATTTGTAATATATTTAAAATTTATAGGTTTAATTATATAGTATAATCTTTTTCATATATAAAAATTTGTATCTAATTCATCAAAAAAAAATTCATTATTTTAATGCGTAAATAAACATAAATTTTTTAGATTTTAAAAAAATTAACATATGTTAGTTACTATAAATTAAAAATATAATCAATTGAATAATTAAATCATAAATGAAAATTTATATTACAATTTTTTTTTATATTTATCTCGTTCTTTTTTAATAAAAAAAACATAGCTTAAAATTTTTATAATAAATATCTTTAAGTTAACTTTTGTAAATTAAATTCATTTAATGTTAAAATTTAACTAATCAAATTTTTTTCAATATTATTAATATATTATTATTAAATATTTTAAAAATCTAATTTTATTTATTATATATTAGAGTACTCTAATATTTTAAAATAAATATTTTAGTTTTATATTTTAGTTTTATATTTTATGAGTTAGAACTTATCAATTATGTTATTATAGAAAAGTTAATACTTTAGTAAACCCTTATAATATCTAATTTTTATAAATAATAGATTATAAATATCTAACTTAAAAATTATGATATTAAAATTCTTATTTTTACATGATAATTAAATTAATATTGTAACCATCTTTTTAGTTTAAGAACTATACTATTTAATATAATAATTATAAATTTAAATTATTTAAATTAACTTTCATGATATAAGAGTGACGATAGACTAAAATTTAGGTTAATTTTATAATAATTTAAACTTGGGTGATATTTTTTATAAAAATTATAATAACTTATGGTATAAAAATTAATTAATTATTTTAATAAAATGAGATAAATTAGAATATGTAATATTATGGTGTCTAAATTTATGTTTTTGATATATTTTGGTCAATTAATTTTTCGTTGGTATATTTTAATATTTAAAATTTAAAATTTTAATATGTCATGTATAAAAATATCTATGAATTTATGTTTTTGAAATATTTTATTTTTTAAATTTTATTAAAATTTGATATTTTAATTCTTAAAATTTAGATTAAAAAATATATTTAAAAAACATATAATTTAAATATATGAATTAAAAATTTATAAATTAAAGTATCTTAAAAATACAAGTTTAATGATTAGAATTATTTGTATATTATGATTGATGTGATTTAATTTAAAAGATATGGGCATATACGTCAATTTTTTAAATGGTTCACCCTCCCGAAGTTTGAACCACATTAGCTACATTACATCTATTTTATTTATTTACAATACAGTAAAAAATGAGAATGGTAAATTTCTTCTTAGTTTTTAATTTAGATTTTCTGTATTCTAAAAAAAGGCGAGATTTTTCCCTTTTAAGTAACCAATCATATTAAAATAAATTGGAAAAATTTAGCATCCAAGTATAAGCCATGTTTTAAGAAGTACGGAGGCAAATTTTCTTTTCTTTTTTTAAAACTATTATAGAATCCCTTCAAGTTTTTTAAAACTATAAAAACGAATTTCAAGTTTGAAAAATAGATAATTAAACTCCTTTTATTATTATCTTATTACAAATGTTTCTTTTAATTTCATAATTTTTATTAATTTTATTACAAATAATTCCTTTAAAAAATTATTAATAATAATAATAATAAAGAATATAATTGTTATTTTTAAACCTATAGAGTTTTTTTTGTTCTTTTAAAAAATCTGAAAAATATATATTTATAATTGACTTCTTTTTTTAAATAAACATAAACGCAACACATATTGAAAAAAATTTATAGCTACAAGAATTAAAAGAAGTAAAAATGGTTCAGAGCAGATAAACATAGAAGAACAAAAAATGACCAGTATTTGATAACCAATATCTTATATATATATATTTATAATTGAGACTCAAAATTTATATACTACACAAATTCTAATAGACTTTATGTCATCATATATTCATATTTGCTTAATCCAAACAATTCTTTTTAAAACCTTATAATTTATATATAAATTAAATATTAGAAATAAGGTAGTTTTTTACTATATTAAAATGTATTTTATTAATGTCTGAGTACACGGAAGTACAAAAGATTTATGAAAAACAACTTAAGACAAGAGTAATTTAAAATGGTGGAATAGAGGGGTCTTATATTTTATTATTATTCTTATTATCACTTTTATATCTATTTTCTTTTATATTATTAAAAGATGCGCTACCCTGACTTGAAAAGTCAAATAAAATGACTACCGTTATATTAAAACCAATCCGTTAACGGGCATAGAATAAGAAAATCAAGGAAAGTAGAAAGCTTTTGAACTCCAATTTATGTACTCAAATTCTAGGGCTTATAGTTTAATTGGTTGAAACGAGTTATTAAACATCCAACTACCGAGCTATAAGAATACACTTTTATCAAAATACTATAATAACTTTATTTTTTATCTATAAATACTTTAAAATAATGGATAATTTTAGGTTTTATTTTTATAAAAAAATATATATATTAAAATGAAAATTAATAGAATTCTTTGGCCTAAAAATTCTATCAACTAAATAAGAATGGGTAAAAAATATGACGGTTTGTTGATCCACGATTATTTACATTATTAGTTCGATTTTTATTTGATAAATTTTAAGGATATATATAATTTCAGGTATTAACAGAACATAAAGCAACGAATACGATTTGAGTACAGTTATATTGATAATCGTATTTGTCCATACTTAAAATTAATTATATTTATTAAATTAATTTATATATTTTGTAAAATTAATATATTTAGAAAAAATGATTTGTTCAGATATTTTTTAATAACCGTTACTCACATGTAAAAATCATCAATCATCTTCGAACTGTAATGAATTTCAAGTACAGATTTTATAATTCAATTTATAAATAATTATATTAAAAATCATACATATTCGTACCAATAATCTTTACTAGAATAAAATCTAAATTCTTATTTAAATCTTAATTTTTTTTAATAAAAACATATTATTTCATAGAATCGAACAACCCCGACTCCAAATCACACTTTTGGAATGTTTTATGTACCTCATCAAAAGTGTAATACAAGAAAAATTTGCTATTAACGGTAAAGTTAACATTTTATATTCTTTTAAATAATCATATTGCAATAACTAATTTTATTAGTATCATAGTAAAATTCATAATTTTTTTATTATTAATTATATGTTAAATAAAATTATCATTAATAAATTATTTTTATGATATTAATAATTTAAATTATAACAATATCATTACTTAATTATAATTAATGAAATTATTTCTAACTTAAGATATTTTTGTCTATTCCTCACTTTAATATTCTCTTTTATAAAAATAAAATCCAAAACTATCTCTCATTTTAAAATTTTTGTGGACCAAAAAATAAAACTATTATAATATTTTAACAAAAAGTAACACAAAATGGACTTTGAATAATAAAATGATACTTTTTAATAATATTGAAGATAATAAATACTAAAATAATAATAAGTATATCACTCAAATATCTAACCCAATAACAAAAATCATAGATAATAATATACAATATTACAACACATAATAACACTGTAAACAATTTATATAAAACTCTTTTGACACAATAAAATTTACAAAAACAAAAACAAAAACAAGATATGCTAGCACTCTCAAAACATTAAGCCATTAAGGCTTGATGTAAAAGAAAAAGCTTATATCCTTATATGCTCGAGTTTTGTCCGTAGTTCATTGGGACTAATTTGACACTTTTCGTATACTTCATTATAGCAAGCAACTTATACACAACTAACACACAACCACGACATACAAGACCCAGCACACGAACAGCACGCAAAAAACCATACCCAACAACATATTATACTTTCTTGGTACTTTCGTCAAACATTTAGGGGGTACAAATTAAATACTTGAAAGTGCTTCCGAGATATTTAATTTTCAGTATCAAGAAATTTACAAACTATCAAAAATTAGTGTCTCATTTTTTTTGTTTATTTATCTTATAGAAAAAAAAATACATACAAAGACTCAAATCTCCTCAACATAAGAACAGAAAGCAAAAAGACTAACTTCCTGGTTCAAAAAAATGAAAAATTGAGAAAAAAAATTTGAACTCCTTATAGAATGAAGCCCAAAGAGAACCCAAGAACATAGCATTCCCCATAAGAGACTACAAATTTGCTCCAAGTCATCAAATATATTTCTATTACTTTCCTTCCAAAATTACCCAAATCACAGCCCCAATATCATATTTTCAGAGACTATCAACTTTTAAATTTTAACCTATAGAACAAATTCTCCCACACTAGAAAATTCAATTTCTTGTGCAAATAAAACCCAAGCAAATTCCCGTCCAAAACACTTACAAGAGTTTTTCGTCCATTGATGTTTAAAAATGATTATAGTTGATTTTTTTTTGAAAAATATAGATACTAAATACGTGTATTAAAAACGAATCTTTTTAAAATATGATGAATAAATAAAACTTTTGATAAAATATAATTACTGAAAAGATATAAATTTCGTAAAAATAATACCCTTAAATTAAAATAAATGAGTAAAAAAGTGTTATTTTTATCTTCATGTGTTTAAGAAATATTAGTGGTACTAAAAGTAGTAGAAATAATAGCAAGAAAATAGCTTAGAAAAGAAAGAGACGAAGAAAAATAAAATTGAAGGATAAAAATATCTCAAATTCATAACTTTTAGATGTTAATTTATGAAACTATCCAAACTTTAAACTAAATAGTACATAAAAAAATGTTAAAATTGTTAATATGTCTATTTAACCTTATTAGATTTGTTATTTTCTTGAGTACTTCGGTATGAAATTTATATAATTTTATTTATTACTATCTTTCAAGCATACAGTGTAAAGTACAAATTTAACAAAACTAAAATTTCCAGCCCTTTGCCTTAATCTATAACTTTATGTTAAAAAGTTATATATTATTTTTTAATGTGATAATTTAAATTAATCAAAACAAAATATATTTTAAAAATAATTACTAGTATTATCTTCTCCATGGTACACAAGGGTGGTAAACAAATCAGGCGATTCGGACGAGAGTCTTCGACTCCTCGGTGATAGCAACCAGTGATAAGGAGAATCTTGGCTGGCATTTTGACTTTTTGATCCATTCTTCTATCTTTCACACCTTTCCAACTTATATTTATCAAGTTTTACATAAATTATGAGCTAGTTTGATGTATTGTTTCAATAAATTATATCTAATTATATTATATTTAATTTTGTTTAATTATTTATAATAACTTATCTAATATTCTGACATAAAATTATTATAAATATTTTAATAAAATAATTTATATTTAAAATAATATTAAATATATTTTATATAATTTTATTATTTATCAAAAAAAATTTATCATAAAAAATTATTTAAAAAGATATTTAATTTATATTTATATTTTAAAATTTTATTTTTAAGTTAAGATGAAAAAAAATCAAGATTTATGATTTTAAAATTGAAATTTTAAATAAATTAAATAAAATATCAATTATAATTTATGCTCATATATAATAATAATAGTATTATATAATTTTTATTTTAAAATTAAATATATAATTATATAGTTAAAATTTAACTTACTAAGAATTAGTTTTTGATTCAATATTAAATTAATAAGTTAAATTATTGATATAGTTGCGGGAATATAGAGTAAATTATATCGTATTAAGTGAAGCAATGATAAATATTTCGAACTTTTTAGGTGGATATTATAATTTTGTACTTTATATGCTAATAGTTAAAATTTATAAGAAAATAAAGAAAAAAATTATTACTTTAAATATGGGATTATTTATTATATTCCAAAAAAACATTTTTCCTGCTCCCTTTTCTATCCTAATAGTTAAAATTTATAAGAAAATAAGGAAAAAAATTATTACTTTAAATATGGGATTATTTATTATATTCCAAAAAACATTTGTCCTGCTCCCTTTTCTATCCTAATAGTTAAAATTTATAAGAAAATGAGGAAAAAAATTATTACTTTAAATATGGGATTATTTATTATATTCCCAAAAACATTTGTCCTGCTCTCTTTTCTATGGACTTCGCTAAATTACCTCCAAACATAGAAGAGAAAAAACAAATTATCTGAGAAAATAATAATAATTTAAGCCAAAATTTCAGTACATAACTAGGGATGAAATATAAGATAAAAAATTGTAAGTTAAATTTTTTCTTATAGTACGATGATATTTGTTCAATTTTGAATATTATGCTAACTTTTTACCGATGATAAATTTATTTAATAATAATAATAATAAATATAATTAATTATAAAGATAAAATAAATAATTGTATACTAGTTTACTATAACGATATTTTTGTATAACTTTTAAGAGTATTTTTGTATACTAGTTTACTATAACGATATTTTTGTATACTAGTTTACTAATTTAAAAGTATTCATTAGAAATTAATGAAACTATTTTTTTAAAATAAAAATACTGGATGTTTTATAAAGAAAATAAACTTATATTAATTAAGTAATAAATAATTTAATAACTGAGAGTACGACTGATATAAAATAACCATATGAGATCAAGCAAAAGTAGAAGGAAAAAAAATAAAAGAACAAGGAGAGAGTACAAAACAAACAAAAACAATTGGATACTTACGAGTGGGACCCAGAATCACATGAAATTATTGCCTCGTCCCCAACTGTACCTGTTCACAAGTCACTGTCTCTCTTCTCTATCTCCTTTTTAGTTTCTCTCTCCCACTCGCTTTCTGAACAAAAAAATTTGGTGCGTATAAACCATAAATTTAACATTTTTTTTTTCAAAATCAGAAGGCACGCTGGGTTTAGCGACCTTCTTCTACATTTCCAAGAAACTTCTCTTCCTTTTACTTTCTGGCCGAATCAATTTGAACAATACCCCTTTTTTGGGTTTCCTCTAAGATTTTCCAACTATCAACAATCTGTTTCTTATGTCCCTCTGATTTGCTTCTTCTTAGGTATGTTTCATTTTCTTCACTCTCGGTTTGTGTCTTCAATCAACGACCTCTTTAGATATCCTTTAATTTTATGCAATTTTTCCACAAATTATCGACTTATATGTTCTGTATCTAAAGTTCGTTTTCTGTTTGAATGGTTCTTTTCATATTTTTAATTAGTGTGTTTTTATACGGTTTTTGGCGGTTAGTTCAGTTACCCAGTTCATTGAAGTCTACCGGGAACATAGGATTTTTATTTAATTTTTACTTGTTCTATATGGATTGAGTTTTATTTTTCGTTTTTGAAAATTGATGGGAATAGGGATTATCTCCGTTTAATCATGTAAAATAATAGTGATTAGTCACACTTTAAATTGAAGTTATGCCTATGACATCGTGGGTTGTTTTCGGTTTTGGGATATTGTTTTGTGTGTGTGTGTGTGTGTGTGTGTGTGTGTGTGTGTGTTTGGTTTTTGTTTTTGTATTTTTTTGTTTTATTGCTTTCGGAGAGGATATTAGTATTATTGTAAAGCTTGATACTCTCGTTGCATTGTGGCAAAAAATCAGCTTTTTAAGTTAAAACAAAATGCCAATTCATTTGTACTGCAATTACATATGCTCTAAGTGGACACATTGATGACTTGGTTTCAAACCCGTTCGATGTAAATTTGTGTGTGAGTGTGTACTATTTAAAAAAAAGAGTTAAGATTAAATTTCCCCCTTTTTAATACCTATATACGTGCATATTTTATTTATTTTTCCATATTAGTTTGTTATATTGCAGATTTTATCGGATGCCTTTATTATTATCATTTTTGGTTTATGAGAATTGGTTTTCTAATTCCAAGTTTGTTTGTTTTCTTGACCTTTTTATTTTTTTCAGGAGTTGACCTTGGAACTTCACGGTGTTTATCAGTTTTTAAATTTCTCACATGTAAAACGATTTAGAAAGAATCTATAATAATGAATTTCCCGCCTGTAAAAATTGGGAGGTCAGTTCTCTCAACACTAAATTTTCATTGTTGTTCTTTGTCTCCGAGCATAATCTTTCCTGTACTCCCTTCTATACTTTCTCATTTTCTACCTGACATGTGTTACTCACTCCTTTCTAACATGTGATTTAATGATACGTCACATGTAAATTAAAGAATGGTGAGAGTGTGTGAGGGAGTGTATTTAGCATTCTTTTTTTATCTTTTCAAGCATCAAAGCATTTTTGAATTTGATAAGGGAATTTAAAATGCTGGAGGCTTTCACAACTGAAAGCAATAAAATCTTATTATCGTTCCTATTCATGAAATAGCTCATCTATTTTGAATCCCACAGTGATAATGTCATGCATTCTTCAGTAAACGTGTTAAGATCATTTTATTTGCTGAGCATGTGTTTGCAGAAATTGGATATAGAGTATTGAAATGATTTGACTTTGGTTAATCTTGTGCTCAGGTTTCAGGGTTGGAATTCAGAGAAAAATGTTGATTTATATTCCCCTAATGGCAATATGCAACCCGGAAAATTCCGAAAGACAATGAGATCAGTCTCAAGCAAGTTTCAAAGAGGTTTGGAATCTGGTTACCAAAAGAAGATTCTTGATCCGCAAGGGCCATTCCTTCAGAAGTGGAATAAGATATTTGTGCTGGCATGTGTAATTGCAGTGTCATTGGACCCTTTGTTCTTTTACATTCCAGTGATTGATGATCAGAAAAAGTGCCTAGGCTTGGACAGGAAGCTGGAGATCACAGCAAGTGTTTTGCGTTCATTTACGGACATATTTTACATACTTCATATTATTTTTCAATTTCGTACTGGATTTATTGCGCCCTCCTCTCGAGTATTTGGAAGAGGTGTTTTAGTTGTAGATGCTTGGGCTATAGCAAAGAGATATTTAACTTCATACTTCCTAATTGATATTCTTGCAGTCCTCCCACTTCCCCAGGTAATTTTAATTTTTCATGTAAGATAATTTGTGGTTACATATGACCATGTAAAAGGGATAGATTAGGTTGCTTATGCAGTTGTTGCAGAGAGAACAAGCTGCATCAACATCTCATGTGTGTGGAGTGCTTAAGGAATTGGGTTGGCCATGTTGCTAAGATTGACCATGGTTTCTTGTTTGTCCAATCATATGCACAAATACCATAAAAAATGGGAAAATTCTATATATCTCTAATTTTAGATGAATCTCAAATGATGTGGTGCAGTGTTGTTGGTAAGTATAATTAAGTGCACATAACTGCATCTAATGAGAAAATGTCATATCAGTTATGATTGCATTATATTTTTGATATATAATAATGCTCTAAAAAGCATCATACCCTCTAGCATGTACTAGGTTTGGAGTTTGAAACATAACTTCGTGGAATGGAATGGAATGGAAAGGAAATAATGTTGTTTGGTTTGACCACTGGAATCAAGCTCAGAATCAGTATTACAGTGTTTGGTTTGCCATTGGATAGAATGGAAAAAGTTGTAAATTATCTTAATACCCCTACATTCAGTAAAATTTAAATAATGTCATTTAATTACTATTTTTTCGTCAGACAAAATACATTATTGAAATCATTATTTTTCTAAATAATTATTACTTAATTAAAAATAAATATATTATTGAAATTATTATTTTTCTAAATAAGGTTTAGGGTTTTGAGGTTTGGGATTTGGGATTTAGGGTTTAGGGATTTAGGATTTGGGGTTTAGGGTTATATTTATGGGTTAAGGTTTAGGGTTAAAATTATTATTTTTTCTAAAAAGGGTTTAGGGTTTTAGAATTTGGGATTTTAAATTTAGGGTTTAGGATTTAGGGTTTAGGATTTTAGGATTTGGAATTTGGGGTTTAGGGTTTAGGGTTTAAGGTTTAGGGATTTTAGGTTTAGGGTTTTGGGATTTAGGGTTTTGGATTTAGGGATTTGAGGTTTAGGGTTTTAGGATTTGAATTTAGGGTTTTGGGTTTTGGGATTTAGGGTTTTGGGTTTTAGGTTTTAGGTTTTGGGTTTGGGGATTTGGGAGTTGGGATTTAAGTTTAGGGTTATATTTGGGGTGAGGGTAAAATTGGAAAAAAAGTTTAGATGAGAATGAAATCATAATTCCTAAAGGAGAGAAGGAATTGTGATTCCTTATCCTTTAGTAATCGATTTCATTCCGTACCACCATTCTGCCCAACCAAACATACAAAATGAAAGGAATCAATTCTGATACCTTTCTATTCCCTCCAACCAAACATCACCTTAGTATCTAAAACTTCCACCTTAAATTTTAATTGACTTCTTACTTAAGGCTTATATTTTCATGCATATTTTGATAATTGTATTGACTTTTGATCTCTTCTTATTGCCTAGGTGGTGATTTTAATTATCATTCCAAAGCTGGGAGGTTCAACATCGTTGAATACCAAAAATTTGTTGAAGTTTGTTGTTCTATTCCAATATGTCCCGAGGTTTCTAAGAATCTATCCATTATATACAGAAGTTACTAGGGCTTCTGGCATACTCACTGAAACTGCTTGGGCTGGAGCTGCATTTAATCTTTTCCTTTACATGCTTGCCAGTCACGTAAGTCTGATCATGGCCTCTCTTCTTGGATTGATTGAAAGTTGTTTCTGTGGTATTATGCTCATGATTCCTCTTGGCTCTTTTTACTAATTCTTGTTGCTTCAGCCTCTTTTCTTTAATTTTTTACGCATCTAAATGTTTGCTTGTGAGGATTTCCTTGGTTGGCCCAGTTATGGTGTCTGTCTCTTTGGTTGTGTGAGAACCTGACACCATACATGTTCATCAGGCTCGTATCTCAACGAGATAATTTTTTTAAAGAAAAGGACTCAACAAAAGAAAAAGAAAAAAATCTAGTAAATGGTTAAAAAAATCTAGTAAATGGTAGCATTCATTTCTCTCTGATTATCAAGTCATTCTCTGTTATAGGTACTTGGAGCCTTTTGGTACTTGATTTCTATAGAACGAGAAACCAAATGCTGGCGACAAGCCTGTGGGAAGAATTCATCTTGCACCCGTGAATCATTATACTGTGATAGCTTTAAAGGAATCAATACATTTTTGAACTATTCCTGCCCAATACAACCTGAAGATAACTCAAAATTTAATTTTGGAATATTCCTTGATGCTCTTCAATCTGGTGTTGTGGAGTCTACCACTGATTTTCCTCAAAAGTTTTTCTACTGTTTTTGGTGGGGACTACGGAATTTGAGGTGTGCTCAACAGCTAATTTAAGCAATTTTATCATTTAGTTGCTCACTTCCCTTCTGGAAAATCACTTTTAGGTTGCTTATTTTATGTGTACCGTGTTATTGCTCATCCGTAGGTTGAAGAGAAACTAGGGCAGGGCAGCTATTAAGATTAGTACATGTGATCTGCAATAACATGTTTGCTTTCTTACCACGTTTGAGTGGCATTTTTTCCGTTTTCTTTGTTTTTTTTTTGCTGAAATATATAGACACAGTTTCAGGTTATTTGAATATAAAAGAATGCATCTTTGTGTATCTTTTCCAATCCTCTAATTCTTGGTTTTCTTTTTTGAAAGTTCGTTTAGTTATGGATCTAATTCATTAATTGGCAGAAGTATGGTAAATTAAAATTTTGTAAGTAGTCAAACAACATGCGAAAATAAAAATATTAACATACAAGATTTTTAAGTGGAAATAACTTAGGTTATACCTATGAGAGAAAAACTACTTATCTACTATGAAAAATAAGTATTTAATTACAAGGTTAGAACTAAAACTACCCACTCAGGTAATGTCTTCAAGTAATCTACTTACAAGTCGTTAATTTTATCATAATCTGTACAAGAAAGGTATTTAGATCCAGACCAACGTTTCGAAAAACTCGAGTCATACGAATTAATCGAAACCATACCACTGTCACTTGAAAGTTAGCATAAACACAAGTGCAAATGGGTGTCCTAGTGCAGATTCGATAATGAATAATCCTAACTAATTGATTTAAATAGTATATTAGATAAATCGAAAGTAACTAGCCATTCTAGAACAATCAATTTAAAAGTGCAATACCTCAATAATCATAGGCTTGTGAATCTAACAAACATAATCACAAATGTTTGATAAATTAACTTAATGAAAAAATTTACTTTAATAGTTTTAGCAAAACAAGAGATAAAATAAAAGATGAAGAGAATAAACACAATTAAGTTTTTGTGTGGTTAACAAAATTATGAGCCAATGTTATGATTAAATAGCATGAGTAGAACCTTAGGTCAAAGTTTTATTACAAAACTGTCCTTAAAAGTATTTAGAAGAGCTTAAAAACATAAGGATAATATAGTAAAAATATTAATTGGCTCGAGTAAAATTAGGTTAAATTTGAAAACTTGACCGCTTGATCGATCTAGAACTAGCTCGATCTATCAAGTCTGGTCGCTCGATCTATCTAGTCAAACTCGATTGATCTCGTGAAAAAATTAATTAATTTAGAAATAAGTGGATCAATCTAGTCATTAATCTTGATCAATAGAATTATTGTTTCGATCGATTTAGTCATATTAAAAATTAATTCAGTCAGTTTTAATTAAATTCGATCGATCTAGTCACCACTCGATCGACTAGATCGATCGAGTTACCTATTTGAACAATATTTATGTGTCAGATATAAAATCTAATATGTACGAGAACAAAGATATACCTAATATGTGATTGTTGAGACTCGATAGCTTCTTTGGTTTGAAAATCTTCTTGAAAGGTATACCTAGAAATTAAATTACAATTATATATTTTGTTTACAAATATCGCTATCGCTCACATAAACGTTATATTTTTGTTTTGAATCATTTGTTATCACTTTAAGTTTGAGAGCCGTGCACTTAATTTTGTGAACCAATAAGTTAAGCTGGTTTTTCTTCTGCAGCTCTCTCGGCCAAAACCTTGAAACTAGTACCTATGTTTGGGAAATCTGCTTTGCGGTGTTTATTTCCATCTCTGGCTTGGTCCTGTTTTCATTTCTCATCGGAAATATGCAGGTAAGTATGTATGAAGCTAATGTTTTGAAATATTTTTCAGTATCTAATTGTTTATAATGTTCCAGGTTTTGATGATAAGTAAACCCTTTTTTCCAACAGACATATTTGCAGTCAACTACCACAAGATTGGAGGAGATGAGGGTGAAAAGGAGAGATGCAGAACAGTGGATGTCCCATCGGTTGCTCCCTGAGAATTTGAGGGAGCGTATTAGGCGGTATGAACAATACAGATGGCAAGAAACCAGAGGTGTTGATGAAGAAAACCTAATCTGCAACCTTCCCAAGGACCTTAGAAGAGACATAAAGTGCCATCTTTGCTTGGCTCTGCTCATGAGAGTGAGTTCTCCTCCTGTGCTCAGAAAGTACTTTATGGAGCTATATGATTATTCAAGTTATTTTTTAGTTTGCATGAATCAAGCATTGTTTCTTTTTATTTCTTTGCTTGATATTCACGTAGCCATAAAATGTGTCAAATGGTTTCTATGCCTCATTGATAGTACAGAAATTGTCAATTGGTCAACTATCTCCATTGTTGCATGGGTCTACAAGGCTTGCCTTTATGAAAACTTTAAGGACATGATTGTCCATGTTATGGAGTACAGTTTATGCTGTGGAAAGGATTAAGAATACAATATCTTTGATTTGTTTAGTTGATGTAGGAGAGAATGATATTGATACGATTATTTGCAAATAAAATTTGTGTTATGTCTAGAATAATCACTATATGTTGGATTAATACTTATCTACTTTGATATATTTAAGGTGCCAATGTTCGAAAAAATGGATGAGCAACTATTGGATGCAATGTGTAACCTTCTCAAGCCAGTGCTTTATACAGAGGAGAGCTACATTGTTCGGGAGGGAGACCCAGTTGATGAGATGCTTTTCATAATGCGAGGCAGGTTGTTTACTGTGACCACCAATGGAGGAAGAACTGGTTTCTTCAACTCCGAGTATCTCAAGGCTGGTGACTTCTGTGGAGAAGAACTTCTTACATGGGCATTAGATCCCCACTCCTCATCAAATCTTCCAATCTCAACCAGAACTGTCCAAGCGCTCTCCGAAGTAGAAGCCTTTGCATTAAAGGCCAATGATTTGAAGTTTGTAGCTTCTCAGTTCCGGAGGCTTCATAGCAAACAGCTCCGTCATACTTTCAGATTTTACTCACAGCAATGGAGGACATGGGCAGCTTGTTTTATTCAAGCAGCATGGCGCCGCTATAGTAAGAAGAAACTTGAAGAGTCTCTTCAGGAGGAGGAGAATAGGTTGCAAGACGCATTGGCCAAGGCTGGTGGCAGCTCTCCAAGTTTAGGTGCCACCATTTATGCCTCGCGTTTTGCTGCTAACGCACTCCGTGCTATAAGGCGTAACGGTACACGGAAGGCAAGAGTACCCGAGAGACTACCACCCATGCTGCTTCAGAAGCCAGCAGAGCCTGATTTTACTGCTGAAGAACGATAGCTGCTGTCTCATGTTGATGTTTAGTTTTGTTCTGTAAATGAAAAATGGAATCACACTATTTTTTGGGCAATGGTCACCAAAGTGAAACTACATTTAGGAGATAAGTTGGCTAAATAAAAATTTGTATATTATTAAGCTGCATAAGGAGATGCAGGTGTTTCTCCATGATACAGATGTTTGTTTCCAGAAAAAATAGTGGTGAGACATGAGAGCAGTATCTGTTGATGGAGTTCTTAAATGTAACGTGTTGTATGCTCCTTTTTTTTATCATAGTCGTTAATATCATGCATACATCTAATATATATTTTTTGACACTGTTAACATAACGATTCTATATAAGAATCTCTCTGTTGATGACAGTCGTATAGCCATAATATGGGAACTATGGAGGGTAAGATGGGATACAATGTAAGAATTAAATAAACTTCTGTTTTCCTGAAAATAGTCATTTGCACTATATTTATAAAGCTTCCATACGGTAGCAAATGATCATTAGTAGTGATAAATTTTCCCGAGCATATTACCAGCCAACCTCATTTGTCAGTGTGTCATGCTTCGCTAATATATATGTACATGAAATACTATTGCGTTAGTAAGCATACGCATATCCCAAAAGAGCAATAGTAATGGCCTTAGTCTGGGGACTAATTTTATTAATTCCTAATATAACATAGATTTCAATTAGAGCTCTCACAATTACTGTTCAGCCACGAAGTTTTATCAGGCCAAATACAAATGCCTCAAAAAGCAAAAGCTCTAGAGGTTCATTTACATTTGTATCAAATACTATATAGCTTAACATTTCATTCCCATACAGCACTAGTTTCAATCATCACGCAATACTAGCTACGAGTTAACTAAGAACAAATTCATTGAGCTTGGCCTGAAGAATCACGAAGTAAGCGAACCTCCCTCTTAAGAAATGACGGCAAGGCAAAGGCAGCCGAGTGTAACTGTGAAACCAGGAAGTCACTTTAATTTATAGTAAGATATATCAATTCCTTAAATAAAAGATGAGTGTTGATGCATTATACTCAAAGCTTGATGCAAAGTTGCAAACAAATTTTAAGAAAGCAAAAAACCCTCACCTCTGAGTTGTAAAACCTAAGTTCTCTTTTATGTTTCATAGCTCCTTCTAACTTCTCGATCGGATTGACTGGATTTCTGAAATCAACAGGTGGCCCCTCCGTCGAGCATATAAGAAAACCTATCACGCCACTACATGACAGAAAAACCAAATAGTAAGCATTTAAAGCTATGTATACCTAGATCAAGCAAAATCTTTCGTTTATAAGGTATAAAGACAGCCTACGAATCTTTGGGTTTAACTCCTAATAAGAAATACCTTGGATACGTGGGAACATTAGCCCATGCATAATGGACAGAACCCTTGAATGTTTGACGGCAAGTAGAGATCATATCTTCAATAAGATGTGTATGGAGCCACATACTTTCTGCCATGTTACAAAGTACACCACCAGGCCTTAATGCTCTAGCTATTGTTTCAAAAAATGGCTTCTCTACGAGCTCTTGTGCAGGACCTATAAAAGATGAACCAAAATTGTATGTAAAAATCAAGGTACTGTTAAGTGAGCCAGACTTTAAAATTTTGGATTGAGAACGTTCATTCTCTGCAAATTTCTCGATGCCATGGCAATTCCCAACTAACTTCTTAACAGAAAAAACTGAAGAAATTATAGATATAATGCAACACACTTTCACTCTAATAAAACAGTTTAAAGTCCACAGCACAAATATAACCTGAACCACAGATACCCCTAACATCCAATCAAATCATACACATACAAGCGTAAATGATTTTCAGTGAAATTAAAGATCTAACATACCCACTGGATCTGACGAATCAACTATGATAGCATCGTATTTTCCTTCGGGTGCACGCTGCAGAAATTTCACAGCTGCCAATATCATGCAATGGGATTAGCTAGCAACAACCAGTCATGGGAAACACACAATTTTTAAAGCCAAGATAGAGCTAACAATTCCTATTAACTATACCATCACCAACATGAAGATGAACACGGGGATCGTCAAATCCAATAGCCAAATCTGGAAAGAACTTCCTTGATACCTATAGCAAAAAGAAAGAAACCACAGCAATATATTAGAGAAACGCATGGATCATATTGGTAACAAGTATATAAATACTTACCTCAATGACCATCTTATCTATCTCACATATATCAATATGCTCAACATAGCTATGCCTAGAAATCTCCCTAAGAACCCCACCATCACCACCCCCAACAACCAGAACCTGCAGCATTAGGAGAGCATTTTGCAGAGTATCAGGAACGAGAGCATAAGGATTTGCGAAAATTCTTATGAAGTAAAAATACAGGATTAGGGATATCTAAAAACAAAACAAAACAAATGGTCCCCTGGAAGGGGATTGGGCCTCTATTAGTGATGTGAGGTGTTTGAAATTACAGTTTTAGGGGAGGGAATTGAACAGAGAGGAAGATGAGCTATCATCTCCTGATAGGCACATTCATCTTTCTCAGTCAGCTGCACAATGCCATCAAGGACAAGCACTTTCCCATATGTTGAAGACTGCATTCAGAGAAACGGGCATTAAGAGACCACCAAAATAAAGAAATACAGGTAAAACCCAATGAATATGCCAAATAAAAAAAAGGAAAAAAAGGAAACAGAAATTAAGATCCTAAGGTTAGTAAGCCAAACCTCAAATACTAAAATCTCTTGAAAGTCTGATTTTTCTTTGTACATAACATTTTCCACAACCAAAGAATGCACTTCTCCTGCCAGCAAGGAAATTTATAAAACATTAAAAAAAACCACTTGTCTCTGGGGTCAGGGGACAATCTACTAAACTTATAGTTCTAAAAGACGAAACTATATTAATTTTAAGGTGACAAAACCAACAATAAATACTATAAACAGGTCTGTAGAATTCTTTTACCTTTAAATTTACGACAAAAAAATAAGTAACAATTTAATCTAGTATAGGAACTTCAACAACGCATGTTACCCCACCCCACACCCCCCCCCCCCCCAAAAAAAAAAGAAAGAGAACCTTTACTATCAAATAGAAAATTATGTGCACGTGATACAAGTAAAGAATACCAGGCCACATTGGGTTGTTGAAATAAACTTTTTTGCTAGCGCTATCTGCAAGACAGACGACAGAATATGTTCAGTGAATAACATTAGCCAAACTCACTGCCTAATTTGATAATGCAACATTGAAAATGACAGCATCAAATCAAAGACTTGAAAAAAATAAGATTATAAATAATGACCAGAATGAGATTTGGATTCTGAGAACCACCCAGAAACAACGGTGGAGTGGCATATAACTCCAAGCTCGGGGGCAGCCGCCCTAGCCTTCAAGCAACAAGTGGCAATGGCTTTTTGGGAACCATTTTCGCTACTCGCCTTCCCATCCATAGTCTTCTGGCATCCCAAACCTCTTCCTTCGTCGCCCTCCATATATTATCCTTTTCTTATAGGGCTCCAGCCTCTAAGAATGAGTATCTTAAGAAACTTAAAATACATAGCATCTATGGTAATAGAAAAATCAATCTTAATAGACATACTAGCTTCATGCAAGTTGAAATAACTACCATATGACAGCTCAAACAATAAAAGAGTGTGAATGAAGCTTTTTGATGAAAACCAGCATAGTAAAATAAAGTGAAGCATGCCTTCTGAAGCAAACATGAAAAAACTTACCATAAGTGCTTTCAAATTCTGAAATAATATCAAATATTTCAATTTTATCATGAATTGTGACATTACATTGTTAATAAAAAATAATATATATTTTCCTTCAGTCAAATTTCTGAGTCAAGCCTAAAACGAAGCTGCAAAACAATCAATAAAGAAATAATATATATCCCAATATTTGAGAAAGCCAAGAAGTACTTAGTACCATTTCTTTTGATCGATATTTCAATAAATGGAAACTGACAACGCAATAGTAAAACAAAAGGAAAATTATTTTGTATGTCCAGTCCATTTGAACTTAGATATTCGTTTGCACAGAAGGTTTCATAAAATAGCGTTTTATTTCGAATAAAGCCAATAAAACAAAAGATAATGTCGGAGAGATTAAATACAAAAGGGCAAATTTCAATGGTCTAAATGGGTAAACTTTCAACTGCGCTTTGAAACTCATAAAGAAAAAGAAGAAGAAGAGCAGCATTTCGAGACCAGAAGTGGTTCTGCATTTAATTTTCGTCTGCCATCAATTAGGGTTTGGAAAAGAGGAAAAAGAATCCAAAAAAAAAACAGAGACTACTTAAAAGGATCGCCCAAATTTAAAAATGTTCAGAAGAATCACAAAAAGCAGGCGAATAATAAAAATAATGGCATTTAAGACAGAACTAGAGGAGACACATAAGAGCCTATCTATGGCCGTAGTTAGAGAAAAAAAAAGTTGAAAAGGAGCGAGAATGAGAGAGATCAAAAGAGAGAATAGAGATCATGAAAAGACTTACAGATAGAAAGATTGGGTATTTGCTCTGGATTTTGGGTGAGAGAAGAGGGAAATTAATATGAGAATTTATAGAAACAATCTCTCTGTGTCTATTTCTCTCGTTACTTTTTTTTTTCTGTGTGTGGAGCCTGAAAAGGCTTTAAGGCTCTTAAGCTTCGTTTTGGATGGAGATGGCATTTACGCGACTCCAATCCATGAATATTTATTCATACCGTCAAACTCAATTACGTTGTTTTTTTTTTAAATAAGTACATAAATAACGCACTGACATAGCAACAATAAATTTATTTTAATTATATAAAATAATATCTTTTATATATATAATTTTATTTTATCTATTTTAAAAAAATATTTATTTATTTTTCTTACCGTACAAATTTTTTTTTAATATTATATAAAATTATATATATATATTATAAAAATATTAAATAATTAAATATTTTATTCATGAGAATAAGTTTATATATGATTTATATATTTTATTTTAATAACTTTTTAAATGAATTTTATTAATTTTGTATAATTGACTAGATAAAAAAATTAAAATTTAATTTTTAAAAAAATAAAAAAAATAATGAATTCTCGTGCCACGCTCCCTCCCTTCTCACGTTCATTTTGAACCCTCTTATCTTTCTCTCCTTCTATATATTTTTTCTCTTCCCCTAAAAATAAGATTGATAGAGAGAAAGAGTTAACGGGAGAGAGAAAGAGAGAAGAGACAGAGAGATAGAGACAAAGAGACAAAGAAATAGAGATGGGAAACGAAAAGGAGATATCACTTTTTTTTAATATTTTTTATTAATAAAATATATAATTTTTGTTTGAAAAAAATTAATTTTTAAAAACTTTAAATTAATTGATCATATTTTTAAATTATACAACTAATTAAATTTACTTTAAAAATTAATAAACTAAAATATATGAATCATATAGTTATTAAAGGACTCAATACTCCCTTATAAGCATTTTCTTTAAAATTGTGATAGATGATGCACACTAATTTAAGATATATTTATCTAAAATGTTATTAAAGTTTAACATATTTTTACTTATACCTTTGATATTTGCAAAAAATGTTATAATATTCCTAAACTTTATAACTAATATCATTAATGTTCATAAATTTAATGTTGTTAACTTTTACATCTTTGATATAAATTAAAAGTTAGTTATTTAAAGTTAATTATTAATTTGTGTAATTTTTATATATTATTGATTAAAAATAATTTTTAACTTATTTATCATAATATTGTGTTATTTTTATCTTCATTTTTTATTTATTAATATTATAAATTGATATATGTAAATATTTAAACATTTAACATCCTTAATTGGCTTAAAAATTATAACTATTATACTTGAATTTAATGAGTCTACCATAGTCATCTCTTATGCTCATTTTCTCTTTTTATATTGATTATGCTTCAACTTTGCTCAATCTTTAATACCTTCCTAATTATTGCGAGTCTTCTATATTCGTACATAGATGGTGTTCAATTTAGACACACTAGAAAAGAATGACCACATTCAATTTTATTCATAATATATGATTATTACAATTTTAGGACCAATTAAGAACTTTGAAAAAATATTTTTAACTACTCATGATTATTAGATATATAATTACTATTTTGAGATTTTTGAAAAATAAGAGTTCATTTTATAATACAAGGAATCCCTCTTTACAATATATGAGTTACTACTTTATTATTATTTTAATAATTCATCAGCTTTTCTTCTATATGGCTTATCAATTTCAACCATTGTTTTTTCTTGACATATGTTGTCGACTAAAGATGTGGATACTACATCTTTATTTTTCTTTGTCGTCTCCTATCGACAATTATTCTTTTTTGTTCTTCCTTATCATTTTCTACCGATATTCTTTTGGATAACGTTGACAATGACGTATATTCATCTTCTCAATCTTTGATGCAATAAATGCATCTATGATCTTTAGTGACTTTTCTGTCATAAAAGTAGAATATCTCCCTTGATGATTTTTTTCACCATCTTTTTTGGAGAAAGCCATATTACTACGATAAGTGATGCTGACTTTACTAATTGAGTAATATACTTTGACTTCAGTACAATTGTCAATTTTTCTAAGTTTATAATTAATTTAACATTTAACCTCTTCATACATATAGTTTTTCTATGTTAAATTCATTTTCTAGAAGTACCCTTCTATGTTAAATTCATTTTCTAGAAGTACCCTTGGTTTGGGAACTTCTCTAATTGTATTGGAAATCTCTAACTTGATAAAGTGATAGAGATTGATACGTTATTTCTCATTTCAGTCAATTAGTGAAATGAAGAATCTAAGATAAACGTGTTTGTTACATATTCTTATCTTCTTCTTGAAGTTCTTAATTACTTTTTTTTTTAAATTAGAAAAAAATTAATTCACTTAAATTAGTTCCTAGATATATTTCTATTAGTCATATGTATAAAGTTTTGTAAACAAATATTAGATCAGCTCTTTTCAAAATGTTGATTTTACTTAATGTAGGAAATTCTTTTTCTGTAGTATAGATCTTCATACCTTCTATAGATTTTTGTGTAGATTTTCTGGTCAAATTGTAGAGACTCAATCATTTTGACTTACTAAGATTTATATATTTGTATTTTCATCTTCAATAATTAATGAATATCTGGTAGATGTTTCCCTGAATAGCATTGGATGCCTTATTATCTTTTATGTTTCTATGAAAGATGTATCTATGGATAATACTGAAAGCCTTAATATTTTTTTTCTAGAATTGTCAACTGCTTAGTACTGCTAGTTGTTGTTATAGTTCTACATAGCAATTCCTTACTATCTTTTTTGGAGTTATTAGTTTTGATACTTTATAATTGGAATAACTACTCAATCTTTATTCTATTTGTGAAGTCTATATGAGTTACTCTACTAAAACCTATAATAAATTTACTTGTTTCTACTTAATTGTTGTAGATTCCTGATTTTGGGTCATTATAGACCACATAAGTCTTTTACTGCTTCATCAGCCGAATTGAACTTTTTTATTTCAAAGGTGTTACTCTCTTTTGAACTATTAGGTTCTTCATTTTCATCTTGAATTCTTTCTTTAGAAGTTTTATCTTCCTTAGATTGAATTCTTGGTAAAGATGTCTCTTTAGAGTTTTTGGACTCTAAGAATTGTTTTGAATAATCAAGTTCTTCTTGTTTATTTCTTGTCTTTATAAAAGACTTATCAAGGTATAACAACTCAAGTTATTCATATAAGATTTTTATCTTCTATTCCTTTATCTTTACCTTGATATCAATAAATTTCATCCTTTAAACATAAAAATAGTTAGAGGTACTAACTCTTTGATAAGAACATATGCTAAACTATTCTTATTTTCTAAAAAATGTTCAACATCAAAATTATAGTGGTTGAACCATTGTTTCTATCCGATTATTTTTTCTTGTTTATAATCATTTATAATATTAGTTCTTAAGAAATAACTAATTTTTTTGTTATGAATCTAGAACTTATGACATATATTATAAATTTTTTAACAGCTAGATATTCTTTCTCATTAATGTGATAATCTAGTTATGAACCATCTAAAGATCATGATGTATATCTATAAATATATTTATCTTTTTTTATTTACTTTTGCTTTTAAAACTACTCCCCAATATTCTTGTGAAACATATATTTCAATTAACATTTTATCATTTGTCCCTTGATGGTATAAAGTTGATAAAGTTTTTACCCATGCTTTTACTTTATTTATATACAGAGTATCTTATCATGTCAATTTTCATATATAGTCTATTTTCAATTTTACTTGTAAAGGTTTTTGCATTTCTATAAATTTTTTGATATATGCTTCAACATATGTTAAACATCTTAAAAATATTTGTAATTGATTTTTGTTATTTAATTCACTAGGAAAACCTTGAATATTATCTAGTATATAGGATTGTAGATTATGTTTTTCATCTTTAATTTTCAATCTTAAATACTTAATTTTTTATTGAGCAAGTATTGCTTTCCTTTCGGATAGTACAATACCTTAATTTCTGCATTCTTGTAGAATATTAATAATATCTAAATAATTTTTATTTAATTCATTACTGAAATCTAAAATATCATCTATATAGACACAACAAATATTTTATAATTTTTTAAAGATATTATCCATATATCTTTGAAAGATACATAAAACTTGTTTTGATCCAAATGGTACAACAATTCATTAGAATTGTCCTTGGGGGTAGCTAAATGTCACTAGTTTTTGAGATTCTTCATTTAATCTTATTTTCTAAAATTAACTTTTACAATCAAAACTTGAGAAGTATTGATTTCCTTTGATTAATGATAATAGTTTTTTCTTTCTTTTGAATAAAAATCAATCATCAATGGTTTCTTTATTTACTGTTTTGAAGTTTGGTAACATTTTCTTTTTTTTATCTTCTTTTTTTAGCTTCTTTTTTGACTAAAAATATTGGACTATATTGTGGTGAATTACTTGATAATATGAATTTTAGTTTCAAAAGTTATTGAATTTGTTTTTCAAATTCAATCGTGTATTCTAAAATACAAATCATCGATTTTACTTTAATAATCTTATTAGGGCTCTTAATTTTATGTTAACAATCGTTTTAGATTTATTAATTTTTGAATCTAAATAATTTTCTAAGCTTACTATTTTTTATAATTTTATAATAATTGTTAGACTTTATCTTCTTGTATTTCATTAAGAAGAGTTTTGTTTCTCTTTTATATGTAATGAAATATTTTTTAAATAAGATTTTTATTTCTTTGTGTCTATCTCACCACATTTTTGTTTTTATATTGTTGCATAAAAGTTGTGTTTAATATAATCAAATGTTTTTTTACATAAATAACATTACCATCTAATGTTGTTAAATCTATTTTATCTAAATATTATGTAAAATGTTAATATAAGTTTATAAAATTATTTTCTATTAATAAATCAACTTTCTTTTCTTGTTAATATATGGTAGGAATATAAATTTTTTCTCCACTTATCATTATATCTGAATCTTTTAAAATTTTATTAAGATTTATTGTGGTATTATTAACAATTTGTACAATTAAATCTTTTGGTGCTTATTTTCTATGTTCATTTGGAAACACATATTTACTTGTTATACACATCCTAGCTCATGTATCTATATATACATATAAATAATGACCGGTGTAGCCTTTGAATTTTAATCATACCTTAATATATGTACTATTTAAATTTGGAATACTATATAAGTCATTCATCTTTTGATGAAGAGTACCCATATTATGATTGTTTATATTTTAAGTCAATTATTTTCTCTCAAGTTTTCTTTCATAAATAAATACTATAAATATAATCTATATTCGATTCCTCAATTGATTATAATTTCATCTTAAAAACTTTTTCTAAGTTTTTTGCTTTATATGAAAGTTCTTTTTAAATTATTTCTTATGTTGAAACCTTTTATGATACTTATTGGTATAATGTCATTCTTTATTACAGATTTAACATATGTATTTCCCCCTGAAAGGTAATAGCTCTTTTTAAAGGAGGATTAGACATTTTTCTTCTAAAATATCTTTTACCATAGTTTTTTTTCCATTAAATCTTCTTTTATATTTTTGAAAATATTGTTTCTAAAATTTATATCTTTTAATTTGTTTTTGTATTTTTTATATATATTTTTATATTTTTTATGTTTATATTTGTCTGATTTTGGGTTACATTTATATTTTTTTTAGTTTTTTAAATCACTTATATCATAACTTATTTTGTTATTTTCCTTTTTTTTATTCTTTCATTTCTTTCTTAGCATTTAATGACTATCCACCTTTTAAGACTTATTATTCTTTCTTCTAAGGTATATGGTATGGTTTCCTTATTTCTTTGATTTCATCCTTCTATTTAAGTCTTATGTAATGTTTGGGGTAATTTTTGAAAAATATTTCCTTATAAGTTGTTTGCATAGAATGTAGTAATTTATGGTAATATATTTCATATTCACAAATAAAAGAATCTATGTAACACATGTTACAAATTTTCATATTTATTAAATGTCATTTGGCTTCATTAACGTCATTTTCATTTTATTCGGTTATATTTCTTCTTTTTATTTTCTCCAATAAATTTCTTGTATATTTTATTTACTACTATATCTAAATATTCTCTTGGGAGCATTCTTTTGTATTAATAAATGTTATTGGTACGTTAAATTTGAAAATCAAATTTTTAACATTTTCTGTCATTTTATGAGCTACTGATCCTACATTTTGAAGGGTTTGTTTGTGTAGTTTGAGAGGTTTGTATGAGTACACTCATACCACTAGCTCATTCATTTAACAATTTTTCCTATCTCTTATGTAGTCTAGATCTAAGAGATCAAATCTATAATTTCTTGGAGTTTGAATTCTGATGGGATACTACCTCTAGTTCTCCAATGTAACTTTTCTTCTATTTTGGGTGATTGTCTTTTTCTTATGGAAGTATCAGGTTTTCCTGACCTTTGTCTATCTTTTCTTCCCTATATGGGTGATATATTTATTCTTAGTAAAAAATCGATAATAAAATTGGTTTTATATAACCTTTTGGGATCATAATTTTTGGTTCAGAATCAGTCTCCCTAATTATTATCATATCGTCTTACTCTTTGTTTGTAAAATTTTATATAACCTTTTGGGGTATAATTTCTGGTTCATAATCAGTCTCCCTAATTATTGTCATAACGTCTTACTCTTTGTTTGTACAAAGCCTTTCGTCATAATGTTTTTTCTAATTTTTCATTAGTTAGTGTTAACAAACTAATTAATTTTTCTATATTCCTATTTTTGGGATTCCTTAATTGTTCTTCTAATTATTTTTTATATTTCATTAAATTGAAACTATATCTTTTTTATTAGATTTTTCTTCATTTTTTCTTCTCTTATTTCTAGGCATCAAGTCGTCTCATCTTCTAAATGGTTATACTTTTAATCCTTTTAAGGAATTGTATTTATGACTTATAATATCATTATTTCTATGTATATTATATACTTATTTTCTTAGTTCTATAAATTTCATAAGTATATCTTGTTGTAATTTATTATAACTACATTCTTTTATTTCTTTTAATAATTAATTTTTTTTGTGTTTCGATTATATCTTGTAGATATTTTGTGTTTGATTCATGGACTAAGTACATTTTCTCTATTAGATGTCTCAAAACCTTTATTAATGTTGTTTGGGTTTTTGGTACGTGTAATAGGTTCTCATCTATTTCTAACTGTATGTTTTTAATTTATCTTTAAATATTATTGTTTTCTTAATATGACATCATGAACTTATGATTTCATTACTTAACTTTATATTTTAGTTTTTAACCTCTTCTTTCGTAATCTATAAAAATAAATATCGGTATATTATTATTCTTAACCACATTATTTATTCTTCCAAGCATCTAAGGTTTTTTTCTTGATATTTAAGTGTCATTTTTCCAGTATTTCAAAATCCGTTAGTATTTTTGGTTTTATTATTTTTCTAAGTTCTTAAAAGGTTTTATCTATTTTTATAAATTCATTTTGTTCATATATCAAATTATTCTGACTGTTTGTTAATGAATATCCTACTATATAATATATTAAAAATAGATAATTTTATTCTTTCATTAAATCTCATATTTTAAATTCGTAAGCTAAACTTAACAATTGATTTAGATTTTTATCGTGAATATTAATAACAAACATATATATTGTAAATTTTAGTTTATAGTATCTCAAAAGTATCTTTCCTATTTATTATTATATTATCTAGTAATGATATTTTTAGGTGTATATATTATTTCTTTGAAATGAGTTTGTATTAATATTTGAAATTCTCCTAAATGAATATATCAAATTTTTTCTTTATGCTTTTAGTGGATTTTTGATAGTTTATTTATTATAGTTTCTTTATTAATTAATGATATATTATACTTTTTTTGCATCTTTAATATTAAAGTTCATTTCTTTATTATTTACTCCATAATAAATTTTATTTTTTCTTTGAAATAAGTTCTTTAATGATGAAAATTATGGATCTTTAAATCCATCTTTTTCTTTACGATTTAATTTAATTTTTAATTTCTTTTTACTAATTATTATTTCTTGTAAAAAACATTTGGATATGTATTTATTTTTAATTATACTATTTCTTGATTTTTTTACTTTTTGGTTTTTAATTATTTTTTTTATTTTTATTTATAAAATATTAATATTTACTTTCGTTATGTTTGACGAATATTTTTAAATTTTTTAAAATCTTAGAGTTATTTTTTAAGATATTTCTAAACTTAAGGTATTTTTGATATTATTTACTAATTTATGAGGTGTTATCCATTCATTTTTATTATATTCTTTTAACATTAATATTAAATATTTATTTTTTAAAAATAAAATAAAATTATTTTAATTTTAAATTTTATTAATTTAAAATATTTTGTCATGAATATTCATTATTTTTAATTTAATTATAAAAAATATATGATTAAAAGTGAAATATGCATTTAAACGTGGGTAAAAATTGAAAACAAAATTATTGTACGGATTATGTCATAATTTTGGTAGGTATTTTTTCTAAACTAAAAACATTTTTAATAAATAAGATGGATTAAAATTTATCAATTTAAATATAAAAATTAATAATCAAATTTGATAAATTAAAATTAAAATGTTATTAAATATACATAGAAAAAATGATTTTTTATTTTGGTTTTGTTGTAACTTTTTCAATTAAATATTTAATTATTTTAATTAATATATTTGATTTTTTAAAAATAATTAAATTTTGATACAAATTATAACATTTAAAATTTAAATAAGATATATACTTCGAACAAATTAAAATCAAAACAAAGCGAAAACATAAAATAACTTATTAGATTAAATAAAGTGTAGTTACAGTTAAAATATTTATTAATAAATTTTTTATTTAATATTAATGTCATCACGTATAATTAATATTAAAAATAAAATAAATATCATATATTTTTATTATAATAATAATAATAATAATAATAATAATAATAATAATTGTAATAATATCATCATAAAAATCATATTAAAATAAAATTTATTTAAAATAACACGGATATTTATTTATATTCAAATCAATGTGTCTTTTGTACACATTTTAAACAAGTATTAATACCACGTGGAATTAAAAGGGCAAAAATAATCAGTTGAAGTCTTTATTATATGAACTATAAAGTTTAAGTAACTTATATAAAAAGAAAAAAAAGGAAATTCACTTAAACTCAAGAGTTTATAATTATTTGTATAACTTATATGTGCATTTTTAATGGTAATAAAAAAAAATACACAAATCTTATGCTAAACAAACCACATCCTTTGTAGTAATTCAGTAAGAGGTATTTCACTTATTCAAGTGGTGTATTACTCTCTCTTCTTTTTTTTAATAAAAAAGGTGTATTACTTGTTTGGTTAAGTAAATATATAAATATTGAAAAAGTTAATTATTTTAATTTTTATGTTATATAACAAATGAATGTGAATTTATTAAGTTATTGGGTCTTTTGTAATTATACAATTTATATATTTTAATTTTATAAATTTTATTAATATTGTAATTTAAAATTATAACCAATTAAATCAAATATTTTTAAAATTAATATTTTTTAAAAAATAAAATAAAATAATATATTTTATTAATAAAAATTCCTTAAAAAACCAACATTCTTCTTCTTCCTCTATTTCTCTCTCTCTCTCTCTCTTTCACTCTCTATCCATCTATTCGCTTTCTCTCTATATTTTACTCACTCGTTCTCTCTATACTACTTACTCTCTTAATTTTATTTTTTATTTTTATTAATAAAATAATGATAAAAAAAATTAAAGATAATTTCTCTCACTCGCTTACTATTCTCTCCATTTCTCTCTCTCCCACATAATCTTTCTCTCTTGATTTGATCTTTTATTTTTTATTAATATAATTATGATAGAAAAAAAGAGAGCAAAAATGAGAAAGACGAAAGAATTTCTTTTTTTATTAATCAAATATTTAAATTTGTTGTTTAAATATTTTTATTAATAAAATGTAAAATTTTAACTTAATTAGTCGTATTTTTAAATTGTAAAATTAATAGATCTTATTTAAAAATTTATAAAATTAAAATATAAAAATTATATAATTATAAAATTAAATTAATAAAATATCAAAAATATTATAGAAAACTAAAATTAATTATATTACATAAGTCGGTCTACTTTACAAAGTTTATCATTAAAAGAACGCATGATAATAAGATGGAGAATAATAAAGTAAGTCATGTTAAGATCTTGAGAGATATATTAAGCATCTTCTATGCTTTCGTGAACAATTGTGAAGTTGTGATAGATGGGGAGACACAATGTAAGAAAAACAAAAGTGAATTTTTATTTGTTTTCGTTAAAAAAGAGAGTCAAATTTCAGTTTACACTTTATTTTTACCAAATGATAATCTATTTATTTATAAAACAGTGCAATGCTATAAGATATAACATAAATTCAATCAAATTATAAAATAAAATAAAATATAATCTATAATTAAATTATATCATATTATTAAATTCATACAACTAAAAATAGTAAGTTTCATAGCTTTTTTTTAATGAAATTGTATATCATCATTAGTTTCTCAACTCCTCCACTAAAAATAATTAATTTCCTTTTTTTATTAGATTTATTAGACTACTTTTTTATTATTATCAAAAGTTGTATCCAAATTAATAAAAATAAATTATTAATGTAAAAAAAATTTATCCAAACGTTCTAAACTAACTAAATTATAAAATAACAATTCAACAACAAATGTATTAAATATTCGCTTCTTCACATCGATCACAAAAGTAAGTTTATACTTACACTTTAATATTATAACAAACAAATACAAGCGAAGATTACTAGCATTGGAATACCCATTCATTTAAAATAGGGAATGGATAAATGAGATAAATTGATCTATCATTTTTTTATACATGTCATTTTTCACAATATTAATGTAATAAATACTCAGAAAAAATATTAATATAATAAAAAACTATTTATCAAGATGAATTCAATTTTTTAATCTATAATTACATGTAATATTTGTAGTTTTACAAGTTAGTTGAATAAATATTTTTTTGAAATTATCTTATTTTTTATTTTTTATTGAAAATTTTTACCTTTACATAAAAACTTTATTTTCAATAGATTAATTATTATTTATTTTTGTTTTAAATAAAAATCACAAAAATTATTATGTAATTTTTTTTACAAATATTTAGATATAATGTAATAATTTATTCACACAAATCTAATTTATGATAATATTATACATGATTTATTATATTTTGTCAAGTTTTTATTCCTATCCAAATCTATATTTAGTTTTATTATATAGAATTTCATAGCAATTTATCAAATATTAAATTTTATTGAAAATTTATCATATTTTTAAATAAAATAGTCAAATTTAGACGAAGATAAAAAATTACAGAAGAATATTTAAAAGAATTAAAAAATATATTCAAAATATTTATTCATTGTATTATAAATATGTTAATATGATTTTTATAATAATTTTAATAATCTATGTATTTTTAATTTAGATATTATTTGTGAAATTTTATTTAAATTAATGAAATTATTTATAAAAGAAAACTTGTGAGGTGAAGTGGTGGAAGAGCGTCTGACACGTATCATAAACGTGAAATATGGATATATAAAATATATATCTTTATATGCTAAAAAGTATTATATATATATATATATATATAAATACTCTAAAAACTATCTCTCCTTGCAAACCACGTTGGAAAATTGTAAGAATGTTAGCAAGTTTATCCGTACACAACTAAAGTAACTTTCTCTCTTTGCAAACCACGTTGGAAAATTGTATGAATGTTAGCAAGTTTATCCGTACACAACTAAATTAGTTTTAAAGGCAATTTTCCTTGAGAAAACTTTAAACTTTAATGGTATATCATATTATGTTAAGGGATAAAATTTGATAGAAGTATATTATAAGTTTAATAATTAAGAAAAAATATATTATAAATTTTTAATTTTAAAAAATATTAAAAATAAGACATGTGAATATATATATACACTGAGTTGTTATATTTTCTTAAATTTAAGAATAAATTAGAAATATTACCTTTGATAGATTTAAATATATATAAATTGATTTAGGAATAAATAGAAAATAAAAATATATACATATTAGTATTTACATACTTCATTTCTAACATTTTTTTTACTTCTAATATTTTTTTTAATTATTGGATTTTTAGTGTATCACTAAAAGTTATAAACTTTTATATACTTTTATTATAATTAATGTACTTTTATTACCCTTCATCTTTATATTTAGTCATAAATTTTAAATAAAAATGAAAAAATTGATAACAATGATTCACTAATTATGAAAAATTATACAAAAATTCATTAAATTTTATATGAAATACTATAAGTCCAATTTTTTTTTAAAAGACACTAGATAGTGTATTTAAACTCTAAAAATGTTAAAAGTTTTGGACTACAAAATATTATTTAATGTTATTTTTAATAGTTATTAAATTGTATTATCTCACTTAAATATTAATAAATTTTTATATCCTTTAATCATAATTTGTTAGAATGTTACTACCATTCACCCGATAAACATACTTTGAAATATATTTAAAATGAAATGATTCATTATATAAGTATGATTCATTATATAAGTAGGATTTGATATTGTATTGATATCTAATTATTTATTAATTCTCATGTTATTAAAAATATTAATTTAATATTTATAATTTAAAAATTGGTATTTTTTATTTAAATTTAAAATTTTGATAATATGTCTTATATATGAGATAAAGTAGAGAATAATTTGATAATATTATATTTTTATTTATTTTAAATTATACATCTTCTCTTTGTTTCTATCCCCTTTTACTATTTTTTTTTTCACCCAACAATGTTATTCTCTTCATTCTCTAAAAACTTCTTAAAAAAATCAGTTTTTTTCTATACATTATTTTAGGTGGGTAACTTTATAGTATTTATATTCTTATTTTAATACATTTTTAGTATTATTTTTAATTATAATATATCAAATATCTTTATTTAAATTATTTGTATCTATTTTAGTTAATTTTTAAAGTAATTGATACAATTAAAGTACTCTAATTTCTTCAATTAATGTTGAATTTAATCAAAAAATATATTAATAATTTAAATAAAAATATTTGATGTATTTTAATTGAAAATATAGATAAAAATGATATAAAAATAAGAATGAAAATACAACAAAAGTACCAAAAATTCCTTAGTTTGATTATTCTTTTTTCATGCGTACTTAGGGTTTATTTGATAACAATTTTGATTTTATAATTTTGAATTTATTCAAGTGATTTTTCAACTAAATATGTTTTGTAGTGATTCATAATTTTTATTTTTATTTTTTTAAAGAACCACTGCTAAAATATGAAATTATTTATAAATCTTTAAAAATTTTAAAGAAATGTTTTAAATTAGATTTATAATTTTTTTTTGAATAAAATGATTAAAAATAAAGAATTTATAAATAATAACAAAAAAATTTATTTATTTTTTAATTTTTCAAAAAACATAAAGTATTATCAAATAATTTGTAACTGATATTTAATTTCAAAAACATCCATAAATAAAGGTGATTATTTTTACAAAAGAATCATAAATCAAAAAATTAATTATTTAATCATAAATTATAAATCATAGCTTATAAATGCCTTAGTTTTTATAAAATAGGTTTTTTATAGAAATGTTTTTTTTTTGAATTTTTTTAGAAAATAAAGGGAGGAATACAATTATATAGTGAGTAAAAAGTGGAAGGAGAGGTAAAAAAAAAGATAGATAGATAAAGAGAGAATAAAATAAATAAATAATCTAAAAAGATTTAATTACCATATATTTATTAATATTTAAATTTAAGTATTATATTAAAACCTTTGATAAGATGAAATATAATGAATACCAAATTATACTAAGTTACCTAACTTGTATCTATAGGTAGGAAGTATCAACAAAGACAACTTTTAATAAAAAAACATATATTTTAAAAAATGTTTATATAAATTTTTAAAATTTATAACTATCAATTTATAATCTATATTTAATTTTTCTTAAAAATCAACAAATAAAGGTGATTATTTTTATAAAATAATCATAAATCATAAAATTAATTATCTAATTATAAGTTATAAATCAAACAAGTCTTAGTTTTTATGAAATAGGTTTTTTATAGAAAAAATTAATATTTTTAAATTATTTTTAGAAAATAAAAGGAGAAATAGAATTGTATGGTGATGAAAAGTGGAAGAGTAGATAAATAAAAAAATAAATAAAATAAGATAGAATAAAATAAATAAATAATTTAAAAGAATTAAATTATCATATATTTATCAATATTTAAATTGAGTTATTATCTTAATACCTTTAATAAGATGAAATATAATGAATATCAAATTATCATTAAGGTACAAAACCCTTATCTTTACGTAGGAAGTAGCGACAATGGTAATTCTTAATAAACAAAAAAATATATATTTAAAAAAATACTTATATAAATTTTTAAAATTTATAATTATAAAAATAATATGATTTAATTTATATATTTTTATTATAAATAATAATTATATTTTAAATAATCTACGTTAAACAAAGTTAATATTTTAAATTAAATTTTAATCAATTAAATTTAATTTAATTTTAAATTTAAATTTATCCGATTCAATGTTTTTAATATTTTATTGCTTATTAAATAAATTTTTATATTACTAAATTTTGATATTATAATAAATATAACATGCAATTAAACTTTTTTTAGTATTTTAAATATACCATCACTGTCAATCACGTGATGAAAGTAAATGACGAAGTTGGGGCCAAAAGATTTTTATAGTTATACTTGTGATTATGTGTTATTTATTGTTGTTATTATTAATGTATATATTATATCTATAATATTAATTTTTTTATTAATATTAATATAATAAATAAAAATTTGATTACTAAAATTTAATAGTATAGTTTTTTTTATATAAAATTTATGCTGTTATTTAAGTTAATTTCACTTACCTAGTTTGGTAGGGTTATATGCGATTAAAAACTTATCCACGTCTCTAATCGGCAAATTAAATCACATTTTAAAAACGTTTTTTTGTCTTTTATGATAAGTGTTAATAATAAAAATGTTTTGCATAAAGAAACCAATGAGACGGAGGCATATAGTGGATTTGAATATTTCAAAAAGTAAAAGTTTTTGCATAAAGAATAAAGATAACATCATGTAATTCTAAATATTCTGTAATAATTTTAAATATTTAAATATTAATAATTTACTAGTTTATTTTCTTACTACTGTTATTCAATTGTATTAAAACTTTCTTATAAAACATGTAAATTTAAGATCAGAAGTTTGATTTTTAATATATATAAGTAATACAATATTATTTAAAAAAAAAAAATTTATTACTTAATTTATAAATAATAAAAGTAAGAAGTTAAGGTAATAATGATAGCACTTTAAAATATGCAAATAATTTCATTTAATTTTTTTGTAATTTATATATATATATATATATATATATATATATTATCTAATAACCACAAAAAAAAATTGGGTTGTAAATGAAGCAATTGTGGAGCAATGATAATGACAATTGTGGAGCAAAATCTATTGAAAGTTACGACTTGATACCCAATGGCCAAAGTATGTCTTTCGTGAAAAACGGGTCTGAAACATATGCATAAGAGTTTACCGTACCGTCGGTAGTATGCTTATCTAAATCAGTGTTAGTTATGAGATTATATAATGCTCATCCAATTCAATATTTTATTTTATTTTTTAATTTACTAAAAAAAAATAAAACTTATTCCTAATAAAAAAGTCAAATTTTTATAATAATTTATTGATTTTAATAAAACCAACAAATATTTGTGACTTCAATATATATATATATATATAGGCTGGAATTATAAATTATTATTATTATATTTTTGAATACTTTTTTTATATTATTATTATTATACTATAGAAATTCCCGTTTGCATGGAGATCAAAAGTAGACGAGGTAATCCGATTTTTTTTTAAACTTGTTTTTCAAAAATAAAAAAAAAAAATTGTAAAACAGTGTGTAGTGTCGTGCCATTTTCTCGTATATGCATCCTAATTGACATAATAAATAATTTTATGGAACTTTTATTATTTAAATTATTTATAATAATAAATAATAGTAAAATAGTTAATTATATATTTTATATAATCTATTTTTATTATCTTATAATATGTTCTTATTTGTATCGTGTTTACATGAAATCATTTTTAATCTCCCTGCACTGAACTTCAATTTTAGGAAATATCATTGAATTAGATGTAATATTCATAACTCATGAGAATAGTTGTTAATGTTAGTCTTGGACGATGCATGATAATGTGTCAATCTAAACAACCTTTTAACGGGCTTAAAAAGAAGAAGTAAGATTGGTGTTATTGGGCTTGAGTTTTACTTTGATGTTAAAAAAAAGTAATGTGACATATTCAGATTTTTCTAAGGGCATCCACTTCCATGTTTACTTACTTTTATGAATGTGGGTGCTCTTAAATAATATGTGGATGAAGATAATTTCCGTGCAGAATACCTCCAATAGGCGTCAGGCAGGCTCAAGGCGTGAGTACTTAGTCCAAAATATTGTAATTCTCTTCACCAATTTTATTTACCACCTATAAAATCTTCAAATACTAGGTATAGAAATTTATTATATTTATTATTTTTTTATTAATATAATATATTTAATATTTTAATTTTAAATTATTATATATTTAATAAAATTTATTATTTATAAAAACAATTAAGAGTACGACAAGAAACACGAAATATGCATGAAAAGTTATTAAATTATTAGAGTGATCTAAAATTTATATTTTATATTTTAAATTAAAATAATAATTTAATTTAATTATAATAAGTGTAATATTTAAATATATATGGGAAAATATCAACACTGTTATTGTAATTTTTTTCCCAAAAATCTATTACATTTTAAAAGTATCAAACATGCTTTTAAAATTTAATACTAAATTAGAAATGATATTTATTCAAAATAATTTTTTAACATTATTAACTTTAAAATTAAGGGGCTTCAGTGGTTCTAAGTCAATGACATCAAAGTTTTGTTATGAAATGTATAAATATAAGATAAATAGTTTAATCTTAAAATATATAAGTGGTGAAATATAATTTAGAAAAGAAATTTTTTTACTATTGATGGGTATTAATGATTTAATTTAACTTATTTTAATATTAAATAATTGATAATAATAGTGTTTGATTTAATCTTTCGTTTGAACACCACAAGCAAGAAGCAGCACCAGTTGACCAGTCAGACCATACAATACAAGTGCAGTCATCGATTATTAATTATTGTCCCAAAACGCACGCGTCATGACAACAAATGAGTCATGCCAATAAGAAATACAAAGCTAGTTGTTTAATTATTCCATAAAAATTAATCCCAACTCCTCAGTAGACAGAGAAGCAACAAATGGTTACTCCAATGAAAATGAAGATCATCTTCTTTCGGATTTTTATTTTGGTGACTCTATTAACAGATCAACTTATAGCTGATCCAAATGATTGTAACATCGAACCATGTAAACGTGGAGGCCCTCCAATCCGATACCCGTTCCGGCGCAAAGGTTATCAATCAGATCACTGCGGGTATCCTGGCTTTGAGTTATCTTGTAGTTCTGGGAATGATACTGTTCTTCAGCTTCCAACACAAGAAAAATTACAAGTAAAAAGCATAGATTATAAATCTCGGGTGATGGAAGTGCATTATGACCCAAATAATTGCCATCTGGATTTCTTTTGGATAAACCGTAATTTATCAAAAATTCTCCTTTCTCTTTCTCTAAAGAGCACTCAATTAAAACTACCTTGTTCAATTGTTCTGCATTAGAAAGGAAGGGCATGTATTATGATCCAATTTCTTGCCTAAGTAATTCTGGTTACCAAATTTATGCAATCAATTCTGATTATTATATCGATGATTTGCCACTCGTGGGTTGTAAGAAGATGTATAGCATTCCAGATGTTCCACTTGATATTTACAACCAAGAGCATATTGTTCAATTGAAGTGGTCAAAACCAAATTGCACACATTGTGAAGCTTTCGGAAAAAGGTGTGGGTTGAAGAATGGCACCAAAACTGAAATTGAATGTTTTAATCATGGTCATAGAGGTAACTTTATTTTATTTTATTATATTTATATATAAAATTGTATAATCTCCCATCATTTTATCCTCTTGAGTATATAAAAGGTTAAAGTGTATATAACATTAGAACATCTCTTTCATGTTTTTATAACATATAATATATAAGAGTACAATAATTCATCTCCTAACACCTTACGCTTTTAACTCTCCTCTAATTTTATATTTGAATTTATGAAAACATATTTATATAAGAAATAATTTTAAATAATATGCCTTCAATGTAAAAAAAGAAAGAAAGATTAGAAATGAAGCTAGTCAAAAGCTGCGTTACATATGAAACAGAGCCAATTTTAACAAGTGATTTTTAATAGGGTGGATTCATATACTAGTTTAGAATGTGTGAGCTCTTAGTAATTTGTTGAATTCTTACGGCAGAATATATATCATGTTTATATTATTTAAATCCATAAAGATAAAAGCTTGACTATGTAATTCTGTTTTACAGATGAATTAATAAATTTTGTAGCTATTGGAGCAAGCTTAGGTGGATTTCTATTGATCATAATGACTCTTGTAATTTATCGTGCTTACCATTCCAATAAACTTGATAAAAAAACCCAGCTAAGAATAGAAAACTTTTTGGAGGATTACAAGGCTCTTAAGCCAAGCAGATATTCGTATGTTGATATTAAAAGGATCACAACCGAATTCAAGGATAAGTTGGGACAAAGAGCCTATGGGATTGTTTTCAAAGGAAAGCTCTCAAATGAACTTTTTGTTGCTATCAAAATTCTCAACAGTTCAAAGGGAAATGGAGAAGATTTCATAAACGAAGTGGGCATAATGGGTCGAATTCATCACATCAATGTGGTTCGTCTAGTCGGTTATTGTGCTGATGGATTTAGAAGAGCTCTTGTTTATGAGTTCTTACCAAATAGGTCTCTACAGTAGTGCATATCTTCACCAGACTCTAAGGACTTTCTTGGTTGGCAGAAATTGCATGATATTACTTTAGGCATAGCCAAAGGAATAGAATATCTTCACCAAGGGTGTGAACAAAGAATACTTCATTTTGACATTAAACCTCATAATGTATTGCTAGACCAAAACTTCACTCCAAAAATTTCTGATTTTGGTTTGTCAAAGTTATGTTCCAAGGACCAAAGTACAGTATCAATGACCATGGCAAGAGGGACAATGGGTTACATAGCACCTGAAGTTTTCTCTAGAAATTTTGGGCATGTTTCTTATAAATCAGATGTTTATAGTTTTGGAATGCTTTTGCTTGAAATGGTAGGAGGAAGAAAGAATACTGATATTACAGATGATAATATTAGTCCTATTTATTACCCAGAATGGATCTATAGTCTTTTAGATGGAGGTGAAGATCTTCGTATTCATATTGAGGAAGAAGAAGATGCTAAAATTGCAAGGAAGCTAGCAATAGTTGGACTTTGGTGCATCCAATGGCACCCAATTGATCGTCCTTCGATGAAAACGGTGGTCCAAATGTTGGAAGAAAGAGAGGACTTAATCATGCCTCCTAATCCTTTTGCCTCCACAGGTTCAACAAAAGCAAATCCAAACCTTCCTGCAAGAAGAATGAACATAGAGTTAGAAGCTATCGCTGAGGTAGAGTAAATATAATTATACACTTGATCACTCCACTATCTTTTGCATAGGTTCTTTAAAGTATATCTTGTTATATCTCAAGTACAAAGAGATAATAATGTTATATCTTTTGCATAAAATTGTCTAGCTTTTTCAATCCTTGTAAAATCATAAATATATAAATGGAATAACATTGGCATTTTTTTAAAGCATAATTTATTTGTTTGTTAAAACACATGAAAGAGAAGAAGTAGCTTCAATAACAAATAAATTCTTAGACTACTCCATGCAACAAAATTGACATTTTGGTAACAATCTTTTTTTTCACAATAAGGAATGATATTTTCATTAATTTGAAACCATATTAAGTTACAAGCAAAGCATTACATGTGATGTAATATATCCCTCTCCAACAAGTATTGTATTTCAATAGAAGGAGAAACCACCCAATTTGGTTCAAATTCCTCAATGAACCGATGAGAGTTTGAAAATAGTCTAATTAAAGTTGAAAGTGTTTAATCTCCAAATTAATAGCAAGTTGAATTTCCAAACTAACAGATTGGGTTCCCCTTTTTTAAAGTGTTTAATCTCTCTAATATCTTAAAGTGTTTAATCTCTCTAATAACAGATTGGGTTCCCCTTTTTTATTTATAATCTATGTGCTCATATATTTTATTTATTATTTTATCTTTTATTTTTATTTAAAAATAATTTTCAAAGCTTCTTTTATTAATTTATTAACTAGCTAATAATTAGTGATATTTATTATAGAAATTCTCATGAGTTTGAGAACTTTTATTCTTAAATTACTTATCAGTTCTACTTATATATATCCAAGTGTATCAAATTTTTGGTGTCGTTATCGGGATTGTTTTTAAAATTTTACTACAAATATTAATTTATTCAAAAATATTCAAAAATTGCTTTTCTTTTAATTCATTTATTTTATTTAGTTTATTATTATTAGCTTTTTCAAAAAATTAAAATTAAAATTATTTTTTACTTTTATTTTTCTATATTAGTTTACTAACTTCTTTTCTTTCCCTTTTCTTTTTATTTATTTTTGTTTCATAGTTTATTTATTATTACTTTTGTTTGTGTTGTTTAGTCGTACATTAATATGGGGTGATGATGCATTACCATCAAATTAGTTTTGTTATTTATTTTCGCTTGTTTTTGTGATCCATCTTCATGTTCTTTCATAACCCTGTAACTTAAACCAACGTTATAACCTTGATAAAAACCTATTAGTCTAAAATAGTGTAACCATTCTATATTAGTGAAGAGTGAATTAAAATGTAAGTCTTTGGGGTTTTTGATTAAAATGCTTACACACATCATATTTACATAATTTAGAGACCAAGAATTATGTTCTATGAATGTCTTGCATAAGATTATCTTGTATGAAAATTATATATTTGTAGTTTTTTTTTAAACTTTACTAAATTGTTACAATCATTTTTATAAAAAATTATTGATATTTTTTAAAAATAAATTATTTAAGATTAAAAAATTTAAAAATAGATTACATTATAACACATATCTCTAATATTATTATAATTTTAATTTTTATTAAGATAACAAATATTTATTAATAATAATTTCATTTAAATATTTAAATATAATTAATTAGATATATTTTATTATATTAATAATAAAAATAAAAATAATAATATTATATTAGATAATATTTTGATGCAAAGTTTGTGTCAAAATGTTCTATATTTGTATTTATATTTTTTAGAAAGTTGGATATAGAGTCTTCCCAATTTTTTTAATAATTTTATTATTTTTATGAATTTTATTTTTTATATCATAATTATAATTAATATTATAATTATTTATTAAATATAATTATAATTATAATTATATTTAATAATAATAATAATGTATTATATTATTTATGAATTATCAAAATACTTAGTATATATTTTCGTATAAATTTATATTTATTTTATTATAAAATAAATTATTTAAGATTAAAAAATTAAAAAATAGATTACATTATAACACATATCTTTAATATTATTATAATTTTAATTGTTATTAAGCTAACAAATATTTATAAATAATAATTTTATTTAAATATTTAAATATAATTAATTAGATACATTTCATTTATTAATAATAAAAATAATTATAATAATATTATATTAGATAATATTTTGACGAAAAGTTTGTATCAAAATGTTCTATATTTCTATTTATATCTAGTAGAAAGTTGGATATAAAGGCTTCCCAATTTGTTTAATAATTTAATTATTTTTATGAATATTATTTTTTATATCATAACTATAATTAATATTATAATTATTTATTAAATATAATTATAATTATATTTAATAATAATAATAATGTATTATATTATTTATCAATAATCAAAATGCTTAGTATATATTTTCGTATAAATTTATATTTATTTTATTATAAAATAAATTATTTTTATTTTTAAAATAAAACTTTAATATATAATATGATAAAAGAGATTTGTGTATTTAAAATTAATTATAAATTTATAAAGTGTTAATATTTTTTATGTTTATAATAATTATGTTTTGTAAAATAGAGTTGATATATTTTTTTATTTCTTTTTAAATAAAATTGACTAAAAAATATGTTTTTAAGTTTAAGGTTAAAATATGCCCTTTTTTAAACTAAAACCAATCTTAGTCTTTTTTCAAACTATTATAAAAAATATGTATTTTTTAAACAAAATCTCTATTTCTTTCAGTTAGTTTAATTTAGTTTAGTTGTGAATTTTTTGGATACCATCACTGAAAACCCTCATAAGACTATAACTCATCCACTATGACACTTAGAGGTTTAAAAACTTGTTGCATATGATAAATACAATCATGTCCATCTATAAAAATGATTTAATTTAGTATTTAATTATTTATTTTCTTTTAAGAGCTTTTTTTGAGCGCTTATTTTACCATGAACTAGCCATAAGCTAATTGGGGGTTCTGACAATGTCTAAAAAGCACGCATATATTGTGATTTATCAAAATTAAAAGAATAAATTTTGTTTTCATATTGCATTTGAATCTAAGTGTTTTATAAATTGTGTTTATGGAATCACATGATATATTTTGATGTATTTTAGATATTTTTAGAATTAAAAGATTTAAATGAAAAAAGATCAATCAAATTTCACAACTTGAAGTATAATTGTCATATAATGGAAAATCCCAATGCAATCATTTCTATAAGATATATCAAGGAGAGGTTAAAACATTAAAGTGTTAAATCAAGGACATGTTGTGGCATAAGTACATGTGCGCTGCGGCACAACACCTACTGTATGGCTTTCGATAGAATTGAAATTAAGTTCGTATTGTGGCATGAGTCGATGTGTACCATGGTTAGAAAACTCGTATTTGCACTCCAATGCCTAATTTCAAGCTTAGCTTTATCCAAATAGTTTTAGATTCAAATATTTAGCATTTTAATTAGTTTGAACTTCTACAACCTTAATCCTAAATACCTTATAATTATATGCAACTCTTTTACTTTAAATATGTAACTAGGGTTAATAACAAAGCTTTCACATATTGTAAATACAAATTTTATAGAAAATATACTTAGGTCTTGAGAGAAAGATAAGAATTAGAGCAATAATTAAGGAGTATTTCTTATTTTTCTTCTTAATATTCTATTATTTTAATTATGATTTTGTCTAGCTAATTTATTTGTGTGATTTTGAGGAATTTTTAAGTTCTTGAGTATGATTTTAATTAATAAAATATTATAATAATTTTTAGATTCAATTCTGGATTTTTGATGTGTTTTACTCTATATTTAAATACTATGACTATGCATGTATGAATTAGAGTGAGTAACTAGTTTATTACATATGTATGTTTAATTATAGTTTAAGATGTTACTGGATTCTCCATAAGAATAAATAGATTTATATTTATTCTCACTGCTATGTACTTATTGTTATGTAATCGCTAATATTCTCGTTCAAAGTGGTAACTTATTGCTTTGCGACAGTGTGACAAGTAAAATTGATGCTTTCGTTAAAGGTTAAAAAGAATTATAATTATGCCTTCATTAAAAGTTACTAAGAATTATAATCTTGCAAAATTTAGTCATATTCTTTTTAAAACGTAATGCAATGAATAAATTATCTAGAAATTATGACTAAGTTCTTTTAATTTATGTTTGATTTACAATAGTATTCTACTTCAATTAAAAGGGAAGAAAATGTGGGTTTGAAGTCTTGTCTTTGTGCATAGATTTTTCAAGTTAGAGTTAGAAGTTCAAGGATATTTCTAATATTGATTCATGATATAATTAGTTAAATAACATGTTAGTAGTGAGGATTGTTTCATAATCACATGTTAATCTTAATCTTAGTTCTATGTGTGCATACACATCTTAATGTGGTACATATGAACCTGATACATATCAAGTTATTTTATTAGTTTATGGCACAACTTTGAATATCAAGTAATCACATAGAGGAGATGAAATCATGAAATTTAAGGAGTATATTACGATGGACCCAACATGATTCAATATTGTTGATACCTAACTCTTTTAGTATATGAACTTTACTTGTGATGATTCATGCAAAGCAAATAAGCTATATGGCGATATAGGCGTGGTAGTGAGAGATCATAATGGAGTGTTGGTAGAATGTTTTTATGTTATTTTTATAAGCAACTTCAGCTTTAGCAGCGGATTACTATGTAGATTTTTTTTGGCAATTCAACTTTTTATTAATTTGGAGATTAAACACTTTCAATTTTAATTAGATTATTCTAAAATCTTTCAAGGAATTTTCTTAGATATAGCATCGGTTCATTAAGGAATTGGAATCAAATTAGGTGGTTTTGTGGAAAATAAACTCAAATAAAAAAAACGGACAGATTTTAAGACAGTATTGAATGAGGAATTTAAGTGGCAATTCCAGATCATTTTGAGCAAATGAAGAGTCTAATTCGTGTGTTTTTAAGTCTAGTTTTTAATGGTGAAGGTTTCAGGTCATTTGGTATTACCTACAATAAGTTATGGAAGTTTTAGCAAGGAAGGGTCAGAATTTACTAAAAACGGACAGACAGTATTGAATGAGGAATTGAAGGGGCAATTCCAGATCGTTCTGAGCAAATGAAAAGTCTAATTCGTGTGTTTTTAAGTCTAGTTTTTAATGGTGAAGGTTTCAGGTCATTTGGTATTACCTACAATAAGTTATGGAAGTTTTAGCAAGGAAGGGTCAGAATTTACTGTTTTGTTTAAAGCTGTTTTTTTAATACGAATTTTAAGAGTCTTGTTTAGGTCTATAAATAGAGTTGTATTCTTTTGTAAGAAGGCAAGAAGAGAGAAATAAAAAAAGAGTGTTTGATTAGTAAGAAAGAAAAAAAATTGTTTTTGTCTCTCTTCCCTCCACCAAAATAGTTATAAAATATCAACAATTTGGTATCAGAGCCGATGGCGAATGTGATGGGACAAATGCCGCTACCACGACTAACGAAGGCAAACTACGAGAATTGGAGCATTCAAATGAAAGCTCTTCTCGGATCTCAAGATGCGTGGGAGGTGGTCGAAGAAGGTTTCAAAGAACCAACAAATACCACGGGATATACGGCGGCTCAAAACAAGGCGTTGAAAGAGGAGCGATCAAAGGATAAGGCGGCACTATACATGTTGTTCCGAGCCGTTGACGAGTCGGGCTTTGAGAAGATTGCCGAGGCAACTACTTCAAAAAAAGTGTGGGACATTTTAGAAAAAGTGTTCAAAGGAGCCGACCGAGTAAAGCAAGTAAGACTCCAAACTCTACGCGGTGAATTGGAGAGTATGAAGATGAAGATGTCAGAAGGTGTATCCGACTACATCTCGCGTGTGCAAACAGTGGTGAATCAACTAAAACGAAATGGAGAAATTCTAACTGATGCAAGAGTGGTGGAGAAAATTTTGCGGTCATTAACCGAGAATTTTGAGAATGTCGTTTGTGCAATTGAGGAGTCGAAAAATCTGGAGGAGATGACCCTTGATGATCTCGCTGGTTCTCTTGAGGCGCATGAACAACGGAAGAAGAAGAAGAAGAACGAGTCGCTTGAGGAAGCACTGCAAGCCAAGGTATCTATCAAAGATGAAAAGGTACTCTATACTCAAAACTTTCGTGGTAGAGGGCACGGCCGTGGAGGTCGCAGTAATGGTCGCGGTGGTGGAGGCCGCGGTCGAGATGCACACTATGAGGAGAATGGCGGTCAAGCCAACAAAATTGGCGAGGTAGAGGACGTGGTCGTGGGAGAGGCGGCCGGTCAAATCATTCAAATGTTGAGTGCTACAACCGTGGCAAGCATGGGCACTACGCAAAGAGTGCAAATCAAATATCGAATGCTATAATTGTGGCAAGCATGGGCACTATGCAAAGGAGTGCTATTCTGAGAAAAAGGTAGAAGAAAACGCGAATCTAGTCGCGAAAGAGGAGACAAGAGAAGATGGTGTTCTCATGATGGCCTACAAAAATACCATTCCCGACAGTGACACGGTGTGGTATCTCGATACCGGCGCTAGTAATCATATGTGCGGGCACAAACACCTCTTTGTGGAGATGCAAGAGATAGAGGTTGGGCACGTGTCATTTGGAGATGCGTCAAAGATTCAAGTGAAAGGTCAAGGTACAATATCATATTTTCAAAAGAATGGTTTAAAGGGATTAATTGAGAATGTTTATTATGTACCTGATCTCAAGAGCAACATCCTGAGCATGAGACAACTCATGGAGAAAGGATACTCGGTGTTTATGAAAAATCGAGTATTACAACTAAAAGACAAGAAAGAGCGAGTAATAACACGAGTTGAGATGGCGAAGAATCGAATGTACAAAATCAACCTGTGTTATGTGCGAGAAAGGTGTTTGCGAGTTAATGTAGAAGACAAGGCGTTCCTGTGGCATTTGCGATATGGTCATTTGCACTATGGTGGTTTACAAAAATTGTCGAAGAAAGGAATGGTACATGGGTTACCCGAGATTGACTACATCGAGAATTTTTGCGAGGAGTGTGTACGGAAGCACTCGAGACACTCATTTCAAGAAGGCGAATACCGAACAACAGATCATCTCGCATTAATACATACCGACATTTGTGGGCCAATCACTCCCGAGTCATTCAAATGGTAAAAAATATTTCATTACTTTTATCGATGACTATTCCGTAAAGACTTGGGTTTATTTCCGAAAGAAAAATCAAGCATTCAAGTGTTTAAAAAGTTCAAAGTAATGGTAGAAGGCAACCGGAAAGTTTATTAGAGCTTTACGTTACGATCGAGTGGCGAATACAACTCGGAATTTGCGAGATACCGCGTAACATGGAATAAGAAGGTTCCTAACCGCACCGTACTCTCCTCAACAAAATGGTGTGGCAGAGAGAAAGAATCGGACCATTCTCGACATGGTTCGATCAATGCCGAAAAGTAAGAAGTTGCCAAAAGAATTTTGGGCGGAAGTCGTGCAACGCGCAATTTATGTGCAAAACCGATGTCCACGCGAGTTTAGAAGATAAAACTCCACAAGAAAATTGGAGTGGTAGAAAGCCGACAGTCTCACACTTCAGAATATTCGGTAGTGTGGCTTATGCACACGTATCGGATCAGCAAAGAACAAAGCTAGAAGATAAGAGCAAGAAATTTGTGTTCATTGGTTATGACGAGAAGACTAAAGGTTTCAAGCTTCTCGATCCAATAAACAAGAAGGTAATAATAAGCCGAGATGTTAAGGTGAATGAAGCAAGCGAGTGGGACTGGAAAAACTCTTCCGAGGTGATAGTAGAAAGGGGAGAATCATCAACCACATCAACAACAAACCTCGAGATCGAGATAGCAAGAAGCCCTCAAACAACTGATAATGAGGAAGAGCCAAGACAACCAAAAATGCGAAGCATGCAAGATTTGTACGACTCAACAAGTGAGGTACATTTAATTTGTCTTTTGGCGGATGCCGAAATAATTACATTTGAAAAAGCAGTACGGAATGAGAAGTGGCAAGCAGCCATGGATGAAGAAATAAAAGCAATTGAGCGAAACCGAACTTGGGAGTTGGTTGAATTACCAAAAGGATGTCAGCCCATAGGAGTAAAATGGGTATACAAAAAGAAGATGAATGCTCAAGGCGAGATAGAGCGGTACAAGGCAAGGCTAGTTGCAAAGGGCTATCGACAAAAGGCGGGGATAGACTATGATGAAGTCTTTGCCCCAGTTACAAGAATGGAGACGATTCGCCTTCTCATTGCTCAAGCAGCTCAATTCAAATGGAAAATTTTTCAAATGGATGTCAAATCAGCTTTTTTGAATGGTGTGCTAGAAGAAGAGGTGTATGTAGAGCAACCACCCGGGTACACAAAAATTGGGGAAGAAAAGAAGGTGCTGAAATTGAAGAAGGCACTTTATGGACTAAAGCAAGCACCTCGAGCTTGGAATACCCGCATCGACACTTACTTCAAGAAGAACGGGTTTACTCAATGCCCATATGAACATGCTTTGTACGTGAAGAAAGAAGAAGGTAACTTGTTGTTTGTAGCTCTTTATGTTGATGATCTTATATTCATAGGGAATAATGAGGAGATGATAAAAGATTTTAAAGAGGCTATGACTCGGGAGTTCGAAATGACAGATTTGGGTTTGATGAAATATTTCCTTGGTCTGGAGGTTAGACAAGAAAATACTGGGATTTTTGTATCACAAGAAACATATGCAAAAGAAATTCTAAAAAGGAACAAAATGGAGAAGTGCAACCCGGTATTGACACCAATGGAACCTGGGGCTAAACTTTCTAAGTTTGACGGTGGAGAACGAGTAGATGCGACCAAATACCGAAGTTTGGTGGGAAGTCTGCGTTATCTCACATGCACGAGACCAGACATATCTTACAGTGTTGGAGTGGTAAGTCGGTTCATGGAAGAACCAGTCTATACACATTGGAAAGCATTGAAGAGAATTCTGCGATATATCCGAAGTACAGAATCACTCGGATTATTTTTCTCGAGAACAGAAGAGTATAAACTGGTGGGATACTCTGATAGTGACTGGTGCGGAGACATAGATGATCGAAAGAGTACATCGGGATACGTATTCTTTATGGGAGACACAACGTTCACATGGATGTCGAAAAAACAACCCATCGTGACACTCTCGACATGCGAAGCAGAATATGTGGTAGCATCATGGTGTGTGCGACATGCAGTTTGGCTAAGGAAACTTTTAAGCGAGTTGAATCTCAGACAAGAAGAAGCAACCGAGATCCGAGTTGATAGCAGGTCGGCAATTGAACTCGCAAAGAATCCAGTACATCACGAAAGGAGCAAGCATATCGATGTGAAATTTCATTTCATTCGAGAACAACCGGAAGCGGAGTGTGAAGTTGAATCATGTAGCGAGTCATGATCAAGTAGCCGACATGTTCACAAAGCCGTTACCCACGGTTTTGCTGGATAAATGCAAGATGGCAGTAGGCATGAAGGATGGAAGAAATTTGAGTTTAAGGGAGGAATTTGTGGAAAATAAACTCAAATAAAAAAAACGGACAGATTTTAATACAGTATTGAATGAGGAATTTAAGTGGAAATTCCAGATCATTTTGAGCAAATGAAGAGTCTAATTCGTGTGTTTTTAAGTCTAGTTTTTAATGGTGAAGGTTTCAGGTCATTTGGTATTACCTACAATAAGTTATGGAAGTTTTAGCAAGGAAGGGTCAGAATTTACTAAAAACGGACAGACAGTATTGAATGAGGAATTGAAGGGGCAATTCCAGATCGTTCTGAGCAAATGAAAAGTCTAATTCGTGTGTTTTTAAGTCTAGTTTTTAATGGTGAAGGTTTCAGGTCATTTGGTATTACCTACAATAAGTTATGGAAGTTTTAGCAAGGAAGGGTCAGAATTTACTGTTTTGTTCAAAGCTGTTTTTTTAATACGAATTTTAAGAGTCTTGTTTAGGTCTATAAATAGAGTTGTATTCTTTTGTAAGAAGGCAAGAAGAGAGAAATAAAAAAGAGTGTTTGATTAGTAAGAAAGAAAAAAAATTGTTTTTGTCTCTCTTCCCTCCACCAAAATAGTTATAAAATATCAACAGGTTTCTCCTCCTATTGAAATACAATACTTGATGGAGAGGGGTGTATTACATTACATGTAATGCATTGCTTGTAACTTAATATGGTTTCAAATTAATGAAATTATCATTCGATTTTGTTAAAAAAAAATTGTAGCCAAAATGTCAATTTTGTTGCATGGAGTAGTCTAAGGATTTTTCATTCCTCTTTCAAGTATTTTAACAAAAAAATAAATGATGCCAATGTTATTCCATTTATATATTTAGGATTTTACAAGGATTGAAAAAGCTAGACAATTTTATGCAAAAGATATAACATTATTATCTCTTTGTACTTGAGATATAACAAGATATATTTTAAAGACCCTATGCAAAAGACAGTGGAGTGATCAAGTGTATAATTATATTTACTCTACCTCAGCGATAGCTTCTAACTCTATGTTCATTCTTCTTGCAGGAAGGTTTGGATTTGCTTTTGTTGAACTTGTGGAGGCAAAAGGATTAGGAGGCATGATTAAGTCCTCTCTTTCTTCCAACATTTGGACCACCATTTTTATCGAAGGACGATCAAGTGGGTGCCATTGGATGCACCAAAGTCCAACTATTGCTAGCTTCCTTGCAATTTTAGCATCTCCTTCTTCCTCAATATGAATACGAAGATCTTCACCTCCATCTAAGAGACTATAGATCCATTCTGGGTAATAAATATGACTAATATTATCATCTGTAATATCAGTATTCTTTCTTCCTCCTACCATTTCAAGCAAAAGCATTCCAAAACTATAAACATCTGATTTATAAGAAACATGTCCAAAATTTCTAGAGAAAACTTCGGGTGCTATGTAACCCATTGTCCCTCTTGCCATGGTCATTGATACTGTACTTTGGTCCTTGGAACACAACTTTGATAAACCAAAATCAGAAATTTTTGGAGTGAAGTTTTGGTCTAGCAATACATTATGAGGTTTAATGTCAAAATGAAGTATTCTTTGTTCACACCCTTGGTGAAGATATTCTATTCCTTTGGCTATGCCTAAAGTAATATCTTACAGTTTCTGCCAACCAAGAAAGTCCTTAGAGTCTGGTGAAGATATGTACTGCTGTAGAGATCCATTTGGTAAGAACTCATAAACAAGAGCTCTTTTAAATCCATCAGCACAATAACCGACTAAACGAACCACATTGATGTGATGAATTCGACCCATTATGCCCACTTCGTTTATGAAATCTTCTCCATTTTCCTGTGAACTGTTGAGAATTTTGACAGCAACAAAAAGTTCATTAGAGAGCTTTCCTTTGAAAACAGTTCCATAGGCTCCTTGCCCCAACTTATCCTTGAATTCGGTTGTGATTCTCTTAATATCAACATACGAATATCTGCTTGGCTTGAGAGCCTTGTAATCCTCCAAAAAGTTTTCTATTCTTAACTGGTTATGTTTATCAAGTTTGCTAGAATGGTAAGCACGATAAGCTACAAGAACTAGTATGATCAATAGATATCCACCTAAACTTGCTCCAGTAGCTACAAACTTTATTGATTCACCTGTAAAACAGAATTAAATAGTCAAGTTTTTATTTTCGTGAATTTAAATGATATAAACATGACATATATGTTGGTGTAAGAATTCAACAAATTAACAAGAACTCACCCGTTTTAAACTAGTATTTGGATCCACTTTATCAAAAATCACTTGTTAAAATTTGTAAAATTTTATATTGGGTCTGTTTCATATGTAATATAGCTTTTAACTAGCTTCATTTCTAATCTTTTTTATTAACATTGAACATATGCATTCAAAGCATATTATTTAGATTTATTTCTTATATAAATATATTTTCATAAATGCAAATATAAAATCATATTTATAGTGTTACAGGAGAGTTAACAACCAACTCTCTTAACTCTCCTAAATGGTTGAACCGTTAGAAAGTGAGTTACTATAAAATCATGAAAGGGATGTTCTAATGTTCTATACACTTTAACCTTTTATAACTCAAGAGGATATAAATATAATAAAATTAAAAAAAGTTACCTCTATGACCAGGATTATAACATTCAATTTCAGTTTTGGTGCCATTTTTCAACCCACAAACTGTGCAATTTGGTTTTGACCACTTCAATTGAACAAACTCTGGGTTGTAAATATCAATCGGAACATCTGAAATGCTATACATCTTCTTACAACCCACGAGTGGCAAATAATCGATCAAATCGTCAGAACCGATTGGATAAATTTGGTAACCAGAATCACTTAGGCAAGAAATTGGATCAGAATACATGCCCTTCCTTCCTAATGCAGAACAATTGAACAAGGTAGTGTTAATTGAGTTCTCTTTAGAGAAAGAGAAAGAGAAAGGAGAATTTGATAAATTACGGTTTCTCAAAAACCAATCCAGAATGCAATTATGTGGGTCATACACTTCCATTTCCTGATATTTATAATCTATGTTTTTTACATATAAATTTTCTTGTGTTGGAAGCTGAAGAACAGTATCAAGCCCAGAACTACAAGATAACTCAAACCCAGGATACCCGCAGTGATCTGATTGATATCCTTTGCGCCGGAATGGGAATCGGATTAGAGGGCCTCCAGGTTTACATGGTTCGACTTTACAATCATTTGGAACAGCTCTAAGTTGATCTGTTAATAGAGTCACCAAAATAAAAATCCGAAAGAAGATGATATTCATTTTCATTGGAGTAACCATTTGTTGCTTCTCTATCTACTGAGGAGTTGGGATTAATTTTTATGGAATAATTAAACAACTAGCTTTGTATTTCTTATTGGCATGACTCGTTTGTTGTCAAACGAAGACTTGGAAATTTTAATGGGTGACTTTTCAAACTTGACCCATGACTGCACTTGTATTGTATGGTCTGACTGGTCAACTGCAGCTGCTGCTTGCTTTGTGGTGTTCAATTAAAAGATTAAATCAAACATTATTATTATTATTATTAATTATTTAATATTAAAATAAGATAAATTAAATCATTAATACCCACGAATAATAATTTTTTTCTTTTTAAAATTATATTACAACACTTGTATATTTTGAGATTAAACTATTTATCTTACATTTATATTCATAACAAAATTTTGAGGTGACTAACTTTGAAACACCAAGCACCTTAATTTTAAAGTTAAAGATGTTAAAAATATATTTGAAATAAGTATTATTTATAATTTCCTATTAAAGTTTTTAAAATGTAATAAGTATTTGGGAAAAAATTACAATAACGGTGTTGATGTTTTCCCAAAGATAAATTGTTTTTTTTAAATATGTTTAATAAATAATTCAATTAATTTATTTTAATTGAGAAATTTAATTTAATTTTTTGAATTTAAATATGATTAAATTAAAAAATTTAATAATTGGGATGAATTTAATACAATTTGCATTGAATTATTATTAAAATTATAAATAAATATATTTTTATTTATAATATATATATTTAAATATTATACTACAATTACATTAAATTATTATTTTAATTTAAAAAAATAAAATATAAATTTTAGATCTCTATAATAATTTAATAAGTTTTTATGGATACTTCTTATTTTTGTCATCCTCTTAATTGTTCCTATAAATAATAAATTTTATTATAAATATATTATTTTAAAATTAAAATATTTAATATATTATATTTCATATATAACAATAATTAATAATAGATTTTAAGTTAAATTTGATTTGATTTATCCGATTCAAGATTCAAATTAATAATTAAAAAAAATGCCATTTTATTCCTTTTACAGTCTAGTTCAAAAAATAAATTGAGTTATAGAAATTATAAATATAACATAAACACTCATACGTTTCAACCTGTTTCCTACTTTTTGCCCTTCTACTTTATTAACTAGTATTTCACTGACACAGTGAGTGTATGGACTATCACATGGTGTTGCCAATTATAATATATACAACTTCTTCTTCTTTGGTAAGTTTCTCCAAAACGTGTTTCTGTTCATCTAGTATTCAACTTCTTCTTTAGTAGTTATATGATCGTTGTGTTATTATTTTAACAAAAATATTCATGTTGTATTTATTATTATTATTGTTTAAAGTGTTATATTCATAAATAAATACTCAAAATTTTAAAAATAATATTGGAATGAAATGTATTAGTAATTCATTAATTATGATGGATGTATATAAAAACCTATTAATTTTTAGGTGTATCACGTTTTATCCACTAATTATAAAAAGTATATTATAAGTCTAAAATTTCAAAAAATATCATAAATTGAACCCGTTAAAACATATATGCATATTTTTGATTTATTATGTATTCATGAATTAATTATTATGTGTTTGAATTTATTAGAGTTTATATTTTTGAGTTACAATTGATTTAAAAAATATTTAGCAACTAAAAAAATGCACATATACGTTCACGTGCTCTATTTTTTATATTTTTACAAGATTGTATTATCAACCTTTCATCATTTTTATTCAAAATTAACTTCATACAACCTCCAACCTATTATTTTCAATATTCTTTTGGGTTGAGTCATTTTTTCTTAAATTTTCATACATTTTGCTTAGAGATTTCGTATTAAACATGTTTTTATTTTAAGTCATTTTAAAAAGTAAAAGGGTAAGATAAATTGTTTTTTTTTCTCATAAAAGGGTAAGTTATAGCATGTTAAAGAAAAAAAGTTCCATAATTCATATAAATTTAAAAGGGATATTAGTGATAAATATAAAAGTAGTTAGCATAAAAGTCTGTCTTTTAATGACCTAATTTCTTTTCTAATCATTGTATATTCTATAATTTCATCTTTGAGTTTATTTCAAAATAAATTTTAGAGTTTGATATGATATCAAATATGTCTATGAAACATTCACATATACAATTATAAATTCTTAGATTAATTGGTCATTCTTACTACCAATCAATAGAGTTTCAAGCTAAGTTCAATTCACTTTTAAATCCTTCCTTAATTGGATTAAAATTTATATGTGAAAGAGTTAATGAAATTGAAAATTATAAAGAAAATCAAAAGATTCACGAACATTATAATAATCGATTATTATTACGAAAATAAAAGAGAAAATCAAAATATTCTAAATATGTACTACATTAGTATACTTAAAAAAATTATAATTCATAAAATGTGATAAAGTCACTCTCTTTTTTACTTGTTTTATAATTTATAATACGTTCAATATTTTTAGAATTTTAATATTTTTCGTATTTTCTATCCTAATTTTAAATGTAATAAATTGAATATTAATAGGTATATTGCATAGGAACAAAATGATATCAAAGTAAGTCTTTACTTTATGTTGTAGTTGTTTTAGTTTAAAATGTATCGTAGAGTCATGCATTAAAGTATACATTCGTTTTGATAAATTTGAAATTTAAGTAGTCTAAAAGATGAATGAAGTTTTATTTAATTAATAAACTTTAAAGTTGCAAAAATCATTAAATGCTATTGTTATTATTTGTAGTTCATGTCTTAGTATGATATTAATCACTTTACATTTTTTTTTTCTTTACCTTATTTTTAACACCTATTTTGATTTTGATTTTGGATTTTTTGTTTTATGTATTTTTGACCTTTTGTTTTGATAAATTCATAAAATTAAGAGAAGTAAAATCTCATAAATCTAAAACAAAAACTAAATAACTATATATTAAACTCTATATTTTTTAAAATTAAATTTTTATATATCACTTAAATTAATTATATTATAGTAAGATTAAATATTACAATCTTTTATGTGTCCTATATGCTACTGTGGTAGCATTCGGCATAGTCTTTTTAGTTTGCAACAAGCTACCATAGGTATTGGTGTATCTGAAATTTGTATGCTACCTCTTGAAATATTTGGACTGCTCAATTGAGCTGTTATTGCAATATTTCTCTACTATGACTAATGTGATTATTTTACGAAATCAAAATAATATCTCACAACTTTAAAATTGGGCCTCCAAATAATGACATATATGATAGAGAGCCTTTATAAAATATAAGAGTCAACTAATAAAAAAATGAGCAAAATACATTTAGTCAAGATTGGGTGCTATCTTTCATTATTTTTTATAATCTTATAATTATTATAAAAATATAAATTTATAATTTTACATAGAAGTGATTATTTTAATTTTATAAATAATATTATATTTTAATTGATGAAGTTTATTATAACTATCAATATATTTTTCATATAATAACTATAAATTTATTTTAGTTAATTTATTTTTTAAATTATATTTAGCATAAAAAATAATTGATTATATATATTAATTATCTATTAATAGGAAAAATTAAAAGAAAAAACTAAAAAACTCTTAAAATAATTAATTATATGTGAATAAATTTAAAATTTGTAAATTCTCTTTTAGTAAAAATTAAAAAATATATGTTCGGTTGTTTTAGTTAACCACAATTTTGATCTTCCAATAATTATTCTCACTCTACACTTTATCGATTGTGGTTATTTTTGAAAAAATTAATTTTTTATCGATAATTATTATTATTTAAAATATTTTATTTTATAAAATAAAATAAAAAAATAAGTATTTAAATATAAAATTTTAAGTTATTTTTATTATAATTGAAAAATTGGTGTTACAATGTTTTATAAGATGATTTGTATAAATATTGTTAAAACAAATAGTTAATTAATTTGTTACTTTAGTAATAAATAAATATATAATACAATTATTTTATGAGCAATAGAATTCAAATACAATATAAACATGAGTAATTTATCACAATATTTATAATAATTGTATAAGTTTATTTAATAAATAAGTATTGAGAAATTAATGCTAAAATATTTTATAAGGTGATTTACAGAATTATTTTCAAAATAAATATTTAATTAATTTCTTACTTTAGTGATAAATAAATATATAATAGTAATTATTTTATGAAAAATAGAATCCAAAAATAATATAAACATGATTAAATATATTATATTATGATTAAATATTACAATCTTTTATGTGTCATATATGCTACTATGGTAGCCTTTGTCATAGTCTTTTTAGTTTGCAACAAGCTACCTTACATATTGGTGTATCTCAGACTTGTATGCAACCTCTCTCTTGAAATATATGGGCTGATATCTTGAGTTTACATTAAAAGTCTTTAAATGTGATCGAGTTTACATTAAAAGTCTTTATCATTTAGTTTTATAAATTACAAACTTTGATGAAGCTGTTTCAATGATATTGATACAAAGAAGTGATCGAAACCTTGCTTGCTCTTGTAACATCTACATAGTGATTGAGATATCTACAAATGGTTGAAACTTCAACCCATGGTGCTCAAAATTAAAGAATTCATTTTTTTTCTTAGTTCTAAGTCTCCGTCACTTACTATATGACTGGCCATATCTTTCTTATAATTTCTATTCTATTACATATTTAATTATTGATGTTAAATAAATATCCCAAAGATTTGGCTCTTTCTTTTAATTACGAGCTTCCACTTTTTTTCCCTTGAATAATCAACAGAATTTTCTAAATATGTCATATGTGGACCTCCTCATAATGACATATATGATAGAGATGATATAATAAATGGTCTTTATAAAGAAAGTCCAAGAATTAACTAATAAAATAATAAGCAAAATAGATTTAGTCTAGGTGCTATCTATCTTTTTATAATCTTATAATTATTATAAAAATGTGATTTTATAATTTCATATCCAAATAATTATTTTAATTTTATAAATAATATTATATTTTAATTGATAAAATTTATTATAAATATCAATATATTTTTATATAATAAGTATAAATTAATTTTAGTTAATTTATTTTCAAATTATATTTAATATAAAAATAATTAATTATATATTAATTATCTATTAGTAGGAAAAATTAAAAAAAAATATTGGGTTTCGATTAATTATAATTTTAATTAATCAGAGTTTCGATCCCTACAAATAACAACTTTAAAATCTATAAAAATTATGAGCTTTTTAATTACAAAAGATTAATAGATGTCCACAATCTTTATAAATTTTATTATAATATCATAATTAATCAATATAAAATATTATTCTTAATATCTCTTCAAAATGTGGGTTTTTGTATGTTCAAAATCCATCACTTTATATTTGAACTTATTTATTTTATTTTATTTAGATCATTTATCTCTTTTTATTTTTACAAGGTCCATTTCATTTTTTTGTGAGGTGATGTCCAAAGTTTTTAGCTTAATCTACTCAAACTCTCGTACTATGTTAAAATTTATAAGAATTATAGATCTTTCAATCCTAAAAGATTAACTCAATGAATAAAAATACCCAAAATCTTTATAAATTTTATTGTTACATTATATTTAATTAATATGGAATATTATCCTTAGTATAAGAATGAAAAACCTAAATTATTTTTTGAATTTCTATCAAAGGTGTTACCAGTTTTATTTTTCTATATATTAATTAGGGATGAGCAGTTGATCAAAACTATCTATTTTTGGTCAATCATAATCTGATCTAATTTGAAAGGATTTGAAGATTTTCAACCAGAATTCAATTCGATGTATAATCAATTTGAATCAACCCGAATCCAAACAAATCGAATGTTTTCAAATCAGATAAGGTCAAATTAATATTAAAATTTATTTATGAATTATTATCATATATAAAATACAATATACAAAAATTTAAATTTTAAATTAATAATTTTATAACAAATATTACTATTTATAATCACAACTAAAAAAATTAAAAGAATAAAAAGTATGTATGTACAATATGTGTACTTATGTTAAGTTTGTATGTCCTTTATGAAATGTAAGAGTCAACTAATAAAAAAATGAGCAAAATAGATTTAGTCAAGATTGGGTGCTATCTTTCATTATTTTTTTATAATCATATATTTAGTATAAAAAAATAAATTTATAATTTTATATAGAAGTAATTTTTTAATTTTATAAATAATATTATATTTTAATTGATGAAGTTTATTATAACTATCAATATATTTTTCATATAATAACTATAAATTATTTTTAGTTAATTTATTTTCTAAAATTATATTTAGTATAAAAAATAATTGATTATATATATTAATTATTTATTAATAGGAAAAAATTTAAAATAATTGATTATATGTTAATAAATTTAAAATTTGTAAATTCTCTTTTAGTAAAAATTAAAAAAGAGATGTTGGGTTATTTTAGTTAACCACAATTTCGATCTTACAATAATCATTCTCACTTTACGTTTTCTTCATTGTGGATATTTTTGAAAAAAATCAAATTTTTATCGATAAGTTTTATTATTTAAATTATTTTATAAAATAAAAAATTATGTATTTAAATATAAACTTTTAAGTTATTTTTATTATAATTAAAAAATTTATGTTACAATTTTTTATAAGATGATTTGTATAAATATTATTAAAACAAATAGTTAATTAATTTGTTACTTAACAATGAATAAATATATAATAGCAACTATTTTATGAGCAATAAAATGCAAATACTATAACATGAGTGATTTATCACAATATTTATAATAATTTTATAAATTTATTTAATAAATAAGTATTGAGAAATTAATGTAAAAATATTTTATAAAGTAGTTTACATAAATATTCTCAAAATAAATATTTAATTAATTTCTTACTTTAGTGATAAATAAATATATAAAGTAACTATTTTATGAAAAATAGAATCCAAATATAATATAAGTATGAGTGATTTACCATAATATTAACAATAATTGTATAAATTTATTTAATAAATAAGTTAAATATAACATAATAATATATGAATTTATTCAATTAATATTCTTACTATATAATAAATAAGTCATTAGTTGCTAATACTAGTCCAACACATCTCATTCTTATTCACACACCACTTCAATCTAAGTAACTCCATTTCAATATTTTCATTTTGTTTTTTAATTTTTATTTCATTTATGATAGTTATTAATTTTTATATGCTTTAATTTTATATTTAAGAACATATTATTAATTTGTTTCCTAAATATTTATTTTTTTATTCATTTATTTTGTATATAATTTTATTTTATTTTGTATTTTTTTTGTTTTATATATATACACACACTATAAATAAAATATATGTTATAATTAGTTTTAAATAGTTAATTAAAATGTGAACAATATAATTTATAAAAAAGAGTATGTGAAAATATGTGTATACATTTTTTATTATTATTTCTAAGTTATAATTTATATCATGTTAACATATTTTAGATGTCAAAAAGTTTCAAATATGTGTGTTATATGTAAGATTTAGTTGAAATTTTTCAAATGTTGGTTTATGTTTCAAATGTACGTAAATTTTTTTATAATTTGATCATATGTTTATAATGTAGAAATTGATAAGTTTTAGATGCATAAATGTAGAGATTCAAATGAATTTTTAAGTATGTTAAATAGTTTTTTAGAATTAGCTCAAAACAAACAATTAATCCAAATGGTGTTTCATATATATACATAAAATGTGTTAACATTGGGAAACAAAAAATAGATGTCATAAAAGAACATGTTTTTGTAAATCTGATTGACTAAGGTTATAAAAATCAAATATTTCATGCGAAGACTATTTATAAGATAAATGTTAGTCCTTAGGAGACAATGTTTTATGAAATATTTATAAACACGGACCATATGGAAGAGGTTATGGAGATGGCTCAACTATAGTCAATGAAAAATTAATAATATGAGTAGTATAATACAAGATCCATTTCTAAATATTTTTTTAAGGTTAGAAAAACTGCCATATTACAAAAAATCGTTACATATAGCATTGTATAACTAATATAATTAAAGGAAAATTATTTAGAATCTTATGGTCACTTTTTCTCTCCCCATTTTTTTAAATTCACACTTATTTCAACAATGCTCCACTTGAATTTTTTTAAAAATAATTTTCATCGAGCAACTAATTAAAATATAAGATTGTGCATAAATAAAAGGTATTTATCGACTTGAACATTTACATAGTGAGGATGCTTTAGAATATAACAGAGTAACTTGTAATTTTGAGCACTATTTCTAACAACATTGCACATACAATCTTTTTAATGTGTAGTTCATAAAGTCCATGCTTTATAACCATGCATGTCTATCTCGGTATAGTGAATACTCTAGTAAATTTTGCATAAAAAACTCATAAGAAACGTGCACACTTTCACATTCACATGGGTGAGTCTATCAAGAGTACTCTTGTAGCTATGTATTCGACTCCATTCCACATAAAATATAGAACTTATTAAGAGTTAATACTTAACTCATTTTTCTGTTGCTTCAGGATTTTATGCTTATAATAATATGAAATATAACTTAAAATAGCATGATTCATTTCATATCACTTCATGATTTGTTATTATCCATTGAACTTATTTCTTGGGATCTCTAGTCTATAATTTGAGTTTCTATCATGAAAAACTCATCACTCTAAAGGTTGTCCCATTTATTTCGAGGTTTTGAAAACCTTTTCTTTAGCTAGTACTTTATTCAAAGGATTAGTCAAGTTATTATCAGTACGTACATGATCCACTCTTTCAACTCCTATAGAGAGAAATTCTCTAACAATAATGTGCTTACGATGCTTATGTCATCTCTTGTCATTGTATTAAAGGTTCTAAATCTTTGCAATAGCCGCGGTACTATCGCCATGGATCAAAATAGTTGGAATCGGTCTTTCCTATAAAGGGATCCTGGCTAATAAACTTCTAACCAACCTAATTCCTCACTAGTAGTAGTTGGTGCTATCATCTTAGACTCCATTGTAGATTGAGCCAAAATAATATATTCCTTAGACTTCTAGAAAATAACTCCACCAACTATGTTAAATATTTAGTCACTGGTTGATTTAGAGTCTTTTGAAAGGGTGTTCCAATTAGCATCATTGTATCCTTCTAGGATAGCAAAAACCTCTGATAATGTAATCCAAGATTCATAGTCCTTTTAAGGTATCTTATGACCCTTTCAATAACATTCCAATTCTTTATAGTAGGTTAACTGGTAAACCTATATAGTAATCCCACAACATAAGTTGTGCCAAGTCTAGTGTAATCAGTAGCATAACGTAAGCTACCAATAATGCTTGCGTACTCAGTTTGTCTAACATCGTCTTTGGTGTTCTTAAGCAAATTTACACTAGGATTATAAGGAATACATACAAGTATTAAAAGAACACAATATATAAGCATAAAAAGAAATTTTATTCATTTCAAAATTCAGTTTAAACATACTATCAATGACATACCCTTTCCCAATAAAAATATTATTTTTATTAATTGTATACAAATTAACCTCAATTATTTGAGTAAACTCAATCTTGTTGAGAAGATAACGTGAGACTAAGTTCCTCCTCAACTCTAGAATATACAAAACACCCCTTGTTTATATTTATCGTAATTGCTTTTAGGATTCTTAGTTTCAGTTTGGAATTATGTCTATATTTATTGTAATTGATTTTAAATGGATCGTGACACCTTTAATGGTGCTTTGAAAATTATGCTAATTATTATTAGTGCTTTAATGAAAAATTAATAATATAAGTGATATAATAAGATGAAAATAATAAAGACATGTGATTAGTTTACACCTTGAAGCTATGTATGCACTTTATACACAATAACTTCTTAGAAATTTTCTTTTGAATTTATTTATGTCTTTTAAATTTTTAATCATAATACCATTCAAGTAACTTATATGATAATTTGATTGTCGATGATTTATCAAATTGTATTGAACTTACAAATTGGTACGTATATATAATTAATTATATGAATTCAAGTAACTTAGGCTAAATAAAAATATATTTGTCCATTTGTTGATGAACTCGCAAGCCATGATAAATTATGTGAACTAACTCATAATCTAAATAAGCTAAGCATTTTCAACTCATCTACTTAGCTACTCATTTCAAACCACTATGTATTAATATTAAGACAATCACATATTTTTCTTAATACATTAAGGAATCCATAATAAAATTTCACATTATTTCACCATTTAAATTAAATTATTAATATATTTGTAAAGTATCAAAACACATTATTTTAAAGTTGTACATAAAATATATTTAAATTATTAAATAAAATATTTATTTTTTTGTTGAAAGAACTTATTAAATATAATATAATATATAAAAAGACTTTGTGACAACTCCTGTCTATTGTGTAGCAATTGCTTTAAACTGTCTAGTTATACATGAAAAAATGGCTCAAGGGTTTGTGTAGTTGTAAAAGTTGATATAGCTAGTAAACTAAAAATGCAAGAAATACAAAAAGTAGAGTTCAACTTTAAAAGTCTTGATCATTCAACTTTACAAATTCAAATTTTTTTACTTGGACAAAACTATACTCTTATGATGTAAATGCAAGAAAGAAAGTTCAAAGATATGATGCCCAAAATATGAATTCTTCTTTTTTCTTTGTAAAATACAAGCTTCTACGAAGCTATTCATTTGATATTTCTAAAAAGAAAGGACGCAAAATCCAAACCTTATCTCTTGCTAAAAGACTTGGTGATGACTTATGAATAAAACAAATTTTCTCTTGCTAACTATGACTAGTTTGTCTTAGTATAGTAGGCATACTTTCTTGTGGTTTTCATTCTATTAATCATTGATGTGAAGCAAATACTATAAAAGACTTTAATTCTCCCTTTTTCTTATAAATTACAAGTTTTCATGAAGTTGTTCTCTTTCTTTTGTTACATCAACATAATTTGATAGACATGTGGAACTTCTAATTAATATAATACATATAACATGGAAATGGATGTGTTATTTAGTTTTATGGAATATATTTACAATCAATTTGTTTGTTCTCTTTATCAATTATTGTTCTAATTGCAATGAATAATTTCTCCATCGAGATAAATTAAAATATCTTTTTTCTTGTTTTATAAAGTCAAGACTAAACTAAGAAAAATTGAGCAAAATAGATACACTCAAGCTTGCATGATACTAATAATGTCAAATAAGCATTTCTATATATGTAACTCATTTAAGATTGATACAATGAAGTGAGCTGGGAAAATCTAATTCATGAGTTAAAATAAACCAACTCACATAACTCATGAGCAACTTGTAAGTTCTTTTAACAAAAATATCTTTATTAATGATATAATTTTCATAATTATAATAATATAATTATGAAAAATCACAATTAAAAATTTATTTTTTGTTTTTTTACAAAAATGTAATTAAAATATAATATTTATTATAATAATTTTATTTTAAAAAAAATTATAAATATTGTTTTATTTTTTTAAAAGGGTAAATGAACAAGTTCATAAATTATTTAGTTTAATTCATTTAAAATTAAATTGAGTTGAGATAGTAGATAACTTATATAAAATTTAAATGAGATGAGTTAAGTTATTGAACTTCACTAAATGTAAGCTGAACTTATGAATGTTGGATCAACTTAATCCATTTGACACCTTTCTTAACACTAATTAAAGCTAAAATGCATGGATGAGAATGAGAAGAATTTTTCCATTTTTTCACAAAACTGTTTAGGATTTTCAAGTTTAGTTGGAAACTATTTCTTGTTTATATTCATTGTAATTCCTTTCAAAAGGGCCATAACACATTTAACGATGCTTTTAAATTTTGTTAATTATTTTTAGTGCTTTAATGAAAATTAATAATACAATTTATATTTCTAAATATTTATTAATGACTAATAAAACTGTAATATTACAAAAGGTTGTTACATGTAGTAGTGTGTAACTAATATAACTAAAGACAAATTAATTGCAAAAATGAACTTCTTAAGGGATACAATTTCTTAATTTGCATTTTCAGTCAAACTAATCTAAGAGGAGTCAAACTCCAAAAGTGTGGAGGAACTCTTTAAAGTAGAAGATATATTCTCAACATTCTCTGATGGGTTGTTCCTTTGTGAAGGATACAGTAATAGCTTGGGTGGAATGCTTAGGCTTTCAAATCTTCCTTCAAGCATCTCTATGACTTTTTTCATCGAAGTTCTATCACTCGGTTTCAATTGTATACACCAAAGTGCCACTATAATCATCTTCTTTACAAGTTTTGATTCTTCTTCAGTGACATCATCCCCTAATTCTATGTCGTTTCCTTGACTAAGTTGATCATAAACCCACGAAGGAAAATAAATTTTGCTAGAATGCTCTGTGGTTACATTCAAGTTTTTCCTTTTACTTGCCATTTCCATTAACAACTTTCCAAAGCTATAAACATTAGCTTTAAAAGACACCCCTCCAATATTTTTGTAAAATAATTCTGGTGCTATATATCCAAGAGTTCCTCTTGCAATTGTCATGGACACAATACTAGTTTCTAAAAAGCATAATCTAACTAACCCAAAATCTGAAATCTTAGGAACAAAATTGTCATCTAAAAGAACATTATGAGGCTTCATATCAAAATGTAGAATTTTCATATCACATCCACTATGAAGATAATCAATACTAGATGCCACTCCAAGTGAAATATCAAATATTATCTTGTAGCTTAAGGAGTTCTATTACCTCCTTAGAATTAGAAGAGATGTATTTATCAGAAGATTCATTAGACATTAAGTCATATACAAGATCACGTTTTGATCCCTCGATACAGAAACCAACTAGTCGAACCACTTTAACATGGTGAATCCTTCCAATAGTAGATACTTCATTGATGAAATCTTGGCCATTAGACTTAGATTTAATGAGGATCTTGATGACGATAAAGCGACTACTATGCAATTTACCCTTAAAAATAGAACCATAACTACCTTCCCCTAATTTGTCCTTAAAATTTGTTGTCATCTTTTTTATGTCTGAATAATTGTACCTTATAGACAAGAAGTTGTTATTGGTCTCCAAGAATTCTTCAATGGAATGGAACATTGATAAATGCCTCATTCTCCATTTATGAATCAAGAATGCAATTACACATGGAACCCCTAGTAAAGCTCTTAATGTAAGGAACATTACTATTAAATAAATTAAGAAAAGTCAAAGCTAGAATAAGAAAAAGTTAAAGAATATTAGTTGCCACATAATCATAAAATTATTAGAGATAGAAGCTACTCTTCTCTGGTATTGATATGAGACAATAAGGCATAGATGTTCTTACTAGATAACAAGGCAATATTGACAAGGAATTTAATGAGGTTCGGTATAAATGTTACCTATATTCTCAGGCATCGTTGACTACTTCTACTATCTTCAAATTGAATGAACTCTAAAATTACAATTAATTTTGGAAAAATTGAGTTAATCAATTACATTTACAAAAGAGAAGAAGATATACAAATGTTGGGTTGTTTTAAAAGTAGAGGAGAGGGCTTTATTTATAGGCTAAAATATAACATCCACCTTCATTCCTAATCAATGTGGGGATTTTTCAATTTTCTCACTAATGAGCTATACAACAAATAATTCAAAAAAGCTTATGTGATATTAATAGCATCAAATGAGCAACTCTACGTAACTCATTTAATGTCGATACAATGAGTTGAGTTGAAAAGATCCAATTCACCTAACTCTTGAGCTCAAATAAGCTAGCTCATCTAACTCAAAGAGAGTTCATTTAATAAAATTTCTTTGTTAATGATATAATTTTCACTATTATAATAATATTATTATGAAAAATTGCAATTAAAAGTTAGTATTTTTTTATGAAATTATAATCTAAAGAAAATATTTATTCTAATATTTTTGTGTTTAAACAAAATTATGAATATATTTTTATTTTTATTTTATTATTTAAAAGGGTAAATTTGTCGATTACTAAATTAGTTTAACTAATTTAAAAAGTGAGCTAAGCAAAGTTGAGTTGAGCTTAACTTACATAACATTTAAATGAGGCAAATTGAGTTATAATTTATCTAAGGTGAGTTGGACCTATGCATGTTGGTCCTACTTAACTCATTTGACACATTTAAATGCTACCTTACTACCTTACTTGACACTAATTAAAGCTAAAATATATGGATAACATTGAAAACAATTTTGCTATTTTTCCACAAAACTTATTAGGTCTTTTAGGTTTAGTTTGAAATTATTTCTTGTTTATATTCATTTTAATTACTTTCAAAAGGACACAAAACATTTAATGGTGCATTGAATATTTTGCTTACTATTATTGGTGTTTCAATGAAAAATTAGTAATACGAGTAGTATAATACGAGCTTCATTTCTAAATATATTTTTAAGGCTAGTAAAACTACAATTTTACAAAAAATTGTTACATGGTATAACTAATATAATTAAAGGAAAATTATTTGGAACCTTATGGGCACATTTTTTCTCCCCATTTTTTTTAAATTCACACTTATTTCTAAAAAAAACCCACTTGAGTGTTTTTTAAAATAATTTTTATCGAATAACTAATCAAAATATAAGATTGTGCATAAATAGAAGGTGTTTATCGACTTGAACCTTTGCATAACGAGGATGTTTTAATATATATAAGAATAACTCCTAATTTTGAGCTCTATTTTTAACAATATTACTCACACAACCTTTCCAAGGTATAATTCATAAAAACCGTGTTTTACGACCATGCATTTTGTACACATTAACTTCATAGAATTTTACTTATGAATTAATTTGTGTCTTTTGAATTTTTAGTCATAATACCTTTCGAGTAACTTATATGATAATTTGATTATTGATGATTGATCAAATTATATTAAATTCACAAATTGATATATATATTCAAGAAACTTAAACTAAATAAAAAAATATATATGTCAAGATAAAATAAAAATATATTTGTTAATTTTTTTTCTTAAACTCGAAGCCATGATAAACTAGGTAAAGTAACTCTTAAGTTAAATAAACTAAGTATTTTTAACTCATCTACTCAATAAGTTAAACTACTCATTTGAAATCACTATTTATTAATATTAAGACAATCACATATTTTTCTTATTATATGAAGAAATCCATAACAAAATTTCACATTATTTCACCATTTAAATTAAACTTTTAATATATTTTAGCAGTGTAAAGGATCAAAATGCATTATTTCAATGTTGTTCATAAAATATATTTAATTTTTTGTTAAAAAACTTATTAAATATAATATAATATATAAAAAAGACTTTGTGAAAACTTCTACCTATTATATAGCAATTTCTTTAACCCGTTCAACGAGACACGTAAAAATGGCTTAAGGGTTTGTGCAACTATTAAATTGATATAGCTAGTCCACTTAAAATGCAAGAAACACGAAAAGTAGAGTTTAACTTCAAAAGTCTTGGTCATTCAGTTTTTAAATTTTTTAACTTGGATTAAGCTACTATTATGATATAAATGCAAGAAAGAAAGTTCAAAGATATGGTGCCCAAGGTGTGGATTCTACTTTTTCCTTTGTAAAATACAAGCTTCCACGAAGCTATTCATCTGATATTTCTAAAAAGAAGGGAATGCAAAGTCCAAACCTTGTCTCTTTCTAAAAGACTTGGCAATGACTTATGAATAAAACAATTTTTTTCTTGCTAACATATGAATCTAAAAACTAAGGACTTCATTTTTTCTTCTATGACTATTTTGTCTTAATATAGTAGGCATATTTTCTTCTGGTTTGCATTCTATTAATCATTGATGTGAAACAAATATTATAAAAGACTTAGTTCTTCCTTTTTTTTATAAATTACAAGCTTCCACGAAGTTGTTCTCTCTCTTTTGTTACATCAACATAAATTACAAGCTTACACGAATTTTGTCATTTTTTCACAAAATTGATTAGGATTTTTAGGTTCATTTTGAAACTATTTCTTGTTTATATCCATTGTAATTACTTTCAAAAGGACCATAACACATTTAATGATGCTTTGAAATTTTGTTAATTATTTTTAGTGTTTTAATGAAAATTAATAATACGAGTAGTATAATACAAGCTCCATTTCTAAATATTTATTAATGACTAGTAAAACTGCAATATTATAAAAGGTTGTTACATGTAATAGTGTGTAACTAATATAATTAAAGATGAATTAATTGTAAAAATGAACTTACTGCTTCTTAATTTGCACTTTCAATCAAACTGATCTCAGAGGAGTCAAGCTCTAAAAGTGTGGAGGAACTCTCTAAAGTAGAAGATATATTCTCAACATTCTCGGATGAGTTGTTCCTTTGTGAAGGATACAATAATAGCTTGGGTGGAATGTTTAGGTTTTCAAATCTTCCTCCAAGCATCTCTATAACTTTGTTCATTGAAGGTCTATCACTCGGCTTTAGTTGTATACACCAAAGTGCCACTATAATCATCTTCTTTACGAGTTTTGATTCTTCTTCAGTGACATTATCCCCTAATTTTATGTCGTTTCCTTCACTAAGTTGATCATAAACCCATGAAGGAAAATAAATTTTGCTTGAATTCTCTGTGGTTTCATTCAAGTTTTTCCTTTTACTTGCCATTTCCATTAACAACTTTCCAAAGCTATAAACATCAGCTTTAAAAGACACACCCCCGATATTTTTGTAAAATAATTCTGGTGCTATGTATCCAAGGGTTCCTCTTGCAGCTGTCATGGACACAATGCTAGTTTCTAAAGGACATAATCTAGCTAACCCAAAATCTGAAATCTTAGGAACAAAATTGTCATCTAAAAGAACATTATGAGGCTTAATATCAAAATGCAAAATTTGCATGTGACATCCACTATGAAGATAATCAATACCCGATGCCACTCCAAGTGAAATATCAAACATTATCTTGTAACTTAAAGAGTTGACTATTACTTCCTTAGAATTAGGAGAGATGTATTTATCAAGAGATCCATTAGACATTAAGTCGTATACAAGAGCACGCTTTGATCCCTCGATACAAAAACCAACTAGTCGAACCACATTAACATGGTGAATCCTTCCAATAGTAGATACCTCATTGATGAAATCTTGGCCATTAGATTTGGATTTACTCAGGATCTTGACGGCAACAAGGCCACCACTGCGTAATTTTCCCTTAAAAACAGAACCATAACCACCTTCACCTAATTTTTCCTTGAAATTTGTTGTCATCTTTTTGATGTCTGAATAGTTGTACCTTATAGGCAAGAAGTTGTTATTGGTCTCTAAGAATTCTTCTATGGAAGGGAACATTGATAAATGCCTCCTTCTCCATTTATAAATCAAGAATGCAATTACACATGGAGCCCCTAGTAAAGCTCTTAATGCAAGGAACAGTACTGCCAAATAAGTTAACAAAAAGTCAAAGAATAAGAAAAGTTAAAGAACAACAGTTGCCAAATAATCATAAAATTATTAAAGATAAGTTATTGTTATCTGGCATTGATATGAGATAATAAGGCATGAATGCTCTTACTAGGAAACAAGGCACGGGCAAGGAAGAAAGGAATGTCTGCGACAAAAAAATATGAATATAATTAACAAATTAGGTTTTGGGAAATTATGTTCCAAAATTATATTCAATCAACAATCAATATTAGTTTCTATAGTACACGGGAGTCCCTAATAAGGTTCTTCCAGCAATTTTGTTTCTAGGAATGAAATCTGTCATATATATGATACAATAATGCATGTATATTCTTACCAACGGACCAGCTAGCTGGGGCATGGATTAACGTGAAAAGGAACGAAATGCAAACTGCAGGAAAAACATACAAGTTATTGACAAACTGCATATAGGGCAATTATGTTTCAAAAGAACAAGCACCACTGCACCAGCATGTAAATATGTAATAACTACTTCCATTTCTGAATTTAGGAAGAATTTATTTATTTGTTTAATATGCGAAAAATCTTATAAGAATGTAGAGAAAACTTACTTTCACAAATCCTAATAAGACCAAAGGGTACCACTGCATCATACAAAGAAATAAACATATGAGCTTAATTGAAGTACCTTAACTTTATTTAATTTGTTTTTGTACATACAAGAAGTTATTGACAAAATCGAATCTGCAGGAAAAGCATACAAGAAGTTATTGACAAACTGGGTATAGAGCAATTATGTTCCAAAAGAATATACTGCAACAATCAATAAATTCTATGGAGTAATATTTTTAAAGGACAAGCACCACTGCACCAGCATGTAAATATGTAATAACTACTTCCATTTCTGAATTTAGAAAGAATTTATTTATTTTTCTTTCTTCATATGTTTTATATGCGAAAAATCTTGTAAGAATGTAGAGGAAACTCACCTTCAGTACTCGTAATAATACCTCTGAGTCCCCCTGCATCATACAAAGAATTAAACATATGTAATTGCAGTACCTTAATTTTATTTAATTTGTTTTTGTACATAATAAGAAGAGCCTTACAGCAGGGTCCTCTAGCGAATTTGAATTTGAGACGTTCACATTTCAAATTATACAGGAAATTTCGGGATGACGAAGGCCAGAAAAGATCATCCCAGGAGATCTCAACCCCATAAAAAATGGCTTTGTGGAATTCACTGCAGGAAATAGAACTGTGTTGTTTGTTGTTTCGCATCGATATTCCCGGCGATGAAGTCCTTACCATCATCTCTATGTGGCACAAGTCTGGTACGTCTGAGACATATGGGGTGGCACCCAACATGAGATATGAACTGTGATGGCCTAATTTGGAATCACTCATTGTATTGTTATTGCAATTATAAGGAACAAACTCTATATCATTTGGGTAATGAGAAGATAAATTCACTGCACCTTCACAGCTCACTAAAATCATAAGCTGTGATGAGTTCCAGAGAATAAATGGAGGGTAATAACTCGAATAAATATATGGATCAAACAAGGGGATATTATCCTTTTCAAGGTTGGAATTCCGAATATGGATGGTTTGGTTATTGTAATTGATTGCCTGAACGTAGTACTTTATGTCTCCTAGGTACAAAACTAGTCTCTGGTTGTTGTCACATGAGAAGCTGGGATAATCCTTTACTCCACAGTATTTTGGATCAGTTGTAAGCCGGAAAGGATAGCTAATATTGGGGATATTTCCACAAGATGAAGCAGGACAAAGATGATTATGCTTCCCCAAGCAAGTTTGATGGAGTAGCATGAATACAACAACAAGGGCGTTAACTCGTAACAACATGGATAGTCTTACATTATAATCCATTCTCATGTTTTTGAATTTTGATTTTGAGAGAGAGAGAGACCTCCTTTACTTTTTGGTGGCCTCTGTATATCTTCAGCATTAGAAATGTAATTAAGCATCTTTTTATACTAGTAACCATATTGTGCAGCTGGTAAAAGTTGATAGCTATTCAACTAATTAAAATGAAAGAAACAAGAAAGAAAGTTCAAAGATAAGGTGTTCATCTGATATTTTTAAAATTATATATAAAAAGTCTTGATGGCTTTGGTTCGGTCATTCTCATAACTTCTCTCTTTCTTTCTTTTTCAGATGTTGTCAGTTCTTTTCCTTTTTTCAAAATTATGTAATGTGATTATATTAATACATAATTTTTTGTTTTTTTATATGACATTTTTATAATTATGTCATTTATCTACTCATATAAACTTACATTAAAATAAAAACTTTACTTTCATTTATTGTAGTCTTTGTTGTATGTTTAATTTTTTTTAATCTATTAGTATATATAAAATACATTAGTTATTCTCCGTTTTGCTATTATTTTTTTTATTTTTTTGACTGTTCTGTTAGTTTCTTTTTTTCGAACACAAATAAATATCAAAATTTTAAAATAAATATTTTTTATAAATAATCGTTTTGTTAGTTTTATTATGTATCTTTTTTATTATTATTATTTTTTTTAGTTTCTTTAGCTTCTATTCTACTAACTTTTTTTAAACACAAATACATACTAAAATGTTCAAAAATAAATACATTTTTTTATAAATAATTGTTTTGTTAGTTTTATTATATATAATTTTAATTTTTTTCACTTTTTTAGTACGTAATAAATATCAAAATGCACTTATATCTTTTTTATTTTTTATTTTTTATTAGTTTTATATTGGTCATTAGTTATTCTTCACCTTTTTTTCTTGTATATTAATAAATATCATTATATATTTATTAAATTTCACAAATTATGTTTAAGAATTATGCAACAATATCAATTATTATTCGATAATTAATATTATTACATACTTATTAATTTTAAATAATAGAATATTGATAATTTTTTAAAGTAATATTATATTTTAAATCAAGTATTAACGTAATATATAAGATAAAAATAAATATATTATCTAATAAATTATTATAAAATATATATTAATTTAAATATATTTTTTAAAATAAATTAATTTATTAATATACTTATATTTTATATTTTGTAAGAAGCGACGCAAAGTAATTATTGATCAAAGTTCATCATTAGAGTTTTTAGGTCTTTTCTTACTATGGAGGCCCATTTATAGATAAGCTTAAGCATTTACAAGTAGTTACTTTTCCATTTTTTATTTTTTATTTATTTTGATTTTAATCAGATACTATGAATAATAAAATCTAAAAAATCAAATTCTAATAATAGAACTAGGGGTGTTCATCGGATCGAAACCGCTAAGTTTATGCTCATCCGATCCGATCCGAACATCCGATCGGATTGAAACATCCTAATCCGCAACCGATCCGATCAACTTTTACATCCGATCAATCCGATCCATAAAATATTCGGATAGCATCCGACCAATCCAATCAATCCGATCAATCCGACCAATAAACTTAATTAATTATATTTTTGAATTAAAAAATTAAATTTTTACATAAATCATAACATAAAATCATTTTAATTAAAAGAAACCTTAAAAAATCAAATAAAAAGATTAAAACAAGACTAAAATGTTCAAACCTATATAAAACAAAAATAATACAATTAATTAAATAACGATGTCGATTACAATAGTTATTTTAATAAATTTAACAATTCATTCAAACAATAAACAGAAAGATAGTTCACAATAATCTAAACCTAAATTAATTTGATAATTTAACTCTTTAACATCTATTGGCCATCTTAAAAATAATCTTGTCTTGAATCTTGAGAATAATAGCAAAAAACTTCAATGTGTCATCACCTATTAGGCATAATTTAAAAAATATTAGTAAATTGATAACTAAATATATATAAAATAATATATGAAATACATATGAAATAAAATAATAATATATCATACTCAATCAAGGGTTATATCCTTAATGTCTCTCAACATATCTACAAAATAGAAGATAATAGAAAGTGACGAGAATATTAAATCATAAGAGAATGATATCAATTACTAATGAAAATTAAAATAATATTACATGTTTTAATTGCTTCAATATCATCAAGTGAATCACGAATGTTAATTATTGGCAGATATAACATAGTAAACAGAACAAACTTTCCAGACCTCATCAAATTAAATGATCAGAATGTAAACCCTCTAATCAAAAATATATAGCTTATATAGAAACATATTTGTAGATTCCAGAATGTAAAGAAACAGATTTATAGATTTACATATTTCTAGAATGTAAAGAAACAAATTTCCAGATTTTCACATTTCCAGAATGTAAAGAAGAAGATTTCTAGATTTACAGATTTCCAGAATGTAAAGAAGCAGATTTACAATCAAAGTAATACAATTTCCCATATCTCATAGAAGAACAATATAAATAATGAAAAGCAAAAGTAGAACGAGATATTACACAAGGAACAAGACAACAAATGTTAACACAAGACCTCTAGCTCTAATATCATGTTAGAAGTTGTTAGAAAATCAATTTTTCAAAGCTTAAGCATTGAAAGAAGAAAAAATAATACTTTTATATATTTATCACCTATTACTATCAAACAAACAACTCTTGGACAAGTCTGCTAAACATCTTTGGCCATCGTTATTATTTAATATTTTCCTTTCTAATAGAGCATATGTGTAATGTATCTAATGTTTGTTGAAATCTAGCTTTATGTTTTCTCAACTTATATATGTTTGTGCTATATTATTTATAGTTTATTACTTATCAGGGACCTTATCCCTCTTTATGCTTACACCTCAATACTTAAACTAGCCTTTCAAATCACTGCATGCAACTGGTAAATAAAGGCATTGCCAAAAAAAAACAAAGAAAAAAACATAATTTCAAAGATCAAGACTGACACTCCTTAATTAGATTGGCACCCTCTACCACAAATTCCATCATAACAGCTTGTTTCTAAGACGTTAACTGAACATATAAGAAAGAAGAAAGGGATAAAGCATGCAGAATTTATATTCAAGTACTGAAGCAAGCGATGAACTTATGAACACCAACATAATCCATCGCACATTAACCATCAAGTACCAACATAATGAACACTTTATCTTATCAATCCACTTATAAAAAGTATACTCAAATGTAATGCCATAGATCCAACTAACTCTCTTATTGAAAATTAAGGTTAAATTTAAATGTCATAGAGAAGCCACTAGCCAAGTAGCCTATTAGCACACATAAATTCATTTGATTTTGATTTCCAACAATTCCATACATTCTATCTATTTTCTACCAGGAATAGACCATAAGTTCTGTAGAAAAACGTCTATCATAAGTAAAATGTAAAGATGGCCGCATTTAAAAGTTACTAAGATGCTAACTAAGAGCATGGCATCAATAGAACAGATAGCTAGAAGTAGACACAAAAAAATAAGCGTAGTGATACCTAAAAGGATATCTAAGCTTACAGCCCATTTTGAGGAACAGGAATATATTCAATACTAAGATTTCACCTCATTATTTCATTTATGGACAACCTAAACACTGATGTCAAGCCTAGTTCCAAAAGACTCTTGTTCTCGCTTCAAGTTACAAGTTAAATGACATAATTCTAAGCACCCATTTGATATACATGAATTAACCAAGCAGATACCGTCCTTGCTTTTTTATTGAAATATGGTATCAACGTTCCATTTCTATTGAAATATGGCAGCAATATCTCATCTCTGTTGAAATATACAAGCAATATCCCATCTCCATTGAAATATGGAAAGAAAGAACAAATATAATGGTAACTTACACCAGAAAAACTGATGCTAGCTGTAGCAAGAACATAATTGATCAACTAGGTAACTTCTACAAAGCAAAGGAATAATCACTGAAGTTGAACTGTAAGCAGATAGAAGAAATGAATAAACGATATTTCACAATACTCACATCTGTTGGGTTCCAAAGAAGTACACAAGAACTTTCTTCCAAACAGCACAGTAGCCCCACTTCTCTGGCTCACTAACCTACCATCAGCAAGAAAATCTATGAGAACAAAGGTTTAATATTAATCTTTTTAAGGTAATTGAGCAAGGAGCACCAGCGGCGAGCAAGGAGCAACAGCGGCGAGCAGGGAGCAGCAGCGGCAGCGAGCAGTGAGCAACAGCGGCAGCAAAAAAGCAGGGAAGGAGCAGTAACAACGAAGTAGAGAATCACAAGCAACAGCAGCAGAGAAGTAGAGAATCCTTCTGAAACTTGCAATGTAGGAAGGGAGGGAGAAAGAGATTAAGAATAGATATATAACTAAGGTTAGATTGTGTTAGAATAATAATTAGGTTTATTAATTATTAATTTATTATATATATATTTTTAAATAATATCTTAAATATATATATATTTAATTTCGGTTAGATCGGATCGGATCGGATGAATCGTAGTGAAATCTGTCATTCGATCCGCACTTAACGGATGGAAAAAATTTCCATCCGATCCGACCATCGGATTGGATCAAATCGGAAGAAAAATCAACGGATCGGATCAGATCAGATCGGATGATCGGATTTTTTACACACCCCTAAATAGAACTCACAAAATGATAGTGATAAGCAAGAAAGAGTAAAGTTGAAGAAAAATATAGGTGAAATAAGCCATGTTTTGAAGAGAATTCTACTAATTATATTCTCGAAGAGAGATCCTAAATCTTTATTCTTAAGTCTCCTTTTCAATTCTTTTTACTTTTTTGTTTAGCAAAAAATAAATAAAAATAAGTATTTTTTGTTGGATTTGTATAAGACTTGTTTTGGAGCTTAAATTTGCTCTTTCTCCGGTAAGTTGAGTGAGGTTTCCTAAAAATATAACCGTTTTTCTTTAAATATAATATTAACATTTTAAATAATATATTGATAATTATTATGTTAAAATTTTAATTTTAAAATTAAATAATAAATATAATTTTAAATAAATCTTATAAAAAAAACATGTTAAACTGTGTTCATCGATGATTAATTCTCAAATATATTTAAAGTCGATGATTCATTAATATTTTTATTTACGTAACCCTTATCTCGATTCTATACCCGTCCCTAGTTGTACTAGAAAGTCCTAAATTGTTTATACTTAAACAATATTTATATCATAATAATACAAATCTAAGACTATTAATTTATAGGTTCAAGTTCACAAACTTAAAAATCAACAATTAAAGAGTTCGATCAAAAAAGCACTCTAATGTCAGATCTTCCAGAAACATCCTCAAATCTTGATGCGGGAGGAAAGGTTTCATTTCAATCCAAACGCACCCCTATTTGGAAATAGAAACTATTATGATAAGCTACTATTTTTTTTCTTTTAAATTATCATTTATTTATGAAAGTATGAAACAAAATTAAAATTTTGGCGTATGTCATAAAAATGCTTTCTTTATTAATGTACATTAGTTTTTTTTATTTATTAAACCGTTGGACACCACGTTGGTTTGTAAAATTGTTTACAAGTCTAAAGAAATCAAAAACAAACTTTGAAATATTCTAGCCTATTTGAAGTCCAACTCGTGGAAGCTTCTATGGTGATGATCTGGATTGATAAGGATACAACTCATTATTGGTGGGAAGAAGAAAAATCAATGGGTTAGGTAAGAAGATAAGTGTATGGTTTAGATTGTTTTGGTAAGTTTATATTGTATGGCTTAGATTTATTAGTTTTTTCTATAAATACCTCTCAGTAGCAATGTAATAATCAAGTTAAAAAAAATCAAAAACAAAAATTCAATAATTTCTGAGTGTTTCTGGAAAAATTTTCTAGAGTGTTCTTGAGTTTTGATCCATAATTTTCCAACAAAGTGGTATCAGACCGAGCCGCCGAAACAGTTGACCAAAAATTTGACTTTGATCGTTCACTTTGACCGTTGACCAAAAAATTCAGATTTTCCCGGTCAAGTGGAGGTATGTCATCGTTTCAAGTCCCGACACTCAACAACGATAACTATAATAATTGGAGTATCAAGATGAAGGCTCTTTTGGGTGTACATGATGTGTGGGAAGTCGTAGAGAAAAGCTTAAGTGAGCCAGACAATGAAACTACTCTAACGCAAGTGCAAAAAGAATCTTTGAAGGATTTGAGAAAGAGAGACAAGAAAGCCCTTTTTCTTATCTATCAAGCCTTAAATGATGATGGGTTTGAGAAGATTTCAGATGCAACATCTTCCAAAGCAGCGTGAAATAAGCTTCAAATTTATTTCAAAGGAGCCGAGAAAGTGAAGAAGGTTCGTCTCCAAACACTAAGAGGTGAGTTTGAATCTCTACATATGAAAGCTTCCGAATCTATTTCTGATTATTTCTCGAGAGTCGTAGTTGTTTCTAATCAATTAAAAAGAAACAGTGAGATGTTGGGAGATGTTAGAATAATGGAAAAGATACTTCGTTCATTAGATTCCAAATTTGAACACATCGTCGTGACGATTGAGGAAACAAAAGATTTGGAAGAAATGACCATTGATGAACTCAATGGGTCATTACAAGCATATGAAGAAAAGCATAGGAAGAAGCAAGGGATCACTGAGCAACTCTTCAAGATGCAATTCAAAGATAAGCATGAAAGCCAAGGGAATGACAGAAACTAACATGGCCAAGGTAGAGGTAGAGGTCGTGGACGAGGTGGAAGCCACGATCGTGGACGAGGTTGGAATTACAACAACAATTCCAACAACTTTGAGAGAGCAGAAAGCTCAACACAAAGTCGAGGAAGAGGTAATATGAACTCAAGGTATGACAAATCTCAAGTTCAATGCTATAATTGTTAGAAATTTGGACATTATGTTTCAGAATGTAGAGCTCCCAATAATAGAGTGGATGAGAAAATCAACTACATAGAGGAAAAGACTGATGAGAAAGAAACTCTTTTTCTAGCACGGAATGAGTGTGATAGTAGTCAACCAAATGCCTGGCATCTTGACAGCGGTGCAAGCAACCATATGTGTAGAAGGAAAGACATGTTCATGGAACTAGATGAGTTAGTAAGTGGAAATGTCTCATTTGGAGATGATTCAAACGTAGCAGTGAAAGGAAGAGGTAACATTCTTATTCGTTTGAAAGATGGGAAACATCAATTTATTTCCAATGTTTACTATGTCCCAAATATGAAAAGTAACATCTTAAGTTTAGGACAATTGTTAGAGAAAGGTTATGATATTCATATGAAGGATTGTAATCTTTCTATAAAAGATGATAAGAATAACCTCATTGCTAATGTGCCGATGTCAAAGAATAGAATGTTTTTGATCAACATACAAAATGACATTGCAAAGTGTCTGAAAACCTGCTATAAAGATGCATCGTGGCTATGGCATCTTTGATTCGGAAATCTCAATTTTGGAGGATTGGAGTTGTTGTCTAAGAAGGAGATGATGAAGGGACTACCTTGCATTAACCATCCTGATCAACTTTGTGAAGGGTGCCTACTCGGAAAGTAATTCCAAAAAATCTTTCCAAAGGAGTCAAACTCAAGAACCAAGAAGCCACTCGAGCTAATCCATACTGATGTGTGTGGACCGATCAAGCCTAGTTCTCTCGGTAACAGTAACTATTTTCTTCTTTTTATTGATGATTTTTCAAGAAAAACTTGGGTATATTTCTTGAAACAGAAATTAGAAGTTTTTGAAGTATTCAAGATGTTCAAAGCTATAGTGGAGAGAGAAAGCGGTAGAAAAATCAAAGCTATGAGATCAGACCGAGGTGGAGAATTTACATCCAAGGAGTTTCAAGAGTTCTGTGAAGCAAATAGAATTCATAGATCTTTAACAGTGCCAAGATCCCCCCAACATAATGGTGTAGCTGAAAGAAAGAACTGAACAATCCTCAATATGGCACGAAGCATGCTCAAAAGTAAGAAACTACCCAAAGAGTTTTGGACAGAAGTAGTAGCATGTGTAGTTTACTTGTCAAACCGATCTCCAACAAGAAGTGTATGGGGAAAGACACCGCAAGAGGCATGGAGTGAAAGAAAGCCTGGGATTTCCCACCTAAGAGTCTTTGGAAGTATAGCCCATGTTCATGTACCAGATGAGAGAAGAAAGAAGCTTAATGATAAAAGCGAGAGTTTTATCTTCATCGGTTATGATGCTAATTCAAAAGGCTATAAATTTTACAACCCACACAATAAGAAGATTGTGATTAGTCGAGATGTGGTATTCGACGAAGAAGGAGAATGGGATTTTAACTCTCATGCAGATAACTTCAATTTCTTTCCTCAGTTTAAAGAAGATGAGCAGACAATGAGGGAGAAATCTGTAGAAATTCAACAAGAGCCAACGACTCCACCTACTTCACCAATGCCAACCACTCATGAAGATCCATCATCATATTCAAGTGGAATTGAAAGAGCCGTGACACGTACACAAAATCTCCAAGATCTTTATGAGGTAACAGAATGACAAGATAATCTTACCTTATTTTGTCTCTTTGCTGATGGTGAACCAGTGAGCTTTCAAAAAGCTATACAAGAGAAGAAGTGAAGAGATGCGATGGACGAAGAAATCAATGCAATAGAGAATAACGACACATGGGAACCTGTTTCACTTCCCAAAGGGCATAAGGAAATAGGTGTCAAATGGGTGTACAAGACAAAGAGGAATGCTAAGGGAGAGATTGAAAGACACAAGGTGAGGCTAGTAGCAAAAGGATATAGTCAAAAGGCTGGAATTGACTATGATGAGGTATTTGTTCCTGTTGCTCGATTAGAAACTATAAGACTAATCATTTCTTTGGCAGCTCAAAATAAGTGGAAGATACATCAAATGGATGTAAAATATGATTTTCTAAACGGAGCCCTTGAAGAAGAAGTCTACATTAAGCAACCATCAGGCTATGAAGAAAAAAGTCACAAATACAAGGTATTAAAGTTGAAGAAAGCTCTTTATGGGTTAAAGCAAGCACCAAGAGCATGGAATAACCGCATCGACAAGTACTTTCTAGAGAAAAAAATTCACCAAGTGTCCCTATGAATATTCACTCTACTTCAAGATTGAAGATGGCGATATTCTAATCGTTTGTCTATACGTAGATGATCTTATCTTCACTGGAAGTAATCCGAAGCTATTTGAAGATTTTAAGAAGGTGATGACCCGAGAGTTTGAAATGACAGATATCGGGTTAATGACATATGATGAGCGAAAACCAGCATCGCCGATTCTTGCCAATACTTTGGTTTTAATATTTATGAAACTCTCGCAAGTGCACGAATCATTTCGAAGAAAATGATAAGTATACTCCCAAGGTCGATCTAAGGAAGGAATGTATGTGGTTTTTAATTTATTATTCAAACTTTTAAAAATGAAATTAAATCCTAAACATCCTGTCACGATAGTTTGGTTTTTTGTGTTCCTAATCTAATAACATAAAAATAAACATATATACAGATTAATTAAATATAATCTAATAACATAAAAATAAACATAGATACAAATTCAATAAATATTTATCTAAAACTAAACATAGATACAGATTCAATAAATATTTATGCAAATTTTATCATTTATATTAGTGGAGTATTTATGGATATAATAACTAAATTAATTATGCTTGCTCATATTATCTAGGTTATTAAAGATATAAATTGATATTTTATTGATTCTCTTTTTTTATATAAATACCACCTTTGGTGGGGTTAGATATTCTTTGTTAACTAAACAAATCAATTAACACCTATGGGTGGGGTTGATAACTAATTTGGTTAATTAAATTAATTCCTTTTTCTAAGAGATTTGAAAATGAACCATTTAAATGCCACCTTTGGTGGGGTTAGACAGTTTAAACTTTATTCAAGGTGTCCAAATTAAACATAAGAATTTAATTATCCGAGTACTAACTTTCAAGTTTTAAAACCACTATTGAAAACATGTTGTCAATACATTTTCACATAATAATTCTTATAAAAACTTTTGAAATAGAGTTTCACTCTAACTACTGGGCGATTGTACCAACAAATAAAAGAGCACTACTCTAAATTAGACCGGATAACTAAATCTTAAAATCTAATTTTCAGTTTTAAGTTTGTAATGAAAAATAATATATTTCTCTCTAACATTCTTAATATAAAAATCTTGAATAAAAACAAAATCAATTCATTTTAGAAATTTTCACCTATTTAATATTTCGCAAGCATAACAACGTTATTATTATATCATGTTTATAAATAGCCAGCACAGTTAAATTTAATCATAGACAAATTAAATATAACATGTAAGAATAAAGCATAAAAAATAACTGTAAAGAAAATAAAATCCTTACAGAACTTCGATGCTATTCCCGTTGCTAGAAAACCTCCAAGCGGAATTTGCACTCCCATTTATTGAATAAAAAAGCTAATAAATTACAAAACATTACAAGTTCCTCTCAAAAAGAGAAGAACACTAAAACTAAGAGAATTGAACTAAAAACTAAGAAAGAAACTAAGAAAAGCTTAGAAACTAAGAAAGAAACTAAGAAAAACTCAAAAACTAAGAAATGAGAAAAAAGAAAGAAGAGAGAAGTGTGTTTTGAAGGTGTGTTTTGAAGTGAAAGGAAGGGGGGTATTTATAGGTGAGGATGGAGAGAAAAAATGAGTAAAAAAATGTTAAAAAATGTAAAAACGCGTAATGGAAATGTTGAGGTCATTAATGACGTCATCATGACATCATGGGGCGGCTGCACGTGAAAAATGGGGCGAAAAAGCGTTGGAGCACGCACGTGAACAGTGCCCGCGCGGTTGGGCAGCTGGGCGCGATTTTCTCCTTTTTGACATTTTTTACCTTTTTGACCCATTTTGTCCAATTTTTCCATGTTTGTTGACCTTTCCCCACTTATTTATTAATATATTTGTGATATATTGCTTCAAGTATTCCTCTTTGAGTCTTCACGTTGCGTTTTTAAGCCAAAATACTTGAAAAACAATAAAAATACCCGTGATTCCGAAAAAGACAAATTTATATAAATATATGATAAAACATATAAATATATATATTTTTAATCAATTAATGGGCATAAAATCATGGTTATTTTAGTGCTTTTTGAGCACTCATCAACATAGTACCTTGGAATTGAAGTAAAGCAAAAGGAAGAAGGCATTTTCATCTCTCAAGAAAGCTACGCAAAAGAGATACTAAAGAAGTTCAAGATGAACGATTGCAAGCCGATCAACACACCAGTGGAATGTGGAATCAAACTATCCAAGCATGAAGATGGTGAAAATGTGGATCCAACATTTTTCAAAACTTTAGTTGGAAGTCTGTGTTATCTCACGTGCACAAGGCCTGACATCCTGTATGCCGTTGGATTGATTATCCGCTATATGGAGAAACCGACAATCACCCATTTCAAAGCTGCAAAAAGAATCCTACGCTATCTAAAAGGTACAATTAATTTTAGCTTGTTCTATTCAGCTTCTAATGATTACAAGCTTGTTGGATATAGTGATAGCTATTTGGTGAAGATATAGACGATCGAAAAAGCACTTCCGGATTTGTGTTTTTCATGGGAGATACTGCTTTTACATGGATATCGAAAAAGCAACTGATTGTCACCTTGTCTAGCTGTGAAGCAGAATATGTAGCAGCTACCTCATGTGTTTGCCATGCAATTTGGCTGAGAAACTTGTTAAAAGAGCTAAGTTTGACACAAGAAGAGCCAACCAAAATTTGTGTCGATAACAAGTCAACCATTGCCTTAGCCAAAAATCATGTTTTTCATGATCGAAGCAAACACATAGATACTCGATATCATTACATCAGAGAGTGCATCACAAGAAAGGATGTACAACTCGAGTATATAAAATCAAAAGATCAAATTGTCGACATCTTCACTAAACCGCTCAAGCAAGAAGACTTTGTCAGATTGAGAAATTTGCTCGGCATCATAAAACAAGTTTAAGGGGGAGTGTTGGTTTGTAAACTTGTTTACAAGCCCAAAGAAATCAAAAACAAACTTTGAAATATTCTAGCTCATTTGAAGTCCAGCTCGTGGAGGCTTCTATGGTGATGATCTGGATTGATAAGGATACAGCTCATGGTTGGTGGGAAGAAGAAAAATCAATGGGTTAGGTAAAAAGATAAGTGTATGGTTTAGATTGTTTTGGTAGGTTTATATTGTATGGCTTAGATTTATTAGTTGTTTATATAAATACCTCTCAGTAGCAATGTAATAATCAAGTTAAAGAAATCAGAAACAAAAATTCAATAATTTCTGAGTGTTTCTGGAAATTTATTCTTGAGTGTTCTTAAGTTTTCAGAGTTTTGATCCATAATTTTCCAACACACCAATATCCTTTTCCATCAAAAGCTTCCATTTTCATGGTTGAGCTTCCTCTGAAATAATTGAATATTGAAAATTAAGTTGATTTTGGTAGGGGGAAAATGAAGCCTACGAATTGGGTTTACCATGAGGTCTTTACGTGTTATTACAAAAACAAATTAAAAAAAAGTTCCATTTTCATGAGGTCTCTCGGCGGCGGAGCAAACAAAGAACCTTTTATTTCTTCTTCTGTAATACAAACCAACGTTGTTTTGTCATTTAATTTACTGTGGTCTATGGCAAGCAAACAAACTGTGATTACTCCATGAATGCATTTGGAAATAAAATTCGTTTGTTCCACTCTGTTATATACAATGTACTAAAATATTTTCTTTACGTATTGGCTAAATTATGTTTTGAGTACTGGTTTCAAATTTGCACAAATTATGGGTTGATACTGATGCTAATTAACAGGTTGGACTGTGCTATGTTGGGCCATATCATGTCGATCCAACTCGACCTCTTTGACTCCTCTATAAGAAGATATCATAGATGATACAATGATATATATGCTAAAATTATATAAAGAAACCATGACTACAACTTTATCTTCAATGAGCATTAATATGAATAAAAGTGATCTCTCAAGTAGTTTGGGTGTACATAATGTTTATGAAAGTTTTAAAAACCATCTACAACAATTTGTAAAATATTAAGTTAACCCACAGTTTTTTACTCAAGGAGAAATAGTAGAGATCAAGCAACATATATGATGACTTTAGGAAAGTACAATCATCAGTGTTTTTTTTCTACTTAATATTTGCTCGTTTTATTTAATAAGTAGTATTTTTAGGGTTAAAAATATTAAAATATGAACTTTCTAGTAAAAAAGGGTGAAAATATATTTTTTGAACTTTTTATGGATTTTTTTATAAATTTTTAATGCAAGACCAATCATAAAATACCACGTAGACACCACACAAGCAAGGGAGCTAACCACACAAGCCACGTGGACGTCATGTAAGCGGAGAAAGCCAATCGTGCAATAACGCGTGTAATATGTGATGTATCACCATACCACGTGTCAGTACCACGTTCATTTCGAGTTTCAATGCACAATCAACGTGGGTGCCACGCGTCATCACCTGATTCATCCATTCTTCCTATCGGGGTACCGCGTAAGTCATAACTGTGAATCACATCATGCCACGTGGAACTAACTCAACATGAATTGACCGAGACTAGTCCTCCCCACCCCGCATTGCGTGTTGATTTGCCCAATAAATTGTGCGTTCCATGTATCACGTTCCTATTGGCTAACACTATTATTTTTTTTTATCTCAATCTTTGATCTTAAGTTGATATGACGATCTAGATTACTCCTGAGTTTAATTTAACCAACTCATTATCCCATAAACCTTGAAGAGCCAAAATTAAAATAATTTCTATCAGATTTTGGAGCCAAGAAAAGAGAAAAATAGATAAAAATTCAAAAAGAGATACAATTTTGGTAGAGATTCAAAATAAGATTAGTGCTAAAATTCAAGATATTGATTATATTTATTCTTCTTCTTCTTTCTTTTACCAATTTTTTATATATATTTTTATGAAAAATATGAGTTTTATGAACAAAATTATGTTTAATTAATTTATTAATCTAGAGATCTTATGAACCAATTTTCAACATGTGATGATCTAATATCTTAGCCCAATTATGATTTCAATTTAATTATATTATTTAATCTGATTTTTAAGTTATTAATTGTTTGGTCAATTATTGATCTATAGAGGCAATTAAATAGATTTTAGAGAATTATTTAATTATTTGTCTTGATTAAATAACATGCATAGTTTTTAGATAAAAATATATGATTTTTTTGTATGTAATCCATAATTGATAAACTTAATAAGTAGTATATAATTTAATTAACATAAGAGTGTGACCAGGTTAATTATTATATGGTTTGTAGTTTACTTGAGAGATGAATACAAGTCATGTTATATTCAATTGATCATGTAATTAACTGATAATTATATTGGATAATTTTACTAATTCATAAATTTAAAAAAATGATGATTAAGTATTCCTAGATATTTTTTCATATATCTTCTTAGCTTTTAAATCTGATTTAATTAATTATTATTATTTATTTTTAGTTCTTTTAATTTTACTTTCTTAAAATTTAAAAGCACAAAAAAATTATTTTTTGTTTTTTGTATTAAAAATTAGTTTCTAATAACATAATCTCCCTAAGAACGATATTTTCTTATCATTATATTACTTATTGCGATACATATACTTATATATTTATTATACATAATTCTTGTTTGATGAATATACATGACATCTTGATCATTATATTCAAACAACATTCAATTACATATCATTGAATCAATATTTCTTGAATTAAGATAACATGCGCTTTTAACTCCCTATAAAATCTTTTTGAATGTAATTATAGCATAATTTTTAAATTTCTTACTATTATTTTCACTAAAGTTACTCTTTTATTTGGCATGTAGCTATTAATTATTGAGAAAACTACTCAATTAGATTCAATATTATTAATTTTTTTTCAATATTAAGTTATTATCTAAATTTTCTAATTTGTTTGATAATTTTTCATACTTTCTTTACTTTTACATGATTTTTTGTCGATATCGATAATATTATTTTTATAAAATTGAATTCTTAATATATTTGTAAACATTGATCTTTTAATCTTTGTTTATTGTCAAAATAACATTTAGATGTTGTACTTATTTTTTATGTTTATTTAATCTATTTATTATTAAAATGAATACACGGTGACAAAGCTAATTTTTTTACTTTTATTTTTTTAACTACATTACATAGAGAGTATTTTAACTTGAATAAGCTATTATTGAAAGAACTAAAAATATTAAAAAAAAAACAAAAAATATTATTTATCATTATGTAGATATTTTTTAATAATAGTAGGATTAAATTATTACAAAAACTAAGTATAGGATATAAATATCTTTTTTATAATAAGTATAAAATAGAGTCACCTTCCTTAATTTTAGTTGATTGCATTGACTATTCTTTTATCTACATATTAAAAAAAGGGGTATAAAACACAACATTAGAGATGAGCATCAAGATGAGGACGATTACGTTAATAACTATAATAATCTTGTATTAATTTTGGATAAATTCAAGTAATAACTATTGGATATGAGTGAGTAGCAATTTCTGTACAATTTAATCGAGCATCTTATTGTTTAACGTTTATTCAAAAATATATTATTTTAAAAATTAAAATGTTAATATAATACTTACTATGCTATATATTATAGAAAATATTGACATTAATTTTAATCTTTTTAACTATTTATTACATATTTTTAAGTTAAAATAAAAATATAAAAATATGTGAATAAATAAAATTCATCTAATTATTCAAAATTTTGTGTTTTTTAATATTAAAAATATATTTTTATGTAATTATATGTATATAAAATAATATTAATATATGTTTGATTTGAATTAACCACAGTTTCGATATTACAATAATCAATTCACTCCTTAATCGATTAAGTTATTTTTTTTAAACAAAAAAAACTGTATTTTTTGTGAGTAACTATAATTTCAATTATCCAAAATTAATATACTATCCCTACACCATATATTATTTGGATTTAATAGCATAACATAATATATTCATAGATAAAATTTTATTTTCAAAGTTATACACACTTGCACGTGTTTTTTGCATGCTTCAAAATACTATTTTATATATATATATATATATTATAACTTAATAAATATATATTTTTTAAAAAAATTAAAATTAAAATATATAAACAATTTATTACATAGATGGAGTATTAGTGAGGGCAACACACTCTCAATGACTCTAATTCATTGAATGTACACCGAACAAAAGCATGCTGGTACAATAAAAACCAAACGGGTAACTCTTACATGTTTGTTTGTTTTTCATTTTTTCCCATAAAAAGGTAATGAGTTGTAAGATATTTGTCTTGTTTTGAGGAAAGGTTATTGAAGCCAAATGACCCTTTTTTGTTTTCACTAACTAATCTCTCATTTTTGAATGAGAATATCGATATAATATAATGTATTTTTTGTTTTTATCAATTTTTTTAAATTAATAAAAATTTGATTCAAAATTCATAATTTTATACTCATAAATATTAAAATATAATTACAATATAATTTAATAAAATAAAAATAAGATAAAATCACACTATATCTTCTATATTTACCATCCATAGAATTTCATGGAGTTCCATTAATCCATCTAATATAACATATTATATTTATATATATATATATATATATCTTTGTATTTATGCTTTTACATCCACTATAATTCTAAAGATCTAATGGATATAACATGTTATATCATATTTCTAATGACTCATTAAATATTACTCGTTATATTTATATATATCTTTATATTTAATATGTTACATTTATCAAAATTCCGATGAGATAACTTACGGTGATTGTTGGAGGACAATGAGATCACTAGAGCTCTGATGGTGTCAATAGCAGTGGCTATGAAGTTATAAAATGATGATCTTTTCGTCTTTTATTATATAATTTGTTATAAATTATGAGTTTTAGGATGAATTATTAATGGTTAAAGAAAATTTATTATTTATTAAAAATGAAGTTATTTTTGCAAAAAATCTTTTATAGAATTCCCAAATTACTTTCCATATTTTTGATTGTTAGACTCTGTGTCTTCCTTCTCCGGTATCCTATAATAGTCTCCCTTCTTTTATTTCTATGCTTCTTCGTTATCTTCCATGACGATTATTGTTACACTTTTTTAAAATGCTAATTAACATCTCACAAATTTACACTCAATTATACAAAAATCACATATATTATGACAAATGTTAAAATTATTTTAAAAAATTAAGAAATTTATATCTTTTTTATAATTCTACTAGGTGATATATTTGCAACTTGTGAAGAAAGTTATACGTTACTTAAAACTCAAATTGTAAATCTCTCATTCGAAAAGTTATAATAATTCTTCACATGTAATCCAGATTACTAACTTGTAATATCGCTAGTTGATCCCGTGTAATCAAATAATTAATGTACTCAACTTTTATCTTCTTTTTCTTATTACATTGTTTTTTTCTTCATTCTCTTGTATTATTCTCACTCGAAATTAAAAACAAAATATTCCAAAGAAATTTGTATTTTGGGAATATTTTTTAGATTGAAAATTTCATGTAATTCAGTTTATAAATTGTATAAATTCAGCTACTTTTTTCCTTTTAATATTGTTGTTAATAAGAAATATTATTAATTCATGGGCTAATTGGTATCGCACCGTAAAATTATTTTTCTATCTTAAGTCGTATATTATCATTATGTTTGATATAAAAAGAAAAATTAACAATTTAATCCTTCACATATTTACACTCTAGCAATTTAATCAACAAATAAATACTCACATTATAAGCTGGACTTATACAAAATTTAACAATATAATTTAAGTTACTTATTTGGAAATGTAGTATCTTGGAAATCTTTATATATATATATATAAAGAAAATGAATCAAAATAATAATAATAATAAATTAAATTGAGGAATTATATGTTTGATTTTAACAAAATAGTCCCATAATATTTTTAAATTCAACTAATTTTAACCAATTAATTGTAAATTAAATTACTTAAAAGTAGTAAGATGAATAACTAAATTATTTCATTTAAAATACTATAAAATTATTGTGGCATAAATTAATTAGTATACTTTAATTAATCTAAATTAGTCTTTTATATTCGAGTCATATTTGGGCGGGTTGAAGTGTTGAACACGGAAGGGGCCACATATATTCTAGAATGGGCACGTCCTCCATAACCGTTGCCATATTTATTTACTAGTTATATTTCTATAAAATTAATAAGTGTTACATGTGAAAAATAATTTTAAGAACCGAAAAATTATAGGTCTAATTATATTTTTAAGTCCAAAGGAGGTCCCAATAAAAGACATCTCATCTTTAGCATAATCCTGACACAATATAGTGTCATTCCACTTGGAATCTTCCAAGTACAAGTGGATTTTCGATCTAAATATATTGGAACAAACCTACTTTTGTCTTTGTCCAACAATCTCTCTCTACAATTCTCAGCACTCCAATATATATTCTTGCTCAGAAGTTGTTTTTTGTACATGTATATAATGAGTGCCTGATCCGTTTGTGTTTAACTGGGTTTCTGATTCTCTAATCTGTTAATAGTTAATACTAAGTTAACTCAATTTGTAATAATTTTTTTTATTAATTTTCAAGTTTCATAATTTAATTAATCTCATAACTGTTTACGTATGTAAATTTTGTTGTTATTTCAATTTAAACCCAAAGATGAGAAAATTAAGAGGAGTAGATTGTGTTATGCAACGTTTACCCTTAGGCATCACTACAATATGAGTCAAGATGTTCTGTATCAAATTATCTCACCTCACTATCCTTCAAGATGTCAAGATGAGAAAATTAAGAGTATTAGATTGTGTTAATATTTTTTTTGTAACAGTCTAGTTTAATAGTTTTTAAAAAATGACACTATATATTAAAATAATTAATTATTTAGATTTTAAAAAATTTATTATTTTCTATTTTTTCAAATGTATTTGAAAAAAAACATGAATAATATGTGAAACAGTTTTTTAAATAAAAGTGTTAAAAAATATATATATATAAAAAATAAAAATAGAAATTAATAAGTATCATTTTTTCAAAATTAATAATCAAAACTGCCAAAAAAAAACACAGAAAGAAAAAAAATGGTCTACTTTTAAAATCCAATCAACATTTATGATCAACCGCACTAATTGATAAATATCTTAAATATTCTTTTTTATATGTATTTGAATGGTAACCCAAGAAAGGTTTTTTTTTAAATATAAAAATCTGAGAAAGGGTTTGCTAACAAAGTTTTAGGTATTAATATCAAATTAAACAAAAAAAAAATCATTAATTATTTTTTTTAAATTAATATTTATACACCTATTTTAAAAGGGTATTTTTGTCTATCCACGTTTATATCATTTTATTAACTTTTTTAAGAATAATTTTTTTAATCATTTTAAGATGTCTCGATAAACTGTTAATTAGCCCAAAAATAAATATCTCGATAAGCTATCTAGGTTAGGGATTTTTTTTAAGGAGATCACTTTAAATAATTTTTAAAAAAGTTAATAAAAATGATATAAATATTCGTAAATAAAAATATCTATTTAAATAAGTGAACTGGTATTAATTTTTTAAAAAAGTTTCCAATTAATTAAAAAAATAGTATTTTATATACTTTGAGGTAGCAATATTGACTAAAATTTAGACATCTCCAAGGTCCCAGTTGAAAATTAAGATAATTTAAAGTACCAAAATAGTAGAAGACCGGTACAACATTAATGTAATAAGATTCTCCATTTTGCTTCAATTATTTGAAGAGATAAGTTTTTTTTTTTTTACAATTGTAACACTAGTTCTCTATTGTTATTTATTTATTTATCATTAATTCAATAGATTTTTTAAAAAAATTGATATCACAAACATAAATTAGTACACTTAATTTTTTTTCTTTTTTATTTATTATTTTTCAATTTCATTGGACTAAAAACCATTTTGATACAAATAATTGCAATTAAAAAAGTAAAAAATAAAAAAATAAAATAAAGACATAAAACATAAAAAATAACCATTATTTGAACATAGTGTTAGTTTTTCATAATAAATAGACATAATTATATGATTTAATTACTCTATTTGCAATAACTAGTAAATCATAACATATTTTTCTTATCTTACTTATAATTTTTATTTATTTTTATATTATATTTTTTAAATGTTTATTTGAATATAACATATATATTAGTAAAAAAAATTGTATGTTATTACATAAGTCACTAATACGCGATAAATACATAAATAAATATCGTTAAAAATATGAGTCATTGTTATATAAAAATTAAAATGTTTGTAGATGTATTTGAAAACTATCTAAAAAATATATAAAATTTATATGGAAAAGGAATTGATAAAAAATATAAAAACATATTAACAAAACAAAAAAACCAAAATCTCCTTGGTGTAGAGGAGACCTCATATATACCTCTTTACATAAAGAAAACTAAAGTCATTAAGATTCTAATAACCTCATGCAAAAGAAAATGAGCAGGTTCATTTAATTTAATTCCTCACATCGTTTACAATTTATCTTAAAAGTCAATTAAGTATAAATGTTCTCGATCAGTTCTCAACCTAACGGTATATTAGGTTCACAGAATTATAAATATCAATAAAAATAGCATATTTCATTGTTTAGTAGTTATTCTGAAATAAAAAAAATTAATTAAATTTTCTCAAAATACTCTTTTATCTATCAATATAAATATCCGATTAATCCGAAAAATCCGATAAAAATGAGTGGTTTTGATCCGAAGTCGGATCGAATTTGGATTGGATTTTATTAATCTGCTCGGATTCAGATTAGAAATATTTAAATCTGTATAATCCGATCCGATCCGATATATTTAATATATTATTTAAAATTATATATATAATAATTAATAAACCTAATTATTATTCTAACCTAACCTAACTAGTCGTATCTCTTATTCTTAAGTCTTAACCTAATATATTTTCCCAGTTGCCTCCCTACCTCTATCTCTCTCTCTCCCTCCCTTCCTCCATTGTTAGTTTTTGAAGGTTTCTCTATTGCTGTTATTCTCTACTTCTCTGTTGCTACTACTCTCTGCTTCTCTGTTGCTGTTGCTTGTGATTCTCTGTTTCTCTACTGCTACTGCTACTCTCTACTTCTTTGCTACTGCTACTCTCTGCTTCTCTGCTGCTACTGCTTGTGATTATTTGCTTCTCTGCTACTACTGCTTGTGATTCTCTGCTTCTCTGCTTCGCTGCTGCTCGTGCTTCTCTATTTCTCTGCTCGCTGCTGCTCGTTGACATTATTACTACTACTACTGCTAGTTGAAGTTGTTGATGCTACTACTGCTCCCTGCCACTGCTGTTGCTCCCTACCCGCTGTTGTTGCTCCCTGCTCGCTGCCACCGTTGCTGCTCCCTGCTCATTGTTGTTGCTCGCTGTTCGTTGTTCTTCATCACAATACAAACAAAAGGTTGTATTTGTATGAACTTTTTTTCTTTTTCTGAATTTTGATTTCAGATATAATATTCAAATGCTCTGTTTTGGCTGCTATTGATAGTTATTATTTTTGTTTCAAATGAATGTGTGAAGCAATAAGCTATCTAGAACATATTGTGTGATGTACTATTTTCTTATAATAATTTTCAAGAGCTATGAGATGAAATTACGAGTCTGAGTGAAAATGTGATTGTGTTGGGAGGTTTATTTTGGATGAATTTTTTTATGATTTCATGTAACTTTTCGATATCTAGGCACGCGCCAAAGGCAATTTATCCTGAGTTTTTCCCCAAAAACGTTATTTTTCATGCTTTAATTGAGTTACAAAATTTTTTAAGCTACTTTTAAAATATTGAGGTCTATCGTGGCTTGGTGGAACAAATGTGAGCATTGTAGTATATCATGGTTATTTATATAATTATAAAAACCAATATCATACAACATTGTTTTATAAATGATGCATGTTAATTGAACATTTCATTCGTATTATTAAATTTTTAGTTATATTATATATAAATGTTCAATATATATTTTAAATCACATGAAAGCAAACATGTCCAACATCACCCCACGTCTATGTGCACATTTTTATAATTATTTATTCCAAATGTCTAATATTTTTTCTACAACTATATAGATGACTTTAGATAAAGATAATGATACACTTTATGTGATTGAAGAAGTAAATAAAGATGAAAGTGCAACACAACCAACTCAAGAAAAAGATTTTGTAAGTACTCCAATTCATGACCTATGCATTGCTTCTAAAGAAGAAGGTAAAAAAGTTTCTTCTAGATCTAGTAGTGAAGTATGAGCTCATTTTACTATAGAAAGGGTAAGACAACATCGCAAAGCTATATGCAAATATTGTAAGAAACACTATAAGTTTGCTTGGATTTAATAAAAATAAAAAGAAGCTTTATCGTTCAGTTATATTAAGGATATGGTCAAGCAAATATGGCACGTCAAATTTGCTTGCACACATTGTCATTGGATGTGATAAGTTTCCTGGTAGAGTTCTTAAGAAACAAAAAACTTTAGCTTTTCATAAGAAGGAAGTCTTGTACCTCATAGTTTTAATGCTGAAAGATGTAGAGAAAAATTGGTAAGGATGATAATAAAAGATGAATTTCCATTTATTATTGTAAAAGGTGAAGGATTTAAGGAGTTTATTGAATAGCTACAACCTTTTATTTAAAATCTCTTTTCGGTGGACTATTGCAAGAGATTGTGTGAATTTATACGTTATTGAAAGAGTAAAATTGAAAGAGTTGTTGAATAGAACTAGTAAAAGAATATGTCTTACCACTGATACATGGACATCTTGTCAGAATTTATGTTATATGTGTTTAACTGTTCATTTTTTTATAATGGTTGGAATTTAGAAAAGAGAATCTTGAACTTTTGTCAAGTTCCAAATCATAAAGGTGATACACTTAGTAGAGCGATTGAAGCATATTTGTTAGATTGAGGCATTGATAGGATATTATATATTACAGTTGATAATGCAAGTTCTAATGATACTGCACTTACTTATTTGAAAAAATGTGTTAATGGCTAGGGTAATGCAATTTTAGAATCAAAACACTTGCATATGCGATGTGGTGTACATATTCTGAATTTAATTGTTAAGTAGGGTTTGAAAGAGTATAGCATATCAATAAATAGGATTCGTGATGTTGTAAGATACGTGAAAGGATCACCAATTAGACTGCAAAAATTAAAGAGTGCTGCTGAAATGGAAAAACTCTCTACTCAAAAACTCGTTTGTTTAGATGTTACGACAAGGTGGAATTTAACTTATATGATGTTGGATTCTGCAACTTATTTTCAAAAAGAATTTGAAAGGTTAGAGATCACTTATTTGGGGTACTATCAAGAGTTTTGTCGAGGTGAAATTAAACAAGCTCCGACTATAATGGATTGGGATAATTCTAGACAATTTGTCCAATTTTTGAATTTTTTTATGAAGCTATATTTTATGGATATTTATATATGACTTCTAATTTCTTCTTGGATCGTATTTGTTTTATTCATGATCAACTTGATATGTGGAGTAAATGACATGATTACATTATGATGAAGATGACTAGTGATATGAAGGTAAAGTTTGACAAATATTGGGGAGGAATATCTAAAATGAATATGATGTTATTTGTGTCTATTTTACTTTATCCCAGGCATAAAGAGTGTTCTTTACATATAAGTTTTCTAGAATTGTGTAATGGGAATGAGATTGAGGCATCAATGAGTTCAAAAAGGGTAAAAAAACTTTGGAAGATATGTACGAGGAGTATCGTAAAACTTATCTCAAACACAAAAGAATGTTCTCAACCTATAGAAATGGGTACGAAAGGTTTTGGTTTAGAAGCAGATGCATTCCAACTTTATGCTTCTCGTAAGAGAAAGCATTTAAAAGAAGTTCATACTATGGAAAACAAATCTGAGGCGGAAAAATACTTACAAGAAGCATTGGTTGATATGAATGATGATAAATTTGATCTATTAAGTTGGTAGAATGTTCATTCCTCAAGATTTAAGATCTTGTCTTTGATAGCTCGAGATGTATTGGCCATACCGGTATCTACTGTAGCATCTGAATATGCATTTTCTACTGGTGGTCGTACAATTAGTCCATACAAGAGTTCCTTATCTTCTAAAACTGTACAATCTTTGATTTGTACTCAAAATGGGATTCGTTCACCTCCAATCATTAATATCCAAGAATCACTTGATGAAATTGAGGCTCTAGAATCAGGTATATTGCGTAAAATTTTCAAATATATATTTTGAATATATATAAATTTATTTGTTATCAAATATATATTATTTGTTTATTAGCTCATTATTTAAGTATATTTTTAACTTTTTAATTTTGATCTTGCAGATGTTCTTGATGGTATTGGTGACTTAAACCTTGAATGATTATTAAAAAGAGTTATTGTTATTATTAATTTTGGAGAGTGAAGTTAATTTATATAATTGATATTTAATTTTTTGGAGTTAAAATATGTAATTGATGTTAAATTTTTTCTTTTTTATTATTTTTGTTGAATTATTTTTAATCATGTTGTCTACTTTTTAATTTGTATGAAAAATATTTTTATTTTAGATTTTTTTATTTTATATGCTGAAATTATATCAGATTTGTATTTGTTCGGATTGACATTTATAGTGGTTCAGATTATATTGATATTTTATAATTTGTTTATTTATGTAATTTTTTTAATAGATTTAAATTAAAATTTTGACCCTATCCGATCGGATTGGAATTTAAAGCAGATTCGGAATGAATAATTTTTGGATTGGATCAGATTCAGATTTGTTCGGATCGATACATACAACGGATCGGATTCGTATTGGCATTTAAAGAGGATTCAGATTGAATAATTTTTGGATTGAATAATTTTCGGATCGGATTTGGATTGACTTAAAATTAGCGATTTCGAATTTGTTTGGATTGACATGTACAGCGGATGAGATTCGGATTAAATAATTCATAATTTATTTCGGTTCGGATCAGATTCGGATTGATCTAAAACTTACGGCTTCGAACCGATGCACACCCCTAATTAATGGTACAACTCTTTTTATATGATATTCAAATCTCATTTTCAAATTATAACAAGTAATATTAGTTAAAATAACGCCAAACACATCAAGTAGGGCATATTATTATTGCCGACCCACTGATGTGCGCCGACTAGTCCTATATGAACAAAAACCATTATAATTGGCAAAACTATATGCATGACTCATTTTTCGCTAGCTTTTCCACCCATTATTTTAATTCATTGTATTTGCTAGACTCCACTTACCAAATTTCGGCTGCTAATTAAGTGTTGTAAGCACATTTTGGCACATGGAAACAATTAAGTGATGGTGATGATACCATACGCTATAGACAAACCAAAAAGGCTTGAACTGGCATAAAGCTAGGCTAAAGCCTTTTTATTTACGAAGGTTCCTAGATAGGCTAAATGGCTTCCTTTTTTTTTTAACAATTTCTTTGTTATTTTCCTAATTTGGGAGTTTAAGGTTTATCCTTTATATGTACTATGGTGTGGGGATCACAAAGTGTACATCTTCACTACTTATTACCCAAAAGAGAAAAGGAATATACTCCCACTCTTTTACTTTTAAATCTTGATTGGTTTAAATTCTTTGATCCTTTTTGCTCACGAGTCATGACTTTATTGCCCAACTCCATATTCTTCATAAGAATTTTCTTTCATACTTGATATCTATTTGACCTTATTGTTATTAATAATATAAACTATACTCTTAAAACAAATTAAATATGTTGGTGGTCTTTTAGTGGGTTTCTCCTATTTAAAAGACTTGCTTTCACACAGACTTTTGTTCAAAAAAATAAAAAATAAAAAATGAATTATTTTGTAACTTCTTTTTTTCAAATGTATTTTGTAACTTAAAATAAAATCAAAATTAAAATAATTAATTAGAAAAATAATAGAGGAGATATTCATTAATATACTCTCAATCAATCACATTGTTTGTTATCTTTATAAAACATTGAATATTTATATATATATTTTAAATATTTAAACTAATCTTACATTTTATTAATATAAAATATTATAAATAACGAATAATTTATCGTAATAGAGATATATGTACAAAGTAAGATGTTATGCTTTAATTTTTTCTTTTTCTTTTTTCTTTTTTTTTGTTGTTGTAAGATTGTGTATATATATATTTCAATGTCTCTACTACATTACTTTTTTTTCCATTAGTTTCTTTGCACTTGCCAATTACCTTATGTAAAAAGGGTACAAACTAACTAGGACCTTTGGTAATTGCTAAATCAGTAAAGTAACTTATATAACTTTTAAAGACTTATGGCAAGTTGTTACGTAAATTTAATTGTTTAATATAAATGATAAAAGGTTGTGTTTATTTGTTTGGTTTATTCTTATAGTTTAAAAAATAATATTTTTTCATCAAATTGTTTTTAAAAAATAATCTACTAAGGATAAAATTAATATTTGAGCATTTTTTTAATTAAATGTATCATATAATTAGAGTTATTATTTTAATAATTATTTTATTCATTAAACAACAGTATTAATATTTTAATGTGTTCTTATATCTCTATTTTATTCCAAAATAATGATATTTTAATCATATATATTAAATAATAATATTATATTATAAATTTAACATTTTATTCTTCAATAGTTCCATTTACATTAGCAATAACACACTGCATTGAGAAGAAAAAACGAATAAGACTCATGAGAATTAGATTTTAAAGTCGCTATTACCAAGATACGTACGGTTTAAAATGGAATCTGTAGCTTGGATTTTTGACATTGTCGCCCTAACACATAGCAAGTAAAATTTTAGACATTTGACACAGAAAAACAATGGCGTACCTAATTTTCTTAATTTACATTAATTTCAATTAGTGATATAGTGTAAACTTATTCTTTACTTTAAGCTTTGAGTTTGAGAAAGGGAAAAAAACTTAGATAACACCTTAACATATTGTTTCTTAATACCAATTTGCAAGGTGGACGAATAGGGTTCATCATATTGAAACAGAATTTGAATATTTATTTATTTATCAAATTGGAAGACAGAATCCTATCTTTCTTTCTTTCTTTCTTTCTTTTATTTTCTTCTTTATAATAACACAACAGTCAATATAAGCTGGTTTGTCATATATTCTGGCTTAAACATCAGATGACATATTTTCTCATTTAATATTAGAATTCTCATAGTTTATTTAATTAACAACAACTCAAGAACTCCAAAGACTAGATCTTAATTGGATTTAATAAAAATAAAAAGAAGCTTTCTCGTTCAGTTATATTAATGATATGGTCATGAAGTTAGCAAAGTTTTATAGATCTTCAATAGATTTATCGGCTAAGTCTAAGAATTACTGTAGGTAAAAAAAATCAAATCTCACTAGTGCTATGTTGAATTTTTTTAACTTATTCAGCATAACACGATGGTTAGGTAAGTAACTACATAGTACATTTTATTCTTTAACCATCACATCATTTTCGGATAGTAATATATCATTTTTGGATTGTAATATTTGAGGAGTGTAATGAATTTATAGGTTGGATTGTTTAATTTTATAGTTTTAACTTAATATTTATATCACTTTATTTTTTAATAAAATGGTTGATTAAATAAGAATAAATTTAAATTTAAATATTTTTTAATTAAATTTATCATTTGACTTATACGTAATTTTATTAATAGATGTTAAATATATCATTTTATTAATTGTTTCAACACCTTAATATTTCATTCTATATTTATCTTATTCATTTTTTTAATTTTAATATTGATTTTAATATCATTTAAATAATAATATTTTAATCATATCTTTAAATAATAATTTTTTGTTATAAGTTTTTTAAATTTTATTTTTTAAATTTTTATATGATCTCTTTTGTAACAACAATGTAACAATTTTTTTTATTAACAAAAAAACATAACATTCTTTTTTATTCTCATAAATTAATTGTCACTTTTAAGTCTAATTAATAAACAGAACTTTTACAAGTATTTTCCCCTCTCTCTCTTTTAATTAATCAAAAAGTAATAATTATGATTCAAAACTTTAAAAAGTTGGGTGAGTCTTACATTTAAATCTTATATAAATCACGATAACAATTCAATCATATATGTTAATATTGTGCTCTTTTAATTTTTCTATTTGATATTTTATATATAATATTGTGCTTGAAATAAATTGGGATGTATGACTCTAATGGTGCTAGATTACTAGTGTTGGATCATTTCTATAATCAATAATGAAAAATCGATGATTTTGAGAATAGAGATAGAGAGAGAGAGAATTAAAATCATGACTAGGAATTTTTAAATTGAGAGGATGAACATGAAATTGGTCAAGGGGTTATAATAACGAATGAGGGTGAAAATTATAATGGGTAGTATAATATATACTAAGAAACTTAAACCTAACTCCTTTCGGACTGTGGTAGTAGCTACTCTTGTAGATAATAAATATTTTTTCTAAGAAAACATTTTAACTTATTAGGCGTCTAAAATTTATTAATTGTAACATTTATCATCAAATTTTATATTGTTATTGCGATTCTTCCAAGCTCTCTTTGGACAAAAACCTCTATTTTCTTGAAAAAAATTTCCTTTGTCTCTATCCTTGTTAGATCCACTACTATTGTACCGCTTGAAAGTATTTCTATTTTTGCTGGTATAGAGCGCTTCTTCTTTACCCTTCAGCGAGACTCCTCTCATTTTCCTAACCATAACTTCTTAAACAATACTTTACCTTGTGAAAGTATTGGAAAATCGTCATGTCGCATTGCGCCATCGATAACAACTCGTTCTTTAAAAGTTGCAATCTTGTATCATTCTTCTTTGAAAAAAGTGTAACAAGAGTGTATCATATTTCCTTTGGTGTTTTTGTATCCCAAATATGCTTCAACATTTCTTCTTCAACTGTGATCTTCAAAGCAAAAAATATCGTTAGGTAGTATCAATTACCAACATCCAAAGTATTTTTTATAAAAATGTAATACACAAAATTAGGAATAAAGTAACTTAAATACTCTCCTGAGAATGACACTAAAATCTATTACATTTTTCAATAATAAGGTTTTAATCCCATAACTTTCAACATAAATATAACTTTTAATGTAAACACTTTAATCTTATAACTTAAAAATATATAAACATTTTAGTCCACAAAATATTAAAGTTTATTTTTTATGTCAAAAAAACAAGATTAAAATATTCAATTAAAAATTATTAGATTAAATCGCACCAATTAAAAGCTATGGACTAATTTTTTTTTTCTCTTTCTAAAATCACAAGACTGCAAGCACTTTTTGAAACTCTCCTTCAAACCTCCTCTTTTCGACTATCCTAAATGAATTTGTGTTAAGTCTACAAACTTAGTGAAAAAACAAAGAAAAGCTTTTAGATTCAATTGAATATCATAAGCATTTTCATAAATAAAATTTCATATTCAACCTCCCTCTATTTTGTACACATGTTATTTTTAGTATGATATAAGAAACATATATGTTTTTTTATTATAAAAAATACAAGTATATATTTTTCTTATATAACATAAAAACATATGTTTTTTAAAATGAATTTAAAAATTCAAGATAATTTAAAAATGTTCACACAAGAACTTTGCATTTTTTCATATTAAACACGTGAACTTTTTTCTCGTGAATTCAGACTTTAATCATGTAGGTGAAATCCCCATCTCATACAAAGTTTTATTTTATGTATTAATTTTAATTAAGTTATATTAATTATTTTTTAATTTAAATTTATTTTGTAAATATTTTATTCTTTTATAAAATAACACATTGATTAAATATAATATTATGATAGAATTTATAAGGAGTATAATTGTTTACGCCCGTTAAATTAACCTTTTAAGATTAAAAAATTCATGATTATTGTAGACTTTAATTTTTTTACATTAATTTTCCTTGTAAAATAAAAGTTAAAAATGAAAATTTCAAGTAGGAGTATTTATGCATTGCTAGTAAAACAAAAAATAAATAAAATTATTGAATTGCTTACAATCTATCAGGTATTTAAATTAATATTGATTTGATTATAAGATATAACTTTATTTTATATATATATTTTTTTATTTTTAATTTTAAAAAAATATTTATTTTTCTTACTATAAAAATAAGTATATATATTTTAATGTTATTTTAAAATAAATATATATTTTTTATTAAATAAGTTAAAAATTAAATTAAATTAAATAATTAAATCATTTATATATAAAAAATTAATCAATAAATTTTGTTACATTTATCATCTCATTTATTTGATAAGACAAGAGGAAGTAATATCTTTGAGCCTACTATTTAGGCTTCCACACTTTTAAGAGATAAGATAGGATTTAGTTACATGGAGGACAAGAATTATGTGTATTACAAATTATGTGATTATAGTCAATTCATTATATAACTCATCAAAGGTGCAAGTAGCGGTGTACTTAGGATTTGAACGAAAACAATTTATACATTAAAAGTTAATATTATTTATTTTAATTAAAAAATATATACATTATTTTAATATAAATATATTTAAATTAATAAATTTATACTAAGCTTTGAATGTTAAAATTTAAACAGTATATAATTTTATTTAAGCATATAATTTATTTATAATTTTATAATTATTGTAATCCAAATTTTATTTATAGAGATACAATGGGGCTAATGCCTCGTCTGATCACAAGATTTAAAACCGTCATAACATTTTGTATATATGAGAGGAAACTATTAAGCAAACTTCTTTGTGAATTTATATATATGCTGAGCTAGATGCGTACAATTCAGAATAACCAACCGCCGAACTATTAAGTTGGTGGATTGAGCCTAAATTAATGAAGCATTGGAGATGAGTTTGCTTGCCTTCAGTCTAAATTTGGATAGGAGAGAGATTTATTTATTTCGAGTCGATAATTTCAAAAATATAAGTTGAAGAGTAAAAATTATGGTGCAAGATGTGACATAATTAGTTAAAAAATAGATAACTTTCTTATTATTTTAAATATATTTTTATTAAAATAAGATATATATGATTTTTTTTAATTAAAAATTAACTAATATTATTTTTTATTTTTATATGATGTTTCTCTTAAATATAAATTTTAAATCTATTACTTATATACACATAGTAATTTTTTATTAACTTATAATATAGTGAAACTAGTTAAAATATATAACTTTGATCAAAAAAATAAAAAATAAAAACAAAAAAAAAGCTTTTAGATTCAATTGAATATCATAAACCTTTTGATAAATAAAATTTCATGTTCAACATCTCTGTTACGTACATATATGTTATTTTTAGTATAACATAAAAAGCATGTATTTTTTTATATTAAAAAATGAACATATATATATTTTTTATCACATAAAAAAACATATATTTTTTAAAATGAAGTAAAAAATTCAAGGCATGTGAATAAATAATAGATAATTTAAAAATCATTTTGAACTTTTATCCAATTTGTAACGAAAGGTGTATTCCACCCGCCTAGTTTATCAATTGCTTACGATCGTATCACTCATTTAAATTAATATTGATTTAATTATATGATATAATTTTATTTTATATATATAATTTTATTTTTAACTATAGAAAAAATATTTATTTTTCTTACAATAAAAACAAACATATATTTTTTAATATTATTTGAAAATAAATACATATTTTTTATTAAAAAATTAAAAATTAAAAATCAAATCAAATAATTAAATTATTTATCAAAAATTAATTAATAGATTTCGTTGCATTTATCATCTCATTCGTTTGAGAAAGAAAAATCACCGTCTGAAAAGACGAAGAAATATCTTTGACCCTACTATTCAGACTTCCATACTTTCAAAAAATAAGACAGGATTTAGTTATACAGCGAATAACATCTAGGTGTATTACAAATTATGTGATTGTAGTCAATTCATTATATAACTTATTAAAGGTGCAAGTAGTGGTGAACTTAGGATTTAAACGGAAAAAACATATATATTTAAAAAATAATATTAATTATATTTTAATTAAAAATATATATATAAATAATTTTAATGTAAATATATTTAAATTATTAAATTTATAATAAATTTTAAATATTAAAATTTAAACAGCATATAATTTTATTTATACATATAATTTATTTATAGAGTTGTATTTATGAGAGGAAACTATTAAGTGAACCACAACTTCTTTGTAAATTCCATATGCTGAGCTAGATGCGTACGATGGCCAATCGCCGAACTATTAAGTTGGCGGGTTGAGCCTAAATTAGGATTGGAAGGGGGTTATCTATTTTGAATTTAAGATATAAATTATAGATATATTAATTATAGAGAATTTTATAGATCTAAATTATAAATATATTTTTATTTTTTGTTTTATTATTTAAAAGGGTAAATATATTTGTTACTAAGTTATTTTAACTCATTTAAAAGTGAGTTGAGTAAAGTTGAGTTGAACTCTACTTATGTAAAATTTAGATGAGATGAGTTGAGCTATAGTTCACCTAAAGTGAGTTGAACCTATGCATGTTGGTCCAACTCAACTCATTTGACACATTTAAATAATACCTTACACTGCTTATCTACCTTATTTGACACTAATTAAAGCTAAAATGCATAGATAAGAATGAGAAGAATTTTCCCATTTTTTCTACAAAACTTATTAGGACTTTTAGGTCCATTTTGAAATTATTTCTGGTTTATATTCATTTTAATTGCTACTATCAATCAGGACCTCTATCCTAACTATCTATTGTTGCCCTCGCTTACTACCTTTACAATGACTTAGTTCAACACACGAACTCAACTTTCTTGCAAAGTTAGCACTACTCAATGTAGTGTGATCAATGACTAAAGAACAGTAATATGAACAATAAAGAACAATCACTCTTGGGAAATTCACTAAACCACGAACATTTGTAATCACTATTTTGGGAACACTTGACAATCCAAAAAAAAAAAATTGTCTAAACCACCCAGTAGAATAGTCTTAAGCACTCTGAGTCTACAAATTCTATTTTACTCTTATTGAAAATGTATCACAATCCCTAAAATACGCTCAAAATCATTAGTGAATATAGAATTAGAATTTATGGAAAAAATTTGGTAGAACTTTTCTATGATTTTTCTATTTATCAAAAACATTAAAGATGAGGTGTTTATAGCCAACAACCAAAATACGTGCCACCTTGTTGGGGCTTAGTGATAGGTCCAACAATGGGTTATGCGAAGACCTTGTCGAGGTGCACACAAATCTCATATTTTTATCCAAAAATCACCAAGTAATTTTCATAAATACTTGCACTTGAAGCGAAGTAAAAACGACCACTCAACCTAGCATGCATACTAAGAAACCAAACATGTGATGTGTGGATAACATGCTTTCAATCACAATGTATCTAACTAAGTGCATATATGCATTACTGATCAACAATACCAACCTTACATAGAGAAAGATAAAAATAAAAATAAATAAACTTTGTGTTTTGCACAAAGGAAGCCAACAAAGACACAAAAGACTATAAGATTTACAAGATTGATACATTAAGTTGAGTTGAAAAAATCCAATTCACCTAGCTTATGAGCTCAAATAAACTAGTTTACCTAATGCATGAGCAGCTTGAGAATTCATCTAACAAAATGTATTATTTAATGATATCATTTTCATAATTACAATAATATTATTATGGAAAATCATAATTGAAAGATACTATTTTTTTTCTACAAAAATATAATCAAAACATATATTTATTCTAACATTTTTGTTTTCAAACAATATTATAAATATATTTTTAATTTTTTTGTTTTATTTTTTAAAAAGTAAGCTGAGCCGAGTTGAGTTTGACTTAAATAAAATTTAGATGAGACGAGTTAAACCATGGCTCACCTAATAAAGTGAGTTGAACCTATGAAATTTGAATCAACTTAACTTATTTGACACCTCTAAGTACTACCTTGTAATGTTCATCTACCTTCACTGACACTAATTAATTAAAGTTAAAATACATACACAAGGATGAGAAGAATTTTGCCTTTTTTCACATAACTTTTTAGGATTCTTAGGTTTAGTTTGGAATTATTTCTTGTTTATATTCATTGTAATTTCTTTTAAATGGACCATGACACATTTAATGGTGCTTTGAAAATTATGCTAACTATTATTAGTGATTTAATGAAAAATTAATAATATGAGTTATATAATAAAATGAATATAATGATGATATGTGATTAGTTTACACCGTGAAGCTATATATGCACTTTGTACACATTCTTAGAAATTTGCTTTTGAATTTCGTTATGTATTTTAAATTTTTAGTCATAATACCTTTCAAGTAATTTATATACGATAATTTAATTGTTGATGATTGCTCAAATTGTATTGAAATTATACATGATGTTTTAAAGCTCACAAGAATTTACATAGGTTTTATTGTAGAACTCAAGCAAAAATTTGCATGATTTTCTAAAGAACCACGTACATTTTGTAATTGCCCAAAAACTTGAAATTATAGTAGTACGAGTTAATCTAGCTTGTTTTGGTTCAATTCACTTTATGAGTTGTAGCTTAGCTTAGCCTAGTTGCTAAGCTACAACTCATCTGAATGTTATGAGCTAAGCTTATCTTAGCCCACTTTTAAATCAGTTAAGTTAAGCATAGCTTAACCCAGTTGCTAAGCTAAAACTCATCTAAATGTTATGAGTTAAGCTTATCTTAGCTCACTTTTAAATCAGTTAACTTAAAAATAAAAATAAAAATATTTACAATTTTATTTAAAAACAAAAATGTTAGTATAATAAATATTATATTTTTTAGAACAAGAGAAAGTAAAAATATATTTGTTAATTTTTTTTATGAACTTACAAGACATGATAAACTAGGTAAACTAACTCATAAGTTAAATAAGCTAAATATTTTGAACTATCTACTCAATAAGTTAAGCTGCCAATTTGAAACCATTATGTATTAATATTAAGACAATCACATATTTTTCTTAATATATGAAGGAATCCATAATAAAATTTCACATTATTTCATCATCTAAGTTAAACTTTTAATTTATTTTAGCAATGTAAAGGATCAAAATGCATTATTTCAATGTTGTACATAAAATATATTTAATTTATTAAATAAAATATTTAAAATTTTGTTAAAAAAACTTATTAAATATAATATAATATATAAAAAGACTTTGTGAGAACTCCTGCCTATTATGTAACAATTACTTTAACCTGATCGGCTAGAGCTTAAGGGTTTGTGCAGTTGTTAAAAGTTGATATAACGAGTCAACTGAAAATGCAAGTAACACGAAAATTAGAGTTTAACTTAAGAAGTCTTGGTCATTCAGTTTTTCAAATTTTTAACTTGGATGAAGCTACTCTTCTGATATAAATGCAAGAAAGAAAGTTCAAAGATATGATCCCAAAGTGTGGATTATGCCTTTTCCCTTGTAAAATACAAGCTTCCACGAAGTTGTTCATATGATATTTCTAAAAAGAAGGGACGTAAAGTCCCAACCTTTTCTCTTGCTAAAAGACTTGGCGATGACTTATGAATAAAACAAATTTTCTCTTGCTACCATATGGTTCTTAAAATTAGACTTCATTTTTTTCTATGACTAGCTTGTCTTATTATATACTAGGCATACTTTCTTGTGGTTTACATTCTATTAATCTCTTATGTGATCAAATATTCTAAAAAACTCGATTGTCTCTTCTTCTTTTCTTTTTTTATAAATTACAAGCTTCCACGAATTTCTTCTTTCTCTTTTGTTACATCAACGTAATTTAATAGATATGTGAACCTTCTAATTAATATAATACATATAACATGAAAATGGATGTGTTATTTAGTTTTATGGAGTATATTTTCAATTAATCATATTGTTTGTTCTCTTTATCAAATATTGAGCATTTGTGTTTTTCAAAAATAAAAATAAAAAAAAATAAAATCACTAATCTTATATTTTCCTTTCTTTTTTTGCCTAAATTATCATATCATCACTTACTCTAATTACAATGAATAATTTCTCTATAGACATAAATTGAAATGTCTTTTGTTATTGCTTTATAAAGTCAATAATCAAGTAAGAAAAAATGAGCAAAATAGATTCACTTAAGGTTGCATGATACTAATAATGTCAAATAATGCAACTCATTTAAGATTGATACAATGAGATGAGTGGCAAAAACCTAACTTATGAGTTCAAATAAACTAACTAACATAACTCATGAGCAACTTGTGAGTCACATTAACAAAAATATCTTTGTTAATGATATAATTATCATAATTATAATAATATCATTATGAAAAATCGCAATTAAAACATATTATTTTTTGTTTTTTTACAAGAAATGTAATTAAAATATAATATTTATTCTAATATTTTTATTTTTAAACAAATTTATAATATATATTTTATTTTATTTTTTAAAAGAGTAAATGGATAAGTTCATAAATTACTTAGTTTAATTCATTTAAAAGTAAATTTAATTGAGCCGTGGTGAACCTAATTAATTTATATAAAATTTAGATGATACAAATTAAACTATTATACTTTTTTTAACGTGAACTGAACCAATGAATGTTAGACCAACTTAATTCATTTGATACATCTAAATGCTACCTTATAGTGTTCATCTACTTTACTTGGCTCTAATTAAAGCTAAAATGTATGGATGAAAATGAGAAGAATTTTGTCATCTATTTTACTTGACTCTAATTAAAGTTAAAATGTATGGATGAAAATGAGAAGAATTTTGTCATCTAATTTACTTGGCTCTAATTAAAGCTAAAATGTATGGATGAAAATGAGAATTTTTTTGTCATTTTTCACAAAAATGATTACGATTTTTAGGTTCATTTGAAACTATTTCTTGTTTATATTCATTATAATTGCTTTCAAAAGAACCATAAGACATTAAATGATGTTTTGAAATTTTAGGAATTATTTTTAGTGCTTTAATGAAAATTAATAATACAAGTTTCATTTCTAAATATTTATTAATGATTAGTAAAGTTGTAATATTACAAAAAGTTGTTAAAGTGTGTAACTAATATAATTAATGATGAATTCATTGAAACCTTGCTCTTTCATATTACAAAAATGAACAACTAAAGGATTATTGCTTTTTAATTTGCATGTTCATTCAAACTGATCTCAGAGGAGTCAAACTCCAAAATGTGGAACAATTCTTTAAAGTATGAGATATATTCTCAACATTCTTTGATGGGTTGTTTTGTTGTGAAGAATACAATAATAGCTGGAGTGGAACCAATTAATCGAACCACATTAACATGAAGAATCCTTCAATAGGTACCTCATTGATGAAATCTTGGCCATTAGACTTGAATGTACTCAGGATCTTGATGGTGAAAAAGCTACCACTATTTAATTTTTCCTTAAAAACTGGGTATAGAGCAATTATGTTCCAAAAGAATATACTGCAACAATCAATAAATTCTAGGGAGTAATATTTTGAAAGAACAAGCACCACTGCACCAGCACGTAAATATGTAATAACTACTTCCATTTCTGAATTTAGGAAGAATTTATTTATTTATTTATTTATTTTATATGCGAATTTTTTTGTAAGAATGTAGAGGAAACTCACCTTCAAAACCCATAATATGACCTATGAGTACCGCTGTATCATATAAAGAAATAAACAGAGTAAGAAGAACCTTACTGCAGGGTCGTGTAGCGAATTTGAGATGTTTACATTTCGAGATACCAAATAAGGCAACCCTCCGTCACTTCTAGACCAAGAATACCAGGAGAACGGGAAATAAGAAAACTTAACTAAATTCAAACAGTATTATTTAAAATTTTAAAATAACTCTTTATATTACCTATCTCATCTAGTCAGTACATTATAGTTACATTTTCAAATTGCATCAAATATCAATAAACTCTTTTTTCTTGATTTCTTTTTTTTCCTCGTCTCATATTTCTTTTTGTTTTTCTCTTCTTTTCAATTTTTTTTATAACCAAAGAGATACAAGATTGTATTATCAACCATTCATCATTTTTATTCAAAATTAACTTCATACAACCCCCAACCTATTATTTTCAATATTCTTTTGGGTTGAGTCATTTTTTTTTTTTTGAAATTTTAGTACATTCTTCTTAGAGATTTCGTATTAAACATGTGTTTATTTTAAGTCATCTTTTAAAATAGAAGGGTAAAATAAATTGTTTTTTTTTGCTCATAAAAGGGTAAGTTATAGCATGTTAAAGAAAAAAAAGTTCTATAATTCATATAAGTTTAAAAGGGATATTAGTGATAAATATACAAGTAGTTAGCATGAAAAGAAATAAACGGTCTTTTAATGACGTAAATCATTTTCTAATGATTGTATATTCTATAATTTCATCTTGAGTTTATTTTAAAAATAAGTTTTAGAGTTTGTTGAGATCTTATGTCTATGAAACATTTACATATACAATTATAAATGCTCAGATTAATTGGTCATTCTTACTGATGAGCGAAAATCGGCATCGCCGATTCTTGCCAATACTTTGGTTTTAATATTTATAAAACTCTCGCAAGTGCACGAATCATTTCGTAGAAAATGATAAGTATACTCCCAAGGTCGATCTAAGGAAGAAATGTATGTGGTTTTTTATTTATTATTCAAACTTTTAAAAACGAAATTAAATCCTAAACATCCTGTCACGATATTTTGGGTTTTTGTGTTTTAATCTACTTACATAAAAATAAACATAGATTCAATAAACATTTATGCAAATTTTATCATTTATAAAGGCGGAGTATTTATGGATATAATAACTAAGTTAATTATGCTTGCTCATATTATTTAGGTTATTAAAGATATGAATTGATATTTATTGATTCTCCCTTTTTTGTATGAATACCACCTTTGGTGGGGTTAGATATTCTTTGTTAACTAAACAAATCAATTAACACCTATGGGTGGGGTTGATAACTAATATGCTTAATTAAATTAATTCCTTTTTCTAAGAGATTGAAAATGAACCATTTAAATGCCACCTTTGGTGGGGTTAGACAGTTTAAACTTTATTCAAGGTGTCCAAATTAAACCTAAGAATTTAGTTATCCGAAAGTACTAACTTTCAAGTTTTAAAACCACTAACGAAAACATGTCGTCAATACATTTTCAGATAATAATTCTTATAAAAACTTTTGAAATAGAGCTTCACTCTAACTACCTGGCGATTGTACCATCAAATAAAAGAGCACTACTCTAAATCGTATCGATAACTAAACCTTAAAATCTAATTTTCAGGTTTAAGTTTGTAATGAAAAATAATATATTTCTCTCTAACATTCTTAATATAAAATCTTGAATAAAAACAAAATCAATTCATTTTAGAGATTTTTACCTATTTAATATTTCGCAAGCATAACAACGTTATTATTACATCATGTTTACTAAACATCCAGCACAGTTAAATTTAATCACAAACAAATTAAATATAACATGTAAGAATAAAGCATAAAAAATAACTGTAAAGAAAATAAAATCCTTACAGAACTTCGACGCTATTCTCGTTGCTGGAAAACCTCCCAGCGGAATTTGCACTCTCATTTATTGAATCAAAAATCTAAAATGTTACAAAAACATAACTAGTTCTTCCCAAAAAGGGAAGAACTCTAAAACTAAGAGAAATTAACTAAGAAAAGCTAAAAACTAAGAAAACATAAGAAAAACTAAGAAAAACTAAAAATCTAAGAAAAGAGAGAAAGAAAGAAAAAAGAAGTGTGTTTTGAAGGTGTCGAAGGTGTGTTTTGAAGTGAAGGGAAGGGGGTATTTATAGGTGAGGATGGAGAGAAAAAATGAGTAAAAAAATGTAAAAACGCGTAATGGAAATGTTGAGGTCATTGATGACGTCAGCATGACGTCATGGGGCGGTGATGAGCGAAAACCGGCATCACCGATTCTGCCAATACTTTGGTTTTGATATTTATAAAACTCTCGCAAGTGCACGAATCATTTCGAAGAAAATGATAAGTATACTCCCAAGGTCGATCTAAGGAAGGAATGTATGTGGTTTTTAATTTATTATTCAAATTTTTAAAAACGAAATTAAATCCTAAACATTCTGTCACGATAGTTTGGTTTTTGTGTTCCTAATCTAATGACATAAAATAAACATATATACACATTAATTAAATATAATCTAATAACATAAAAATAAACATAGATACAAATTTAATAAATAATTATCTAAAAATAAACATATATACGGATTCAATAAATATTCATGCAAATTTTTATCATTTATATCAGCGGAGTATTTATGGATATAATAACTAAATTAATTATGCTTGCTCATATTATCTAGGTTATTAAAGATATAAATTGATATTTTATTGATTCTCTCTTTTTTATATAAATACCACCTTTGGTGGGGTTAGATATTCTTTGTTAACTAAACAAATCAATTAACACCTATGGGTGGGGTTGATAACTAATATGCTTAATTAAATTAATTCCTTTTTCTAAGAGATTGAAAATGAACCATTTAAATGCCACCTTTGGTGGGGTTAGACAATTTAAACATTATTCAAGGTGTCCAAATTAAACATAAGAATTTAATTATCCGAGTACTAATTTTCAAGTTTTAAAACCACTATTGAAAACATGTTGTCAATACATTTTCACATAATAATTCTTATAAAAACTTTTGAAATAGAGTTTCACTCTAACTACCGGGCGATTGTACCAACAAATAAAAGAGCACTACTCTAAATTAGACCGGATAACTAAACCTTAAAATCTAATTTTCAGGTTTAAGTTTGTAATGAAAAATAATATATTTCTCTCTGACATTCTTAAAATAAAATCTTGAATAAAAACAAAATCAATTCATTTTAGAGATTTTTACCTATTTAATATTTCGCAAGCATAACAACGTCATTATTACATCATATTTACTAAACAGCCAGCATAGTTAAATTTAACCATAGACAAATTACATATAACATGTAAGAATAAAGCATAAAAATAACGGCAAAGAAAATAAAATCCTTACAGAACTTCGACGCTATTCCCGTAGCTGGAAAACCTCCCAGCGGAATTTGCACTCCCATTTATTGAATCAAAAATCTAAAATGTTACAAAAACATAACTAGTTCTTCCCAAAAAGGGAAGAACTCTAAAACTAAGAAAATTGAACTAAAAACTAAGAAGGAAACTAAGAAAAGCTTAGAAACTAAGAAAGAAACTAAGGAAAACTCAAAAACTAAGAAATGAGAGAAAGAAAGAAGAGAGAAGTGTGGTTTTAAGGTATGTTTTGAAGTGAAGGGAAGGAGGGGTATTTATAGGTGAGGATGGAGAGAAAAAGTAGGGAAAAAAATGTTAAAAAAATGTAAAAACGCCAGATTAGTGATTCTTTGACGTCATTTGACGACGCCAAGATGACGGCATCATTGGCGAAGCGCGGCACGATTTTCTTATTTCTGACATTTTTGTCCTTTTTGACCCATTTTGTCCAATTTTTCCATATTTGTTGACCTTTCCCCATTTATTTATTAATATATTTGTGATGTATTGCTTCCAGTATTCCTCTTTGAGTTTTTAAGTTGCGTTTTTAAGCCAAAATACCTGAAAAACAATAAAAATACCCGTGATTCCGAAAAAAGACAAATTTATATAAATATATGATAAAACATATAAATATATATATTTTTAATCAATTAATTGCATAAAATCATGGTTATTTTAGTGGAAGCACTCATTAAGCGGCCGCACGTGAAAAATGGGCGAAAGGCGTCGCTGCGTGAACGATAGCCGCACACCGGGCGCGTATGATTGGAAAGGCCGGGTATCGCGCGCACGCTGGATTTCGGCGTGGTCAAGCGGGCAACTGGGCGCGATTTTCTCCTTTTTGACATTTTTGACCCATTTTGTCCAATTTTTCCATATTTGTTGACCTTTCCCCATTTATTTATTAATATATTTGTGATGTATTGCTTCAAGTATTCATCTTTGAGTCTTTAAGTTACGTTTTTTAAGCCAAAATACCTGAAAAACAATAAAAATACCCGTGATTCCGAAAAAGACAAATTTATATAAATATATGATAAAACATATAAATATATATTTTTTTAATCAATTAATATGCATAAAATCATGGTTATTTTAGTAATTTTTGAGCACTCATCACTTACTGCCAACCAATAGAATTTCAAACTAAGTTTAATTCACTTTCAAATCCTTTCTTCATTATATTAAAACTTATATGTGAAAAAGTTAATGAAATTGAAAATTATAAAGAAAATCAAAAGATTCATGAACATTATAATAATTGATTATTATTGTGAAAATAAAAGAGAAAATAAAAAATATTCTAAATATGTGCTACATTAGTATACTTAAAAAATTACAATTCATAAAATGTGATAAAAAAATATTTAAAAGGTCACTATCTTTTTTACGTGCTTTTATAATTTATAATACGTTCAATATTTTGAAAACTTTAATACTTTTCACATTTTTTATCATAATTTTAAATGTAATAAATTTAATATTAATAGGTATATTGTTGAGGAGCAAAATGATATCAAAGTAAGTCTTTATTTTATGTTTTAGTTTAAAATGTGTCGTAGAGTCATGCATTAAAATATATAATCGTTTTGATAAATTTGAAATTTAAGTAGTCTAAGCGATAAATGAGATTTTATTTAATTAATAAACTTTAAATTTGTAAAAATCATTGATTATTATTGTTATTATTTGTACTTCATATGTCTTAGTGTAATATTAATCATTTTTTTTACTATATTTTTAACTCACCATTTTGATAGTGAATTTTTTGTTTTATGTATTTTTGATTTTTTGAGTTGATAAATTCATAAAATTAAGAGAAATAAAATCTCATAAATCTAAAACAAAAAAACCAAATTGAGAGTAGTAAAATATCATAATTTTTTTATTTTTTTTATTTTTAGCCTTTTGAGTTTATAAATTCATAAATTTCTCATAATTATTCTGATTTTGAATTGGGACTGTGGGAACTAAATATATGATTATTTTGACATATTCTTTCAATCCGAACTTCATTTGGGCTCCACCTAATTTGATGTTTACAACCCATTGCAAATAATATCAATTGGTAGTATCAAGTACCAACATCCAAAGTATTTTTTAAAACTTAAATCATGTAGGTGAAACTCTCCTTCAAACCTGCGATCCTAAATAAAATTTCATGTTCAACTTGTCTCTGTTACTTACATATATGTTATTTTTAGTATAACATAAAAAACATGTGTTTTTTTATATTAAAAAATGTACATGTATAATTTTTTATATAACATAAAAAAACATATATTTTTTAAAATGAAGTTAAAAACTCAAGACAAGTGAATAAATAAATAATTTAAAAATCAGTTTAAACTTTTACCCAATTTGTAACGAAAGATGTATTCCACCCACCTAGTTTGTCAATTGCTTACAGTCCTATCACTCATTTAAATTAATATTGATTTAATTATATGATATAATTTTATTTTTAACTTTAGAAAAAAATATTTATTTTTTACAATAAAAATAAACACATATTTTTTATTAAAAAATTAAAAATCAAATCAAATCAAATAATTAAATTATTTATCAAAAATTAATTAATAGATTTCGTTGCATTTATCATCTCATTCGTTTGAGAAAGAAAAATCACCGTCCAGAAAGACGAAGCAATATCTTTGACCCTACTATTTAGACTTTCAAAAGATAAGATAGGATTTAGTCATACGGCGAATAACATCTAGGTGTATTACAAATTATGTGATTGTAGTCAATTCATTATGTAACTTATTAAAGGTGCAAGTAGTGGTGAACTTAGGATTTAAACGAAAAAAACATATATATTTAAAAAATAATATTATTTATTTTTTAATTATTATTTATTTTAATTAAAATATATATATATACATAATTTTAGTGTAAATATATTTAAATTATTAAATTTATAATGTTAAAATTTAAACAGCATATAATTTTATTTATATATATAATTTATTTATAGAGTTGTATATATGAGAGGAAACTATTAAGCGAACGACAACTTCTTTGTAAATTCCATATGCTGAGCTAGATGTGAGCTAGATGCGTACAATGGCCAATCGCCGAACTATTAAGTTGGCGGGTTGAGCCTAAATTAGTGGAGCATTGGAGATGGGCTTTGTTGGGTTCTAGTCTAAATTTGGATTGGAAAGGGATTTATTTATTTTGAGTCGGTAATTAAAAAAAAAAATAAGTTAAAGAGTAAAAATTATTGTGCAAGATATGACATAATTAGGTAGAGAAATAGGTAACTTTCTTATTTTTGTTAAATTTGTTTTATGTCATATACTCCGGGGACGGATCAATTCAAATATGAGGAGTGATACGTATCCCATTTTAACTTTAAATAAATAATTTTTTTAAATATAATATTTATAAAATTATAGATATATTAATTATTAAAATATAATAATACATACACTTAAATTTTAAATTTTATGCTTTTAATACTTAATATATCAACAAAACTCAATAACTTAAACATGTTTTTACTAAAATGATATACATATAATATCTTGTTTTAATTAAAAATAAATAATAATTAAAAAATAATTAATATTATTGTTTACTTTATATATCATACTATTCCTAAATATAAATACTAAATACGTCATTGATATACACATTATGATTTTTTTTATACAAAATATATACACATTTGTACAACGATAGAGCTTAGTTAGAGGCTGCACCATTCAACCTCAATTGATTGTTTGAAAAAAAAATTAAATGGACACTTTTTATTTTATGTGCTTTATTGTATGTATCATCAATAAAATTTTAATATGTAAAAAATTTAAGTTATTTTTGTCATTTTTAAGGTACCCATTCCCACATTTTATTTTAATTATGAGTGACAAATCAAAATGAAACAAAAAAAAAAAATTGACTCAAAATAACATGTATATTTTTTAAGAGATAATCGTACATAAAATATGATATTATTACTTAGTAGAACTGTTCATTCTAATCATTCATTGTTATAATAAAAAAAGTATAATGATTTATGATTAAATCATCTATGCTACCAATAAGAGCATAAAACATACAAATATAACATAAAATATTTTATCATATTTTAGTTTTAAATACACGTATTTCATTTATAAATAAATATTATGTTATAATATTTCTTATGTCTTGATTTATAATACAGTGAAATCAATTCAAATATATAACTTTGATGAATCTATAATAATAAATTTCACGTATTGTTTTCCAACATCAAAGATTTTTATGATATATTTATTTCAATTTCAACATTATTCCATATTATATTATTTGACATGTTATTTTAATAATCTTTTTAATTTATTTGAAATATTTTGAAAATTTTAGTACTTTTTTTTGTTCTTATTGCGAAAAAAAATATGAATCACAACAAAATACATATATTTTTACATTATAAAAAAAAATTATTAATAAGTTTAAAGTATACCAAATATTTCATTTATATATATATATAATTGTATAATATCCCAACATTTTATCCTCTAGAATTATAAAAGGTTAAAGTGTATAGAATATTATAACAACCTTTAATTTGGATTTAATATGTTAATAGTATTTTTTATTTTATTTATAATTTTTTATACTTAGGTAATATATACGCTTTTAATGAAAGATACTTGTAGTATTTTCATATCTTTCTTTCTTTAAAACATTAATAATTTTTTTCACCATTTTTAAGTTATTATATAAATATTTTAATATTTTTTATCTTATTTTACTTCCTTATTTTGTATTTTTATTGAATCAATAATTGTTGGAATTTAAGAGATTGGTTCTCAAATCTACAAGCTAGAGCCTAAGAGACCACAAGAATTTATTGACTTGGGCATTGACTACAAGATAATATAGAATAATCATAAGTAGCATGAGTGGTAATGTAACTAGTTTTACTCGCTGGTTGGGTATTAATCGGGCTTAAGAATGCCAATTTATTTTATATTGAGAGAATTTTAATTTTAGTACGATGTAAAATGATTACGTAAGGAGTAGGGTAAAAGATAAGGATCACTTTTGTTTTTGTTCTGATCATTACTCAATCTTTATTTTTTTTTATATTTTCTTTAAAAATATATTATATATTTACGTAAACTTATAATTAAATTTAATAATTTTATTAAAAAATATTATTTTTATCATTAAATTAATATTTTAATTATAAAAATATTATATAATATGTATAAAATAATTATTATTTTAATGATTATTAAAATAAAAAATTAATAAATTTAAGTATAATTGTGACTTTGTATTCAAAATTTTAAGTTTATTATATTTGATTTCATAATAAACATATGCAATTGAAACTTTATGTTAATTTAACTATTTAATATATAATTGATATTAAAATTTTTAGTTAGTTGGAATTTGATCCCGTAAAAAAATCCAAAACTTCGCTGAAGAATTTTCACTCCATTCTACAATTATTCAAACGAGTGATGAGGATAGTCTCTTTGTTCAGTTGACATCCCAAAATGAGTTGGTATGACATGCGAGACAGAAAAAGCAATATGATGCAGCTCGTGGTTAATTTGATACCCATAAGCGATCGAGCAGAGTTGACACATTAGTTCAAAGTTAAATTTTACATGAATTAGTAGGAAATATATATATTATCAAATATAGGTATAACTTAGTAGATAAAGTTAATATTGATACATGTGTGGTGGGAGTTTCACTCCAAATAATAGCAAAATTTTAAAATAGTAAACTAAATGCGCTACGCGTTAAGAGTATATGCATGACACGGCTCGCTAGCTAACATTCCATAGGCCAGTACAATATTTTAATTAATGGAATAAATCATACCTTATCGACCCAACTAGATCTTTTCGACACCTTTACTCAAAAGAAAAACTTTACATATTTTTATTAAAATTGCATTACTATTGTATACTTAAAAATAAATTACATAATTCACTAATATTCATGAATTTTACATTTAATATCAAAATTTATGTTTAAAAATAAATACAAAATTAGTATACTGATATGTGTGCTTCCATTATATACAAATAAAAATACTTTTACTCAATATGGCCAAAAACAAATTGATAGTTTGGTCCTACTGTATTGAAAGATTTCAAGAAATCCTATTGCAATGAGGTTTAAGTGTGAAAGAACTAAAGATTGACTTTGGAATAAGTAATATGATACTTTTTATTATTTATATTATTGATTTTTATTTTAAAAAATAGCAGGTAATTATGTTTTTAATAAAAAATAGTGTATTTATTTTTCATTTTATTGATCTAAATTATTACATTAATAATTGTTCAAAATTGATGTATAATTTCTTATTTAAGTGATATATCTTTCATCTTACTTATATGCACAACGATCTATCAAAAATTTTGAAAAGAAGATACACAGTATAATTTAAGACTAAATCGAATATATATTATTTTATATAGGTTATTTGATTTAGCATAAGTCTTAAAATTTTAAAAATTGATGTATAATCTGTTAGGAATTTTCAAAATCGAAAAAAACCGAACCAATATATTTTTATTAAAAAAAACATTTTAATAGAAACAAAAAATTATAATTTAGATTTTTTTTAATTTACGAAATCAATTATATCTAACTTAAAAATAATTTTACTAAACTACTTATTTGTGTAAATAAATAATATGACTAATTACATCCCCACATTTGTTAGAAATTATTAAATATTTCATTTTGTTTTTTCTAAAATGTTAGTTATATATCTTCGTCATTTTCAATATGACTAGTTTGTCTCACTGGGCATACTTTTCGTGTGGTTCTCATTCTATTAACCAATATTGATGTGAAACAAATATCTTAAAGACTTGGTTCTCCTTTTTCTTTCTAAATTACAAGCATTCACGAAAATTTTCTTTCTCCCTTTCAACATCAACCTAATTTGATACATATGACATTTTAGTTAATAATAATATCACATAACATAGAGATGTTGTGGTATAAAATAATTATTTGCTATTCTTTTAATAGCTTAAATTTTTTACAGGATTAAGTTTACAACAAATTCTAACAATTATATCATTTATTTTAATTTTACTATTCAAATTAATTATTATTATTATAGTATTATTATTTTTATTAAATTAAATTTATATTATTATTTTTGTTCTCATTATATTTTTATTGTTAAAACTAAACATGACTTAAATGTAGTGAAGTTTACATTAGAACTTTCGATCATTCAACGTTACAAATGATAAACTTTTACGGGCATTTCTTATGATATTTATACAAAAAAAGAGACCAAACCTTGCTTTCTCTTCTAACATATCAATAATGATTGAGATAGACATCTACAAATAGTTGCACCTTTAAGCAATGGTGTTGAAAATTAAAGACAATTTTTTTTCCTGAGTGTTAGTTTTCTGAATCTTCATCTACAAATAGTTAGTTTTCTGAGTTTTCATCCTTCTCTATGACTAGTTTGTCTTGGTATAGTTGGCATATTTTTCTTACAGTTTCCATTATATTTATCATTGATGTGCATCAAATATCCTAAAAGATTTGGTTCTCTTTTTTCTTTATAAATTATGAGTTTTCACCAAATTATTCTCTCTTTTGTAACATCAACATAATTTGATAGATATGTTGACATTCTAATTAATAGTTATGCATATAACATAGAAATAAATGTTTTATTCATTATTTTATAGTATATTTTATACCAATTAATACCATATCACCACTTATTCTAATTTCAATAAATAATTTCTATATAGAGATAAATTGAAATGTCTTTTACTCTTGCTTATAAAGTCAAGAGTCAACTAAAAAAATTGAGCAAAATAGATTCAAACAAGCTCGCGTGATATTAATGGTGTCAAATGAGCAAGTTTGCACAACTCATTTAATGTCGATACAATGACTTGAGTTTAAAATACCCAATTCACCTAGCTCCTGAGCTCAAATAAACTAGCTCACCTAACTCAAAGGGAGTTCATTTAGTAAAATATCTTTGTCAATGATATAATTTTTACTATTATAATAATATCAGTATGAAAAATTGCAATTAAAAGTTATTATTTTTTTACAAAAATGTAATTAAAAGATAATATTTATTCTAACATTTTTATTTTGAAACAAAATTATAAATATATTTTTATTTTTTGTTTTATTATTTAAAAGGGTAAATATATTTGTTACTAAGTTATTTTAACTCAATTGCATAATTACAATAATATTATTATGGAAAATCATAATTGAAAGATACTATTTTTTTTTCTACACAAATATAATCAAAAAATTATATTTATTCTAACATTTTTGTTTTCAAACAATATTATATATATTTTTTTAATTTTATTTTTTAAAAAGAATAAATCTACCACCTTATAAGGTACTCAATTTAATTCATTTAAAAGTAAGTTGAGCAGAGTTGAGTTTGACTTAAATAAAATTTAGATGAGACGAGTTAAACCATGGTTCACCTAATAAAGTGAGTTGAACCTATGAAATTTGAATCAACTTAACTTATTTGACACTTCTAAGTACTACCTTGTAATGTTCATCTACCTTCATTGACACTAATTAATTAAAGTTAAAATACATAGACAAGGATGAGAAGAATTTTTCCTTTTTTTCACATAACTTTTTAGGATTCTTAGGTTCAGTTTGGAATTATTTCTTGTTTATATTCATGGTAATTTCACTTTTGTGGTCAACACTTTATCATAAATTGTTTTTTTTTTGCTCATAAAAGGGTAAGTTATAGCATGTTAAAGAAAAAAATGTTTTATAATACATATAAGTTCAAAAGGGATATTAGTGATAAATATACAAGTCGTTAGCATGAAAGGACATAGATGATCTAAAAATAACCTGAATCCTTTCCTAAGCATTGCATATTCTATAATTTCATCTTGAGTTTATTTCAAAATAAGCTTTAGAGTTTGTTGAGATCTCAAGTATGTCTACGAAACATTTACTTATAAAACAATCATAAATACTCAATTAATTGATCATTCTTATTGCCAACCAATAGAATTTCAAACTAAGTTCAATTCACTTTCAAATCCTTTCTTCATTATATTAAAACTTATATGTGAAAAAGTTAATGAAATTGAAAATTATAAAGAAAATCAAAAGATTCATGAACATTATAATAATTGATTATTATTGTGAAAATAAAAGAGAAAATAAAAAATATTCTAAATATGTGCTACATTAGTATACTTAAAAAATTACAATTCATAAAATGTGATAAAAAAATATTTAAAAGGTCACTATCTTTTTTACGTGCTTTTATAATTTATAATACGTTCAATATTTTGAAAACTTTAATACTTTTCACATTTTTTATCATAATTTTAAATGTAATAAATTTAATATTAATAGGTATATTGTTGAGGAGCAAAATGATATCAAAGTAAGTCTTTATTTTATGTTTTAGTTTAAAATGTGTCGTAGAGTCATGCATTAAAATATATAATCGTTTTGATAAATTTGAAATTTAAGTAGTCTAAGCGATAAATGAGATTTTATTTAATTAATAAACTTTAAATTTGTAAAAATCATTGATTATTATTGTTATTATTTGTACTTCATATGTCTTAGTGTAATATTAATCATTTTTTTTTACTATATTTTTAACTCACCATTTTGATAGTGAATTTTTTGTTTTATGTATTTTTGATTTTTTGAGTTGATAAATTCATAAAATTAAGAGAAATAAAATCTCATAAATCTAAAACAAAAAAACCAAATTGAGAGTAGTAAAATATCATAATTTTTTTATTTTTTTTATTTTTAGCCTTTTGAGTTTATAAATTCATAAATTTCTCATAATTATTCTGATTTTGAATTGGGACTGTGGGAACTAAATATATGATTATTTTGACATATTCTTTCAATCCGAACTTCATTTGGGCTCCACCTAATTTGATGTTTACAACCCATTGCAAATAATATCAATTGGTAGTATCAAGTACCAACATCCAAAGTATTTTTTAAAACTTAAATCATGTAGGTGAAACTCTCCTTCAAACCTGCGATCCTAAATAAAATTTCATGTTCAACTTGTCTCTGTTACTTACATATATGTTATTTTTAGTATAACATAAAAAACATGTGTTTTTTTATATTAAAAAATGTACATGTATAATTTTTTATATAACATAAAAAAACATATATTTTTTAAAATGAAGTTAAAAACTCAAGACAAGTGAATAAATAAATAATTTAAAAATCAGTTTAAACTTTTACCCAATTTGTAACGAAAGATGTATTCCACCCACCTAGTTTGTCAATTGCTTACAGTCCTATCACTCATTTAAATTAATATTGATTTAATTATATGATATAATTTTATTTTTAACTTTAGAAAAAAATATTTATTTTTTTACAATAAAAATAAACACATATTTTTTTATTAAAAAAATTAAAAATCAAATCAAATCAAATAATTAAATTATTTATCAAAAATTAATTAATAGATTTCGTTGCATTTATCATCTCATTCGTTTGAGAAAGAAAAATCACCGTCCAGAAAGACGAAGCAATATCTTTGACCCTACTATTTAGACTTTCAAAAGATAAGATAGGATTTAGTCATACGGCGAATAACATCTAGGTGTATTACAAATTATGTGATTGTAGTCAATTCATTATGTAACTTATTAAAGGTGCAAGTAGTGGTGAACTTAGGATTTAAACGAAAAAAACATATATATTTAAAAAATAATATTATTTATTTTTTAATTATTATTTATTTTAATTAAAATATATATATATACATAATTTTAGTGTAAATATATTTAAATTATTAAATTTATAATGTTAAAATTTAAACAGCATATAATTTTATTTATATATATAATTTATTTATAGAGTTGTATATATGAGAGGAAACTATTAAGCGAACGACAACTTCTTTGTAAATTCCATATGCTGAGCTAGATGTGAGCTAGATGCGTACAATGGCCAATCGCCGAACTATTAAGTTGGCGGGTTGAGCCTAAATTAGTGGAGCATTGGAGATGGGCTTTGTTGGGTTCTAGTCTAAATTTGGATTGGAAAGGGATTTATTTATTTTGAGTCGGTAATTAAAAAAAAAAATAAGTTAAAGAGTAAAAATTATTGTGCAAGATATGACATAATTAGGTAGAGAAATAGGTAACTTTCTTATTTTTGTTAAATTTGTTTTATGTCATATACTCCGGGGACGGATCAATTCAAATATGAGGAGTGATACGTATCCCATTTTAACTTTAAATAAATAATTTTTTTAAATATAATATTTATAAAATTATAGATATATTAATTATTAAAATATAATAATACATACACTTAAATTTTAAATTTTATGCTTTTAATACTTAATATATCAACAAAACTCAATAACTTAAACATGTTTTTACTAAAATAATATACATATAATATCTTGTTTTAATTAAAAATAAATAATAATTAAAAAATAATTAATATTATTGTTTACTTTATATATCATACTATTCCTAAATATAAATACTAAATACGTCATTGATATACACATTATGATTTTTTTTATACAAAATATATACACATTTGTACAACGATAGAGCTTAGTTAGAGGCTGCACCATTCAACCTCAATTGATTGTTTGAAAAAAAAATTAAATGGACACTTTTTATTTTATGTGCTTTATTGTATGTATCATCAATAAAATTTTAATATGTAAAAAATTTAAGTTATTTTTGTCATTTTTAAGGTACCCATTCCCACATTTTATTTTAATTATGAGTGACAAATCAAAATGAAACAAAAAAAAAAATTGACTCAAAATAACATGTATATTTTTTAAGAGATAATCGTACATAAAATATGATATTATTACTTAGTAGAACTGTTCATTCTAATCATTCATTGTTATAATAAAAAAAGTATAATGATTTATGATTAAATCATCTATGCTACCAATAAGAGCATAAAACATACAAATATAACATAAAATATTTTATCATATTTTAGTTTTAAATACACGTATTTCATTTATAAATAAATATTATGTTATAATATTTCTTATGTCTTGATTTATAATACAGTGAAATCAATTCAAATATATAACTTTGATGAATCTATAATAATAAACTTCACGTATTGTTTTCCAACATCAAAGATTTTTATGATATATTTATTTCAATTTCAACATTATTCCATATTATATTATTTGACATGTTATTTTAATAATCTTTTTAATTTATTTGAAATATTTTGAAAATTTTAGTACTTTTTTTTGTTCTTATTGCGAAAAAAAATATGAATCACAACAAAATACATATATTTTTACATTATAAAAAAAATTATTAATAAGTTTAAAGTATACCAAATATTTCATTTATATATATATATAATTGTATAATATCCCAACATTTTATCCTCTAGAATTATAAAAGGTTAAAGTGTATAGAATATTATAACAACCTTTAATTTGGATTTAATATGTTAATAGTATTTTTTATTTTATTTATAATTTTTTATACTTAGGTAATATATACGCTTTTAATGAAAGATACTTGTAGTATTTTCATATCTTTCTTTCTTTAAAACATTAATAATTTTTTTCACCATTTTTAAGTTATTATATAAATATTTTAATATTTTTTATCTTATTTTACTTCCTTATTTTGTATTTTTATTGAATCAATAATTGTTGGAATTTAAGAGATTGGTTCTCAAATCTACAAGCTAGAGCCTAAGAGACCACAAGAATTTATTGACTTGGGCATTGACTACAAGATAATATAGAATAATCATAAGTAGCATGAGTGGTAATGTAACTAGTTTTACTCGCTGGTTGGGTATTAATCGGGCTTAAGAATGCCAATTTATTTTATATTGAGAGAATTTTAATTTTAGTACGATGTAAAATGATTACGTAAGGAGTAGGGTAAAAGATAAGGATCACTTTTGTTTTTGTTCTGATCATTACTCAATCTTTATTTTTTTTTATATTTTCTTTAAAAATATATTATATATTTACGTAAACTTATAATTAAATTTAATAATTTTATTAAAAAATATTATTTTTATCATTAAATTAATATTTTAATTATAAAAATATTATATAATATGTATAAAATAATTATTATTTTAATGATTATTAAAATAAAAAATTAATAAATTTAAGTATAATTGTGACTTTGTATTCAAAATTTTAAGTTTATTATATTTGATTTCATAATAAACATATGCAATTGAAACTTTATGTTAATTTAACTATTTAATATATAATTGATATTAAAATTTTTAGTTAGTTGGAATTTGATCCCGTAAAAAAATCCAAAACTTCGCTGAAGAATTTTCACTCCATTCTACAATTATTCAAACGAGTGATGAGGATAGTCTCTTTGTTCAGTTGACATCCCAAAATGAGTTGGTATGACATGCGAGACAGAAAAAGCAATATGATGCAGCTCGTGGTTAATTTGATACCCATAAGCGATCGAGCAGAGTTGACACATTAGTTCAAAGTTAAATTTTACATGAATTAGTAGGAAATATATATATTATCAAATATAGGTATAACTTAGTAGATAAAGTTAATATTGATACATGTGTGGTGGGAGTTTCACTCCAAATAATAGCAAAATTTTAAAATAGTAAACTAAATGCGCTACGCGTTAAGAGTATATGCATGACACGGCTCGCTAGCTAACATTCCATAGGCCAGTACAATATTTTAATTAATGGAATAAATCATACCTTATCGACCCAACTAGATCTTTTCGACACCTTTACTCAAAAGAAAAACTTTACATATTTTTATTAAAATTGCATTACTATTGTATACTTAAAAATAAATTACATAATTCACTAATATTCATGAATTTTACATTTAATATCAAAATTTATGTTTAAAAATAAATACAAAATTAGTATACTGATATGTGTGCTTCCATTATATACAAATAAAAATACTTTTACTCAATATGGCCAAAAACAAATTGATAGTTTGGTCCTACTGTATTGAAAGATTTCAAGAAATCCTATTGCAATGAGGTTTAAGTGTGAAAGAACTAAAGATTGACTTTGGAATAAGTAATATGATACTTTTTATTATTTATATTATTGATTTTTATTTTAAAAAATAGCAGGTAATTATGTTTTTAATAAAAAATAGTGTATTTATTTTTCATTTTATTGATCTAAATTATTACATTAATAATTGTTCAAAATTGATGTATAATTTCTTATTTAAGTGATATATCTTTCATCTTACTTATATGCACAACGATCTATCAAAAATTTTGAAAAGAAGATACACAGTATAATTTAAGACTAAATCGAATATATATTATTTTATATAGGTTATTTGATTTAGCATAAGTCTTAAAATTTTAAAAATTGATGTATAATCTGTTAGGAATTTTCAAAATCGAAAAAAACCGAACCAATATATTTTTATTAAAAAAAACATTTTAATAGAAACAAAAAATTATAATTTAGATTTTTTTTAATTTACGAAATCAATTATATCTAACTTAAAAATAATTTTACTAAACTACTTATTTGTGTAAATAAATAATATGACTAATTACATCCCCACATTTGTTAGAAATTATTAAATATTTCATTTTGTTTTTTCTAAAATGTTAGTTATATATCTTCGTCATTTTCAATATGACTAGTTTGTCTCACTGGGCATACTTTTCGTGTGGTTCTCATTCTATTAACCAATATTGATGTGAAACAAATATCTTAAAGACTTGGTTCTCCTTTTTCTTTCTAAATTACAAGCATTCACGAAAATTTTCTTTCTCCCTTTCAACATCAACCTAATTTGATACATATGACATTTTAGTTAATAATAATATCACATAACATAGAGATGTTGTGGTATAAAATAATTATTTGCTATTCTTTTAATAGCTTAAATTTTTTACAGGATTAAGTTTACAACAAATTCTAACAATTATATCATTTATTTTAATTTTACTATTCAAATTAATTATTATTATTATAGTATTATTATTTTTATTAAATTAAATTTATATTATTATTTTTGTTCTCATTATATTTTTATTGTTAAAACTAAACATGACTTAAATGTAGTGAAGTTTACATTAGAACTTTCGATCATTCAACGTTACAAATGATAAACTTTTACGGGCATTTCTTATGATATTTATACAAAAAAAGAGACCAAACCTTGCTTTCTCTTCTAACATATCAATAATGATTGAGATAGACATCTACAAATAGTTGCACCTTTAAGCAATGGTGTTGAAAATTAAAGACAATTTTTTTTCCTGAGTGTTAGTTTTCTGAATCTTCATCTACAAATAGTTAGTTTTCTGAGTTTTCATCCTTCTCTATGACTAGTTTGTCTTGGTATAGTTGGCATATTTTTCTTACAGTTTCCATTATATTTATCATTGATGTGCATCAAATATCCTAAAAGATTTGGTTCTCTTTTTTCTTTATAAATTATGAGTTTTCACCAAATTATTCTCTCTTTTGTAACATCAACATAATTTGATAGATATGTTGACATTCTAATTAATAGTTATGCATATAACATAGAAATAAATGTTTTATTCATTATTTTATAGTATATTTTATACCAATTAATACCATATCACCACTTATTCTAATTTCAATAAATAATTTCTATATAGAGATAAATTGAAATGTCTTTTACTCTTGCTTATAAAGTCAAGAGTCAACTAAAAAAATTGAGCAAAATAGATTCAAACAAGCTCGCGTGATATTAATGGTGTCAAATGAGCAAGTTTGCACAACTCATTTAATGTCGATACAATGACTTGAGTTTAAAATACCCAATTCACCTAGCTCCTGAGCTCAAATAAACTAGCTCACCTAACTCAAAGGGAGTTCATTTAGTAAAATATCTTTGTCAATGATATAATTTTTACTATTATAATAATATCAGTATGAAAAATTGCAATTAAAAGTTATTATTTTTTTACAAAAATGTAATTAAAAGATAATATTTATTCTAACATTTTTATTTTGAAAAAAAATTATAAATATATTTTTATTTTTTGTTTTATTATTTAAAAGGGTAAATATATTTGTTACTAAGTTATTTTAACTCATTTAAAAGTGAGTTGAGTAAAATTGAGTTGAACTCTACTTATGTAAAATTTAGATAAGACGAGTTGAGCTATAGTTCACCTAAAGTGAGTTGAACCTATGCATGTTGGTCCAAATCAACTCATTTGACACATTGAAATGATACCTGACACTGCTCATCTACCTTACTTGACACTAATTAAAGCTAAAATGCATAGATAAGAATGAGAAGAATTTTCCCATGTTTTCCACAAAACTTATTAGGACTTTTAGGTTCAGTTTGAAATTATTTTTGGTTTATATTCATTTTAATTACTACTATCAATCAGGACTTCTATCCTAATTATCTATTGTTGCCCTCGCTTACTACCTTTACAATGACTTAGTTCAACACACGAACTCATCTTTCCTGCAAAGTTAGTACCACTCAATGTAGTGTGATCAATGACTAAAGATAAGTAATATGAACAATAAAGAACAATCATCTTGGGAAATTCACTAAACCATGAACATTTACGATCATTTTTTGGGAACACTTGACAATCCCACAATAACAATATTGTCTAAACCACCCAGTAGAATAGTCTTAGCCACTCTAAGTCTAAAAATTCTATTTCACTCATATTGAAAATGTATCACAATCCCTAAAATACGCTCAAGATCATTAGTGAATATAGAATTATAATTTCTGGGAAAAAATTGGTAAAGCTTTTCTATGATTTTTCTATTTATCAAAAACATTAAAGATGAGGTGTTTATAGCCAACAACCAAAATGCGTGCCACCTTGTTGGGGTTTAGTGATAGGTCCAACAATGGGTTATGCAAAGACCTTGTCGATGTGCACAAAAATCTCATATTTTCGATCCAAAAATCACCAAGTAATTTTCATAAATACTTGCACCTGAAGCGAAGAAAAAACGACCACTCAACCTAACATGCATACTAAGAAACCAAACATGTGATGTGTGGATAACATACTTTCAATCACAGTGTACCTAACTAATTGCATATGTGCATTAATTATTGATCAACAATACCAACCTTACACACACAAAAAAAACAAAAATACTAATAAATAAATTTCGTGTTTTGCACAAAGGAAGCCAACAAAGACACAAAAGTCTATAGGATTTACATGATTGATACATTAAGTTGAATTGAAAAAATCCAATTCACCTAGCTTATGAGCTCAAATAAACTAGTTTACCTAACACACGAGCAACTTGAGAATTCATCTAACAAAATGTATTATTTAATGATATCATTTTCATAATTACAATAATATTATTATGGAAAATCATAATTGAAAGATACTATTTTTTTTTCTACACAAATATAATCAAAAAATTGTATTTATTCTAACATTTTTGTTTTCAAACAATATTATATATATTTTTTTAATTTTATTTTTTAAAAAGAATAAATCTACCACCTTATAAGGTACTCAATTTAATTCATTTAAAAGTAAGTTGAGCAGAGTTGAGTTTGACTTAAATAAAATTTAGATGAGACGAGTTAAACGATGGTTCACCTAATAAAGTGAGTTGAACCTATGAAATTTGAATCAACTTAACTTATTTGACACTTCTAAGTACTACCTTGTAATGTTCATCTACCTTCATTGACACTAATTAATTAAAGTTAAAATACATAGACAAGGATGAGAAGAATTTTGCCTTTTTTTCACAGAACTTTTTAGGATTCTTAGGTTCAATTTGGAATTATTTCTTGTTTATATTCATGGTAATTGCTTTTAAATGGACCATGACACATTTAATGGTACTTTGAAAATTATGCTAACTTTTATTAATGCTTTAATGAAAAATTAATAATATGAGTTATATAATAAAACGAATATAATGAAGATATGTGATTAGTTTACAACGTGGAACTATGTATGCACTTTGTACACGTTCTTAGAAATTTTCTTTTGAATTTCTTTATGTCTTTTAAATTTTTAGTCATAATACCTTTCAAGTAATTTATACGATAATTTGATTGTTGATGATTGCTCAAATTGTATTAAATTTGCATATTGATATGTATATATAATTAATTGTATTGAAATTATACATGACATTTTAAAGCTCACAGGAATTTATATAGGTTTTACTATAGAACTCAAGCAAAAATTTGGGTGATTTTCTAAAGATCCACGTAAATTTTACAACGGCCCCAAAACTTGAGATTATAGTAGTGCGAGTTAATCTAGCTTGTTTAGGTTCAATTCACTTTAGATGAGCTGTAGCTTAGCTTAGCCTAATTGCTAAGCTACAACTCATCTAAATGTTATGAGCTAAGCTTATCTTAACCCACTTTTAAATCAGTTAAGTTAAGCATAGCTTAGCCCAGTTGCTAAGCTACAACTCATCTAAATGTTATGAGTTAACCTTATCTTAGCTCACTTTTAAATCAGTTAAGTTAAAAATAAAAATAAAAATATTTACAATTTTATTTAAAAACAAAAATGTTAGTATAATAAATATTATATTTTTTTAGAACAAGAGAAAGTAAAAATATATTTGTTAATTTTTTTTATGAACTTGCAAGCCATGATAAACTAGGTGAACTAACTCATAAGTTAAATAAGTTAAATATTTTGAACTCATCTACTCAATAAGTTAAGCTGCTAATTTGAAACCACTATGTATTAATATTAAGACAATCGCATATTTTTTCTTAATATATGAAGGAATCTATAATAAAATTTCACATTATTTCATCATCTAAGTTTAGCTTTTAATTTATTTTAGAAATTTAAAGGATCAAAACACATTATTTCAATGTTGTACATAAAATATATTTAATTTATTAAATAAAATATTTAAAATTTTGTTAAAAATATTTATTAAATATAATATAATATTTAAAAAGACTTTGTGAAAACTCCTACCTATTATGTAGCAATTGTTTTAACCCGTCCGACTAGAGCTTAAAGGTTTGTGCAGTTGTTAAAAGTTGATATAGTGAGTCAATTGAAAATGCATGAAACACGAAAATTAGAGTTTTACTTTAGAAACCTTGGTCATTCAGTTTTTCAAATTTTTAACTTGGATGAAGCTACTCTTCTAATATAAATGCAAGAAAGAAAGTTCAAAGATATGATCCCAAAGTGTGGATTCTGCCTTTTCCCTTGTAAAATACAAGCTTCCACGAAGTTGTTCATTTGATATTTCCAAAAAGAAGGGACGCAAATTCACAACCTTGTCTCTTGCTAAAAGACTTGGCGATGACTAATTATGAATAAAACAAATTTTCTCTTGCTACCATATGATTCTTAAAATTAGACTTCATTTTTTTCTATGACTAATTTGTCTTATTATACTAGGCATACTTTCTTGTGGTTTACATTCTATTAATCTTTTATGTGATTAAATATTCTAAAGATTCGGTTCTTTTTTTTCTTCTGTTTTTATAAATTACAAGCTTCCACAAAATTGTTCTTTCTATTTTGTTACATCAACACAATTTAATAGATATGTGAACCTTCTAATTAATATAATACATATAACATGAAAATAGATGTGTTATTTAGTTTTATGGAGTATATTTTCAATTAATCATATTGTTTTTCTCTTTATCAAATATTGAACATTTGTGTTTTTCAAAAAACAAAAAAACACTAATCTTATATTATTATTTTTGCCTAAAGTATCATATCATCACTTAATCTAATTACAATGAATAATTTTTATATAGAGATAAATTGAAATGTCTTTTGTTATTGTTTTATAAAGTCAAGAGTCAACTAAGAAAAATTGAGCAAATTAAATAGATTCACTTAAGCTTGCTTGATACTAATAATGTCAAATAAGTAGTTATATGCAACTCATTTAAGATTGATACAATGAGATGAATGGGAAAAACCTAATTTATGAGTTCAAATAAACTAACTCACATAACTCATGAACAACTTGTGAGTCCCATTAACAAAAATATATTTATTAATGATATAATTCTCATAATTATAATAATATCATTATGAAAAAATTGCAGTTAAAAAATATTATTTTTTATTTTTTTACAAAAAATGTAATTAAAATATAATATTTATTCTAATATTTTTATTTAAAAAAAGTTATAATATATATTTTTTATTTTATTTTTAAAAGGGTAAATGGATAAGTTCATAAATTACTTAATTTAACTCATTTAAAAGTAAATTGAACTGAGTCGAGGTGAACCTAACTTATATAAAATTTAGATGAGACGAATTAAACTATTATACTTTATTTAAGGTGAACTTAACCTATGAATGTTAGACCAACTTAATTCATTTGATACATCTAAATGCTACCTTATAGTGTTCATCTACTTTACTTGGCTCTAATTAAAGCTAAAATGTATGGATGAAAATGAGAAGAATTTTATCATCTACTTTACTTGACTCTAATTAAAGCTAAAATGTATGAATGAAAATGAGAAGAATTTTGTCATTGTTTCACAAACATGATTAGGTTTTTTAGGTTTAGTTTGAAACTATTTCTTGTTTATATTCATTATAATTGCTTTCCAAAGGACCATAAGACATTAAATTATGCTTTGAAATTTTACGAATTATTTTTAGTGTTTTAATGAAAATTAATAATCCAGGTTTCATTTCTAAATATTTATTAATGACTAGTAAAATTGCAATATTACAAAAAGTTGTTACATGTAGTAGTGTGTAACTAATATAATTAATGATGAATTAAATTGCAAAAATGAACTTCTTCAGGGTTATTGCCTTTTAATTTGCATTTTCATTCAAAGAGTCAAACTCCAAAATGTGGAACAACTCTTTAAAATATGAGATATATTCTCAACATTCTTTGATGGGTTGTTTTGTTGTGAATGATACAATAATAGCTTGAGTGGAATGTTTAGGATGTCAAATCTTCCTTCAAGCATCTCTATGTAATAACTACTTCCATTTCTGAATTTAGGAAGAATTTATTTATTTCTTTATTTGTTTAATATGAATCTTATAAGAATGTAGAGAAAACTCACTTTCACAAATCCAAATAAGACCAATGAGTACCGCTGCATCATACAAAGAAATAAACATATGAGCTTAATTGCAGTACCTTAACTTTATTTAATTTGTTTTTGTACATACAAGAAATTATTGACAAAATCGAATCTGCTGGAAAAACATACAAGAAGTTATTGACAAATTGGGTATAGAGCAATTATGTTCCAAAAGAATATACTGCAATTTATTTATTTATTTGTTTTATATGCGAAATTTTTTGTAAGAATGTAACTCACCGTCAAAACCCATAATATGACCTATGAGTACCGCTGCATCATATAAAGAAATAAACACATGAGCTTAATTGCAGTACCTTAATTTTATTTAATTTGTTTTTGTACATAGTAAGGAGAGCCTTACTGCAGGGTCGTGTAGCGAATTTGAGATGTTTACATTTCGAGATACACTGATCCAGGGGTACCCCTGCATAGCAACTTGGTGATACCCAATGAGCGAACCCCTTCCGTCATTTTTATTATCAACCTTTCATCATTTTTATTCAAAATTAATTTCATACAACCCACAACCTATTATTTTCAATATTTTTTTGGGTTGAGTCTTTTTTTTTTTTTTTTTGAAATTTGCATACATTCTTTTTAGAGTATGAAACATTTACATATACAATTATAAATGCTGAGATTAATTGGTCATTCTTAATACCAACTAATAGAGTTTCAAACTAAGTTTAATTTACTTTTAAATCTTTCCTTAATTGGATTAAAACTTATATGTGAAAGCGCTAATGAAATTGAAAATTATAAAGAAAATCAAAAGATTCACGAACATTATAATAATCGATTATTATTGCAAAAATAAAAGAAAAAATCAAAAATATTCTAAATATGTACAACATTAGTACACTTAAAAAAATCACAATTCATAAAATGTGATAAAATCACTCTTTTTTTACTTGCTTTTATAATTTATAATACGTTCAATATTTTGAGAATTTTAATACTTTTCACATTTTTTATCCTAATTTTAAATGTAATAAATTGAATATTAATAGGTATATTGCAGAGGAGCAAAATGATATCAAAATAAGTCTTTACTTTATGTTTTAGTTTAAAATGTGTCGTACAGTCATGCATTAAAGTATACAGTTGTTTTGATAAATTTGAAATTTATGTAGTCTAAATGATAAATAAAATTTTATTTAATTAATAAACTTTAAAGTTACAAAAATCATTAAATGTTATTGTTATTATTTGCCGTTCATAAGTCTTAGTATGATATTAATCATTTTACGTATTTTTTTCTTTACCTTATTTTTGACACCTATTTTGATTTTGATTTTAGATTTTTTGTTTTATATATTTTTGACCTTTTGTTTTGATAAATTCATAAAATTGAGAGAAGTAAAATATCATAAATCTAAAACAAAAACTAAATAACTATATATTAAATTCTATGCTTTTTTAAACTAAACTTTTATATATCACTTAAATTAATTATATTATATTATGAATAAATATTACAATCTTTTATGTGTCCTATATGCTACTGTGGTAGCATTTGGCATAGTCTTTTTAGTTTCGAACAAGCTACCATAGGTATTGGTGTATCTGAAATTTGTATGCTACCTCTTGAAATATTTGGACTGCTCCATTGAGCTGTTAATGCAATATTTCTCTACTATGACTATGTGATTATTTTACGAAAACAAAATAAGATCTCACACCTTTAAATGTGGACCACCAAATAATGACATATATGATAGAGAGCCTTTATAAAATCTAAGAGTTAACTAATAAAAAAATGAGCAAAATACATTTAGTCAAGATTGGGTGCTATCTTTTATTATTTTTTTATAATCATATAATTATTATAAAAATATAAATTTATAATTTTATAATTTTATATAGAAGTGATTATTTTAATTTTATAAATAATATTATATTTTAATCGATGAAGTTTATTATAACTATCAATATATTTTTCATATAATAACTATAAATTTATTTTTTAAATTATATGTAGTGTAAAAAATAATTGATTATATATATTTATTATCTATTAATAGGAAAAATTAAAAGAAAAAACTAAAAGACTCTTAAAATAATTAATTTTATGTGAATAAATTTAAAATTTATGAATTCTCTTTTAGTAAAAATTAAAAAATATATGTTCGGTTGTTTTAGTTAACCTCAATTTTGATCTTTCAATAATTATTCTCACTCTATACTTTATCGATTGTGGTTATTTTTGAAAAAGAAATCAAATTTTTATTGATAATTATTATTATTTAAAATATTTTATTTTATTTTATAAAATAAAAAATAAGTATTTAAATATAAATTTTTAATTTATTTTTATTATAATTGAAAAATTGGTGTTACAATGTTTTATAAGGTGATTTGTATAAATATTGTTAAAACAAATAGTTAATTAATCTGATACTTTAGTAATGAATAAATATATAATACAATTTATGAATAATAGAATTCAAATACAATATAACCGAGATTTATCACAATATTTATAATAATTGTATAAGTTTATTTAATAAATAAATATTGAGAAATTAATGTTAAAATATTTTATAAGGTGATTTATTAAAATATTCTCAAAATAAATATTTAATTAATTTCTTACTTTAATGATAAATAAATATATAATAGTAACTATTTTATGAAAAATAAAATCCAAATATAATATAAACATGATTAAATATTACAATTTTTTATGTGTCCTATATGCTACTGTGGTAGCCTTTGGCATAGTCTTTTTAGTTTGCAACAAGCTACCTTAGATATTGGTGTATCTGAGATTTGTATGCAACCTCTCTCTTGAAATATTTGGGCTGATATCTTGAGTTTATATTAAAAGTCTTTAAATGTGGTCGAGTTTACATTAAAAAGTCTTGATCATTTAGCTTTATAAATTACAAACTTTGATGAAGCTGTTTCAATGATATTGATGCAAAGAAGCGACCAAAACCTTGCTTGCTCTTGTAGCATCTACATAGTGATTGAGATATCTACAAATGGTTGAAACTTCAACCCATGGTGCTCAAAATTAAAGAATTCATTTTTTTCTTAGTTCCAAGTCTCCGTCACTTACTGTCAGGCCATACCTTTCTTATAATTTCTATTCTATTACATATTAATTATTTATGTTAAATAAATATCCCAAAGACTTGGCTCTCTCTTTTTCTTTTTTTAATTACGAGCTTCCACTTTTTTTCCCCTTAATAGTCAACAGAATTTTCTAAATATGTCATATGTGGCCTCCTCATAATGACATATATGATAGAGATGACATAATAAATGGCCTTTGTAAAGTCTAAGAATCAACTAATAAAATAATTGATTATAAGTAAATAAATTAAAAAAATTTAAATTATCTTTAGTAAAAATTTAAAAAAAAATATTCGGTTTTTATTAATTATAATTTTAATTAACCACAATTTCGATCTTACAATAATTATTCTCACTCTACTCTTTATCAATTGTTGTTATTTTTGAAAAAAAAAATAAAATTTTAACGATAATTATATTTTTAATTATTTATAGTTAAAATATGAATCCCTACAAATAACAATTAATAAAATAAAATACATATTGTTACAAGATGTGACACTTTCAATGAAGTAAGATTATCTTAAATTGATTGTGTGTCACAATCTATGACATATAACATAACAATTTTAAAATCTATAAAAATAATGAGATTTTTAATTATAAAAGATTAATAGATATCCACAATCTTTATAATTTTTATTATAATATGATAATTAATCAATATGAAATATTATTCTTAATATCTCCTTAAAATATGGGTATTTGTCTCTTCAAAATCAATCACTTTATATTTTAACTTGTTTATTATATTTTATTCTATTTAGATCATTTTTTTTGTGAGATGATGTCCAAAGTTTTTAGCTTAATCTACTCAAATTCTTGTACTATGTTAAAATTTATAAAAATTATAGGCCTTTCAATCCTAAAAGATTAACCCAATGAATAAAAATATCCACAATTTTTATAAATTTTATTATTACATTATATTTAATTAATATGAAATATTATTCTTAGTATAAGAATGAAAAACCTAAAATATTTCTTGAATTTCTACCAAAAGTGTTGCAAGTTTTATTTTTCTATATATTAATTAGGGATGAGCAGTTGATCAAAACTATCTATTTTTTGTCGATCATAATTTGATCCAATTTGAAAGGATTTGAAGATTTTTAACCAGAATTTGATTCGATGATATAATCAATTTGAATCAATTTGAATCCAAACAGATCGAATTTTTTCAGATTGGATAAGGTCAGATTAATATTAAAATTTATTTATGAATTATTATCATATATAAAACACAATATACAAAAATTTAAATTTTAAATTAATATTTTTATAACAATATTAGTATTTATAATCACAACTAAAAAAATTAAAAGAATAAAAAGTATATATATACAATATGTATACTTATGTTTTGGCATAAGTATGTATGTCATTTATAAAATCTAAGAATCAACTAATAAAAAAATGAGCAAAATAGATTTAGTCAAGATTGGATCCTATCTTTCATTATTTTTTATAATCTTATAATTATTATAAAAAAATAAATTTATAATTTTATATAGAAGTGAATTTTGAATTTTATAAATAATATTCAATTTGAATTGGTAAGGTTTATTATAACTATCAATATATTTTTCATATAAAAAATAATTGATTATATATATTAATTGTCTATTAATAGGAGAAATTAAAAGAAAAAGTAAAATAATTGATTATATGTGAATAAATTTAAAATTTATAAATTCTCTTTTAGTAAAAATTAAAAAAAAGATGTTGGGTTATTTTACTTAACCACAATTTCGATCTTACAATAATTATTCTCACTCTACTCTTTATGGATTGTGGATATTTTTGAAAAAAATCAAATTTTTATCGATAATTATTATTATTTAAATTTTTTTATTTTATTTTATAAAATAAAAAATTATGTATTTAAATATAAATTTTTAAGTTATTTTTATTATAATTAAAAAATTTATGTTACAATTTTTTATAAGGTGATTTGTATAAATACTATTAAAACAAATAGTTAATTAATTTGTTACTTTAACAATGAATAAATAGATAATAATAACTATTTTATGAGCAATAAAATTCAAATACAATATAAACATAAGTGATTTATCGCAATATTTATAATAATTGTATAAGTTTATTTAATAACTAAGTATTGAGAAATTAATGTTAAAATATTTTATAAAGTGGTTTACATAAATATTCTCAAAATAAATATTTAATTAATTTCTTACTTTAGTGATAAATAAATATATAAAGTAATTATTTTATGAAAAATAGAATGCAAATATAATATAAGCATGAGTGATTTACCACAATATTAACAATAATTGTATAACTTTATTTAATAAATAAGTTAAATATAACATAATAATATATGAATTTATTCGATTAATAGTTTTACTATATAAGAAATTAATCATATATAATAAATAAGTCATCATTGCTAATACTAGTCCCACACATCTCATTCTTATCCACACACTACTTCAATCTAAGTAACACCATTTCAATATTTTCATTTTGTTTTTTTAATTTTTATTTCATTTATTATAGATATTAATTTTTATATGCTTTAATTTTATATTTAAGAAAATATTATTACTTTGTTTTCTAAATATTTATTTTTTATTCATTTATTTTGTATAGAATTTTATTTTTTTTTTGTTTTTTTTTTGTTTTATATATGTACACACACTATAAATAAAGTATATGTTACAATTAGTTTTAAATAGTTAATTTAAATGTGAACAATATAATTTATAAAAAAGAGTATGTGAAAATATGTATATACATTTTTTATTATTATTTCTAAGTTATAATTTATATCATGTTAACATATTTTAGATGTCAAAAAGTTTCAAATATGTGTGTTATATATTAGATTTAGTTTTAAAAAAATTCAAATGTTGGTTTATGTTTCAAGTGTACTTAAAATTTTCAATAATTCGATCATATGTTTATAATGTAGAAATTGATAAGTTTTAGATGCGTAAATGTAGAGGTTCAAATGAATTTTTAAGTATGTTAAAGAGTTTCTTAGAATTAGCTCAAAAAATACAATCAATCCAAATGGTATTTCATATATATATATACATAAAATGTGTTAACATTGGGAAACAAAAAATAGGTGTCATAAAAGAACATGTTTTTTGTAAATGTGATTGACTAAGGTTATAAAAATTAAATATTTCATGTGAAGACTATTTATAAGATAAATGTTAGTCCTTAGGAGACAATGTTTTACAAAATATTTATAAACACTGACCATATGGATGAGGTTATGGAGATGGCTCAAAATATAGAAGAAAAATTCAACGAAGATCCCAATAAATTCAAAAAAAATTGGAATATGTGAAGAAGTTGTTTTACAATGATTGTAAAGACATTATTAGAATGTATGCGATAGTAAGTTTCTGAAACATAAATGTGACGAGTGTATTGTCCAAAAAATGCTTCAACCAAATATCGAGGTTGTTTGGGAAAATACTTACTTTTCTTCGTATAAAAGAATTTAATTGTTTTATCATATTTTTACAGTTTAGGTATGAATTTTTCACTTCTTATTATTTTATGATTCACAAATATGTTATAATAATTTATCAAAATTATTGTATTAGGTTTTGCTATCAAAGATATTATACTCAACATATTATCTCTTACCTATAAATTATAAATCCTAACTGATAATATCTTGGTAGATAATTGTATGGAAAGAGCCTTAATAATGTGTAATGATATGTTTGATAAACGAGACAATCATATTAAATGGTTAATACCATATCCATTGGAGTACATTTCTAAACATTTCAAGATATTTTTTTTTATGTAGACGAATATAGCTTAATGTTAAAGTACATCATATTTTAAGTCTAATATTATTTAATTTCAAAATTAATTGAAGATCACGTTATATGTAGATGGCTTTTGAACCATTTTGGCATTGATATTACTTTTTAAATCAATTGAAGTTCATGAGAGCATGTTCATGTAAGTATTATTTCATTTCATAATTCAATTATTTCTTAATAAATTTATTTTCATAATTTAAATGCATCCAAACTTTATACTAAAATTTAATTTTTTCCCTTTTTAAAAAAATCCTCTCAATTTTAAAAATTGACAAAAATTACTTATGTTTGCTTTTTTTTAAATTTAGTTGGTTTTTAACAAAGTCGGAAAAAAATTAATCAGTTAAAAAAATGGGCGAAAAAGTTTTCGTCTGTTTATATTTCATCAGTTTTTTAATCAGATAAAAAAATGGCAGGTTAAAAACTGACAAAATCAATCTTTTTGTTGTAGTGTTCGATCTTTTGGTCGACATCCTTTTTAATTTTTTCTTAAAAATAACTTATATTATATACAAATCATGCCTATCTTTTTAATGAAAGTGTTGGGTTTACTTAATTTATTTATTAGCAGGTCCTATTTATATTAAATTAATATTTTTTCAATTATATTGTATATATATCCTATATCAATTCAAAAAATAGTTTACTAATATAAGTTATTTTTATGAAAAAAATCTAAAAATATTTATTAGGTTAGATCAAGTCATGTATCTAGTGTTATACAGAATTAACTTCTAAGATAAAATAAAAATATTAACTAAATAATTTCATATGTGTTTTCATGCTATATTAGACCTATATATCAAATGAAGTTATATAAATCTTATTAATATTGTATCAAATAACTTATATTTATATTATGTTTAGATTATATTACTCATAAAATAATTTTTATTGTACATTATTCTTAAATAAAAAATTAATTAATTCTTTATTTTAAAAGTATTCATGCAAAACACTTTTATGAAATTTTTTAACATTAATTTTTTATATTGTTGTAATAAAAACAACCAAAAAATTTATATTTAAAGTCTTTATTTTTTAAATAAATAGTTTTAAAATAATAATTATTATTACTCGATAATTAATAGTACTATATACTTACCAAAATTTGAGCAAGATACTCGTCCAAAAACTAGTATAAGGTAATTATTATACATAGTGAGTTAACATGATAATTTTTCTTTGAATATACATTTATTCAAGTTTAATTATACTTATAAATAATACTATATTATATCAATTAATTTTCATAACAAATTAATTATAAATAAATTTTTTCAATATATATCTATATATGATAATATTAATAATTCAATATAGAGTTACAAGATGGTTTGGACTGTGGGAACAATATGCATGTCCATGTATAACAATATGCAGTAAATAGAGATTTTGATAGGTAATTGGAACCAGCCACCGATAATGACTTCCTTCAAAGTTTTATTTCTATAGGTAGTCGAGTCATATATAACAGATAGATCATGTGTTTAAGTCTAATTATTTACAGGTCGAGTTTGATCTAAAGGTTTCTTAGTTCTGATGAATTATGAGAGGACAATGTAAAATAAGATTGGTTTATATTTGTATAATTAAGGAGTCATGTATCAATTGATTATCATAAATTTTTTCATAAATAAAATTTAATGTTCAACCTCCCTCCATTCTGTACACATATATTATTTTTAGTATAATATAAAAAATATATGTATTTTTTTTATGTTCAAAAATACAAATATATGTTTTTTTATATAACATAAAAACATATATATTTTAAAATAGAGTTAAAAATTCAAGCCAAGTGAATAAATAAATAATTTAAAAATCAGTTTGAACTTTTACCCAATTTGTAATGAAAGATGCGTTTTACCCACCTAGTTTGATGTTCACATAAGGATTTTGTATTTCAGATTAAACACTGAGAAAATTTGTCTTGTGATTTCACCCTTTTAATCATTTAGGTGAAATCCCACTAATATACCATTTTTTTATGTACTGATTTCTAATTAAGTTATATTAATTATTTTAAGATTTAAATTTATTTTGTCAAAAAAAATTTCTTTTATAAAATAATACGTTGATTAAGAATAATATTATGATAGAGATTATAAAGAGGATAATTGTCTCTAATCATTGGGTTAATCTTTTGAGATTCAAAGGTCCATAATTCTTGTAAATTTTAACATGATTGATGTGAAACAAATATTATAAAGACTTTGTTCTCCTTTTTCTTTATAAATTACAAACTTTCACAAAGTTGTTATTTCTCTCTTGCAACATCAACATAATTTGATACATATGTAGAACTTCTAATTAATAATAATGGCATATAACACAGAGACAGAGATGGTATAAAATAATTGTTTGTTATTCTTTTAATAACTTAAAATTTTAACGGGATTGACTTTATAATAAATTCTAATAGTTATATAATTTGCTTTTATCCCATTATTCAAATAAATTAACATTATAATAATCTATTATTTTTCTTAAATTCAATTTATATTATTATTTTTATTCTAATTATATTTTCATTGTTTAAACTAAACATGACTTAAATGTACTAAAGTTTAATTTAAATTTCTTGGTCATTCAGCATTACAAATTACAAACGTTGACATGCCTCTTATGATATTTATACAAAAAAAAAGACCAAACCATTGAGATAGACATCTACAAATGGTTGTAACTTCAAGCCATGGTGCTGAAAATTAAAGAATTTTTTTCCCTGAGTGTTAGTTTTTTGAGTCTTCATCATTCTCTATTATTAGTTTGTCTTGGTGTAGTTGGCATACTTTTCTTATGACTTCTATTATATTTATTATTGTTGTGCATCAAATATCTTAAAAATTTGATTCTCTTTTTTCTTTATAAATTATATGTTTTCATCCCGTTGTTCTTTATCTTTTGTAACATCAACATAATTTGATAGATATGTAGACCTTCTAATTAATAGTAATGTATAAAACATAGAAATAGATGTGTTATTCATTAATTTAAAGTATATTAATGAATAATTTCTATATAGAGATAAATAGATTCAAACAAGCTTGCTTGATATTAATGACATCAAATGAACAACTATGCGCAACTCATTTAATGTGGATACAATGAGTTGAGTTCAAAAGACCCAATTCACGTAGCTCTTGAGCTTAAATAAGCTAGCTCACTTAGCTAAAGGGGAGTTCATTTAATAAAATATCTTTGTTAATGATATAATTTTCAATATTATAATAATATCATTATGAAAAGTTACAATTTTTTTACGAAAATGTAATTATAACATTTTTGTTTTTAAACAAAATTATAAATATATTTTTATCTTTTGTTTTATTATTTAAAAGGCTAAATATGTCAGTTACTAAGTTAGTTTAATTCATTTAAAAGTGAGTTGAGCAAAGTTGAGTGGAGCTTGACTTACATAAAATTTAGATGAGATAAGTTGAGATATAGTTCACTAAAGATGAATTGAATTTATGCATGTTGGACTAACTCAACTCATATTTGACACATTTAAATGCAACCTTACAGTCTTAATCTACCTTACTTGATACTAATAAAAGCTAAAATGTATGGATAAGAATGAGAAGAATTTTTCCATTTTTTTCCACAAAACTTATTAGGACTTTTAGGTTAAATTTGAAATTATTTCTTGTTTATATTTATTTTAATTGCTTTCAAAAGAACAACACATTTAATGGTGCTTTAAAAATTTTTCTCACTATTATTAGTGTTTTAATGAAAAATTAATAATATGAATAGTATAATACAAGCTCCATTTCTAAATATTTTTTTAAGGCTAGAAAAACTGCAATATTACAAAAGAATGTTACATGTAGCAGTGTATAACTAATATAATTAAAGGAAAATTATTTGGAACCTTATGGGCACTTTTTCTCTCCCTATTTTTTTTTTTTGAAAAATTCATATTTATTTTCAACAATGCTCCACTTGAATTTTTAAAAAAATAGTTTTCATCGAACAACTAATCAAAATATAAGATTGTCCATAAACAAAAGGTGTCTATCGACTTGAACTTTTGCATAGTGAGGATGCTTTAGAATATACTAGAGTAACATGTAGTTTTGAGCACTATTTCTAACATTATTAAACATACAATCTTTCCAAGGTGTAGTTCATAAATTCCATGCTTTATAACCATGCATGTCTATCTCGGTATAGTGAATACTCTAGTAAATTTTGTATAAAACTTTCATAGGAAACATGCACACTTTCACATTCACATGGATGAGTCTATCAAGAGTACTCTTGTAGCTATGTATTTGACTCTATTACACATAAAATATAGAACTTATTAAGAGTTAATACTTAACTCAGCTTTATGTCTCTTCAGGATTTTATGCTTATAATAATATGAAATATAACTTAAAATAGCATGATTCATTTCATATCACTTCATGATTTGTTATTACCCATTAAACTTATTTCTTGGGATCTCCGGTCTATAATTTGAGTTTCCATCATGAGTAACTCATCGCTCTAAAGTTTGTCTCATTCCTTTTGAGGTTTTGGAAACTTTTTCTCTAGTTAGTACTTTATTCAGAGATAATACAAAAAATTGAGATAAACCCAAAATAGTGTCACACAAGTGTTTCTCAAACTCACTATTTTGTCACTCCTCTTTTAGAAAAATATCTCAATATTTTTCTAAAATATTATCTCTCAATTTCTTACACACAACACTATTTTTCTTCAAAGGAAATTATTTTTTTGACTTTTCTTTACTTCTCTTTTTGTGTGTTGATGTATCTCTAAGGTAAAGACATTGTCTATTTATAGGCAAAATTGCTTATCAATGTTACATGCATTTTTCAAATGTGATTGCACTTAACATTTGTGGTTACACCTACAATTTATGGTTATATCTATCAATTAGGATTTCACTTTCTATTTTATTTATTCCTCTTCCATGTAGAGGACTTACCTAGAAAAATACAAGTAATTAAAATGTTAATAGAAGAAGCTGATCGCGCATCTTCTCTCGATAGCTCTGGCGATTAGGGTTTTCAATAGGACACCTCTGCGAGCAATTTTTTTCAATTCCGACTAAGATTCAATTCAAAAACTATTTGTTCTTTTTCAAATTACAATGTCGATTGATCAACCCATTGCATAATTAGGAAGATTTTTCTTTAGACCGGAGATTACTTACTTTTTAATGCAAAGCTTATCAGATATGTAACCAATTTTTAAGCTTGGATAACCAGAATAGGAGTATTTTTCTTTTTGGCTCTGTCTAACTGAATGTGCAGACGTCATCAAAAATCTTTTCCTATCATCTCAAATTAGAAAAGTCCCACATTAGTTAGGAATGAAGATAAGTGTTGAATTTAGGGCTATAAATAAAGCCCTCCTTCACCATTTGTATCAATCCCAAAAATTTGTAAATTTTTCTCTCTTTTGAAAGGATAATTGATTAGCTCAATTTTGCCCAATTAGTTGTAATTTTGGAGTTCATCCATTTGGAGATAGTGGAAGTGGTCAACGACGCCCGAGGACCTAGGTAACATTTATACCGAACCTCGTTAAATTTTTGGTGTTATTATTTTTCTGTTTTAATATTTCTGTTTCAATATCTGTTTTAGTTTATTTTAGCATTATATTTCCAATAGCATTATTTTGTCGGGTTAGTTTGAGTTTTATTCATTTAAATCATAAGTAAATAGTAATTACTTAGAATAGGAAAAATATACCCAATTTTCTCAACATATTGCTTTATATCATTTTAAGACAGTAAGTGTAGCCATAATTCTAATACATTGATTTCTTCTGCTTGCTTGAGTATCTACATTCTCAGTCGAATCTGCTCAACTCATCATGACTTTTTTGAATCACAATCTCCATAAAAATTGTAATTAAAGGCATACTTTGGACAATATAAACACACTGATAATCAAGCAAACTTTCCATCTATAATTACCTTTCAAATAAAAAAAGACAAATTATAAAAAAATTCGATTTTTTCTTGAAACTTACGTGCATCAAATTATACAATGTAATTAATTCCTTATTTATATTCATTATAATTTATTCCAAAAAATTTATTTATTATTTTCGGTACTTTAATGAAAATTAATAATACCAATAAATAAAATTTTATTAATGAATAATAAAACTGTAATAATACATAAGGTTTTAACATGTAATAATGGGTAACTAATATAATTAAAAACAAATTAATTATTAAAATTAACTTCTTCGAAAGTATTGTATTTTAATTTACATTTTCAATTAAAATGATCTCAAAGGAACCAAATTCCAAAAGTGTTTTAGAACTCTCTAAAGCATGAGATATATTCTCGGTATTTTTTTATGGATTATTATGTTGTGAAGGATACAATGATAGCTTGGGTGGAATGCATAGACTTTTAAATCTTTCTTTAAACATCTTTATGACTTTGTTCATTGAAGGTCTATCACTCATTTTCAATTGTATACACCAAAGTATCACTATAATCATCTTCTTTACAAATTTTTATTCTTCTTTAGTGGCCATCTTCTAATTCTATGTCATTTTCTTTAGTAAATTGATCATAAACCCACGAAAGAAAATAAATTTTGCTTGAATACTCTATAGTTATATTCAATTTTTTCCTTTTACTTGCCTTTTTATTAACAACTTTTCAAAGTTATAAACATCAACTTTAAATGACACACTCCTAATATTTTTATAAAACAATTCTGGTGCTATATATCCAAAGTTTCCTCTTGCTGTTGTCATAGACACAATGTTAGTTTCTAAAAGACATATTCTAACCAACACAATGTTAGTTTCTAAACCACGTTAACATGGTGGATCCTTCCAATAGTAGATACCTCATTGTTGAAATCTTGGCCATTAGACTTGAATTTACTCTGGATCTCGACGACGATAAGATCACAATTATGCAATTTTTCCTTAAAAACAAAACCATAACCACTTTTCTCAATTTGTTCTTGAAATTTGTTGTCATCTTTTTTTATGTCTGAATAGTTGTACCTTATAGGTAAGAAGTTGTTATTGGTCTCCAAGAATTCTTCAATTGAAGGGAACATTGACAAATGCCTCCTTCTCTATTTATAAATCAAGAATGCAATTACATATGGAGCCCTTAATAAAATTCTTAATGCAAGGAACGTTACTGTCAAATAAATTAAGAAAAATCAAAGAATAAAAAAAGTTAAAGATCATCGGTTGCCAAATAATCATAAAATTATTAGAGAGAGAAGCTATTCTTATCTGCCATGTATATGAGACATTAAGGCATGAATATTCTTACTAGTTAACAAGGATGAGATTAATGTCTGCGACAAAAAAAATATGAATATAATTAACAAATTGGGTTTTTAGAAATAATGTTCCAAAATTATATTTAATCAACAATCAATATTAGTTTAATAAGGTTCTTTTTGCAATATTTTTATGTTCTAGGAATGAAATCTGTCATATATATGATACAATAAGGCATGTATATTCTTACCACCTAACCAGTTGTTAGGTTGGGCATGGATTAATCTGAAAAGCAAGAAAATGCATTCTGCAGGAAAACATGCAAAAAGTTATTGACAAATTGTGTATAGAACAATTATGTTCTAAAAGAATACACTACAACAACCAATAAATTCTATGGAGTAATATTTTGAAAGGTCAAGCACCACTGCACCAACATGTAAATATGTAATAACTGCTTCCATTCCTGAATTTAGAAAGAATTTATTTATTTATTTTTATATATTTTTGAAGAATGTAGAGGAAACTCACCTTCACAAATCATAATAGAACTTATGAGTACCACTACATCATACAAAGAATTACACATATTGTAAGTCCCTTCTACATTGAAGAGGGAAAAAATAAAAATGCTAGGTGCAACCACAAATGTTAGGTGTAACCATAAATATTAGGTGCATCTAACATTGATATACAATTTTGCCTATAAATAGGCAATGTATTTGCCTTAGATATATCAACACACCAAAACAAGAAGAAAAGAAAAGAAAAACCAAATGAACAATTTCCTTTAAAGAAAAATAGTGTTGTGTGTAAGAAAGTGAGAGAGAATATCTTAGAAAATATTGAGATATTTTTCTAAAAGGGGAATAACAAAATAGTGAGTTTGGGAAACACTTGTGTGACACTATTTCGGGTTAATCTCAATTTGTTGTATTGCCTCTCACTTTGTACCCATTAATTTTATTAGTGGAAGAAATATTTTTCGAAGTTTGTCCCGTAGACTTAGCCAAAATTAAAGGGTAAACCACGTTAAATTTTCGGTGTTATTATTCTACTCTATTGAATTCATTTTATTTTTACCTGATGTACCCAACACATATCACATATATGAGCTTAATTGCAATACCTTAATTTTATTTAATTTGTTTTTGTACATATTAAGAAGAGCCGTATAGCAGGTCCTGTAGCAAATTTGAGACGTTCACATTTCAAATTATAAATGAAATTTTGGGAAAATGTAGACTCTAGCCTTACTGCAGGAAAAAACCTACAAGAATTTATTGACAAGCTGGGTTCCAAAAGAATATACAGCAACAATCAATAAATTCTTTAGAGTAACATTTTGAAAGGACAAGCACCACTGCACGAGTATGTATATATGTAATAACTACTTCCATTTCTGAATCTAGGAAGAATTTATTTATTTTATATGCGAAAAATCTTTTAAGAATGTAGAGGAAACTCACCTTTAGAACCGCTAATAAGATCTTTGAGTACCCCTACATCATACAGAGAAATAAACATATGAGCTTACCTTAAATTTTTAATAATTTGTTTTTGTACATAGTAAGAAAAGTCTTACTGTACAATATTAAATTGAAGGTAAGATGATCTCCCTCAACTATGTTTCATCTAGCCAATAAGTAGCAAATATCTTAACCAAAGCTTTGTTTCTGAGAGTTAATTGTACCACTTGGTTTGGAAAACATATATTGCCTAGCGTGAGGGAGAGTGTAGGAAATCAATCTAGGCATATGATTGATTCCTAAGCAACCCTTGATTTTCAGGGTGACTTCTAGCTCAATTTTCATATTTATTTCCCACTTTATATTAGTGTATCCCAACTATATTTTAGTGTATTACAGCTGTATATTTTAGTTATAACATTAGTATATATATATATATATATATATAATCTGTATCAAAGAATTATAGAGAAGAAAGGAATAAGAAGAATACAACTTTAAGAGAGTTTGTTTTGTGTGGGAAGGCCTTTAGGCCTTGGTCTCTTTTCAGCATCAATTAACAACATCTGTTGATTTTTATCAATCTAGAATTCAATTTTCAATATGGTATCATAGCATTAGGTTCAAAAACCGCTGCTCTTAGCCTTATCTTCTATCATGGAAGAAATCGCTGCTCTTAGCCTTCTCTTCTATCATGGCAGAAACCGCTGCTCTTAGCCTCCTTTTCTATCATAGCAAAAACTGTTGCTCTTAACCTCCTCATTAATGGCCTTTCTTTCTTGCCATTAATCTAAACTAATGGCTTTACTATTCTAGTTTCTATAGCTTTAAAATTCCTTGCTAACAAGTGTTGCAGAGACAAGACTTCATGCAGTTCTCGGGCTCTAATTAGTAATTACAGACCTTGCTTCAATAGCATAGGTTACAATTATAGTGCACTAGCTTATGTGAATCTGTCTCATAATTTCAGAAACCGAGTTCAGGGTCTACAAATAAGAGAATGTGGTGTTAAAAACTACAACTACATGGAACCATGTTGGCCTTACAGTTTGGTTATGCTGGGTTTCATGTTGTCTCTAGAGCTGCCCTTAATATGGGCATTAGCAAACTTATCTTCCCTGTTTGCAATATGTTGTTTGTCATATATTCCTTTCCTGTTTTATAGGTTGGACTATTTTTCCTTAAACATGCAACACAAACTGTCCGGAAAACCAACAAACTATAAGAATCTTTTCAAGGTTGATTTTGTGAACCATGCTGCAACAACCAAGTTTTCTGCCAGTACAAGCACGAAATTAGCATTGGATCCTTCTAAGTACAACTCATTTACTTTGGGTAAAAGTGGGAAAAGCATTTCCAAAATTCCATCTGTCAAATCTCCAACCACCAATGGTAGTGGACTTGCCTTCCTATTAATGTATTGGCAAGGATTATATGGGTCCTCAAATGGGTTTCAATCCCAACAGTAATCTAAAATCTTTTGTGCTTCCAAGTAGCACTCCAAGTTGGTAGTCTTCTGTTCTTACAAGCAGTTCGTGTTTACCATCTTCTATTATTTCAACAAGTAGTCCAAGTTTCCAATCTTCAATTCTTCCTGACCAGTCAACCTTGAATGCGGGCATCTTGAACTTGCAGCCTCTATTTCTTCTTGCACAAACTTATATAATAGTTTCAAACTTATGCACAAACTTAGTGTTCAGACTTATCTTGCAAATGGTGTTCCATTTCTGTCAGACAATTTCTCAAGAACAAGACTTTCAACTTCTGTTCAGATTTTGCAAGTTTATTTTCACGGATGTTAATAATAGATTTCTGATGTTAACATCATCCACAGTAGATTACAAAATATTATGTTCAGATTCTGCAAGTTTATCTTCAATATTCTGTTAACCTCATCCACAACAGATTGCAGCTTTATCATCAGTCCAAAATTTTGGGAAAAATTCTCATTGCTCTTATCTATACCAACAACAGGGTCTGCATGTCAGTAGTGAACCTTATCTAGTTTCAATATTTTCAAGCATCAAGTTCATCTTTCAAATAACTTTCTTCACTATCAAATTGACCATAGAAATATCAAACGTCAATGCAGTAACTTTCGTTTTCTGTATTTGGTAAAGTAGGAAGCTTTTCCATTTCAAGAAAATAATCCATGAGAATGATTTCGTCTGAAGGACCGCTCCGTTTCTTCCAATAAACTTCTCATTCTAAATATGAAGTTATGTGACTAGAAGATGTCCCTGAATCTAATTGGCCTTTATGACATTCATTTGTCTCAATGTTACTTGTTTGGTCTATATCATATTCAACTGGATATAGCTATTCTCCATGCTGTAGAAAATTTAACTACATTTCTCCACTCAGATTTGGTGGTTAAATCATATACTTCCTCTTCATCTCAATCTTGAGGCTAGTTAGCAATATGATCTTTAATCCTTTTTGGGATGTCATCATATACCAAGCTTAGATCCATAAACCTTCGGGATCCAGCTTGAGTGAGAGTATTGAATGTGAAACCTTTCACCATCTTCCTCATCATCTCAATCTTTAGGCTACTTAGCAACAGGATCTGTAATCCTTTTTGGCATGTCATCATATACCAAGCTTAGATCCATAAACCTTCGGGATCCAGCTTGAGTGAGAGTGTTAAATATTAACCCTTAATTCAATGAGTAAAGGGTTCTAGTCCACTATGATCAAACTAAACATGTGGAAATTGAAGGCAAGATGATCTCCCTTAACTATGTTCCATCTATACAACAAGTAGCAGATATCTTAACCAAAATTTTGTTTCAGAGAGTTAAGTGTACCACTTGGTTTGGAAAACATATATTGCCTAGCTTGAGGGAGAGTGTAGGAAATCAATGTAGGCATATGATTGATTCCTAAGCAACCCCTGATTTTTAGGGTGACTTCCAGCTCTATTTTCAGCTTATTTCTAGCCTAATTTTTAGCTTTATTTCTCACTTTATATTAGTGTATCCCAACTATATTTTAGTGTATTATAGCTATATGTTTTAGTTATAACATTAGAATATATATATATATATATATATATATATATATATATATAATCTGTATCAGGGAATTATAAAGAAGAAAGGAATAAGAAGAATACAACTTTAAGAGAGTTTGTTTTATGTGGGAAGGCCTTGGCTTCTTTTTAGCATCAATTAACAACATCTGCTGATTTTTATCAATTTGGAATTCAATTTTCAACACAAGGTCTTCTAGCTAATTTAAGACGTTCACATTTCAAATTATACAGGAAATTTCGAGATGACCAATGAGGCTCCAAAAATATAGACTAGGAAAACTCAATCCCACAAAACATGGCTTTGTGGAATTCACTGCAAGAAATAGAACTCTCTATCTATCGATCAAGTTAATGCTTCGATCGATCTAATCATATTAAAAATTAAATCACTCAATTTTAATTAAGTTTGATCGATTTAATCATCACTCAATCAACTCAATTGATCGGGTGACTATTTGAACAATGTTCTTATGTGTTTAATATGAAATATAACATACACAAAAACATAGATATATTTGAGACATGATTGTTGAGACTCGTTAGTTTATTTTGTTTGAAAATATTCTTGAATAGTACATGATGACTCTATGAAAATAGAGTCATTAGTGCACTTTTTCACTTAATATTTACTTGTTTTATTTAATAAATATTATTTTGTGGCTAAAAAAATTAAAATATAAAATATTTAGTGAAAAAGGGTGAAAATATAATTTTTGGATTTTTCTGAAATTTTTATGAATTTCTAACGTAGGACCAATCAGAAGCCGCCACGTGGCATACCACGCAAGCATGTGAGCTGACTGAGCAAGCCACGTGGATGCCATGCAAGCATGGAGAGCGAATCACGTTGTGCCATGTGTAAGGAGGACGAAACAAGTGCCACGTGTTAGCATGGTGTTTGATAACTGTATTTTATATAGTTATTTTGACCTATTTTATTAATTATAATTGTTATTTTCTTGACATTTTTGTTTAATTTTAATTAAATAAATCAATAATCACCTTTTATATGTTAAGAAATGCATTTTTAATAAAATTAAATAATTTGTATCGAAAATGTACTTAATTTCAAATTTATGTCCACAAATATAATTTCAAATAATAGAGTTCTTAATTATAATTTATAAAAGTTGAAAATATAATTTAAATTGAATTTGGGTTTAATTTTAATTATTAGAAGTTTAAAAATTTAATTTAAAATAAGAAAAGGGCTTAACTGTAATTAAAGAAAGTTTAAAATGTAATTTGAATTAAATTTATGGGTTAAAATACAATTCATCAAAGTTTCATTTTCGCGCAGGAGAGAAGAATCCACGCGTCATCATCCACGCGGACAACGTGGACCGTCCGATCAAAGAATAAACGGTTAGGATACGTGCGTGTTATTCAAAACCGACCAAAGAGAGTGGGTTCAGAGTTTCTTCTATCACGCGGCTCGGTGCGCCGAGTGGGGCCCACCTGCCGTGCAGGCCAGCGTGCAGCATGGGACCCACCCGTCTGACGCCGTGCAGACCCTGTCCCTCACCTTCGCGAGCCCCCTTTCGCATGCGGCTGAACCACGTGCAATCGTTCCCCTTGAACAAATCATCAGCGGACGCGTGGCATATTTCGGTGAACGCAAAAGCGCAGAATCGCGCACGCGTTCTAGCCGTTGTCCCCACGTTTCGCGTGCCCCAATCCCGTGCGACAGTTTCTACATGCGCACATGACCTTCAACCAATGAATTACTGCCATGTGTCCCACTATTTATTTCAACGAATCATATCGCGACACGTGGCAGCGTTTATTGAAAATAAAAACAGAAACGCACGGCTCGCCACTCACGCGTTCCATTCCAGTTTTCGATACAATTTTGTCCCCCACGCGTATTTTTAAATTAATTTCTCCATCATTAGTTGTCCCCCGCGTTTATTATATTTTAATATTTTTGTTGTATTTTTTAGCTATAAATAGGTGATAAGATGATAGAGTTAAAAAGTTTTTAGAGTTTAGAATTTTTGTGTGTTCGGTTTTGGACTGCAGAACACGCAAAAGCCATTTTTTGGCTTTTGTTGTGTTCTACGTGTGCCAAATATTTGTTCTAAGTGATGTTTTAATTTTCCTTCTTCTTCATCTTATTTTTCTTTATCTGCTGTAATTTTTATTTTAATTTAACGAAGTAATTTAATTTTTCTAGGGTTGCATTTGATCTAAATTTATGAAGCTTTGATTTTAATTATTTTTGATAGATTTATAAGACATTCGATTTGTTCATTCTATTTTGTGCTTAATGATTTTTGATTATTTACGAATCTTATCAAAACGATCCGTGGTACATAAATAAACTTGAGAAAGACATTTGTGTGTATAATGCTCGTAAATAGAATGACATGTATGATGAAGGATAGAAATATACCCTAATTGTATGTGTGGCCATTTGAGAACTTAGAACTTAATAAATCTTATTAAATTTAATTCTCATAGAGATATAGTGAATTAATTTAACGAGGTGTGTTTATACGAAGCTCGGAAGAGATGTATGAATAAAAATAGAAGTTTTCGGTTGACAAATAAATGTACTAAAAAATATAATTCGAAAGAAAATAACATGATTAGAGTGGATTAATTTGGTGAAAAATTACAATCCTAGATTTCTTTAATTTTCTTTTTGTTCTAAATCAACGATTGTTTTGAATAAAATCAAAGAGAAACAATTTTAGTACTCAACAAACTATAATAACAAATCTCCGTGGGAACGATACTTTACTTACAAATCTTTATTACTTGTGACCGTGTATACTTGCACGTTTTTATGTTCTCCTAGAGAGACAACAACGTTCAATCCGAGTTCAGAAATTAGTCAACTCGCCATGACACGTGTCATCACGCTATTGCTCCGCACGTTCCACCCGTGCACCACGCCATCCGTTTCTGAGAATCATGTCGCGCCACGTGGTGCTGATGGCAAACATTGACTCTGACCGATCTCCACTTTCACGCGTTGCTCTCTGATTCGCCCAATAAACTTCTGATGCCACGTGTCATGTTGTGATTGGCTGAAACTATCAATTTTGCTTGTTTAGATCGTAGCTCTTGATTTGAAGCTGATCGGATGACCTAGATCGCACTTGAGCTTTATTTAAGCCCCTAATCACTACATAAACCCTAATGAGCCTCCATTAGCATAATTTTTGTCAGTTTTTAGAGCTAAAAAGAGAGAAAAATATAGAAAAATTTAAGAAACGACATAATTGTGGTGTAGATTTAAAAGGAAATTAATTCTATAATTCAATAGATTGATTGTATTTCCTTTTCTACTCTTTTCTTTATTAATTTTATGTCTTTTTTTTATGAAAAATATGAGCTTTATGAAAACAATTATGTGTAATTAATTTATTAATCTAGGGATCTTATGAACCCAATTTTTACCATGTGATAATCTAATATTTTTTCCCAATTATAATATTAATTTAATTATATTATTTAATCTAATTTTTATGCTATTAATTGTTTGCCAACAATTTATCTATAGAGACAATTAAATAGATTTAAGAAAATTATTTAATTGTTTGTCTTGATTAAATAATATGCATAGTTTCTAGGCAGAAATGTATGATTCTTATGTATGTGATCCATAATTGATGAACTTAATGAGTAGTATGAAATTTAATTGGCATGAGAGTGTGATTAAATTAATTACTATATTGTGTGTAGTTTACTTGAGAGAGGAATACATGCTAGGTTAGATTCAATTGATCATGTAATTAATTGATATTATATTGGGGGGATTTTAGTGATTCGCATGTTTAGAAAATCAGGGAATTAAGTATTCCTAGATATTTTCTCATATATCTTTTTAGTCACAAAATCTGATTTAATTAATTATTGCTATTTACTTTTAATTATTTTAATTTTACTTTCTTAAGATATAAAAACACCAAAAAATTTGATTTTTATTATTTTTAGTTTTAAAAATTAGTTTATAAAAAAATAATCTCCGTGGGAACAATCTTTATTTATCATTATATTACTTGTTACGATACATATACTTGCGTATTTATTGTACACACAATTTTTGTGGCGATCAGTACACCTCGAAACTAAATTATTAATTATATGTTTTGTTAACGAATATTAACAATACTCACATAAACCTTATATATATTTTTGTTTAGAATCTTTTCTTATCACTTTTAAGTTTGAGATTCTTGCACTTAATTTTGTAAACTAGTATATTATAAGTTAAGTTATTTTGCTTCTGCAGCTCTCTTGGCCAAAACCTTGAAACAAGTACATATGTTTGGGAAATCTGCGTTACGGTATTTATTTCCATCTTTGGCTTGGTCCAATTTTCATTTCTCATAAGAAATATAGAGGTACTTATGCACGAAGCTAATGTTTTGTATTAGAAATATTGAATGATTGTATTGTATTCTATATCTTAAGGAATACACATAGTGCCTTTATATAAGAGATATATGTAAATTATATGTGCGTAAAGCCCATAACATGATATACATTAACAGTCCTCCTCAAAGTCAAGGTGGATGTGAGACTAACTTGATGTTGTCAACCAAATTATGAGTGCATCATTTAAGAAGTTCCTTGGTGAAGATATATGCAAGTTGATCATTGGAGAAGACTGGGAAAAGCTTGAAAGCATCATGGATAAGATGAGAACAAATAAAGTGACAATCATTCTCGATGTGTTTAGTTCGTTCATGGAAGACATCATTGTGAACAATATGAATGACAATCTGATTGTCACAATAAAGAGGAGTAGCAGAGGATGTGGACACACCCAAATCCTTAAGAAGCCATCGTAGCTAAAGGAGCTTAGATGTGGTATCAAAAAGAGCATGATATTCTACTTCAGTACTAGAGCAGGCCACAAAAGTTTGTTTGTTACTTAGCCAGGAAATCAAAGAGGAGAAAGCAATAACATATAGTGGACCTACGATCAATGAGATCTCTTGTCCAATCAGCATTAGAGAATGCATGGAGTACAAGAGGAGACTGAGCTGAGTAGAAAAAAGCCATGGAAGAGAGTGCTCTTCAAGTATCGTAGAATGCAAAGAACATCAACATAGTGAGTCGATCGTGGAACAGACAGATACTGGCTCACCTGATGAACACCATAAGAAATGTCTGGATGAGTAACTGTGAGATAAACCAACCTACTAACCAATCGTTTGTAAAGAAAGGGATTAGACAATGGTTCACCCTCAAGGGTGTCAGATGCACATTAAGTTCGACTAGAGTGTCAATAGTCTTGCTATTAGCAAATCCAGCTCGAGATAAAAGGTCAGATGCATATTTAGCCTAAGTAATATAAAGACATCTGTGGAACGAGTGATCTCAAGACCCAAGAAATAGCTGAGATGTCCAAGGTATTTCATCTCAAACTGCTGGATAAGAAAATCTTTGATTTCTTGAATGCCACTAAATTCATCACCAGTTATGATCATATCATCCACATATAGGAGAAGCAAAATGGTACATTTATCATTACGACGAAGGAATAAGGAAGAATCATAAAGACTGGCAGTGTAACCACGCTCGTGGAGCTTGTTTAAGGCCATAAAGTACACATCGAAGGTGACAAACCTTGTTTGTTTCAACACAAAGACCAAGAAGAGGTTGCATATAGACTTCTTCATGCAGATCCCCATTATTGTGGCAATCAAAGTGTCATTCATATTGCTCACAATGATGTCTTCCATGAACGGACTAAACACATCGAGATTGATTGTCTTCCAGGCACTTCCTAATAGACACACTCATAATTTGGTTAACAACCTCAAATTGGTCTCACATCCACCTTGAGTTTGAGGGGAGTTGTTAATGTATATCTGTTAATACTAAATGATTTTATTGTATTCTATATCTTAAGAAATATACATGGTGCCTTTATATAAGAGATACAAGTAAACTAGATATGCATAAAGCCTATAATATTGTATACCATCACCAATATGAAGATGAACACAGGGATCGTAAAATCCAATAGTCAAATCTGGAAAGACTTCCTTGATACCTATAGCAAAAAGAAAGAAACCACGGTAGAAAGTTGCTACATCAAAAGACTTCTTAACAGAGAAATGCATGGATCATATTGGTAACAGGTACATAAATACTTACCTCAATGACCATCTTAGCTATCTCATATATATCAATATGCTCAATATAGCTATGCCTAGAAATCTCCCTAAGAACTCCATCATCACCACCCCTAACAAGCAGAACCTGCAGCATTAGGAGAGCATTTGCACAGTGTCAGGAACGAGAACATAAGGATTTGTGAAGCAAATGAAAATTCGTATGAAGTAAAAATGTAGGATAGTAGGGATATCTAAAAACAAAACAAAAGAAATGGTCCCCTGGAAGGGGATTGGGCCTCTATTAGTGATGTGAGGTGTTTGAAATTACACTTTTAGGGGAAGGAATTGAGCAGAGAGGAAGATGAGCTATCATCTCCTGATAGGCACATTCATCTTTCTCAGTCAGCTACACAATGCCGTGAGGGACAAGCACTTTCCCGTATGTTGAAGACTGCATTTAGATAAACGGGCATTAAGAGACCACCAAAATAAAAGAATACAGGTAAAACCCAACGAATATGCCAAATAAAAAAAAAGGAAACAGAAATTAAGATTCTAACGTTAGTAAGCCAAACCTCAAATACTAAAATCTCTTGCAAACCACGTTGGAAAATTGTAAGAATGTTAGCAAGTTTATCCGTAAACAACTAAATTAGTTTTAAGGGGCAATTTTCCTTAAGAAAACTTTAAACTTTAATGGTAAATCATATTATGTTAAGGGATAAAACTTGATTGAAGTATATTAATTATAATAAAAATATATAAATATTTATTTTTTAACTATTATAAGTTTATTAATTAAAAAAAATATGCCATAAATTTAAAATTTTAAAAAATATTAAAAATAAATCTTGTGAATATATATATACGTATTTTTTTGAATTATTGAATATTCCTTAAATTAATTGTAAATAAAAAAATATAAATTTAAATAAGTTTATGCATATATCAATTGATTTAAAAACACATAAAAAGTCAAAAAAAAATATACATATGTGTATTCACATACTTTATTTGTAATATTTTTTTTATTTTTAAAATTTTAATATATTTTTTTCATAATTAAGGAACTATTAGTATCAACCGAAAAATTAATGATTTTTTCAATACTTTTATCATAGTTAATGTATTTTTAATATATTTTGTTCTTATGTTTAGTTATGAAATTTAAATAAAAGTAAAAAATAATGACAATGGTTCATTAGTTATGATAAATAGTAATATCGGTCATTCAAATTTAGATAGAGTACTATAAAGCCAATAATTTTTAAAAAAGGTACTATATAGTGTATTTGAATTTTAAAAATGTTAGAAGTTTTAGCCTTCAAATACATTATCTAATATAGTTTTTAATAGCTATTAAATTTTTAATATCACTTAAAAATTAATAAACTTTTATATACATTAATCATAATTAGTTAGATTATTGTTACTATTTATCCAAAAAAATCTAAATATATCTCAAATTAAATGATTCATTGTATGTGTATGATTTGATAATATATTGGTATCTAAATATTTAAATTTAACTAAAATGAATAGCATTAATCTAAATAAGGATATTTAATATGTTTTAATTGAGAATATGTATCAAAAAGGTATCAAAATAAGAATAAGAGTGATTTATAATTCATTATTTTGATTATTCTTTTTCCATGTTTACTTAGGATTTATTTTATAAAGATTTTGATTCTAAATTTTCTATTTTTTTCAAGTGATTTTTCAACCAAATATATTTGGTAACGGTTTATGATTTTTATTTTTATTTTTTTAAGAAACCACTACCAAAATATGAGATTATTTATAAATATTTTAAAAAAATTAAATTAGATATATTATTTTTGATTTTTTTTATTTTCACAAAATATGTTTTAGAGAGTAAATCACGTTTGATGACTTTTGTATTTATAAATATTTGGAGAAAATGATTAAAAATATAAAATTTTAAAATAATAACAAAAAAATATATTTATTTTTTAAGTTTTCAAAAATCATAAAACATTATCAAATAACTTGTAATTGATATTTGATTTTTTCTTAAAAATATATAAATAAAGGTGATTATTTTACAAAAGAATCATAAATCACATAATTAGTTATTTAATCATAAATTATAAATAAAATAAGGTTTTTAGTTTTTTTTTTAAATATTTTTTGAAATATTTTAGAAAATAAAGAGAGAAATATAATTGCATGGTGGGTAAAAAGTAGAAAGGGAAATAAACAAAAAAAAAGATTGATTGAAGAATATGAGGGAATAAAATAAATAAATAATCTCAAAATATTAAATTATCCTATATTTTATGTCAATTACATGCTAAGTATATCGTTAAAATTTCAAATTTTAATTTTAATTTAAACAAAAGAAATATTAACATTTAATAAATATAAATTTATCGTTAAGGTAATAATCCTGTATCTATAGGTAGGAAGTAGTAACAAAGACAATTCTCGATAAAGAAAAAAATATAATTTTAATTTTTTTTATATAAATTATTAAAATTTATTAATATAAAAATAATATAATCCAGTATATAAATTTTTATTACAAACAGTAAATAGATTTCAAATATTTTACATTAAATAAATATGGATACTCTGATTAATTAAATTTTATTTAATATTAAAATTTGATTAATTAAATTTATTTTAATGTTAAAATTTGACTTGTTAGACTCTATTCATTTGTTAAATTTTGATTTATTTAATATTATTCAATATTATTAATATGTTATTTTTTAGTAAATAAATTTTTACACCATATAACACATTTAGCTTTCTTAATGTTTTAAATATACTATTAATGTTAATCAAGTGAAGAAGGTAAACTATAAAATTAGGATCAAAAGATTTTTATAGTTAACGTGTGTTTCACTTGTTATTTGTTGGTTAATGTAATAAGTCAAACTTATAATATATTTATTATAATTTTAAAATTTAATAGCATAAAAATAATTCTTTTATATAAAATTTACGCTGTTATTTAAGTTAATTTAACTTACCTGGTTTTGTAGTGTTATATGCGATTAAAAACTTATCCACATTTATACGTCTCTAATCGGCAAATTAAATCACATTGTAAAAACGTTTTTGTCTTTTATGATAAATGTCAATAATAAAAAGGTTTTGCATAAAGAAACCAATGAGATGGAGGCATACAGTTGATTTGAATATTTCAAAAAGTAAAAGTTTTTGCATAAAGAATGAAGATAACATCATGTAATTTTAAATATTTTTTATAATAATTTTAATTATTAAAATATTAATAATTTATTACTTTATTTTTCTTAAGATTGTTATTAAATTGTATAATTTTTAAAATACGTAATTTATACAATATTATTTCAAATAAACTTTATTACTTAATTTATAAATAATAAAAGTAAGAAGTTAATTAGGTAATAATAGTTAACACTTTAAATTATGTAAATAATTTTATTTAATTTTTTTATGAATTAAATATATATATATATAAATTATCTAATAACTAAACAAAGAACGAGACAATTATAGGGGGAAAAATTTGGAACAGTACAGATGAAGAGGTTGTAAATGAAGCAATTGTGGAACAATGATAATGACAATCGTGGATTTATTGAAATTATTTCTTTGGTGAAAGACAGGTCTGGAACATATGCATAAGAGTGTATTGTACCGTCGGTAGGATGTTTATCTAAATCAGTGTTATTTATGGGTTATACAATGCTCATTCAATTCAATATTTTATTTTATTTTTTAATTTACTTAAAAAAATAAAATTTATTCCTAATAAAAAAAGTTAAATTTTTATAATAATTTCAATAAAATCAATAAATATTTATGACTTCAATATATATATATATATAAATGCAGATAAGTGAGTTATATTTTAGGCTAGAAATATAAATTTTTTTATCAGCTATATTTTTGAATATTTTTTTATATTATTTGAGGCTAGAAATATAAATACTTTTTTTAGACTTCAAAATTCAGGATATCAAAAAGTAGACGAGATCCGATTTTTTTTAAACAGTGTCTAATGTCGTGTCATTTTCTCGTATATGCATCCTAATTGACATAGTAAATAATACTTTTATCATTTAAATTATTTATAATAAAAAATAATAATTAAATTAATAAAAAAATTAGTGATGTATTTTACCCAATCCATTTTTATTATCTCATGACATGTTGGTATTTGTATCAAAGTTGTAATTTCCAATTAAAACAATCATTTTTAATCTCCCTCCACTCAACTTCAATTTTAGGAAATAGCTCTGAATAAGATGGAATATCCATGACTCATGAAAACAGTTGTTAATGTTAGTCTTGGACTATGCATGATAATGTGTCAATCAAAACAACATTTTAACGGGCTTAAAAAGAAGAAGGTTGATGTTATTGGGCTTGAGTTTTACTTTGATGTTAAAAAGAGTAATGTGACATACTCAGGATTTTCTAAGGGCATCCACTTCCATGTTTGCTCACTTTTGTGAACGTGGGTGCTCATAAATAATATGTGGATGGCAATAATTTCCACGTAGAATACCTCCAAAAAGCATCAAGCAGGCTCAAAACATTGTATTTTTCTTGGCCAATTTTATGTACATATATTGAAATACATATTCTAATGTATATAAATACCAAGGCTATATATTTTGAAGATATGTATTTAGAAAATTTTGTGAAGTGGAAGTAGAATTTCATGATATATATATAATGGTTGTTTTCTTGTGTGGGTAAAGCCCAAAATATTATTTAGTGAGAAATTTGTAAAAAAATATAATTGATAAAGAATAGTGATATTTTATATAAAATTTTGTTAATTTTTTGGATAAAATATTATAAGTTTATTAATTATTAAAATATATACCAAAAGTTTAAAACTTTAAAAAATATCAAAAGTAGAGCACGTGAACGCATATATACGTTTTTTTGATTGCTAAATATTTTTTAAATTAATTATAACTCAAAAATATAAATTTTAATAAATTCAAACACACAGTAATTGATTTATGAATACATAATAAATTATATAATATGTGTTAATGGATTCAATTTATGATATTTTTTGAAATTTTAGATTTATAATATATTTTTTAATAATTAATGGATAAAAAGTGATTGAACTAAAAATTGATAGGTTTTTATATGCATCCATCATAATTAATGAATTACTAATACATTTCATCAAAATATATATTTTTAAAATTTTGAGTATTTATTTATGATACAACACTTCAAACAATAATAATAAATTCAACTTGAATGTTTTTGTTAAAATAATAACACAACATGATCATATAACTACTAAAGAAGAAATTGAATAAAATATAGATGAACAGAAACACCGTATGTTTTAGAGAAACTTAACAAAAAGAAGTTGTGTATATTATAATTGACAACACCATGTGATAGCCCATACACTCACTGTGTAAGTGAAATACTACTTAATAAAGTAGAAGGGCAAAAAGTAGGAAACAGGTTGTAAGTGTTTATGTTATATTTATAATTTCTATAACTCAATTTATTTTTTGACTTAGACTGCAAAAGGAATAAAATAGCATTTTTTTAATTATTAATTTGAATCTTGAATTGGATAAATAAAATCAAATTTAATTTAAAATTTATTATTAATTATTGTTATATATGAAATATAATATATTTAATATTTTAATTTTAAATTAATATATCTCCAATAAAATTAATATTTATAGTAACAATTAAGAGGATCATAAAAATAAGATGTATCCAAAAGCTTATTAAATTATTATAAATTATTATAGAAATTTAAAATTTATATTTTATTTTTTAAAATTAAAATAATAATTTAATATAATTATAATATAATATTTAAATATAATACATTATAAATAAAAAAATATATTTATTTATAATTTTAATAATAATTCAATCCAAATTGTATTACATCATATTATAAAATATTTTAATCTAATTTAAAACGATTTATATGATTTATATATTTTAATCGAAATACAATCAAATTATTAATTTTTTTAATTTAAACAGATTTAAATTTAAAAAACTAAATTATATTTCTCAATTAAAATAAATTAATTGAATTATTTATTAAACATATTAAAAAAACAATTTATCTTTGGGAAAACAGCAACACCGTTATTGTAATTTTTTTCCCAAATACTTATTACATTTTAAAAATATCAAACATGCTTTTAAACTTTAACAGGAATTCAGGGGCTTCGGTGGTTCAAAGTTAGTGACATCAAATTTTTTTTATGAAACATATAAATGTAAGATAAATAGTTTAATATCAAAATATATATACAAGTGGTGTAATATAATTTAAAAAAGAAAAAAATTACTATTTGTGGCTATTAATGATTTAATTTATCTTATTTTAATATTAAATAATTAATAATAATAATAATAATGTTTGATTTAATCTTTTAATTGAACACCACAAAGCAAGCAGCAGCTGCAGTTGACCAGTCAGACCAAACAATACAAGTGCAGTCATGGGTCAAGTTTGAAAAGTCACCCATTAAAATTTCCAAGTCTTCGTTTGACAACAAACGAGTCATGCCAATAAGAAATACAAAGCTAGTTGTTTAATTATTCCATAAAAATTAATCCCAACTCCTCAGTAGATAGAGAAGCAACAAATGGTTACTCCAATGAAAATGAAGATCACCTTCTTTCGGATTTTGATTTTGGTGACTCTATTAACAGATCAGCTTAGAGCTCATTCAAATGATTGTAAAGCCGAAAGATGTAAACGTAGAGGCCCTCTAATCCGATTCCCATTCCGGCTCAAAGGTCGTCAATCAGATCACTGCGGGTATCCTGGGTTTGAGTTATCTTGTAGTTCTGGGAATGATACTGTTCTTCAGCTTCAAACACAAGAAAATTTATATGTAAAAAACATAGATTATAAATATCAGGAAATGGAAGTGTATGACCCACATAATTGCATTCTGGATTGGTTTTTGAGAAACCGTAATTTATCAAATTCTCCTTTCTCTTTCTCTTTCTCTAAAGAGAACTCAATTAACACTACCTTGTTCAATTGTTCTGCATTAGAAAGGAAGGGCATGTATTATGATCCAATTTCTTGCCTAAGTGATTCTGGTTACCAAATTTATGCAATCGATTCTGACTATTATATCGATGATTTGCCACTCGTGGGTTGTAAGAAGATGTATAGCATTTCAGATGTTCCGTTTGATATTTACGACCAAGAGCATATTGTTCAATTGAAGTGGTCAAAACCAAATTGCACACATTGTGAAGCTTTGGGAAAAAGGTGTGGGTTGAAGAATGGCACCAAAACTGAAATTGAATGTTTTAATCCGTATCAAAGAGGTAACTTTTTTTATTATATTATATTTTTATACTCTTGAGTTATAAAAGGTTAAAGTGTACAGCACATTAGAACATCCCTCTCATGATTTTAGCAAGTGATTTCTGATACTAGTTTAGAACGTGAGTTCTCAGTAATTTGTTGAATTCTTACATCGGCATATATGTCATGTTTATATCATTTAAATTTATGAAAATAAAAACTTGACTATTTAATTATGTAAAGTGTGTAACTAATGGAGCAAGTGTAGGTAGATATCTATTTATTATATTTATATCCTCTTGAGTTATAAAAGGTTAAAGTTTGTAGAACATTAGAACATCCCTTTCATGATTTTATAGTAACCCACTTTTAGGAGAGTTGGTTGTTAACTCTCCTGTAACACTATGAATATGATTTTATATTTACATTTATGAAAACATATTTATATAAGAAATAAATCTAAATAATATGCGTTGAATGCATATGTTCAATGTTAAAAAAAAAGATTAAAAATGATAAGCTAGTTAAAAGATGTTTTACATATGAAACAAAGCCGATATAAAATTTTACAAATTTTAGCAAGTGATTTCTGATAGAGTGGATCCAAATATTAGTTATATATGTCATGTTTATATAATTTAAATTAACAAAAATAAAATATTGACTATTTAATTTTGTTTTACAGGTGAAGTAAAAAAGTTTGTAGATACTGGAGCAAGTTTAGGTGGGTATCTATTGATCATACTAGCTCTTGTAGCTTATCGTGCTTACCATTCTAGGAAAATTGATAAACAAAATCAATTAAGAATAGAAAACTTTTTGGAGGATTACAAGGCTCTCAAGCCAAGCAGATATTCATATGTTGATATTAAGAGGATCACAACCGAATTCAAGGATAAGTTGGGGCAAGGAGCTTATGGAACTGTTTTCAAAGGAAAGCTCTCCAATGAACTTTTTGTTGCTGTGAAAATTCTCAACAGTTCAAAGGGAAATGGAGAAGATTTCATAAACGAAGTGGGCATAATGGGTCGAATTCATCACATCAATGTGGTTCGTTTAGTCGGTTATTGTGCTGATGGATTTAGAAGAGCTCTTATTTATGAGTTCTTACCAAATGGGTCTCTACAACAGTACATATCTTCACCAGACTCTAAGGACTTTCTTGGTTGGCAGAAACTACAAGATATTACTTTAGGCATAGCCAAAGGAATAGAATATATTCACCAAGGGTGTGAACAAAGAATACTTCATTTTGACATTAAACCTCATAATGTATTGCTAGACCAAAACTTCACTCCAAAAATTTCTGATTTTGGTTTGTCAAAGTTGTGTTCCAAGGACCAAAGTACAGTATCAATGACCATGGCAAGAGGGACAATGGGTTACATAGCACCCGAAGTTTTCTCTAGAAATTTTGGACATGTTTCTTATAAATCAGATGTTTATAGTTTTGGAATGCTTTTGCTTGAAATGGTAGGAGGAAGAAAGAATACTGATATTACAGATGATAATATTAGTCATATTTATTACCCAGAATGGATCTATAGTCTTTTAGATGGAGGTGAAGATCTTCGTATTCATATTGAGGAAGAAGGAGATGCTAAAATTGCAAGGAAGCTAGCAATAGTTGGACTTTGGTGCATCCAATGGAACCCAATTGATCGTCCTTCGATGAAAATGGTGGTCCAAATGTTGGAAGAAAGAAAGGACTTAATCATGCCTCCTAATCCTTTTTCCTCCACAAGTTCAACAAAAGCAAATCCAAACCTTCCTGCAAGAAGAATGAACATAGAGTTAGAAGCTATCGCTGAGGTAGAGTAAATATAATTATACACTTGATCACTCCACTGTCTTTTGCATAGGGTCTTTAAAATATATCTTGTTATATCTCAAGTACAAAGAGATAATAATGTTATATCTTTTGCATAAAATTGTCTAGCTTTTTCAATCCTTGTAAAATCCTAAATATATAAATGGAATAACATTGGCATCATTTATTTTTTTGTTAAAATACTTGAAAGAGGAATGAAAAATCCTTAGACTACTCCATGCAACAAAATTGACATTTTGGCTACAATTTTTTTTTAACAAAATAGAATGATAATTTCATTAATTTGAAACCATATTAAGTTACAAGCAATGCATTACATGTAATGTAATACATCCCTCTCCATCAAGTATTGTATTTCAATAGGAGGAGAAACCACCTAATTTGATTCCAATTCCTTAATGAACCGATGCTATCTCTAAGAAAATTCCTTGAAAGACTTTAGAATAATCTAATTAAAATTGAAAGTGTTTAATCTCCAAATTAATAAAAAGTTGAATTGCCAAAATAAATCTACATAGTAATCCGCTACTAAAGCTGAAGTTGCTTATAACAATAACATAAAAACATTCTACCAACACTCCATTATGATCTCTCACTACCACGCCTATATCGCCATATAGCTTATTTGCTTTGCATGAATCATCACAAGTAAAGTTCATATACTAAAAGAGTTAGGTATCAGCAATATTGAATCATGTTGGGTCCATCGTAATATACTCCTTAAATTTCATGATTTCATCTCCTCTATGACAGTGCCCAATATTCAAAGTTGTGCCATAAACTAATAAAATAACTTGATATGTATGAGGTTCATATGTACCACATTAAGATGTGTATGCACACATAGAACTAAGATTAAGATTAACATGTGATTATGAAACAATCCTCACTACTAACATGTTATTTAACTAATTATATCATGAATCAATATTAGAAATATCCTTGAACTTCTAACTCTAACTTGAAAAATCTATGCACAAAGACAAGACTTCAAATCCACATTTTCTTCCCTTTTAATTGAAGTAGAATACTATTGTAAATCAAACATAAATTAAAAGAACTTAGTCATAATTTCTAGATAATTTATTCATTGCATTACGTTTTAAAAAGAATATGACTAAATTTTGCAAGATTATAATTCTTAGTAACTTTTAATGAAGGTATAATTATAATTCTTTTTAACCTTTAACGAAAGCATCAATTTTACTTGTCACACTATCGCAAAGCAATAAGTTACCACTTTGAACGAGAATATTAGCGATTACATAACAATAAGTACATAGCAGTGAGAATAAATATAAATCTATTTATTCTTATGGAGAATCCAGTAACACCTTAAACTATAATTAAACATACATATGTAATAAACTAGTTACTCACTCTAATTCATACATGTATAGTCATAGTATTTAAATATAGAGTAAAACACATCAAAAATCAAGAATTGAATCTAAAAATTATTATAATATTTTATTAATTAAAATCATACTCAAGAACTTAAAAATTCCTCAAAATCACACAAATAAATTAGCTAGACAAAATCATAATTAAAATAATAGAATATTAAGAAGAAAAATAAGAAATACTCCTTAATTATTGCTTTAATTCTTATCTTTCTCTCAAGACCTAAGTATATTTTCTATAAAATTTGTATTTACAATATGTGAAAGCTTTATTATTAACCCTAGTTACATATTTAAAGTAAAAGAGTTGCATGTAATTATAAGGTATTTAGGATTAAGGTTGTAGAAGTTCAAACTAATTAAAATGCTAAATATTTGAATCTAAAACTATTTGGATAAAGCTAAGCTTGAAATTAGGCATTGGAGTGCAAATACGAGTTTTTTAACCATGGTACACATCGACTCATGCCACAATACGAACTTAATTTCAATTCTATTGAAAGCCATACAGTAGGTGTTGTGCCGCAGCGCACATGTACTTATGCCACAACATGTCCTTGATTTAACACTTTAATGTTTTAACCTCTCCTTGATATATCTTATAGAAATGATTGCATTGGGATTTTCCATTATATGACAATTATACTTCAAGTTGTGAAATTTGATTGATCTTTTTTCATTTAAATCTTTTAATTCTAAAAATATCTAAAATACATCAAAATATATCATGTGATTCCATAAACACAATTTATAAAACACTTAGATTCAAATGCAATATGAAAACAAAATTTATTCTTTTAATTTTGATAAATCACAATATATGCGTACTTTTTAGACATTGTCAGAACCCCCAATTAGCTTATGGCTAGTTCATGGTAAAATAAGCGCTAAAAAAAAGCTCTTAAAAGAAAATAAATAATTAAATACTAAATTAAATCATTTTTATAGATGGACATGATTGTATTTATCATATGCAACAAGCTTTTAAACCTCTAAGTGTCATAGTGGATGAGTTATAGTCTTATGAGGGTTTTCAGTGATGGTATCCAAAAAATTCACAACTAAACTAAATTAAACTAACTGAAAGAAATAGAGATTTTGTTTAAAAAAATACATATTTTTTATAATAATTTGAAAAAAAGACTAAGATTGGTTTTAGTTTAAAAAGGGCATATTTTAACCTTAAACTTAAAAACATATTTTTTAGTCAATTTTATTTAAAAAGAAATAAAAAAATATATCAACTCTATTTTACAAAACATAATTATTATAAACATAAAAAATATTAACACTTTATAAATTTATAATTAATTTTAAATACACAAATCTCTTTTATCATATTATATATTAAAGTTTTATTTTAAAAATAAAAATAATTTATTTTATAATAAAATAAATATAAATTTATACGAAAATATATACTAAGCATTTTGATAATTCATAAATAATATAATACATTATTATTATTATTAAATATAATTATAATTATATTTAATAAATAATTATAATATTAATTATAATTATGATATAAAAAATAATATTCATAAAAATAATTAAATTATTAAACAAATTGGGAAGCCTTTATATCCAACTTTCTACTAGATATAAATAGAAATATAGAACATTTTGATGCAAACTTTGCGTCAAAATATTATCTAATATAATATTATTATAATTATTTTTATTATTAATATAATAAAATGTATCTAATTAATTATATTTAAATATTTAAATAAAATTATTATTAATAAATATTTGTTATCTTAATAACAATTAAAATTATAATAATATTAAAGATATGTGTTATAATGTAATCTATTTTTTAATTTTTTAATCTTAAATAATTTATTTTATAATAAAATAAATATAAATTTATACAAAAATATATATTAAGTATTTTGATAATTCATAAATAATATAATACATTATTATTATTATTATTAAATATAATTATAATTATAATTATATTTAATAAATAATTATAATATTAATTATAATTATGATATAAAAAATAAAATTCATAAAAATAATAAAATTATTAAAAAAATTGGGAAGACTCTATATCCAACTTTCTAAAAAATATAAATACAAATATAGAACATTTTAACACAAACTTGGCATCAAAATATTATCAAATATAATATTATTATTTTTATTTTTATTATTAATATAATAAAATATATCTAATTAATTATATTTAAATATTTAAATGAAATTATTATTAATAAATATTTGTTATCTTAATAAAAATTAAAATTATATTAATATTAGATATATCTCTTATAATGTAATCTATTTTTAATTTTTTTAATCTTAAATAATTTATTTTTAGAAAATTATCAATAATTTTTTATAAAAATGATTGTAACAATTAGTAAAGTTTTAAAAAAAACTACAAATATATAATTTTCATACAAGATAATCTTATGCAAGACATTCATAGAACATAATTCTTGGTCTCTAAATTATGTAAATATGATGTGTGTAAGCATTTTAATCAAAAACCCCAAAGACTTACAATTTAATTCATTCTTCACTAATATAGAATGGTTACACTATTTTAGACTAATAGGTTTTTATCAAGGTTATAACGTTGGTTTAAGTTACAGGGTTATGAAAGAACATGAAGATGGATCACAAAAACAAGCGAAAATAAATAACAAAACTAATTTGATGGTAATGCATCATCACCCCATATTAATGTACGACTAAACAACACAAACAAAAGTAATAATAAATAAACTATGAAACAAAAATAAATAAAAAGAAAAGGGAAAGAAAAGAAGTTAGTAAACTAATATAGAAAAATAAAAGTAAAAAATAATCTTAATTTTAATTTTTTGAAAAAGCTAATAATAATAAACTAAATAAAATAAATGAATTAAAAGAAAAGCAATTTTTGAATAAATTAATATTTGTAGTAAAATTTTAAAAACAATCCCGATAACGACACCAAAAATTTGATACACTTGGATATATATAAGTAGAACTGATAAGTAATTTAAGAATAAAAGTTCTCAAACTCATGAGAATTTCTATAATAAATATCACTAATTATTAGCTGGTTAATAAATTAATAAAATAAGCTTTGAAAATTATTTTTAAATAAAAATAAAAGATAAAATAATAAATAAAATATATGAGCACATAGATTAAGATAAATATGTGATTATAGAACAATCCTCACAAATTATAACTAATATTAGAACTATCCTTAAATTCTTAACTTTAAATCAAAAAATCTATGTATTACAACACAACATCAAACCCATATTTTTTTTACCTTTAAATTGAATTAGAATAACATCGTAAATCAATCCTAAATCAGAACAACCTAGCTATAGTTATTAGATAATTCATTTATCGCATTACGTTTTAAAGAAGAGATGACTAGATTTTGTAAGATTATATTACTTATTAACCTTTAACGAAGGCATTACTTTAGTGTCACAAAGTAACATGTTATGGATTCGAATAATAATAAAGAATAAATAGAAATCTATTCACGCCTAGGATAATCTAGTAATATCTTAAAATATCATTATATATATATGCAATAAACTAGTTAGCTATTTTAATTCATATATGCATAGTTTTGAAATTTAAACATAGAGTCAAACATATCAAAAATTAAGAATTGAATCTAAAAATCATCAAAATTTTATTAATTAAAATTATAGTCGAAGACTTAGAAGTTTTCCACAATCACATAAATAAATAAACTAGGTAGAATTATAATTAAAATAATAGTTAACAAATAAGCGAAAAAAGGGAACAAAAATAAACTATTTATTAATATCAATGATTGATTTACAACTCTTTAATTGACTATTTGAATTCTATCTTGTCTCTAGCCTTTAATTTCTCTATACACCTGTATATTTTTTTATAAATTTATATGTGTACAATCTATTTAATATGTGGCTTCTTTTGTTGTTAATCTTAACTGTATATTTATAGAAAAAGAATTACATATAATTAAAATGTAGTTAGGATTAAGGACGAAGAGGTATAAAACAATTAAAATGTTAATATAATTACCTAGAACAATTTGGATAAACATGTTCTTGAACATATATATGCAATAAACTAGTTAGCTACTCTCTGGCTTAAAATCATCAACATTTTATTAATTAAAATCATATTCTATGGCTTAAAAGTTATCAACAATCACATAAATAAATTAGCTAAGCAAAATCATAATTAAATGTAGTTAGGATTAAGGACGAAGAGGTATAAAACAATTAAAATGTTAATATAATTACCTAGAACAATTTGGATAAACATGTTCTTGAACATATATATGCAATAAACTAGTTAGCTACTCTCTGGCTTAAAATCATCAACATTTTATTAATTAAAATCATATTCTATGGCTTAAAAGTTATCAACAATCACATAAATAAATTAGCTAAGTAAAATCATAATTAAAATAATTGATAACAAAAAAGAAAAAGAATAAGGAGACTTATATAATTTTTGTAAATTTTTATGTCTACAATCTATTTAATCTGTGTTTTTTTTGTTGTTAACCTTAGCTATATATTTATATTACATGTAGTTAAAACGTAGTTATGATTAGGGGTTAAGATGTATAAAACAATTAAAATGTTAATCTCGTATATCTGGAACCTTTTGGATAAACATGTTCTTGAAATCAGGCATTGAAATGAAAATCCGTCTTTGCGGGTCGTGATGCACATTGACTCATGTGGCGGCACGACTTTGTTTTCAGTTCTATGAGATTCCAACCGAGAGCGATGTGTCACAATGCATATTTAATCATGCCTCGATGCACCTTTAATTGTGAGATTTGATTGGTCTTTTATCGTTTGAATCTTTTAAGTCTAAAATACTTGAAATACATAAAAAAATATTTTAATTCTAAAAATACAATTTATAAAATACTCAGGTTAAAACTCAATATTAAAATCTAATTTATTCTTTTAATTTTGATAAATCACAATATATGTGTACTTTTTAGGCACATATCACCACCCTCAACCAACTTCTAGCTAGTCCATAGCAAAACTTCTAGCTAGTCCATAGCAAGATGAGTGCTCAACTTTTTTTTTAAAAAGGAAATAAATAATTAAATATTAAGCTAACCTAAATCATTTTCATAAATTGACGCAATTATATTTAACATATGCATCAAGTCTTTAAATCCTTAAGATATCCTAGTGGACGAGTTATAGACTCATAAAGGTTTTCAATAATGATACCCACAAGCATTACAACTAAATTAAACTAACTTAAAGAAATCAAAATAGAAAAATAAATAAAAACATTAACTATCGAATCAATTATACATTTACATCAAAGATTTCCCATAACATTTAATGTATAGATTATCTAAGTCTCACTCTTTATCATAGATTAATTCAAATATTAATTTCACTTTTGTGTTCAACTCTTATAAATCCATCTAACCATAATCATATAATATTCATACCAAATAATCTTATGTATGATATTCATAGAACAAAATTCTTGTTCCCTAGATTATGTAAATATGATATATGTAAGCATTGTAATCACAAACATCATAGTCTTATCTTTCAATTCAGTATCTACTAATATAGAATAATCATATTACTTTAGATCAATAGTTCTTTACCAAAATTAAAACGTTAGGTGAAAAATATGAGATTATCAAAGTTATCAAATACTACCATTTTAAGTTCTAAAATAACTACATATATATTATCCATATCATTTAACCAGCATTTACCTTCACATCCATAGCTAAGTACCTTCACATCCATAACTAAGTACACTATAGGTATAATTTCAAATTGCATTAAATATCAATAAACTTTTTTTTCTTCCTTTTTCTTTTATTCTTTTTTTCCTCATTTGATATTTCTTTTTGTTTTTCTCTTCTCAATTTTTTTATAACTAAAGAGATACAAAATTGTATTACCAACCTTTCATCATTTTTATTCAAAATTAATTTCATACAACCTCAACCTATTATTTTCAATATTCTTTTGGCTTGACCCTCAAATATTTTTTTAAAATTTTCATACATTCTTCCTAGAGGTTTCGTATTAAACATGTATTTATTTTAAATCATCTTAGAAAGTAAAAGGGTAAGATAAATTGTTTTTTTACTCATAAAAGGGTAAGTTATAGCATGTTAAAGAAAAAAAATTTATAATTCATATAAGTTCAAGAGAGATATTAGTGATAAATATACAAGTGGTTAGCATGAAAAGACACATACATATAAAAATAACCTAAATCCTTTCCTAAGCATTATATATTCTATAATTTAATCTTGAGTTTATTTCAAAATAAGCTTTAGAGTTGTTGAGACCTCAAGTATGTCTATGAAACATTTACATATAAAACAATCACAAATACTCATATTAATCGATCATTCTTATTGCTAACCAATAGAATTTCAAACTAAGTTCAATTCACTTTCAAATCCTTCCTTCATTAGACTAAAACTTATATGAAAAAGTTAATGAAATTGAAAATTATAAAGAAAATCAAAAGATTCATGAACATTCTAATAATTGATTATTATTGTGAAAATAAAAGAAAAAATCAAAAATATTCTAAATGTGTACTACATTAGTATACTTAAAAAAATTACAATTCATAAAGTATGATAAAAAAATATTTAAAAAATAACTCTCTTTTGTACGTACTTTTATAATTTATAATACGTTTAATATTTTGAAAATTTTAATACTTTTTACATTTTTTTGTCCTAATTTTAAATGCAATAAATTGAATATTAATAGGTATATTGCATACGAGGAAAACAATATTAAAGTAAGTCTTTACTTTATGTTTTAGTTTAAAATGTGTCAGTAGAGTCATGCATTAAAGTATATAATCGTTTTGATAAATTTAAAATTTAAGTATTCTAAGCAATAAATGAAATTTTATTTAATTAATAAACTTTAAAGTTTCAAAAATCATTGAATGTTATTGTTATTATTTATAATTCGTATGTTTTAGTATGATATTAATCATTTTACGTACTTTTTTTTACCATATTTTTAACTCATCATTTTGATTTTGATTTTGAATTTTTTTGTTTTATGTATTTTTGGTTTTTTGAGTTGATAAATTCACAAAATTAAGATAAATAAAATCTTATAAATCTAAAACAAAAAACCCAAATTGAGAGAATAAAATCTCATAATTTTTTTATTTTCTGTATTTTTTTGGTTTTTTGAGTTGATAAATTCATAAAATTTAAAAAATAAAATCTCATAAATGTAAAATCTCATAACTATTCTGATTTTGAATTGGGGCTGTGGGAACTAAATATATGGTTATTTTGACAAAAAACTAAATTGAGAGAATAAAATCTCATAATTTTTTTATTTTTTGAATTGATAAATTCATAAAATTAAAATCTCATAAATGTAAAACCTCATAACTATTCTAATTTTGAATTGGGAATGTGAGAACTAAATATATGATTATTTTGACATATTCTTTCAATCCGAACTTCATTTTGGTGTTTGCATATAATATCAATTGGTAGTATCAAGTACCAACATCCAAAGTATTTTTTAAAACTTTAATCATGTAGGTCAAACTCTCCTTCAAACCTTCTTTGTTTGGCTATCCTAAATGAATTTCTAGTAAGTCTACAAGCTTAATGAAATATTTTTAGTATAACATAAAAAGCATGTGTTTTTTTATATTAAAAAATGTACATATATTTTTTTATATAACATACAAAATATTTTTTTAAATGAAGTTAAAAATTCAAGCAATGTGAATAAATAGATAATTTAAAAACCAGTTTTAACTTTTACCCGATTTGTAATGAAACATGTATTCCACCCACCTAGTTTGATGTTCACATAAGGACTTTGCATTTCATATCAAGCACGAGAAAATTTGTCTTGTGAATTCAGCCTTTAATTATGCAGGTGAAATCCACGTCTCATACCAGATTTTATTTTATGTACTGTTTTCTAATTAAGTTATATTAATTTTTAAATTTATTTTGTAAATATTTTATTCTTTTATAAAATAATAAATTAATTAAATATAATATTATAATATAATTGATAAGAAGTGTAGTTGTCTTCACACATTTGTGTTTATCTTTTAGAATTAGAAGGTTTATAACTCTGGTAGATTTTAATATAATATTAGATTTTTAATCGATTTAACCAAAAATTTTGAGCATTATCTTTAAAAAATAAAATGAAACATACATTTCAAAAATAAAAAAGATAAGTGATTAAAATAAAATAAAATATAATAAAATAAGTTAAAAATATAAATTGATTAACTTTATAAGAAATAAATATCATCACTTTGAGAGGGAACGTTAAGAATAAGAACATACAATAATTAAGTATAATGATATGTTATAATTTATAAAAAGTGTGATTGTTTTCACCGATTGAATTAACCTTTTGAGATTAAAAAATCTATGATTTTTATGGAGTTTAATATTTCTTACATTTATTTTTAATAAAAAATGAAAATTTCAAGTAATAGTATTTATGCCTTACTAGTAAAACCAAAAACAAAAGAGCATTACTAAGTGCTTACAACCTATCACTCATTTAAGTTAATACTAATTTAATTATATGATATAACTTTATTTTATATATACAGTTTTATTTTTAACTTTAGAAAAAAATATTTATTTTTCTTACAATAAAAATAAGCATATATTTTTTATTAAAAAAATTAAAAATTAAATCAAATAATTAAATTATTTATCAAAAATTAATTAATAGATTTCGTTGCATTTATCATCTCATTCGTTTGAGAAAGAAAAATCACCGTCCGGAAAGACGAAGGAATATCTTTGACCCTACTATTTAGACTTCCATACTTTCAAAAGATAAGATAGGATTTAGTCATACGGCGAATAACATCTAGGTGTATTACAAATTATGTGATTGTAGTCAATTCATTATATAACTTATTAAAGGTGCAACTAGCGGTGAACTTAGGATTTAAACGGAAAAAAACATATATATATTAAATTATTTATTTTTTAATTATTACTTATTTTAATTGACTACAATGGATTTATAACAATATATCAGTTATTCTTAGGAATAACTGATATATATTATGGTGCAAGATAATTAGCGGTGAACTTAGAAATATTATAACATATATATATTAGTTATTCTTAGGATTTAAATGGATTTATTTATTTTGAGTCGATAATTTCAAAAGATAAGCTAAAGAGTAAAAATTATGGTGCAAGATATGACATAATTAGGTAGAGAAATAGGTAACTTTCTTATTTTTTGTAAAAAATATTTTATGTCGTATACTCCGGGGACGGATCAATTCACATATAAGGAGTGATACATGTCCTATTTTAACTTTAAATAAATAAATTTTTTAAATATAGTATTTATAAAATTATAGATAAATTAATTATTAAAATATAACAATACATATATTTAAATTTTAAATTTTATGCTTTTAATACTTAATATATCAACAAAACTCAATAATTTAAACATATATTTTACTAAAATGAGATACATATAATATCTTGTTTCAATTAAAAATAAATAATAACTGAAAAGTAATTAATATTATTATTTACTTTATATATGATACTCTTCCTAAATATAAATACTAAATACGCCACTGATATACACATTATAATTTTTGTTTATACAAAATATATACACATTTGTACAACGATAGAACTTAATTAGAGGGTGCATCATTCAACCTTGATTGATTGTTTGAGAAAAAAAAATTAAATGGATACACTTTTTTATTTTATATGCTTTATTGTATGTGTCATCAATAAAATTTTAATATGTAAAAAATTTAAATTATTTTTGTCATTTTTAGGTACCCATTTCCACATTTTATTTTGATCATTAGTGATAAATCAAAATGAAACAAAAAAAAATTGACGTAAAATAACTTTCATATATATCTTTTAGGAGATAATCGTACATAAAATATGATATTTTTACCTAGTAGAATCATTCATTCTAACCATTCATTGTTATAATAAAAAAGAGTATAATAATTGAGGATTAAATCATTGATGTTACCAATAAAAGCATAAAACATACAAATGCAACATAAAATATTTTATCATCTTTTAATTTAAATACACGTATTTTATTTATAAATAAACATTATGTTATAATATTTCTTATGTCTTGATTCATAATACAGTGAAACCAATTCAAATATATAACTTTGATCAATCTATGATAATAAACTTCACATATTTTTTTTCCCTACATCAAAGATTTTTATGATATATTTCATTCAATTTCAACATTATTTTATATTATATTATTTGACATGTTATTTTAATAATATTTTTAATTTATTTCAAATATTTTAAAAAATTTAATACTTTCTTTTGCTCTTATTGTGAAAAAGAATATGTATCACAACAAAATACATATATTTTTTACATTATAAAAAAATTATTAATAAGTTTAAAGTATACCAAATATTTCATTTATATATAAAGATATAATTGTATAATATCCCAACATTTTATCCTCTTGAATTATAAAAAGGTTAAAGTGTATAGAATATTATAACAACCTTTAATTTGGATTTGGTAAGTTAATAGTATTTTAATTTTATTTTTGTATTATTTTTTATATTTATTTTTAATTGGTATTTTAATGATACATATATTCAAGTAAAAGTATCAATTTAATATAATTTTTTATACTTATATAATATATACGTTTTTAATGAAAAATATTTGTAATATTTTTGTCTCTTTCTTTAAAACATTAATAAATTTTTTCATCATTTTTAAGTTGTTATATAAATATTTTATTATTTTTTAACTTATTTTACTTTCTTATTTTGTACTTTTATTGAATCAATAATAGTTGGAATTTAAGAGATTGGTTCTCAAATCTACAAGCTAGAGCCTAAGAGACCACAAGAATTTATTGACTTGGGAATTGACTACAAGATAATATAGAATAATCATAAGTAGCATGAGTGGTAATGTAACTAGTTTTACTCACTGGTTAGGTATTAATCGGGCTTAAGAATGTCAATTTATTCTATGTTGAGAGAATTTTAATTTTAGTACGATGTAAAATGATCACGTAAGGAGTAGGGTAAAAGATAAGGATCACTTTTGTTTTTGTTCTGATCATTACTGGTTGGATATACAATTGAAGCTTTATGTTAATTTTAGTTATTTAATATACAATTGATATTAAATTTTTTTATTAATTGGATTCTAATCCCGTAAAAAAATTCAAAACTTTGATGAAGAATTCCCATTCCATTTTACAATTATTCAAACGAGTGATAAGTATAGCCTCTTTGTTCTGTTACATTCCAAAATGAGTTGAAAATACATTAACCTGTTAAACACTAAGCTCGTTGGGTCTATACGACATGACATGCTAGATAGAAAAAGCAATATGATGCAACTCGTGGTTTGTTACCTACAAGGTATAATTCTACATGAATTACCATATAATATATTATCAAATATATTATGCATGAATTAGTAGGAAATATATATTATACTTAGTAGATAAAGTTAATATTGATACGTGTGAGATGGGAGTTTGACTCCAAATAATAGCAAATTTTTAAAATAGTAAACTAAATGCGCTACGCGTCAAGAGTATATGCATGACACGGCCTGCTAGCTAACATACCATAGGCCAATACAACATTTTAATTAATGGAATAAACTGTACTTTGTCGACCCAACAAGACCTCTTTGACACCTTTACTCAAAAGAAAAACTTTACATATTTTTATTAAAATTGCATTACTATTGTATACTTAAAAATAAATTACATAATTCACTAATATTCATGAATTTTACATTTAATATTAAATTTTATATTTAAAAATAAATACAAAATTAGCATACAGATAAGTGTGCTTCCATTATATACAAATAAAAATACTTCTACTTAATATGACCAAAACAAAATTTGATAGTTTGGTCCTACTGTATTAGAAGATTTCAAGAAATCATAGGTTTAAGTGTGAAAGAATGAAAGATTGACTTTGGAATAAGTAATATAATACTTTTTATTATTTATATTATTGATTGTTATTTTTAAAAAATAGTAGGTAATTATGTTTTTAATAAAAAATAATGTATTTATTTTTCATTTTATTGATCTAAATTATTACATTAATAATTGTTCGGAATTAATGTATAATTTCTCATTTAAGAGATATATCTTTCATCTCACTCATATGCATTACGACCTATCAAATTTTTTTAAAAAAAGATACACAGTATAATTTAAAACTAAATTGAATATATATTATTTTATATAGGTTATTTGATTCATTGTAAGTCTTAAAATTTTAAAAATTGATATATAATTTGTTAGGAATTATTATTTTTCAAAATCGAAAAAAACAAACCAATATATTTTTATTAAAAATACATTTTTAATAGAAACAAAAAATTATAATTTAGATTTATTTCATTTTTCTAAAGTTACGAGATCAATTAGATCCAACTTAAAAATAGTTATACTAAACTACTTATGGACATTTGTTAAAAATTATTAAGTGTGTCATCTTTTTTTCTTCTAAAATGTTAGTTTTATGTCTTCGTCATTTTCAATATGACTAGTTTGTCTCAGTGGGCATACTTTTCTTGTGGTTCTCATTCTATTAATCAATTTTGATGTGAAACAAATATCTTAAAGACTTTGTTCTCCTTTTTCTTTCTAAATTACAAGCTTTCACGAAATTTTCCTTCTACCTTGCAACATCAACATAATTTGATACATATGAGCCTTCTAATTAATAATAATAACACATAATATAGAGATATGGTGGTATAAAATAATTGTTTGTTATTCTTTTAATAACTTAAATTTTTTAGAGGATTAAATTTACAACAAATTCTAACAATTATATCATTTATTTTAATTTCACTATTCAAATAAATTAACATTGTAATAAGACTATTATTTTTATTAAATTAAATTTATATTATTATTTTTATTCTTATTATATTTTCATTCTTAAAACTAAACATGACTTAAATGTAGTGAAGTTTACATTAGAACTCTCGATTATTCAGCATTACAAATGATAAACTTTTTGAGGCATCTCTTATGATATTTATACAAAAAATAGACCAAATCTTTCTTTCTCTTGTAACATATCAATAATGATTGAGATAGACATCTACAAGTGGTTGCAACTTTAAGCAATGGTGCTGAATATTAAAGATAATTTTTTTTCATGAATGTTAGTTTTCTGAGTCTTTATCGTTCTCTATGACTAATCTGTCTTGGTATAGTTGGCATACTTTTCTTATGGTTTCCTTTATATCTATCGCTGATGTGCATCAAATATCCTAAAATATTTGGTTCTCTTTTTTCTTTATAAATTAAGAGCTTTCACCAAATTATTCTTTCTCTTTTGTAACATTAACATAATTTGATAGATATGTTTGACCTTTTAATTAATAGTTATGCATATAATATAAAAATAGATATGTTATTCATTATTTTATAGTATATTTTATACCAATTACTAACATATCACCACTTATTCTAATTTCAACAAATAATTTTTATATAGAGATAAATTGAAATGTCTTTTGCTCTTACTTATGAAGTCAAGAGTCAATTAAAAAAAGTTGAGCAAAATAGATTCAAACAAACTTGCATGATATTAATGGTATCAAATGAGCAAATTTGCGCAACTCATTTAATGTCGATACAATGAGTTGAGCTTAAAAGACCCAATTCACCTAGCTCTTGAGCTCAAATAAGCTAGCTCACCTAACTCAAGGGGAGTTCATTTAGTAAAATGTCTTTGTCAATGATATAATTTTTACTATTATAATAATATCAATATGAAAAATTGTAATTAAAAGTTACTATTTTTTACAAAAAATGTAATTAAAATATAATATTTATTTTAATGTTTTAATTTTGAAGAAAAATTATAAATATATTTTTATTTTTTGTTTTATTGTGTAAAAGGGTAAATATATTTATTACTAAGTTAGTTTAACTCATTTAAAAGTGAGCGGAGTAAAGTTGAGTTGAAGTTGAGTTGAACTCTACTTATGTAAAATTTAGATTAGACGATTTGAGTTATAGTTTACCTAAAGTGAGTTGAACCTATGCATGTTGGTCTAACTCAACTCATTTGACACATTTAAATGATACCTTACTGCTTATCTACCTTATTAACACTAAATAAAGCTAAAATGCATAGATAAGAATGAGAAGAATTTTCCCATTTTTTCCACAAAACTTATTAGGACTTTTAGGGTCATTTTGAAATTATTTCTTGTTTATATTCATTTGAATTGCTACTATCAATTAGAACATCTATCCTAACTATCTATTGTTACCTTTTCTTGCTGTTTTCACAATGACTTAGTTCAAGAAACAAACTCATCTTTCCTGCAAAGCTAGCACCACTCAATGTAGTGCGATTAGTAACTAAAGATCAGTAATGTGAACAATAAAGAATAATCACTCTTGGGAAATTCACTAAACCATGAACATTTACCATCACTGTTTTGGGAACACTTGACAATCCCAAAAGAATAATATTGCCTAAACCACCAAGTAGAATAGTCTTAGTCACTCTGAGTCTAAGAATGCTATTTCACTCTTATTGATAATGTATCACAATCCCTAAAATACGATCAAGATCATTAGTGAATATAGAATTAGATTTTATGGAAAAAATTTGGTAGAGCTTCTCTATGATTTTTCTATTTATCAAAAATATTAAAGAGGGGGGGTGTTTATAACCAACAACCAAAATACGTGCCACCTTGCTGGGGTTTAGTGACATGTCCAACAATGGGTTATGCGAAGACCTTGTCGAGGTGCACAAAAATCACCAAGTAATTTTCATAAATACTTGCACCTAAAGCGAAGCAAAAACGGCCACTCAACCTAGCATGTATACTATTAAACCAAACATGTGATGTGTGGATAACATGCTTTCAATCATAATGTACCTAACTAAGTGTATGTGTGCATTACTAATCAACAACAACCAACCTTACACAGAAAAAATTATAAATACAAATAAATAAACTTCGTGTTTTGCTCAAAGGAAGTAAACAAAGAGAGAAAAGACTATAGGATTTACAAGATTAATACATTAAGTTGAGTTGAAAAAATCCAATTCACCTAGCTTATGAGCTCAAATAAACTAGTTTACCCAACACATGAGTAACTTGAGAATTCATCTAACAAAATGTATTATTTAATGATATCATTTTCATAATTACAATAATATTATTATGGAAAATCATAATTGAAAAATACTATTTCTTTTTTTTTCTACAAAAATATAATCAAAAAATTATATTTATTCTAACATTTTTGTTTTCAAACAATATTATAAATATATTTTTAATTTTTTTGTTTTATTTTTAAAAAGAATAAATCTACCTCCCCATAAGTACTCAATTTAATTCATTTAAAAGTAAGCTGAGCCGAGTTGAGTTTGACTTAAATAAAATTAAGATGAGACAAGTTGAACTATGGTTCACCTAATAAAGTGAGTTGAACCTATGAAATTTGAATAAACTTAACTTATAAATACTACATTGTAATATTTATCTACCTTCCTTGACACTAATTAATTAAAGTTAAAATGCATAGACGAGGATTAGAAGAATTATGCCTTTTTTCACAAAACTTTTTAAGATTCTTAGGTTCCGTTTGGAATTATTTCTTGTTTATATTCATTGTAATTGCTTTTAAATGGACCATGACACATTTAATAGTGCTTTGAAAATTATGCTAACTATTATTAGTGCTTTAATGAAAATCTAATAATATGAGTTATATAATACAACGAAGATAATTAAGATATGTGATTAGTTTAAACCTTGGAACTACATATGCACTTTGTACACATTCTTAGAAATTTGCTTTTGAATTTCTTTATGTCTTTTAAATTTTTAGTCATAATACCTTTCAAGTAACTTATATGATAATTTGATTGTTGATGATTGCTCAAATTGTATTGAATTTACATATTGATATGTATATATAATTAATTTTATGAATTTAAGTAACTTACATGTATATATAATTAATTGTATTGAAATTATACATGGCATTTTAAAGCTTACAGGAATTTACATAGATGTGGATGTGGATCCAAAAACTATGTCATCCACATAAATTTGAGCAATAAAGATCTCGTCACTACTCCTTTTAATGAATAAAGTCTTATCAACTCCCCCTCGAATAAATCCCTTGTTCAAAAGATAGTTGGTAAGTCTCTCATACCATGCTCGTGGAGCTTGTTTCAAACCATAAAGAGCCTTTTTGAGTTTGTAAACATGATTTGGAAATTTCGGATCAACAAATCCTTTTGGTTGTTCCACGTACACCTCCTCATTCAAAAATCCATTCAAAAAGGCAGACTTAACATCCATTTGATATAATTTGAACTACATATGACAGGAAATGGAAAGTAAAATCCTAATTGACTCTAGTCTAGCTACAGGTGCAAATGTTTCATCAAAATCAACTCCTTCTACTTGCGTGTAGCCTTGAGCTACTAACCTAGCCTTATTTCTAACAACAATGTCATGCTCATCAGATTTATTTTTGAACACCCATTTTGTTCCAATAACATTTTTGTTTTTAGGCTTAGGTACTAATACCCACACATGATTTCTTTCAAATTAAGCTAACTCATCCTGCATGGCATTTATCCAAAATTCATCCTCAAGAGCTTCATTCACATTTTTTGGTTCAAATTGAGAAATATAGCATAAATGAGTTACCTCACTTATTTGTCTTCTTCTTGTTACTATGCTTGCATTAGAATCTCCAATTATATTCTTAATAGGATGGTTTTTTGAAGTTCGAGTTGGATTTATCATTGATGAGGTTGATGCTTCTTCCTTCTTTTGTTCACTTTCCTTCAACTCTTCTTCTTTTATTCCAATTGTGTCACTGGTCATTGTTAATTGAGGTGTTGTGAAATTTTCTTCATTTCCATGTTCTTCACTTGTAATCTTCTTACCCCCATCATCTATAACGACATTTATGGATTCCATAACTACATTAGTTCTACAGTTGAAGACTCTATAAGCTCTACTATTTAGGGAATAACCAAGAAATATACCTTCATCACTTCTTGAATCAAACTTACCCAACTGTTCTCGATCTCTAAGTATGTAGCACTTACTTCCAAAAACATGCATAAATTTCAGATTGGGTTTTTTACCTCTCCATATCTCATAGGGAGTTTGGTTTGTACCTGGGCGAAGATATACACGATTTATTATATGACATGCAGTGTTTATAGCTTCAGCCCAAAACCTTTTAGAGACTCCCTTGGCATGCATCATTACTCTTGCCATCTCTTGAAGTATCCTATTTTTCCGTTCAACTACTCCATTTTGTTGAGGTATGATAGGAGCAGAGAATTCATGAAAGATACCATGTTCTTTACAGAAGTCAGCATACTTGGTATTTTCAAACTCTTTTCCATGGTCTGTTCTCAGTCTCTTGATGGTTACTATTTTGTCACCTGCTTCAACCTGCACTCTTGTACAATATGATATATTTCTTACCTCCAATACTTTCTGTTCTCATAGGACCCATAAGGTCAACATGTATCAATTCCAATACTCTGTTTGTATTTATAGTCTTGATCTTCTTATGAGCAATCCTAGTTTGTTTACCCAATTGACATGGTCCACATACAAGTGTTTCAATTTTTGAAAGAATAGGTAAACCATGCACAGTCTCAATTTTGCTTAATCTAACCAAATCTTTAAAATTCATATGACCTAGATTTTTGTGCCACAAGATAGTTGAGTCATTGCTAGCTAGGTTACATGTTACTGTGGGTGATGTATCAATACAATAACAATTGTCATGTGATCTGATTCCCTTAATCATACATTCACCATTTTGATCTGTTACAATACAGTGATTGTTTGTAAATTGCACATTAAAATCACTATCACATATTTGACTTATGCTAATCAAGTTTTCCTTAAGTCCTTCCACATATAAAACTTCATCAAGTTTAGGGATACCCTCTATTTGAACAGAGCCTTTTCCAATAATTCTAGATGTTTTACCATCATCAAAGGTAACTGTCCCTTCATTGTATTCCTTAAAGGTTTTAAACAAAGAATGATTCCCTGTCATGTGTCTAGAGCATCCACTATCAAAATACCAAGCAGTATTTGATTTAACTTTAAATACTATATGGGCCACAAAGCAGTGCAACTCAGATTTCTTAACCCATCCTTTTTTAATTTTGGACATTTGAGTTACTGGTTTCTTATATTCCTCTTTTTATGTAGTTCTTGTAGTAAAAACTTTACATTTTGAAATTTTTTGAGGTGTTTTAGAAACATTTGTATTCGTGATAGAATCATAAGCATAAAAAAATCTACACTTAGGTCTAATATGTCCTTTCCTACCACAATGATGACAGATGGGAACAAACTGAATTTTCTTAGAATGATAAGGTGCAAAAACTACCTTCCCTGCCTGAGCAATAGTGGGTTTTACAAATTTAGTTTTGGATGATGAAGGTGTTGATTGTTCATCTATGTATCCAAGACCTCTTTTATCTTCATGTGGCTTTCCATAGTCTAGGACTTTGGTTAATTTTTCAGCACCAATGGTCAAATTCTTCATCGTTTCTTTAGCAATACTAAGCTCTTGCTTGAGATTTTTGTTTTCCTCAATGGTTTTTGCAAGTCTCAAATTCAAAGCATTAATATGATCAGAAAATTCCTTTTTATCTTTCTCTAGGTTAGAGGAATTTGTTTTGTGAACATTGATGATATCATTAAGTTTAGTTACTTCCACAAGCAATTTATCTCTCTTTTCCCTGGCACCTAGACAATCCATGAATAGTTCCTCATAATTTGATACATTAAACTTAGACAGTAAGAGAGAAGAGTTTACTTCCTCATTTTCTTTATCTGAGCTAAGGTCGGAGTCAATGTGATGTGCATTGGCAGTTGCGGTGAAGGCACAATAATTAGTGTCATCATCCTCTGAGTTACTAGCATTGTCCTGCTCACTTTCTGTGTCACTGAGTGTAGCATTAAAGGCTTTTCCAAATTTCTTTTTATTGTTAGCACAATCTGTAGAAATATGACCAAATCCCCCACAATTAAAGCATTGAGGACTAGTGGGCTTACTTTTCTTACCATCAAGGCTAGGAGACTTGATTTCCCTTGACTTTCGGTCATTCGAACGACTGGATTGTCCCTTGTTGGAATGATTATTCTCTTGACCCTTCTTCTTCATGAACTTCTTAAATTTTCGTGCTAACAAGACTAGTCACTCATCATTCATATCATCATCACTATCAGAGATGTCCTTTTTGGAGCTTTTGAATGCCACATCCTTATTTTTCTTGGGTGGATCAAGAGAAAGCTCATAGGTTTGGATTGACCCGACAAGTTCATCAATTTTTAGTGTGTCTACATTCTTGCTTTCCTCTATCGCTGTAACTTTCATCTTATAGTCAACTCTTAAAGAGCTTAGGAGTTTACACACTTGTATAGGTTGTGGGATTTTATCACCAAGGTTAGAACAAGCATTAGTGATATCACAGAAGCGAGCATAGAATTGACCAAAAGTTTCATTGTTGCTCATTTTAATAGAATCAAACTCAGATGTTAGCAATTGATGAGTGCTCAAAAAGCACTAAAATAACCATGATTTTATGCACATTAATTGATTAATATATATATATTTATATGTTTTATCATATATTTATATATATTTGTCTTTTTTCGGAATCACGGGTATTTTTATTATTTTTCAGGTATTTTGGCTTAAAAACGTAACTTAAAGACTCAAAGAGTAATATTGGAAGCAATACATCACAAATATATTAATAAATAAATGGGGAAAGGTCAACAAATAAGGAAAAATTGGACAAAATGGGTCAAAAGGGTCAAAAATGTCAAAAAGGAGAAAATTGCGCCGCGCGCCACATGGCCGCCCGGCCAGCGCCAGACCGCGCGCGCGCGAAGACGCTTAAGTCGCGCGCAGATCGGCGCGCGCCAATCCAGTTCCGCGCGCGTCCCTCCTGCTCCCGCGCGCGCCCCATTTTTCACGTGCAGCCGCCCCATGATGTCATCAATGACCTCAGCATTTGCACTCCGCATTTTTACATTTTTTTAACATTTTTTCACTCACTTTTTCTCTCAATCCTTACCTATAAATACCCCCCTTCCCTTCACACCTCAACACACCTCAAAACACATTATTTTCTCTCTTTCTTTCTCTCTTTTCTTAGATTTTTAGTTTTTCTAAGTTTTTCTTAGTTTTAAGCTTTTCTTAGTTAATTTCTCTTAGTTTTAGAGTTCTTCTCTTTTTGGGAAGAACTAGTTATGTTTTTGTAATTTCTTAGCTTTTCGATTCAATAAATGGGAGTGCAAATTCCGCTTGGAGGTTTTCCAGCAACGGGAATAGCATCGAAGTTCTGTAAGGATTTTATTTTCTTTACAGTTATTTTTATGCTTTTATTCTTACATGTTATATTTAATTTGTCTGTGATTAAATTTAACTCTACTGGCTGTTAGTAAACATGATGTAATAATAACGTTGTTATGCTTGCGAAATATTAAATAGGTGAAAATCTCTAAAATGAATTGATTTTATTTTTATTCAAGATTTTATATTAAGAATGTTAGAGAGAAATATATTATTTTTCATTACAAACTTAAACCTGAAAATTAGAATTTAAGGTTTAGTTATCCGGTCTGATTTAGAGTAGTGCTCTTTTATTTGATGGTACAATCGCCCGATAGTTAGAGTGAAGCTCTATTTCAAAAGTTTTTATAAGAATTATTATCTGAAAATGTATTGACAACATGTTTTCGGTAGTGGTTTTAAAACTTGAAAGTTAGTACTCGGATAACTAAATTCTTAGGTTTAATTTGGACACCTTGAATAGAGTTTAAACTGTCTAACCCCACCAAAGGTGGCATTTAAATGGTTCATTTTCAATCTCTTAGAAAAAGAAATTAATTTAATTAACCAAATTAGTTATCAACCCCACCCATAGGTGTTAATTGATTTGTTTAGTTAACAAAGAATATCTAACCCCACCAAAGGTGGTATTCATATAAAAAAGGGAGAATCAATAAATATCAATTCATATATTTAATAACCTAAATAATATGAGTAAGCATAATTAACTTAATTATTATATCCATAAATACTCCACCATTATAAATGATAAAATTTGCATAAATGTTTATTGAATCTATGTTTATTTTTATGTAAGTAGATTAAAAACACAAAACCCCAAAATATCGTGACAGGATGTTTAGGATTTAATTTCGTTTTTAAAAGTTTGAATAATAAATTAAAAACCACATACATTCCTTCCTTAGATCGACCTTGGGAGTATACTTATCATTTTCTACAAAATGATTCGTGCACTTGCGAGAGTTTTATAAATAAATAAAACCAAAGTAACGGGCAGGATCGGCGACGTCGGTTCTGCCCCTATCAGCAATCTCAATTTTGTTTGTTTTACTTGGGAAGTTCCTTCATGAGCAAGAGCAAGTGCATTCCATGCATCTTTAGCTGTCTCTTTGTCGGAGATGCGATGAAACTCATCATCCATAAACATATATTTTTTATTAAAAAACTAAAAATCAGATCAAATCAAACAATTATATTATTTATCAAAAATTAATTAATAGATTTCGTTGCATTTATCATCTCATTCGTTTGAGAAAGACAAATCACCGTATGATAAGACGAAAGAATATCTTAGACCCTACTATTTAGACTTCCATACTTTCAAAAGATAAGACAGCATTTAGACTGCAGGATAACATCTAAATGTATTACAAATTATGTGATTGTAGTCAATTCATTATATAACTTATTAAAGGTGTAAGTAGCGGTGAACTTAGGATTTAAACGAAAAAAAACATATATATTAAAAGAATAATATTATTTATTTTTTAATTATTTCTTATTTTAATTAAAAAAATATATACATAATTTTAATATAAATATATTTAAATTATTAAATTTAAAATAAGTTTCAAAATGTTAAAATAATTTCATATAGATTTTATTTTTATTAATAACTTATATTTTAATTATTTAATAAAAAATTATTAAAATAATATTATTTATAATATCATTTTCTCAAAGCTTCATCTAAAAAAAATACATTTTAAAGTACTAAACTATACCAATTTAAAATCTTATAAAACTAGTACGGTAATACATCTCCTAAATATAAGCTCCGTGCTAGTTTCCGCATCATAGTTTATAACAAATGGGGGACCTCATACATAATTAAAAGGACTAAACCTATGTTTTGTTGCTTTGGAAATGTACATATGCTTCAAGGAATTCCTTGTTCTCTTTCTCCAATTCATTCCACACTGCACATGTTTAGTATAACAACTAACTTATCATGTTATACCTATCTTAACACCAAACATAAAAATATTAACTTTTAAGGGTGTAGTTTATGATCAACGGTAGGTATTTGATTTTAGGGTTAACGGTGTTAGGGATTAACGGTAGGTATTTGATTTTAGTAAAAATTATCAAAACTCCTGTCACCTCCTTACGTAATAAAATAAATCCACCCTTAATTACTACACTTACTTTTGGATTGAAGAGGGATTAACGGTAGGTATTCTAAACTCCTGTCACCACCCTTAATTACTACCCTTAATTCCAAATTCGAAATTCGAAATTCTAGTCTAAATTTGGATTGAAGAGGGATTTATTTATTTTGAGTCCATTATTTCAAAAAGATAAGCTAAAGAGTAAAAATTATGGTGCAAGATATGACATAATTAGGTAGAGAAATAGGTAACTTTCTTATTTTTTATAATTTGTTTTTGTAAAGATATCAATTTCATTTAATTTTTTATTTTATTTAAAATTATTTATACTTATGTAACATACGCACTTTTAATGAAGAATATTTGTAATATTTTTGTCTCTTTCTTTCTTTAAAACATTAATAAGTTTTTTCACCATTTTTAGGTTATTACATAAATATTTTAATATTTTTTAACTTATTTTACTTTCTTATTTTGTACTTTTATTGAATCAATAATGATTGGAATTTAAGAGATTGGTTCTCAAATTTACAAGCTAGAGCCTAAGAGACCACAAGAATTTATTGACTTGGGCATTGACTACAGGGATAATACAGAATAATTATAAGTAGCATGAGTGGTAACGTAACTAGTTTTACTCATTGGTTGGGTATCAAATGGGCTTAAGAATGTCAATTTATTTTCTGTTGAGAGAATTTTAATTTTAGTACGATGTAAAATGATCACCTAAGGAGTAAGGTAAAGATGAGGATCACTTTTTTTTTAGATCATTCCTTAATCTTTATTTTTTTTATTTTCTTTAAAAATATATTATATATTTACATAAACTTATAATTAAATTTAATAATTTTATTAAAAAATATTATTTTTATCATTAAATTAATATTTTAATTATAAAAATGTAATATAATATGTATAAAATAATTATTATTTTAATGATTATTAAAATAACAAAATTAATAAATTTAAATATAACTGTCACTTTGTATTCCAAATTATAAGTTTATTAAATTTAATTGCATAATAAACATATACAATTGAACTTTATGTTAGTTTTAGCTATTTAATATATAATTGATATTAAGGTTTTTAGTTAGTGGGAATTTGATCCGGTAAAAAAATACAAAACTTCGATGGAGAATTCTCGCTCCGCCCTACAATTATTCAAATGAGTGATGAGGATAGCCTCTTTGTTTTGTTGACTTCCCAAAATGGGCAGGTAAGACATTAACCTGTTAAGCATTAAGCTCGTTGGGTTTGTACGACATGACATGCGAGAAAGAAAAAGCAATATGACACAGCTTGTGGTTTGCTACCCATAACTGGTTGAACAAAATTGACACGTTAGGTCAAAGTTAAATTCTACATAAATTAAGAGGAAATATATATTATCAAATATAGGTATAACTTAGTAGATAGAGTTAATATTCATAGGCAGTTTGATTCCAAATAATAACAATTTTTTAAAATAGTAAACTAAATGCGCTACTTATCAAGAATATATGCATGACATGGCCAGCTAGCTAACATGTCATAGGCCAGTACCATATTTTAATTAATGGAATAGACAATGTCTTGTCGACCTAACTAGACCTCTTTCACACCTTTACTCAAAAGAAAAACTTACATATTTTTATTAAAATTGCATTATTATTGAATATTTATTTAAAATTAAATTACATAATTCACTAATATTCATGAATTTTACATAATTTAATATCAAAATTTATGTTTAAAAATAAATACAAAATTAGCATACTGATATATGAAAGAATTAAAGATTGACTTTGGAATAAGTAATATGATACATTTTATTATTTATATTATTGATTGTTATTTTAAAAAAATAGTTGATAATTATGTTTTTAATAAAAAATAGTGCATTTATTTTTCATTTTATTGATCTAAATTACTACATTAATAATTGTTCAAAATTGATGTATAATTTCTCATTTAAGTGATATATCTTTCATCTCACTGCGTATGCACTACGATCCTTTCAAATTTTTTGAAAAGAAGATATATAATATAATTTAAGATTAAATCGAATATATACTATTTTATATAGGTTATTTGATTTAGTATAAGTCTTAAAATTTAAAAAATTGTCTTATAATTTGTTAGGAATTTTTATTTTTCAAAATCGAAAAAACCGAACCAATATATTTTTATTAAAAATACATTTTAATATAAACAAAAAAAATTAATTTAGATTTTTTTAAAAGTTATGAGATAAATTAGACTCAACTTAAAAATAATTTTAGTGAACTATTTATTTGTGTAAATAAATAATATGACTAATTACATCCCCACATTTGTTAAAAATTATTAAATATTTCCTTTTTTTCTTTCTAAAATGTTAGTTTTATGTCTTCGTCATTTTCAATATGACTAGTTTGTCGAATGTGGGCATACTTTTCGTGTGACTCTCATTCTATTAACCATATTGATGTGAAACAAATATCTTAAAGACTTGATTCTCCTTTTTCTTTCTAAATTACAAGCATTCACAAAATTTTTCTTTCTCCCTTACAACATGAAACTAATTATATATATATGAACTTCTAATTACTAATAATATCACATAACATAGAGATAGTGTGGTATAAAATAATTATTTTTTATTCTTTTAATAACTTAAATTTTTGACAAGATTAAGTTTACAATAAATTCTAACAATTATATCATTTATTTTAATTTTACTATTTAAATAAATTAACATTGTAATAGTATTATTATTTTTATTAAATTAAATTTATATTATTATTTTTATTCTCGTTATATTTTCATTCTTAAAACTAAACATGAGCTAAATGTAGTGAAGTTTACATTAGAACTCTCGATCATTCACCAATACAAATGATAAACTTTTATGGGACATTTCTTATGATATATACAAAAAAGAGACCAAAACTTGCTTTTTCTTGTAACATATCAATAGTGATTGAGATAGACATCTACAAATGGTTGCACCTTTAAGCAATGGTGACGAAAATTAAAGACAATTTTTTTTTCTTGAGTGTTAGTTTTCTGAATCTTCATCTACAAATAGTTAGTTTTCTAAGTCTTCATCGTTCTCTATGACTAGTTTGTCTTGGTATATTTGGCATACTTTTCTTACCGTGTCCATTATATTTATCATTGATGTGCATCAAATATCCTAAAAAATTTGGTTCTCTTTTTTCTTTATAAATTAAGAGCTTTCACCAAATTATTCTTTCTCTTTTGTAACATCAACATAATTCAATAGATATGTTGACTTTCTAATTAATAGTTATGCATATAACATAAAAATATATGTTTTATTCCTTATTTATAGTATATTTTATACCAATTACTACCATATCATCATTTATTCTAATTCCAATAAATAATTTCTCTATAGAGATAACTTGAAATGTCTTTTGCTCTTGCTTATAAAGTCAATAGTCAACTAAAAAAATTGAGCAAAATAGATTCAAACAAGCTTGCGTGATATTAATGGTGTCAAATGAGCAAGTTTGTGCAACTTATTTAATGTCGATACAATGAGTTGAGTTTAAAAGACCAAATTCACCTAGCTTTTGAGCTCAAATAAGCTAACTCACCTAACTCAAGGGGAATTCATTTAGTAAAATGTCTTTGTCAATTATATAATTTTTACTATTATAATAATATCAATATGAAAAATTACAATTAAAAGTTACTATTTTTTAAAAAATGTAATTAAAAGATAATATTTATTCTAACATTTTTATTTTGAAACAAAATTATAAATATATTTTTATTTTATTATTTTATTATTTAAAAGGGTAAATATATTTGTTACTAAGTTATTTTAACTCATTTAAAAATGAACTGAGTAAATTTGAGTTGCACCTAAAGTGAGTTGAACTTATGCATGTTGGTCCAACTCAACTCATTTGACACATTTAAATGATACCTTACCGTGCTCATCTACCTTACTTGACAGTAATTAAAACTAAAATGCATAGATAAGAATGAGAAGAATTTTCATATTTTTTCCACAAAACTTATTAGGACTTTTAGGTTCAGTTTGAAATTATTTCTGGTTTATATTCATTTTAATTGCTACTATCAATTGGGACCTCTATCCTAACTATCTATTGTTGCCCTCGCTTACTATATTTACAATGACTTAGTTCAACACACAAACTCATCTTTCTTGCAAAGTTAGCACCACTCAATGTAGTGCGATCAATGACTAAAGATCAATAATATGAACAATAAAGAACAATCACTCTTGGGAAATTCACTAAACCACGAACATTTGCAATCACTATTTTGGGAACACTTGACAATCCAAAAAAAACAATATTGTCTAAACCACCCAGTAGAATAGTCTTAGCCACTTTGAGTCTAAAAATACTATTTCATTCTTATTGAAAATGTATCACAATCCCTAAAATACGCTCAAGATCATTAATGAATATACAATTAGAATTTATGGAAAAATTTGGTAAAGCTTCTTTACATTAAAGATGAGGTGTTTATATCCAACAACCAAAATACGTGCCACCTTGTTGGGGTTTAGTGACAGGTCCACCAATGGGTTATGCGAAGACCTTGTCGAGGTGCACAAAATCTCATATTTTCGATGCAAAAATCACCAAGTAATTTTCATAAATACTTGCACCTAAAACAAAGCAAAAACGGCCACTCAACCTAGCATGCATATTAAGAAACCAAACATGTCTATGAATAACATGATTTCAATCATAGTGTACCTAACTAAGTGCATGTGTACATTATTGATCAACAATACCAACCTTACACAAAGAAAGATAGTAGACATGTCAGATAGAATACGTCTTAAAAATGTTGGAACAAATATGTAAAAAACTATGTAAGAACAATATTATCGATAACCTGAAATGAATTGCTTGGGTTGAGTCGTGGACTAGGTCGCTCTCTTTAAGACGTTTCGCGGCTCTGCCCAAACTTGTGCAAGCAAACACAGCCTCGTCATCCCCAGGATAAAACAGCCCAGAATCTTTTTTCTGTCTCGGATCTTCACTGCACTGATGAAGTCCAGAATACTACACCTCTTAAATATTTATGTTGCTCGGAAATTTGAGAAAAAAATTCTGAATTTTCTTTCCTTTGATTTTGCTATGAAAACCGTAGAACTGTTTTTGAGTTGTTAAGTTGTTGTTCTAAACTGAGGGCTATTGTCCCTATTTATAGTTGAAAAAATATGTGTAACGGTCATATAATTATGAAAACAACGGACACATAATTATGATAATACTTGATCATAAAAGTAACAGTCGCATAATTATGAAAATAATGGTAAAAAACAATGGACACATAATTATGAAAATAACGGTCATAAAAGTAACGGTCACATAATTATGAAAATAACGATCATAAAAGTAACAGTCACATAATTATGAAAATAATGATCATAAAAATAACGGTCATATAATTATTAAAATGACAGTTACATAATTTATAAAATAACAGTCATAAAATAATAAAAAATATATATTTTTATTTAAATTCATTTCTAACAACTCCCATCTGCTATAGAAACTAATATTGATTGTTGATTGAATATAATATTGGAACATAATTTCTCAAAACCCTATTTTTTATTTATATTCATAATTTTTCCTTGGTAGTGTTGCCTTGTTAATTTTGGAAAATTATTTTATTTATATTTATGCCTTATTGTCTCATATAAATGCCAAATAAGAATAGCCGATCTCTCTAATAATTTTATGATTATTTGGAAACTGATGTTCTTTAACTTTTCTTTTTCTTTGGCTTTTCTTAATTTATTTGACAATAACATTCCTTGCATTAAGAGCTTTACTAGCGGCTCCATGTGTAATTGCATTCTTGATTTATAAATGGAGGAGGAGGCATTAATCAATGTTCCCTTCCATTGATGAATTATAGGAGACCAATAACAACTTGTTTCCTATAAGGTATAACTTTCCAGACATAAAAAAAATGACAACAAATTTTAAGGACAAATTGGAGAAAGGTAGTTATGGTTATGTTTTTAAGGAAAAATTATGCAGTGGTAGCTTTTTCTCCATCAAGATCCTCAGTAAATTCAAGTCTAATGGCCAAGATTTCATCAATGAGGTATCTTCTACTGGAAGGATTCTTCATGTTAATGTGGTTCGACTAGTTGGTTTTTGTATCGAGGGATCAAAGTGTGCTCTTATGTATGACTTAATGATCAAAGCGTGCTATTGTGTATGACTTAATGTATAATGGATCTTTAATAAATACATTTCTCCTAATTCTAAGAAGGTAATAGTCAACTCATTAAGCTACAAGATAATGTTTGATATTTCACTTAGATTGGCATCATGTATTGATTATCTTCATAGTGGATGTCACATGCAAATTCTAAATTTTGATATTAAGCCTTACAATTTCTTTTAGATGACAATTTTGTTCCTAAAATTTCAGATTTTAGGTTAGCTAGATTATGTCCTTTAGAAATTAGCATTGTGTCTATGACAATTGCAAGAGAAACCCTTGGATACATAACACCAGAATTTTTACAAAAATATTAAGGGTGTGTCTTTTAAAGCCGATGTTTATAGCTTTGGAAATTTGTTAATGGAATTGAAAAAGCAGTTCTACGGTTTTCATAGCAAAATCAAAGGAAAGAAAATTCAGAATTGTTTTCTCAGATTTCTGAGCAACATAAATATTTAAGAGGTGTAGTATTCTAGACTTCATCAGTGCAGTGAAGATCCGAGACAGAAAAAAGATTATGGGCTGTTTTATCCGGAGAACGACGAGGCTGTGTGTCCTTGCACAAGTTTGGGCAGAGCCGCGAAACGTCTTAAAAAGAGCGACTTAGTCCGCGACTCAACCCAAGCAATTCATTTCAAGTTATCAGTAATATTATTCTTACGTAGTTTTTCACATATTATTCCAACAAAAGTCCCTAACAAGTTTCTTTCTGGAATATTTTTATGTTTCTGGGAATGAAATCTGTCATATATATGATAAAATAAAGCATGTATATTCTAACCACGTAACCAGCTGTAATAATTGACATGGATTCTGAAAAGGGACAAAATCCAAACTGCAGGAAAAACATTCAAGAAGTTATTGACAAACCAGCTGGTATAGAGCAATTATGTTCCAAAAGAATATACTGCAACAATCAATAAATTCTATGGAGTAATATTTTGAAAGGACATGCACCCCTGCACCAGCATGTAAATATGTAATAACTACTTCAATTTCTGAATTTAGGAAGAATTTATTTATTTATTTGTTTTATATGCGAATTTTTTTGTAAGAATGTAGAGGAAACTCACCTTCAAAACCCATAATATGACCTATGAGTACAGCTGCATCATATAAAGAAATAAACATATGAGCTTAATTGCAGTACATTAATTTTATTTAATTTGTTTTTGTACATAGTAAGAAGAGCCTTACTGCAGGGTCGTGTAGCGAATTTGAGATGTTTACATTTCGAGATACCCAATGAGGCAACCCTCCGTCACTTTTAGTTTTTAATTTTTCTTTTAATAAGAAAATGGGAAAGAGCGGGAAATAAGAAAACTTAACTAATCATTTTAGATTTTTAATTTGAGATGTCTTAGTATGATATTAATCATTTTACATATTTTTTCCTTTACCTTATTTTTAACACCTATTTTGATTTTGATTTTAGATTTTTTGTTTTATGTATTTTTGATCTTTTGTTTTGATAAATTTGAGAGAAGTAAAATCTCATAAATCTAAAACAAAAAACCAAATAACTATATATTAAACTCTATGTTTTTTAAATTAAACTTTTATATATTAATTATATTATATTATGATTAAATATTTTATGTGTCCTATATGCTACTGTGGTAGCATTTGGCATAGTCTTTTAGTTTGCAACAAGCTACCTTAGGTATTGGTGTATCTGAAATTTGTATAAATGCTACCTCTTGAAATATTTGGACTGCTCAATTGAGCTGTTAATGCAATATTTCTCTGCTATGACTAATGTAATTATTTTACATAAACAAAATAAGATAATATATGATAGAGAACCTTTATAAAATCTAAGAGTCAACTAATAAAAAAATGAGCAAAATACATTCAGTCAAGATTGGGTGCTATCTTTCATCATTTTTTTTATAATCTTATAATTATTATAAAAATATAAATTTATAATTTTACATAGAAGTGATTATTTTAATTTTATAAATGATGTTATATTTTAATTGATGAAGTTTATTATAACTATCAATATATTTTTCATATAATAACTATAAATTTATTTTAGTTAATTTATTTTGTAAATTATATTTAGCATAAAAAATAATTGATTATATATATTAATTATCTATTAATAGGAAAAATTAAAAGAAAAAACTAAAAGACTCTTAAAATAATTAATTATATGTGAATAAATTTAAAATTTATAAATTCTCTTTTAGTAAAAATTAAAAAATATATGTTCGGTTGTTTTAGTTAACCACAATTTTGATCTTCCAATAATTATTCTCACTCTACACTTTATCGATTGTGGTTATTTTTGAAAAAAATTAATTTTTTATCGATAATTATTATTATTTAAAATATTTTATTTTATAAAATAAAATAAAAAATAAGTATTTAAATATAAATTTTTAAGTCATTTTTATTATAATTGAAAAATTGGTGTTACAATGTTTTATAAGGTGATATGTATAAATATTGTTAAAACAAATAGTTAATTAATTTGTTACTTTAGTAATGAATAAATATATAATACAATTATTTTATGAACAATAGAATTCAAATACAATATAAACATGAGTAATTTATCACAATATTTATAATAATTGTATAAGTTTATTTAATAAATAAGTATTGAGAAATTAATGCTAAAATATTTTATAAGGTGATTTACTGAATTATTTTTAAAATAAATATTTAATTAATTTCTTACTTTAGTGATAAATAAATATATAATAGTAATTATTTTATGAAAAATAGAATCCAAATATAATATAAACATGATTAAATATATTATATTATGATTAAATATTACAATCTTTTATGTGTCATATATGCTACTATGTTAGCCTTTGTCATAGTCTTTTTAGTTTGCAACAAGCTACCTTACATATTGGTGTATCTGAGACTTGTATGCAACCTCTCTCTTGAAATATATGGGCTGATATCTTGAGTTTACATTAAAAGTCTTTAAATGTGATCGAGTTTACATTAAAAGTCTTTATCATTTAGTTTTATAAATTACAAACTTTGATGAAGCTGTTTCAATGATATTGATGCAAAGAAGTGATCGAAACCTTGCTTGCTCTTGTAACATCTACATAGTGATTGAGATATCTACAAATGGTTGAAACTTCAACCCATGGTGCTCAAAATTAAAGAATTCATTTTTTTTTCTTAGTTCTAAGTCTCCGTCACTTACTATATGACTGGCCATACCTTTCTTATAATTTCTATTCTATTACATATTTAATTATTGATGTTAAATAAATATCCCAAAGATTTGGCTCTTTCTTTTAATTACGAGCTTCCACTTTTTTTCCCTTGAATAATCAACAGAATTTTCTAAATATGTCATATGTGGACCTCCTCATAATGACATATATCATAGAGATGATATAATAAATGGTCTTTATAAAGAAAGTCCAAGAATTAACTAATAAAATAATAAGCAAAATAGATTTAGTCTAGGTGCTATCTATCTTTTTATAATCTTATAATTATTATAAAAATGTGATTTTATAATTTCATATCCAAATAATTATTTTAATTTTATAAATAATATTATATTTTAATTGATAAAATTTATTATAAATATCAATATATTTTTATATAATAAGTATAAATTAATTTTAGTTAATTTATTTTCAAATTATATTTAATATAAAAATAATTAATTATATATTAATTATCTATTAGTAGGAAAAATTAAAAAAAATATTGGGTTTCGATTAATTATAATTTTAATTAATCAGAGTTTCGATCTTACAGTAATTATTCTTACTCTACTCTTTATCAATTGTTGTTATTTTTGAAAAAAAGTTAAAGCTTTAGTGATAATTAAATTTTTAATTATTTATAGTTAAAATATGAATCCCTACAAATAACAACTTTAAAATCTATAAAAATTATGAGCTTTTTAATTACAAAAGATTAATAGATGTCCACAATCTTTATAAATTTTATTATAATATCATAATTAATCAATATAAAATATTATTCTTAATATCTCTTCAAAATGTGGGTTTTTGTCTGTTCAAAATCCATCACTTTATATTTTAACTTATTTATTATATTTTATTTTATTTAGATCATTTATCTCTTTTTATTTTTACAAGGTCCATTTCATTTTTTCGTGAGGTGATGTCCAAAGTTTTTAGCTTAATCTACTGAAACTCTCGTACTATGTTAAAATTTATAAGAATTATAGGTCTTTCAATCCTAAAAGATTAACTCAATGAATAAAAATACCCAAAATCTTTATAAATTTTATTGTTACATTATATTTAATTAATATGGAATATTATCCTTAGTATAAGAATGAAAAACCTAAATTATTTTTTGAATTTCTATCAAAGGTGTTACCAGTTTTATTTTTCTATATATTAATTAGGGATGAGCAGTTGATCAAAACTATCTATTTTTGGTCAATCATAATCTGATCTAATTTGAAAGAATTTGAAGATTTTCAACCAGAATTCAATTCGATGTATAATCAATTTGAATCAACCCGAATCCAAACAAATCGAATGTTTTCAAATCAGATAAGGTCAAATTAATATTAAAATTTATTTATGAATTATTATATATATAAAATACAATATACAAAAATTTAAATTTTAAATTAATAATTTTATAACAAATATTACTATTTATAATCACAACTAAAAAATTAAAAGAATAAAAAGTATGTATGTACAATATGTGTACTTATGTTAAGTTTGTATGTCCTTTATGAAATGTAAGAGTCAACTAATAAAAAATGAGCAAAATAGATTTAGTCAAGATTGGGTGCTATCTTTCATTATTTTTTATAATCATATATTTAGTATAAAAAAATAAATTTATAATTTTATATAGAAGTAATTTTTTAATTTTATAAATAATATTATATTTTAATTGATGAAGTTTATTATAACTATCAATATATTTTTCATATAATAACTATAAATTATTTTTAGTTAATTTATTTTCTAAAATTATATTTAGTATAAAAAATAATTGATTATATATATTAATTATTTATTAATAGGAAAAATTTTTAAATAATTGATTATATGTTAATAAATTTAAAATTTGTAAATTCTCTTTTAGTAAAAATTAAAAAAGAGATGTTGGGTTATTTTAGTTAACCACAATTTCGATCTTACAATAATCATTCTCACTTTACGTTTTCTTCATTGTGGATATTTTTGAAAAAAATCATTTTTTTATCGATAAGTTTTATTATTTAAATTATTTTATAAAATAAAAAATTATGTATTTAAATATAAATTTTTAAGTTATTTTTATTATAATTAAAAAATTTATGTTACAATTTTTTATAAGATGATTTGTATAAATATTATTAAAACAAATAGTTAATTAATTTGTTACTTAACAATGAATAAATATATAATAGCAACTATTTTATGAGCAATAAAATGCAAATACTATAACATGAGTGATTTATCACAATATTTATAATAATTGTATAAGTTTATTTAATAAATAAGTATTGAGAAATTAATGTAAAAATATTTTATAAAGTAGTTTACATAAATATTCTCAAAATAAATTTATAATTTTATATAGAAATGATTTTTTTTAATTTTATAAATAATATTATATTTTAATTGATGAATTTTGTTATAACTATCAATATATTTTTCTTATAATAACTATAAATTAATTTTAGTTAATTTATTTTCTAAATTATATTTAGTGGAAAAAATAATTGATTATATATATTAATTATCTATTAATAGGAAAAATTATAAAAAGAGTAAAAGATTCTTAAAATAATTGATTATATGTGAATAAATTTAAAATTTGTAAATTCTCTTTTAGTAAAAATTAAAAAAGAGATGTTGGGTTATGTTAGTTTCGATCTTACAATAATTATTCTCACTTTACTCTTTATCGATTATGTATATTTTTGAAAAAAATCAAATTTTTATCGATAATTATTATTACTTAATTTTTTTTATTTTATAAAATAAAATAAAAAATTACGTATTTAAATATAAATTTTTAAGTTATTTTTATTATAATTGAAAAATTTATGTTACAATTTTTTATAAGGTGATTTGTATAAATACTATTAAAACAAATAGTTAATTAATTTGTTACTTTAGCAACGAATAAATATATAATAGCAACTGTTTTATGAGCAATACAATTCAAATACAATATAAACATGAGTTATTTATCACAATATTTATAATAATTTTAAAAGATTATTTAATAAATAAGAATTGAGAAATAAATGTTAAAATATTTTATAAAGTAGTTTACATAAATATTCTCAAAATAAATATTTAATTAATTTCTTACTTTAGTGATAAATAAATATATAAAGTAACTATTTTATGAAAAATAGAATCCAAATATAATATAAGTATGAGTGATTTACCATAATATTAACAATAATTGTATAAATTTATTTAATAAATACGTTAAATATAACATAATAATATATGAATTTATTCAATTAATATTCTTACTATATAATAAATAAGTCATTAGATCCTAATACTAGTCAAACACATCTCATTCTTATTCACACACCACTTCAATCTAAGTAACTCCATTTCAATATTTTCATTTTGTTTTTTAATTTTTATTTCATTTATGATAGTTATTAATTTTTATATGCTTTAATTTTATATTTAAGAACATATTATTAATTTGTTTCCTAAATATTTATTTATTTATTCATTTATTTTGTATAGAATTTTATTTTATTTTGTATTTTTTTGTTTTATATATATACACACACTATAAATGAAGTATATGTTACAATTAGTTTTAAATAGTTAATTTAAACGTGAACAATATAATTTATAAAAAAGAGTATGTGAAAATATATATATACATTTTTTATTATTATTTCTAAGTTATAATTTATATCATGTTAACATATTTTAGATGTCAAAAAGTTTCAAATATGTGTGTTATATATTAGATTTAGTTGAAATTTTTCAAATGTTGGTTTATGTTTCAAGTGTACTTAAAATTTTCTATAATTTGATCATATGTTTATAAGGTAGAAATTGATAAGTTTTAAATGCGTAAATGTAGAGATTCAAATGAATTTTTAAGTATGTTAAATAGTTTTTTAGAATTAGCTCAAAACAAATAATTAATCCAAATGGTGTTTCATATATATACATAAAATGTGTTAACATTGGGAAACAAAAAATAGATGTCATAAAAGAACATGTTTTTGTAAATCTGATTGACTAAGGTTATAAAAATCAAATATTTCATGCGAAGACTATTTATAAGATAAATGTTAGTCCTTAGGAGACAATGTTTTATGAAATATTTATAAACACTGACCATATGGAAGAGGTTATGGAGATGGCTCAACTATAGTCAATGAAAAATTAATAATATGAGTAGTATAATACAAGATCCATTTCTAAATATTTTTTTAAGGTTAGAAAAACTGCCATATTACAAAAAATCGTTACATATAGCACTGTATAACTAATATAATTAAAGGAAAATTATTTAGAATCTTATGGTCACTTTTTCTCTCCCCATTTTTTTTAAATTCACACTTATTTCAACAATGCTCCACTTGAATTTTTTTAAAAATAATTTTCATCGAGCAACTAATTAAAATATAAGATTGTGCATAAATAAAAGGTATTTATCGACTTGAACTTTTACATAGTGAGGATGCTTTAGAATATAACAGAGTAACTTGTAATTTTGAGCACTATTTCTAACAACATTGCACATACAATCTTTTTAATGTGTAGTTCATAAAGTCCATGCTTTATAACCATGCATGTCTATCTCGGTATAGTGAATACTCTAGTAAATTTTGCATAAAAAACTCATAAGAAACGTGCACACTTTCACATTCACATGGGTGAGTCTATCAAGAGTACTCTTGTAGCTATGTATTCGACTCCATTCCACATAAAATATAGAACTTATTAAGAGTTAATACTTAACTCATTTTTGTATTGCTTGAGGATTTTATGCTTATAATAATATGAAATATAACTTAAAATAGCATGATTCATTTCATATCACTTCATGATTTGTTATTATCCATTGAACTTATTTCTTGGGATCTCTAGTCTATAATTTGAGTTTCTATCATGAAAAACTCATCACTCTAAAGGTTATCCCATTTCTTTCGAGGTTTTGAAAACCTTTTCTTTAGCTAGTACTTTATTCAAAGGATTAGTCAAGTTATTATCAGTACGTACATGATCCACTCTTTCAACTCCTATAGAGAGAAATTCTCTAACAATAATGTGCTTACGATGCATATGTCATCTCTTGTCATTGTATTAAAGGTTCTAAATCTTTGCAATAGTCGCGGTACTATCGCCATGGATCAAAATAGTTGGAATCGGTCTTTCCTATAAAGGGATCCTGGCTAATAAACTTCTAACCAACCTAATTCCTCACTAGTAGTAGTTGGTGCTATCATCTTAGACTCCATTGTAGATTAAGCCAAAATAATATATTCCTTAGACTTCTAGAAAATAACTCCACCAACTATGTTAAATATTTAGTATTTGGTTGATTTAGAGTCTTTTGAAAGGGTGTTCCAATTAGCATCATTGTATCCTTCTAGGATAGCAAAAACCTCTGATAATGTAATCCAAGATTCATAGTCCTTTTAAGGTATCTTATGACCCTTTCAATAACATTCCAATTCTTTATAGTAGGTTAACTGGTAAACCTATATAGTAATCCCACAACATAAGTTGTGCCAAGTCTAGTGTAATCAGTAGCATAACGTAAGCTACCAATAATGCTTGCGTACTCAGTTTGTCTAACATCGTCTTTGGTGTTCTTGAGCAAATTTACACTAGGAATATAAGGAATACATACAAGTATTAAAAGAACACAATATATAAGCATAAAAAGAAATTTTATTCATTTCAAAATTCAGTTTAAACATACTATCAATGACATACCCTTTCCCAATAAAAATATTATTTTTATTAATTGTATACAAATTAACCTCAATTATTTGAGTAAACTCAATATTATTAATTTTTAATCATAATACCTTTCAAGTAACTTATATGATAATTTGATTGTCGATGATTTATCAAATTGTATTGAACTTACAAATTGGTACGTATATATAATTAATTATATGAATTCAAGTAACTTAGGCTAAATAAAAATATATTTGTCCATTTGTTGATGAACTTGCAAGCCATGATAAATTATGTGAACTAACTCATAATCTAAATAAGCTAAGCATTTTCAACTCATCTACTTAGCTACTCATTTCAAACCACTATGTATTAATATTAAGACAATCACATATTTTTCTTAATACATTAAGGAATCCATAATAAAATTTCACATTATTTCACCATTTAAATTAAATTATTAATATATTTGTAAAGTATCAAAACACATTATTTTAAAGTTGTACATAAAATATATTTAAATTATTAAATAAAATATTTATTTTTTGTTGAAAGAACTTATTAAATATAATATAATATATAAAAGACTTTGTGACAACTCCTGTCTATTGTGTAGCAATTGCTTTAAATTGTCTAGTTATACATGAAAAAATGGCAAGGGTTTGTGTAGTTGTAAAAGTTGATATAGCTAGTAAACTAAAAATGCAAGAAATACAAAAAGTAGAGTTCAACTTTAAAAGTCTTGATCATTCAACTTTACAAATTCAAATTTTTTACTTGGACAAAACTATACTCTTATGATATAAATGCAAGAAAGAAAGTTCAAAGATATGATGCCCAAAATATGAATTCTTCTTTTTTCTTTGTAAAATACAAGCTTCTACGAAGCTATTCATTTGATATTTCTAAAAAGAAGGGACGCAAAATCCAAACCTTATCTCTTGCTAAAAGACTTGGTGATGACTTATGAATAAAACAAATTTTCTCTTGCTAACTATGACTAGTTTGTCTTAGTATAGTAGGCATACTTTCTTGTGGTTTTCATTCTATTAATCATTGATGTGAAGCAAATATTCTAAAAGACTTTAATTCTCCCTTTTTCTTATAAATTACAAGTTTTCATGAAGTTGTTCTCTCTCTTTTGTTACATCAACATAATTTGATAGACATGTGGAACTTCTAATTAATATAATACATATAACATGGAAATGGATGTGTTATTTAGTTTTATGGAATATATTTACAATCAATTTGTTTGTTCTCTTTATCAATTATTGTTCTAATTGCAATGAATAATTTCTCCATTGAGATAAATTAAAATATCTTTTTTCTTGTTTTATAAAGTCAAGACTAAACTAAGAAAATTTGAGCAAAATAGATACACTCAAGCTTGCATGATACTAATAATGTCAAATAAGCATTTCTATATATGTAACTCATTTAAGATTGATACAATGAAGTGAGCTGGGAAAATCTAATTCATGAGTTAAAATAAACCAACTCACATAACTCATGAGCAACTTGTAAGTTCTTTTAACAAAAATATCTTTATTAATGATATAATTTTCATAATTATAATAATATAATTATGAAAAATCACAATTAAAAATTTATTTTTTGTTTTTTTACAAAAATGTAATTAAAATATAATATTTATTATAATAATTTTATTTTAAAAAAAATTATAAATATTTTTTTATTTTTTTAAAAGGGTAAATGAACAAGTTCATAAATTATTTAGTTTAATTCATTTAAAATTAAATTGAGTTGAGATAGTAGATAACTTATATAAAATTTAAATGAGATGAGTTAAGTTATTGAACTTCACTAAATGTAAGCTGAACTTATGAATGTTGGATCAACTTAATCCATTTGACACCTTTCTTAACACTAATTAAAGCTAAAATGCATGGATGAGAATGAGAAGAATTTTTCCATTTTTCACAAAACTGTTTAGGATTTTCAAGTTCAGTTGGAAACTATTTCTTGTTTATATTCATTGTAATTCCTTTCAAAAGGGCCATAACACATTTAACGATGCTTTTAAATTTTGTTAATTATTTTTAGTGCTTTAATGAAAACTAATAATACAAGTTATATTTCTAAATATTTATTAATGACTAATAAAACTGTAATATTACAAAAGGTTGTTACATGTAGTAGTGTGTAACTAATATAACTAAAGACAAATTAATTGCAAAAATGAACTTCTTAAGGGATACAATTTCTTAATTTGCATTTTCAGTTAAACTAATCTAAGAGGAGTCAAACTCCAAAAGTGTGGAGGAACTCTTTAAAGTAGAAGATATATTCTCAACATTCTCTGATGGGTTGTTCCTTTGTGAAGGATACAGTAATAGCTTGGGTGGAATGCTTAGGCTTTCAAATCTTCCTTCAAGCATCTCTATGACTTTTTTCATCGAAGTTCTATCACTCGGTTTCAATTGTATACACCAAAGTGCCACTATAATCATCTTTTTTACAAGTTTTGATTCTTCTTCAATGACATCATCCCCTAATTCTATGTCGTTTCCTTCACTAAGTTGATCATAAACCCACGAAGGAAAATAAATTTTGCTAGAATGCTCTGCGGTTACATTCAAGTTTTTCCTTTTACTTGCCATTTCCATTAACAACTTTCCAAAGCTATAAACATTAGCTTTAAAAGACACCCCTCCAATATTTTTGTAAAATAATTCTGGTGCTATATATCCAAGAGTTCCTCTTGCAATTGTCATGGACACAATACTAGTTTCTAAAAAGCATAATCTAACTAACCCAAAATCTGAAATCTTAGGAACAAAATTGTCATCTAAAAGAACATTATAAGGCTTAATATCAAAATGTAGAATTTTCATATCACATCCACTATGAAGATAATCAATAGTAGATGCCACTCCAAGTGAAATATCAAATATTATCTTGTAGCTTAAGGAGTTCTATTACCTCCTTAGAATTAGAAGAGATGTATTTATCAAAAGATTCATTAGACATTAAGTCATATACAAGAGCACGTTTTGATCCCTCGATACGTAAAACCAAGTGGTCGAACCACTTTAACATGGTGAATCCTTCCAATAGTAGATACTTCATTGATGAAATCTTGGCCATTAGACTTAGATTTAATGAGGATCTTGATGACGATAAAGCGACTACTATGCAATTTACCCTTAAAAATAGAACCATAACTACCTTCCCCTAATTTGTCCTTAAAATTTGTTGTCATCTTTTTATGTTTGAATAATTGTACCTTATAGACAAGAAGTTGTTATTGGTCTCCAAGAATTCTTCAATGGAATGGAACATTGATAAATGCCTCATTCTCCATTTATGAATCAAGAATGCAATTACACATGGAACCCCTAGTAAAGCTCTTAATGTAAGGAACATTACTATTAAATAAATTAAGAAAAGTCAAAGCTAGAATAAGAAAAGTTAAAGAATATTAGTTGCCACATAATCATAAAATTATTAGAGATAGAAGCTACTCTTCTCTGGCATTGATATGAGACAATAAGGCATAGATGTTCTTACTAGATAACAAGGAAATATTGACAAGGAATTTAATGAGGTTCGGTATAAATGTTACCTATATTCTCAGGCATCGTTGACTACTTCTACTATCTTCAAATTGAATGAACTCTAAAATTACAATTAATTTTGGAAAAATTGAGTTAATCAATTACATTTACAAAAGAGAAGAAGATATACAAATGTTGGGTTGTTTTAAAAGTAGAGGACAGGGCTTTATTTATAGGCTAAAATATAACATCCACCTTCATTCCTAATCAATGTGGCTTTGTATCAATTTTCTCACTAATGAGCTATACAACAAATAATTCAAAAAAGCTTATGTGATATTAATAGCATCAAATGAGCAACTCTACGTAACTCATTTAATGTCGATACAATGAGTTGAGTTGAAAAGATCCAATTCACCTAACTCTTGAGCTCAAATAAGCTAGCTTATTTAACTCAAAGAGAGTTCATTTAATAAAATTTCTTTGTTAATGATATAATTTTCACTATTATAATAATATTATTATGAAAAATTGCAATTAAAAGTTAGTATTTTTTATGAAATTATAATCTAAAGAAAATATTTATTCTAATATTTTTGTGTTTAAACAAAATTATGAATATATTTTTATTTTTATTTTATTATTTAAAAGGGTAAATTTGTCGATTACTAAATTAGTTTAACTAATTTAAAAAGTGAGCTAAGCAAAGTTGAGTTGAGTTATAATTTATCTAAGGTGAGTTGGACCTATGCATGTTGGTCCTACTTAACTCATTTGACACATTTAAATGCTACCTTACATTGCTTATCTACCTTACTACCTTACTTGACACTAATTAAAGCTAAAATATATGGATAACAATGAAAACAATTTTGCTATTTTTCCACAAAACTTATTAGGTCTTTTAGGTTTAGTTTGAAATTATTTCTTGTTTATATTCATTTTAATTACTTTCAAAAGGACACAAAATATTTAATGGTGCATTGAATATTTTGCTTACTATTATTGGTGTTTCAATGAAAAATTAGTAATACGAGTAGTATAATACGAGCTTCATTTCTAAATATATTTTTAAGGCTAGTAAAACTACAATTTTACAAAAAATTGTTACATGGTATAACTAATATAATTAAAGGAAAATTATTTGGAACCTTATGGGCACATTTTTTCTCCCCATTTTTTTTAAATTCACACTTATTTCTAAAAAAACCCACTTGAGTGTTTTTTAAAATAATTTTTATCGAATAACTAATCAAAATATAAGATTGTGCATAAATAAAAGGTGTTTATCGACTTGAACCTTTGCATAACGAGGATGTTTTAATATATATAAGAATAACTCCTAATTTTGAGCTCTATTTTTAACAATATTACTCACACAACCTTTCCAAGGTATAATTCATAAAAACCGTGTTTTACGACCATGCATTTTGTACACATTAACTTCTTAGAATTTTACTTATGAATTAATTTGTGTCTTTTGAAGTTTTAGTCATAATACCTTTCGAGTAACTTATATGATAATTTGATTATTGATGATTGATCAAATTATATTAAATTCACAAATTGATATATATATTCAAGAAACTTAAGCTAAATAAAAAAATATATATGTCAAGATAAAATTAAAATATATTTGTTAATTTTTTTTCTTAAACTCGAAGCCATGATAAACTAGGTAAAGTAACTCTTAAGTTAAATAAACTAAGTATTTTTAACTCATCTACTCAATAAGTTAAACTACTCATTTGAAATCACTATTTATTAATATTAAGACAATCACATATTTTTCTTATTATATGAAGAAATCCATAACAAAATTTCACATTATTTCACCATTTAAATTAAACTTTTAATATATTTTAGCAGTGTAAAGGATCAAAATGCATTATTTCAATGTTGTTCATAAAATATATTTAATTTTTTGTTAAAAAACTTATTAAATATAATATAATATATAAAAAAGACTTTGTGAAAACTTCTACCTATTATATAGCAATTGCTTTAACCCGTTCAACGAGACACGTAAAAATGGCTTAAGGGTTTGTGCAGCTATTAAATTGATATAGCTAGTCCACTTAAAATGTAAGAAACACGAAAAGTAGAGTTTAACTTCAAAAGTCTTGGTCATTCAGTTTTTAAAATTTTTAACTTGGATTAAGCTACTATTATGATATAAATGCAAAAAAGAAAGTTCAAAGATATGGTGCCCAAGGTGTGGATTCTACTTTTTCCTTTGTAAAATACAAGCTTCCACGAAGCTATTCATCTGATATTTCTAAAAAGAAGGGAATGCAAAGTCCAAACCTTGTCTCTTTCTAAAAGACTTGGCAATGACTTATGAATAAAACAATTTTTTTCTTGCTAACATATGAATCTAAAAATTAAGGACTTCATTTTTTCTTCTATGACTATTTTGTCTTAATATAGTAGGCATATTTTCTTCTGGTTTGCATTCTATTAATCATTGATGTGAAACAAATATTATAAAAGACTTAGTTCTTCCTTTTTTTATAAATTACAAGCTTCCACGAAGTTGTTCTCTCTCTTTTGTTACATCAACATAAATTACAAGCTTCCACGAATTTTGTCATTTTTTCACAAAATTGATTAGGATTTTTAGGTTCATTTTGAAACTATTTCTTGTTTATATCCATTGTAATTACTTTCAAAAGGACCATAACACATTTAATGATGCTTTGAAATTTTGTTAATTATTTTTAGTGTTTTAATGAAAATTAATAATACGAGTAGTATAATACAAGCTCCATTTCTAAATATTTATTAATGATTAGTAAAAATGCAATATTATAAAAGGTTGTTACATGTAATAGTGTGTAACTAATATAATTAAAGATGAATTAATTGTAAAAATGAACTTACTGCTTCTTAATTTGCATTTTCAATCAAACTGATCTCAGAGGAGTCAAGCTCTAAAAGTGTGGAGGAACTCTCTAAAGTAGAAGATATATTCTCAACATTTTCGGATGAGTTGTTCCTTTGTGAAGGATACAATAATAGCTTGGGTGGAATGTTTAGGTTTTCAAATCTTCCTCCAAGCATCTCTATAACTTTGTTCATTGAAGGTCTATCACTCGGCTTTAGTTGTATACACCAAAGTGCCACTATAATCATCTTCTTTACGAGTTTTGATTCTTCTTCAGTGACATTATCCCCTAATTTTATGTCGTTTCCTTCACTAAGTTGATCATAAACCCATGAAGGAAAATAAATTTTGCTTGAATTCTCTGTGGTTTCATTCAAGTTTTTCCTTTTACTTGCCATTTCCATTAACAACTTTCCAAAGCTATAAACATCAGCTTTAAAAGACACACCCCCGATATTTTTGTAAAATAATTCTGGTGCTATGTATCCAAGGGTTCCTCTTGCAGCTGTCATGGACACAATGCTAGTTTCTAAAGGGCATAATCTAGCTAACCCAAAATCCGAAATCTTAGGAACAAAATTGTCATCTAAAAGAACATTATGAGGCTTAATATCAAAATGCAAAATTTGCATGTGACATCCACTATGAAGATAATCAATACCCGATGCCACTCCAAGTGAAATATCAAACATTATCTTGTAACTTAAAGAGTTGACTATTACTTCCTTAGAATTAGGAGAGATGTATTTATCAAGAGATCCATTAGACATTAAGTCGTATACAAGAGCACGCTTTGATCCCTCGATACAAAAACCAACTAGTCGAACCACATTAACATGGTGAATCCTTCCAATAGTAGATACCTCATTGATGAAATCTTGGCCATTAGATTTGGATTTACTCAGGATCTTGACGGCAACAAGGCCACCACTGCGTAATTTTCCCTTAAAAACAGAACCATAACCACCTTCCCCTAATTTTTCCTTGAAATTTGTTGTCATCTTTTTTATGTCTGAATAGTTGTACCTTATAGGCAAGAAGTTGTTATTGGTCTCCAAGAATTCTTCAATAGAAGGGAACATTGATAAATACCTCCTTCTCCATTTATGAATCAAGAATGCAATTACACATGGAGCCCCTAGTAAAGCTCTAAATGCAAGGAACATTGCTGTCAAATAAATTAAGAAAAGTTAAAGAACATCAGTTGTCAAATAATCATAAAATTATTAGAGAGAGAAGCTACTCTTATCTGGCATTGATATGAGACAATAAGGCATTAATGTTCTTACTAGAATACAAGGCAATACTGACAAGGAAGAGAAGAATGGCTGCGACAAAAAATTATGAATATAATTAACAAATTGAAAAATTATGTTCAAAAAGTAGATACTGCAACAATCAATAAATTCTATGAAGTAATATGTAATGTGATTCATCAAAAGTTAATATGAAGTAATTTAGCTTTATATGTTTCTAGGAATGAAATCTGTCATATATATGATACAATGAGGCATGATATTCTTACCACCTAACAATCTCATAAATTGGGCATCTGAGGGAATTATTTTCGCATTGATATTCTCCAGAATGGCCAAAATCCATTCTGCAGGAAAAACATACAGGAAGATATTGACAAACTGGGTATAGAGCAATTATGTTCCAAAAGAATATACTGCATCAATCAATAAATTCTATGTAGTAATATTTTTAAAGGACAAGCACCACTGCACCAGCATGTAAATATGTAATAACTACTTCCATTTCTGAATTTAGAAAGAATTTATTTATTTTTCTTTCTTCATATGTTTTATATGCGAAAAATCTTGTAAGAATGTAGAGGAAACTCACCTTCAGTACTCGTAATAATACCTCTGAGTCCCCCTGCATCATACAAAGAATTAAACATATGTAATTGCAGTACCTTAATTTTATTTAATTTGTTTTTGTACATAATAAGAAGAGCCTTACAGCAGGGTCCTCTAGCGAATTTGAATTTGAGACGTTCACATTTCAAATTATACAGGAAATTTCGGGATGACGAAGGCCAGAAAAGATCATCCCAGGAGATCTCAACCCCATAAAAAATGGCTTTGTGGAATTCACTGCAGGAAATAGGACCGTGTGTCTTGTTTCGCGTCAATATTCCCGGCGATGAAGTACTTACCATCATCTCTATGCGGCACGAGTCTGGTAAGTAAGAGACTTGTCGGTCACCCAACATGAGATATGAATTGTGATGGCCTAATTTGGAATCACTCATTGTATTGTTATTGCAATTATAAGGAACAAACTCTATATCATCTGGGTAATGGGAAGATAAATTCACTGCACCTTCACAGCTCACTAAAATCATAAGTTGTGAGTAAAGACGATAAATGTAAAAACTCGAATGAATATATAGAATACTATCAAACAAGGAGATATTATCCTTTTCAAGGTTGGAATCGAGAATACGGATGGTGAGGTTATTGTAATTGATTGCCTGAACGTAGTACTTTATGTCTTCTTGGTACAAAACTACACTCTGGTTGTTCTCACATGAGAGGCGGAAAGGATAATCCTTTACCCCACAGTATTCTGGATCATTTGTAAGCCGGAAAGGATAGCTAATATTGGGGATATTTCCACAAGATGAAGCATGACAATGATGAATATGCTTCCCCAAGCAAGTTTGATGGAGTAGCATGAATACAACAACAAGGGCGTTAACTCGTAACAACATGGATAGTCTTACATTATAATTCATTCTCATGTTTTTGAATTTTGATTTTGAGAGAGAGAGAGAGACCTCCTTACTTCTTGGTGACCTCTATATATCTTCAGCATTTGGAATATAATTAAGCATCTTTTTATACTAGTAACCATATTGTGCAGCTGGTAAAAGTTGATAGCTATTCAACTAATTAAAATGAAAGAAACAAGAAAGAAAGTTCAAAGATAAGGTGTTCATCTGATATTTTTAAAATTATATATAAAAAGTCTTGATGGCTTTGGTTCGGTCATTCTAATAACTTCTCTGTTTCTTTCTTTTTCATCTTAAGATGTTGTCAGTTCTTTTCCTTTTTTCAAATTTATGTAACGTGATTATATTAATACATAATTTTTTGTTTTTTTATATTACATTTTATACTTGTCATTATATTATATAATTATAATTATGTCATTTATCTACTCATATAAACTTACATTAAAATAAAAACTTTACTTTCATTTATTGTAGTCTTTGTATGTTTAAATTTTTTTTATCTATTAGTATATATAAAATACATTGGTTATTCTCCGTTTTACTATTATTTTTTTATTTTTTTGACTGTTCTGTTAGCTTCTTTTTTTTTAACACAAATAAATATCAAAATTTTAAAATAAATATTTTTTATAAATAATCGTTTTGTTAGTTTTATTATGTATCTTTTTTATTATTATTTTTTTTTAGTTTCTTGCGCTTCTATTCTACTAAATTTTTTTAAACAAAAATACATACTAAAATGTTCAAAAATAAATACATTTTTTTATAAATAATTGTTTTGTTAGTTTTATTATATATAATTTTAATTTTTTTCACTTTTTAGGTACGTAATAGACATCTTATAATTTTTAATCATTTTAAGATGTCTCGATAAGCTGTTAATTAGCCCCAAAAAAAAAGATATCTCGATAAGCTATCTAGGTTAGGGATTTTTTAAGGAGATCACTTTAAATAATTTTTAAAAAAGTTAATAAAAAATGATATAAATATACGTAAATAAAAATATCTATTTAAATAAGTGAACTGGTATTTATTTTTTAAAAAAGTTTCCAATTAATTAAAAAAATAGTATTTTATATACTTTGAGGTAGCAATGACTAAAATTTAGACATCTCCAAGGTCCCAGTTGAAAATTAAGATAATTTAAAGTACCAAAATAGTAGAAGACCGGTACAACATTAATGTAATAAGATTCTCCATTTTGCTTCAATTATTTGAAGAGATAAGTTTCTTTTTACAATTGTAACACTAGTTCTCTATTGTTATTTATTTATCATTAATTCAATAGATTTTAAAAAAAATTGATATCACAAACATAAATTAGTACACTTAATATTTTTTATTTTTTATTTTTTAATTTCATTGGACTAAAAACCATTTTGATACAAATAATTGCAATTAAAAGGGTAAAAAATAAATAAAATAAAATAAAGACATAAAACATAAAAATAACCATTAATTTAAATATAATGTTAGTTTCTCATAATAAATAGATATAATTATATGATTTAGTTACTCTATTTGCAATAAATCATAATATATATTTTTTATCTTACATAATTTTTTTATTTATTTTCATATTATATTTTTTAAATGTTTATTTAAATATAACATATATATATTAGCTCTTGCATAAGTTTTTGTATGCTATTACATAAGTTACTAATACACAATAAATACATAAATAAATACAGTTAAAAATGTGAGTCATTGTTATATAAAAATTAAAATATTTGTAGATGTATTTGAAAACTATCTAAAAAAATATATAAAAGCTATATGCAAAAGGAATTGAAAAAAAATATAAAAACAGATTAACCAAAAAAACCAAAATTCCCTTGGTGTAGAGGAGACCTCATATATACGTCTTTACATAAAGAAAACTAAAGTCATTAAGATTCTAATAAGCTCATGCAAAAGAAAATGACCAAGTTCATTTAATTTAATTCCTCACATCGTTTACAATTTATCTTAAAAGTCAACTAAGTATAAATGTTCTCGATCAGTTCTCAACCTAAGGGTATATTAGGTTCATATAATTATAATTATCAATTGATTAAGAGAAACAGTTATTAAAAATAGCATATTTCATAATTTAGTAGTTATTCTGAAATAAAAAATAAATTAATTAATAATTTAATTTAATTTTCTCAAAATACTCTCTTTATCTATCAATATAAATATTTTATCAGTACTTAAGAGGATGTTTTGGTGATTTATTTAAATCATTTTATTTTTGTTACTAATTTAAAACTGTTATTTAACAAATTGTTGAATTTATTAATAAAATATTTATTTACTGTTTTAAAATTGATAAAAGTGACGAAAATTCCTTATAAATCTGAGTGATAAAATCATTTAAATAATATAAATAAAATAATTGCCATATAATTTTTTTTTTCAACTAGTTCATTAATTGAGTTACAACTCTTTTTATATGATATTCAAATCTCATGTTCAAATTATAACAAGTAATATTAGTTAAAATAACGCCAAATACATCAAGTAGGGCATATTATTGCGGATCCATTGATGTGCGCCGACTAGCCCTTTATGAACTAATATCATTATAATCGGCAAAACTATATGCATGACTCATTTTCGCTAGCTTTTCCACCCATTATTTTAATTCATTGTATTTGCTAGACTCCACTTACCAAATTTCGGCTGCTAATTAAGTGTTGTGAGCACATTTTGGCACATGGAAACAATTAAGTGATGGTGATGATACCATACGCTATAGCCAAACCAAAAAGCTTGAACTGGCGTAAAGCTAGGCTAAAGCCTTTTTATTTATAAAGGTTCATAGAGAGGCTAAATGGCTTCCTTTTTATTTTTAACAATTTCTTTATTATTTTCCTAACGTGTGAGTCTAAGGTTTATCTTTGTACTATGGTGTGGCATCCCAAAATGTACATCTTCACTACTTATTACCCAAAAGGGAAGAGGAATATACAGGTAAAAAATAAAATGAATTCAACAGAATATAATAATGACACAAGAAATTTAATGTGGTTTGCCCTTTAATTTGAGCTAAGTTCACGGGATAAACTTTAAAAAATATTTATTCCACTAATAAAATTAATGGGTACAAAGTGAGAGACAATACAACAAATTGAGATAAATCCAAAAGAGTGTCACACAAGTGTTTTCCAAACTCACTATTTTGTCACTCCCCTTTTAGAAAATATCTCAATATTTTTCTAAGATATTCTCTCTCACTTTCTTACACACAACACTATTTTTTTTCTTCAAAGGAAATTGTTCCTTTGGCTTTGCTTCTCTTCTTGTTTTGGTGTATTAATGTATTTCATATTTATAGGCAAAATTGCTTATCAATGTTAGATTCATTTGTCAAATGTGGTTGCACCTACCATTTATGGTTGCACCTAACATTTATGGTTGCACCTACCATTTATGTTTTCTTCCTCTTCAATGAGGAGGGCCTTACAAATCTCCCCCTCCCGACTACATAGAGGGTTCTACCAATCCAGCAGCTAAACGACAATATTCAAAATTTTGTCTTGGGAGAATTTTCGTCAACATATCTGATCCATTTTCTTTTGTATGGATTTTCTCAAGTTGTAATAGCTTCTTCTCCATTATATCCCTAATCCAGTGATAACTCACATCAATATGTTTTGATCTCGAATGAAAGGAGCCATTCTTTCCAAGATGGATAGCACTCTAACTATCAGAAAATAACTGGAAATTGTCTTGTTGCAACCCAAGTTCTTTCAAGAACTTTTTCATCCATAGCAACTCTTTACATGCTTCCATTGTTGCTATAAACTCTGCTTCAGTAGTGGACAGTGCAACACATTTTTGTAACTTTGACTGCCATGACACAACTCCCCCTACAAATGTAATCAGGTAACTGATGACTCTATGAAAATAGAGTCATTAACGCATTTTTTTACTTAATATTTACTTGTTTTATTTAATAAATAGTATTTTTGCGGCAAAAAAAATTAAAATAAATTTTTTTTGGTGAAAAGGGGTAAAAATATAATTTTTGGAATTTTTCTGAAATTTTTCTGAATTTTTAACACAAGACTAATCAGAAAACTGCCACGTGGCATGCCACGCAAGTATAGGAGCTGACTGAGCAAGACACGTGGACACCACGTAAGCACGGAGAGCGAATCACGTTGTACCGCGTGTGAGGAGGAGAAACACGCACCGCGTGTCAGCACGACGTTCAATCCGAGTTTGGAAATCAGTCAACGCGATATGACACGTGTCACCACGCTATTGCTCGAAGCCTTCCACCCGTGCGCCATGCCATCCATTCCCACGAATCACGTCGCGCCACGTGGTGCTGACTCGGTGAAGGTTGACTCTGACCGGTCTCCCCTACCACGTGTCTCTCTCTAATTCGCCCAATAAACTTCTGATACCACGTGTCACTCTATGATTGGCTGAAATTGTCAATTTTGCTTGTTTTGATCGTAGCCCTTTATTTGAAGCTGATCGGACGGTCCAAATCGCACCTGAGTTTTATTTAAGCCCCTAATCACTCCATAAACCCTAATTTGCCTCCATTAGCATAATTTTGGTCAGTTTTTAGAGCTAAAAAGAGAGAAAAATACAGAAAAATTCAAGAAGCGACACAATTTTGGTGGAGATTCAAGAGGAAATTAATTCTACAATTCAAGAGATTGATTGTATTTCTTTTTCTACTCTTTTCTTTATTAATTTTATGTCTTTCTTTATGAAAAATTTGAGCTTTATGAACACAATTATATGTAATTAATTTATTAATCTAGGGATCTTATGACCCAATTTTTATCATGTGATGATCTAATATTTTTTCCCAATTATAATATTAATTTAATTATATTATTTAATATGATTTTTATGCTATTAATTGTTTGGCCAACAATTTATCTATAGAGTCAATTAAATAGATTTGAGAAAATTAATTAATTGTTTATCTTGATTAAATAACATGCATAGTTTCTAGGTCTATGTATGATTCTTATGTGTATGATCCATAATTGATGAACTTAATGAGTAGTATGCAATTTAATTGGCATGAGAGTGTGATTAAATTAATTACTATATGGTGTGTAGTTTACTTGAGACGAATACATGCTAGGTTAGATTCAATTGATCATGTAATTAATTGATATTATATTGGAGGGATTTTAGTGATTCGCATGTTTAGAAAATTGGGGGATTAAGTGTTCCTAGATATTTTCTCATATATCTTTTTAGTCACAAAATCTAATTTAATTAATTATTGCTATTTACTTTTAATTATTTTAATTTTGCTTTCTTAAGATATAAAAACACCAATAAAAAATTGATTTTTATTATTTTTAGTTTTAAAAATTAGTTTCTAAAAAAAATAATCTCCGTGGAAACGATCTTTATTTATCATTATATTACTTGTTACGATACATATACTTGCATATTTATTGCACACACAATTTGTGTGGCGATCAGTAACCTGAAATGGATTTTCTATAATCCACATCACCAGTCATATCTACATTTGTGTATCCAACTAACACAGGTTTGTCATTTCCAAAACATAGGCATATTTTGGAAGAACCTCGAAGATACCTAAAAATCCATTTCATTACATCCCAATGTTCCTTTCCAAGATTTGAAAGGAATCTACATACAATTCTAACTTCATAAGCAATATTTGGCCGTGTACAAACCATGGCATACATCAGACTTCTAATTGCTGAAGCATATGGAACTTCTTCCATCTCTTCCTTTTCTTTGTCTATAGAAGGGCTCTACTTAGAACTTAGCTTAAAGTGATTAGAAAGAGGAAAACTAATCGCTTTAGCTTTATCCATATGAAATCTTTGAAGTACTTTCTCAATGTACTTCTCCTGTGACAACCATAATTTCTTGGCAACTCTATCTCTAATAATAGTTGATAGGGTAGAACTGACATCGCCGATCCTGCCCGTTCATTTGGTTTTATGAATTTATAAAACTCTCGCAAGTGCACGAATCATTTCATAGAAAATGATAAGTATACTCCCAAGGTCGATCTAAGGAAGGAATGTATGTGGTTTTTAATTTATTAATCAAACTTTTAAAAACGAAATTAAATCCTAAACATCCTGTCACGATATTTTGGGGTTTTTGTGTTTTTAATCTACTTACATAAAAATAAACAAAGATTCAATAAACATTTATGCAAATTTTATCATTTATAATGGTGGAGTATTTATGAATATAATAACTAAGTTAATTATGTTTGCTCATATTATTTAGGTTATTAAAGATATGAATTGATATTTATTGATTCTCCATTTTTTGTATGAATACCACCTTTGGTGGGGTTAGATATTCTTTGTTAACTAAACAAATCAATTAACACCTATGGGTGGGGTTGATAACTAATTTGCTTAATTAAAGTAATTCCTTTTTCTAAGAGATTGAAAGTGAACCATTTAAATGCCACCTTTGGTGGGGTTAGACAGTTTAAACTTTATTCAAGGTGTCCAAATTAAACCTAAGAATTTAGTTATCCGAGTACTAACTTTCAAGTTTTAAAACCACTACTGAAAACATGTTGTCAATACATTTTCAGATAATAATTCTTATAAAAACTTTTGAAATAGAGCTTCACTCTAACTACCGGGCGATTGTACCATCAAATAAAAGAGCACTACTCTAAATCAGACCGGATAACTAAACCTTAAAATCTAATTTTCAGGTTTAAGTTTGTAATGAAAAATAATATATTTCTCTCTAACATTCTTAATATAAAATCTTGAATAAAAACAAAATCAATTCATTTTAGAGATTTTCACCTATTTAATATTTCGCAAGCATAACAACGTTATTATTACATCATGTTTACTAACAGCCAGCAGAGTTAAATTTAATCACAGACAAATTAAATATAACATGTAAGAATAAAAGCATAAAAATAACTGTAAAGAAAATAAAATCCTTACAGAACTTCGATGCTATTCCCGTTGCTGGAAAACCTCCAAGCGGAATTTGCACTCCCATTTATTGAATCGAAAAGCTAAGAAATTACAAAAACATAACTAGTTCTTCACAAAAAGGGAAGAACTCAAAAACTAAGAGAAATTAACTAAGAAAAGCTAAAAACTAAGAAAAACTAAAAATCTAAGAAAAGAGAGAAAGAAAGAGAGAAAAGAATGTGTTTTGAGGTGTGTTGATAAATGAAGGGAAGGGGGTATTTATAGGTGAGAATGAAGAGAAAAAGTGAGTGAAAAAAATGTTAAAAAAATGTAAAAACGCAGAGTGCAAAATCTGAGGTTATTGATGACTTCAGCATGACGTCATGGGGCGTCTGCACGTGAAAAATGGGGCGAAATGGGCGTCGGCGCGCATGGAGGGCAGCTGGGCGCGCATAGGCACGCGCGGGAGTAGGAGGGACGCGTGCGGAACTGGGACTGGGCGCGCGCTGATGCGCGCGAACTTGGGGCGTGCTGATGTGTGCGAACTTGGGGCATGCTGCGCGCGGCTAGGCGCTGGCACGCGCGGGTTTGGGCGCTAGCGCGCGTGGGGCTCGGCGCGGCGGCGCGATTTTCTCCTTGTTGACATTTTTGACCCTTTTGACCCATTTTGTCCAATTTTTCCTTATTTATTGACCTTTCCCCATTTATTTATTAATATATTTGTGATGTATTGCTTCCAGTATTCCTCTTTGAGTCTTTAAGTTACGTTTTAAGCCAAAATACCTGAAAAACAATAAAAATACCCGTGATTCCAAAAAATACAAATTTATATAAATATATGATAAAACATATAAATATATATATTTTTAATCAATTAATGTGCATAAAATCATGGTAATTTTAGTACTTTTTGAGCACTCATCAATAGTCATGCCAAGAATCTACTTTTCCGGCCCTAAGTCTTTCATGGAAAAAAACTTACTCAACTGCATTTTCAAGTTGTTGATTTTAGAAATATGTCGGCCAATAATTAACATATCATCCACATAGAGCAAAAGAATAATGAAATCATCATCAGAGAATTTCTACACAAAAACAAAATGGTCTGAAGTAGTCTTTTTATAGCCTTGCTCCCCCATAACAGACTAAAACTTTTTGTACCATTGTCTTAGTTCCTGTTTTAAGTCATAGAGACTTTTCTTCAATTTGCAGGCATAATCTTCTTTTCCCTTTTGATGAAAACTTCCTGGTTGCTCCATGTATATCTCTTCTTCCAATTCACCATGTAGGAAGGCAGTTTTGACATCCATTTGCTCAACTTTCAAGTCAAGACTTTCTACTAACCCTAGCACAATACCGATGGATGTTATTTTTACAACTGGAGATAAAATCTCATCAAAATCAATACCTTTTCTTTGGCTGAATCCTTTGACAATCAGTCTGGCTTTGTATCATGGACTGGAACTATGTCTTTCATGTTTCACCCCGAACACCCATTTATTTTTCAAAGCCTTCTTTTCTTTGGGCAATTTCATCATCTCAAAGGTTTTGTTATCATGCAAGGATTTCATCTCATCTTGCATGACTTCAATCCATTTTTGTTTGGATTCATCATTCATGGCCTCTTCATAATTCTCAAGTTCTCCCCCATCAGTGAATGTTACATACTCATATGAAGGATATGAGGTAGAGGATTCATCATACTTTCCCTCATCTTCAAAACCAACTTCTATAAGAGCATCATCTTCATCAGGTGTATAAATCTGGTCTTCATCTTCAAATTGTCTTACCATTGATGTTGGAGGAATTAATTCCAAATCTGATGAGTCACCATTGGAATTAGGAACATATTTTTTTCATTTTGATAATATCTTTAATGGTCTCATCTTCAAAAAATACAGCATCACGGCTCCTGACAAGTCTCTTTGCAACCGGATCGTAAAATCTATAGCCAAATTGATCTTGACTTTAGCTAATAAAAATACACTGTCTTGTTTTGGCATCAAGCTTGGATCTCTCATCCTTAGGGATATGAACAAATTCTTTCTAGCTAAACACTTGTAGATGATCATAGGAAATATCCTCTCCTGACCACACTTTATTTAGAACATCCATCTTGAGAGGAGTACAGGGTGAAAGATTCAACATATGTGCAACTGTGAGTATAGTTTTACCCCAAAATGTTTTAGGCAACTTTGCATGTGAGAGTAGACATCTAACTCTCTCCATCAAAGTTATGTTCATCCTCTCAGCTAAGTCATTCAACTGCGGTGTCTTTGAAGGTGTCATCTGATGCCAAATACCATGCTTTTTGTAATAAGCATGGAAAGGTCCTATGTATTCTCCACCATTGTCTATCTGGATGCACTTCAGCTTCTTTCCAGTCTGTCTCTCAACTGAGGCATGAAATTCTTTGAAGACATCTAGCACATGATCTTTTATCTTTAGAAGATATACCCACGTCTTTCTTGAATAATAATCAATGAAAGTCACAAAGTACTGAGCACTACCAAGTGACTTTGGCATTGGTCCACACAAATCTGAATGAATCAGATCTAAAATATTATTCATTCTAGAAGGAGGGAAACCCTTGAAAGCAACTCTGGTTTGCTTTCCTACTAGACAATGAACACATTTCTCCAAATGTACTTCATCTATTCCGGGTAGTATCTTCTTTTTTACTAGACTTGTCAAACCTTTTTCACCCATGTTACTAAGTCTCTTATGCCATAACTCAGTTGCACTGTCTTTCTCTATGACATTTAATGTGTTGGTGGAGAGCTTCGCTTGCATTATATACAGAGTTGTATGTTGCTCACCTCTAGCCACTACTAAGGAGCTTTTTGTAAGTTTCCATTTGTCATAAATGAAGGAGCTACAATATCCTTCATTTGCAAGTTTATGCACAAAGCACAAATTCCGGCGCATATCTGGAATATGTCTAACATCCTTCAGAAATAGTCTGATTTAGTTCTCTGTTTCCTAGCAAACATCTCCTCTACCTACTACCTTTGACATGCCTTCATTTCCCATTCTAACAACACTAAAACTTCCAGGTGTGTATGATGAGAAAAATTCTCTACGCGATGTAGCGTGAAATGTAGCACTACTATCAATCACTCAGCTGGTCTCGTGTGATGCAAGATTGACAAAATCTTCATCATAAACGATATTGAACTCGTCTATGGTATTTGTTTGCTCATCATCACTACTTTTGTTTTTCTTCATTACTTTACCTTTGTTCATTTCTTGTTCCTTCTTGAACACCCGGCAAAATTTCTTAATGTGACCCTTCCTCTTGCAGTGATGGCATTCAACATTGGAAAATTTGTTTGATTTGCCTCTGCTCTTGCTTCTGGGTTTTTGTTCTTTGTACAGTCTCCTTCCTCTAGACTTTGTGATAAGGGCTTATGCTTCTGAATCTCTTTCCTTGTTTTGTTTCTCATATGAGAATAGGGTTTCTACAACAACTTCAAACTCCATCTTGTCTTTTGCATAATTCAGAGTTGTTGTGATATGATTATATGACGAGGGTAGTGATGCCAACAACATCACAACTTTCTCTTCATTGTCGAAACTCACATTAAATCTTGCTAAGTGAGAAAGCTTGCTGTTGAAATCGCTATCATGCTACATCATGCTCACATTATCTTCCTTCCTTATCTAATATAGCTTCTTCCACAAATAAAATTTATTAGCAAGGTTCTTTGACATGTACACGTTTTCTAGAGTCTCCCATGTTTCTTTAGTAGTCTTGCAATTTTTTTATTCAATATTTTGCAAGACACTGTCTGAGAGATTTAGACATATTGTATTAGCTGTAATTTCATCTATTTCCTCCCATTGTTCCTCGGTGAGGGTTGCTACCTTCTTTTCTTTTCCCAACAACGCCTTATGGACCTTCTGCTGAATGAGAATATCCTTCATCCTCCTTTTCCATAAAGAGAAATTATTATTGCCATTAAATTTCTCAATATCTACCTTTTGGTTTGACATTTTTTTCCCTGTGTTTTTTTTCTGTAAATAAATACGCCCTGGATCTAATAAAATCTTTTCTGATATGGTAAATCAATTTATGCTGCAATCACAGAGCATATTAAGAATTTTACTAGACCAGTTCTGATACCAGTTGTTGGGCACAACAAGTAAAAAATAAAATGAATTCAACAGAGTAGAATAATGACATCGAAAATTTAACGTGGTTCACCCTTTAATTTGGGCTAAGTTCACGGGATAAACTCTAAAAAATATTTCTTTCACTAATAAAATTAATGGATACAAAGTAAGAGGCAATACAACAAATTGAGATAAACCCAAAATAATGTCACACAAGTGTTTCCCAAACTCACTATTTTGTTACTCCCCTTTTAGAAAAATATCTCAATATTTTTCTAAGATATTCTCTCCCAGTTTCTTACACACAACACTATTTTTCTTCAAAAGAAATTGTTCCTTTGACTTTGCTTTTCTTCTTATTTTGGTGTGTTGATGTATCTTTAAGGCAAAGACATTACCTATTTATAGGTAAAATTATCTATCAATGTTAGATGTATTTGTTAAATATGATTGCACCTACTATTTGTAATTACATCTAACATTTATGATTACACCTACCATTTGTGATTGTACTTAACATTTGTGGTTTTTTCTTGTTAAATGAGAAGGGAATTACATATACTCCCACTCTTTCACTTTTAAATCTTGATTGGTTTAAATTCTTTGATCCTTTTTACTCACGAGTCATGACTTTATTGCCCAACTTCATATTCTTCGTAAGAATTTTCTTTCATATTTGATAGCTATTTGACTTTATTGTTATTAATAATATAAACTATACTCTTAAAACAAATTAAATATGTTGGTGGGCTTTTAGTGGGTTTCTCCTATTCAAAAGATTTGCTTTCACACAGACTTTTGTTCAAAAAAATAAAAAATGAAGTCTTTTGTAACTTCTTTTTTTTCAAATGTCTTTTGTAACTTAAATAGCAATAAAATCAAAATTACAATAATTAATTAGCAAAATAAGAGAGGAGATATTCACTAATATACTCTCAATCAATCACATGTTATCTTTATGAAGCATTGAATACTTATATTTTCTTAAAAAATATTTAAACTAATCTTACATTGCATTAATATAAAACATTATAAATAATGAATAATTTATGTATAGAAGATATATGTACAAAGTAAGATGTTATGCTTTAATTTTTTCTTTTTTCTTTTTTCTTTTTTTTTTGTTGTAAGATTGTGTATATATTTATTTCAATGTCTACTACATTACTCTCTTTTTTCCCAATTAGTTTCTTTGCACTTGCCAATTACCTTATGTAAAAAGGGTACAAACTAAACTAGGACCTTTGGTAATTGCTAAATCAGTAAAGTAACTTATATAACTTTTAAAGACTTATGGCAAGTTGTTACGTAAATTTAATTGTTTAATATAAATGATAAAAGGCTGTGCTACTTTATTAGGTTAAGTTATTTGTTTGTTTTATTCTTATAGTTTAAAAAATAATATTTTTTTATCAAATTGTTTTTAAAAAATAATCTACTAAGGATAAAATTAATATTTGAGCATTTTTTTAATTAAACTTATCATATAATTAGAGTTATTATTTTAATAATTATTTTATTCATTAAACAACAGTACTAATATTTTAATGTGTTATTATATCTCTATTTTATTCCAAAATAATGATATTTTAATCATATATATTAAATAATAATATTATATTATAAATTTAACATTTTATTCTTCAATAGTTCCATTTACATTAGCAATAACACACTGCATTGAGAAGAAAAAACGAATAAGACTCATGAGAATTAGATTTTAAAGTCGCTATTACCAAGATACGTACGGTTTAAAATGGAATCTGTAGCTTGGATTTTTGACATTGTCGCCCTAACACATAGCAAGTAAAATTTTAGACATTTGACACAGAAAAAGTTAGAATAACACCTTAACATATTGTTTCTTAATACCAATTTGCAAGGTGGACGAATAGGGTTCATCATATTGAAACAGAATTTGAATATTTATTTATTTATCAAATTGGAAGACAGAATCCTATCTTTCTTTCTTTCTTTCTTTCTTTTATTTTCTTCTTTATAATAACACAACAGTCAATATAAGCTGGTTTGTCATATATTCTGGCTTAAACATCAGATGACATATTTTCTCATTTAATATTAGAATTCTCATAGTTTATTTAATTAACAACAACTCAAGAACTCCAAAGACTAGATCTTAATTGGATTTAATAAAAATAAAAAGAAGCTTTATCGTTCAGTTATATTAATGATATGGTCATGAAGTTAGCAAAGTTTTATAGATCTTCAATAGATTTATCGGCTAAGTCTAAGAATTACTGATGTTATGTTGACTTATTCAGCATAACACGATGGTTAGGTAGGTAACTACATATATAGTACATTTTATTCTTTAACTATCACATCATTTTCGGATAGTAATATTTGAGGAGAGTAATGAATTTATAGATTGAGTATTTTTTAATTAAATTTATCATTTTACTTATACGTAATTTTATTAATAGATGTTAAATATATCATTTTATTAATTGTTTCAACACCTTAATATTCCATTCTATATTTATCTTATTCATTTTTTTTAAATTTTAATCTTGATTTTAATATTATTTAAATAATAATATTTTAATCATATATTTAAATAATAATTTTTTGTTATAAGTTTCTTTAAATTTTATTTTTTAAATTTTTATATGATCTTTTTTGTAACAACAATGTAACAATTTTTTTTATTAACAAAAAAACATAACATTCTTTTTTATTCTCATAAATTAATTGTCACTTTTAAGTCTAATTATTAATCCACATAACTTTTACAACTATTTCCCCCTCTCTCTCTTATTAATCAAAAAGTAATAATTATGATTCAAAATTTTAAAATGATGGGTGAGTCTTACATTTAAATCTTATATAAATCACGATAACAATTCAAACATATATGTTAATATTGTGCTCTTTTAATTTTTCTATTTGATATTTTATATATAATATTGTGCTTGAAATAAATTGGGATGTATGACTCTAATGGTGCTAGATTAAAACATTTTAACTTATTAGGCGCCTAAAATTTATTAATTGTAACATTCATTATCAAATTTTATATTGTTATTGCGATTCTTCTAAGCTCCCTCTGCACAAAAACTTCTATTTTTTTGAGAAAATTTTCTTTTGTCTCCATCCTTGTTAGATCCACTATTATTGTACCGCTTGAAAGTGTTTCTATTTTTGCTGGTGTAGAGCGCTTCTTCTTCACCCTTAAGCAAGACTCCTATCATTTTTTTAGTTATAACTTCTTAAACAATACTTTACCTTGTGAAAGTATTGGAAAATCGTCATGTCACATTACGCCATCGATAACAACTCGTTTTTTTGAAGTTGTAATCTTGTATCATGCTTCTTTGAAAAGAGTGTAACAAGAGTGTCTCATACTTCCTTTGATGTTTTTACATCCCAAATATATTCCAACATTTCTTCTTCAACTGTGATCTTCAAAGCAAAAAATATCATTAGGTAGTATCAATTACCAACATCCAAAGTATTTTTTATAAAAATGTAACACATAAAATTAGGAATAAAGTACCTTAAATACTCTCCTATTTACAATGGGAGAATGACACTAAAATCTATTACATTTTTCAATAATAAGGTTTTAATCCCATAACTTTCAACACAAATATAACTTTTAATGTATACACTTTAATCTTATAACTTAAAAATATATAAACATTTTAGTCCACAAAATATTAAAGTTTATTTTTTATGTCAAAAAAATAAGATTAAAATATTCAATTAAAAATTATTAGATTAAATTGTACCAATTAAAAGCTATGGACTAATTTTTTTTTTTGTCTTTCTAAAATCACAAGATTGTAAGCACTTTTTGAAACTCTCTTTCAAACCTCCTCTTTTCGACTATCCTAAATGAATTTGTGTTAAGTCTACAAACTTAGTGAAAAAACAAAGAAAAGCTTTTAGATTCAATTGAATATCATAAGCATTTTCATAAATAAAATTTCATATTCAACCTCCCTCTATTTTGTACACATGTTATTTTTAGTATGACATAAAAAACATATATGTTTTTTTATGATAAAAATACAAATATATATTTTTCTTATATAACATAAAAACATATGTTTTTTAAAATGAATTTAAAAATTCAAGATAATTTAAAAATGTTCACACAAGAACTTCGCATTTTTTCATATTAATTACACGTGAAATTTTTTCTCGTGAATTCAGACTTTAATCATGTAGGTGAAATCCCCGTCTAATACAAAATTTTATTTTATGTATTGATTTCTAATTAAGTTATATTAAGTATTTTTTAATTTAAATTTATTTTGTAAATATTTTATTTTTTTATAAAATAACACATTGATTAAGTATAATATTATGATAGGGTTGATAAGAAATATAGTTGTCTATAACCATTAGGTTTATTTTTTAGGATTAGAATACCCATAATTCTTGTGGACTGTAACATGGTATTAGAGATTCAATTGATTGGACCACATCTAAAAAAAGTAAAATGAAATGGTTCTTGTAAAAACAAAAAAATAAATGACTCAAATAAAATAAAATAAATTCAAAATATAAAATGATGGGCTTTATAAGAGATAAATACTTACTTTAAGGCGAGACGTTAAGAATAATATCTAATATTAATTAAATATAATGGTATGATAGAGTTTATAAGAAGTATAATTGTTTACGTCTATTAAATTAACCTTTTAAGATTAAAAAAATCATGATTATTGAAGACTTTAATTTTTTTACATTAATTTTTATTGTAAAATAAAAGTTGAAAATGAAAATTTCAAGTAAGAGTATTTATGCATAGCTAGTAAAACAAAAAATAGATAACATTATTGAATTGCTTACAATCGTATAGATTAATATTGATTTGATTATAAGATATAATTTTATTTTATATATATATTTTTATTTTTAACTTTAAAAAAATATTTATTTTTCTTACTATAAAAATAAGTATATATTTTTTAATGTTATTTTAAAATAAATATATATTTTTTATTAAAGAAATTAAAAATTAAATTAAATTAAATAATTAAATCATTTATATATAAAAAATTAATCAATAAATTTTGTTACATTTATCATCTCATTTATTTGATAAGACAAATCACAGTCTGATAAGACGAAGTAATATCTTTGAGCCTACTATTTAGGCTTTCTACACTTTTAAGAGATAAGATAGGATTTAGTTACATGGAGGACAAGAATTATGTGTATTACAAATTATGTGATTATAGTCAATTCATTATATAACTCATCAAAGGTGCAAGTAGCGGTGTACTTAGGATTTGAACGAAAACAATTTATACATTAAAAGTTAATATTATTTATTTTAATTAAAAAATATACACATTATTTTAATATAAATATATTTAAATTAATAAATTTATAATAAGCTTTGAATGTTAAAATTTAAACAGTATATAATTTTATTTAAGCATATAATTTATTTATAATTTTATAATTATTGTAATCCAAATTTTAGTTATAGAGATACAATGGGGCTAATGCCTCGTCTCACAAGATTTAAAACCGTCATAACATTTTGTATATATGAGAGGAAACTATTAAGCAAACTATTAACCAACCGCCGAACTATTAAGTTGGTGGATTGAGCCCAAATTAATGGAGCATTGGAGATGAGTTTGCTTGGCTTCAGTCTAAATTTGGATAGGAGAGAGATTTATTTATTTCGAGTCGATAATTTCAAAAATATAAGTTGAAGAGTAAAAATTATGGTGCAAGATGTGACATAATTAGTTAGAAAAATAGATAACTTTCTTATTATTTTAAATATATTTTTATTAAAATAAAATATATATGATATATTTTTTTAATTAAAAATAAATAATAATTGAAAATTAATTAATATTATTTTTTACTTTATATATGATGCTTCTCTTAAATATAAATTCTAAATCTACTACTTATATACATATAGTAATTTTTTCTTGACTTATAATAACGTGAAATTAGTTCAAATATATAACTTTTATCAATATATAACAATAAAACTTAACATTTTTTTCTATATTAAAAATTTTATTTAATTAATAAACTTTAAAGTTGTAAAAATCATTGAATGTTATTGTTATTATTTGTATTTCATATGTCTTAATATGATATTAATCATTTTACATATTTTTAACTCATCATTTTGATTTTGATTTTGAATTAAAAAAATAAAATCTCATAAATGTAAAATCTCATAACTATTTTGATTTTGAATTAAAAAAATAAAATCTCATAAATGTAAAATCTCATAACTATTCTGATTTTGAATTGGGACTATGGGAACTAAATATATGATTATTTTGACAAAAAAACCAAATTGAGAGAATAAAACCTCGTAACTATTCTGATTTTGAATTGGGATTGTGGGAATTAAATATATGATTATTTTGACATATTCTTTCAATCCGAACTTCATTTTGGTGTTTGGCTCCACCTAATTTGCAAATAATATCAATTGGTAGTTCAAACTCTCCTTCAAACCTTCTCTGTTTGGCGATCCTAAATGAATTTGTAGTAAGTCTACAAACTTAATGAAAAAACAAAGAAAAGCTTTTAGATTCAATTGAATATCATAAACCTTTTTATAAATAAAATTTCATGTTCAACTTCTCTCTGTTACGTACATATATGTTATTTTTAGTATAACATAAAAAGCATGTATTTTTTTATATTCAAAAATGTATATATATGTTTTTTTATATAACATAAAAAAATATATCTTTTAAAATGAAGTTAAAAACTTAAGCTACGTGAATAAATAGATAATTTAAAAATCAGTTTAAACTTTTACCTAATTTGTAATGAAAGATGTATTCCACTCACCTAGTTTTTCAATTGCTTACAATCGTATCACTCATTTAAATTAATATTGATTTAATTATATGATATAATTTTATTTTTAACTTTAGAAAAAAAATATTTATTTTTTTACAATAAAAATAAACACATATTTTTTATTAAAAAAATTAAAAATCAAATCAAATCAAATAATTAAATTATTTATCAAACATTAATTAATAGATTTCGTTGCATTTATCATCTCATTCGTTTGAGAAAGAAAAATCACCGTCCGGAAAGACGAAGGAATATCTTTGACCCTACTATTTAGACTTCCATAATTTCAAAAGATAAGATAGGATTTAGTCATACGGCGAATAACATCTAGGTGTATTACAAATTATGTGATTGTAGTCAATTCATTATATAACTTATTAAAGGTGCAAGTAGTGGTGAACTTAGGATTTAAACGGAAAAAACATATATATTTAAAAAATAATATTATTTATTTTTTAATTAAAAAATATATATACATAATTTTAATGTAAATATATTTAAATTATTAAATTTATAATAAGTTTTAAATGTTAAAATTTAAATAAAATATAATTTTATTTATACGTATAATTTATTTATAGAGTTGTATTTATGAGAGGAAACTATTAAGTGAACCACAACTTCTTTGTAAATTCCATATGCTGAGCTAGATGCGTACAATGGTCAATCACCGAACTATTAAGTTGGTGGGTTGAGCCTAAATTAGGATTGGAGAGGGGTTTATCTATTTTGAGTCGGTAATTTCAAAAAGATAAGCTAAAGAGTAAAAATTATGGTGCAAGATATGACATAATTAGGTAGAGAAATAGGTAACTTTCTTATTTTTTGTAAAAAATATTTTATGTCGTATACTCCGGGGACGGATCAATTCACATATAAGGAGTGATACATATCCCATTTTAACTTTAAATAAATAAATTTTTTATATATAATATTTATAAAATTATAGATAAAATAATTATTAAAATATAACAATACATATATCTAAATATTAAATTTTATGCTTTTAATGCTTAATATATCAACAAAACTCAATAATTTAAACATATATTTTACTAAAATGAGATACATATAATATATTGTTTCAATTAAAAATAAATAATAATTAAAAAATAATTAATATTATTATTTACTTTATATATGATGCTACTCCTAAATATAAATACTAAATATGCCACTGATATACACATTATAATTTTTGTTTATACAAAATATATACACATTTGTACAAAGATAGAGCTTAGTTAGAGGGTGCACCATTCAATCTTGATTGATTGTTTGAGAGAAAAAAATTAAATGGATACACTTTTTTATTTTATATGCTTTATTGTATGTGACATCAATAAAATTTTAATATGTAAAAAATTTAAGTTATTTTTGTCATTTTTTAGGTACCCATTCCCACATTTTATTTTGATTATGAGTGATAAATCAAAATGAAACAAAAAAAAATTGACTTAAAATAACTTCCATATATATCTTTTAGGAGATAATCGTACATAAAATATGATATTTTTACTTAGTAGAATTGTTCATTCTAACCATTCATTGTTATAATAAAAAAGAGTATAATAATTGAGGATTAAATCATTGATGTTACCAATAAAAGCATAAAACATACAAATGCAACATAAAATATTTTATCATCTTTTAGTTTAAATACATGTATTTTATTTATAAATAAATATTATGTTATAATATTTCTTATGTCTTGATTCATAATACAGTGAAACCAATTCAAATATATAACTTTGATCAATCTATGATAATAAACTTCGCATATTTTTTCCCTACATCAAAGATTTTTATGATATATTTCTTTCAATTTCAACATTATTTCATATTATATTATTTGACATGTTATTTTAATAATCTTTTTAATTTATTTGAAATATTTTAAAAAAATTAATACTTTCTTTTGCTCTTATTGTGAAAAACAATATGTATCACAACAAAATACATATATTTGTTACATTATAAAAAAAATTATTAATAAGTTTAAAGTATACCAAATATTTCATTTATATATAAAGATATAATTTTATAATATCCCAACATTTTATCCTCTTGAATTATAAAAGGTTAAAGTGTATAGAATATTATAAAAACCTTTAATTTGGATTTGGTATGTTAATAGTATTTAATTTTATTTTTGTATTATTTTTTATATTTATTTTTAAGTGGTATTTTAATGATACATATATTCAAATAAAGGTATCAATTTAATATAATTTTTTATACTTATATAATAAATACGTTTTTAATGAAAGATATTTGTAATATTTTTGTCTCTTTCTTTCTTTAAAACATTAATAAGTTTTTTCATCATTTTTAAGCTGTTATATAAATATTTTATTATTTTTTAACTTATTTTACTTCCTTATTTTGTACTTTTATTGAATCAATAATAGTTGGAATTTAAGAGATTGGTTCTCAAATCTACAAGCTAGAGCCTAAGAGACCACAAGAATTTATTGACTTGGGCATTGACTACATGGATAATACATAATAATCATAAGTAGCATGAGTGGTAACGTAACTAGTTTTACTCATTGGTTGGGTATCAATCGGGCTTTAGAATGTCAATTTATTCTATGTTGATAGAATTTTAATTTTAGTACAATATAAAATAATCACGTAAGGAGTAGGGTAAAAGATAAGGATCACTTTTGTTTTTGTTCCGATCATTACTCAATTTTTATTTTTTTATATTTTCTTTAAAAATATATTAGATTTACGTAAATTTATAATTAAATTTAATAATTTTATTAAAAATATTATTTTTATCATTAAATTAATATTTTAATTATAAAAATATAATATAATATGTATAAAATAATAATTAATTTAATGATTATTAAAATAACAAAATTAATAAATTTAAGTATAATTGTGACTTTGTATTCAAAATTTTAAGTTTATTATATTTGATTGCATAATAAACATATACAATTGAAACTTTATGTTAATTTTAGCTATTTAATATACAATTGATATTAAATTTTTTTATTAATTGGATTCTGATCTCGTAAAAAAATCCAAAACTTCGATGAAGAATTCCCACTCCATTTTACAATTATTCAAACGAGTGATGAGGATAACCTCTTTGTTCCAAAATGAGTTGGAAAGACATTAACTTGTTAAGCACTAAGCTCGTTGGGTCTATACGATATGACATGCGAGACAGAAAAAGTAATATAACGCAGCTCGTGGTTTGTTACCCATAAGTGGTCGAACAAAGTTGACACGTTAGTTTAAAGTTAAATTCTACGTGAATTAGTAGGAAATATATATATATATATATTATCAAATATAAGTATAACTTAATAGATAAAGTTAATATTGATACGTGTGAGGTGAGAATTTGACTCCAAATAATATCAAATTTTTAAAATAGTAAACTAAATGCGTTACACATCAAGGGTATATGCATGACATAGCCCGCTAGCTAACATATCATAGGTCAGTACAATATTTTAATTAATGGAATAGACCGTATCTTGTTGATCCAACCAGACCTCTTTGATACATTTATTCAAAAGAAAAACTTTACATATTTTTATTAAAATTGCATTACTATTGTATACTTAAAAATAAATTACATAATTCACTAATATTCATGAATTTTACATTTAATATCAAATTTTATATTTAAAAATAAATACAAAATTAGCATACAGATATGTGTGCTTCCATTATATACAAATAAAAATACTTCTACTTAATATGGCAAAAAAAAAAATTGATAGTTTGGTCCTACTATATTAGAAGATTTCAAGAAATCATAATGCAATGAGGTTTAAGTGTGAAAGAATGAAAGATTGATTTTAGAATAAGTAATATGATACTTTTTATTATTTATATTATTGATTGTTATTTAAAAAAAATAGTAGGTAATTATGGTTTTAATAAAAAATAGTGTATTTATTTTTCATTTTATTGATCTAAATTATTACATTAATAACTGTTCAAAATTGAAGTATAATTTCTCATTTAAGTAATATAGGTTATTTGATTCATTGTAAGTCTTAAAATTTTAAAAAATTGATATATAATCTTTTAGGAATTATTATTTTTCAAAATCGAAAAAAACAAACCAATATATTTTTATTAAAAATACATTTTAATAGAAACAAAAAATTATAATTTAGATTTATTTCATTTTTTTAAACTTACCATATCAATTAGACACAACTTAAAAATAGTTGTACTAAACTACTTATGGACATTAGTTAAAAATCATTAAGTGTTTCATCTTTATTCTTCTAAAATGTTAGTTTTATGCCTTCATCATTTTCAATATGATTAGTTTGTCTCAGTGGGCATACTTTTCTTGTGGTTCTCATTCTATTAACCAATATTGATGTGAAACAAATATCTTAAAGACATGGTTCTCATTTTTCTTTCTAAATTACAAGCTTTCACAAAAAAATTCCTTCTACCTTGCAACATCAACATAATTTGATACATATGGGATTTCTAATTAATAATAATAGCACATAATATATAGATATGGTGGTATAAAATAATTGTTTGTTATTCTTTTAATAGCTTAAGTTTTTTACAAGATTAAGTTTACAACAAATTCTAATAATTATATCATTTATTTTAATTTCACTATTCAAATAAATTAACATTGTAATAATACTATTATTTTTATTAAATTTAATTTATATTATTATTTTTATTCTCATTATATTTTTATTCTTAAAACTAAACATGACTTAAATGTAGTAAAATTTACATTAGAACTCTCGGTCATTCAGCGTTACAAATGATAAACTTTTACGAGACATCTCTTATGATATTTATACAAAAAAGAGACCAAGCCTTGCTTTCTCTTGTAACATATCAATAATGATTGAGATAGACATCTACAAGTGGTTGCAACTTTAAGCAATGGTGTTGAAAATTAAAGATAATTTTTTTTCATGAATGTTAGTTTTCTAAGTCTTCATCGTTCTCTATGACTAGTTTGTCTTGGTATAGTTGGCATACTTTTCTTATGGTTTCCATTATATTTATCATTGATGTGCATCAAATATCCTAAAATATTTGGTTGTCTTTTTTCTTTATAAATTAAGAGTTTTCACCAAATTATTCTTTCTCTTTTGTAACATCAATATAATTTGATAGATATGTTTGACCTTCTAATTAATAGTTATGCATATAACATAGAAATAGATATGTTATTCATTATTTTATAGTATATTTTATACCAATTACAACCATATCACCACTTATTCTAATTTCAATAAATAATTTCTCTATAGAGAAAAATTGAAATGTCTTTTGCTCTTGCTTATAAAGTCAAGAGTCAACTAAAAAAAATTGAGCAAAATAGATTCAAACAAGCTTGCGTGATATTAATGGTGTCAAATGAGCAAGTTTACGCAACTCATTTAATTTCGATAAAATAAGTTGAGCTTAAAAGACCCAATTCACCTAGCTCTTGAACTCAAATAAGCTAGCTCACCTAACTCAAGGAGAGTTCATTTAGTAAAATGTCTTTGTCAATGATATAATTTTTACTATTATAATAATATGAGTATGAAAAATTGTAATTAAAAGTTACTATTTTTTACAAAAAAATGTAATTAAAAGATAATATTTATTCTAACGTTTTTGTTTTGAAACAAAATTATAAATATATTTTTATTTTTTGTTTTATTATTTAAAAGGGTAAATATATTTGTTACTAAGTTATTTTAACACATTTAAAAGTGAGCTGAGTAAAGTTGAGTTGAAATCTACTTATGTAAAATTTAGATGAGACGAGTGGAGTTATAGTTTACCTAAAGTGAGTTGAACCTATGCATGTTGGTCTAACTAACTCATTTGACACATTTAAATGATACCTTACATTGCTTATCTACCTTACTAACACTAAATAAAGCTAAAATGCATAGATAAGAATGAGAAGAATTTTCCCATTTTTTCCACAAAACTTATTAGGACTTTTAGGTTCATTTTGAAATTATTTCTTGTTTATATTCATTTGAATTGCTACTATCAATCAAAACATCTATCCTAACTATCTATTGTTGCCTTTGCTTGCTGCCTTCACAATGACTTAGTTCAACACACAAACTCATCTTTCCTGCAAAACTAGCACCACTCAATGTAGTGTGATCAGTAACTAAAGATCAGTAATGTGAACAATAAAGAATAATCACTCTTGGGAAATTCACTAAATCATAAACATTTGCAATCATTGTTTTGGGAACACTTGACAATCCCAAAAGAATAATATTGCCTAAAGCACCAAGTAGAATAGTCTTAGCCACTCTGAGTCTAAGAATGCTATTTCACTCTTATTGAAAATGTTTCACAATCGCTAAAATACGCTCAAGATCATTAGTGAATATAGAATTAGAGTTTCTGGAAAAAATTTGGTAGAGCTTCTCTATGATTTTTCTATTTACCAAAAATATTAAAGAGGAGGTGTTTATAACCAACAACCAAAATACGTGCCACCTTGCTGGGGTTTAGTGACAAGTCCAACAATGGGTTATGCGAAGACCTTGTTGAGGTGCACAAAAATCACCAAGTAATTTTTATAAATACTTGCACCTGAAGCGAAGCAAAAATGACCACTCAACCTAGCATGCATACTAAGAAACCAAACATGTGATGTGTGGATAACATGATTTCAATCACAGTGTACCTAACTAAGTGCATGTGTGCATTACTAATCAATAACAACCAACCTTACACAGAAAAAAATATAAATACAAATAAATAAACTTCGTGTTTTGCACAAAGGAAGTCAACAAAGACACAAAAGACTATAGGATTTACAAGATTGATACATTAAGTTGAGTTGAAAAAATCCAATTCACTTAGCTTATGAGCTCAAATAAACTAGTTTACCTAACACATAAGCAACTTGAGAATTCATCTAACAAAATGTATTATTTAATGATATCATTTTCATAATTACAATAATATTATTATGGAAAATCATAATTGAAAGATACTATTTCTTTTTTTTCCTACAAAATATAATCAAAAAGTTATATTTATTCTAACATTTTTTGTTTTCAAACAATACTATAAATATATTTTTAATTTTTTTGTTTTATTTTTTAAAAAGAATAAACCTACCACCTCATAAGATACTCAATTTAATTCATTTAAAAGTAAGCTGAGCCAATTTGAATTTGATTTAAATAAAATTTAGATGAGATAAGTTGAACCATGGTTCACCTAATAAAGTGAGTTGAACCTATGAAATTTGAATCAACTTAACTTATAAATCCTACATTTTAATGTTCATCTACCTTCCTTGACACTAATTAGTTAAAGTTAAAATGCATAGACGAGGATGAGAAGAATTATGCCTTTTTTCACAAAATATTTTAAGATTCTTAGGAGCAAAAGGATTAATATTTTTGTGATTAATTTAAGGGTTTGTGCGGCTATTAAAAGTTGATATAGCGAGTCGACCAAAAATGCAAGAAACACGAAAATTAGAGTTTAATTTTAGAAGTCTTGGTCATTCAGCTTTTCAAATTTTTAACTTGGATGAAGCTACTCTTCTGATATAAATACAAGAAAGAAAGTTCAAAGATATGATCCTAAAGTGTGGATTCTGCTTTTTCCTTTGTAAAATACAAGTTTCCACGAAGTTGTTCATATGATATTTCTAAAAAGAAGGGACGCAAAGTCCCAACCTTGTCTCTTGCTAAAAGACTTGGCGATGACTTATGAATATAACAAATTTTCTCTTGCTACCATATGGTTCTTAAAATTAGACTTCATTTTTTTCTATGACTAGTTTGTCTTATTATACTAGGCATACTTTCTTATAGTTTACATTCTATTAATCTTTTATGTGATCAAATACTCAGTTCTCCCTTTTTTTTTCTTTTTTTTTATAAATTACAAGCTTCCACGAAGTTGTTCTTTCTATTTTGTTACATCAACATAATTTAATAGATACGTGGACCTTCTAATTAATACAATACATATAACATGAAAATGGATGTGTTATTTAGTTTTATGGAGTATATTTTCAATTAATCATATTGTTTGTTCTCTTTATTAAATATTGAGCATGTGTGTTTTTCAAAAATAATAATAAATACACTAATATTATATTTTTCATTTTTTCTTCCCTAAAGTATCATATCATCACTTACTCTAATTACAATGAATAATTTCTACATAAAGATAAATTTAAAAGTCTTTTGTTATTGCTTTATAAAGTTAAGAGTCAACTAAGAAAAATTGAGCAAAATTGATTCACTCAAGCTTGCGTGATACTAACAATTTCAAATAAGCAATTTTGTGCAACTCATTTAAGATTGATACAATGAGATGATTGGGAAAAACCTAACTTATAAGCAACGTATGAGTCCCTTTAACAAAAAAATCTTTGTTAATGATATAATTTTCATAATTATAATAATATTATTATGAAAAATAGCAATTAAAAAAATATGTTTTTTTGTTTTTTACAAAAATGTAATAAAATATAATATTTATTCTAGTATTTTTATTTTTAAACAAAATTATAATATATATTTTTATTTTATTTTTTAAAAAGGTAAATAGACAAGTTCATAAATTACTCAGTTTACTTAATTTATATAAAATTTAGATGAGATGAATTGAATTATTGTATTTCACTTAAGGTGAACTGAACCTATAAATGTTAGACCAACTTAATTCATTTGACACATCTAAATGCTACTTTATAGTGTTCATCTACTTTACTTGGCTCTAATTGAAGCTAAAATGTATGGATGAAAATGAGAAGAATTTTGCCATTTTTTCACAAAATTGATTATGATTTTTAGGTTCAGTTTGAACTTATTTCTTGTTTATATTCATTATAATTGCTTTCAAAAGGACAATAAAACATTAAATGATGCTTTGAAATTTTAAGAATTATTTATAGTGCTTTAATGAAAATTAATAATACGAGTAGTATAATACAAGTTTTATTTCTAAATATTTATTAATGACTAGTACAATTGCAATATTACAAAAGGTTGTTACATGTAGTAATGTGTAACTAATATAATTAATGATTAATTAATTGGAACCTTGCTCTTGCATATTGCTAAAATGAACTTCTTCGGGGTTATTTCTTTTTAATTTGTATTTTCATTCAAATTGATATCAGAGGAGTCAAACTCCAAAATGTGGAACAACTCTTTAAATTAAGAGTTATATTCTCCACATTTTTTGATGAGTTGTTCTATTGTGAAGGATACAATTATAGCTTGGGTGGAATGCTTAGGCTTTCAAATCTTCCTTCAAGCATCTCTATGAATTTTTTTATTGAAGGTCTATTACTCGGTTTCAATTTTATATACCAAAGTGCCACTATAATCATCTTTTCTACAAGTTTTTATTCTTCTTCAATGACATCATCTCCTAATTTTATGTCATTTCCTTCATTAAGTTGACCACAAATCCATGAAGGAAAATAAATTTTTGGTTGAATTCTTTCTGGTTACATTCAAGTTTTTCCTTTTACTTTTCATTTCCATTAACAGCTTTTCAAAGTTATAAACATCAGCTTTAAAGGACACACCTCTAATATTTTTGTAAAACAATTCTGGTGTTATCTATCCAAGGGTTCCTTTTGCAACGATCATAGGCACAATGCTAGTTTCTAAAGGATATAATCTAACTAACCTAAAATCTGAAATTTTAGGAACAAAATTGTCATCTAAAAGAATATTGTAAGGCTTAATATCAAAATGAAGAATTTTCATGTGACATCCACTATGAAGATAATCAATACCTAATGCCAGTCTAAGTGAAATATCAAACATTATCTTGACGTTTAAGGATTTGACTATTACCTCCTTAGAATTAGGAGAGATGTATTTATTAAGAAATTCATCTAACATTAAATTATACACAAGAGCACGCTTTGATCCCTTGATACAGAAACCAACTAGTCGAACCACGTTAACATGGTGAATCCTTCCAATAGTAGATACCTCATTGATGAAATCTTGGTCATTAGACTTGAATTTCCTCAGGATCTTGATAGCGAAAAAGCCACCACTGCGTAAATTTTCCTTAAAAACATAACCATAATCACCTTTCCCCAATTTGCCTTTAATATTTGTTGTCATTTTTTTGATGTCTGAAAAGTTGTACCTTATAGGCAAGAAGTTGTTATTGGTCTCCAATAATTCTTCAATGGAAGGAAACATTGATTAATGCCTCATCCTCCATTTATAAATCAAGAATGTAATTACACATGGAGCCGCTAGTAAAGTTCTTAATGCAAGGAATGTTATTGTCAAATAAATTAAGAAAAGCCAAAGAATAAGAAAAGTTAAAGAACATCAGTTTCCAAATAATCATAAAATTATTAGAGAGATTGGCTATTCTTATCTGGCATTTATATGAGACAATAAGGCATGAATGTTCTTACTAGTTAACAAGGCAACACTACCAAGGAAAAAATATGAATATAAATAAAAAATTGGGTTTTGAGAATCAATATTAGTTTCTATAGCACATGGGAGTGTCCTATATGCTACTATGGTAGCCTTTTTAGTTTGCAACAAGTTACCTTAGATATTGGTGTATTTGAGACTTGTATGCAACCTCTCTCTTGAAATATATGGGCTGATATCTTGAGTTTACATTAAGAGTCTTTAAATGTGATCAAGTTTACATTAAAAGTCTTGATCATTTAGTTTTATAAATTACAAACTTTGACGAAGCTGTTTCAATGATATTGATGCAAAGAAGCGACGGAAACCTTGCTTGCTCTTGTAACATCTACATAGTGATTGAGATATCTACAAATGGTTGAAACTTCAACCCATGGTGCTCAAAATTAAAGAATTCATTTTTTTTCTTAGTTCTAAGTCTTCGTCACTTACTATATGACTGGCCATACCTTTCTTATAATTTCTATTCTATTACATATTTAATTATTGATGTTAAATAAATATCCCAAAGATTTGGCTCTTTTGTTTTTAATTACGAGTTTCCACTTTTTTTCCCTTGAATAATCAACAAAATTTTCTAAATATGTCATATGTGAACCTCCTCATAATGACATATATGATAGAGATGATATAATAAATGGCCTTTATAAAGAAAGTCCAAGAATTAACTAATAAAATAATGCGCAAAATAGATTTAGTCTAGGTGTTATCTATCTTTTTATAATCTTATAATTATTATAAAAATGTGATTTTATAATTTCATATCCAAATAATTATTTTAATTTTATAAATAATATTATATTGTAATTGATAACATTTATTATAAATATCAATATATTTTTATATAATAATTATAAATTAATTTTAGTTAATTTATTTTCCAAATTATATTTAATATAAAAATAATTAATTATATATTAATTATCTATTAGTAGGAACAATTAAAATAAAAAATAAAAGATCCGTAAAATAATTGATTATAAGTAAATAAAGTTTAAAAAATTAAATTATCTTTAGTAAAAATTAAAAAAAATATTCGGTTTCAATTAATTATAATTTTAATTAATCACAGTTTCGATCTTAAAGTTGTTATTTTTGAAAAAAAGTTAAATTTTTCACGATAATTAAATTTTTAATTATTTATAGTTAAAATATGAATCCCTATAAATAACAACTTTAAAATCTATAAAAATTATGAGCATTTTAATTACAAAAGATTAATAGATACCCATAATCTTTATAAATTTTATTATAATATCATAATTAATCAATATGAAATATTATTCTTTATATTTTAACTTATTTATTATATTTTATTCTATTTAGATCATTTATCTCTTTTTATTTTTGCAAGGTCCATTTCATTTTTTTTTGTGAGGTGATGTCCAAATTTTTTAGCTTAATCTACTGAAACTCTTGTACTATGTTAAAATTTATAAGAATTATAGATCTACTGGAATATTATCCTTAGTATAAGAATGAAAAACCTAAATTATTTCTTGAATTTCTATCAAAGGTGTTGCTAGTTTTATTTTTCTATATATTAATTAGGGATGAGCAGCTGATCAAAACTATCTATTTTTGGTCAATCATAATCTGATAATTTGAAAGGATTTGAAGATTTTCAACCAGAATTCAATTCGATGATATAATTAATTTGAATCAACCAGAATCCAAACAAATCGAATGTTTTCAAATCAGATAAGGTCAAATTAATATTAAAATTTATTTATAAACTATTATTATATATAAAATAAAATATACAAAAATTTAAAATTTAAATTAAAAATTTTATAACAAATATTACTATTTATAATCACAACTAAAAAAATTAAAAGAATAAAAAGTATGTATGTACAATATGTGTACTTATGTTTTGGAGTAAGTTTGTATGTCCTTTATGAAATGTAAGAGTCAACTAATAAAAAAATGAGCAAAATAGATTTAGTCAAGATTGGGTGCTATCTTTCATTATTTTTTTATAATCATATAATTATTATAAAAAAATAAATTTATAATTTTATATAGAAGTGATTTTTTAATTTTATAAATAATATTATATTTTAATTGATGAAGTTTATTATAACTATCAATATATTTTTCATATAATAACTATAAATTATTTTTAGTTAATTTATTTTCTAAAATTATATTTAGTATAAAAAATAATTGATTATATATATTAATTATCTATTAATAGGAAATTTTTTAAAATAATTGATTATATGTTAATAAATTTAAAATTTGTAAATTCTCTTTTAGTAAAAAATAAAAAAGAGATGTTGGGTTATTTTAGTTAACCATAATTTCGATGTTACAATAATCATTCTCACTTTATGTTTTCTTCATCGTGGATATTTTTGAAAAAAATCAATTTTTTTTATCAAAAGTAAATATTTTATGAAAAATAGAATCTAAATATAATATAAGTATGAGTGATTTACCATAATATTAACAATAATTGTATAAATTTATTTAATAAATAAGTTAAATATAAGTAACTCCATTTCAATATTTTCATTTTGTTTTTTAATTTTTATTTCATTTATGATAGTTATTAATTTTTATATGCTTTAATTTTATATTTAAGAACATATTATTAATTTGTTTCCTAAATATTTATTTTTTTATTCATTTATTTTGTATATAATTTTATTTTATTTTGTATTTTTTTGTTTTATATATATACACACACTATAAATAAAATATATGTCATAATTAGTTTTAAATAGTTAATTTAAATGTGAACAATATAATTTATAAAAAAGAGTATGTGAAAATATGTGTATACATTTTTTATTATTATTTCTAAGTTATAATTTATATCATGTTAACATATTTTAGATGTCAAAAAGTTTCAAATATGTGTGTTATATGTAAGATTTAGTTGAAATTTTTCAAATGTTGGTTTATGTTTCAAATGTACGTAAAACAATTTATAATTTGATCATATGTTTATAATGTAGAAATTGATAAGTTTTAGATGCATAAATGTAGAGATTCAAAATGAATTTTTAAGTATGTTAAATAGTTTTTTAGAATTAGCTCAAAACATACAATTAATCCAAATGGTGTTTCATATATATACATAAAATGTGTTAACATTGGGAAACAAAAAATAGATGTCATAAAAGAACATGTTTTCTAAATTTTTATTGACTAAGGTTATAAAAATCAAATATTTCATGCGAAGACTATTTATATCATAAATGTTAGTCCTTAGGAGACAATGTTTTACGAAATATTTATAAACACTAACCATATGGATGAGGTTATGGAGATGGCTTAACTATAGTCAATGAAAAATTAATAATATGAGTAGTATAATACAAGCTCCATTTCTAAATATTTTTTTAAGGTTAGAAAAATTGCCATATTACAAAAAAATCGTTACATATAGCACTGTATAACTAATATAATTAAAGGAAAATTATTTAGAATCTTATGGGCACTTTTTCTCTCCCCATTTTTTTTAAATTCACACTTATTTCAACAATGCTCCACTTGAATTTTTTTAAAAATAGTTTTCATTGAGCAACTAATTAAAATATAAGATTGTGCATAAATAAAAGGTGTTTATCGACTTGAAATTTTGCATAGTGAGGATGCTTTAGAATATACTAGAGTAACTTGTAATTTTGAGCACTATTTCTAACAACATTGCACATACAATCTTTTCAATGTGTAGTTCATAAAGTACATGCTTTATAACCATGCATGTCTATCTCAGTATAGTGAATACTCTAATAAATTTTGCAAAAAAAATTCATAAGAAACGTGCACACTTCCACATTCACATATGTTAGTCTATCAAGAGTACTCTTGTAGCTATGTATTCGACTCCATTCCACATAAAATATAGAACTTATTAAGAGTTAATACTTAACTCATCTTTCTGTTGCTTCAGGATTTTATGCTTATAATAATATGAAATATAACTTAAAATAGCATGATTCATTTCACATCACTTCATGATTTGTTATTATCCATTGAACTTATTTCTTGGGATCTCTAGTCTATAATTTGAGTTTCTATCATGAATAACTCATCACTCTAAAGGTTGTCCCATTTCTTTCGAGGTTTTGAAAACCTTTTCTTTAGCTAGTACTTTATTCAAAGGATTAATCAAGTTATTATCAATACATACATGATCCACTCTTTCAACTCCTGTAGAGATAAATTCTCTAACAGTACTGTGCTTACGATGTATATGTCATCTCTTGTCATTATAATAAAGGTTCTAAATCTTTGCAATAGCAACGGTACTATCGCCATGAATCAAAATAGTTGGAATCGATCTTTCCTATAAAGGGATCCTGGATAATAAACTTCTAACCAGCCTGATTCCTCACTAGTAGTAGTTGGTGCTATCATCTTAGACTCCAATATAGATTGAGCCAAAATAATATATTCCTTAGACTTCTAGAAAATAACTCCACCAATTATGTTAAATATTTAGTCGCTGGTTGCTTTAGAGTCTTTTGAAAGGGTGTTCCAATCAGCATCATTGTATCCTTCTAGGATAGCAAAAAACCTTTGATAATAATCCAAGATTCATAGTCCTTTTAAGGTATCTTATGACCCTTTCAATAACATTCTAATTCTTTATAGTAGGTTAATTGGTAAACCTATATAGTAATCCCACAACATAAGTTGTGTCAAGTGTAGTGCAATCAGTAGCATAACGTAATCTACCAATAATGCTTGCATACTCAGTTTGTCTAACATCGTCTTTGGTGTTCTTGAGCAAATTTACACTAGGATTATAAGGAATACATACAAGTATTAAAAGAACACAATATATAAGCATAATAAGAAATTTTATTCATTTCAAAATTCAGTTTAAACATACTATCAAGGGCATACCCTTTCCCGATAAAAACATTATTTTTATTAATTGTATACAAATCAACCTCAATTATTTGAGTAAACTCAATTTTGTTGAGAAGATAACGTGAGACTAAGTTCCTCCTCAACTCTAGAATATACAAAACACCCCTTGTTTATATTTATCATAATTACTTTTAGGATTCTTAGTTTCAGTTTGGAATTATGTTTATATTTATTGTAATTGATTTTAAATGGATCGTGACACCTTTAATGGTGCTTTGAAAATTATGCTAATTATTATTAGTGCTTTAATGAAAAATTAATAATATGAGTGATATAATAAGATGAAAATAATAAAGACATGTGATTAGTTTACTCCATGAAGCTATGTATGCACTTTATACACAATAACTTCTTAGAAATTTTCTTTTGAATTTATTGATGTCTTTTAAATTTTTAATCATAATACCTTTCAAGTAACTTATATGATAATTTGATTGTCGATGATTTATCAAATTGTATTGAACTTACAAATTGGTACATATATATAATTAATTATATGAATTCAAGTAACTTAAGTTAAATAAAAATATATTTGTCAATTTTTTGATGAACTCGCAAGCCATGATAAATTATGTGAACTAACTCATAAGCTAAATAAGCTAAGAATTTTCAACTCATCTACTTAGCTACTCATTTCAAACCACTATGTATTAATATTAAGACAATCACATATTTTTCTTAATACATTAAGGAATCCATAATAAAATTTCACATTATTTCACCAATTAAATTAAACTATTAATATATTTGTAAAGGATCAAAACGCATTATTTTAATGTTGTACATAAAATATATTTAAATTATTAAATAAAATATTTAATTTTTTGTTGAAAGAACTTATTAAATATAATATAATATATAAAAAGACTTTGTGACAACTCCTGTTTATTGTGTAGAAATTGCTTTAAACAGTCTAAATAGACATGAAAAAATGGCTCAAGGGTTTGTGTAGTTGTTAAAAGTTTATATAGCTAGTAAACTTAAAATGCAAGAATACAAAAAGTAGAGTTCAACTTTAAAAGTCTTGATCATTCAACTTTACAAATTCAAATTTTTAACTTGGACAAAACTATACTCTTATGATATAAATGCAAGAAAGAAAGTTCAAAGATATGATGCCCAAAATATGGATTCTTCTTTTTTCTTTGTAAAATACAAGCTTCTATGAAGTTGTTCTTTTGATATTTCTAAAAAGAAGGGATGCAAAATCCAAACCTTATCTCTTGCTAAAAGACTTGGCGATGGCTTACGAATAAAAATTTTTTTCTCTTGCGTTAACATATGGTTATGAAAATTAAAGACTTCATTTTTTTCTATGACTAGTTTGTCTTAGTATAGTAGGTATGCTTTCTTGTGGTTTTCATTCTATTAATCATTATTGTGTGATGAGTGCTCAAAAAGCACTAAAATAACCATGATTTTATGCACATTAATTGATTAAAAATATATATATTTATATCTTTTATCATATATTTATATAAATTTTCTTTTTCGGAATCACGGGTATTTTTATTGTTTTTCAGGTATTTTGGCTTAAAAACGCAACTTAAAGACTCAAAGAGAAATACTGGAAGCAATACATCACAAATATATTAATAAATAAATAGGGAAAGGTCAATAAATATGAAATAAATGGACAAAATGAGTCAAAAAGGTCAAAAAAGAGAAAATCGTGTCGCCAGATCGCCCGGCCACAAGACGCTTAAAGACGCTGCAGCGCGCGCGCAAGAGCAAACTCGACAAGCTGCGCGCACCTTCCCCGAGTTCCGCGCGCACCCGCGCGCGTTGCTCCCCCTTGCGCGCGCGCCCACGCCCTTTTCGCCCCATTTTCACGTGCAGCCGCCCCACGTCATGCTGACGTCATCAAATGACGTCAGCAATCACTAATCCGCGTTTTTACATTTTTTCCTCTACTTTTTCTCTCCATCCTCACCTATAAATACCCCCCTTCTCTTCACTTCTAAACACACCTCAAAACCATTCTTCTCTTCTCTTTCTTTCTCTCATTTCTTAGTTTTTAAGCTTTTCTTAGTTTATTTCTTAGTTTTTAAGCTTTTCTTAGTTTCTTTCTTAGATTTTAAGCTTTTCTTAGTTTCTTTCTTAGCTTTTAGTTAAATTCTCTTAGTTTTAGAGTTCTTATCTTTTTGAGAAGAACTTGTAATGTTTTTGTAATTTATTAGCTTTTTGATTCAATAAATGGGAGTGCAAATTCCGCTTGGAGGTTTTCTAGCAACGGGAATAATATCGAAGTTCTGTAAGGGTTTTATTTTCTTTACAGTTATTTTTTATGCTTTATTCTTACATGTTATATTTAATTTGTCTGTGATTAAATTAAACTCTGCTGGCTGTTTGTAAACATGATATAATAATAACCTTGTTATGCTTGCGAAATATTAAATAGGTGAAAATTTCTAAAATGAATTGATTTTATTTTTATTTAAGATTTTATATTAAGAATGTTAGAGAGAAATATATTCTTTTTCATTACAAACTTAAATCTAAAAATTAGATTTTAAGGTTTAGTTATCCGGTCTAATTTAGAGTAGTGCTATTTTATTTGTTGGTACAATCGCCCTGTAGTTAGAGTGAAACTCTATTTCAAAAGTTTTTATAAGAATAATTATGTGAAAATGTATTGACAACATGTTTTCAGTAGTGGTTTTAAAACTTGAAAGTTAGTACTCGGATAATTAAATTCTTATGTTTAATTTGGACACCTTGAATAAAGTTTAAACTGTCTAACCCCACCAAAGGTGGCATTTAAATGGTTCATTTTCAATCTCTTAGAAAAAGGAATTAATTTAATTAACCAAATTAGTTATCAACCCCACCCATAGGTGTTAATTGATTTGTTTAGTTAACAAAGAATATCTAACCCCACCAAAGGTGGTATTTATATAAAAAAGTGAGAATCAAAAAAATATCAATTTATATCTTTAATAACCTAGATAATATGAACAATCATAATTAATTTAGTTATTATATCCATAAATACTCCACTATTATAAATGATAAAATTTGCATAAATATTTATTGAATCTGTATCTATGTTTATTTTTATGTTATTAGATTATATTTATTGAATATGTATCTATGTTTATTTTTATGTTATTAGATTAGAAACACAAAAACCAAACTATCGTGACAGGATGTTTAGGATTTAATTTCGGTTTTAAAAGTTTGAATAATAAATTAAAAACCACATACATTCCTTCCTTAGATCGACCGCGGGCCTGGGGCTGCTGCGCGCGCGGGTCTGGGCGCTGCGGCGGCACGATTTTCTCCTTTTTGACATTTTTGACCTTTTTGACCCATTTTGTCCAATTTTTTCATATTTGTTGATCTTTCCCCATTTATTTATTAATATATTTGTGATGTATTGCTTCCAGTATTCCTCTTTGAGTCTTTAAGTCTTTAAGTTGTGTTTTTAAGCCAAAATACCTGAAAAACAATAAAAATATCCGTGATTCCGAAAAAGACAAATTTATATAAATATATGATAAAACATATAAATATATATATTTTTAATCAATTAATGTGCATAAAATCATGGTTATTTTAGTACTTTTTGAGCACTCATCAATGTGAAGAAAATATTCTAAAAGACTTTAATTCTCCCTTTTTCTTATAAATTACAAGTTTTCATGAAGTTGTTCTCTCTCTTTTGTTACATCAACATAATTTGATAGACATGTGGAACTTCTAATTAATATAATACATATAACATGGAAATGGATATGTTATTTAGTTTTATGGAATATATTTACAATCAATTTGTTTGTTCTCTTTATCAAATATTGTTCTAATTGCAATGAATAATTTCTCCATCGAGATAAATTAAAATATATTTTTTCTTGTTTTATAAAGTCAAGAATAAACTAAGAAAAATTGAGCAAAATATATGCACTCAGCTTGCGTGATACTAATAATGTCAAATAAGCATTTCTATATATGTAACTCATTTAAGATTGATAAAATGAAATGAGCTAGGAAAATCTAATTCATGAGCTATAATAAACCAACTCACATAACTCATGAGCAACTTGTAAGTTCTTTTAACAAAAATATCTTTATTAATGATATAATTTTCATAATTATAATAATATAATTATGAAAAATCACAATTAAAAATTTATTTTTTGTTTTTTACAAAAATGTAATTAAAATATAATATTTATTATAATAATTTTATTTTTTTATTTTTTAAAAGGGTAAATGAACAAGTTCATAAATTATTCAGTTTAATTCATTTAAAATTAAATTGAGTTGAGATTAGCAGATAACTTATATAAAATTTAAATGAGATGAGTTAAGCTATTGAACTTCACTAAATGTAAGCTGAACTTATGAATGTTGGATCAACTTAATTCATTTGACACCTTTCTTAACACTAATTAAAGCTAAAATGCATGGATGAGAATGAGAAGAATTTTTTCATTTTTTCACAAAACTGTTTAGGATTCTCAGGTTCAGTTGGAAACTATTTCTTGTTTATGTTCATTGTAATTCCTTTCAAAAGGGCCATAAGACATTTAACGATGCTTTGAAATTTTGCTAATTATTTTTAGTGCTTTAATGAAAACTAATAATACAAGTTATATTTCTAAATATTTATTAATGACTAATAAAACTGTAATATTACAAAAGGTTGTTACATGTAGTAGTGTGTAACTAATATAACTAAAGACGAATTAATTGCAAAAATGAACTTCTTAAGGGATACAGTTTCTTAATTTGCATTTTCAGCCAAACTAATCTAAGAGGAGTCAAACTCCAAAAGTGTGGAGGAACTCTTTAAAGTAGAAGATATAAATCATTCTCTCATGGGTTGTTCCTTTGTGAAGGATATTGTCATAGCTTGGGTGGAATGCTTAGGCTTTCAAATCTTCCTTCAAGCATCTCTATGACTTTTTTCATCGAAGTTCTATCACATGGTTTCAATTGTATACACCAAAGTGCCACTATAATCATTTTCTTTACAAGTTTTGATTCTTCTTCAGTGACATCATCCCCTAATTCTATGTCGTTTCCTTGACTAAGTTGTTCATAAACCCACGAAGGAAAATAAATTTTGCTTGAATGCTCTGTGGTTACATTCAAGTTTTTCCTTTTACTTGCCATTTCCATTAACAACTTTCCAAAGCTATAAACATCAGCTTTAAAAGACACCCCTCCAATATTTTTGTAAAATAATTCTGGTGCTATATATCCAAGAGTTCCTCTTGCAATTGTCATGGACACAATACTAGTTTCTAAAAAGCATAATCTAACTAACCCAAAATATGAAATCTTAGGAACAAAATTGTCATCTAAAAGAATATTATGAGCCTTAATATCAAAATGTAGAATTTGCATATCACATCTACTATGAAGATAATCAATACTAGATGCCACTCCAAGTGAAATATCAAACATTATCTTGTAGTTTAAGGAGTTCTATTACCTCCTTAGAATTAGAAGAGATGTATTTATCAAGAGATTCATTAGACATTAAGTCATATACAAGAGCACACTTTGATCCCTCGATACAGAAACCAACTAGTCAAACCATGTTAACATGGTGAATCCTTCCAATAGTAGATACTTCATTGATGAAATCTTGGCCATTAGACTTAGATTTACTGAGAATCTTGACGACGATAAAGCCACTACTGTACAATTTACTCTTAAAAATAGAACCATAATTACCTTTCCCCAATTTGTCCTTGAAATTTGTTGTCATCTTTTTTATGTCTGAATAGTTGTACCATATAGAAAAGAAGTTGTTATTGGTCTCCAAGAATTCTTCAATGGAAGGGAACATTGATAAATGCCTCATTCTCCATTTATGAATCAAGAATGCAATTACACATAGAGCCCCTAGTAAAGCTCTTAATGTAAGGAACATTACTATTAAATAAATTAAGAAAAGTCAAAGTTAGAATAAGAAAAGTTAAAGAATATCAGTTGCCAAATAATCATAAAATTATTAGAGACAGAAGCTACTCTTATTTGGAATTGATATGAGACAATAAGGCATAGATGTTCTTACTAGATAACAAGGCAATATTGGCAAGGAATTTAATGAGGATCGGTATAAATGTTACATATATTCTCAGGCATCGTTGACTACTTCTATTATCTCTAAATTGAATGAACTCCAAAATTACAATTAATTTTGGTAAAATTGAGCTAATCAATTACCTTTACAAAAGAGAAGAATATATACAAATTTTGGGTTGTTTTAAAAGTAGAGGAGAGGGCTTTATTTATAGGCCAAAATATAACATCCACTTTCATTCCTAATCAATGTGAGGATTTTTCAATTTGCTCACTAAGGAGCTATACAACAAATAATTCAAAAAAGCTTGTGTGATATTAATAGCATCAAATGAGCAACTCTACGTAACTCATTTAATGTCGATACAATGAATTGAGTTGAAAAGATCCAATTCACCTAACTCTTGAGCTCAAATAAGCTAGCTCATCTAACTCAAGGAGAGTTCATTTAATAAAATTTCTTTGTTAATGATATAATTTTCACTATTATAATAATATCATTATGAAAAATTGCAATTAAAAGTTACTATTTTTTTACGAAATTATAATCTAAAGATAATATTTATTCTAATATTTTTGTTTTTAAACAAAATTATGAATATATTTTTATTTTTATTTTATTATTTAAAAGGGTAAATTTGTTGATTACTAAATTAGTTTAACTAATTTAAAAAGTGAGCTAAGCAAAGTTGAGTTGAGCTTGACTTACATAAAATGTAAATGAGCCAAATTGAGTTATAATTTATCTAAGGTGAGTTGGACCTATGCAGGTTGGTCCTACTTAACTCATTTGATACATTTAAATGCTACCTTACACTGCTTATCTACCTTACTACCTTACTTGACACTAATTAAAGCTAAAATACATGGATAACAATGAAAACAATTTTGTCATTTTTTCACAAAACTTATTAGGTCTTTTAGGTTTAGTTTGAAATTATTTATTTTTTATATTCATTTTAATTACTTTCAAAAGGACACAAAACATTTAATGGTGCATTGAATATTTTGCTTACTATTATTGGTGTTTCAATGAAAAATTAGTAATAGGAGTAGTATAATACGAGCTTCATTTCTAAATATATTTTTAAGGCTAGTAAAACTACAATTTTACAAAATATTGTTACATGGTATAACTAATATAATTAAAGGAAAATTATTTGGAACCTTATGGGCACATTTTTCTCCCTGTTTTTTTTTAAATTCACACTTATTTCTAAAAAAACCCCACTTGAATGTCTTTAAAAATAATTTTTATCGAATAACTAATCAAAATATAAGATTGTGCATAAATAGAAGGTGTTTATCGACTTGAAACTTTGCATAACGAGGATGTTTTAATATATATAAGAATAACTCCTAATTTTGAGCTATATTTTTAACAATATTACTCACACAACCTTTCCAAGGTATAATTTGTAAAACCTGTGCTTTACGGCCATGCATTTTGTATACATTAACTTCTTAGAATTTTACTTATGAATTAATTTGTGTCTTTTGAAGTTTTAGTCATAATACCTTTCGAGTAACTTATATGATAATTTGATTATTGATGATTGATCAAATTGTATTAAATTCACAAATTGATATATATATATATATATTCAAGAAACTTAAGCTAAATAACAAAATATATGTCAAGATAAAATAAAAATATATTTGTTAATTTTTTTTCTTAAACTCGAAGCCATGATAAACTAGGTAAAGTAACTCTTAAGTTAAATAAACTAAGTATTTTTAACTCATCTATTCAATAAGTTAAACTACTCATTTGAAATCACTATTTATTAATATTAAGACAATCACATATTTTTCTTATTACATGAAGGAATCCATAATAAAATTTCACATTATTTCACCATTTAAATTAAACTTTTAATATATTTTAGTAGTGTAAAGGATCAGAATGCATTATTTCAATGTTGTTCATAAAATATATTTAATTTATTAAATAAAATATTTATTTTTTTGTTAAAAAACTTATTAAATATAATATATTATATAAAAAAGACTTTGTGAAAACTTCTGTCTATTATGTAGCAATTGCTTTAACCCGTTCAACGAGACACGTAAAAATGGCTTAAGGGCTTGTGCATCTATTAAATTGATATAGCTAGTCCACTTAAAATGCAAGAAACACGAAAAGTAGAGTTTAACTTCAGAAGTCTTGGTCATTCAGTTTTATATATTTTTAACTTGGATGAAGCTACTCTTATGATATAAATGCAAGAAAGAAAGTTCAAAGATATGGTGCCCAAGGTGTGGATTCTGCTTTTTCCTTTGTAAAATACAAGCTTCCACGAAGATATTCATCTTATATTTCTAAAAAGAAGGGAATGCAAAGTCCAAACCTTGTCTCTTTCTAAAAGACTTGGCAATGACTTATGAATAAAACAATTTTTTTCTTGCTAACATATGAATCTAAAAATTAAAGACTTCATTTTTTCTTCTATGACTAGTTTGTCTTAATATAGTAGGCATATTTTCTTCTGGTTTGCATTCTATTAATCATTGATGTGAAACAAATATTCTAAAAGACTTAGTTCTTCCTTTTTTTATAAATTACAAGCTTCCACGAAGTTGTTCTCTCTCTTTTGTTACATCAACATAATTTGATAGATACGTGGACCTTCTAATTAATATAATACATATAACATGGAAATAGATGTGTTATTTATTTTTATGGAGTATATCTTCAATCAATCACATTGATTGTTCTCCTTATCAAATATTTAGCATTTGTGTTTTTTTTAAATAATAATAAATACACTAATCCTATTTTTTTTTTACTAAAGTACCATATCATCATTTACTCTAATTACAATGAGTAATTTCTCCATAGAGATAAATTCAAATGTCTTTTGTTCTTTCTTTATAAAGTCAAGAGTCAACTAAGAAAAATTGAGCAAAATAGATCACTCAAGCTTGTGTGATACAAATAGTGTCAAATAAGCAGTTTTATAAATGTAACTCATTTAAGATTTATACAATGAGATGAGTTGGGAAAACTTAACTTATAAGTCAACATGAAACCGTTTCATCTAACCCATGAGCAATTTGCGAGTTCCTTAAACAAAAATATCTTTGTTAATGATATAACTTTCATAATTATAATAATGTTATTATGAAAAATTGCAATTTAAAAATATCATTTTTTGTTTTTTTACAAAAATTTAATTAAAATATAATATTTATTCTAACATTTTTATTTTTAAACAAAATTATAAATATTATTTATTTTTTTAATTTTTTAAAAGGGTAAATAGTCAAGTTCATAAATTACTCTGTTTAATTCATTTAAAAATAAATTTGAGTTTAACTAAGGTGAAATTAGCTTATATTAAATTTAGATAAGACGAGTTGAGCTATTGTACTTCACTTAAGTTGAATTGAACCTATAAATATTGGACTAACTTAATTCATATGACATATCTAAATGTTACCTTATAGTGTTCATCTATCATTCTTAACATTAATTAAAGCTAAAATGCATAGACGAGAAGGAGACGAATTTTGTCATTTTTTCACAAAATTGATTAGGATTTTTAGGTTCATTTTGAAACTATTTCTTGTTTATATCCATTGTAATTACTTTCAAAAGGACCAAAACACATTTAATGATGCTTTGAAATTTTGTTAATTATTTTTAGTGTTTTAATGAAAATTAATAATACGAGTAGTATAATACAAGCTCTATTTCTAAATATTTATTAATGACTAGTAAAACTGCAATATTACAAAAGGTTGTTACATGTATTAGTGTGTAACTAACATAATTAAAGATGAATTAATTGTAAAAATGAACTTACTGCTTCTTAATTTGCATTTTCAATCAAACTGATCTCAGAGGAGTCAAACTCTAAAAGTGTGGAGGAACTCTCTAAAGTAGAAGATATATTCTCAACATTCTCGGATGAGTTGTTCGTTTGTGAAGGATATAATAATAGCTTGGGTGGAATGTTTAGGTTTTCAAATCTTCCTTCAAGCATCTCTATGACTTTGTTCATTGAAGGTCTATCACTCGGCTTCAGTTGTATACACCAAAGTGCCACTATAATCATCTTCTTTACAAGTTTTGATTCTTCTTTAGTGACATTATCCCCTAATTTTATGTCGTTTCCTTCACTAAGTTGATCATAAACCCACGAAGGAAAATAAATTTTGCTTGAATTCTCTGTGGTTACATTCAAGTTTTTCCTTTTACTTGCCATTTCCATTAACAACTTTCCAAAGCTATAAACATCAGCTTTAAAAGACACCCCCCCGATATTTTTGTAAAATAATTCTGGTGCTATGTATCCAAGGGTTCCTCTTGCAGCTGTCATGGACACAATGCTAGTTTCTAAAGGGCATAATCTAGCTAACCCAAAATCCGAAATCTTAGGAACAAAATTGTCATCTAAAAGAACATTATGAGGCTTAATATCAAAATGCAAAATTTGCATGTGACATCCACTATGAAGATAATCAATACCTGATGCCACTCCAAGTGAAATATCAAACATTATCTTGTAGCTTAAAGAGTTGACTATTACTTCCTTAGAAGTAGGAGAGATGTATTTATCAAGAGATCCATTAGACATTAAGTCATACACAAGAGCACGCTTTGATCCCTCGATACAAAAACCAACTAGTCGAACCACGTTAACATGGTGAATCCTTCCAATAGTAGATACTTCATTGATGAAATCTTGACCATTAGATTTGGATTTACTCAGGATCTTGACGGCGACAAGGCCACCACTACGCAATTTTCCCTTAAAAACAGAACCATAACCACCTTCCCCCAATTTATCCTTGAAATTTATTGTCATCTTTTTTATGTCTGAATAGTTGTACCTTATAGGCAAAAAGTTGTTATTGGTCTCCAAGAATTCTTCAATAGAAGGGAACATTGATAAATGACTCCTTCTCCATTTATGAATCAAGAATGCAATTACACATGGAGCCCCTATTAAAGCTCTAAATGTAAGGAACATTGCTGTCAAATAAATTAAGAAAAGTTAAAGAATATCAGTTGTCAAATAATCATAAAATTATTAGAGACAGAAGCTACTCTTATTTGGCATTGATATGAGACAATAAGGCATGAATGTTCTTACTAGAATACAAGGCAATACTGACAAGGAAGAGAAGAATGGCTGCGACAATAAATTATGAATATAATTAACAAATTGAGAAATTATGTTCAAAAAGTAGATAATGCAACAATCAATAAATTCTATGAAGTAATATGTGATGTGATTCATCAAAAGTTAATATGAAGTAATTTAGCTTTTTATGTTTCTAGGAATGAAATCTGTCATATATATGATACAATGAGGCATGATATTCTTACCACCTAACAATCTCATAAATCGGGCTTCTGGGGGATTTATTTTCGCATTTTTATTCTCCAGAAAGGCCAAAATCGAATCTTCAGGAAAAACATACAAGAAGTTATTGACAAACTGGGTATAGAGCAATTATGTTCCAAAAGAATATACTGCAACAATCAATAAATTCTATGGAGTAATATTTTTAAAGGACAAGCACAATGCCCCGGCATGTAAATATGTAATAACTACTTCCATTTCTGAATTTAGAAAGAATTTATTTATTTTTCTTTCTTTATATATTTTATATGCGAAAAATCTTGTAAGAATGTAGAGGAAACTCACCTTCAGTACTCCTAATAATATATCTGAGTCCCCCTGCATCATACAAAGAATTAAACATATGAGCTTAATTGCAGTAACTTAATTTTATTTAATTTGTTTTTGTACATAGTAAGAAGAGCCTTACAGCAGGGTCCTCTGGCGAATTTGAGACGTTGACATTTCAAATTATACAGGAAATTTTGGGACCTGAGAGATTTAGACCAGTCCCAGGAGAACTGAACCCCATAAAAAATGGCTTTGTGGAATTCACTGCAGGAAATAGGACCGTGTGTCTTGTTTAGCGTCAATATTCCCGGCGATGAAGTACTTACCATCATCTCTATGCGGCACAAGTCTGGTAAGTCAGAGACATTTGGGGTGGTGCGAAACAACATGAGATATGAATTGTGATGGCCTAATTTGGAATCACTCATTGTATTGTTATTGCAATTATAAGGAACAAACTCTATATCATTTGGGTAATGAGAAGATAAATTCACTGCACTTTCACAGCTCACTAAAATCATAAGCTGTGAGTACCCGTCAATTTCACCTAGGTACAAACTCGAATAAATATCAAACAAGGGGATATTATCCTTTTCAAGGTTGGAATTCCGAATACGGATGGTGTGGTTATTGTAATTGATTGCCTGAACGTAGTACTTTATGTCTTCTTGGTACAAAACTACACTCTGGTTGTTCTCACATGAGAGGCAGAAAGGATAATCCTTTACTCCAGTCTTTTGGATCAGTTGTAAGCCAGAAAGGATAGCTAATATTGGGGATATTTCCACAAGATGGAGGAGGACAATCATATTGGGGATATTTCCCCAAGCAAGTTTGATGGAGTAGCATGAATACAACAACAAGGGCGTTAACTCGTAACAACATGGATAGTCTTACATTATAATCCATTCTCATGTTTTTGAATTTTGATTTTGAGAGAGAGATCTAGAGAGACCTTCTTACTTCTTGGCGACCTCTATATATCTTCAGCATTTGGAATATAATTAAGCATCTTTTTATACTAGTAACCATATTGTGCAGCTGGTAAAAGTTGATAGCTATTCAACTAATTAAAATGAAAGAAACAAGAAAGAAAGTTCAAAGATAAGGTGTTCATCTGATATTTTTAAAATTATATATAAAAAGTCTTGATGGCTTTGGTTTGGTCATTCTCCTAACTTCTCTCTTTCTTTCTTTCTTTTTCATCTTAAGATGTTGTCAGATCTTTTCTTTTTTTTTTTTCAAAATTATGTATTGTGATTATATTAATACTTAAATTTTTGTTTTTTTATATGACATTTTATACTTATCATTATATTATATAATTATAATTATGTCATTTATTTACTCATATAAACTTACATTAAAATAAAAACTTTACTTTCATTTATTGTAGTCTTTGTATGTTTAAATATTTTTTTATCTATTAGTATATATAAAATACATTGGTTATTTTCCGTTTTGCTATTATTTTTTTTATTTTTTTGACTGTTCTGTTAGCTTCTTTTTTTCGAACACAAATAAATATCGAAATTTTAAAATAAATATTTTTTATAAATAGTTGTTTTGTTAGTTTTATTATGTATCTTTTTTATTATTTTTCATTTTTTTAGTTTCTTGCGTTTCTATTCTACTAACTTTTTTTAACACAAATACATACTAAAATGTTCAAAAATAAATACATTTTTTTATAAATAATTGTTTTGTTAGTTTTATTATATATAATTTTAATTTTTTTCACTTTTTTAGTATGTAATAAATATTAAAATGAACTTATATCTTCTTTATTTTTTATTTTTTATTAGTTTTATATTGATCATTAGTTATTCTTCAGTTTTTTTATATTAATAAATATCAAAATATCATTATATATTTATCAAACTTCACAAATTATGTTTAAAAATTATGCAACAATATCAATTATTATTCGATAATTAATATTATTACATACTTATTAATTTTAAATAATAAAATATTGATATTTTTTTTAAGTAATATTAATATTTTAAATCAAGTATTAGCTTAATATATAAGATAAAAATAAATATATTATCTAATAAATTATTATAAACTATATATTAATTTAAATATATTTTTTAAAATAAATTAATTTATTAATATACTTATATTTTATATTTTGTAAGAAGGGACGCAAAGTAATTATTGATCAAAGTTAATCTTTAGAGGTTTTAGGTCTTTTCTTACTATGGAGACCCATTTATAGATAAGCTTAAGCCTTTACAAGTAGTTACTTTTCCATTTTTTATTTTTTATTTATTTTGATTTTAATCGGATAATATGAATAATAAAATCTAAAAAATCACATTCTAATAATAGAACTCACAGAATGATAATGATAAACAGGAAAGAGTAAAGTTGAAGAAAAATATAGGTGGAATAAGCCATGTTTTGAAGGGAATTCTACTAATTAAATTCTCGAAGAGAGATTCTAAATCTTTATTCTTAAGTCTCCTTTTCAATTCTTTTTACTTTTTTGCTTAGCAAAAAATAAATAAAAATAAGTATTTTTTGTTGGATTTGTATAAGACTTGTTTTGGAGCTTAAATTTGCTCTTTCTCCGGTAAGTTGAGTGAGGTTTCCTAAAAATATAACCGTTTTTCTTTAAAGATAATATTAACATTTTAAATAATATATTGATAATTATTATGTTAAAATTTTAATTTTTTAAATTAAATAATAAATATAATTTTAAATAAATCTTATAAAAATACATGTTAAACTGTGGTCATCGATGATTAATTCTCAAATATATTTAAAGTTGATGATTCGTTAATACTTTTATTTACGTAACCCTTATCTCGATTCTATATCCGTCCCTAGTTGTACTAGAAAGCCCTAAATTGTTTATACTTAAACAAGATTTATATCATAATAATACAAATCTAAGATTATTAATTTATAGGTTCAAGTTCACAAACTTAAAAATCAACAATTAAAGAGTTCAATCAAAAAAGCACTCTAATGTCAGATCTTCTAGGAACACCCTCAAATCTTGATGCGGGAGGAAAGGTTTCATTTCAGTCCAAACGCACCCCTATTTCTGATAGGAAAATAGAAACTATTATGGTGAGCTACTATTTTTTTTTCTTTTAAATTATCATTTATTTATGAAAGTATGAAACAAAATTAAAATTTTGGCGTATGTCATAAAAATGCTTTCTTTATTAATGTACATTAGTTTTTTTATTTATTAAACCGTTGGACACCAATATCCTTTTCCATCAAAAGCTTCCATTTTCATGGTTGAGCTTCCTCTGAAATAATTGAATATTGAAAATTAAGTTGATTTTGGTAGGGGGAAAATGAAGCCTACGAATTGGGTTTTACCACGAGGTCTTTACGTGTTATTACAAAAACAAATTAAAAAAAAGTTCCATTTTCATGAGGTCTCTCGGCGGCGGAGAAAACAAAGAACCTTTTGTTTCTTCTTCCGTAGTACAAACCAACGTTGTTTTGTCGTTTAATTTACTGTGGTCTATGGCAAGCAAACAAACTGTGATTACTCCATGAATGCATTTGGAAATAAAATTCATTTGTTCCGCTCTGTTATATACAGTGTACTAAAAGGTTTTCTTTACGTATTGGCTAAATTATGTTTTGAGTACTGGTTCCAAATTTGCACAAATTATGGGTCGATACTGATGCTAATTAACAGGCTGGATTGTGCTATGTTGGGCTATATCGTGTCGATCCAACCCGACCTCTTTGACACCTCTATAAAAAGATATCATAGATGTTACAATGATATATATGCTAAAATTATATAAAGAAACCATGATTATAACTTTATCTTCAATAAACATTAATATGTGATCTCTCAAGTAGTTTGGGTGTACATAATGTTTATGAAAGTTTTAAAAACCATCTACAACAATTTATAAGATATTAAGTTAATCCACAGTTTTTTACTCAAGGAGAAACAATAGAGATCAAGCAACATAAATGATGACTTTAGAAAAGTACAATCATCAGTGTTTTTTTTCTACTTAATATTTGCTCGTTTTATTCAATAAGTAGTATTTTTAGGGTTAAAAATATTAGAATATGAACTTTTTAGTAAAAAATTGTGAAAATATATTTTTTGAAATTTTTATAGATTTTTTTATAAATTTTTAATACAAGATCAATCATAAAATGCCACGTAGACACTACACAAGTAAGGGAGCTGACCACACAAGCCACATGGACGTCATGTAAGCGGAGAGAGCCAATCGTGCAATGACGCGTGTAATATGTGATGTATCATTATACCACGTGTCAATACCACGTTTATTTCGAGTTTCAATGCACAATCAGCGTGGGCACGCGTCATCACCTGATTTATCCATTCTTCCTATCGGGGTACCACGTAAGTCATAACCACGAATCACATCATGCCACGTGGAACTAACTCAACATGCGTTGATTGAGACTAGTCCTCCCCACCCCACAGTACGTGTTGATTTGCCCAATAAATTTTGTGTTCCATGTATCGCATTCCTATTGACTAACGTTATTAATTTTTTTTTATCTCAATCTTTGATCTTAAGTTGATATGACGATCTAGATTACTCCTGAGTTTAATTTAACCAACTCATTATCCCATAAACCTTGAGGAGACAAAATTAAAATAATTTTTATCAGATTTTAGAGCCTACATAAAAATTCAAAAAAAGATACAATTTTAGTAGATATTCAAAATAAGATTAGTGCTAAAATTCAAGATATTGATTATATTTATTCTTCTTCTTCTTTCTTTTACTAATTTTTTATATATATTTTTTATGAAAAATATGAGTTTTATAAACAAAATTATATTTAATTAATTTATTAATCTAATGATTTTATGAACCAATTTTCAACATGATCTAATATCTTAGCTTTGGATTTTCACCAATTGATGAGGTATATATTATTTAATTTTATTAATTATTAATTAATTCTTTGTTGTCTTTTTTCTTTCTTTCCCTGAAATCAATTTCTTATTTATTAATACTAAAAAACAATTGTTGGTTTGGATATATATAATAGATGCGAGCTGCAGTACGTGAAGTTGCCAAGTATTTTCCAACAGCAATTATCAGTGGAAGAAGTAGAGATAAGGTATGTCCATAAGTTTATATCATGTAAAAGTGCTTCTGAACTAAAACATATAAAATAAATTAGAAGCACTTTTATGGCTCAAATTTTGATTTTTTCTGTTTCTCTTCATAAAATCACTTTCTCTTGCTAGGTTTGTAATATATGTTCAGTTTGTGTCTTCAAATCACTTTCGGTATTTAAGTGATTTACTATCAATAAATAACACACAGGAGATTTAGACCCATAATTTTTTATTGGATTAATTTGCCTAGCGATATTTTGTCAGGTAAAAGAATTTATAGAATTGAGTAATGTATATTACGCTGGGAGTCATGGAATGGACATTATGGCCCCCGCTAGACCTCTCAAGTCCTGTAATGGAAAGCAAAAGCAGCATACCATACCACTGGATAAAAAGGTAATAACTCTTTATTCCTCTGCATGAACAGAATTCGATCTTTGTAATTTCACTTTTTATTAATTTGATTATTGGTATGTTAATGGATATATAGTAAAATGACCAACTGTTTATAGCTAAATAGTGTTTGAGGTAAAAAATTTAATAATATTATTATAGCATTTATAAGGATTAATATTGGTGTTTTTTTTGGATTAAAAGAATCATAATTCTTATATAATTTTATATTATATTAGAGTTTAAATTAATTCGATCAAAAAATTTATAATACGTATAAAATAAAACGAGTTTGTACAAACAAAAAAAAAGACAAATGATTCAACAATATAGATAAAATAGATTCAAAAATATATAATTCTTACAAACTTTCATAACTATACTCAATTAACTTTTTTTTAAAACATTATTAATTAATTTTTTCTTACTCCAAGTATCTTTAATAATTTCATTTAAATAAAAAAAACTACCTACTACTATTTTTCAATTAACTTGATACAATGATCAACAACCTGAAATAGCTCTTTTTTTTTTCTTCTACTGTTGCAGGGAATCAATGAAGAAGTCCCCTTCCAACCTGCCAAAAAATTTCTGCCTGCCATTAAAGAGGTAATTAGCTTAATTGAATATGATTTTTTCATTAACCAATTAAAAAAAGAGAGAAATATCTGGTTAAAATTACTTGAAAAATTATAAAAAAAATAAAATCTTTAAAATTTATTATAATAAAAATAATGATTTAATAACATTGATGTTTAATATTTAATTAATTTAAATAATTATAATTTAATATAAAATAATGTGTTAAATTTTTATTAATAGTAAAAATACATGAGTTGTTACTAAAGGATATTATATTTGTGAAAATAAGTTTTAAAAATGTTATTTTTATTGTATTATAAATTATTTTGTTTGATTGATTGGTGAGAATCTTTATAACAATACATTTTTTTTAAATATTTATGTTTTTCAGTGTTCATTTGTAATTTTTTTAACAATATTTTTTTTAAATAAATATGTTTTTCAGTGTTAATTTGTAACCAATTTAATAATGGGAATTAAATTTTGGCAGATATTCACAACACACTGGAAGAAAAAGTTATGAAAATACCAGGTGCTATGGTAGAATATAATAGATTTTGCATTTCAGTACATTTTAGAAAAGTCCGCAAAGAGGTAAAATTTCCATTTCGTTAATTTAATTGAATTTATTTATTTTAATTATATATTTATAAAACCAATTGAACGTGATATGAAATTTATCAAACAAAGTATATTGTTGATCTTATGAACCAATTTTCAACATGTGATGCTCTGTTATCCTTCTGCATCTCTCAATTTCAACTCACGTCAACACTCGTCCTCAAATTGGTACATAGATATTTATTATGTTCAACTTGTCAAGTAAGTTGTAGAAATTCCTTGTCATAGAGTTCATACTCTGTATTTCCTTTTTAGACTTTAGAAAGCCTACCATTAAAGAAACTCAGCTTCTGCTTAGCTCCAAAAGCAATCTTCATATATATGCTCCAAGTGAGAAAATTTTCTCCATTCATATGTGTTGTTGCAGCACCATAGGCATAGAATGCCTACCATCAATGAAATCTAGCTTTCGCTTGGCTCCAAAAGCAATTTTCGTAGATATGCTCTAAGTGAGGAAATTTCTTTCATTCATATGTGTTATTACATCACCATAGGTACAGAATGTCTACCATCAACGAAACCCAACTTTTACTTGGCTCCAAGAACAATCTTCGTAGATATGCTCCAAGTGAGGAAATTTCTTCTATTCATATGTGTTGTTATAGCACCATAAACATATAATGTCTACCATCAACGAAACCCAACTTCTAATTGACTCCAAGAACAATCTTCTTAGATATGCTCAAAGTGATGTATTTATCTCTATTTATATGTGTTGTGAGAAGCACCATTCCCAAAGTTCCTAACTCTTCTACGAGCCTATGAACTAGAGTTCTGCTACTAGTTAAGGAGTTGCTAACTCTTCTACGAGCCTGAACTAGAGTTCTGCTACTAGTTAAGGATATAACAGAATCTTGATCACCACTATTACCCCATATCTTCACCAGACTCTAAGGACTTTCTTGGTTGGCAGAAACTGCAAGATATTACTTTAGGCATAGCCAAAGGAATAGAACATCTTCACCAAGGGTGTGAACAAAGAATACTTCATTTTGACATTAAACCTCATAATGTATTGCTAGACCAAAACTTCACTCCAAAAATTTCTGATTTTGGTTGTCAAAGTTGTGTTCCAAGGACCAAAGTACAGTATCAATGACCATGGCAAGAGGGACAATGGGTTACATAGCATCCGAAGTTTTCTCTAGAAATTTTGGACATGTTTCTTATAAATCTGATGTTTATAGTTTTGGAATGCTTTTGCTTGAAATGGTAGGAGGAAGAAAGAATACTGATATTACAGATGATAATATTAGTCATATTTATTACCTAGAATGGATCTATAGTCTTTTAGATGGAGGTGAAAATCATCGTATTCATATTGAGGAAGAAAGATATGCTAAAATTGCAAGGAAGCTAGCAATAGTTGGACTTTGGTGCATCCAATGGCACCCAATTGATCGTCCTTCGATGAAAACGGTGGTCCAAATGTTGGAAGAAAGAGAGGACTTAATCATGCCTCCTAATCCTTTTTCCTCCACAGGTTCAACAAAAGCAAATCCAAACCTTCCTACAAGAAGAATGAACATAGAGTTAGAAGCTATCGCTGAGGTAGAGTAAATATAATTATACACTTGATCACTCCACTGTCTTTTGCATAGGGTCTTTAAAATATATCTTGTTATATCTTAAGTACAAAGAGATAATAATGTTATATCTTTTGCATAAAATTATCTAGCTTTTTCGATTCTTGTAAAATATTAAATATATAAATAGAATAACATTGGCATCATTTATTTTTTTGTTAAAATACTTGAAAGAGGAATGAAAAATCCTTAGACTACTCCATGCAACAAAATTGACATTTTGGCTACAAATATTTTTTTAACAAAAAGGAATGATAATTTCATTAATTTGAAACCATATTAAGTTACAAACAATGCATTACATGTAATGTAATACATCACTCTCCAACAAGTATTGTATTTCAATAGGAGGAGAAACCACCCAATTTGATTCCAATTCTTTAATGAACCGATGCTATCTCTAAGGAAATTCCTTGAAAGACTTTAGAATAATCTAATTCAAGTTGAAAGTGTTTAATCTCCAAATTAATAGCAAGTTGAATTACCAAAAAAAATCTGCATAGTAATCCAATGCTAAAGGTGAAGTTGCTTATAACAACAACATAAAAACATTCTACCAACACTCCATTGTGATCTCTCACTACCACCCTTATATCGCCATATAGCTTATTTGCTTTGCATGAATTATCACAAAGTAAAGCTCATATAATAAAAGAGTTAAGTATTAACAATATTAATTCATGTTGGGTTCATCGTAATATACTCCTTAAATTTCATGATTTCATCTCCTCTATGACAATGCCCAATATTCAAAGTTGTGCCCATAAACTAATAAAATAACTTGATATGTATAGGTTCATACGTACCACATTAAGAACACAATAATACTTTTACTAACTTCTTTCCTTTGATCCCAATTTTCTAATCACCCACGACTATCATTCTTGAAAACTAACATTACTAACACTAACAACCGGAGATATTTCATTAGAGCACCATACAACTTCTACCCAGTTACAATAATAAAAATGTGATCTATTGATTCAATTTATACTTCAGAACAATTACAATACATGTCATTCCTAGCCATTTGCTTTAATGGTTCTTTGTTGGTTACAAGTTAGAACCAACAAACTTTATAGAGTTCTATGAAATTTTTTACATCTACAAATCAATATTTGTTAGACATGAGTCTATTAGCTCGATCTTGTCAGATACGTATGCACACATAGAACTAAGATTAAGATTAACATGTTATTATGAAACAATCCTCACTACTAATATGTTATTTAACTAATTATATCATGAATCAATATTAGAATTATCCTTAAACTTTTAACTCTAACTTGAAAAATCTATGCACAAAGACAAGACTTCAAACCCACATTTTCTTCCCTTTTAATTGAAGTAGAATACTATTGTAAATCAAACATAAATTAAAAGACCTTAGTCATAATTGCTAGATAATTTATTCATTGCATTACGTTTTAAAAAGAATATGACTAAATTTTGTAAGATTATAATTCTTAGTAACTTTTAATGAAGGCATAATTATAATTCTTTTTAACCTTTAACGAAAGAATCAATTTTACTTGTCACACTGTCGCAAAGCAATAAGTTACCACTTTGAACGAGAATATTAACGATTACATATTTATTCTCATGGAGAATCCAGTAACATCTTAAACTATAATTAAACATACATATGCAATAAACTAGTTACTCACTCTAATTCATACATGCATAGTCATAGTATTTAAATATAGAGTAAAACACATCAAAAATCAAGAATTGAATCTAAAAATTATTATAATATTTTATTAATTAAAATCATACTCAAGAACTTAAAAATTCCTCAAAATCACACAAATAAATTAGCTAGACAAAATCATAATTAAAATAATAGAATATTAAGAAGAAAAATAAGAAATACTCCTCAATTATTGCTTCAATTCTTATCTTTCTCTGAAGACCTAAGTATATTTTCTATAAAATTTGTATTTACAATATGTGAAAGCTTTGTTGTTAACCCTAGTTACATATTTAAAGTAAAAGAGTTGCATGTAATTACAAGGTATTTAGGATTAAGGTTGTAGAAGTTCAAACTAATTAAAATGCTAAATATTTGAATCTAAAACTATTTGGATAAAGCTAAGCTTGAAATTAGGCATTGGGGTGCAAATACGAGTTTTCTAACCATGGTACACGTCGACTCATGCCACAATACGAACTTAATTTCAATTCTATTGAAAGCTATACAGTAGGTGTTGTGCCGCAGCTCACATGTACTTATGCCACAACGTGTCCTTAATTTAACACTTTACTGTTTTAACCTCTGCTTGATATATCTTATATAAATGTTTGCATTGAGATTTTCCATTATATGACAATTATACTTCAAGTTGTGAAATTTGATTGATCTTTTTTTCATTTAAATCTTTTAATTCTAAAAATATCTAAAATACATCAAAATATATCATGTGATTCCATAAACACAATTTATAAAACACTTAGATTCAAATGCAATATGAAAACAAAATTTATTCTTTTAATTTTGATAAATCACAATATATGCATGCTTTTTAGACATTGTCAGAACCCCCAATTAGCTTATGGCAAGTTCATGGTAAAATAAGCGCTCAAAACAAGCTCTTAAAAGAAAATAAATAATTAAATACTAAATTAAATCATTTTTATAGATGGACATGATTGTATTTATCATATGCACAAGCTTTTAAACCTCTAAGTGTCATAGTGGATGAGTTATAGTCTTGTGAGGGTTTTCATTGATGGTATCCAAAAAATTCACAATTAAACTAAATTAAACTAACCACAAGAAATAGAGATTTTGTTTAAAAAATACATATTTTTTATAATAGTTTGAAAAATGACTAAGATTGGTTTTAGTTTATAAAAGGGCACATTTTAACCTTAAACTTGAAAACATATTTTTTAGTCAATTTTATTTAAAAATAAATAAATAAATATGTCAACTCTATTTTACAAAACATAATTATTATAAACATAAAAAAATATTAACACTTTATAAATTTAGAATTAATTTTAAATACAAAAATCTCTTTTATCATATTATATATTAAAGTTTTATTTTAAAAATAAAAATAATTTATTTTATAATAAAATAAATATAAATTTATACGAAAATATATACTAAGCATTTTTATAATTCATAAATAATATAATACATTATTATTATTATTATTAAATATAATTATAATTATATTTAACAAATAATTATAATATTAATTATAATTATGATATAAAAAATAATATTCATGAAAATAATTAAATTATTAAAAAAATTAGGAAGCCTTTATATCCAACTTTCTCCAAGATATAAATACAAATATAGAACATTTTGATGCAAACTTTGCGTCAAAATATTATCTAATATAATATTTTTATTATTAATATAATAAAATGTATCTAATTAATTATATTTAAATATTTAAATAAAATTATTATAAATAAATATTTGTTATCTTAACAACAATTAAAATTATAATAATATTAAAGATATGTGTTATAATGTAATCTATTTTTTAATTTTTTAATCTTAAATAATTTATTTTATAATAAAATAAATATAAATTTATACGAAAATATATACTAAGCATTTTGATAATTCATAAATAATATAATACATTATTATTATTAAATATAATTATAATTAATAAATAATTATGATATAAAAAATAATATTCATAAAAATAATTAAATTATTAAAAAAATTGGGATGCCTCTATATCCAAATTTATACAAGATATAAATACAAATATAGATCATTTTGATGCAAAATTTGCGTCAAAATATTATCTAATATAATATTATTATAATTATTTTTATTATTAATATAATAAAATATATCTAATTAATTATATATAAATATTTAAATAAAATTATTATTACTAAATATTTGTTATCTTAATAACAAGTAAAATTATAATAATATTAGAAATATGTGTTATAATGTAATCTATTTTTTAATAATTTAATCTTATATAATTTATTTTATAATAAAATAAATATAAATTTATACGAAAATATATACTAAGCATTTTGATAATTCATAAATAATATAATACATTATTATTATTATTATTATTATTATTAAATATAATTATAATTATATTTAATAAATAATTATAATTATGATATAAAAAATAAAATTCAAAAAAATAATTAAATTATTAAAAAAATTAGGAAAACTCTATATCCAACTTTCTAAAAAATATAAATACAAATATAGAACATTTTGACAAAAACTTTGCATCAAAATATTATCTAATATAATATTATTATAATTATTTTTATTATTAATATAATAAAATATATCTAATTAATTATATTTAAATATTTAAATAAAATTATTATTAATAAATATTTGTTATCTTAATAAAAATAAAAATTATAATAATATTAGAGATATGTGTTATAATGTAATCTATTTTTTAATTTTTTAATCTTAAAAAATTTATTTTTTAAAAATATCAATAATTTTAAATTAAAGGTTTTAATAATTTAAAATTTTATAATATATTATTATTATTTTAAATTATTTTATAATAAAATTTTGATAAGTTATTTGTTGTAAAAAATCATATATATTTTTATTATATAAATATAAATTATTTATTAAAATTTTGTGAATAGGGATATTTTATTTCTGGTTTTTTTAAGAAGATAAGAAGAGAAAAAAAATGTGACTGAGAACTAGAAGAGGAGAGAGAAAAATATAGTTATTGGCAAATTGTTAAATCGGTTTCAATTTATCATTTTTTAAATTAAAAATAATCTTAGCACTTTTTTAAACTATAATAAAAAATATGATTTTTTTAGACAAATTCTTAAAGAAATAAAAATAGAAAACTAAATACAGACACTAACAATCAAATCAATTATACATTTGTTTCAAAGATTGTTTATAATATTTAATATATGTATGATCTAAATCTTATTTTTTATCGTACATTAATTCAAACATTAATTTTATTTTTTTGGTTAACTTTTCGACATCAATCTAACTACAAATATATAATTTTCATACAAGATAATCTTATGCAAGACATTCATAGAACAAAATTCTTGATCTCTAAATTATGCAAATATGATGTGTGTAAGCATTTTAATCAAAAACCCTAAAGGCTTACATTTTAATTCACTCTTCACTAATATAGAATGGTTACACTACTTTAAACTAATAGGTTTTTCTCAAGATTATAGCGTTGGTTTAAGGTATAGGGTTATGAAAGAACATGAAGATGGATCACAAAAACAAGCAAAATAAATAAAAAAACTAATTTGATGGTAATGCATCATCACCCCATATTAATGTACGACTAAACAACACAAACAAAAGTAATAATAAATAAACTATGAAACAAAAATAAATAAAAATAAAAGGGAAAGAAAAGAAGTTAGTAAACTAATATAGAAAAATAAAAGTAAAAATTAATTTTAATTTTAATTTTTTTGAAAAATCTAATAATAATAAACTAAATAAAATAAATGAATTAAAAGAAAAGAAATTTTTGAATTTTTTTAATAAATTAATATTTCGTAGTAAAATTTTAAAAACAATCCCGATAACGACACAAAAATTTTGATACACTTGGATATATATATATATATATATATATAAGTAGAACTGATAAGTAATTTAAGAATAAAGGTTCTCGAACTCATGAGAATTTCTATAATAAATATCACTAATTATTAGTTTGTTAATAAATTAATAAAAGAAGCTTTGAAAATTATTTTTAAATAAAAATAAAAGATAAAATAATAAATAAAATATATGAGCACATAGATTAAGATAAATATGTGATTATAGAACAATCCTCACAAATTATAACTAATATTAGAACTATTCTTAAATTCTTAACTTTAAATCAAAAAATCTATGTATTAAGACACAACATCAAACCCATAATTTTTTTACCTTTAAATTGAATTACAATAACATCGTAAATCAATCCTAAATCAGAACAACCTAACTATAATTATTAGATAATTCATTTATCATATTACGTTCTAAAGAATAGATGACTAGATTTCGTAAGATTACATATCTTATTAACCTTTAATGAAGGCATTACTTTAATGTCACAAAGTAACATGTTATGGATTCGAAAAATAATAAAGAATAAATAGAAATCTATTTACTCCTAGGATAATCTAGTAATATCTTAAAATATCATTAAATATATATATATATATATATATATATATATATATATATATATGAAATAAACTAGTTAGCTATTCTAATTCATATATGCATAGTTTTAGAATTTAAACAGAGTCAAACATATCAAAAATTAAGAATTGAATCTAAAAATCATCATAATTTTATTAATTAAAATTATAGTCGAAGACTTAGAAGTTTTCCACAATCACATAAATAAATTAACTAGGTAGAATTATAATTAAAATAATAGTTAACAAATAAGCGAAAAAAAGGGAACAAAAATAAACTATTTATTAATATCAATGATTGATTTACAACTCTTTAATTGACTATTTGAATTCTATCTTGTCTCTAGCCTTTAATATCTCTATACACCTGTATATTTTTTTATAAATTTCTATGTCTACAATCTATTTAATATGTGGCTTCTTTTGTTGTTAATCTTAACTGTATATTTATAGAAAAAGAATTACATATAATTAAAATGTAGTTAGGATTAAGGACGAGGAGGTATAAAACAATTAAAATGTTAATATAATTACCTAGAATAATTTGGATAAACATGTTCTTGAACATATATATGCAATAAACTAGTTGACTACTCTAATTCATACATGCATATTTTTGAAATTTAAACATATCCAACACATCAGAAATCAAGGATTGAATCTAAAAATCATCAACATTTTATTAATTAAAATCATATTCTATGGCTTAAAAGTTATCAACAATCACATAAATAAATTAGCTAAGCAAAATCATAATTAAAATAATAGATAACAAAAAAGAAAAAAGAATAAGGAGACTTATATATTTTTTGTAAATTTCTATGTCTACAATCTATTTAATCTGCGCCTTCTTTTGTTGTTAACCCTAGCTACATATTTATATTAAAATAATTACATGTAGTTAAAACGTAGATAGGATTAGGGCTTAAAAAGTATAAAAAAATTAAAATGTTAGTCTCATATATCTGGAACCTTTTGGATAAACATGTTCTTGAAATCAGGCATTGAAATGCAAATCCGTCTTAGCGGGTCGTGACGCACGTTGACTCATGTGGCGGCACGACTTTGTTTTCAATTCTATGAGATTCAAACTGAGAGCGATGTGTCACAGTGCATATTTAATCATGCCTCGATGCACCTTTAATTGTGAGATTTGATTGGTCTTTTATCATTTGAATCTTTTAAGTCTAAAATACTTGAAATACATAAAAAATATATTTTAATTATAAAAATACAATTTATAAAATACTTAGGTTAAAACTCAATATTAAAATCTAATTTATTCTTTTAATTTCGATAAATCACAATATATGTGTACTTTTTAGGCACGTATCACTACTCTCAACCAACTTCTAGCTAGTCCATAGCAAGATGAGTGCTCAATTTTTTTTTTTAAAAGGAAATAAATAATTAAATATTAAACTAACCTAAATCATTTTCGTAGATTGACGCGATTATATTTAACATATGCATCAAGTCTTTAAATCCTTAGGATGTCCTAGTGGACGAGTTATAGACTCATAAAGGTTTTCAATGATGATACCCACAAGCATTACAACTAAATTAAACTAACTTTAAGAAATCAAAATAAAAAAATAAGTAAAAACATTAACTATCGAATCAATTATACATTTACATCAAAGATTGCCAATAAAATTTAATGTATAGATTATCTAAGTCTCACTCTTTATCATAGATTAATTCAAATATTAATTTCACTTTTGTGGTCAACTCTTATAAATCCATCTAACTATAATCATATAATATTCATACCAAATAATCTTATGTATGATATTCATAGAACAAAATTCTTGTTCCCTAGATGATGTAAATATGATATATGTAAGCATTGTAATCACAAACATCATAGTCTTATCTTTCAATTCAGTATCTACTAATATAGAATAATCATATTACTTTAGATCAATAGGTCTTTATCAAAATTAAAACGTTAGGTGAAAAATGTGGAATTATCAAAGTTATCAAATACTACCATTTTAAGTTCTAAAATAACTACATATATTATCTATATCATTTAACCAGCATTTACCTTCACATTCATAGCTAAGTACCTTCACATCCATAACTAAGTACACTATAGGTATAATTTCAAATTGCATTAAATATCAATAAACTTTTTTTTCTTCCTTTTTCTTTTATTCTTTTTTTTCCTCATTTGATATTTCTTTTTGTTTTTCTCTTCTCAATTTTTTTATAACTAAAGAGATATAAAATTGTATTACCAACCTTTCATCATTTTTATTCAAAATTAATTTCATACAACCCCAACCTATTATTTTCAATATTCTTTTGGCTTGACCCTCAAATTGTTTTTTAAAAATTTTCATACATTCTTCCTAGAGATTTCGTATTAAACATGTATTTATTTTAAATCATCTTAGAAAGTAAAAGGGTAAGATAAATTGTTTTTTTTTTTGCTCATAAAAGGGTAAGTTATAGCATGTTAAAGAAAACAAAATTTATAATTCATATAAGTTCAAGAGAGATATTTGTGATAAATATACAAGTGGTTAGCATGAAAAGACATAGACGATATAAAAATAACCTAAATCATTTCCTAAGCATTATATATTCTATAATTTCATCTTGAGTTTATTTCAAAATAAGCTTTAGAGTTTGTTGAGACCTCAAGTATGTCTATGAAACATTTACATATAAAACAATCACAAATACTCATATTAATCGATCATTCTTATTGCCAACCAATAGAATTTCAAACTAAGTTCAATTCACTTTCAAATCCTTCCTTCATTAGATTAAAACTTATATGAAAAAGTTAATGAAATTGAAAATTATAAAGAAAATCAAAAGATTCATGAACATTCTAATAATTGATTATTATTGTGAAAATAAAAGAAAAAAACAAAAATATTCTAAATATGTGCTACATTAGTATACTTAAAAAAATTACAATTCATAAGATGTGATAAAAAATATTTAAAAAGTCACTCTCTTTTGTACGTACTTTTATAATTTATAATACGTTTAATATTTTGAAAATTTTAATACTTTTTATATTTTTTGTCCTAATTTTAAATACAATAAATTGAATATTAATAGGTATATTGCATAAGAGAAAATGATATTAAAGTAAGTCTTTACTTTATGTTTTAGTTTAAAATGTGTTAGTAGAGTCATGCATTAAAGTATATAATTGTTTTGATAAATTTGAAATTTAAGTAGTCTAAGCGATAAATAAAATTTTATTTAATTAATAAACTTTAAAGTTGCAAAAATCATTGAATGTTATTGTTATTATTTGTAATTCATATGTTTTAGTATGATATTAATCATTTTATGTACTTTTTTTTTACCATATTTTTAACTCATCATTTTGATTTTGATTTTGATTTTGAATTTTTTGTTTTATGTATTTTTGGTTTTTTGAGTTGATAAATTCACAAAATTAAGATAAATAAAATCTCATAAATCTAAAACAAAAAAACAAAATTGAGAGAATAAAATCTCATAATTTTTTATTTTCTGTATTTTTTTGGTTTTTTGAGTTCATAAATTCATAAAATTAAAAAAATAAAATCTCATAAATTTTTTATATATATAGTTTTATTTTTAATTTTAGAAAAAAAATATTTATTTTTCTTACAATAAAAATAAGCATATATTTTTTATTAAAAAATTAAAAATTAAATCAAATAATTAAATTATTTATCAAAAATTAATTAATAGATTCGTTGCATTTATCATCTCATTCGTTTGAGAAAAACAAATCACCGTCTGATAAGACGAAGGAATATCTTAGACCCTACTATTTAGACCTCCATACTTTCAAAAGATAAGACCGGATTTAGTTAAACGACAGGATAACATCTAAGTGTATTAAAAATTATGTGATTGTAATCAATTCTTTATATAACTTATTAAAGGTGCAAGTAGCTATGAACTTAGGATTTAAACGGACAAAAACATATATATTAAAAGAATAATATTATTTATTTTGTAATTATTACTTATTTTAATTAAAAAATATATATACATAATTTTAATATAAATATATTTAAATTATTAAATTTATAATAAGTTTTAAATGTTACAATTTAAACAGGATATAATTTTATTTATACATATAATTAGTGGAGCATTGGAGATGGCTTTGTTTGGCCCTAATCTAAATTTGGATAGGAGAGGGATTTATTTATTTTGAGTCAGTAATTTCACAAATATAAGTTGAAGAGTAAAAATTATGGTGCAAGATGTGACATAATTAGGTAGAGAAATAGGTAACTTTCTTATTTTTTGTAAAAAATATTTTATGTCGTATACTCTGGGGACGGACAATTCACATATAAGGAGTGATACATATCCCATTTTAACTTTAAATAAATAAATTTTTTAAATATAATATTTATAAAATTATAGATAAATTAATTATTAAAATATAACAATACATATATCTAAATATTAAATTTTATGCTTTTAATACTTAATATATCAACAAAACTCAATAATTTAAACATATATTTTACTAAAATGAGATACATATAATATCTTGTTTCAATTAAAAATAAATAATAACTGAAAAATAATTAATATTATTATTTACTTTATATATGATGTTCTTCCTAAATATAAATACTAAATACGTCACTGATATACACATTATAATTTTTGTTTATACAAAATATATACACATTTGTACAACGATAGAGCTTAGTTAGAGGGTGCACCATTCAACCTTGATTGATTGTTTGAGAAAAATAAATAAATGGATACACTTTTTTATTTTATATGCTTTATTGTATTTGTCATCAATAAAATTTTAATATGTAAAAAATTTAAGTTATTTTTGTCATTTTTAGGTACCCATTCCCACATTTTATTTTGATTATTAGTGATAAATCAAAATGAAACAAAAAAAATTTACTTAAAATAACTTCTATATATATCTTTTAGGAGATAATCGTACATAAAATATGATATTTTTACTTAGTAGAACTGTTCATTCTAACCATTCATTGTTATAATAAAAAAGAGTATAATAATTAAGGATTAAATCATTGATGTTACCAATAAAAGCATAAAACATACAAATGCAACATAAAATATTTTATCATATTTTAGTTTAAATACAGTTAAACCGATTCAAATATATAACTTTGATCAATATATGATAATAAGCTTCACATATTTTTTTCCCTACATCAAAGATTTTTATGATATATTTCTTTCAATTTCAACATTATTTCATATTATATTATTTGACATGTTATTTTAATAATCTTTTTAATTTATTTGAAATATTTTAAAAAATTTAATACTTTCTTTTGCTCTTATTGTGAAAAAATATATATATCACAACAAAATACATATATTTGTTACATTATAAAAAAATTATTAATAAGTTTAAAGTATACCGAATATTTCATTTATATATAAAGATATAATTTTATAATATCCCAACATTTTATCCTCTTGAATTATAAAAGGTTAAAGTGTATAGAATATTATAACAACCTTTAATTTGGTATGTTAATAGTATTTTAATTTTATTTTTTTATTATTTTTTATATTTATTTTTAAGTGGTATTTTAATGATACATATATTCAAGTAAAGGTATCAATTTAATATAATTTTTTATACTTATATAATATATACGTTTTTAATGAAAGATATTTGTAATATTTTTGTCTCTTTCTTTCTATAAAACATTAATAAGTTTTTTCATTATTTTTAAGTTGTTATATAAATATTTTATAATTTTTGAACTTATTTTACTTCCTTATTTTGTACTTTTATTGAATCAATAATAGTTGGAATTTAAGAGATTGGTTCTCAAATCTACAAGCTAGAACCTAAGAGACCACAATAATTTATTGACTTGGACATTGACTATAGGATAATACAGAATAATCATAAGTAGCATGAGTGGTAACGTAACTAGTTTTACTCACTGGTTTGGTATCAATCGGGCGTAAGAATGTCAATTTATTCTATATTGAGAGAATTTTAATTTTAATACGATGTAAAATGATCACGTAAGGAGTAGGGTAAAAGATAAGGATTGTTTTTTTTTGTTTCGATCATTACTCAATTTTTTAATATTTTATTTAAAAATATATTATATATTTACGTAAAATTATAATTAAATTTAATAATTTTATTAAAAATATTATTTTTATCATTAAATTAATATTTTAATTATAAAAATATAATATAATATGTATAAAATAATAATTAATTTAATGATTATTAAAATAACAAAATTAATAAATTTAAGTATAATTGTGACTTTGTATTTAAAATTTTAAGTTTATTATATTTGATTGCATAATAAACATATACAATTGAAATTTTATGTTAATTTTAGCTATTTAATATACAATTGATATTAAAAAAATTTATTAATTGGATTCTGATCCCGTAAAAAAATCCAAAACTTCAATGAAGAATTCCCACTTCATTTTACAATTATTCAAACGAGTGATGAGGATAGCCTCTTTGTTCTGTTGACATCCCAAAATGAGTTGGAAAGACATTAACTTGTTAAGCACTAAGCTCGTTGGGTCTATACGATATGACATGCGAGACAGAAAAAGTAATATAACGCAGCTCGTGGTTTGTTACCCATAAGTGGTCGAACAAAGTTGACACGTTAGTTTAAAGTTAAATTCTACGTGAATTAGTAGGAAATATATATATATATATATATATATATATATATATATATATATATATATATATATTATCAAATATAAGTATAACTTAATAGATAAAGTTAATATTGATACGTGTGAGGTGGGAGTTTGACTCCAAATAATAGCAAATTTTTAAAATAGTAAACTAAATGCGCTACACGTCAAGAGTATATGCATGACACGGCCTGCTAGGTAACATATCATTGGCCAGTACAATATTTTAATTAATGGAATAAATCGTACCTTGTTGATACATTTATTCAAAAGAAAAACTTTACATATTTTTATTAAAATTGCATTACTATTGTATACTTAAAAATAAATTACATAATTCATTAATATTCATGAATTTTACATTTAATATCAAATTTTATATTTAAAAATAAATACAAAATTAGCATACAGATATGTGTGCTTCCATTATATACAAATAAAAATACTTCTACTTAATATGGCAAAAACAAAATTGATAGTTTGGTCCTACTGTATTATAAGATTTCAAGAAATCATACTGCAATGAGGTTTAAGTGTGAATTATATACAAATAAAAATACTTCTACTTAATATGGCAAAAACAAAATTAATAGTTTGGTCCTATTGTATTAGAAGATTTCAAGAAATCATACTGCAATGAGGTTTAAGTGTGAAAGAATGAAAGATTGACTTTGGAATAAGTAATATGATACTTTATATTATTGATTGTTATTTTAAAAAAATAGTAGGTAATTATGTTTTTAATAAAAAATAGTGTATTTATTTTTCATTTTATTGATCTAAATTACTACATTAATAACTGTTCAAAATTGATGTATAATTTCTCATTTAAGTGATATAGGTTATTTGATTCATTGTAAGTCTTAAAATTTAAAAAAATTGATATATAATCTGTTAGGAATTATTATTTTTCAAAATCGCAAAAAACAAACCAATATATTTTTATTAAAAATATATTTTAATAGAAACAAAAAATTATAATTTAAATTTATTTCATTTTTTTAAAGTTACGAGATCAATTAGACCCAACTTAAAAATAGTTGTACAAAACTACTTATGGACATTTGTTAAAAATCATTAAGTGTTTCATCTTTTTTTCTTCTAAAATGTCTTCATGATTTTCAATATGATTAGTTTGTCTCAGTGGGCATACTTTTCTTGTGGTTCTCGTTCTATTAACCAATATTGATGTGAAACAAATATCTTAAAGACTTGGTTCTCATTTTTTTTTCTAAATTACAAGCTTTCACACAAAATTTCCTTCTACCTTGCAACATCAACATAATTTGATACATATATGCCTTCTAATTAATAGTAATAGTACATAATATAGAGATATGGTAGCATAAAATAATTGTTTATTATTCTTTTAAGAGCTTAAGTTTTTTACAAGATTAAGTTTACAACAAATTCTAATAATTATATCATTTATTTTAATTTTACTATTCAAATAAATTAACATTACAATAATACTATTATTTTTATTAAATTAAATTTATATTATTATTTTTATTCTCATTATATTTTCATTCTTAAAACTAAACATGACTTAAATGTAGTGAAATTTACATTAGAACTCTCGATCATTCAATATTACAAATAATAAAATTTTAGGAGACATCTCTTATGATATTTATACAAAAAAGAGACCAAATCTTGCTTTCTCTGGTAACATATCAATAATGATTGAGATAGACATCTACAAGTGGTTGCAACTTTAAGCAATGGTGCTGAAAATTAAAGATAACTTTTTTTCATGAATGTTAGTTTTTTGAGTCTTCGTCCCTCTCTATGACTAGTTTGTCTTGGTATAGTTGGCATACTTTTCTTATGGTTTGCATTATATTTATCATTGATGTGCATCAAATATCCTAAAATATTTGGTTGTCTTTTTTCTTTATAAATTAAGAGCTTTCACCAAATTATTCTTCTCTTTTGTAACACCAATATAATTTGATAGATATGTTTGACCTTCTAATTAATAGTTATGCATATAACATAGAAATAAATATCTTATTCATTATTTTATACCAATTATTACCATATCACCACTTATTCTAATTTCAATAAATAATTTCTCTATAGAGATAAATTGAAATATCTTTTGCCCTTGCTTATAAAGTCAAGAGTCAACTAAAAAAATTGAGCAAAATAGATTCAAACAAACTTGCGTGATATTAATGGTGTCAAATGAGCAAGTTTGCGCAACTCATTTAATGTCGATACAATGAGTTGAGCTTAAAAGACCCAATTCACTTAGCTCTTGAACTCAAATAAGTTAGTTCACCTAATTCAAGGAGAGTTCATTTAGTAAAATATCTTTGTCAATGATATAATTTTTACTATTATAATAGTATCAGTATGAAAAATTGTAATTAAAAATTACTATTTTTTACAAAAATATAATTAAAAGATAATATTTATTCTAACGTTTTTGTTTTGAAACAAAATTATAAATATATTTTTATTTTTTGTTTTATTATTTAAAAGGGTAAATATATTTGTTATTAAGTTATTTTAACTCATTTAAAAGTGAGCTGAGTAAAGTTGAGTTGAAATCTACTTATGTAAAATTTAGATGAGACGAGTTGAGTTATAGTTTACCTAAAGTGAGTTGAACCTATGCATGTTGGTCCAACTAACTCATTTGACACATTTAAATCATACCTTACATTGCTTATCTACCTTACTAACGCTAAATAAAGCTAAAATGCATAAATAAGAATGAGAAGAATTTTCCCATTTTTTCCACAAAACTTATTAGGACTTTTAGGTTCATTTTGAAATTATTTCTTGTTTATATTCATTTGAGTTGCTACTATCAATCAAAACATCTATCCTAACTATCTATTGTTGCCTTTGCTTGCTGCCTTCACAATGACTTAGTTCAACATACAAACTCATCTTTCTTGTAAAACTAATACCACTCAATGTAGTGTGATCAGTAACTAAAGATCAATAATATGAACAATAAAGAATAATCACTCTTGGAAATTCACTAAATCATGAACATTTGCAATCATTTTTTTGGGAACACTTGACAATCCCAAAAGAGTAATATTGCCTAAAGCACCAAGTAGAATAGTCTTAGCCACTCTGAGTCTAAGAATGCTATTTCACTCTTATTGAAAATGTATCACAATCCCTAAAATACACTCAAGATCATTAGTGAATATAGAATTAGAGTTTCTGGAAAACATTTCGTAGAGCTTCTCTATGATTTTTCTATTTACCAAAAACATTAAAGATGAGGTGTTTATAACCAATAACCAAAATACGTGCCACCTTGTTGGGGTTTAGTGACAGGTCCAACAATGGGTTATGCGAGGACCTTGTCGAGGTGCACAAAAATCACCAAGTAATTTTCATAAATACTTGCACCTAAAGCGAAGCAAAAATGACCACTCAACCTAGCATGCATACTAAGAAACCAAACATGTGATGTGTGGATAACATGCTTTCAATCACAGTGTACCTAACTAAGTGCATGTGTGCATTACTAATCAACAACAACCAACCTTACACAGAAAAAAATATAAATACAAATAAATAAACTTCGTGTTTTGCACAAAAGAAGTCAACAAAGACACAAAAGACTATAGGATATACAAGATTGATACATTAAGTTGAGTTGAAAAAATCCAATTCATTTAGCTTATGAGCTCAAATAAACTAGTTTACCTAACACATGAGTAGCTTGAGAATTCATCTAACAAAATGTATTATTTAATAATATCATTTTCATAATTACAATAATATTATTATGGAAAATCATAATTGAAAGATACTATTTCTTTTTTTTCTACAAAAATATAATCAAAAAATTATATTTATTCTAACATTTTTTTTAAACAATATTATAAATATATTTTTAATTTTTTGTTTTATTTTTTAAAAATAATAAACCTACCACCTCATAAGATACTCAATTTAATTCATTTAAAAGTAAGCTGAGCCGAGTTGAATTTGAGTTAAATAAAATTTAGATGAGACAAGTTGAACCATGGTTCGCTTAATAAAGTGAATTGAACCTATGAAATTTGAATCAACTTAACTTATAAATCCTACATTGTAATGTTCATCTACCTTCCTTGACACTAATTAATTAAAGTTAAAATGCATAGACGAGGATGAGAAGAATTATGCCTTTTTCACAAATTATTTTAAGATTCTTAGGCTCCGTTTGGAATTATTTCTTGTTTATATTCATTGTGATTGCTTTTAAATGGACCATGCCACATTTAATGGTGCTTTGAAAATTATGCTAACTATTATTAGTGCTTTAATGAAAATCTAATAATATGAGTTATATAATACAACGAAGATAATGAAGATATGTGATTAATTTAAGGGTTTGTGCGGCTATTAAATGTTGATATAGCGAGTCAACTAAAAATGCAAGAAACACGAAAATTAGAGTTTAATTTTAGAAGTCTTGGTCATTCAGCTTTTCAAAATTTTAACTTGGATGAAGCTACTCTTCTGATATAAATACAAGAAAGAAAGTTCAAAGATATGATCCTAAAGTGTGGATTCTGCTTTTTCCTTTGTAAAATACAAGTTTCCACGAAGTTGTTCATCTGATATTTCTAAAAAGAAGAGACGCAAAGTCCCAACCTTGTCTCTTGCTAAAAGACTTGGCGATGACTTATGAATAAAACAAATTTTCTCTTGCTACCATATGGTTCTTAAAATTAGACTTCATTTTTTTCTATGACTAGTTTGTCTTATTATACTAGGCATATTTTCTTATAGTTTACATTCTATTAATCTTTTATGTGATCAGATACTCAGTTTTCTCTTTTTTGTTTCTTTTTTTATAAATTACAAGCTTCCACGAAGTTATTCTTTCTATTTTGTTACATCAACATAATTTAATAGATACGTGGACCTTCTAATTAATACAATACATATAACATGAAAATGGATGTGTTATTTAGTTTTATGGAGTATATTTTCAATTAATCATATTGTTTGTTCTCTTTATTAAATATTGAGCATTTGTGTTTTTCAAAAATAATAATAAATACACTAATATTATATATATATTTTTCCTAAAGTATCATATTATCACTTACTCTAATTAAAATGAATAATTTCTGCATAAAGATAAATTGAAAAGTCTTTTGTTATTTCTTTATAAAGTTAAGAGTCAACTAAGAAAAATTGAGCAAAATTGATTCACTCAAGCTTGCATGATACTAACAATGTCAAATAAGCAATTTTGTGCAACTCATTTAAGATTGATACAATGAGATGAATGGGAAAAACCTAACTTATAAGCAACTTGTGAGTCCCTTTAACAAAAATATCTTTGTTAATGATATAATTTTCATAATTATAATAATATTATTATGAAAAATCGCAATTAAAAAAATATTATTTTTTGTTTTTTACAAAAATGTAATAAAATATAATATTTATTCTAGTATTTTTATTTTTAAACAAAATTATAATATATATTTTTATTTTATTTTTTAAAAAGATAAATAGACAAGTTCATAAATTACTCAGTTTACTTAATTTATATAAAATTTAGATGAGATGAATTGAATTATTGTACTTCACTTAAGGTGAACTGAACCTATAAATGTTAGACGAACTTAATTCATTTGACACATCTAAATGCTACTTTATAGTGTTCATCTACTTTACTTGACTCTAATTAAAGCTAAAATGTATGGATGAAAATGAGAAAAAAATTTCTATTTTTTTCACAAAATTGATTATGATTTTTAGGTTCAGTTTGAACTTATTTCTTGTTTATATTCATTATAATTGCTTTCAAAAGGACCATAAGACATTAAATGATGTTTTGAAATTTTAAGAATTATTTATAGTGCTTTAATGAAAATTAATAATACGAGTAATTTAATACAAGTTTTATTTCTAAATATTTATTAATGATTAGTACAATTGCAATATTACAAAAGGTTGTTACATATAGTAATGTGTAACTAATATAATTAATGACTAATTAATTGGAACCTTGCTCTTGTATATTGCTAAAATGAAATTCTTTGGGGTTATTTCTTTTTAATTTGTATTTTCATTCAAATTGATATCAGAGGAATCAAACTCCAAAATGTGGAACAACTCTTTAAAGTAAGAGTTATATTCTCAACATTTTTTGATGGGTTGTTCTATTGTGAAGGATACAATAATAGCTTGGGTGGAATGCTTAGGCTTTTAAATCTTTCTTCAAGCATCTCTATGAATTTTTTTATTGAAGGTCTATTACTCGGTTTCAATTTTATATACCAAAGTGCCACTATAATCATCTTTTCTACAAGTTTTTATTCTTCTTCAGTGACATCATCTCCTAATTTTATGTCGTTTCCTTCACTAAGTTGACCACAAATCCATGAAGGAAAATAAATTTTTGGTTGAATGCTTTCTGGTTACATTCAAGTTTTTCCTTTTATTTTTCATTTCCATTAACAACTTTTCAAAGTTATAAACATTAGCTTTAAAGGATACACCTCTAATATTTTTGTAAAACAATTCTGGTGTTATGTATCCAAGGGTTCCTTTTGCAACGATCATAGGCACAATGCTAGTTTCTAAAGGACATAATCTAACTAACCTAAAATCTGAAATTTTAGGAACAAAATTGTCATCTAAAAGAATATTGTAAGGCCTAATATCAAAATGAAGAATTTTCATGTGACATCCACTATGAAGATAATCAATACCTAATGCTAGTCTAAGTGAAATATCAAACATTATCTTGAAGTTTAAGGAATTGACTATTACCTCCTTAGAATTAGGAGAGATGTATTTATTAAGAAATTCATCTGACATTAAATTATACACAAGAGCACGCTTTCATCCCTTGATACAGAAACCAACTAATCGAACCACGTTAACATGGTGAATCCTTCCAATAGTAGATACCTCATTGATGAAATCTTGGCTATTAGACTTGAATTTCCTCAGGATCTTGATAGCGAAAAAGGCACCACTGCCAAAAAAAAACATAAAATTATTAGAGAGAAAAGCTATTCTTATCTGGCATTAATATGAGATAATAAGGCATGAATGTTCTTACTAGTTAACAAGGCAATACTGCCAAATAAAAATTATGAATATAATTAAAAAAATGGGTTTTGAGAAATTATGTTCCAATATTATATTCAATCAACAATCAATATTAGTTTCTATAGTGCTATAGAAGTCCCTAGTAAGGTTCTTGCTGGAATATTTTTATGTTTCTGGGAATGAAATCTGTCATATATATGATACAATAAAGCATGTATATTCTAACCACGTAACCAGCTGTCATAATTGACATGGATTCTGAAAAGGGACAAAATCCAAACTGCAGGAAAAACATTCAAGAAGTTATTGACAAACCAGCTGGTATAGAGCAATTATGTTCCAAAAGAATATACTGCAACAATCAATAAATTCTATGGAGTAATATTTTGAAAGGACAAGCACCACTGCACCAGCATGTAACTATGTAATAACTACTTCCATTTCTGAATTTAGGAAGAATTTATTTATTTATTTGTTTGATATGCGAAATTTTTGTAAGAATGTAAAGGAAAGTCATAATCAAAACCCATAATATGACCTCTGAGTACCGCTGCATCATATAAAGAAATAAACACATGAGCTTAATTGCAGTACCTTAATTTTATTTAATTTGTTTTTGTACATATTAAGAAGTGTAGGTCACTCTTACATTAAAAAGGAAGAAAATAAAAATGTTAGGTGCAATAACAAATGGTAGGTACAAACACAAATATTATGTGAAACTATAAATGATAAATGCAATCATATTTGACAAATGCATTTAACATTGATAGACAATTTTGTCAATAAATAGACAATATCTTTGTCTTAGAGATACATCAACACACAAAAATAAGAAGAGCCTTACTGCAGGATCGTGTAGCGAATTTGAGATGTTTACATTTCGAGATTCCCAATTAGGCAACCCTCCCTCACTTCTAGACCAAGAATACCAGGAGAACGGGAAAGAAGAGGAAATAAGAAAACTTAACTAAATTCAAACAGTATTATTTTAATTTTTAAAATAACTCCTTATATTACCTACCTCATCTAGTCAGTACATTATAGTTACAATTTCAAATTGCATCAAGTATCAATAAACTCTTTTTTCTTTCTTTTTTCATTATTTCTTTTTTTTCCTCGTCTTATATTTCTTTTTATTTTTCTCTAGCTTTTTTTCAATTTTTTTATAACTAAAGAGATACAAGATTGTATTATCAACCTTTCATCATTTTTATTCAAAATTAATTCATACAACCCTCAACTTATTATTTTCAATATTCTTTTGGGTTGAATCATTTTTGTTTTTTGAAATTTTCATACATTCTTCTTAGAGATTTTGTATTAAACATGTGTTTATTTTAAGTCATCTTAGAAAATAGAAGCGTAAGATAAAAAAAATTTTCTCATAAAAGGGTAAGTTATAACATGTTAAAGAAAAAAAAAGTTATATAATTCATATAAATTTAAAAGGAATATTAGTGATAAATATACAAATAGTTAGCATGAAAAGAAATAGACAGTCTTTTAATAACCTAAATCCTTTTCTAATCATTGTATATTCTATAATTTCATCTTAAGTTTATTTCAAATTAAGTTTTAGAGTTTGTTAAGATCTAAGTATGTCTATGAAACATTTACATATACAATTATAAATGCTCAGATTAATTGGTTATTCTTACTACCAACCAATAGAGATTCAAATTAAGTTCAATTCACTTTTAAATCCTTCCTTAATTGGATTAAAACTTATACGTGAAAGAGTTAATGAAATTGAAAATTATAAAGAAAATCAAAAGATTCACGAACATTATAACAATCGACTATTATTGCAAAAATAAAAGAGAAAATAAAAAATATTCTAAATATGTGCTACATTAGTATACTTAAAAAAATTACAATTCATAAAATGTGATAAAGTCACTCTCTTTTTACTTGCTTTTATAATTTATAATACGTTCAATATTTTGAGAATTTTAATATTTTTCACATTTTTTGTCCTAATTTTAAATGCAATAAATTGAATATTAATAGGTATATTGCAGACGAGCAAAATGATATCAAAGTAAGTCTTTACTTTATGTTTTAGTTTAAAATGGGTCGTAAAATCATGCATTAAAATATATAATCGTTTTGATAAATTTGAAATTTAAGTAGTCTAAGCGATAAATGAAATTTTATTTAATTAATAAACTTTAAAGTTGCAAAAATCATTAAATGTTATTGTTATTATTTGTAGTTCATATGTCTTAGTATGATATTAATCATTTTACATATTTTTTTTCTTTACCTTATTTTTCACACCTATTTTGATTTTGATTTTGAATTTTTTGTTTTACGTATTTTTGACCTTTTATTTTAATAAATTCATAAAATTAAGAGAAGTAAAATCTCATAAATTTAAAACAAAAAATCAAATAATTATATATTAAAATCTATATTTTTTTAAATTAAACTTTTTTATGTCAATTAAATTAATTATATTATATTATGATTAAATATTACAATCTTTTATATGTCCTATATGCTACTCTAGTAGCATTTGGCATAGTCTTTTTATTTTGAAACAAGCTAGCTACCTTAGATATTGGGTGTATCTGAGATTTGTATGCAACCTCTCTCTTGAAATATCTGGGCTGATATCTTGAGTTTATATTAAAAGTTTACATTGAAAGTCTTGATCATTTAGCTTTATAAATTACAAACTTTGATAAAGCTGTTTCAATGATATTGATGCAAAGAAGCGACCGAAACCTTGCTTGCTCTTGTAATATCTACATAGTGATTGAGAGATCTACAAATGGTTGAAACTTCAAACCCATGGTGCTAAGTCTCCGTCACTTACTATATGACTGGGCATACCTTTCTTATAATTTCTATTATATTACATATTAATTATTGATGTTAAATAAATATCCCAAAGACTTGGCGCTTTTTCTTTTCTTTTTTAATTACGAGCTTCCACTTTTTTTCCCTTGAATAATCCACAGAATTTTCTAAATATGTCATATGTGGACCTCCTCATAATGACATATATGATAGAGATACATAATACATGGCCTTTGTAAAGTCTAATAGAGCAAAATAGATTTAGTCAAAGTTAGGTGCTATCTATCTTTTTATAATCTTATAATTATTATAAAAACGTGATTTTATAATTTCATATACAAATAATTATTTTAATTTTATAAATAATATTATATTTTAATTGATAAAATTTATTATAAATATCAATATATTTTTATATAAATTATAAATTAATTTTAGTTAATTTATTTTCCAAATTATATTTAATATAAAAATAATTAATTATCTATTAGTAGGAATTTTAAAAAATTCATAAAATAATTGATTATAAGTAAATAAATTAAAAACATTTAAATTATCTTTAGTAAAAATTAAAAAAAATATTCGATCTCAATTAATTATAGTTTTAATTAACCACAGTTTTGATCTTACAATAATTATTTTCACTCTACTCTTTATCAATTGTTATTTTTGAAAAAAAATTAAAATTTTAATGATAATTATATTTTTAATTATTTATAGTTAAAATATGAATCCCTACAAATAACAATTAATAAAAGAAAATACATATTGTTACAAGATGTGATACTCAATGAAGTAAGATTATCTTAAATTAATTGTGTGTTACAATCTATGACATATAACATAATAATTTTAAAATCTATAAAAAGTATGAGCTTTTTAATTACAAAAGATTAATAGATATCCACAATCTTTATAAATGTTATTATAATATGGTAATTAATCAATATAAAATATTATTCTTAATATCTCTTTAAAATGTGTGTCTTTGTCTCTTCAAAATCCATCACTTTATATTTGAACTTATTTATTATACTTTATTCAATTTAGATCATTTGTCTCTTTTTATTTTGGCAAGGTCCATTTCATTTTTTTGTGAGGTGATATCCAAAGTTTTTAGCTTAATCTACTGAAACTCTCATATTATGTTAAAGTTTATAAGAATTATAGTTCTTTTAATCTTAAAAGATTAACCCAATGAATAAAAATATCCACAATCTTTATAAATTTTATTATTACGTTATATTTAATTAATATGAAATTTTATCCTTAGTATAAGAATGAAAAACCTAAATTATTTCTTGAATTTCTATCAAAGGTATTGCCAGTTTTATTTTGCAACTGATTAAAATTATCTATTTTTTGTCAATCATAATCTGATCCAATTTGAAAAGATTTGAAGATTTTCAAACAAAATTCAATTCAATGATATAATCAATCTGAATCAATCCGAATCCAAACAGATCGAATGTTTTCAGATTACATAAGGTCAGATTAATAATAAAATTTATTTATGAATTATTATCATATATAAAATACAATATACAAAAAATTAAATTAATATTCTTATAACAAATATTACTATTTATAATCACAACTAAAAAAATAAAAAAAATAAAAAATATGTATATACAATATATATGTATACTTATGTTTTGGCATAAGTATGTATGTCCTTTATAAATTCTAAGAGTCAACTAATAAAAAAATGAGCAAAATAGATTTAGTTGGGTCCTATCTTTCATTATTTTTTTATAATCTTATAATTATTATAAAAAAAATAAATTTATAATTTATAATTTTATATAGAAGTAAATTTTTAATTTTATAAATAATTTTATATTTTAATTGATGAATTTTATTATAACTATTAATATATTTTTCATATAATAACTATAAATTACTTTTAGTTATTTTATTTTCTAAATTATATTTAGTGTAAAAAATAATTAATATATATATTAATTATTTATTAATAGGAAAGTTCACGAAAACCTTTCCTCTTTGAGAGCTCTTTTGGAGAGAGTTAAACCATGATTTTCTACGTTGTGAACAATGATAATGACAATCGTGGAGTAAAATTTATTGAAATTATGTCTTTGGTGAAAGACGGGTCTGGAACATATGCATAAGAGTGTATTCTATCGTCGGTAGGATGCTTATCTAAATCAGTGTTATTTATGGGGTTATACAATGCTCATCCAATTCAATATTTTATTTTATTTTTTAATTTATTAAAAAAAATTATTCTTAATAAAAAAATTAAATTTTATAATAATTTTAATAAAATCAATAAATATTTGTTACTTCAATATATATATATATATATATATATATATATATATATAAGTTGAGTTATATTTGAGGTGTGAAATATAAATTTTTTTATGTTATATTTTTGAATACTTTTTTTTTATATTATTATTATCCCATAGAAATTCCCTTTTTCAATGAGATAAAAAAGTAGACGAGGTCCGATTTTTTTTAACTTGCTTTTTAAAAATAAAAACAAAAATTATTAAACAGTGTCTAATGTCGTGTAATTTTCTCGTATATTCATCTTAATTTGTATAATAAATAATTTGATCAAACCTTTACCATTTAAATTATTTATAATAATTAAATAATTAAATTAATAAAACAATTAGTGATGTATTTTACCTAATCCATTTTTATTATCTCATGACATGTTGGTATTTGTATCAAAGTTGTAATTTCCAATTAAAACAATCATGATGCATGATAATGTGTCAATCAAAGCAACCTTTTAACGGGTTTAAAAAGAAGAAGATTAGTGCTATTGGGCTTGTGTTTTACTTTGATGTTAAAAAGAGTAATGTGATATACTCAGGATTTTCTAAGGGCATCCACTTCCATGTTTGCTCACTTTTGTGAATGTGGGTGCTCATAAATAATATGTGGATGACAGTAATGTTTACATGTTTCAAATATATACTCCAATGTATATAAATACAAGGCTATATACTTTGAAGATATGTATATTAAAAAAGTTTGTAAAGCGGAAGTAGAATTTCCCGATATATATATAATGGTTTTTTTGTCTAAAGCCCCAAAATATTATTTAGCGAGAACTTTATAAAAAATATACGGGATAAAGAATAGTGATATTTTACTATGATCAAAGAATATAAAATTTTGTTAATTTTTGGATGTAATATTATAAGTTTATTGACTATTAAAAAATATATCAAAAATTTAAAATTTTAAAAAATATCAAAAGTAGAACACATGAACGGATACATGTGTTTTTTTAATTGCTAAAATCAATTGTAATTCAAAAATATAAAATTGAATAAATTCAAACACAGTAATTAATTTAAGAATAAATAGTAAATAAAAAAATATGTACATATGTATTACGGGTTCAATTTATGATATTTTTTTGAAGTTTTTAACTTATAATATACTTCTCAATAATTAATAGATATATAGTGATCCATTACCTCCATCATAATTAATGAATTACTAATATATTTCATTGAAATATATATTTTTAAAATTTTGAATAGTTATTTATGAATACAACACTTCAAATAATAATAATAATAAATACAACATGAATGCTTTTGTTAAAATAATAAGACAACATGATCATATAACTACTAAAAAAGAAGTTGAATGCTAGATGAAGAGAAACACCATATGTTTTAGAAACAGGTCGAAACTACTAAAGAAGAAGTTGTATATATCATAATTGCCAACACCATGTGCTAGCCAATACACCCACTGTGTCAGTGAAATACTACTCAATAAAGTAGAATGGCAAAAAGTAGGAAACAGGTTGAAACTTATTAGTGTTTATGTTATATTTATAATTTCTATAACTCAATTTATGTTTTGACCTAGACTGCAAAAGGAATAAAATAGCATTTTTTTAATTATTAATTTGAATCTTGAATTGGATTTTTATTTTTTTAATTATGAATCAATACTAATCCGAATAGATAAATAAAATCAAATTTAACTTAAAATTTACTATTAATTATTGTTATATATGAAATATAATATATTAAATATTTTAATTTTAAATTAATATATTTGTAATAAAATTTATTATTTATAGTAACAATTATCACAAAAATAAGAAGTATCCATAAAAACTTATTAAATTATTATAGAGATCTAAAATTTATATTTTATTTATAATATAATATATTATAAATAAAAAATATATTTATTTATAATTTTAATAATAATTCAATCCAAATTGTATTAAATTCATCCCAACTATTAAATTTTCTAATTTAATCAGATTTAAATTCAAAAAATTAAATTAAAATTTTCAATTAAAATAAATAAATTAAATTATTTATTAAACATATTTAAAAAAAAAACAATTTATCTTTGGGAAAACATCAACACGGTTATTGTAATTTTTTCCCAAATACTTATTACATTTTAAAAATATCAAACATGCTTTTAAGCTTTAATAGGAAATTAGAAATAATACTTATTTCAAATATTTTTTAACATCTTTAACTTTAAAATTAAGGGGTTTCGGTGATTCAAAGTTAGTGACATCAAAATTTTGTTATGAAACATATAAATGTAAGATAAATAGTTTAATCTCAAAATATACAAGTGGTGTAATATAATTTAAAAAACTATTATTCGTGGGTATTAATGATTTAATTTATCTTATTTTAATATTAAATAATTAATAATAATAATAATAATGTTTGATTTAATCTTTTAATTGAACACCGCAAAGCAAGCAGCAGCTGCAGTTGACCAGTCAGACCATACAATACAAGTGCAGTCATGGGTCAAGTTTGAAAAGTCACCCATTAAAATTTCCAAGTCTTCGTTTGACAACAAACGAGTCATGCCAATAAGAAATACAAAGCTAGTTGTTTAATTATTCATTAAAATTAATCCCAACTCCTCAGTAGATAGAGAAGCAACAAATGGTTACTCCAATGAAAATGAAGATCATCTTCTTTCGGATTTTTATTTTGGTGACTCTATTAACAGATCAGCTTAGAGCTGATCCAAATGATTGTAAAATCGAACCATGTAACCCTGGAGGCCCTCTAATCCGATTCCCATTCTGGCTCAAAGGTCATCATTCAGATCACTGCGGGTATCCTGGGTTTGAGTTATCTTGTAGTTCTGGGAATGATACTGTTCTTCAGCTTCGAACACAAGAAAAATTACATGTAATAAACATAGATTATAAATCTCGGGTAATGGAAGTATATGACCCACTTAATTGTCTTCTGGATTTGTTTTTGAGAAACCGTAATTTATTAAATTCTCCTTTCTCTTTCTCTGAAGAGAATTCATTTGACATTTCCTTGTTCAATTGTTCTGCATTAGAAAGGAAGGGCATGTATTATGATCCAATTTCTTGCCTAAGTGATTCTGGTTACCAAATTTATCCAATCGGTTCTGACGATTTGATCGATTATTTGCCACTCGTGGGTTGTAAGAAGATGTATAGCATTTCAGATGTTCCACTTGATATTAAAAACCAAGAGCATATTGTTCGATTGAAGTGGTCAAAACCAAGTTGCACAGATTGTGAAGCTTTGGGAAAAAGGTGTGGGTTGAAGAATGGCACCAAAACTGAAATTGAATGTTTTAATCCTGGTCATAGAGGTAACTTTTTTATTTTATTATATTTATATCCTCTTGAGTTATAAAAGGTTAAAGTGTATAGAACATTAGAACATTCCTTTCATGATTTTATAGTAACCCACTTTTAGGAGAGTTGGTTGTTAACTCTCCTGTAACACTATGAATATGATTTTATATTTACATTTATGAAAACATATTTATATAAGAAATAAATCTAAATAATATGCTTTGAATGCATATGTTCAATGTTAAAAAATAAAAAAGATTAGAAATGATAAGCTAGTTAAAAGCTATTTTACATATGAAATAGAGTCGATATAAAATTTTACAAAATTTAGCAAGTGATTTCTGATAGAGTGGATCCAAATACTAGTTTAGCACGTGTAAGTACTTGGTAATTTGTTGAATTTTTACACTAGGATATATGTCATGTTTATATAATTTAAATTAACAAAAATAAAATATTGACTATTTAATTTTCTTTTACAGATGAAGTAAAAAAGTTTGTAGATATTGGAGCAAGTTTAGATGGATATCTATTGATCATACTAGCTCTTGTAGCTTATCGTGCTTACCATTCTAGCAAACTTGATAAACAAAACCAGTTAAGAATAGAAAACTTTTTGGAGGATTACAAGGCTCTCAAGCCAATCAGATATTCGTATGTTGATATTCAGAGATCACAACTGAATTCAAGGATAAGTTGGGGCAAGGAGCTTATGGAACTGTTTTCAAAGGAAAGCTTTCCAATGAACTTTTTGTTGCTGTGAAAATTCTCAACAGTTTAAAGGGAAATGGAGAAGATTTCATAAACGAAGTGGGCACAATGGGTCGAATTCATCACATCAATGTGGTTCGTTTAGTCGGTTATTGTGCTGATGGATTTAGAAGAGCTCTTGTTTATGAGTTCTTACCAAATGGGTCTCTACAGGAGTACATATCTTCACCAGACTCTAAGGACTTTCTTGGTTGGCAGAAACTGCAAGATATTACTTTAGGCATAGCCAAAGGAATAGAATATCTTCACCAAGGGTGTGAACAAAGAATACTTCATTTTGACATTAAACCTCATAATGTATTGCTAGACCAAAACTTCACTCCAAAAATTTCTGATTTTGGTTTGTCAAAGTTGTGTTCCAAGGACCAAAGTACAGTATCAATGACCATGGCAAGAGGGACAATGGGTTACATAGCACCCGAAGTTTTCTCTAGAAATTTTGGACATGTTTCTTATAAATCAGATGTTTATAGTTTTGGAATGCTTTTGCTTGAAATGGTAGGAGGAAGAAAGAATACTGATATTACAAATGATAATATTAGTCATATTTATTACCCAAAATGGATCTATAGTCTTTTAGATGTAGGTGAAGATCTTTGTATTCATATTGAGGAAGAAGGAGATGCTAAAATTGCAAGGAAGCTAGCAATAGTTGGACTTTGGTGCATCCAATGGCACCCAATTGATCGTACTTCGATGAAAACGATGGTCCAAATGTTGGAAGAAAGAGAGGACTTAATCATGCCTCCTAATCCTTTTTCCTCCACAGGTTCAACAAAAGCAAATCCAAACCTTCCTACAAGAAGAATGAACATAGAGTTAGAAGCTATCGCTGAGGTAGAGTAAATATAATTATACACTTGATCACTCCACTGTCTTTTGCATAGGGTCTTTAAAATATATCTTGTTATATATTAAGTACAAAGAGATAATAATGTTATATCGTTTGCATAAAATTGTCTAGCTTTTTCAATCCTTGTAAAATATTAAATATATAAATAGAATAACATTGGCATCATTTATTTTTTTGTTAAAATACTTGAAAGAGGAATGAAAAATCCTTAGACTACTCCATGCAACAAAATTGACATTTTGGCTACAAATGTTTTTTTAACAAAAAGGAATGATAATTTCATTAATTTGAAACCATATTAAGTTACAAGCAATGCATTACATGTAATGTAATACATCCCTCTCCAGCAAGTATTGTATTTCAATAGGAGGAGAAACCACCCAATTTGGTTCCAATTCCTTAATGAACCTATGCTATCTCTAAAGAAATTCCTTGAAAGACTTGAGAATAATCTAATTAAAGTTGAAAGTGTTTAATCTCCAAATTAATAGCAAGTTAAATTGCCAATATATATATATATATATATATATATGCATAGTACCCAGTTGCTAAAGCTGAAGTTGTTTATAACAACAACATAAACATTCTACCAACACTCCATTATGGTCTCTAACAACCATGCTTATATCTCCACATAGCTCATTTGCTTTGCATAAATCATCACAAGTAAAGGTCATATACCTAAAAGAGTTAGGTATCAACAATATTGAGTCATGTTGGGTTCATCTTAATATACTCCTTAAATTTCATGATTTCATCTCCTCTATGATAGTGGCCAATATTTAAAGTTGTGCCATGAACTAATAAAATAACTTGATATATATCATATTCATATATACCACATTAAGAACACAATAAAACTTTTACTAACTTCTTCTCTCAATGATCCCAATTTTCTAATCACCCAGAACTATCATTCTTGAAACCTAGCATTACTAACACCAACAACTGGAGATATTTCATTAGAGCACCATACAACTTCTACCTAGTTACAATAATAAAAATGTGATCTACTAATTCAATTTATACTTCACAACAATTACAATACATGCCATTCCTAACCATTTGCTTTAATCGTTCTTTGTTGGTTACAAGTTAGAACCAACAAATTTTATAGAGTTCTATGAAATTTTTTACATCTACAAATCAATATTTGTTAGACATGAGTCTATTAGCTTGATCTTGTCAGATGCGTATGCACACATAGAACTAAGATTAAGATTAACATGTTAGTATGAAACAATCCTCACTACTAACATTTTATTTAACTAATTAAATCATGAATCAATATTAAAACTATCTTTGCACTTTTAATTCTAGCTTGAAAAATCTATGCATAAAGACAAGACTTCAAACCCACATTTTCTTCCTTTTTAATTGAAGTATAATACCATTGTAAATCAATCCTAAATTAAAAGAACTTAATCATAATTGCTAAATGATTCATTCATTGCATTACGTTTTAAAAAGAATATGATTAAATTTCGCAAGATTATAATTTTTAGTAACCTTTAATGAAGACATAATTATAATTTTTTTTAACCTTTAACAAAGGCATCAATTTTACTTGTCACACTGTCGCAAAGCAATAAGTTACCACTTTGAACGAGAATATTTGTGATTACATGGCAATAAGTACATAGCAGTAAGTATAATTAGAAATCTATCTATTATTATGGAGAATCCAATAATATCTTAAACTAGAATTAAACCTACATATGCAGTAACTAGTTGCTCACTATAATTCATACATATATAGTCATCGTATTTAAATATAAAGTAAAACACATCAAAAATCAAGGATTAAATCTAAAAGTTATCATAATATTTTATTAATTAAAATCATAGTCAAGAACTTAAAAATTACTCAAAATCACACAAATAAATTGGCTACAAAAAATCATAATTAAAATAATAGAATATTAAGAAGAAAAATAAGAAATACTCCTTAATTATTGCTTTATTTCTATATTGCTTCTAGTCTTGTCTTTCTCTAAAGACCTATGCATATTTTCTGTAAAATCTATATTTACAATATGTGAAAGCTTTGTTGTTAACCCTAATTACATATTTAAAGTAAAAGAGTTGCATGTAATTACAAGGTAGTTAGGATTAAGGTTGTATAAGTTCAAACTAATTAAAATGCTAATTTAATGAATCTAAAACTATTTGGATAAAGCTAAGCTTGAAATTTGGCATTGGAGTGAAAATACGAGTTTTTTGACCACGAGAAACGTTGACTCATGCTGCAATACTAACTTAATTTCAATTTTATCGAAAGCCATACAGTGGGTACTGTGTCGCAACACTCATGTACTCATGCCACAACATGACCTTAATTTTAACACATTAATGTTTTAATCCCTCCTTGATATATCTTTTATAAATGTTTGCATTGAGTTTTTCCATTATATGACAATTATACCTCAAGTTGTGAAATTTGAATGATCTTTTTCATTTGAATCTTTTAATTCTAAAAATATCTAAAATACATCAAAATATATCATGTGATTCCATAAACACAATTTATAAAACACTTAGATTCAAATGCAATATGAAAACCTAATTCATTCTTTTAATTTTGATAAATCACAATATATGCGTGCTTTTTAGATACTGTCACAACCTCCAATCAGCTTTTGGCTAGTTTATAGTAAAATAAGCGCTAAAAAAATGTTCTTAATAGAAAATAAATAACTAAATACTAAATTAAATCATTTTTATAGATGGATATGGTTGTATTTATCATATGCAACAAGCTTTTAAACATCTAGGTGTCATAGTAGATGAGTTATAGTTTTGTGAGGATTTTCAATAATGGTATCCAAAAAATTCACAATTAAACTAAATTAAACTAACTGAAAGAAATAAAAATAGAAAACTAAATAAAGACACTAACAATCAAATCAAATATACATTTGTCTCAAACATTACCCATAATATTTAATATATATTATCTAAATCTCACTCTTTATCGTACATTAATTCAAATATTAATTTCATTTTTTTGGTTAACTTTTCGACATCTATCTAACTACAAATATATAATTTTCATACCGAATAATCTTATGCAAGAAATTCATAGAACAAAATTCTTGATCTCTAAATTATGCAAATATGATGTGTGTAAGCATTTTAATCAAAAACCCGAAGGGCTTACATTTTAATTCACTCTTCACTAATATAAAATGGTTACACTACTTTAGATTAATAGGTCTTTATCAAGGTTATAGCGTTATTTTAAGATATAGTGTTATGAAAGAACTTGAAGATGAATCACAAAAATAAGGGAAAATAAATAACAAAACTAATTTGATAGTAATGCATCATCGCCCCATATTAATGTTCACATTACGACTAAACAACACAAACAAAAAGTAATAATAAATAAACTATGAAACAAAAATAAATAAAAATAAAAAGGAAAAAAAAGAAGTTAGTAAACTAATATTGAAAAATAAAAAAAATAAAAAAATAAAAAAATTAATTTTAATTTTAATTTTAATTTTTTGAAAAAACTAAAAATAATAAACTAAATAAAATAAATGAATTAAAAGAAAAGCAATTTTGAATTTTTTTTAATAAATTAATATTTAATAGTAAAATTTTAAAAACAATCCCAAAACGATGTATAAAACAATTAAAATGTTAATCCCATATATCTGGAACCTTTTGGATAAACATGCTCTTGAAATCAAGCATTGAAATGCAAATCCTTCTTTTCGGGTCGTGATGCATGTTGACTCATACGGTAGCACGACTTTGTTTTCAGTTCTGTGAGATTCCAATCGAGAGCGACGTGTCACAGTGCATATTTAATCATGCATCAAAACACCTTTAATTTTGACAATTTAATATTTTAACCATTCTTTGATGTATCTTATATAAATTTTTGCATTTAGGTCCTCAATTGTATGATAATTATGCCCTTGATTGTGAGATTTGATTGGTCTTTTATCATTTGAATTTTTAAGTCTAAAATACCTAAAATATATAAAAGTATCTCGTAATTCTAAAAATATAATTTATAAAATATGTAGGTTAAAACTCAATATTAAAACCTAATTTATTCTTTTAATTTCGATAAATCACAATATATGTGTACTTTTTAAGCATGTATCACTACCCTTAACAAACTTCTAGCTAGTCCTTAGGAAGATTAGTGCTCAATTTTTTTTTAAAAAGGAAATAAATAATTGAATACTAAACTAACCTAAATCATTTTCGTAGATTCATGCGATTATACCCACAAACATTACAACTAAATTAAATTAAACTGACTCAAAGAAATAAAAATAGAAAAATAAATAAAAACATTAACTATCGAATCAATTATACATTTGTATCAAAGATTGTCCATAACATTCAATGTATTGATTATCTAAGTCTCACTTTTTATCATAGATTAATTCAAATATTAATTTCACTTTTGTGATCAACTCTTAGAAATCCATCTAACCACAATCATATAATACTCATACTAAATAATCTTATGTATGATATTCATAGAACAGAATTCTTGGTCCCTAGATTTTGTAAATATGATATATGTAAGCATTGTAATCACAAACGTCATAATCTTATCTTTTAATTCACTCTCCACTAATATAGAATAATCATATTACTTTAGATCAATAGGTCTTTATCAAAGTTATAAAGTTAGGTGAAAATGTAGGATTATCAAAGTTATCAAACACTACCATTTTAAGTTCTAAAATAACTCCATATATTATCTATATCATTCAACCAGCATTTACTTTCACATCCACAACTAAGTACACTATGGTGGCGTTTGGTTTGCAGAATGGAATCGGAATCGAAATGGGAATGAGAATGGAATGTAATTCAAAGGAAACAATGTTGTTTGGTTTGACTACTGGAATCAAGCTCATAATCAGAATTACAATGTTTGATTTGTCACTGGAATGAAATGGAAAAAGCTATAAATTACCTTAATACCACTACATTCAGTAAAGTTCAAATAATGTCATTTAATTACTATTTTTTCGTCAGACAAAATACATTTATGAAATTATTATTTTTTTAAATAATTATTATTTAATTAAAAATAAATATGTTATTAAAATTATTATTTTTCTAAATAGGGTTTAGGGTTTTGAGGTTTGGGATTTAGGGTTTAGGGATTTAGGATTTAGGGTTTAGGGTTTAGGGATTTAGGATTTAGGGTTTAAGGTTTAGGGTTTAGGGTTATATTTATGGGTTAAGGTTTATGGTTAAAATTATTATTTTTCTAAAAAGGGTTTAGGGTTTAAGGTTTAGGGATTTGAGGTTTAGGGGTTTTGGGTTTTGGTTTTTAGGATTTGGGGTTTAGGGTTTTTGGTTTTAGGATTTAGGTTTCAGTGTTTAGGGGTTTGGGTTTTGGGTTTTGGGATTTGGGGTTTAGGGTTTACGGTTTAGGGATTTGAGGTTTAGGGGTTTAGGGTTTTGGGATTTATGGTTTTAGGGTTTTGGGATTTAGGTTTTAGGGTTTAGGGTTTTAGGATTTAAGATTTAGGATTTAGGGTTTAGGGTTTAGGATTTTAAGATTTGGAATTTAGAATTTGGGGTTTAAGGTTTAGGGATTTGGGATTTGGGATTTAGGGTTTGGGGATTTAGGTTTTAGGATTTAAGGTTTTGGGTTTTGAGATTTGGGATTTGGGGTTTAGGATTTTAAGATTTGGATTTAGGGTTTAGGGTTTTAGGATTTAGATTTAGGGTTTTGGGTTTTAGGATTTAAGGTTTAGAGTTTTGGGTTTTAGGTTTAGGGATTTAAGATTTGAGTTTAGAGTTATATTTGGGGTAAGGGTAAAATTGGAAAAAAATTTAGATGGAAATGGAATCATGATTCCTAAAGGGGAGAGAAGTAATTGATTCCATTATGTCCCGTTATTCTGTCCAACCAAACACACAAAATGAAAGAAATCAATTCTGATTCATTCAATTCCCTCTAACCAAACATCACCTATGAGTATAATTTCAAATTGCATCAAATATCAATAAACACTTTTTTCTTTTGTTCTTTTTTTCCTCCTTTGATATTTCTTTTTGTTTTTCTCTTCTCAATTTTTTTATAACTAAAGAGATACAAAATGGTATTATCAACCTTTCACCATTTTGAATAATTTCATACAACTTTAACCTCTTATTTTCAATATTCTTTTGGGTTAAGTCAATTTTTTTTTAAATTTTCATACATTCTTCGTACAGATTTCATATTAAACATGTGTTTATTTTAAATCATCTTAGAAAGTAGAAGTGTAAGAAATATATATTGCTAATAAAGGGGTAAGTTATAGCATGTTAAAGAAAAAAAATTTTATAATTGATATAAGTTTAAAAGGAATATTAGTGATAAATATACAAGTGTTTGGCATGAAAAGACAAACATGGTCTAAAAATGACCTAAATCTTTTCCTAAGCATTGTATATTCTATAATTTCACCTTGAGTTTATTTCAAAATAAGTTCTAAAGTTTGTTGAGACCTCAAGTATGTCTATGAAACATTCACATACAAAACAATCATAAATACTCAGATTAATCGATCATTTTTACTACCAACCAATAGAGTTTCAAACTAAGTTCAATTCACTTTCAAATTCTTCATTAATTGGATTAAAACTTATATGTGAAAGAGTTAATGAAATTGAAAATTATAAAGAAAATCAAAAGATTCATGAACATTATAATAATTGATTATTATTGTGAAAATAAAAGAGAAAATCAAAAATATTCTAAATATGTGCTACATTTGTATAATTAAAAAATTTATAATTCATAAAATGTGATAAAAAATATTTAAAAAGTTACTCTCTTTTTTACATGCTTTTATAATTTATAATACATTTAATATTTTAATTTTTTTAATACTTTTTACATTTTTTGTCTCAATTTTAAATGTAATAAATTGAATATTAATAGGTATATTGCATAAGAGTAAAATGATATCAAAGTAAGTCTTTACTTTATGTTTTAGTTTAAAATGTGTCGTAGAGTCATGCATTAAAATATATAGTCGTTTTGATAAATTTTAAATTTAAGTAGTCTAAATGAGAAATGAAATTTAAAGTTGTAAAAAGCATAGAATGTTAATGTTATTATTTGTAATTCATATGTCTTAGTATGATATTAATCATTTTATATACTTTTTTCTTTACCATATTTTTAACTCATCATTTTGATTTTGCTTTTGAATTTTTTGTTTTATGTATTTTTGGTTTTTTGAGTTGATAAATTCATAAAATTAAGAGAAATAAAATCTCATAATTCTAAAACATAAAAAAAACAAATTGAGAGAATAAAATCTCATAATTTTTTTATTTTCTGTATTTTTGGTTTTTTGAGTTGATAAATTCATAAAATTAAAAAAAGTAAAATCTCATAACTATTCTGATTTTGAATTGGGACTCTGGGAATTAAATATATGATTATTTTGACATATTCTTTCAATCTGAACTTCATTTTGGTGTTTGGCTCCACCTAATTTGATGTTCATAACCCATTGCAAATAATATCAATTGGTAGTATCAAGTACCAACATCCAAAGTATTTTTTAAAACTTTAATCATGTAGGTCAAACTCTCCTTCAAACCTTCTCTGTTTGGCGATCCTAAATGAACTTGTAGTAAGTCTACAAGCTTAATGAAAAAACAAAGAAAAGCTTTTAGATTCAATTGAATATCATAAACCTTTTTATAAATAAAATTTCATGTTCAACTTCTCTACATATATGTTATTTTTAGTATAAAATAAAAAAAAACATGTTTTTTTTATTCAAAAATGTACATATATGTTTTTTTATATAACATAAAAAACATATATTTTTTAAAATGAAGTTTTATATTAAAAAACATATATTTTTTAAAATGAAGTTTTATATTAAAAAACATATATTTTTTAAAATGAAGTTAAAAATTCAAGCCATATGAATAAATAGATAATTTAAAAATCAGTTCGAACTTTTACCCAATTTGTAATGAAAGATGTATTCCACCCACCTAGTTTGATGTTCACATAAGGACTTTGCATTTCATATTAAGCACGAAAAAATTTGTCTCGTGAATTCAACCTTTAATCATGCAGATGAAATCCACGTCTCATACCAGATTTTATTTTAGGTACTGATTTCTAATTAAGTTATATTAATTATTTTTTAATTTAAATTTATTTTATAAATATTTTATTCTTTTATAAAATAATAAATTAATTAAATATAATATAATATTATAATAGAATTGATAAGAAATGTACTTGTTTCACCCAAATTAGAAGGTTCATAGATTTTAACATAATATCATATTTTTAATTGATTTGATCAAATTTTTTGGCTTTTATCTTTAAAAAATTAAATAAAATGGAACTTTTAAAAATAAAAAAAGTAAGTGACTAAAATAAAATAAAATATAATATAATAATTTAAAAATATAAAGTGATTAATTTTACAAGAAATAAATATCATCACTTTGAAAGAGAACGTTAAGAATAAGAACACACAATGATAAATTATAATGGTATGTTATAGTTTATAAGTAGTGTGATTGTTTTCATCGATTGAATTAATCTTTTGAGATTAAAAAATCTTTGATTCTCGTAGACTTTAACATTTCTTACATTCATTTTTATCCTAAAATAAAATGAAAATTTCAAGTAAGAGTATTTATGCATTACTAGTAAAACCAAAAACAAAAGAGCATTATTAAGTGCTTACACCCATATCACTCATTTAAATTAATACTAAACTTTATTTTATATATGCAGTTTTATTTTTAACTTTAAAAAAAATATTTATTTTTCTTACCATAAAAATAACCATATATATTTTTAATATTATTTAAAAATAAATATATATTTTTTATTAAAAAACTAAAAATCAGATCAAATCAAACAATTATATTATTTATCAAAAATTAATTAATAGATTTCGTTGCATTTATCATCTCATTCGTTTGAGAAAGACAAATCACCGTATGATAAGACGAAAGAATATCTTAGACCCTACTATTTAGACTTCCATACTTTCAAAAGATAAGACAGCATTTAGACTGCAGGATAACATCTAAATGTATTACAAATTATGTGATTGTAGTCAATTCATTATATAACTTATTAAAGGTGTAAGTAGCGGTGAACTTAGGATTTAAACGAAAAAAAACATATATATTAAAAGAATAATATTATTTATTTTTTAATTATTTCTTATTTTAATTAAAAAAATATATACATAATTTTAATATAAATATATTTAAATTATTAAATTTAAAATAAGTTTCAAAATGTTAAAATAATTTCATATAGATTTTATTTTTATTAATAACTTATATTTTAATTATTTAATAAAAAATTATTAAAATAATATTATTTATAATATCATTTTCTCAAAGCTTCATCTAAAAAAAATACATTTTAAAGTACTAAACTATACCAATTTAAAATCTTATAAAACTAGTACGGTAATACATCTCCTAAATATAAGCTCCGTGCTAGTTTCCGCATCATAGTTTATAACAAATGGGGGACCTCATACATAATTAAAAGGACTAAACCTATGTTTTGTTGCTTTGGAAATGTACATATGCTTCAAGGAATTCCTTGTTCTCTTTCTCCAATTCATTCCACACTGCACATGTTTAGTATAACAACTAACTTATCATGTTATACCTATCTTAACACCAAACATAAAAATATTAACTTTTAAGGGTGTAGTTTATGATCAACGGTAGGTATTTGATTTTAGGGTTAACGGTGTTAGGGATTAACGGTAGGTATTTGATTTTAGTAAAAATTATCAAAACTCCTGTCACCTCCTTACGTAATAAAATAAATCCACCCTTAATTACTACACTTACTTTTGGATTGAAGAGGGATTAACGGTAGGTATTCTAAACTCCTGTCACCACCCTTAATTACTACCCTTAATTCCAAATTCGAAATTCGAAATTCTAGTCTAAATTTGGATTGAAGAGGGATTTATTTATTTTGAGTCCATTATTTCAAAAAAGATAAGCTAAAGAGTAAAAATTATGGTGCAAGATATGACATAATTAGGTAGAGAAATAGGTAACTTTCTTATTTTTTATAATTTGTTTTTGTAAAGATATCAATTTCATTTAATTTTTTATTTTATTTAAAATTATTTATACTTATGTAACATACGCACTTTTAATGAAGAATATTTGTAATATTTTTGTCTCTTTCTTTCTTTAAAACATTAATAAGTTTTTTCACCATTTTTAGGTTATTACATAAATATTTTAATATTTTTTAACTTATTTTACTTTCTTATTTTGTACTTTTATTGAATCAATAATGATTGGAATTTAAGAGATTGGTTCTCAAATTTACAAGCTAGAGCCTAAGAGACCACAAGAATTTATTGACTTGGGCATTGACTACAGGGGATAATACAGAATAATTATAAGTAGCATGAGTGGTAACGTAACTAGTTTTACTCATTGGTTGGGTATCAAATGGGCTTAAGAATGTCAATTTATTTTCTGTTGAGAGAATTTTAATTTTAGTACGATGTAAAATGATCACCTAAGGAGTAAGGTAAAGATGAGGATCACTTTTTTTTTAGATCATTCCTTAATCTTTATTTTTTTTATTTTCTTTAAAAATATATTATATATTTACATAAACTTATAATTAAATTTAATAATTTTATTAAAAAATATTATTTTTATCATTAAATTAATATTTTAATTATAAAAATGTAATATAATATGTATAAAATAATTATTATTTTAATGATTATTAAAATAACAAAATTAATAAATTTAAATATAACTGTCACTTTGTATTCCAAATTATAAGTTTATTAAATTTAATTGCATAATAAACATATACAATTGAACTTTATGTTAGTTTTAGCTATTTAATATATAATTGATATTAAGGTTTTTAGTTAGTGGGAATTTGATCCGGTAAAAAAATACAAAACTTCGATGGAGAATTCTCGCTCCGCCCTACAATTATTCAAATGAGTGATGAGGATAGCCTCTTTGTTTTGTTGACTTCCCAAAATGGGCAGGTAAGACATTAACCTGTTAAGCATTAAGCTCGTTGGGTTTGTACGACATGACATGCGAGAAAGAAAAAGCAATATGACACAGCTTGTGGTTTGCTACCCATAACTGGTTGAACAAAATTGACACGTTAGGTCAAAGTTAAATTCTACATAAATTAAGAGGAAATATATATTATCAAATATAGGTATAACTTAGTAGATAGAGTTAATATTCATAGGCAGTTTGATTCCAAATAATAACAATTTTTTAAAATAGTAAACTAAATGCGCTACTTATCAAGAATATATGCATGACATGGCCAGCTAGCTAACATGTCATAGGCCAGTACCATATTTTAATTAATGGAATAGACAATGTCTTGTCGACCTAACTAGACCTCTTTCACACCTTTACTCAAAAGAAAAACTTACATATTTTTATTAAAATTGCATTATTATTGAATATTTATTTAAAATTAAATTACATAATTCACTAATATTCATGAATTTTACATAATTTAATATCAAAATTTATGTTTAAAAATAAATACAAAATTAGCATACTGATATATGAAAGAATTAAAGATTGACTTTGGAATAAGTAATATGATACATTTTATTATTTATATTATTGATTGTTATTTTAAAAAATAGTTGATAATTATGTTTTTAATAAAAAATAGTGCATTTATTTTTCATTTTATTGATCTAAATTACTACATTAATAATTGTTCAAAATTGATGTATAATTTCTCATTTAAGTGATATATCTTTCATCTCACTGCGTATGCACTACGATCCTTTCAAATTTTTTGAAAAGAAGATATATAATATAATTTAAGATTAAATCGAATATATACTATTTTATATAGGTTATTTGATTTAGTATAAGTCTTAAAATTTAAAAAATTGTCTTATAATTTGTTAGGAATTTTTATTTTTCAAAATCGAAAAAACCGAACCAATATATTTTTATTAAAAATACATTTTAATATAAACAAAAAAAATTAATTTAGATTTTTTTAAAAGTTATGAGATAAATTAGACCCAACTTAAAAATAATTTTAGTGACTATTTATTTGTGTAAATAAATAATATGACTAATTACATCCCCACATTTGTTAAAAATTATTAAATATTTCCTTTTTTTCTTTCTAAAATGTTAGTTTTATGTCTTCGTCATTTTCAATATGACTAGTTTGTCGAATGTGGGCATACTTTTCGTGTGACTCTCATTCTATTAACCATATTGATGTGAAACAAATATCTTAAAGACTTGATTCTCCTTTTTCTTTCTAAATTACAAGCATTCACAAAATTTTTCTTTCTCCCTTACAACATGAAACTAATTATATATATATGAACTTCTAATTACTAATAATATCACATAACATAGAGATAGTGTGGTATAAAATAATTATTTTTTATTCTTTTAATAACTTAAATTTTTGACAAGATTAAGTTTACAATAAATTCTAACAATTATATCATTTATTTTAATTTTACTATTTAAATAAATTAACATTGTAATAGTATTATTATTTTTATTAAATTAAATTTATATTATTATTTTTATTCTCGTTATATTTTCATTCTTAAAACTAAACATGAGCTAAATGTAGTGAAGTTTACATTAGAACTCTCGATCATTCACCAATACAAATGATAAACTTTTATGGGACATTTCTTATGATATATACAAAAAAGAGACCAAAACTTGCTTTTTCTTGTAACATATCAATAGTGATTGAGATAGACATCTACAAATGGTTGCACCTTTAAGCAATGGTGACGAAAATTAAAGACAATTTTTTTTTCTTGAGTGTTAGTTTTCTGAATCTTCATCTACAAATAGTTAGTTTTCTAAGTCTTCATCGTTCTCTATGACTAGTTTGTCTTGGTATATTTGGCATACTTTTCTTACCGTGTCCATTATATTTATCATTGATGTGCATCAAATATCCTAAAAAATTTGGTTCTCTTTTTTCTTTATAAATTAAGAGCTTTCACCAAATTATTCTTTCTCTTTTGTAACATCAACATAATTCAATAGATATGTTGACTTTCTAATTAATAGTTATGCATATAACATAAAAATATATGTTTTATTCCTTATTTATAGTATATTTTATACCAATTACTACCATATCATCATTTATTCTAATTCCAATAAATAATTTCTCTATAGAGATAACTTGAAATGTCTTTTGCTCTTGCTTATAAAGTCAATAGTCAACTAAAAAAATTGAGCAAAATAGATTCAAACAAGCTTGCGTGATATTAATGGTGTCAAATGAGCAAGTTTGTGCAACTTATTTAATGTCGATACAATGAGTTGAGTTTAAAAGACCAAATTCACCTAGCTTTTGAGCTCAAATAAGCTAACTCACCTAACTCAAGGGAATTCATTTAGTAAAATGTCTTTGTCAATTATATAATTTTTACTATTATAATAATATCAATATGAAAAATTGCAATTAAAAGTTACTATTTTTTAAAAAATGTAATTAAAAGATAATATTTATTCTAACATTTTTATTTTGAAACAAAATTATAAATATATTTTTATTTTATTATTTTATTATTTAAAAGGGTAAATATATTTGTTACTAAGTTATTTTAACTCATTTAAAAATGAACTGAGTAAATTTGAGTTGCACCTAAAGTGAGTTGAACTTATGCATGTTGGTCCAACTCAACTCATTTGACACATTTAAATGATACCTTACCGTGCTCATCTACCTTACTTGACAGTAATTAAAACTAAAATGCATAGATAAGAATGAGAAGAATTTTCATATTTTTTCCACAAAACTTATTAGGACTTTTAGGTTCAGTTTGAAATTATTTCTGGTTTATATTCATTTTAATTGCTACTATCAATTGGGACCTCTATCCTAACTATCTATTGTTGCCCTCGCTTACTATATTTACAATGACTTAGTTCAACACACAAACTCATCTTTCTTGCAAAGTTAGCACCACTCAATGTAGTGCGATCAATGACTAAAGATCAATAATATGAACAATAAAGAACAATCACTCTTGGGAAATTCACTAAACCACGAACATTTGCAATCACTATTTTGGGAACACTTGACAATCCAAAAAAAAAAATATTGTCTAAACCACCCAGTAGAATAGTCTTAGCCACTTTGAGTCTAAAAATACTATTTCATTCTTATTGAAAATGTATCACAATCCCTAAAATACGCTCAAGATCATTAATGAATATACAATTAGAATTTATGGAAAAATTTGGTAAAGCTTCTTTACATTAAAGATGAGGTGTTTATATCCAACAACCAAAATACGTGCCACCTTGTTGGGGTTTAGTGACAGGTCCACCAATGGGTTATGCGAAGACCTTGTCGAGGTGCACAAAATCTCATATTTTCGATGCAAAAATCACCAAGTAATTTTCATAAATACTTGCACCTAAAACAAAGCAAAACGGCCACTCAACCTAGCATGCATATTAAGAAACCAAACATGTCTATGAATAACATGATTTCAATCATAGTGTACCTAACTAAGTGCATGTGTACATTATTGATCAACAATACCAACCTTACACAAAGAAAGATAGTAGACATGTCAGATAGAATACGTCTTAAAAATGTTGGAACAAATATGTAAAAAACTATGTAAGAACAATATTATCGATAACCTGAAATGAATTGCTTGGGTTGAGTCGTGGACTAGGTCGCTCTCTTTAAGACGTTTCGCGGCTCTGCCCAAACTTGTGCAAGCAAACACAGCCTCGTCATCCCCAGGATAAAACAGCCCAGAATCTTTTTTCTGTCTCGGATCTTCACTGCACTGATGAAGTCCAGAATACTACACCTCTTAAATATTTATGTTGCTCGGAAATTTGAGAAAAAAATTCTGAATTTTCTTTCCTTTGATTTTGCTATGAAAACCGTAGAACTGTTTTTGAGTTGTTAAGTTGTTGTTCTAAACTGAGGGCTATTGTCCCTATTTATAGTTGAAAAAATATGTGTAACGGTCATATAATTATGAAAACAACGGACACATAATTATGATAATAACAGTCATAAAAGTAACAGTCGCATAATTATGAAAATAATGGTAAAAAACAATGGACACATAATTATGAAAATAACGGTCATAAAAGTAACGGTCACATAATTATGAAAATAACGATCATAAAAATAACAGTCACATAATTATGAAAATAATGATCATAAAAATAACGGTCATATAATTATTAAAATGACAGTTACATAATTTATAAAATAACAGTCATAAAATAATAAAAAATATATATTTTTATTTAAATTCATTTCTAACAACTCCCATCTGCTATAGAAACTAATATTGATTGTTGATTGAATATAATATTGGAACATAATTTCTCAAAACCCTATTTTTTATTTATATTCATAATTTTTCCTTGGTAGTGTTGCCTTGTTAATTTTGGAAAATTATTTTATTTATATTTATGCCTTATTGTCTCATATAAATGCCAAATAAGAATAGCCGATCTCTCTAATAATTTTATGATTATTTGGAAACTGATGTTCTTTAACTTTTCTTATTCTTTGGCTTTTCTTAATTTATTTGACAATAACATTCCTTGCATTAAGAGCTTTACTAGCGGCTCCATGTGTAATTGCATTCTTGATTTATAAATGGAGGAGGAGGCATTAATCAATGTTCCCTTCCATTGATGAATTATAGGAGACCAATAACAACTTGTTTCCTATAAGGTATAACTTTCCAGACATAAAAAAAATGACAACAAATTTTAAGGACAAATTGGAGAAAGGTAGTTATGGTTATGTTTTTAAGGAAAAATTATGCAGTGGTAGCTTTTTCTCCATCAAGATCCTCAGTAAATTCAAGTCTAATGGCCAAGATTTCATCAATGAGGTATCTTCTACTGGAAGGATTCTTCATGTTAATGTGGTTCGACTAGTTGGTTTTTGTATCGAGGGATCAAAGTGTGCTCTTATGTATGACTTAATGATCAAAGCGTGCTATTGTGTATGACTTAATGTATAATGGATCTTTAATAAATACATTTCTCCTAATTCTAAGAAGGTAATAGTCAACTCATTAAGCTACAAGATAATGTTTGATATTTCACTTAGATTGGCATCATGTATTGATTATCTTCATAGTGGATGTCACATGCAAATTCTAAATTTTGATATTAAGCCTTACAATTTCTTTTAGATGACAATTTTGTTCCTAAAATTTCAGATTTTAGGTTAGCTAGATTATGTCCTTTAGAAATTAGCATTGTGTCTATGACAGCTGCAAGAGAAACCCTTGGATACATAACACCAGAATTTTTTACAAAAATATTAAGGGTGTGTCTTTTAAAGCTGATGTTTATAGCTTTGGAAATTTGTTAATGGAATTGAAAAACAGTTCTACGGTTTTCATAGCAAAATCAAAGGAAAGAAAATTCAGAATTGTTTTCTCAGATTTCTGAGCAACATAAATATTTAAGAGGTGTAGTATTCTAGACTTCATCAGTGCAGTGAAGATCCGAGACAGAAAAAAGATTATGGGCTGTTTTATCCGGAGAACGACGAGGCTGTGTGTCCTTGCACAAGTTTGGGCAGAGCCGCGAAACGTCTTAAAAAGAGCGACCTAGTCCGCGACTCAACCCAAGCAATTCATTTCAAGTTATCAGTAATATTATTCTTACGTAGTTTTTCACATATTATTCCAACAAAAGTCCCTAACAAGTTTCTTTCTGGAATATTTTTATGTTTCTGGGAATGAAATCTGTCATATATATGATAAAATAAAGCATGTATATTCTAACCACGTAACCAGCTGTAATAATTGACATGGATTCTGAAAAGGGACAAAATCCAAACTGCAGGAAAAACATTCAAGAAGTTATTGACAAACCAGCTGGTATAGAGCAATTATGTTCCAAAAGAATATACTGCAACAATCAATAAATTCTATGGAGTAATATTTTGAAAGGACATGCACCCCTGCACCAGCATGTAAATATGTAATAACTACTTCAATTTCTGAATTTAGGAAGAATTTATTTATTTATTTGTTTTATATGCGAATTTTTTTGTAAGAATGTAGAGGAAACTCACCTTCAAAACCCATAATATGACCTATGAGTACAGCTGCATCATATAAAGAAATAAACATATGAGCTTAATTGCAGTACATTAATTTTATTTAATTTGTTTTTGTACATAGTAAGAAGAGCCTTACTGCAGGGTCGTGTAGCGAATTTGAGATGTTTACATTTCGAGATACCCAATGAGGCAACCCTCCGTCACTTTTAGTTTTTAATTTTTCTTTTAATAAGAAAATGGGAAAGAGCGGGAAATAAGAAAACTTAACTAATCATTTTAGATTTTTAATTTGAGATGTCTTAGTATGATATTAATCATTTTACATATTTTTTCCTTTACCTTATTTTTAACACCTATTTTGATTTTGATTTTAGATTTTTTGTTTTATGTATTTTTGATCTTTTGTTTTGATAAATTTGAGAGAAGTAAAATCTCATAAATCTAAAACAAAAAACCAAATAACTATATATTAAACTCTATGTTTTTTAAATTAAACTTTTATATATTAATTATATTATATTATGATTAAATATTTTATGTGTCCTATATGCTACTGTGGTAGCATTTGGCATAGTCTTTTTAGTTTGCAACAAGCTACCTTAGGTATTGGTGTATCTGAAATTTGTATAAATGCTACCTCTTGAAATATTTGGACTGCTCAATTGAGCTGTTAATGCAATATTTCTCTGCTATGACTAATGTAATTATTTTACATAAACAAAATAAGATAATATATGATAGAGAACCTTTATAAAATCTAAGAGTCAACTAATAAAAAAATGAGCAAAATACATTCAGTCAAGATTGGGTGCTATCTTTCATCATTTTTTTTATAATCTTATAATTATTATAAAAATATAAATTTATAATTTTACATAGAAGTGATTATTTTAATTTTATAAATGATGTTATATTTTAATTGATGAAGTTTATTATAACTATCAATATATTTTTCATATAATAACTATAAATTTATTTTAGTTAATTTATTTTGTAAATTATATTTAGCATAAAAAATAATTGATTATATATATTAATTATCTATTAATAGGAAAAATTAAAAGAAAAAACTAAAAGACTCTTAAAATAATTAATTATATGTGAATAAATTTAAAATTTATAAATTCTCTTTTAGTAAAAATTAAAAAATATATGTTCGGTTGTTTTAGTTAACCACAATTTTGATCTTCCAATAATTATTCTCACTCTACACTTTATCGATTGTGGTTATTTTTGAAAAAAATTAATTTTTTATCGATAATTATTATTATTTAAAATATTTTATTTTATAAAATAAAATAAAAAATAAGTATTTAAATATAAATTTTTAAGTCATTTTTATTATAATTGAAAAATTGGTGTTACAATGTTTTATAAGGTGATATGTATAAATATTGTTAAAACAAATAGTTAATTAATTTGTTACTTTAGTAATGAATAAATATATAATACAATTATTTTATGAACAATAGAATTCAAATACAATATAAACATGAGTAATTTATCACAATATTTATAATAATTGTATAAGTTTATTTAATAAATAAGTATTGAGAAATTAATGCTAAAATATTTTATAAGGTGATTTACAGAATTATTTTTAAAATAAATATTTAATTAATTTCTTACTTTAGTGATAAATAAATATATAATAGTAATTATTTTATGAAAAATAGAATCCAAATATAATATAAACATGATTAAATATATTATATTATGATTAAATATTACAATCTTTTATGTGTCATATATGCTACTATGTTAGCCTTTGTCATAGTCTTTTTAGTTTGCAACAAGCTACCTTACATATTGGTGTATCTGAGACTTGTATGCAACCTCTCTCTTGAAATATATGGGCTGATATCTTGAGTTTACATTAAAAGTCTTTAAATGTGATCGAGTTTACATTAAAAGTCTTTATCATTTAGTTTTATAAATTACAAACTTTGATGAAGCTGTTTCAATGATATTGATGCAAAGAAGTGATCGAAACCTTGCTTGCTCTTGTAACATCTACATAGTGATTGAGATATCTACAAATGGTTGAAACTTCAACCCATGGTGCTCAAAATTAAAGAATTCATTTTTTTTCTTAGTTCTAAGTCTCCGTCACTTACTATATGACTGGCCATACCTTTCTTATAATTTCTATTCTATTACATATTTAATTATTGATGTTAAATAAATATCCCAAAGATTTGGCTCTTTCTTTTAATTATGAGCTTCCACTTTTTTTCCCTTGAATAATCAACAGAATTTTCTAAATATGTCATATGTGGACCTCCTCATAATGACATATATCATAGAGATGATATAATAAATGGTCTTTATAAAGAAAGTCCAAGAATTAACTAATAAAATAATAAGCAAAATAGATTTAGTCTAGGTGCTATCTATCTTTTTATAATCTTATAATTATTATAAAAATGTGATTTTATAATTTCATATCCAAATAATTATTTTAATTTTATAAATAATATTATATTTTAATTGATAAAATTTATTATAAATATCAATATATTTTTATATAATAATTATAAATTAATTTTAGTTAATTTATTTTCAAATTATATTTAATATAAAAATAATTAATTATATATTAATTATCTATTAGTAGGAAAAATTAAAAAAAATATTGGGTTTCGATTAATTATAATTTTAATTAATCAGAGTTTCGATCTTACAGTAATTATTCTTACTCTAATCTTTATCAATTGTTGTTATTTTTGAAAAAAAGTTAAAGCTTTAGTGATAATTAAATTTTTAATTATTTATAGTTAAAATATGAATCCCTACAAATAACAACTTTAAAATCTATAAAAATTATGAGCTTTTTAATTACAAAAGATTAATAGATGTCCACAATCTTTATAAATTTTATTATAATATCATAATTAATCAATATAAAATATTATTCTTAATATCTCTTCAAAATGTGGGTTTTTGTCTGTTCAAAATCCATCACTTTATATTTTAACTTATTTATTATATTTTATTTTATTTAGATCATTTATCTCTTTTTATTTTTACAAGGTCCATTTCATTTTTTTGTGAGGTGATGTCCAAAGTTTTTAGCTTAATCTACTGAAACTCTCGTACTATGTTAAAATTTATAAGAATTATAGGTCTTTCAATCCTAAAAGATTAACTCAATGAATAAAAATACCCAAAATCTTTATAAATTTTATTGTTACATTATATTTAATTAATATGGAATATTATCCTTAGTATAAGAATGAAAAACCTAAATTATTTTTTGAATTTCTATCAAAGGTGTTACCAGTTTTATTTTTCTATATATTAATTAGGGATGAGCAGTTGATCAAAATTATCTATTTTTGGTCAATCATAATCTGATCTAATTTGAAAGAATTTGAAGATTTTCAACCAGAATTCAATTCGATGTATAATCAATTTGAATCAACCCGAATCCAAACAAATCGAATGTTTTCAAATCAGATAAGGTCAAATTAATATTAAAATTTATTTATGAATTATTATATATATAAAATACAATATACAAAAATTTAAATTTTAAATTAATAATTTTATAACAAATATTACTATTTATAATCACAACTAAAAAAATTAAAAGAATAAAAAGTATGTATGTACAATATGTGTACTTATGTTAAGTTTGTATGTCCTTTATGAAATGTAAGAGTCAACTAATAAAAAATGAGCAAAATAGATTTAGTCAAGATTGGGTGCTATCTTTCATTATTTTTTTATAATCATATATTTAGTATAAAAAAATAAATTTATAATTTTATATAGAAGTAATTTTTTAATTTTATAAATAATATTATATTTTAATTGATGAAGTTTATTATAACTATCAATATATTTTTCATATAATAACTATAAATTATTTTTAGTTAATTTATTTTCTAAAATTATATTTAGTATAAAAAATAATTGATTATATATATTAATTATTTATTAATAGGAAAAAATTTTAAATAATTGATTATATGTTAATAAATTTAAAATTTGTAAATTCTCTTTTAGTAAAAATTAAAAAAGAGATGTTGGGTTATTTTAGTTAACCACAATTTCGATCTTACAATAATCATTCTCACTTTACGTTTTCTTCATTGTGGATATTTTTGAAAAAAATCATTTTTTATCGATAAGTTTTATTATTTAAATTATTTTATAAAATAAAAAATTATGTATTTAAATATAAATTTTTAAGTTATTTTTATTATAATTAAAAAATTTATGTTACAATTTTTTATAAGATGATTTGTATAAATATTATTAAAACAAATAGTTAATTAATTTGTTACTTAACAATGAATAAATATATAATAGCAACTATTTTATGAGCAATAAAATGCAAATACTATAACATGAGTGATTTATCACAATATTTATAATAATTGTATAAGTTTATTTAATAAATAAGTATTGAGAAATTAATGTAAAAATATTTTATAAAGTAGTTTACATAAATATTCTCAAAATAAATTTATAATTTTATATAGAAATGATTTTTTTTAATTTTATAAATAATATTATATTTTAATTGATGAATTTTGTTATAACTATCAATATATTTTTCTTATAATAACTATAAATTAATTTTAGTTAATTTATTTTCTAAATTATATTTAGTGGAAAAAATAATTGATTATATATATTAATTATCTATTAATAGGAAAAATTATAAAAAGAGTAAAAGATTCTTAAAATAATTGATTATATGTGAATAAATTTAAAATTTGTAAATTCTCTTTTAGTAAAAATTAAAAAAGAGATGTTGGGTTATGTTAGTTTCGATCTTACAATAATTATTCTCACTTTACTCTTTATCGATTATGTATATTTTTGAAAAAATCAAATTTTTATCGATAATTATTATTACTTAATTTTTTTATTTTATAAAATAAAATAAAAAATTACGTATTTAAATATAAATTTTTAAGTTATTTTTATTATAATTGAAAAATTTATGTTACAATTTTTTATAAGGTGATTTGTATAAATACTATTAAAACAAATAGTTAATTAATTTGTTACTTTAGCAACGAATAAATATATAATAGCAACTGTTTTATGAGCAATACAATTCAAATACAATATAAACATGAGTTATTTATCACAATATTTATAATAATTTTATAAGTTTATTTAATAAATAAGTATTGAGAAATTAATGTTAAAATATTTTATAAAGTAGTTTACATAAATATTCTCAAAATAAATATTTAATTAATTTCTTACTTTAGTGATAAATAAATATATAAAGTAACTATTTTATGAAAAATAGAATCCAAATATAATATAAGTATGAGTGATTTACCATAATATTAACAATAATTGTATAAATTTATTTAATAAATAAGTTAAATATAATATAATAATATATGAATTTATTCAATTAATATTCTTACTATATAATAAATAAGTCATTAGTTGCTAATACTAGTCCAACACATCTCATTCTTATTCACACACCACTTCAATCTAAGTAACTCCATTTCAATATTTTCATTTTGTTTTTTAATTTTTATTTCATTTATGATAGTTATTAATTTTTATATGCTTTAATTTTATATTTAAGAACATATTATTAATTTGTTTCCTAAATATTTATTTTTTTATTCATTTATTTTGTATATAATTTTATTTTATTTTGTATTTTTTTGTTTTATATATATACACACACTATAAATAAAATATATGTTATAATTAGTTTTAAATAGTTAATTTAAATGTGAACAATATAATTTATAAAAAAGAGTATGTGAAAATATGTGTATGCATTTTTTATTATTATTTCTAAGTTATAATTTATATCATGTTAACATATTTTAGATGTCAAAAAGTTTCAAATATGTGTGTTATATGTAAGATTTAGTTGAAATTTTTCAAATGTTGGTTTATGTTTCAAATGTACGTAAATTTTTTTATAATTTGATCATATGTTTATAATGTAGAAATTGATAAGTTTTAGATGCATAAATGTAGAGATTCAAATGAATTTTTAAGTATGTTAAATAGTTTTTTAGAATTAGCTCAAAACAAATAATTAATCCAAATGGTGTTTCATATATATACATAAAATGTGTTAACATTGGGAAACAAAAAATAGATGTCATAAAAGAACATGTTTTTGTAAATCTGATTGACTAAGGTTATAAAAATCAAATATTTCATGCGAAGACTATTTATAAGATAAATGTTAGTCCTTAGGAGACAATGTTTTATGAAATATTTATAAACACTGACCATATGGAAGAGGTTATGGAGATGGCTCAACTATAGTCAATGAAAAATTAATAATATGAGTAGTATAATACAAGATCCATTTCTAAATATTTTTTTAAGGTTAGAAAAACTGCCATATTACAAAAAATCGTTACATATAGCACTGTATAACTAATATAATTAAAGGAAAATTATTTAGAATCTTATGGTCACTTTTTCTCTCCCCATTTTTTTTAAATTCACACTTATTTCAACAATGCTCCACTTGAATTTTTTTAAAAATAATTTTCATCGAGCAACTAATTAAAATATAAGATTGTGCATAAATAAAAGGTATTTATCGACTTGAACTTTTACATAGTGAGGATGCTTTAGAATATAACAGAGTAACTTGTAATTTTGAGCACTATTTCTAACAACATTGCACATACAATCTTTTTAATGTGTAGTTCATAAAGTCCATGCTTTATAACCATGCATGTCTATCTCGGTATAGTGAATACTCTAGTAAATTTTGCATAAAAAACTCATAAGAAACGTGCACACTTTCACATTCACATGGGTGAGTCTATCAAGAGTACTCTTGTAGCTATGTATTCGACTCCATTCCACATAAAATATAGAACTTATTAAGAGTTAATACTTAACTCATTTTTCTATTGCTTCAGGATTTTATGCTTATAATAATATGAAATATAACTTAAAATAGCATGATTCATTTCATATCACTTCATGATTTGTTATTATCCATTGAACTTATTTCTTGGGATCTCTAGTCTATAATTTGAGTTTCTATCATGAAAAACTCATCACTCTAAAGGTTATCCCATTTCTTTCGAGGTTTTGAAAACCTTTTCTTTAGCTAGTACTTTATTCAAAGGATTAGTCAAGTTATTATCAGTACGTACATGATCCACTCTTTCAACTCCTATAGAGAGAAATTCTCTAACAATAATGTGCTTACGATGCATATGTCATCTCTTGTCATTGTATTAAAGGTTCTAAATCTTTGCAATAGTCGCGGTACTATCGCCATGGATCAAAATAGTTGGAATCGGTCTTTCCTATAAAGGGATCCTGGCTAATAAACTTCTAACCAACCTAATTCCTCACTAGTAGTAGTTGGTGCTATCATCTTAGACTCCATTGTAGATTAAGCCAAAATAATATATTCCTTAGACTTCTAGAAAATAACTCCACCAACTATGTTAAATATTTAGTCGCTGGTTGATTTAGAGTCTTTTGAAAGGGTGTTCCAATTAGCATCATTGTATCCTTCTAGGATAGCAAAAACCTCTGATAATGTAATCCAAGATTCATAGTCCTTTTAAGGTATCTTATGACCCTTTCAATAACATTCCAATTCTTTATAGTAGGTTAACTGGTAAACCTATATAGTAATCCCACAACATAAGTTGTGCCAAGTCTAGTGTAATCAGTAGCATAACGTAAGCTACCAATAATGCTTGCGTACTCAGTTTGTCTAACATCGTCTTTGGTGTTCTTGAGCAAATTTACACTAGGATTATAAGGAATACATACAAGTATTAAAAGAACACAATATATAAGCATAAAAAGAAATTTTATTCATTTCAAAATTCAGTTTAAACATACTATCAATGACATACCCTTTCCCAATAAAAATATTATTTTTATTAATTGTATACAAATTAACCTCAATTATTTGAGTAAACTCAATATTATTAATTTTTAATCATAATACCTTTCAAGTAACTTATATGATAATTTGATTGTCGATGATTTATCAAATTGTATTGAACTTACAAATTGGTACGTATATATAATTAATTATATGAATTCAAGTAACTTAGGCTAAATAAAAATATATTTGTCCATTTGTTGATGAACTTGCAAGCCATGATAAATTATGTGAACTAACTCATAATCTAAATAAGCTAAGCATTTTCAACTCATCTACTTAGCTACTCATTTCAAACCACTATGTATTAATATTAAGACAATCACATATTTTTCTTAATACATTAAGGAATCCATAATAAAATTTCACATTATTTCACCATTTAAATTAAATTATTAATATATTTGTAAAGTATCAAAACACATTATTTTAAAGTTGTACATAAAATATATTTAAATTATTAAATAAAATATTTATTTTTTTGTTGAAAGAACTTATTAAATATAATATAATATATAAAAAGACTTTGTGACAACTCCTGTCTATTGTGTAGCAATTGCTTTAAATTGTCTAGTTATACATGAAAAAATGGCAAGGGTTTGTGTAGTTGTAAAAGTTGATATAGCTAGTAAACTAAAAATGCAAGAAATACAAAAAGTAGAGTTCAACTTTAAAAGTCTTGATCATTCAACTTTACAAATTCAAATTTTTTACTTGGACAAAACTATACTCTTATGATATAAATGCAAGAAAGAAAGTTCAAAGATATGATGCCCAAAATATGAATTCTTCTTTTTTCTTTGTAAAATACAAGCTTCTACGAAGCTATTCATTTGATATTTCTAAAAAGAAGGGACGCAAAATCCAAACCTTATCTCTTGCTAAAAGACTTGGTGATGACTTATGAATAAAACAAATTTTCTCTTGCTAACTATGACTAGTTTGTCTTAGTATAGTAGGCATACTTTCTTGTGGTTTTCATTCTATTAATCATTGATGTGAAGCAAATATTCTAAAAGACTTTAATTCTCCCTTTTTCTTATAAATTACAAGTTTTCATGAAGTTGTTCTCTCTCTTTTGTTACATCAACATAATTTGATAGACATGTGGAACTTCTAATTAATATAATACATATAACATGGAAATGGATGTGTTATTTAGGTTTATGGAATATATTTACAATCAATTTGTTTGTTCTCTTTATCAATTATTGTTCTAATTGCAATGAATAATTTCTCCATTGAGATAAATTAAAATATCTTTTTTCTTGTTTTATAAAGTCAAGACTAAACTAAGAAAATTTGAGCAAAATAGATACACTCAAGCTTGCATGATACTAATAATGTCAAATAAGCATTTCTATATATGTAACTCATTTAAGATTGATACAATGAAGTGAGCTGGGAAAATCTAATTCATGAGTTAAAATAAACCAACTCACATAACTCATGAGCAACTTGTAAGTTCTTTTAACAAAAATATCTTTATTAATGATATAATTTTCATAATTATAATAATATAATTATGAAAAATCACAATTAAAAATTTATTTTTTGTTTTTTTTACAAAAATGTAATTAAAATATAATATTTATTATAATAATTTTATTTTAAAAAAAATTATAAATATTTTTTTATTTTTTTAAAAGGGTAAATGAACAAGTTCATAAATTATTTAGTTTAATTCATTTAAAATTAAATTGAGTTGAGATAGTAGATAACTTATATAAAATTTAAATGAGATGAGTTAAGTTATTGAACTTCACTAAATGTAAGCTGAACTTATGAATGTTGGATCAACTTAATCCATTTGACACCTTTCTTAACACTAATTAAAGCTAAAATGCATGGATGAGAATGAGAAGAATTTTTCCATTTTTCACAAAACTGTTTAGGATTTTCAAGTTCAGTTGGAAACTATTTCTTGTTTATATTCATTGTAATTCCTTTCAAAAGGGCCATAACACATTTAACGATGCTTTTAAATTTTGTTAATTATTTTTAGTGCTTTAATGAAAAATAATAATACAAGTTATATTTCTAAATATTTATTAATGACTAATAAAACTGTAATATTACAAAAGGTTGTTACATGTAGTAGTGTGTAACTAATATAACTAAAGACAAATTAATTGCAAAAATGAACTTCTTAAGGGATACAATTTCTTAATTTGCATTTTCAAGTTAAACTAATCTAAGAGGAGTCAAACTCCAAAAGTGTGGAGGAACTCTTTAAAGTAGAAGATATATTCTCAACATTCTCTGATGGGTTGTTCCTTTGTGAAGGATACAGTAATAGCTTGGGTGGAATGCTTAGGCTTTCAAATCTTCCTTCAAGCATCTCTATGACTTTTTCATCGAAGTTCTATCACTCGGTTTCAATTGTATACACCAAAGTGCCACTATAATCATCTTTTTTACAAGTTTTGATTCTTCTTCAATGACATCATCCCCTAATTCTATGTCGTTTCCTTCACTAAGTTGATCATAAACCCACGAAGGAAAATAAATTTTGCTAGAATGCTCTGCGGTTACATTCAAGTTTTTCCTTTTACTTGCCATTTCCATTAACAACTTTCCAAAGCTATAAACATTAGCTTTAAAAGACACCCCTCCAATATTTTTGTAAAATAATTCTGGTGCTATATATCCAAGAGTTCCTCTTGCAATTGTCATGGACACAATACTAGTTTCTAAAAAGCATAATCTAACTAACCCAAAATCTGAAATCTTAGGAACAAAATTGTCATCTAAAAGAACATTATAAGGCTTAATATCAAAATGTAGAATTTTCATATCACATCCACTATGAAGATAATCAATAGTAGATGCCACTCCAAGTGAAATATCAAATATTATCTTGTAGCTTAAGGAGTTCTATTACCTCCTTAGAATTAGAAGAGATGTATTTATCAAAAGATTCATTAGACATTAAGTCATATACAAGAGCACGTTTTGATCCCTCGATACAGAAACCAACTAGTCGAACCACTTTAACATGGTGAATCCTTCCAATAGTAGATACTTCATTGATGAAATCTTGGCCATTAGACTTAGATTTAATGAGGATCTTGATGACGATAAAGCGACTACTATGCAATTTACCCTTAAAAATAGAACCATAACTACCTTCCCCTAATTTGTCCTTAAAATTTGTTGTCATCTTTTTTATGTTTGAATAATTGTACCTTATAGACAAGAAGTTGTTATTGGTCTCCAAGAATTCTTCAATGGAATGGAACATTGATAAATGCCTCATTCTCCATTTATGAATCAAGAATGCAATTACACATGGAACCCCTAGTAAAGCTCTTAATGTAAGGAACATTACTATTAAATAAATTAAGAAAAGTCAAAGCTAGAATAAGAAAAGTTAAAGAATATTAGTTGCCACATAATCATAAAATTATTAGAGATAGAAGCTACTCTTCTCTGGCATTGATATGAGACAATAAGGCATAGATGTTCTTACTAGATAACAAGGAAATATTGACAAGGAATTTAATGAGGTTCGGTATAAATGTTACCTATATTCTCAGGCATCGTTGACTACTTCTACTATCTTCAAATTGAATGAACTCTAAAATTACAATTAATTTTGGAAAAATTGAGTTAATCAATTACATTTACAAAAGAGAAGAAGATATACAAATGTTGGGTTGTTTTAAAAGTAGAGGACAGGGCTTTATTTATAGGCTAAAATATAACATCCACCTTCATTCCTAATCAATGTGGGGATTTTTCAATTTTCTCACTAATGAGCTATACAACAAATAATTCAAAAAAGCTTATGTGATATTAATAGCATCAAATGAGCAACTCTACGTAACTCATTTAATGTCGATACAATGAGTTGAGTTGAAAAGATCCAATTCACCTAACTCTTGAGCTCAAATAAGCTAGCTTATTTAACTCAAAGAGAGTTCATTTAATAAAATTTCTTTGTTAATGATATAATTTTCACTATTATAATAATATTATTATGAAAAATTGCAATTAAAAGTTAGTATTTTTTTATGAAATTATAATCTAAAGAAAATATTTATTCTAATATTTTTGTGTTTAAACAAAATTATGAATATATTTTTATTTTTATTTTATTATTTAAAAGGGTAAATTTGTCGATTACTAAATTAGTTTAACTAATTTAAAAAGTGAGCTAAGCAAAGTTGAGTTGAGTTATAATTTATCTAAGGTGAGTTGGACCTATGCATGTTGGTCCTACTTAACTCATTTGACACATTTAAATGCTACCTTACATTGCTTATCTACCTTACTACCTTACTTGACACTAATTAAAGCTAAAATATATGGATAACAATGAAAACAATTTTGCTATTTTTCCACAAAACTTATTAGGTCTTTTAGGTTTAGTTTGAAATTATTTCTTGTTTATATTCATTTTAATTACTTTCAAATGGACACAAAATATTTAATGGTGCATTGAATATTTTGCTTACTATTATTGGTGTTTCAATGAAAAATTAGTAATACGAGTAGTATAATACGAGCTTCATTTCTAAATATATTTTTAAGGCTAGTAAAACTACAATTTTACAAAAAATTGTTACATGGTATAACTAATATAATTAAAGGAAAATTATTTGGAACCTTATGGGCACATTTTTTCTCCCCATTTTTTTTAAATTCACACTTATTTCTAAAAAAACCCACTTGAGTGTTTTTTAAAATAATTTTTATCGAATAACTAATCAAAATATAAGATTGTGCATAAATAAAAGGTGTTTATCGACTTGAACCTTTGCATAACGAGGATGTTTTAATATATATAAGAATAACTCCTAATTTTGAGCTCTATTTTTAACAATATTACTCACACAACCTTTCCAAGGTATAATTCATAAAAACCGTGTTTTACGACCATGCATTTTGTACACATTAACTTCTTAGAATTTTACTTATGAATTAATTTGTGTCTTTTGAAGTTTTAGTCATAATACCTTTCGAGTAACTTATATGATAATTTGATTATTGATGATTGATCAAATTATATTAAATTCACAAATTGATATATATATTCAAGAAACTTAAGCTAAATAAAAAAATATATATGTCAAGATAAAATTAAAATATATTTGTTAATTTTTTTTCTTAAACTCGAAGCCATGATAAACTAGGTAAAGTAACTCTTAAGTTAAATAAACTAAGTATTTTTAACTCATCTACTCAATAAGTTAAACTACTCATTTGAAATCACTATTTATTAATATTAAGACAATCACATATTTTTCTTATTATATGAAGAAATCCATAACAAAATTTCACATTATTTCACCATTTAAATTAAACTTTTAATATATTTTAGCAGTGTAAAGGATCAAAATGCATTATTTCAATGTTGTTCATAAAATATATTTAATTTTTTGTTAAAAAACTTATTAAATATAATATAATATATAAAAAAGACTTTGTGAAAACTTCTACCTATTATATAGCAATTGCTTTAACCCGTTCAACGAGACACGTAAAAATGGCTTAAGGGTTTGTGCAGCTATTAAATTGATATAGCTAGTCCACTTAAAATGTAAGAAACACGAAAAGTAGAGTTTAACTTCAAAAGTCTTGGTCATTCAGTTTTTAAAATTTTTAACTTGGATTAAGCTACTATTATGATATAAATGCAAAAAAGAAAGTTCAAAGATATGGTGCCCAAGGTGTGCATTCTACTTTTTCCTTTGTAAAATACAAGCTTCCACGAAGCTATTCATCTGATATTTCTAAAAAGAAGGGAATGCAAAGTCCAAACCTTGTCTCTTTCTAAAAGACTTGGCAATGACTTATGAATAAAACAATTTTTTTCTTGCTAACATATGAATCTAAAAATTAAGGACTTCATTTTTTCTTCTATGACTATTTTGTCTTAATATAGTAGGCATATTTTCTTCTGGTTTGCATTCTATTAATCATTGATGTGAAACAAATATTATAAAAGACTTAGTTCGTCCTTTTTTTTATAAATTACAAGCTTCCACGAAGTTGTTCTCTCTCTTTTGTTACATCAACATAAATTACAAGCTTCCACGAATTTTGTCATTTTTTCACAAAATTGATTAGGATTTTTAGGTTCATTTTGAAACTATTTCTTGTTTATATCCATTGTAATTACTTTCAAAAGGACCATAACACATTTAATGATGCTTTGAAATTTTGTTAATTATTTTTAGTGTTTTAATGAAAATTAATAATACGAGTAGTATAATACAAGCTCCATTTCTAAATATTTATTAATGACTAGTAAAAATGCAATATTATAAAAGGTTGTTACATGTAATAGTGTGTAACTAATATAATTAAAGATGAATTAATTGTAAAAATGAACTTACTGCTTCTTAATTTGCATTTTCAATCAAACTGATCTCAGAGGAGTCAAGCTCTAAAAGTGTGGAGGAACTCTCTAAAGTAGAAGATATATTCTCAACATTTTCGGATGAGTTGTTCCTTTGTGAAGGATACAATAATAGCTTGGGTGGAATGTTTAGGTTTTCAAATCTTCCTCCAAGCATCTCTATAACTTTGTTCATTGAAGGTCTATCACTCGGCTTTAGTTGTATACACCAAAGTGCCACTATAATCATCTTCTTTACGAGTTTTGATTCTTCTTCAGTGACATTATCCCCTAATTTTATGTCGTTTCCTTCACTAAGTTGATCATAAACCCATGAAGGAAAATAAATTTTGCTTGAATTCTCTGTGGTTTCATTCAAGTTTTTCCTTTTACTTGCCATTTCCATTAACAACTTTCCAAAGCTATAAACATCAACTTTAAAAGACACACCCCCGATATTTTTGTAAAATAATTCTGGTGCTATGTATCCAAGGGTTCCTCTTGCAGCTGTCATGGACACAATGCTAGTTTCTAAAGGGCATAATCTAGCTAACCCAAAATCCGAAATCTTAGGAACAAAATTGTCATCTAAAAGAACATTATGAGGCTTAATATCAAAATGCAAAATTTGCATGTGACATCCACTATGAAGATAATCAATACCCGATGCCACTCCAAGTGAAATATCAAACATTATCTTGTAACTTAAAGAGTTGACTATTATTTCCTTAGAATTAGGAGAGATGTATTTATCAAGAGATCCATTAGACATTAAGTCATATACAAGAGCACGCTTTGATCCCTCGATACAAAAACCAACTAGTCGAACCACATTAACATGGTGAATCCTTCCAATAGTAGATACCTCATTGATGAAATCTTGGCCATTAGATTTGGATTTACTCAGGATCTTGACGGCAACAAAGCCACCACTGTGCAATTTACCCTTAAAAACAGAACCATAACCACCTTCCCCCAATTTATCCTTGAAATTTGTTGTCATCTTTTTTATGTCTGAATAGTTGTACCTTATAGGCAAGAAGTTGTTATTGGTCTCCAAGAATTCTTCAATAGAAGGGAACATTGATAAATGCCTCCTTCTCCATTTATGAATCAAGAATGCAATTACACATGGAGCCCCTAGTAAAGCTCTAAATGCAAGGAACATTGCTGTCAAATAAATTAAGAAAAGTTAAAGAACATCAGTTGTCAAATAATCATAAAATTATTAGAGAGAGAAGCTACTCTTATCTGGCATTGATATGAGACAATAAGGCATTAATGTTCTTACTAGAATACAAGGCAATACTGACAAGGAAGAGAAGAATGGCTGCGACAAAAAATTATGAATATAATTAACAAATTGAAAAATTATGTTCAAAAAGTAGATACTGCAACAATCAATAAATTCTATGAAGTAATATGTGATGTGATTCATCAAAAGTTAATATGAAGTAATTTAGCTTTATATGTTTCTAGGAATGAAATCTGTCATATATATGATACAATGAGGCATGATATTCTTACCACCTAACAATCTCATAAATTGGGCATCTGAGGGAATTATTTTCGCATTGATATTCTCCAGAATGGCCAAAATCCATTCTGCAGGAAAAACATACAGGAAGATATTGACAAACTGGGTATAGAGCAATTATGTTCCAAAAGAATATACTGCATCAATCAATAAATTCTATGTAGTAATATTTTTAAAGGACAAGCACCACTGCACCAGCATATAAATATGTAATAACTACTTCCATTTCTGAATTTAGAAAGAATTTATTTATTTTTCTTTCTTCATATGTTTTATATGCGAAAAATCTTGTAAGAATGTAGAGGAAACTCACCTTCAGTACTCGTAATAATACCTCTGAGTCCCCCTGCATCATACAAAGAATTAAACATATGTAATTGCAGTACCTTAATTTTATTTAATTTGTTTTTGTACATAATAAGAAGAGCCTTACAGCAGGGTCCTCTAGCGAATTTGAATTTGAGACGTTCACATTTCAAATTATACAGGAAATTTCGGGATGACGAAGGCCAGAAAAGATCATCCCAGGAGATCTCAACCCCATAAAAAATGGCTTTGTGGAATTCACTGCAGGAAATAGGACCGTGTGTCTTGTTTCGCGTCAATATTCCCGGCGATGAAGTACTTACCATCATCTCTATGCGGCACGAGTCTGGTAAGTAAGAGACTTGTCGGTCACCCAACATGAGATATGAATTGTGATGGCCTAATTTGGAATCACTCATTGTATTGTTATTGCAATTATAAGGAACAAACTCTATATCATCTGGGTAATGGGAAGATAAATTCACTGCACCTTCACAGCTCACTAAAATCATAAGTTGTGAGTAAAGACGATAAATGTAAAAACTCGAATGAATATATAGAATACTATCAAACAAGGAGATATTATCCTTTTCAAGGTTGGAATCGAGAATACGGATGGTGAGGTTATTGTAATTGATTGCCTGAACGTAGTACTTTATGTCTTCTTGGTACAAAACTACACTCTGGTTGTTCTCACATGAGAGGCGGAAAGGATAATCCTTTACCCCACAGTATTCTGGATCATTTGTAAGCCGGAAAGGATAGCTAATATTGGGGATATTTCCACAAGATGAAGCATGACAATGATGAATATGCTTCCCCAAGCAAGTTTGATGGAGTAGCATGAATACAACAACAAGGGCGTTAACTCGTAACAACATGGATAGTCTTACATTATAATTCATTCTCATGTTTTTGAATTTTGATTTTGAGAGAGAGAGAGAGACCTCCTTACTTCTTGGTGACCTCTATATATCTTCAGCATTTGGAATATAATTAAGCATCTTTTTATACTAGTAACCATATTGTGCAGCTGGTAAAAGTTGATAGCTATTCAACTAATTAAAATGAAAGAAACAAGAAAGAAAGTTCAAAGATAAGGTGTTCATCTGATATTTTTAAAATTATATATAAAAAGTCTTGATGGCTTTGGTTCGGTCATTCTAATAACTTCTCTGTTTCTTTCTTTTTCATCTTAAGATGTTGTCAGTTCTTTTCCTTTTTTCAAATTTATGTAACGTGATTATATTAATACATAATTTTTTGTTTTTTATATTACATTTTATACTTGTCATTATATTATATAATTATAATTATGTCATTTATCTACTCATATAAACTTACATTAAAATAAAAACTTTACTTTCATTTATTGTAGTCTTTGTATGTTTAAATTTTTTTTATCTATTAGTATATATAAAATACATTGGTTATTCTCCGTTTTACTATTATTTTTTTATTTTTTTGACTGTTCTGTTAGCTTCTTTTTTTTTAACACAAATAAATATCAAAATTTTAAAATAAATATTTTTTATAAATAATCGCTTTGTTAGTTTTATTATGTATCTTTTTTATTATTTTTTTTTAGTTTCTTGCGCTTCTATTCTACTAAATTTTTTTAAACAAAAATACATACTAAAATGTTCAAAAATAAATACATTTTTTTATAAATAATTGTTTTGTTAGTTTTATTATATATAATTTTAATTTTTTTCACTTTTTAGGTACGTAATAGACATCTTATAATTTTTAATCATTTTAAGATGTCTCGATAAGCTGTTAATTAGCCCCAAAAAAAAAGATATCTCGATAAGCTATCTAGGTTAGGGATTTTTTAAGGAGATCACTTTAAATAATTTTTAAAAAAGTTAATAAAAAATGATATAAATATACGTAAATAAAAATATCTATTTAAATAAGTGAACTGGTATTTATTTTTTAAAAAAGTTTCCAATTAATTAAAAAAATAGTATTTTATATACTTTGAGGTAGCAATGACTAAAATTTAGACATCTCCAAGGTCCCAGTTGAAAATTAAGATAATTTAAAGTACCAAAATAGTAGAAGACCGGTACAACATTAATGTAATAAGATTCTCCATTTTGCTTCAATTATTTGAAGAGATAAGTTTCTTTTTACAATTGTAACACTAGTTCTCTATTGTTATTTATTTATCATTAATTCAATAGATTTTAAAAAAAATTGATATCACAAACATAAATTAGTACACTTAATATTTTTTATTTTTTATTTTTTAATTTCATTGGACTAAAAACCATTTTGATACAAATAATTGCAATTAAAAGGGTAAAAAATAAATAAAATAAAATAAAGACATAAAACATAAAAATAACCATTAATTTAAATATAATGTTAGTTTCTCATAATAAATAGATATAATTATATGATTTAGTTACTCTATTTGCAATAAATCATAATATATATTTTTTATCTTACATAATTTTTTTATTTATTTTCATATTATATTTTTTAAATGTTTATTTAAATATAACATATATATATTAGCTCTTGCATAAGTTTTTGTATGCTATTACATAAGTTACTAATACACAATAAATACATAAATAAATACAGTTAAAAATGTGAGTCATTGTTATATAAAAATTAAAATATTTGTAGATGTATTTGAAAACTATCTAAAAAAATATATAAAAGCTATATGCAAAAGGAATTGAAAAAAAATATAAAAACAGATTAACCAAAAAAAAACCAAAATTCCCTTGGTGTAGAGGAGACCTCATATATACGTCTTTACATAAAGAAAACTAAAGTCATTAAGATTCTAATAAGCTCATGCAAAAGAAAATGACCAAGTTCATTTAATTTAATTCCTCACATCGTTTACAATTTATCTTAAAAGTCAACTAAGTATAAATGTTCTCGATCAGTTCTCAACCTAAGGGTATATTAGGTTCATATAATTATAATTATCAATTGATTAAGAGAAACAGTTATTAAAAATAGCATATTTCATAATTTAGTAGTTATTCTGAAATAAAAAATAAATTAATTAATAATTTAATTTAATTTTCTCAAAATACTCTCTTTATCTATCAATATAAATATTTTATCAGTACTTAAGAGGATGTTTTGGTGATTTATTTAAATCATTTTATTTTTGTTACTAATTTAAAACTGTTATTTAACAAATTGTTGAATTTATTAATAAAATATTTATTTACTGTTTTAAAATTGATAAAAGTGACGAAAATTCCTTATAAATCTGAGTGATAAAATCATTTAAATAATATAAATAAAATAATTGCCATATAATTTTTTTTTTCAACTAGTTCATTAATTGAGTTACAACTCTTTTTATATGATATTCAAATCTCATGTTCAAATTATAACAAGTAATATTAGTTAAAATAACGCCAAATACATCAAGTAGGGCATATTATTGCGGATCCATTGATGTGCGCCGACTAGCCCTTTATGAACTAATATCATTATAATCGGCAAAACTATATGCATGACTCATTTTCGCTAGCTTTTCCACCCATTATTTTAATTCATTGTATTTGCTAGACTCCACTTACCAAATTTCGGCTGCTAATTAAGTGTTGTGAGCACATTTTGGCACATGGAAACAATTAAGTGATGGTGATGATACCATACGCTATAGCCAAACCAAAAAGCTTGAACTGGCGTAAAGCTAGGCTAAATGGCTTCCTTTTTATTTTTAACAATTTCTTTATTATTTTCCTAACGTGTGAGTTTAAGGTTTATCTTTATATTTACTATGGTGTGGGCATCCCAAAATGTACATCTTCACTACTTATTACCCAAAAGGGAAGAGAAATATACTATTAGGTACAATAGGTAAAAAATAAAATGAATTCAACAAATTAGAATAATGATACCAGAAATTTAACGTGATTTGCCCTTTAAATTGGGCTAAGTCCACGGGATAAACTCTAAAAAATATTTATTTCACTAATAAAATTAATGGGTACAAAATGAGAGGTAATACAACAAATTGAGATAAACCTAAAATAGTGTCACACAAGTGTTTTCCAAACTCATTATTTTGTCACTCCCTTTTTAGAAAAATATCCTAATATTTTTCTAAGATATTCTCTCACACTTTCTTACACACAACACTATTTTTTTTCTTCAAAGGAAATTGTTCCTTTGGCTTTGCTTCTCTTCTTGTTTTGGTGTATTAATGTATTGCCTATTTATAGGCAAAATTGCTTATCACTGTTAGATGCATTTGTCAAATGTGGTTGCACCTACCATTTGTGGTTGCACTAAATGTTAGCACCTACCATTTATGTTTTCTTCCTCTTCAATGAGGAGAAACTTACAAATCTCCCCCTCCCGACTACATAGAGGGTTCTACCAATCCAGCAGCTAAACGACAATATTCAAAATTTTGTCTTGGGAGAATTTTTGTCAACATGTCTGATCCATTTTCTTTTGTATGGATTTTCTCAAGTTGTAATAGCTTCTTCTCCATTATATCCCTAATCCAGTGATAACTTACATCAATATGTTTTGATCTCGAATGAAAGGAGTCATTCTTTCCAAGATGGATAGCACTCTAACTATCAGAAAATAACTGGAAATTGTCTTGTTGCAACCTAAGTTCTTTCAAGAACTTTTTCATCCATAGCAACTCTTTACATGCTTCCATTGTTGCTATAAACTCTGCTTCAGTAGTGGACAGTGCAACACATTTTTGTAACTTTGACTGCCATGACACAACTCCCCCTACAAATGTAATCAGGTAACTGATGACTCTATGAAAATAGAGTCATTAACGCATTTTTTTACTTAATATTTACTTTTTTTATTTAATAAATAGTATTTTTGCGGCTAAAAAAATTAAAATAATTTTTTTTTTGGTAAAAAGGGGTGAAGATATAATTTTTGGAATTTTTCTGAAATTTTTTTGAATTTTTAACACAAGACTAATCAGAAAACTGCCACGTGGCATGCCACGTAAGTATAGGAGCTGACTGAGCAAGCCACGTGGAAACCACGTAAGCACGGAGAGCAAATCACGTTGCGCCGCATGTGAGGAGGAGAAACACGTGCCACATGTCAGCACGACGTTCAATCCGAGTTCGAAAATCAGTCAACGCGATATGACACGTGTCACCACGCTATTGCTCGAAGCCTTCCACCCGTGCGCCATGTCATCCATTCCCACGAATCACGTCGCGCCACGTGGTGCTGACTCGGTGAAGGTTGACTCTGACCGGTCTCCCCTGCCACGTGTCTCTCTCTAATTCGCCCAATAAACTTCTAATACCACGTGTCACTCTATGATTGGCTGAAATTGTCAATTTTGCTTGTTTTGATCGTAGCCCTTTATTTGAAGCTGATCGGACGGTCCAAATCGCACCTGAGCTTTATTTAAGCTCCTAATCACTCCATAAACCCTAATTTACCTCCATTAGCATAATTTTGGTCAGTTTTTAGAGCTAAAAAGAGAGAAAAATACAGAAAAATTCAAGAAGCGACACAATTTTGGTGGAGATTCAAGAGGAAATTAATTCTACAATTCAAGAGATTGATTGTATTTCTTTTTCTACTCTTTTCTTTATTAATTTTATGTCTTTCTTTATGAAAAATTTGAGCTTTATGAACACAATTATATGTAATTAATTTATTAATCTAGGGATCTTATGACCCAATTTTTATCATGTGATGATCTAATATTTTTTCCCAATTATAATATTAATTTAATTATATTATTTAATATGATTTTTATGCTATTAATTGTTTGGCCAACAATTTATCTATAGAGACAATTAAATAGATTTGAGAAAATTAATTAATTGTTTGTCTTGATTAAATAACATGCATAGTTTCTAGGTCTATGTATGATTCTTATGTGTATGATCCATAATTGATGAACTTAATGAGTAGTATGCAATTTAATTGGCATGAGAGTGTGATTAAATTAATTACTATATGGTGTGTAGTTTACTTGAGACGAATACATGCTAGGTTAGATTCAATTGATCATGTAATTAATTGATATTATATTGGAGGGATTTTAGTGATTTACATGTTTAGAAAATTGGGGGATTAAGTGTTCCTAGATATTTTCTCATATATTTTTTTAGTCACAAAATCTAATTTAATTAATTATTGCTATTTACTTTTAATTATTTTAATTATTTTAATTTTGCTTTCTTAAGATATAAAAACACCAATAAAACATTGATTTTTATTATTTTTAGTTTTAAAAATTAGTTTCTAAAAAAAATAATCTCCGTGGAAACGATCTTTATTTATCATTATATTACTTGTTACGATACATATACTTGCGTATTTATTACACACACAATTTGTGTGGCGATCAGTAACCTGAAATGGATTTTCTATAATCCACATCACCAGCCATATCTACATTTGTGTATTCAACTAACACAGGTTTGTCATTTCCAAAACATAGGCATATTTTGGAAGAACCTCGGAGATACCTAAAAATCCATTTCACTGCATCCCAATGTTCCTTTCCAGGATTTGAAAGGAATCTACATACAATTCTAACTTCATAAGCGATATTTGGCCGTGTACAAACCATGGCATACATCAGACTTCTAATTGCTGAAGCATATGGAACCTCTTCCATCTCTTCCTTTTCTTTGTCTATAGAAGGGCTCTACTTAGAACTTAGCTTAAAGTGATTAGAAAGAGGAAAACTAATCGCTTTAGCTTTATCCATATGAAATCTTTGAAGTACTTTCTCAATGTACTTCTCCTGTGACAACCATAATTTCTTGGAACTCTATCTCTAATAATAGTCATGCCAAGAATCTACTTTTCCAGCCCTAAGTCTTTCATGGAAAAAAAACTTACTCAACTGCATTTTCAAGTTGTTGATTTTAGAAATATTTTGGCCAATAATTAACATATCATCCACATAGAGCAAAAGAATAATGAAATCATTATCAGAGAATTTCTACACAAAAATAAAATGGTCTGAAGTAGTCTTTTTATAGCCTTACTCCCCCATAACAGACTAAAACTTTTTGTACCATTGTCTTAGTTCCTATTTTAAGTCATATAGACTTTTCTTCAATTTGTAGGCATAATCTTCTTTTCCCTTTTGATGAAAACCTCCTGGTTTCTCCATGTATATCTCTTCTTCCAATTCACCATGTAGGAAGGTAGTTTTGACATCCATTTGCTCAACCTCCAAGTCAAGACTTTCTACTAACCCTAGCACAATACCGATGGATGTTATTTTTACAACTAGAGAGAAAATCTCATCAAAATCAATACCTTTCATGTTTCACCCTGAACACCCATTTATTTTTCAAGGCCTTCTTTTCTTTGGGCAACTTCATCATCTCAAAGGTTTTGTTATCATGCAAGGACTTCATCTCATCTTGCATGGCTTCAATCCATTTTTGTTTGGATTCATCATTCATGGCCTCTTCATAATTCTCAAGTTCTCCCCCATCAGTGAATGTTACATACTCATATGAAGGATATGAGGTAGAGGGTCGTCTCACTCTATCACTTCTTCTAAGTGGAACAAGAGAAGCCGTAGGTGTTGGTACTAGATAATGATCATCATACTTTCCCTCATCTTCAAAACCAACTTCTATAGGAGCATCATCTTCATCAGGTGTATAAATCTGGTCTTCATCTTCAACTTGTCTTAGCATTGATGTTGGAGGAATTAATTCCAAATCTGATGAGTCACCATTGGAATTAGGAACATATTTTTTTCATTTTGATAATATCTTTAATGGTCTCATCTTCAAAAAATACAGCATCACGGCTCCTGACAAGTCTTTTTGCAACCGGATCGTAAAATCTATAGCCAAATTGATCTTGACCACAGCTAATAAAAATACACTGTCTTGTTTTGGCATCAAGTTTGGATCTCTCATCCTTAAGGATATGAACAAATGCTTTCTAGCTAAACACTTGCAGATGATCATAGGAAATATCCTCTCCTAACCACACTTTATTTAGAACATCCATCTTGAGAGGAGTACAGGGTGAAAGATTCAACATATGTGCAACTGTGAGTATAGTTTTACCCCAAAAAGTTTTAGGCAACTTTGCATGTGAGAGTAGACATCTAACTCTCTCCATCAAAGTTATGTTCATCCTCTCAGCTAAGTCATTCAACTGCGGTGTCTTTGAAGGTGTCATTTGATGCCAAATACCATGCTTTTTGTAATAAGCATGGAAAGGTCCTATGTATTCTCCACCATTTTCTATATGGATGCACTTCAGCTTCTTTCCAATCTGTCTCTCAACTGAGGCATGAAATTCTTTGAAGACATCTAGCACATGATCTTTTATCTTTAGAAGATATACCCACGTCTTCCTTGAATAATAATCAATGAATTCACAAAGTACTGAGCACTACTAAGTGACTTTGGCATTGGTCCACACAAATCTGAATGAATCAGATCTAAAATATTATTCATTCTAGAAGGAGGGAAACCCTTGAAAGCAACTCTGGTTTGCTTTCCTACTAGACAATGAACACATTTCTCCAAATGTACTTCATCTATTCCGGGTAGTATCTTCTTTTTTACAAGACTTGTCAAACCTTTTTCACCCATGTTACTAAGTCTCTTATGCCATAACTCAGTTGCACTGTCTTTCTCTATGACATTTAATGTGTTGGTGGAGAGCTTCGCTTGCATTATATACAGAGTTGTATGTTGCTTACCTCTAGCCACTACTAAGAAGCCTTTTGTAAGTTTCCATTTGTTATAAATGAAGGAGCTACAATATCCTTCATTTGCAAGTTTATGCACAAAGCACAAATTCTGGCACATATCTGGAATATGTCTAACATCCTTCAGAAATAGTCTGATTTAGTTCTCTGTTTCCAAGCAAACATTTCCTCTACCTACTACCTTTGACATGCCTTCATTTCCCATTCTAACAACACTAAAACTTCCAGGTGTGTATGATGAGAAAAATTCTCTACGCGATGTAGCGTGAATTGTAGAACTACTATCAATCACTCAGCTGGTCTCGTGTGATGCAAGATTGACAAAATCTTCATCATAAACGATATTGAACTCGTCTATGGTATTTGTTTGCTCATCATCACTACTGTCGTTTTTCTTCATTACTTTACCTTTGTTCATTTCTTGTTCCTTCTTGAACACCCAGCAAAATTTCTTAATGTGACCCTTCCTCTTGCAGTGATGGCATTCAACATTGGAAAATTTGTTTGATTTGCCTCTACTCTTGCTTCTAGGTTTTTGTTCTTTGTACAGTCTCCTTCCTCTAGACTTTGTGATAAGGGCTTATGCTTCTGAATCTCTTTCCTTGTTTTGTTTCTCATATGAGAATAGGGTTTCTACAACAACTTCAAACTCCATCTTGTCTTTTGCATAATTCAGAGTTGTTGTGATATGATTATATGACGAGGGTAGTGATGCCAACAACATTACAACTTTCTCTTCATTGTCGAAACTCACATTAAATCTTGCTAAGTGAGAAAGCTTGCTGTTGAAATCGCTAACATGCTACATCATGCTCACATTATCTTCCTTCCTTATCTAATATAGCTTCTTCCACAAATAAAATTTATTAGCAAGGTTCTTTGACATGTACACGTTTTCTAGAGTCTCCCATGTTTCTTTAGTAGTCTTGCAATTTTTTTATTCAATATTTTGCAAGACACTGTCTGAGAGATTTAGACATATTGTATTAGCTGTAATCTCATCTATTTCCTCCCATTGTTCCTCGGTGAGGGTTACTACCTTCTTTTCTTTTCCCAACAACGCCTTATGGACCTTCTGCTGAATGAGAATATCCTTCATCCTCCTTTTCCATAAAGAGAAATTAATATTGCCATTAAATTTCTCAATATCTACCTTTTGGTTTGACATTTTTTCCCTGTGTTTTTTTTCTGTAAATAAATACGCCCTGGATCTAATAAAATCTTTTCTAATATGTCAAATCAATTTATGCTGCAATCACAGAGCATATTAAGAATTTTACCAGACCAGTTCTGATACCAATTGTTGGGCACAACAAGTAAAAAATAAAATGAATTCAACAGAGTAGAATAATGACATCGAAAATTTAACGTGGTTCACCCTTTAATTTGGGCTAAGTTCACGGGATAAACTCTAAAAAATATTTTTTTCACTAATAAAATTAATGGGTACAAAGTAAGAGGCAATACAACAAATTGAGATAAACCCAAAATAATGTCACACAAGTGTTTCCCAAACTCACTATTTTGTTACTTTCCTTTTAGAAAAATATCCCAATATTTTTCTAAGACATTCTCTCACACTTTCTTACACACAACACTCTTTTTCTTCAAAAGAAATTATTCCTTTGACTTTGCTTCTCTTCTTATTTTGGTGTGTTGATGTATCTTTAAGGCAAAGACATTACCTATTTATAGGTAAAATTATCTATCAATGTTATATGTATTTGTTAAATATGGTTGCACCTACTATTTGTAGTTACACCTAACATTTATGATTACACCTATCATTTGTGTTACTACTTAACATTTGTGGTTTTTTCTTATTAAATGAGAAGGGAATTACATATACTCTCACTCTTTCACTTTTAAATCTTGATTGGTTTAAATTCTTTGATCCTTTTTACTCACGAGTCATGACTTTATTGCCCAACTTCATATTCTTCTTAAGAATTTTCTTTCATATTTGATAGTTATTTGACTTTATTGTTATTAATAATATAAACTATACTCTTAAAACAAATTAAATATGTTGGTGGGCTTTTAGTGGGTTTCTCCTATTCAAAAGATTTGCTTTCACACAGACTTTTGTTCAAAAAAATAAAAAATAAAAAAATGAAGTCTTTTGTAACTTCTTTTTTTTTCAAATGTCTTTTGTAACTTAAATAGCAATAAAATCAAAATTACAATAATTAATTAGCAAAATAAGAGAGGAGATATTCACTAATATACTCTCAATCAATCACATGTTATCTTTATGAAGCATTGAATACTTATATTTTCTTAAAAAATATTTAAATTAATCTTACATTTCATTAATATAAAACATTATAAATAATGAATAATTTATGTATAGAAGATATATGTACAAAGTAAGATGTTATGCTTTAATTTTTTCTTTTTTCTTTTTTTTTTTTGTTTTTGTTGTAAGATTGTGTATATATTTATTTCAATGTCTCTACTACATTACTCTCTTTTTTCCCAATTGGTTTCTTTGCACTTGCCAATTACCTTATGTAAAAAGGGTACAAACTAAACTAGGACCTTTGGTAATTGCTAAATCAGTAAAGTAACTTATATAACTTTTAAAGACTTATGGCAAGTTGTTACGTAAATTTAATTGTTTAATATAAACGATAAAAGGCTGTGCTACTTTATTAGGTTAAGTTATTTGTTTGTTTTATTCTTCTAGTTTAAAAAATAATATTTTTTTATCAAATTGTTTTTAAAAAATAATCTACTAAGGATAAAATTAATATTTGAGCATTTTTTTAATTAAACTTATCATATAATTAGAGTTATTATTTTAATAATTATTTTATTCATTAAACAACATTACTAATATTTTAATGTGTTATTATATCTCTATTTTATTCCAAAATAATGATATTTTAATCATATATATTAAATAATGATATTTTAATCATATATATTAAATAATAATATTATATTATAAATTTAACATTTACATTAGCAATAACACACTCCATTGAGAAGAAAAAACGAATAAGACTCATGAGAATTAGATTTTAAAGTCGCTATTACCAAGATACGTACGGTTTAAAATGGAATCTGTAGCTTGGATTTTTGACATTCTCGCCCTAACACATAGCAAGTAAAATTTTAGACATTTGACACAGAAAAAGTTAGAATAACACCTTAACATATTGTTTCTTAATACCAATTTGCAAGGTGGACGAATAGGGTTCATCATATTGAAACAGAATTTGAATATTTATTTATCAAATTGGAAGACAAAATCCTATCTTTCTTTCTTTCTTTCTTTTGTTTTCTTCTTTATAATAAACACAGCAGTCTATATAAGTTGGTTTGTCATATATTCTGGCCTAAACATCAGATGACATATTTTCTCATTTAATATTAGAATTCTCATAGTTTATTTAATTAACAACAACTCAAGAACTCCAAAGACCGGATCTTAATTGGATTTAATAAAAATAAAAAGAAGCTTTCTCGTTCAGTTATATTAATGATATGGTCATGAAGTTAGCAAAGTTTTATAGATCTTCAATAGATTTATCGGCTAAGTCTAAGAATTACTGATGTTATGTTGACTTATTCAGCATAACACGATGGTTAGGTAGGTAACTACATAGTACATTTTATTCTTTAACCATCACATTATTTTCGGATAGTAATATATCATTTTCGGATTGTAATATTTGAGGAGTGTAATGAATTTATAGGTTGGATCGTTTAATTTTATAGTTTTAACTTAATATTTATATTACTTTATTTTTTTAATAAAATGGTTGATTAAATAAGAATAAATTAAAATTTAAATATTTTTTAATTAAATTTATCATTTGACTTACAAGTAATTTTATTAATAGATGTTAAATATATCATTTTATTAATTGTTTCAACACCTTAATATTCCATTCTATATTTATCTTATTCATTTTTTTAATTTTAATCTTTATTTTAATATCATTTAAATAATAATATTTTAATCATATCTTTAAATAATAATTTTTTGTTATAAGTTTCTTTAAATTTTTATATGATCTTTTTTGTAACAACAATGTAACAATTTTTTTTTATTAACAAAAAAACATAACATTCTTTTTTATTCTCATAAATTAATTGTCACTTTTAAGTCTAATTATTAATCCACAGAACTTTTACAACTATTCCCCCCCCCCCCCCTCTCTCTCTCTCTCTCTCTTAATTAATCAAAAAGTAATAATTATGATTCAAAATTTTAAAATGGTGGGTGAGTCTTACATTTAAATCTTATATAAATCACGATAACAATTCAAACATATATGTTAATATTGTGCTCTTTTAATTTTTCTATTTGATATTTTATATATAATATTGTGCTTGAAATAAATTGGGATGTATGACTCTAATGGTGCTAGATTACTAGTGTTGGATCATTTCTATAATCAATAATGAAAAATCGATGATTTTGAGCAGAGAGAGAGAGTAAATTAAAATCATGACTACGCATTTTTAAATTGAGAGGATGAACATGAAATTGGTCATGGGTTTATAATAATGAATGAGGGTGAAAATTATAATAGGTAGTATAATATATACGAAGAAACCTAAACCTAACTCCTTTCGGACTGTGGTAGTAGTTACTCTTGTAGATAATAAATATTTTTTCTAAGAAAACATTTTAACTTATTAGGCGCCTAAAATTTATTAATCGTAACATTCATCATCAAATTTTATATTATTATTGCGATTCTTCTAAACTCTCTCTGGACAAAAACTTCTATTTTTTGAGAAATTTTTCTTTTGTCTCCATCCTTGTTAGATCCACTATTATTGTACCGCTTGAAAGTGTTTCTATTTTTGCTGGTGTAGAGCGCTTCTTCTTCACCCTTCAGCAAGACTCCTATCATTTTTTTAGTTATAACTTCTTAAACAATACTTTATCTTGTGAAAGTATTGAAAAATCGCCATGTCGCATTACGCCATCGATAACAACTCATTTTTTTGAAGTTGCAATCTTGTATCATTCTTCTTTGAAAAGAGTGTAACAAGAATGTCTCATACTTCCTTTGATGTTTTTGCATCCCAAATATGTTCCAACATTTCTTCTTCAACTGTGATCTTCAAAGCAAAAAATATCATTAGGTAGTATCAATTACCAACATCCAAAGTATTTTTTATAAAAATGAAACACACAAAATTAGGAATAAAGTACCTTAAATACTCTCCTATTTACGATGGGAGAATGACACTAAAATCTATTACATTTTTCAATAATAAGGTTTTAATCTCATAACTTTCAACATAAATATAACGTAAACACTTTAATCTTATAACTTAAAAATATATAAACATTTTAGTCCACAAAATATTAAAGTTTATTTTTTATGTCAAAAAAATAAGATTAAAATATTTAATTAAAAATTATTAGATTAAATTTTACCAATTAAAAGCTATGGACTAATTTTTTTTTTTGTCTTTCTAAAATCACAAGACTGTAAGCACTTTTTGAAACTCTCCTTCAAACCTCCTCTTTTCGACTATCCTAAATGAATTTGTGTTAAGTCTACAAACTTAGTGAAAAAACAAAGAAAAGCTTTTAGATTCATTTGGATATCATAAGCATTTTCATAAATAAAATTTCATATTCAACCTTCCTCTATTTTGTACACATGTTATTTTTAGTATGACATAAAAAACATATATGTTTTTTTATGATAAAAAATACAAATATATATTTTTCTTATATAACATAAAAACATATGTTTTTTAAAATGAATTTAAAAATTCAAGATAATTTAAAAATGTTCACACAAGAACTTCGCATTTTTTCATATTAAACACGTGAATTTTTTTCTCGTGAATTCAGACTTTAATCATGTAGGTTAAATCCCCATCTAATACAAAATTTTATTTTATGTATTGATTTCTAATTAAGTTATATTAAGTATTTTTTTTAATTTAAATTTATTTTGTAAATATTTTATTCTTTTATAAAATAACACATTGATTAAGTATAATATTATGATAGGATTGATAAGAAATATAGTTGTCTATAACCATTAGGTTTATTTTTTAGGATTAGAATACCCATAATTCTTGTGGACTTTAACATGGTATTAGAGACCTTTTAAGATTAAAAAATTCATGATTATTGAAGATTTTAATTTTTTTACATTAATTTTTATTGTAAAATAAAAGTTAAAAATGAAAATTTCAAGTAGGAGTATTTATGCATTGCTAGTAAAACAAAAAAAATAGATAACATTATTGAATTGCTTACAATCGTATCACTCCTTAAGATTAATATTGATTTGATTATAAGATATAATTTTATTTTATATATACATTTTTATTTTTAACTTTAAAAAAATATTTATTTTTCTTACTATAAAAATAAGTATATATTTTTTAATCTTATTTTCAAATAAATATATATTTTTTATTAAAGAAATTAAATTAAATTAAATAATTAAATCATTTATATATAAAAAATTAATCAATAAATTTTGTTACATTTATCATCTCATTTATTTGATAAGACAAATCACAGTCTGATAAGACGAAGAGTAATATCTTTGAGCCTACTATTTAGGCTTCCACACTTTTAAGAGATAAGATAGGATTGAGTTATACGGAGGATAAGAATTATGTGTATTACAAATTATGTGATTATAGTCAATTCATTAAATAACTTATCAAAGGTGCAAGTAGCGGTGTACTTAGGATTTGAACGAAAACAATTTATACATTAAAAGTTAATATTATTTATTTTAATTAAAAAATATATACATTATTTTAATATAAATATATTTAAATTATTAAATTTATAATAAATTTTAAATGTTAAAATTTACATTATTTATACATATAATTTATTTATAGAGTTGTATATATGAGAGGAAACTATTAAGTGAACCACAACTTTGTAAATTCCATATGCTGAGCTAGATGCGTACAATGGCCAATCGCCGAACTATTAAGTTGGAGAGGGGTTTATTTATTTTGAGTCGGTAGAGAAATAGGTAACTTTCTTATTTTTTGTTAAATTTTTTTTATGTCATATACTCCGGGGACGGATCAATTCACATATGAGGAGTGATACGTATCCCATTTTAACTTTAAATAAATAATTTTTTAAATATAATATTTATAAAATTATAGATATATTAATTATTAAAATATAATAATACATACACTTAAATTTTAAATTTTATGTTTTTAATATTTAATATATCAACAAAACTCAATAACTTAAACATGTTTTTTACTAAAATGTTATACATATAATATCTTGTTTCAATGAAAAATAAATAATAATTAAAAAGTAATTAATATTATTGTTTACTTTATATATGATACTATTTTTAAATATAAATTCTAAATACATCATTGATATACACATTATAATTTTTGTTTATACAAAATATATACACATTTGTACAACGATAGAACTTAGTTAGAGGTTGCACCATTCAACCTCAATTGATTGTTTGAGAAAAAAATTAAATGGATACACTTTTTATTTTATGTGTTTTATTGTATATGTTATCAATAAAATTTTAATATGTAAAAAATTTAAGTTATTTTTTTCATTTTTAAGGTACCTATTCCCACATTTTATTTTAATTATGAGTGACAAATCAAAATAAAACAAAAATAAATTGACTCAAAATAATATATATAATTTTTAAGAGATAATCCTACATGAACTATGATATTGTTACTTAATAGAACTGTTCATTATAACCATTCATTGTTATAATAAAAAAAGAGTATAATAATTTATGAATAAATCATCAATATGCTACCAATAAGAGCATAAAACATACAAATACAACATAAAATATTTTATCATATTTTAGTTTTAAATACACGTATTTCATTTATAAATAAATATTATGTTATAATATTTCTTATGTCTTGATTTATAATACAGTGAAACTAATTCAAATATATAACTTTGATCGATCTATAATAATAAACTTCACATATTGTTTTCCTACATCAAAGATTTTTATGATATATTTCTTTCAATTTCAACATTATTTCATATTATATTATTTGACATGTTATTTTAATAATTTTTTTAATTTATTTGAAATATTTTGAAAATTTTAATACTTTTTTAAGTTCTTATTGCGAAAAAAATATGTATCATAATAAAATACATATATTTTTACATTATAAAAAAATTATTAATAAGTTTAAAGTATACCAAATATTTCATTTATATATATATATATATATATATATATATATATATATATATATATATATATATATATATAAAGATATAATTGTATAATATCTCAACATTTTATCCTCTAGAATTATAAAAGGTTAAAGTGTATAGAATATTATAAAAACCTTTAATTTGGATTTGATATGTTAATAGTATTTTAATTATTTTGTATTATTTTTTATATTTATTTTAAGTGGTATTTTAATGATACATATATTTAAATAAAGGTATCAATTTAATGTAATTTTTTATACCTATGTAATATATAAGCTTTTAATGAAAGATACTTGTAATATTTTCATATCTTTCTTTCTTTAAAACATTAATAAGTTTTTTCACCATTTTTAAGTTATTATATAAATATTTTAATATTTTTAACTTATTTTACTTCCTTATTTTGTACTTTTATTGAATCAATAATGGTTGGAATTTAAGAGATTGGTTCTAAAATCTACAAGCTAGAGCCTAAGACACCACAAAAATTTATTGACTTGGGTATTGACTACAGGGATAATACAGAATAATCATAAGTAGCACGAGTGGTAACGTAACTAGTTTTACTTATTGGTTGGGTATCAAACGGGCTTAAGAATGTCAATTTATTCTGTGTTGAGAGAATTTTAATTTTAGTACGATGTAAAATGATCACGTAAGGAGTAGGGTAAAGATGAGGTTCACTTTTTTTTTGTTCCGATCATTCCTCAATCTCTATTTTTTTTATTTTCTTTAAAAATATATTATATATTTACGTAAACTTATAATTAAATTTAATAATTTTATTAAAAATATATTATTTTTATCATTAAATTAATATTTTAATTGTAAAAATATAATATAATAGGTATAAAATAATTATTATTTTATTGATTATTAAAATAACAAAATTAATAAATTTGAGTATAAATGTTACTTTGTATTCAAAATTATAAGTTTATTATATTTAATTGCATGATAAATATATACAATTGAAACTTTATGTTAATTTTAATTATTCAATATATAATTGGTATTAAGTTTTTTAGTTAGTGGGAATCTGATCCGTAAAAAAATGCAAAACTTCGATGGAGAATTCTCGCTCCGCCCAACAATTATTCAAATGAGTGAGGAGGATAGCCTCTTTGTTTTGTTGACTTCCCAAAAAGGGCTGGTATGACATTAACCTGTTAAGCATGAAGCTCGTTGGGTTGTACGACATGACATGCGAGAAAGGAAAAACAATATGACACAGCTTGTGGTTTGCTACCCATAACTGGTCGAACAAAGTTGACACGTTAGTTAAAAGTTAAATTCTACATAAATTAGTAGGAAATATATATTATCAAATATAGGTATAACTTAGTAGATAGAGTTAATATTAATAGGGAGTTATAATAGCAATTTTTGAAAATATTAAACTAAAGGTGTTACGTATTAAGAGTATATGCATGACACGGCTCGTTAGCTAATGAGCCATAGGCTAGTACGATATTTTAATTAATGGAATAAATCGTACCTTGTCAACCTGATTAGACCTCTTTAACACCTTTACTCAAAAGAAAAACTTTACATATTTTAATATATTGTATACAGCTTACTTAAAAATAAATTACATAATTCACTAATATTCATGAATTTCACATAATTTATATATCAAAATTTATATTTAAAAATAAATACAAAATTAGCATACTGATATGTGTGCTTCCATTATATACAAAAAGTAAATACTTCTACTCAATATGGCCAAAAACAAATTGATAGTTTGGGTCCTACTGTATTAGAAGATTTCAAAAAATCATATTGCAACGAGGTTTAAGTGTGAAAGAATTAAAGATTGACTTTGTAATATGATATTTTTTATTATTTATATTATTGACTGTTATTTTAAAAAAATAGTAGGCAATTATGTTTTTAATAAAAAATAGTGCATTTATTTTTAATTTTATTGATCTAAATTATTACATTAATAATTGTTCAGAATTGATGTATAATTTCTGGTTTAAATGATATATCTTTCACCTGACTCGTATACACTACAAACCTATCGAAATTTTTGAAAAGAAGATATATTGTATAATTTAAAACTAAATCGAATATATACTATTTTATATAGGTTATTTGATTTAGTGTAAGTTCGTATACACTACGAATCTATCGAAATTTTTGAAAAGAAGATATATAGTATAATTTAAAACTAAATCGAATATATACTATTTTATATAGGTTATTTGATTTAGTGTAAGTTTTAAAATTTTAAAAATTGATGTATAATCTGTTAGGAATTTTTATTTTTCAAAATAAAAAAACCGAACTAATATATTTTTATTAAAAATACATTTTAATAGAAATAAAAAATTATAATTTAGATTTTTTTTAAAGTTAATGAGATCAATTAGACCCAACTTAAAAAGAATTTTACTAAACTATTTATTTGTGTAAATAAATAATATGACTAATTACATCCCCACATTTGTTAAAAATTATTAAATATTTCATTTTTTTCTTCTAAAATGTTAGTTTTATGTCTTCATCATTTTCAATATGACTAGTTTTTCGAATGTGGCATACTTTTCGTGTGGTTCTCATTCTATTAACCAATATTGATGTGAAACAAATATCTTAAAAACTTAGTTCTGCTTTTTCTTACTAAATTACAAGCATTTATGAAATTTTTCTTTCTCCCTTACAACATCAACCTAATTTGATACATATGGCCTTATAATTAATAATAATATCACATAACATAGAGATGGTGTGGTATAAGGGTGTCCACCGGTTTGATTTGGGGAAATAAATTTTAACCGGACAGGACCGTTTGATTTATAAAATCTTTCGGTCCAATTCAATCCGATTCGGTTTGGTTTGGTTTTTGGATACCTTTAATGAAAAATAATATGAAAATTTTAATATATTATTAAACTGGTCCGACCCAGTTTGACCAGTTTAAAAATTAATACAAACCGGACCGGATCGTTTGAAAAACGATTTTAATTAATATAAATCGGACTGGACCGGACTAGACCGTTTGATTTATAAAGCCGTTCGGTCCGGTCTGATTTTCCGATTTGGTCTAGTCCGGACCGGTTTATGGACACCCCTAGTGTGGTATAAAATAATTGTTTGTTATTTTTTTAATAGCTTAAATTTTTGAAAAGATTAAGTTTACAATAAATTCTAACAATTATATCATTTATTTTAATTTCATTATTCAAATAAATTAACATTGTAATAGTATTATTATTTTTATTAAATTAAATTTATATCATTATTTTTATTCTCATTATATGTTCATTGTTAAAACTAAACATGACCTAAATGTAGTGAAGTTTACATTAGAACTCTCGGTCATTCAGCATTACAAATGATAAACTTTTATGGGGCATCTCTTATGATATTTATACAAAAAAGAGACAAAACCTTGCTTTCTCTTGTAACATATCAATAATGATTGAGATAGACATCTACAAATGGTTGCATCTTTAAGCAATGGTGCTGAAAATTAAAGACAAATGTTTTTCCAGAGTGTTAGTTTTTTGAATCTTCATCTACAAATAGTTAGTTTTATGAGTCTTCATCGTTCTCTATGACTAGTTTGTCTTGGTATAGTTGGCATACTTTTCTTACCGTTTCCATTATATTTATCATTGATGTGCATCAAATATCCTAAAAGATTTGGTTCTTTTCTTTCTTTATAAATTAAGAGCTTTCACTAAATTATTCTCTCTTTTGTAACATCAACATAATTTGATAGATATATTTACCTTCTAATTAATAGTTATGCATATAACATAAAAATAGATGTGTTATTCGTTATTTTATAGTATATTTTATACCAATTACTACCATATCACCACTTATTCTAATTTCAATAAATAAGTTTTCTATAGAGATAAATTGAAATGTCTTTTGCTCTTACTTATAAAGTCAATAGTCAACTAAAAAAATTGAGCAAAATAGATTCAAAAAAGCTTGCTTGATATTAATGGTGTCAAATAAGCAAGTTTACTCAACTTATTTAATGTCGATACAATGAGTTGAGTTTAAAAGACCCAATTCACCTAGCTCTTGAGCTCAAATAAGCTAGCTCACCTAACTCAAGGTGAGTTCATTTAGTAAAATGTCTCTGTCAATGATATAATTTTTACTATTATAATAATATGAGTATGAAAAATTGCAATTAAAATTTACTATTTTTTACAAAAATGTAATTAAAAGATAATATTTATTCTAACATTTTTATTTTGAAACAAAATTATAAATATATTTTTATTTTTTGTTTTATTATTTAAAAGGGTAAATATATTTGTTACTAAGTTATTTTAACTCATTTAAAAGTGAGTTGAGTAAAGTTGAGTTGGACTCTACTTATATAAAATTTAGATGAGACGAGTTGACCTACAGTTCACCTAAAGTGAGTTGAACCTATGCATGTTGGTCTAACTCAACTCATTTGACACATTTAAATGATACCTTACACTGCTCATTTTACTTGATACTAATTAAAGCTAAAATGCATAGATAAGAATGAGAAGAATTTTCCCATTTTTTCCACAAAACTTATTAGGACTTTTAGGTTCAGTTTGAAATTATTTTTGGTTTATATTCATTTTAATTACTACTATCAATCAGCACCTCTATCCTAACTATCTATTGTTGTCCTCGCTTACTACCCTTACAATGACTCAGTTCAATACACGAACTCATCTTTCCTGCAAAGTTAGCATCATTCAATGTAGTGCTATCAATGACTAAAGATCAATAATATGAAAAATAAAGAACAATCACTCTTAGGAAATTCAATAAACCACGAACATTTGCAATCACTATTTTGGGAACACTTGACAATTCCAAAAAACAATATTGTCTAAACCACCCAGTAGAATAATCTTAACCATTATGAGTCTACAAATTCTATTTCACTCTTATTGAAAATGTATCACAATCCCTAAAATATGCTCAAGATCATTAGTGAATATAGAATTAGAATTTATGGAAAAAATTTGGTAGAACTTTCCTATGATTTTTCTATTTATCAAAAACATTAAAGATGAGGTGTTTATAGCCAACAACCAAAATACGTGCCACCTTGTTGGGGTTTAGTGACAGGTCCAACAATGGGTTATGCGAAGACCTTGTCGAGGTGCACAAAAATCTCATATTTTTGATCCAAAAATCACCAAGTAATTTTCATAAATACTTGCACTTGAAGCGAAGTAAAAACGACCACTCAACCTAGCATGCATACTAAGAAACCAAACATGTGATAAATGGATAACATACTTTCAATCACAATGTACCTAACTAAGTGCATATATGCATTACTGATCAACAATACCAACCTTACATAGAGAAAGATGAAAATACAAATAAATAAACTTTCTGTTTTGCACAAAGGAAGCCAACAAAGACATAAAAGACTATAGGATTTACAAGATTGATACATTAAGTTGAGTTGAAAAAATCCAATTCACCTAGCTTATGAGCTCAAATAAACTAGTTTACCTAACGCATGAGCAGCTTGAGAATTCATCTAACAAAATGTATTATTTAATGATATCATTTTCATAATTACAATAATATTATTATGTAAAATCATAATTGAAAGATACTATTTTTTTCTACAAAAATATAATCAAAAAATTATATTTATTCTAACATTTTTGTATTCAAACAATATTATAAATATATTTTTAATTTTTTTGTTTTGTTTTTTAAAAAGTAAGCTGAGCCGAGTTGAATTTGACTTAAATAAAATTTAGATGAGACGAGTTAAACCATGGCTCACCTAATAAAGTGAGTTGAACCTATGAAATTTGAATCAACTTAACTTATTTGACATCTCTAAGTACTACCTTGTAATGTTCATCTACCTTCGTTGACACTAATTAATTAAAGTTAAAATACATACACAAGGATGAGAAGAATTTTACCTTTTTTTCACAGCACTTTTTAGGATTCTTAGGTTCAATTTGGAATTATTTCTTGTTTATATTTATTGTAATTTATTTTAAATGGACCATGACACATTTAATGGTGCTTTGAAAATTATGCTAATTATTATTAGTGATTTAATGAAAAATTAATAATATGAGTTATATAATAAAACGAATATAATGAAGATATGTGATTAGTTTACACCGTGAAGCTATATATGCACTTTGTACACATCCTTAGAAATTTTCTTTTGAATTTCGTTGTCTTTTAAAACTTTAGTGATAATGTCTTTCAAGTAATTTATACGATAATTTGATTGTTGATGATTGCTCAAATTGTATTGAAATTATACATGACGTTTTAAAGCTCATAAGAATTTACATAGGTTTTATTGTAGAACTCAAAAAAAAAATTTGCATGATTTTCTAAAGATCCACGTACATTTTGCAATTGCCCAAAAACTTGAGATTATAGTAGTACGAGTTAATCTAGCTTGTTTAGGTTCAATTCACTTTATGAGTTGTAGCTTAGCTTAGCCAGTTGCTAAGTTACAACTTATCTAAATGTTATGAGCTAAGCTTATCTTAGCCCACTTTTAAATCAGTTAAGTTAAGCATAGCTTAACCCAGTTGTTAAGCTACAACTCATCTAAATGTTATAAGTTAAGTTTATCTTAGCCCACTTTTAAATCATTTAAGTTAAAAATAAAAATAAAAATATTTACAATTTTATTTAAAAACAAAAATGTTAATATAATAAATATTATATTTTTTAGAACAAGAAAAAGTAAAAATATATTTGTTAATTTGTTTTTATGAACTTGCAAGCCATGATAAACTAGGTAAACTAACTCATAAGTTAAATAAGTTAAATATTTTGAACTCATCTACTCAATAAGTTAAGATGCTAATTTGAAACCACTATGTATTAATATTAAGACAATCACATATTTTTCTTAATATATGAAGGAATCCATAATAAAATTTCACATTATTTCATCATCTAAGTTAAACTTTTAATTTATTTTAGCAATATAAAGGATCAAAACGCATTATTTCAATGTTGTACATAAAATATATTTAATTTATTAAATAAAATATTTAAAATTTTGTTAAAAAAATTTATTAAATATAATATAATATATAAAAAGCCTTTGTGAGAACTCCTGCCTATTATGTAACAATTACTTTAACCCGATCGGCTAGAGCTTAAGGGTTTGTGCAACTGTTAAAAGTTGATATAACGAGTCAACTAAAAATGCAAGAAACACGAAAATTAGAGTTTAACTTTAGAAGTCTTGGTCATTCAGTTTTTCAAATTTTTAACTTGGATGAAGCTACTCTTATGATATAAATGCAAGAAAGAAAGTTCAAAGATATGATCCCAAAGTGTGGATTATGCCTTTTCCCTTGTAAAATACAAGCTTCCATGAAGTTGTTCATATGATATTTCTAAAAAGAAGGGACGTAAAGTCCCAACCTTGTCTCTTGCTAAAAGACTTGGCGATGACTTATGAATAAAACAAATTTTCTCTTGCTACCATATGGTTCTTAAAATTAGACTTCATTTTTTTCTATGACTAGTTTGTCTTATTATACTAGGCATACTTTCTTGTGGTTTACATTCTATTAATCTCTTATGTGATCAAATATTCTAAAAGACTCGGTTGTCTCTTCTTTTTTTCTGTTTTTATAAATTACATGCTTCCACGAAGTTCTTCTTTCTCTTTTGTTACATCAACGTAATTTAATAGATATGTGAACCTTCTAATTAATATAATACATATAACATGAAAATGGATGTGTTATTTAGTTTTATGGAGTATATTTTCAATTAATCATATTGTTTGTTCTCTTTATCAAATATTAAGCATTTGTGTTTTTTTTAAATAATAATAAAATCACTAATCTTATATTTTCCTTTCTTTTTTTACCTAAAGTATCATATCATCACTACTCTAATTACAATGAATAATTTCTCTATACATAAATTGAAATGTCTTTTGTTATTGTTTTATAAAGTTAAGAGTCAAGTAAGAAAAATCGAGCAAAATAGATTCACTTAAGCTTGCGTGATACTAATAATGTCAAATAAGCAATTTTGTGCAACTCATTTAAGATTGATACAATGAGATGAGTGGCAAAAACCTAACTTATGAGTTCAAATAAACTAACTAACATAACTCATGAGCAACTTGTGAGTCACATTAACAAAAATATCTTTGTTAATGATATAATTATCATAATTATAATAATATCATTATGAAAAATCGCAATTAAAACATATTATTTTTTGTTTTTTTACAAGAAATGTAATTAAAATATAATATTTATTCTAATATTTTTATTTTTAAACAAATTTATAATATATTTTTTTATTTTATTTTTTAAAAGGGTAAATGGATAAGTTCATAAATTACTTAGTCTAATTCATTTAAAAGTAAATTGAATTAAGTCGTGGTGAACCTAATTTATATAAAATTTAGATGATACGAATTAAACTATTATACTTTTTTTAAGGTAAACTGAACCAATGAATGTTAGACCAACTTAATTCATTTGATACATCTAAAAGCTACCTTATAGTGTTCATCTACTTTACTTGGCTCTAATTAAAGCTAAAATGTATGGATGAAAATGAGAAGAATTTTGTCATCTATTTTACTTGACTCTAATTAAAGTTAAAATGTATGGATGAAAATGAGAAGAATTTTGTCATCTACTTTACTTGGCTCTAATTAAAGCTAAAATGTATGGATGAAAATGAGAATTTTTTTGTCATTTTTCACAAAAATGATTAAGATTTTTAGGTTCATTTTGAAACTATTTCTTGTTTATATTCATTATAATTGCTTTCAAAAGGACCATAAGACATTAAATGATGTTTTGAAATTTTAGGAATTATTTTTAGTGCTTTAATGAAAATTAATAATACAAGTTTCATTTCTAAATATTTATTAATGACTAATAAAATTGCAATATTACAAAAAATTATTACAATGTGTAACTAATATAATTAATGATGAATTAATTGAAACCTTGTTCTTTCATATTGCAAAAATGAACTCCTATAGGGTTATTGTTTTTTAATTTGCATTTTCATTCAAACTAATCTCAGAGGAGTCAAACTCCAAAATGTGGAACAACTCTTTAAAGTACTAGATATATTCTCAACATTCTTTGATGGGTTGTTTTGTTGTGAAGAATACAATAATAGTTGGAGTGGAACCAACTAGTCGAACCACATTAACATGAAGAATCCTTCAGTAGATACCTCATCGATGAAATCTTGGCCATTAGACTTAAATGTACTCAGGATCTTGATGGTAAAAAAGCTACCACTACTTAATTTTTCCTTAAAAATTAGGTATAGAGCAATTATGTTCCAAAAGAATATACTGCAACAATCAATAAATTCTAGGGAGTAATATTTTGAAAGAACAAGCACCACTACCCCAGCATGTAAATATGTAATAACTACTTCCATTTCTGAATTTAGGAAGAATTTATTTATTTATTTATTTTATATGCGAAATTTTTTGTAAGAATGTAGAGGAAACTCACCTTCAAAACCCATAATATGACCTATGAGTACCGCTGTATCATATAAAGAAATAAACATAGTAAGAAGAACCTTACTGCAGGGTCGTGTAGCGAATTTGAGATGTTTACATTTCGAGATACCAAATGAGGCAACCCTCCGTCACTTCTAGACCAAGAATACCAGGAGAACGAGAAATAAGAAAACTTAACTAAATTCAAACAGTATTATTTAAATTTTTAAAATAACTCCTTATATTACCTATCTCATCTAGTCAGTACATTATAGTTACAATTTCAAATTGCATCAAAAATATCAATAAACTCTTTTTTCTTCCTTTTTCTTGATTTCTTTTTTTTTTCCTCCTCTGATATTTCTTTTTGTTTTTCTCTTCTTTTCAATTTTTTTTTATAATTAAAGAGATACAAGATTGTATTATCAACCTTTCATCATTTTTATTCAAAATTAACTTCATACAACTCCCAACCTATTATTTCCAATATTCTTTTGGGTTGAATAATTTCTTTTCTTGAAATTTTCGTACATTCTTTTTAGAGATTTCGTATTAAACATGTTTTTATTTTAAGTCATCTTTGAAAATAGAAGGGTAAAAAAAATTGTTTTTTTTTTTGCTCATAAAAGGGTAAGTTATAACATGTTAAAGAAAAAAAAGTTCTATAATTCATATAAGTTTAAAAGGAATATTAGTGATAAATATACAAGTAATTAGCATGAAAAGAAATAGACGGTCTTTTAATTACCTAAATCTTTTTCTAATCATTGTATATTCTATAATTTCATCTTGAGTTTATTTAAAAATAAGTTTTAGAGTTTATTAAGATCTCAAGTATGTCTATGAAACATTCACATATACAATTATAAAATGCTCATATTAATTGGTCATTCTTACTACGAATCAATAGTTTTAAACTAAGTTCAATTCACTTTTAAATCAATTAGATTAAAACTTATACGTGAAAGAGTTAATGAAATTGAAAATTATAAAGAAAATCAAAAGATTCACGAACATTATAATAATCGATTATTATTGCGAGAATAAAAGAAAAAATCAAAAATATTTTAAATATGTATTACATTTGTATACTTAAAAAAATTACAATTCATAAAATGTGATAAAGTTATCCTCTTTTTTACTTGCTTTTATAATTTATAATATGTTCAATATTTTGAGAATTTTAATACTTTTCACATTTTTCGTCCTAATTTTAAATGTAATAAATTGAATATTAATAGGTATATGAGGAGCAAAATAATATCAAAGTAAGTCTTTAATTTATGTTTTAGTTTAAAATGTGTCGTAGAGTCATGCATTAAAATATATAATCGTTTTGATAAATTTAAAATTTAAATAGTCTAAGTGATAAATGAAATTTTATTTAATTAAAAAACTTTAAAGTTATAAAAATCATTAAATGTTATTGTTATTATTTATAGTTCATATGCCTTAATATGATATTAATCATTTGTACATATTTTTTTCTTTACATTATTTTTAATACCCCATTTTGATTTTGATTTTGGATTTTTTGTTTTATGTATTTTTAACTTTTTGATTTGATAAATTCATAATATTAAGAGAAGTAAAATCTCATAAATCTAAAACAAAAAATCAAATAACTATATATTAAACTCTATGATTTTTTAAATTAAACTTTTATATGTCACTTAAATTAATTATATTATGATTATGATTAAATATTACAATTTTTTATGTGTCCTATATGCTACTGTGGTTGCCTTTGGCATAGTCTTTTTAGTTTGCAACAAGCTACCTTAGATATTGGTGTATATGAGATTTGTATGCAACCTCTCTCTTGAAATATCTGGGCTGATATCTTGAGTTTATATTAAAAGTCTTTAAATGTGGTCAAGTTTACATTAAAACTCTTTATCATTTAGTTTTATAAATTACAAACTTTGATGAAGCTGTTTCAATGATATTGATGCAAAGAAGCCACCGAAACCTTGCTTGCTCTTGTAACATCTACATAGTGATTGAGATATCTACAAATGGTTGAAACTTCAAACCCATGGTACTAAGTCTCCGTCACTAGCTTACTATATGACTGGGCATACCTTTCTTATAATTTCTATTCTATTACATATTAATTATTGATGTTAAATAAATTTAACTCATATAAAAATATGAAAAATTATATAATTAATTAAGATAATTAATTGTATACAATACAATATATAAACTTGGCAACTCATAAAAATTGAAAATAAACTAAAAATGTAAACTTATTCATTTAATTCCCAGCTGGTAAATCTTACACACAAAAAGGACATAAATGCCTATTAAAATAAATTATCTTAATTTTTATTTTTGCATGAGATAATATATTATATTTAAGATTTTCTCCCATGTACCCTGGTCCAATTCATTATTTTCAACCGTCAAAATTTTGTGATTAATCCTATTGAATGCCATCAAAACTTGCATGATTAATATTCTAGGATTTATATGTTTCTCTACCTGTAGTTAATTATTTTTTAAAATATACTTATTATTAATTAAGACGCTAGCTCTTTGCTCTCAGACACAAAATGGCACAAGTCACCAAATGAAGTAAATTAACCTGAAGAAATATAAAAAAACTATTCTAATCCATCTGGAAGCAACATAATTTATCTTAATGACATCGATTAAAATACGCATATCAAATAAATTAAAAAAGAGAAAAGAGAAAATACCAAAAACAGAGTCTTAGTTTCAATCGAAAAGATTTTATTATACTAATTAAAGATGATAATATACACAAGATGATCTCTTTACATAGGAAATTAATAATGACTTGAGCTAAAAACCCAAATTAAAGAAGATAAATACAAAAGAGCCCTGTTCTTTTCCAGAAAAAAGATATATAATTTCTATTCTATTACATATTAATTATTGATGTTAAATTTATTTTTTCATATTTTTATATGAGTTAAATTTCTATTCTATTACATATTTTTCTTTTCTTTTTTAATTACGAGCTTTCACTTTTTTTTCCCTTGAATAATCAACAAAATTTTCTAAATATGTCATATGTGGACCTCCTCATAATGACATATATGATAGAGATGTCATAATAAATGGCGTTTATAAAGTCTAAGGATCAACTAATAAAATAATAGCAAAATAGATTTAGTTAAGGTTAGGTGCTATCTACCTTTTTATAATCTTATAATTATTATAAAAATGTGATTTTATAATTTTATATCCAAATAGTTATTTTAATTTTATAAATAATATTATATTTTAATTGATAAAATTTATTATAAATATTATTATATTCCTTAGGGTTTAAGGCTGTCATACTGGCTCTTCCCAACCCGTGGAAGATGTGTGTGCTTCCTTCTGACTTGAAACTTAGGGTCAACTTCTTGTAATCCATCTGAATAGGTCCAAGGGTTTCTAGCCACTGAACCCCTAGAACCAGTTGACATGCTGCTATTGGTAACACATAGTAATCAGCTTCTACAGGATACCCTTGAATGATAATTGTGAGGTTGTAGCATTGTCCAACACACTCCAACTTCTCATAGTTAGCCACCATGAATTCCAATTTTTTCCCTTGGTTATTGGTAAGCCAAATTGGTTGGCTAAGGCCTGATCGATGAAGTTATGGGTGCTGCCCCCATCTATCAAGATCAACACCTCCTTATTTTTCAATTTTCCCATAATACGTAAGGTTTGATGATGTTTAGTTCCTGCTATAGCATGGAAAGAGATTTCAGGTAGTATTACCTAGGGATCCAGTAGTGTTGGGGTTTCCTCACATTCTTCTGTCTCATTCTGGTTTACTTCTTCCATCATGAAGAGTTGGGGGCGTGCACATCGGTGACCTGCAACAAATTTATCATCACAGTAGTAACATAATCCCTTTTCTCGCCACTCACGTGCCTCCTGATTGGTCAACTTTCGAAAAGATATGGGAAGATTAGAGCCACTGCATTGGATAGGAGCAGGTCCTAACAGTCATGCACTGGTGTTAGTTACTGGTTTAATATTGTTGACAGGTGGTTGAAAACGAGACATGGCTGTGGATTTTTTCTATAAGCAATTCCTTTTCTTCAATTAATCGTGCCACACCAATGGCATCAGCTAGGGTTCTGGGTTATTTGATTTTAACATCAATTCGGATCTCATCCCTTAGTCCTGCGATGAAGCAACCAATTAGAAACTCTGCGGTAACCCATCCACACAATGAGAAAGTTTCTCGAAGGATTCCTTATATGCTGCAACACTCGTTGTGTGTCTTAGATGAGATAGTGCTTCTTAGGGATCTTCGAAGTTTGTGGGTCCAAACCTTAGTTGAGAAGCTTTGTGATAACTGTATTTTATATAGTTATTTTCATCAATTTTATTAATGATAATTTCCATGTTCTTGACATTTTTGTTTAATTTTAGTTAAATAAATTAATATTTACCTTTTATGTGTTAAGAAATACATTTTTAATAAAATTAAATAATTTGTATCGAAATCGTACTTAATTTCAAATTTATGTTCACAAGTATAATTTCAAATAAAAAAAAGTATTTAATTGCAATTTATAAAAGTTGAAAATATAATTTAAATTAAAATCGGGCTTAATTTCAATTACTAAAAGTTTAAAATTTAATTTAAATTACATAAAGGGTTATATTGCAATTAAATAAAGTTTAGAATGTAATTTGGAATATATTTGTGGGTGAAAATTAAATTAATAAAAGTATTTTGTTGCGCAGGTTAGAAGTCGCCACGCGCCCTAATCCAAGCGCCCAACGTGGACCGTCTGATCAAAAAGGTAACGGCCAGATTTGCGCGTCATTAGCACACCCGACCAAAGAGAGTGGGTGCAGGTCTCTATTTTTCACGCGGCTCGGTGCCCGAGTGGGGCCCACCTACTACGCAGACCGGTGTGCAGGTGGAACCCACCTGTCTGACCCCTTGCAGACCCTGTCCCCCACATTTGCGCGCCATTTTCCCGTGCGGTTGATCCACGTGCTCCCGGTTATTCCACGAACCAGAATATGCCACGTGTCCCACTTAATATTTCAGCAAATTATATTCCGCCACGTGGTATGTTACAATGCGCACAAAAGTGCAGGAGCATGGCCGCGTTGTAGCCGTTGTCTCCCACGTTCGGCGTGCCATTTTCCCACGTGCAGTGCCTGCGTGCAGTCGGTTTGTCAAGCAAATGAAATGCCGCCACCTGTCTCTATTAATTATTCAGCCAATCAGAAATTGACACGTGGCATGTGCATTAAATTTAAAACAAAGCAGCACGGCACCCTCTGTTTCTGTCGTGCACGTGTAAATAAAATACAATATTCCAATTCGTACGCGTGTATGTGGAATTTAAGAAAAATGTTTGATTTTAATTTCGATACAAATATTTTACGCGTGTTTAAAAAATGTATTATTTTGGATGTATTTTTTAGCTATAAATAGGAGATAAGATGATAGAGTAAAAAAGTTTTGGTGTTTTGGGTAGAGTTTAGTTTTCTTGTGTTGCTCGGTTTTGGACGGCAGAACACGCAGAAGCCATTTTTTGGCTTTTGTTGTGTTCTGCGTAAGCCAAATATTAATGATACAAGATGTTTTAATTTTATTTCTGCTTCTTCTAATTTTTCTGTAGTTGTTGTAATTTTTATTTTTAATTTATGAAGTAATTTAATTTTTCTAGGGTTGCATTTGATATAAATTTATGAAGCTTTAATTTTAATTATTTTTCATAGATTTATAAGACGTTCGATTTGTTCGTTATATTTTGTGCTTAATGCTTTTTGATTATTTATGAATCTTATCAAAACGATCTGTGGCACATAAATAAACTTTAGAAAGGCATTTGTGTGTGTATTGCTCGTAAATAGAATGACATGTATGATGAAGGATAGAAATATACCCTAATTGTATATGTGGCCATTTGAGAACTTAGAACTTAATGAATCTTATTAAATTTAATTCTCATAGATATATAGTGAATTAATTTAACGAGGTGTGTTTATACGGAGCTCGGAAGAGATGTATGAATAAAATTAGAAGTTTTCGGTTGACAAATTAAATGTGCCAAAAAATATAAATCAAAAGAAAATAACACGATTAGAGTGGATTAGTTTGGTGAAAAATTGCAATCCTAGATTTCTTTTAATTTCTTATTAACTCTTTTATTTAAACTTGTTCCAACCAACGATCTTTTTGGATAAAATCAGAGCGAAATAATTTTAGTAATAAACAAACTGTAGTAACAAATCTCCGTGGGAACGATACTTTACTTACAAATTTTTATTACTTGTGACCGTGTATACTTGCACGATTTTCTGTGTGTTGTAAAACACACAACACTTTGGAACACTCCTCCCAGGTGAGAGGTCCACGAAATTTTTTCAGCCATCGGTGCCACTGTAAGGCGATGCCTTCCAAGTGGAAAGAAGCCAATTGTACTTGTTGGTCAGCCGCTATATTAGTGAACTCGAAGTACTGCTCAACCTTATAAATCCAACTTGTAGGATCATCTCTTGAAAACCTTGGGAAGGACAGCCTCAATTGGGTATGATTACTTTCTATGACTGATCGCGAAGTGTGGGGGTGTGATTGGTTGGTTTCGTCTCTTCCAAAGGTGTTATCCTCAGGTAAGTTACGAGCTGCTCGTAATGCCTGCAACTCAGTGAGCACAGCTTGTAATGTGTTATCATGATGTGCAAGGGTGTCTATTACATCATTGCGAAATTCTAGATTGGATTTGCCTCGTGTATCCATTCTCGCAACCAGCTTTGATACCACTATTACGAATTAGGGCAGAGAAGAATGCGAAGAGAAGAAGATATCAAGAATAAAAGGGGAAATTAGGTAAAATATGTTCTAATTTATTTCATTTCTTACGGCTTTATATAGCCTAACATTTCAGAGAGAAATCACAAAGAAATTGTGTGAATCTCGTGCATTAGTGTGCTAACAGATTTTCTAACATTCTAACAGAAGAGCCAGCTATTCCTCGTGCCCGAGCTGCGTCGATCTTCGTCCGTCCATGGCTGGTTGGCGCGCTCGGTCCACTAGCTATAACAACTCACAATGGTGGAACTGATTTGGTTCGTATCAAGATCATGTCATATATATCCTAAAAGTATTTATTAAGTTAGATCAAGTTATGTATCTTGTGTTATATAGAACTAACTTCTTAACTAAAATAAAAATATCAATTAAATAATTTTATATGTATTTTCATGCTATATTTGACTTATTTATTAAATAAAGTGATATAAATTTTATTAATATTATGTTAAATCACTCATATTTATATTATGTTTAGATTATTTTACTCACAAAATAGTTCTTATTGTAAATTATTCTTAAATAAAAATTAATTATTTATTTATTTTAAAAGTATTCATCCAAAACACATTTATGAATTTTTTTTAACATTAATTTTTCATCTTGTTGTAATAAAAGCAACAAAAAAATTTATATTTAAAGTCTTTATTTTTAAATAAATAATTTTAAAATAATAATTATTACTCTATAATTAATAATATTATATAATTACCAAAATTTTAGCTAGATCCCATCCAAAAACTAGTATTGGGGTAATTATTATAGATAGTGAGTTAACATGATAATTTTTCTTTAAATATATATTTACATAAGTTAAATTATATTTATAAATAATATTATATTATATTAATTAATTTTTATAATAAATTTATTATATTCTTATATATATAGATTTAATATAAAGTTATAAGTTGATGGGGACTGTGGGAACAATATGCATGTCCATGTATAGCAATATGCAATAAATAGAGATTCCATATATATAGATTTAATATAAAGTTATACGTTGGTGGGGACTGTGGGACAGTATGCATGTCCATGTATAACAATATGCAATAAATAGAGATTTCGATATGTAATTGGCACCAGCCACTGATATTCACTTTTTTCAAAGTTTTATTTGATAGAGATTTATGAATTTTTCATAAACATACTGTAATACATAAATCTTAGATTTACCATGATCTTCTAGTGGATTTTTAATCTTTCATTCTAAATTACCTTAGTTAATAGCCATGATCTTTCAAAGAGACACAATCATCGGTGATCATTGAAAGCATTTAGATCTCCAAGTAATCTCTCTCAAGTCCGATGGGGTGAATAAGAGAGGCGGTAGCGACAACGTTCTGTTCTGTACCAAAAGATATTTTCTTATTGGATCCTTAACAGATTCAAATTTTAAACTGAGAACTTGCTTATATGGACATTTTCTTATTTAATATTTCTTTATTGGATACTTAGCATATTCAAATTTTGAATTCAAAACTTGTGTAAGTGGGAATTTCTTTATTGGATCCTTAGCAAGTTCAAATTTTGAATTTAGAATTTACCCATATGAAAATTTCTTTATTTAATATTTACTTATTGGATCCTTAGTATATTCAAAATTTGAATTTATAACTTACCTATATGGTTATTTCCTTATTTACAGTACATTACCATATTTAATTATGTTATTTAGGGACCAATAGCATAACTGTATTATTTATAAACTTTATATAATTTAGATCATCACTAAATCATAAAGTTATTAATACGCATTTTATACATTAAAGACCCCATTTTTTATAACACATATTGAACCCGATAAATAATACTTAATTTAATCACTTCATAACGGGTCTAATTAGATATTTGATAATTTATTATTCAATATATATTTATATCACATATAAGCACATATATATTGTAATTAATTGAAATTAATTCCAATATTATTTATATAGGTATTCAAGTCATATATAACCGATATATTGTGTGTTTAAGTCCAATTGTTTATTAGTCGAGTTTGACCTAATGGTGTATTAAGTTTGATGAATTATAAGAGAATAATGTAAAATAATATTGATTTATATTTATATAATTAAAGAGTTATGTATCAATTGAATATTATAAATCATTTTATAAATAAAATTTCATGTTCAACCTCCCTCCATTTTGTACACATATTATTTTTAATATAATATAAAAAACATGTTTTTTATATTCATAAATGCACATATATATTTTTTATATATAACATAAAAACATATATTTTTTAAAATAAAGTTAAAAATTTAAGCGCATGATTAAATAAATAATTTAAAAATCAGTTTAAACTTTTATTCAATTTATAATGAAAGATGCCTTTTATTCACCTAGTTTAATGTTCACATAAGGACTTTGCATTTCATATTAAACACTAGAAAATTTGTTTTGTGAATTCGCCCTTTAATCATGTAGGTGAAATCCCCATCTCATATTAGATTTTATTTTATGTAATGATTTCTAATTAAGTTATATTAATTATTTTACAATTTAAATTTATTTTGTCAATATTTTATTCTTTTATAAAATAATATATTTATTAAGTATAATATTATGATAGAATTTATAAAGAGTGTAGTTATCTTCGCCCATTGGGTTAACCTTTTGGGATTAAAAGGTCAATAATTCTTGTAGACTTTAATATGGTATCAAAGATTCAATTGATTGGATTAAACTTTTGGGATTAGAAGTGTTAGTTCTATGTCTTCTTCATTTTCTATATGATTAGTTTGTCTTAGTGAGCATACTTTTTGTGTGATTCTCATTCTATTAACCAATAATGATGTGAAACAAATATAGTAAAGACTTGGTTCTATTTTTTCTTTATAAATTATAATTTTTTATGAAGTTGTTCTTTCTCTCTTTCAACATCAACATAATTTGATACATATGTGGGTGTTCTAATTAATAATAATGACATATAATATAGAGATGAAGGTGGTATAAAATAATTGTTTCTTATTCTTGTAATAGCTTAGATTTTTGACGGGATTAACTTTACTACATATTCTAGTTATATTCTAGTACTATTGTTTTTATTAAATTTAATTCATATTATTATTTTTATTATTCAAATTAAACATGACTTAAATGTACTTAAGTTTAGGTTAGATTTCTTGATCATTCAGCATTAGAAATTACAAACTTAAACGAGACATCTCTTATGATATTTATGCAAAAAAGGGACCAAACCTTGCTTTCTCTTGTAACATATCAACAATGATTGAGATAGACATCTACAAATGGTTGCAACTTCAAGTTATGGTGTTGAAAATTAAAGAAATTTTTTCCTCAGTGTTAGTTTTCTCAGTCTTCATCGTTTTCTATGACTAGTTTGTCTTGATGTAGTTGACATACTTTTCTTATGGTTTCTATTATATTTATAATTGTTGTGCATCAAATATCTTAAAGATTGGGTTCTCTTTTTTTATTTATAAATTACATGTTTTCATCAAGTTGTTCTTTATCTTTTGTAACATCAACATAATTTGATAGATATGTAGACCTTCTAATTAATAATAATGCATATAATATAGAAGTAGATGTGTTATTCATTATTTTAAAGTATATTTTATACTAATTACTACCATATCACCACTTATTCTAATTTCCATGAATAATTTCTCTATATAGATAAATTGAAATGCCTTTTGTTCTTACTTTATAAAGTCATGAGTCAACTAAGAAAAATTGAGCAAAATAGATTCAAACAAGCTTGCTTGATATTAATGGCATCAAATGAGCGCACAACTCATTTAATGTCGATACAGTGAGCTGAGTTCAAAAGACCCAATTCACCTAGCTCTTGTGCTTAAATAAGCTAACTCACCTAATTTAAGGGGAATTCATTTAATAAAATATTTTTGTTAATGATATAATTTTCACTATTATAATAATATCATTATGAAAAATTACAATTAAAAGTTACAATTTTTTACGAAAATGTAATTCAAATGTTTTAGAAATCTTTCCAAATGAGTCTCATGTTCCTTTTACAAATACTCCTAATCCACCTTTGGACTTCTCTATTCAATCTTTAGATATTTTTGATGATTCTCCTAGATAGGTTGTAGAATAATAGGTTGATAACGAGCTACCCCACCTTGAACATAGGTCCCCTGCTCATACTCCGTTTGAAGATCCTCCACAAGACATTCCACCTCTTCACTCAACCCAGGTAAGATCCATTCTACACATTTACTTGACTATCATTATTACACTGCCCTTGCTATACTCTATGAGCCTCACACCTATCGTGAGGCATCTACTAACCCTTTTTTGGCAGATTTCAATGAAAGAATAAATTGATGCATTAACCAAAAACCATACTTGGGATCTGGTTACTCTCTCTCCTAGTTATTCTGTGGTTAGTTGTAAGTGGATCTATAAGATCAAGACTCGCTCTGATAGGTCCATCGAGCACTACAAGATTTGCCTTGTAGCAAAAGGTTTTACACAAGAGTATGGGATTGATTATGAAGAGACTTTTGCTCCAGTTGCCCGTATTTCCTTTGTTTGTACCCTCTTAGTTGTTGCCGCTGCTAGTAAATAGGACCTTTTTCAGATGGATATTAAAAATGCATTCCTTAATGGGGATCTACATGAAGAAGTCTATATGCAACCTCATCCTGGTCTTTTTGTTGAAACAAATAAGGTTCACCTTCGACGTGCACTTTATGGCCTTAAACAAGCTCCATGAGCATGGTTTGCCAAGTTCAACTCCACTATCCTTCACTTGGGTTACACTACCAGTCCTTATGATTCTACCTTATTTATTGATGAGTGCTCAAAAAGCACTAAAATAACCATGATTTTATGCACATTAATTGATTAGTATATATATATATATTTATATGTTTTATCATATATTTATATATATTTGTCTTTTTTCGGAATCACGGGTATTTTTATTGTTTTTCAGGTATTTTGGCTTAAAAACGTAACTTAAAGACTCAAAGAGTAATACTGGAAGCAATACATCACAAATATATTAATAAATAAATGGGGAAAGGTCAACAAATAAGGAAAAATTGGACAAAATGGGTCAAAAATGTCAAAAAGGAGAAAATCGCGCCGCCGCCTCACCCGAGCCCCGCGCGGCGCGGTGCCAGTCCCGGTTCGCGCGTGCCCGCACGCGTCCCTCCTGCTCCCGCGCGCGCCTGTGCGCGCCCAGCTGCCCTCCGCGCGCGCCGACGCCCATTTCGCCCCATTTTTCACGTGCAGCCGCCCTATGACGTCATGTTGACGTCATCAATGACCTCAGCAATTGCACTCCGCGTTTTCACATTTTTTTAACATTTTTTCACCCAATTTTTCTCTCCATCCTCACCTATAAATACCCCCCTTCTCTTCACTTCTAACCACACCTCAAAACACATTCTTTTCTCTCTTTCTTTCTCTCTTTTCTTAGATTTTTAGTTTTTCTTAGTTTTTATCTTTTCTTAGTTAATTTCTCTTAGTTTTAGAGTTCTTCCCTTTTTAGGAAGAACTAGTTATGTTTTTGTAATTTCTTAGCTTTTTGATTCTTCCCTTTACAGTTATTTTTATGCTTTTATTCTTACATGTTATATTTAATTTGTCTGTGATTAAATTTAACTCTGCTGGCTGTTAGTAAACATGATGTAATAATAACGTTGCTATGCTTGCGAAATATTAAATAGGTAAAAATCTCTAAAATGAATTGATTTTATTTTTATTCAAGATTTTATATTAAGAATGTTAGAGAGATATATTATTTTTCATTACAAACTTAAACTTGAAAATTAGATTCTAAGGTTTAGTTATCCGGTCTGATTTAGAGTAGTGCTCTTTTATTTGATGGTACAATCGCCCGGTAGTTAGAGTGAAGCTCTATTTCAAAAGTTTTTATAAGAATTATTATCTGAAAATGTATTGACAACATGTTTTCAGTAGTGGTTTTAAAACTTGAAAGTTAGTACTCGGATAACTAAATTCTTAGGTTTAATTTGGACACCTTGAATAAAGTTTAAACTGTCTAACCCCACCAAAGGTGGCATTTAAATGGTTCATTTTCAATCTCTTAGAAAAAGGAATTAATTTAATTAACCAAATTAGTTATCAACCCCACCCATAGGTGTTAATTGATTTGTTTAGTTAACAAAGAATATCTAACCCCACCAAAGGTGGTATTCATACAAAAAAGGGAGAATCAATAAATATCAATTCATATCTTTAATAACCTAAATAATATGAGCAAGCATAATTAACTTAGTTATTATATCCATAAATACTCCACCATTATAAAAGATAAAATTTGCATAAATGTTTATTGAATCTATATTTATTTTTATGTTCTTAGATTAAAAACACAAAAACCCCAAAATATCGTGACAGGATGTTTAAGATTTAATTTTATTTTTAAAAGTTTGAATAATAAATTAAAAACCACATACATTCCTTCCTTAGATCGACCTTGGGAGTATACTTATCATTTTCTACGAAATGATTCGTGCACTTGCAAGAGTTTTATAAATTCATAAAACCAAATGAACGGGCAGGATCGGCGACGTCGGTTCTGCCCCGATCATTTATTCGTCACAATGATAAAGGCACCATTTTGCTTTTCCTATATGTGGATGATATGATCATAACTGGTGATGACCTCAGTGGCATTCAAAAACTCAAGGATTTTCTTAGTCACTAGTTTGAGATGAAATACCTTGGACATCTCAGCTATTTCTTGGGTTTTGAGATCAATCGTTCCACAGACTGTCTTTATATTACTCAAGCTAAGTATGCATCTAACCTCTTATCTTAAGTTGGACTCATTGATAGTAAGACTATTGACACTCCAATTGAACTTAATACGCATTTGACACCCTCGGAGGGGCAACCATTGTCTAATCCCTCTCTTTATAGACTATTGGTTGGTAGCCTAGTTTATCTTATAGTTACTCATCCAGACATTTCTTATGTTGTTCATTAGGTGAGCCAATATCTGTCTGCTCCACGATCAGCTCACTATGTTGCTATTCTGTGTATTCTACGATACTTGAAAGGCATTATCTTCCATGGCTTTTTTTACTCAACTCAGTCTCCTCTAGTACTTCGTGCATTATCTGATGTTGATTGGGCAGGAGATCCCACTGATCGCAGATCCACTACAGGTTATTGCTTTCTCCTTGGTTCTTCTTTGATTTCTTGGCAAAGTAAGAAATAAACCTTCGTGGCCCTCTCTAGTACTGAAACAGAATATCATGCTCTTGTTGATACCACATCTGAGATCCTTTGGCTACGATGGCTTCTTAAGGATTTGGGTGTGTCAACATCCTCTTCTACTCCCCTTTATTGTGATAATCAGAGTGCCATTCATATTGCTCACAACGATGTCTTCCATAAAAGGACTAAACACATCGAGATTGATTGTCACTTTATTCGCTCTCATCTTGTCCATGGTACTCTCAAGCTTTTCCCGATTTCCTCCAACGATCAACTTGTAGATATCTTCACTAAGGCACTTCCTAAAGAACACACTAGTAATTTGGTTGACAACCTCAAGCTGGTCTCACATCCACCTTGAGTTTGAGGGAGTTGTTAATGTATATCTAGTAACATATTAATGTATATATATTTACTTTAGGTATATCTATATCTAGTTACTTTATATATATCTAGTTTACTTGTAACTCCTATATAAAGGCACCATGTATATTCATTTAATTACATAATAGAATACAATCATTAAGTATTTCTAGCACAAACAAACTGTGATTACTCCATGAATGCATTTGGAAATAAAATTCATTTGTTCCGCTTTGTTATATACAGTGTACTAAAAGGTTTTCTTTACGTATTGGTAAATTATGTTCTGAGTACTGGTTCCAAATTTGCCCTTACAACCATGGATTGACGACGATGACCGTCCCCAGCAACAAACACTCCAACCATACTCGTGGAGAATTGCCCATAATCTACCTTTACGTTCAATCGTTTGTCACACTCCAACCCCAATTTCTCTGCTATAGTTGTAAATAAGAGTTAACCATACACCGTTTCTATGAGAGTACCATGCATTTGAAAAGGATGAGTAATTGCAGATTTGAAAATATTTGATTTTGTTTATTTATTTTAATCTTGAAGTTTCGTAACATTGTTGGATGACTACTGAAGACAAAAGGCATGAATACCGACCAACTTGGGACCAAGGAAACCCATAGCTAGTAGAACCAAATCTGCCTAAATTATCTCCTAGGAACCCTCCACTTCCTTGAACCAAAACCTCCCTGAAGCATCTTTTTCCCACCAGACACGAACCAATTCAAGCCATTTCACTACTACATTCTCATCTCCTTGATAAGTACTTAAAAAACACTAAAATTACCATGATTTTATGCACATTAATTGATTAAAATTATATATATTTATATAAATTTGTCTTTTTCGGAATCACGGGTATTTTTATTGTTTTCCAGGTATTTTCGCTTAAAAACGTAACTTAAAGATTCAAAGAAGAATACTGCAGGCAATACATCACAAATACATTCAAAAATAAATGAGGAAAAGTCAACAAATATGGAAAAATTGGACAAATGGGTCAAAAAGGTAAAAAATGTCAAAAAAGAGGAAATCGTGCCGCCCAGTTCCCCAGCCGCACCGGCCGCTACGCGCAACGCGCACGCCAGATCTTCCTTCCTCGCGCGCCACTACACCCATCTGCCCCATCTGCGCACGCTGTTGTGCCCACATAAGCATGACATCATCAATCACTACTCCGCGTTTCCATCATTTTTTATCATTTTTTCACCCAATTTTTCTCTCCATCCTCACCTATAAATACCCCCCTTCTCTTCACTTCTAAACACACCTAAAAACACACTTATCTCCTCTTTCTTTCTCTCCATTTCTTAGTTTTTAGTTTTTTTAGTTTTTCTTAGTTTTTAGTTAGTTTTTCTTAGTTTTAGAGTTCTTCTCTTTTTGAGAAGAACTAGCTATGTTTTTTGTAATTTATTAGCTTTTTTATTCAATAAATGGGCGAGCAATGAGAATAGCATCGAAGTTCTATAAGGATTTTATTTTTTTTGTAGTTATTTTTAATGCTTTATTCTTACATGTTATATTTAATTTGTCTGTGATTAAATTTAACTGTGCTGGCTATTTGTAAACATGATATAATAATAATGTTGTTATGCTTGCGAAATATTAAATAGGTAAAAATCTCTAAATTGAATTGATTTTAGTTTTATTGAAGATTATATATTAAGAATGTTAGAGAGAAATATATTATTTTTCATTACAAACTTAAATCTAAAAATTAGATTTTAAGGTTTAGTTATCCAGACTCATTTAGAGTAGTGCTCTTTTATTTGTTGGTACAATCGCCCAGTAGTTAGAGTGAAACTCTATTTCAAAAGTTTTTATAAGAATTATTATGAGAAAATGTATTGACAACATGTTTTCAGTATTGGTTTTAAAACTTGAAAGTTAGTACTCGGATAATTAAATTCTTTGGTTTAATTTGGACACCTTGAATAAAGTTTAAACTATCTAACCCCACCAAATGTGGCATTTAAATGGTTCATTTTCAATCTCTTAGAAAAAGGAATTAATTTAATTAACCAAATTAGTTATCAACCCCACCTATAGGTGTTAATTGATTTGTTTAGTTAACAAAGAATATATAACCCCACCAAAGGTGGTATTCATATAAAAAAGAGAGAATCAATAAATAGCAATTCATATCTTTAATAACCTAAATAATATGAGCAAGCATAATTAACTTAATGATTATATCCATAAATACTCCACCATTATAAATGATAAAATTTGCATAAATGTTTATTGAATCTATGTTTATTTTTATGTAAATAGATTAAAAATCACAAAAAACCCAAAATATCGTGACAGGATGTTTAGGATTTAATTTCGTTTTTAAAAGTTTGAATAATAATTTAAAAACCACATACATTCCTTCCTTAGATCGACCTTGGGAGTATACTTATCATTTTCTACGAAATGATTCGTGCACTTGCGAGAGTTTTATAAATAAATAAAACCAAAGTAACGGCAGGATCGGCGACGTCGGTCCTACCTGATTAAGTTTTTGGCGCCGTTACCGGGTATGGTATCAAGTTTTCGGCGCCGTTGCCGGGGAAGGAATAGTATTTTTAAATTATTTGTCAAAATTTTAAAAACTTTTTGTGTTGTAAATAATTGTGATTTTTTATTTTGATAAAAAAAACAAAAATAAATTAATTTTTTTTGTTGTTGTTTGTGAATAGTAAAATAAAAACAAAAATTTAATAAAAATTAAAATAAATTTTTTTTCTCTCATAAAAAAACAAAAAAATAATAAATATATAATAATAAAATTGTTGTTCATAGTAAAAACAATAAATAAATAAAAATTAAAATAATTTCAAAAAAAAAAGAAAAAATTAAAAATTAAAATTTCAAATTTCATAATAATAAAAAAAACAAGGAAAATTAAAAAAAATAAATAAAAATTATAGCGTGAATAGTAAAATAATTTTGAAATTTAAAATTTGAAATAAAAAAAAAATAAAATAAAACTTACCGTTCAAGAATAGTAAAAAAAAGTAAAAATAAATAAATAAAAATTAAAAAATTAAAAAATTAAAATAATTAAATTTTTTTATAAATTTTATAAATTTTAAAAAATAAAAAAATAAAAAAATAAAAAAATAAAAAAATAAAAAAATAAAAAAAAAACTTAATTGTTAATTTTCATTTAATTTTAAGTTTTTTTAAATTTTAATTTTATTTTTTTTAAATAAAAAATAAAAAAAATTAAATTTTTTATAAATAAAAAATAAAAAAAAAATTCAATTTTTTTTTACCTTTTTCAATTTTATTTTATTTATATTTATTTTATTTTATTTTCGCTTTTTTAATTTTATTTTATTCTATTTTATTTTTATTTATTTTTATTTTATTATTATTTTTTAACTATGTTTTTTGTTTCTCTTAATTTTCATTTAACTTAATTAACTTAAGTTTTTACTAACTTAATTAACTTAGCTTTTTAATTAACTTAGATTTTCATTAACTTAATTAACTTAAATTTTACTTAACTTAATTAACTTAGATTTTTACTTAACTTAATTAACTTAGTTTTTTTTTCACTTAACTTAATTAACATAGATTTTCATTAACATAATTAACTTACATTTTCATTAACTTAAATAACTTAGATTTTTATTTAAATTAACTTAATTAACTTAACTTTTTAATTAACTTACATTTTTATTAACTTAATTAACTTAGATTTTTACTTCACTTAACTTAATTAACTTAGAGTTTCATTAACTTAATTAACTTAAATTTTTACTTCACTTAACTTAATTAACTTAGAGTTTCATTAACTTAATTAACTTAAATTTTTACTTAACTTAACTTAATTAACCTAATTTTAATAGCATGAAAAGTAAAGATCTAAGGGAGTTCTGTCTAGGAGACTAGTTCTTGGAAGCCTTTGTGCCACTAGTCTTTCCTGAGAACGTTGTTCTGTCTAGGAGGATGGTTTTTAAGGAGTCTTTGCACCACCATTTTTTCCTGAGAGCATTCTTGGTTAATACTAATTGTATTATTTTAACTTAGATATTATACTTAAAAAAACAAAAAAAAAAACAAAATCTAAAACTATCTCCAAAATTTTAAAAGTTTTAATTACAATCTGAGTTAGTTATTTTGATTGATCTAGGTACAATTGTGTTTTGATGCCTTTAATTATTTGATTTGTACCTAGACGTGGATGATCTGAAAATCACAAGCATGTCCCTAGTTTTAAGTACAGAAAAATTTGAAAATACATAGGACATGACTGAAACAGTATAGGTAGACAACCTTGTCTTACTTGTAGGTTTGATTGACTCAATGATGAGGGGATATTGAGTTTACTTAAAATGCAATCCCCAAGTTACGTCTTGCTAAGACGTTAAACTAAGCGCTGGATGGGAGGCAACCCATCAATTTAGGTAATTTTTTGTTATTTGTTTTAATTTTATTGTTTATTTTAGTTTAATTATATGTGAATAATTTTTAAATTGTTAAAACTAAAAATATTTGTTGAGTTGTTAGAAGTTCACAGCAATCTGTTTGTATACACTTTAATGATGAATATGATGAATGCACCTGCATTTCTCCATTACTACTTACACATTCTCAAGAAATATGTAATCTTTCTTCTCTTTTCTCTTTATCTTTAATTTACAGTTGTTACATTGAGGACAATGTAAGTTCTTGGTTAGGGGTGGTGAAAAGTTACCATGCTTAATTAGAAAAGAAAAAAAAAGATTTAACAATTTAAAAAACAAATTCAAAAAAAAAAATTTATTAATTTTTTTTTCTTTTTTTATGTTCACATCTTCATTTTTTGTGTTTGTTTTGTGTGATTTAGTAATTTTTGAAATTTAAAAATAAAAAATAAAAAAATATATATTTTTTCTCACAAAAATTTATCATTTCTTTAAATCAAATTTAAGTAAATAGTTAAGTCTTTTGTACTGTTAGATTAATTTTTGAAAACATATCATGAAATATTTTGTAATTGTTTTTTATAATTAGTTAGTTTTTGTCATAACTAATATTTCTTGATAAAATGTAGAAATTATATTAAACCCAAAATCGGTGTTTATGAATTTGTTTTAGTGGAGACTACCTTTATGAGATATAATTTGAGCCTAATTTTCTTTATTCAGAGTGAAATATATATTTTTTCTACTCCAAACATATTTCTTATCTCTTCAAATTTTTAGATGGTCTCTATAGGCATTAACATTGAATGTATGAATTTTTTCTCATCTTAATAGAGTGTCGTATATTTTTTATTATTATTTTTGCTTAGATTAAATTATTTGAGTATAAATTGATAGTATATGCTTTTATCTCATTCATGCATGACTGCTACAAAAAAAAAGATATATTTGGGGTTACCTAAACCAAATCAAACAGAAAAGCTACAAAATTAACAACTCAACAAAATCCTAAAAAAAAGTACAACTTGTACATGGGTTGACTCTCTAAAAAAAATATATATTGAAAATTATCTTCAGAAAAATAGAGAGAGATAAAGAATATGTAGTATAATCTACATACTATGACCTGCATTACCCAAAATCCAAAAAATTGTACAATCTGTACATGGGTTGACTCTCTAAAAAAACTGATATATATTGAAAAATATCTTCAAAAAAATATAGAGAGATAAAGAATATATAGTATAATCTACATACTATGACTCATATTGCCTACAAAGTTGTGAGTAAAGGCTAATTACAAAAAAAGGATATAGGAAATAATTCCCTAAAAAGTCATTGCACTTTCTTCATTTGTAAAAGACATATATCTTGAAATTTTTTCTTAATGAGTTTGATTTATGCATGAAAATAATTTTTATATATGATATCTTTATAATTTATACATTTGATTCCTTCCATGAGATCAACGTCAAAATAACACTTTGAGCCTTTCTTCTTTATACATATGCGAAAATATTAGTTCATTTCTATACATCAACTCTTTCGCATATAAATTAGTATGAGTGTTTGAACCCATAGGATTCAGTGTTTTGAGAGTATTGACTTGTGAGGAATAGAGTCGAAGCGAATTCGGATTCTAGACACTGAAATTGGGTAAAATTAAATTGATACATTAGTTATATGAAATATGAAAATGATTTTCGACTAATTATTATAATAAATCATGATTGTTTAAGAAAATTAAAATAACTTATGCTTGAGATTTTAATTATGATCTTAAAGAAGATTAAAAAGTATGAGACATTTTTGTGATATGTTGTTTTCTTTTATTCTTAAAAGTTAATTTTTGATTTTGTTGTAATTTTAGTTTTTAAGTTGATTGTTTTTATTATTTCTTTTAATTTTTACATTTAGTTCAATGTTTGTGGGTATCATTACTGAAAACCCTCACGAGACTCAAACTCGTCTACTAGGACAACCTAGGGGCTTAAAGGCTTGTTACATAGGCTAAATGCAACCGTGTCAATCCACGGAAGTGATTTAGGATAGTTTAATTTGTAGTTTTTATCGCTTCTCTTGCTAAGAGGCTACAAAGAAGCTGGTTGGGGGTTGTGATGAGTGCTCAAAAAGTACTAAAATTACCATGATTTTATGCACATTAATTGATTAAAAATATATATATTTATATGATTTTATCATATATTTATATAAATTTGTCTTTTTCGGAATCACGGGTATTTTTATTATTTTTTAGGTATTTTTGCTTAAAAACGTAACTTAAAGACTCAAAGAAGAATACTGGAGGCAATACATCACAAATACATTCAAAAATAAATGAGGAAAAGTCAACAAATATGGAAAAATTGGACAAAAAGGGTCAAAAATGTCAAAAGAGAGGAAATCACGTCGCCCAGTTGCCCAGCTGCGCCGGCCACTGCGTGCAACGCGCGCGCTAGATCTTCCTTCCACGCACGCCACGCGCGCCCCTGCTCCCGTCCGCGTGCGCCTGCGCCCAGCCTGCTTCCATCTGCGCACGCCTGTGCCCAATCTACGCCAATATGTGCCCCATCTGCGCACGCCGCTGCACCCATCTACGTGCGCTACTGCGCCCACATCAGCATGACATCATCAATCACTACTCCGCATTTCCATCATTTTTTATCATTTTTTCACCCATTTTTTCTCTCCATCCTCACCTATAAATACCCCCCCTTCTCTTCACTTCTAAACACACCAAAAAACACACTTCTCTCCTCTTTCTTTCTCTCCATTTCTTAGTTTTTAGTTTTTTTAGTTTTTCTTAGTTTTTAGTTAGTTTTTCTTAGTTTTAGAGTTTTTCTCTTTTTGAGAAGAACTAGCTATGTTTTTGTAATTTATTAGCTTTTGATTCAATAAATGGGAGTGCAAATTCCGCTTGGAGGTTTTACAGCAACAGGAATAACATCAAAGTTCTGTAAGGATTTTATTTTCTTTGTAGTTATTTTTTATGTTTTATTCTTACATGTTATATTTAATTTGTGTGTGATTAAATTTAACTGTGCTGGCTATTTGTAAACATGATATAATAATAACGTTGTTATGCTTGCAAAATATTAAATAGGTAAAATTCTCTAAATTGAATTGATTTTATTTTTATTCAAGATTATATATTAAGAATGTTAGAGAGAAATATATTATTTTTCATTACAAACTTAAATCTAAAAATTAGATTTTAAGGTTTAGTTATCCGGTCTGATTTAGAGTAGTGCTCTTTTATTTGTTGGTACAATCGCCCGGTAGTTAGAGTGAAACTCTATTTCAAAAGTTTTTATAAGAATTATTATCTGAAAATGTATTGACAACATGTTTTCATTAGTGGGTTTAAAACTTGAAAGTTAGTACTCGGATAATTAAATTCTTAGGTTTAATTTGGACACCTTGAATAAAGTTTAAACTGTCTAACCCCACCAAATGTGGCATTTAAATGGTTCATTTTCAATCTCTTAGAAAAAGGAATTAATTTAATTAACCAAATTAGTTATCAACCCCACCCATAGGTGTTAATTGATTTATTTAGTTAACAAAGAATATCTAACTCCACCAAAGGTGGTATTCATATAAAAAAGAGATAATCAATAAATATCAAATCATATCTTTAATAACCTAAATAATATGAGCAAACATAATTAACTTAATTATTATATCCATAAATACTCCACCATTATAAATGATAAATTTTGCATAAATGTTTATTGAAATCTATGTTTATTTTTATGTAAGTAGATTAAAAGCACAAAATCCCAAAATATCGTGACAGAATGTTTAGGATTTAATTTCGTTTTTAAAAGTTTGAATAATAAATTAAAAACCACATACATTCCTTCCTTAGATCGACCTTGGGAGTATACTTATCATTTTCTATGAAATGATTTGTGCACTTGCGAGAGTTTTATAAAAATAAAACCAAAGAACGGTAGGATCGGCGATATCGGTTCTGCCCTATCACTCCCACAAACCGCTTAGTAAGTACCTCATAGGTTCTTAGATCTTTTCCAAATTTAGCAGTAGCTTTCTCGTGCCCATAATCTATTGGTTTGTAAACTTGTTTATAAGCCCAAAGAAATCAAAAAAACTCTTTGAAATATTATAGCTCATTTGAAGTCTAGCTCATAAAAGCTTCTATGGTGATGATCTGGATTGATAAGGATACAACTCATGGTTGGTGGAAAGAAGAAAATAAATGGGTTAGGTAAGGAGATAGGTGTATGGTTTAGATTGTTTTTGTATGTTTATTTTGTATGGCTTAGATTTATTAGTTGTTTCTATAAATACTTATAAGTAGCAATGTAATAATTAAGTTAAAGAAATCAGAAACAAAAGTTTAAGAGTTTTTGAGTGTTTCTGGAAATTTAGTCTTGAGTATTCTTGAGTTTTTGATCCATAATATTCCAACAAAGTGGTATTAGAGTTGTATTTGGAAATATAAATATACACTATTGTATATCAAATCGAAGCTCTCGACGAGACAAATTCGACGCCGTGAGAATCTATGTATAAAATAATTATGTTATGCAATTAAACCAAACATTTATATGTTTTTTTAAATTTTTATAAGTCTACATTTACGTTTTCTAAAATCAGATAAATAATGCAAAAATATGATGCAAAATTACTTAAAATAATATCTTTAAAATTCATAATAATAAAAATATTACTATTATTATATGAATTAATGTTATAAGATGATATTTTTATTATTATAAATTTTAAGGATATTAATTTTTTGATTTTTTTTAAATATGATTCATGATTTGGTGAATTCAATTCTTTTTTTTTTCTACACGTGTAGTCACAAAACATATAAATAAATAAAAATATATTAAAAAAATTAATTATATGCATATATAATATTTTAAATTAAAAATTAAAAATTTCAAAATATAAGGTTAAATAAATAAATATTAATCTAATTCAATACCTTTAGCAAGTTCAAATAATGGTAAACACAAAGCATGCAAATGGTGAGTTAGCATTTTTCTTAGAAAGAGTCTAATGAGTATGTATTAGAAGTAATGTTTAATATTATTTAAATATGATATATTAATATGAATAAATATGAATATTATTAACTTTGGGTTAAATTTTTAAAATTAGTTAACCCACTTTTTATATAAAATTTTACATAATATTAAAACTTAAGTGATTGAGACATGAATTTTAGACCTTTCCTGGAAGAAAAATTAATGATAATAATGTGATGGGCGAAAAATACAAGTAATTAAAATGTTAATAGAAGAAGCTAATCGCACGTCTTCTCTCGATAACTCTGACGATTAGGGTTTTGAATAGGACACCTCTGCGAGCAATTTTTTTCAATTCCGACTAAGATTCAATTAAAAAATTATTTGTTCTTTTTCAAATTACAACGTCGATTGATCTTCCCATTATATATAATTAGGAAGATTTTTCTTTAGGCTGGAGATTACTTACTTTTCTAATGCAAAGCTTATCAGATCTATAACCAATTTTTAAGTTTGGATAACTAGAATAGGGGTATTTTTCTTTTTGGCTCTGTCTAACTGAATGTGCAGACGTCATCAAAAATCTTTTCCTATCATCTTGCAACGTCTCAAGTTAAAGTGTGGATAATCATTACATTATCTTGCTAATTATTGTTTCATATCCTTTTAAGACTGTAAGTGCAGCCATAATTCTAATACAATGATTTCTTGTGCTTGCTTGAGTATCTACATTCTCAGTCGAATCTGCTCAAAATTTTATTTTTAAATTTTTATTAATGAATAATAAAACTTTAATAGTACAAAAGGTTTTAACATTAATAGTAAGTAACTAATATAATTAACAAATTAATTACTAAAATGAACTTCTTCAAAGTATTACCTTTTAATTTGCATTTTCAATTAAATTGATCTTAAAAGAGCCAAATTTTAAAAGTGTGTAAGAACTCTCTAAAGCATAAGAGATATTCTCTGATGAGTTATTATGTTGTGAAGGATACAATAATAGCTCGGGTGGAATGCTTAGGCTTTCAAATCTTCCTTTAAGCATTTTTATGATTTTGTTCATTGAAGGTTTATCACTCATTTTCAATTATATACACCAAAATATCACTATAATCATCTTCTTTACAAATTTTTATTTTTCTCCCGTTACCATCTCCTAATTCTATGTCATTTCTTTTACTAAGTTGATTATAAACCCACGAGGAAAATAAATTTTGTTTGAATGCTATGTGGTTATATTCAAGTTTTTCCTTTTACTTGTCATTTCCATTAACAATTTCCAAAGCTATAAACATCAGCTTTAAGAGATACCCTTCTAATATTTTTGTAAAACAATTATGGTGCTATGTATACAAGGGTTCCTCTTGCAGTTATCATAGACATAATGCTAGTAGTTTCTAAAGAGCATAACCTAGCTAACCCAAAATCTGAAATCTTAGGAACAAAATTATATCTAAAAGACATTGTGAGGTTTAATATCAAAGTGTAGAATTTGCACGTGACATCCACTATGAAGATAATCAATACATGATGTCACTCCAAGTGAAATATCAAACATTATCTTATAGCTTAAGGAGTTGACTATTACTTCCCTAGAATTAGAATTAGGAGAGATGTATTTATCAAGAGATCCATTAGACATTAAATCATACACAAGAGCACGAGATAAGAGCACACTTTGATCCCTAGATACAGAAACCAACTAGTAGAACCATGTTAACATGGTGGATCCTTCCAATAGTAGATGCCTCATTGTTGAAATCTTAGCCATTAGACTTGGATTTACTCAAGATCTTGACGATGAAAAGGTCACAATTGTGCAATTTTTTTTTCTTAAAAACAAAACCATAACCACCTTCCCCAATTTGTCCTTGAAATCTGTTGTCATTTTTTTTTATGTTTTAATAGTTGTACCTTATAGACAATAAATTGTTATTGGTTTCCAAGAATTCTTCAATAGAAGGTAACATTGACAAATGCCTCCTTTATTTATAAATCAAGAATGCAATTACACATGGATCGCCCCCGGTAAAGTTCTTAATGCAAGGAGCGTTACTGTCAAATAAATTAAGAAAAATCAAAGAATAAAAAAAGTTAAAGATCATCAGTTGCCAAATAATCATAAAATTATTAGAGAGAAAAGTTATTCTTATCTGTCATTGATATGAGACATTAAGGCATGAATATTCTTACTAGTTAACAAGGCAAAACTGGCAAGGGTGAGATTAATGTCTGCGACAAAAAATTATGAATAGAACGATTTTAATTCTATATTTTTGATATTTTTCAAGTAATTTTTCAACCAAACATATTTGATAAGGGTTTATGATTTTGTTTTTTAAATCACTACCAAAATATGAGATTATTCATAAATCTTTTTTAAAAAATTTAAATTAGATTTATTATTTTTGATTTTTTTTATTTTCACAAAATATTTTTTAGAGAGTAAATCAAGTCTTATGACTTTTATATTTATAAGTATTTGAAGAAAAGAATTAAAAATTTAAAATTTAAAAATAATAACAAAAAAATTTATTTATATTTTAAGTTTTCAAAAATCATAAAGCATTATCTTGTAATTGATATTTGATTTTTTTCTTAAAAATCAATAAATAAAGGTGATTATTTTTACAAAAGAATCATAAATCACATAATTAATTATTTAATCATAAATTATAAATTAAATAAGGTTTTAGTTTTTATGAAATAGTTTTTTATTAAAAAAATTATTTTTTGAAATATTTTAGAAAATAAAGAGAGAAATATAATTGTATGGTGGGTAAAAAGTAGAAAGGGAAATAAACCAAAAAAAAAAAGATTGATTGAAGAATACGAGGGAATAAAATAAATAAATAATCTCAAAATATTAAATTATCCTATTTTTTATGTCAATCACATGCTAAGTATATGTTAAAATTTCAAATTTAATTTTTAATTTAGATAAAAGAAATATTAATATTTAAATGAAGGTATTATATTGACACATTTAATAAGATGAAATATAATAAATATAAATTTATCATTAAGGTACCAATCCTGTATCTATAGGTAGGAATAGTAACAAAGGAAATTTTCAATAAAGAAAAAATAAATATTTTAAAAAATATTTATATAAATTATTAAAATTTATAATTATAAAAATAATATAATTTAATTTATAAATTTTTATTACAAACAGTAAGTATATTTCAAATATTTTACTTGATACTTTAAGTTTAATTCTGATCAATTAGGTTTTATTTAACATTTTAATTTAACTAATTAAATTCATTTTAATGTTAAAATTTGGCTGGTTAGATTTCATTCGTGTATTAAATTTTGATCCGTTGAATATTATTCAATATTATTAATGTATTATTTTTTAATAAATAAATTTTTACACTGTTAAAGCTTAAAATTATAACAAATATATCATTTACATTTAGTTTTCTTAATGTTTTAAATATATTATTAATGTCAATATAAATTATGAAATTAAGATTAAAATTTAACATATTTGTTTAATTTTTTATTTGTGTTAATATTTATAACTTATTACTGTAGATGGTATATTTATAATATTAAAAAATTATTAATATTAATGCAATAAGTGAAATTTTAATGATATATTTATTGTAATTTTAAAATTTAATAGCATAAAAATAATTTTTTTATATAAAATATATGCTGTTATTTAAGTTAATTTGGTTTTGTAGTGTTATATGCAATTAAAAACTTATCCACATTTATACGTCTCTAATCGGCAAATTAAATCACATTTTAAAAACTTTTTTTTTTGTCTTTTATGATAAATGTCAATAATAAAAAGGTTTTGCATAAAGAAACCAATGAGATGGAGGCATACAGTTGATTTGAATATTTCAAAAAGTACAAGTTTTTGCATAAAGAATAAAGATAACATCATGTAATTTTAAATATTCTTTATAATAATTTTAGATATTAAAATATTAATAATTTATTACTTTATTTTTCTTAAGATTGTTATTAAATTGTATAAAACTTTCTTATGATACATATAAATTTAAGATTAAAGGTTTGATTTTTGAAATACTTAATTTATACAATATTATTTCAAATAAACTTTATTATTTAATTTATAAATAATAAAAGTAACAAGTTAAGGTAATAATAGTTAACACTTTAAAATTTTATTTAATTTGTTTATGAATTATATATATATATATATATTATCTAATAACCAAACAAAGGACGAGATACTTATAGGGTCAAAAAATTGGGACAGTACAGATGAAGAGGTTGTAAATGAAACAATTGTGGAGCAAAATCTACTGAAACTTATATATATATTTAAATGCAGATAAGTTTGAGTTATATTTGAGTTATATTTGAGGCTGGAAATATAAATTTTTTATATTATTATTATTATGCTATAGAAATTCAGGAGATCAAAAAGTATACCAGGTAATCCGATTTTTTTAACTTGTTTTTTAAAAATAAAAACAAAAATTATTAAACAGTGTCTAGTGTCGTGTCATTTTCTCGTATATGCATCCTAATTGACATAATAAATAATTTGATCAAACTTTTATCATTTAAATTATTTATAATAAAAAATAATTATTAAACAATTAAATTAATAAAACAATTAATGATATATTTTACCTAATCCATTTTTATTATCTCATGACATGTTGGCATTTGTACCATGTTTACATGTTGTATCAAAGTTGTAATTTTCAATTAAAACAATCATTTTTATTCTCCCTGCATTCAACTTCAATTTTAGGAAATAGCTTTGAATAAGATGGAATATCCATCAATTTTAGTCTTGGACGATGCATGATAATGTGTCAATCAAAGCAACCTTTTAACAGGCTTAAAAGAAGAAGATTGGTGTTATTGGGCTTGAGTCTTACTTTAATGTTAAAAACGAGTAATATGACATACTCAGGATTTACTAAGGGCATCCACTTCCATGTTTGCTCACTTTTGTGAATGTGGGTGCTCATAAATAATATGTGGATGCAAGTAATTTCCATGTAGAATACCTCCAAAAGGCATCAGGCAGGCTCAAGGCGTGAGTTCTTGGCCCAAAACATTGTATTTCTCTTGGCCAATTTTATTTACATATATTCAAATACATACTCTAATGTATATAAATACCAAGGATATATACTTTGAAGATATGTATTTAGAAAATTATATATATATATAATGGTTGTTTTTTTGTGTGGCTAAAGCCCCAAAATATTATTTAGTGAGAACTTTATAAAAATATATATGATAAAAAATAGTGATATTTTACTATAATTAAAGTATATAAAATTTTGTTAATTTTTGAACGAAATATTATAAATTTATTGATTATTAAAATATATATCAAAATTAGAGTTCACTTATAGTATATATGCATTTTTTTAGTTGCTAAATAATTTTTAAATAAATTGTAATTCAAAAATATAAACTTTAATAAGTTCAAACACATAGTAATTGATTTATGAATACATAACAAATCAAAAAATATGCACATGTCTGTTAACGGGTTCAATTTATGATATTTTTTAAAATTTTAGACTTATATTATACTTTTTAATAATTAATGATCCATCTAAAAATGGATAGGTTTTTATATTCATCCATCATAATTATAATTAATGAATTACTAATAAATTTCATCCCAATATATATTTTTAAAATTTTGAGTATTTATTTATGAATAGAACACTTCAAACAACAACAATAATAATAATAAATACAATATGAATGTTTTTGTTAAAATAATAACACAACATGATCATATAACTATTAAAGAGGATTATTATCGCAAATACTCTTGAGGTTTTACATATCTTCAAAATTATCCCTAAACTTTATTTAATATAAAAAATGTTCATAAACGTTATCATCGTTATATTTTCGTTTAACATTAGGGGTAAAATAATAATCTCACTCTTATACATATATCACTTTCGTGAAAAAAATACCCTAAAATTTTTCAATATCTTCAAAAATACCCTTAACATTTAAAAAAAAAACTACAATACTCCTCAGGTTTAAAGTATCTTCAAAAATATCCTTATTATTTAATAGAAGTATGAAAAAACCATGAAAAATTACATCAATATCTGAAAAAGTCTTTTATACCCCTACTTATATAGTTTTTTGAATATTATCGCAAATACTTTTGAGGTTTTGCTTTTCTTCAAAAATACTCATGTTATAATAATTAATTTAACTTTATCAAAAATACTCTGCTATAATAATTAATTTAACTTCATAAAAAATACCCCTAATACAATAATTAATTTAACTTCATCAAAAATGTTTCTCTTATAATATTTAATTTATCTTCATCAAAAATACCTTTATTTTTCAATAACACGATATAAAATATTTTCCAAAAATACCCCTGAAGATAAATTAAGTTAACAAAGCACACAATATCAAGTTAAATATTTTTGAAAAATATTTTATATAGTGTTATTGAGAAGTAAGGATATTTTTGATGAAGATAAATTAAATATTGTAGTGGGGGCATTTTTGATAAAGTTAAATTAATTATTGTAATAGATGTATTTTTGATGAAGTTAAATTAATTATTATAGCAGAAGTATTTTTGATAAAATTAAATTAATTATTATAACAGAAATATTTTTGAAGAAAAGTAAAATATCAAGAATATTTGCGATAATATTTTCAATGATAATATTCAAAAAGCTATATAAGAAGGGAATTCGGCTATTAGTGATGCGAGGTGTTTGAAATTATAGTTTTAGGGGAGGGAATTGAGCAGAAAGGAAGATGAGCTATCATCTCCTGATGCCTACATTCATCTTTCTCAGTCAGCTGCACAATGCCGTGAGGGACAAGCACTTTCCCGTATGTTGAAGATTGCATTTAGATAAACGGGCATTAAGAGACCACCAAAATAAAGAAATACAGTTAAAACCCAACGAATATGCCAAATAAAAAAAAGGAAAAAAAAAGAAACAGAAATTAAGATTCTAACGTTAGTAAGCCAAACCTCAAATACTAATATCTCTTGCAAACCACGTTGGAAAATTGTATGAATGTTAGCAAGTTTATCCGTGCACAACTAAATTAGTTTTAACGGGTAATTTTCCTTAAAGAAAACTTTAAACTTTAATGGTAAATCATATTATGTTAAGGGATAAAACTTGATTGAAGTATATTAATTATAATAAAAATATATAAATATTTGTTTGTTTTAATTATTATAAGTTTATTAATAAATAAAAAATATGCCATAAATTTAAAAAAATTAAAAATAAATCTCGTGAATATAGGTATATATTCTTGAATTGCTGTATATTCCTTAAATTAATTGTAAATCAAAAAATATAAATTTAGATAAGTTTACGCATATATCAATTGTTTTAGAAACACGTAGAAAGTTAAAAAATATACATAGGTGTATTTACATACTCTATTTGTAATATTTTTTATTTTTAAATTTTCGATATATTTTTTGATAATTAATAGATTTTTAATACCCATGGAAAAATTAATGATCTTTTCTATACTTTTATCATAGTTAATGTACTTTTGATATCCTTCATCCTTATGTTTAGTTATGAACTTTAAATAAATGTAAAAAAATAATAACAATGGTTCATTAATTATAATAAATTGTACTATCAATTGTTCAAATTTAAATTGAGTAGTACAGAGCCAATAATTTTTTAAAAAGGTATTAGATAATGTATTTGAATTTTAAAAATGTTAGAAGTTTTAGCCTTCAAATACATTATCTAATATATGTTTTAATAGCTGTTAAATTTTTAATGTTTCACTTAAAAATTAATAAATTTTTATATACATAAATCATAATTAGTTAGATCATTGTTACTATTTATCCCAAAAAAAAAACATTTTCTAAATATATCTAAAATAAAATGATTCATTTGTATGATTTGATAGTATATTGGTATCTAAATATTTAAATTTAACTAAAATGAATAGAATTAATTTAAATAAGGATATTTGATATGTTTTAATTGAAAATATGTATCAAAATAAGAATAAGAGTACAATGAAAGTACTTATAATTCACTATTTTGATTATTCTTTTTCCATGTTTACTTAGGATTTATTTTATAAAGATTTTGATTCTAAATTTTTGATTTTTTTTCAAGTGATTTTTCAACCAAATATATTTGGTAACGGTTTATGATTTTTTTTTTAAGAAACTACTACCAAATTATGAGATTATTCATAAATATTTTTAAAAAAATTAAATTAGATATATTATTTCTGATTTTTTTTTTATTTTCACAAAATATGTTTTAGAGAGTAAATCAAGTTTTATGACTTTTGTATTTATAAGTATTTGGAGAAAATGATTAAAAATATAAAATTTGAAAATAATAACAAAAAAATTTATTTATTTTTTAAGTTTTCAAAAATCATAAAACATTATCAAATAACTTGTAATTAATATTTTATTTTTTCTTCAAAATCAACAAATAAAGGTGATTATTTTTACAAAAGAATCATAAATCACATAATTAGTTATTTAATTATAAGTTATAAATTAAATAAGGCTTTAGTTTTTATGAAATAGTTTTTTTTAAAAAAATTAATTTTTGAAATATTTTAGAAAATAAAGAGAGAAATATAATTGTATGGTGGGTAAAAAGTAGAAAGGGAAATAAACAAAAAAAAAAGATTGATCGAAGAATATGAGGGAATAAAATAAATAAATAATCTCAAAATATTAAATTATCCTATATTTTATCTCAATCACATGCTAAGTATATCGTTAAAATTTCAAATTTAATTTTTAATTTAAACAAAAAAGATATTAACATTTAAATTAAGGTATTATATGACACATTTAATAAAATGAAATATAATAAATATAAATTTTTCATTAAGGTACCAATCCTGTATCTATAGGTAGGAAGTAGTAACAAAGGCAATTCTCAATAAAGAAAAAAAATATTTTTTTAAAAATATTTATATAAATTATTAAAATTTATTACTATAAAAATAATATAATTCAATTTATAAATTTTCATTACAAACATAGGTGGACTTCAAATATTTTACATCAAATAAATATGGATATTCAATTAAATTTTATTCAATATTAAAATTTAATTAATTAAACTAATTTTAATGTTGAAATTTGAGTCGTTAGATTTGTTAAATTTTAATTCATTTAATATTATTCAATCTTATTAATATATTATTTTTTAGTAAATTAAAAATGATAAGCTAGTTAAAAGATGTTTTACATATGAAACAGAGCCGATATAAAATTTTACAAATTTTAGCAAGTGATTTCTGATAGAGTGGATCCAAATATTAGTTTAGCACGTGTAAGTACTTGGTAATTTGTTGAATTTTTACACCAGGATATATGTCATGTTTATATAATTTAAATTAACAAAAATAAAATATTGACTATTTAATTTTGTTTTACAGGTGAAGTAAAAAAGTTTGTAGATACTGGAGCAAGTTTAGGTGGGTATATATTGATCATATTAGCTCTTGTAGCTTATCGTGCTTACCATTCTAGGAAAATTGATAAACAAAATCAATTAAGAATAGAAAACTTTTTGGAGGATTACAAGGCTCTCAAGCCAAGCAGATATTCATATGTTGATATTAAGAGGATCACAACCGAATTCAAGGATAAGTTGGGGCAAGGAGCTTATGGAACTGTTTTCAAAGGAAAGCTTTCCAATGAACTTTTTGTTGCTGTGAAAATTCTCAACAGTTCAAAGGGAAATGGAGAAGATTTCATAAACGAAGTGGGCATAATGGGTCGAATTCATCACATCAATGTGGTTCGTTTAGTTGGTTATTGTGCTGATGGATTTAGAAGAGCTCTTATTTATGAGTTCTTACCAAATGGGTCTCTACAACAGTACATATCTTCACCAGACTCTAAGGACTTTCTTGGTTGGCAGAAACTACAAGATATTACTTTAGGCATAGCCAAAGGAATAGAATATATTCACCAAGGGTGTGAACAAAGAATACTTCATTTTGACATTAAACCTCATAATGTATTGCTAGACCAAAACTTCACTCCAAAAATTTCTGATTTTGGTTTGTCAAAGTTGTGTTCCAAGGACCAAAGTACAGTATCAATGACCATGGCAAGAGGGACAATGGGTTACATAGCACCCGAAGTTTTCTCTAGAAATTTTGGACATGTTTCTTATAAATCAGATGTTTATAGTTTTGGAATGCTTTTGCTTGAAATGGTAGGAGGAAGAAAGAATACTGATATTACAGATGATAATATTAGTCATATTTATTACCCAGAATGGATCTATAGTCTTTTAGATGGAGGTGAAGATCTTCGTATTCATATTGAGGAAGAAAGAGATGCTAAAATTGCAAGTAAGCTAGCAATAGTTGGACTTTGGTGCATCCAATGGAACCCAATTGATCGTCCTTCGATGAAAATGGTGGTCCAAATGTTGGAAGAAAGAAAGGACTTAATCATGCCTCCTAATCCTTTTTCCTCCACAAGTTCAACAAAAGCAAATCCAAACCTTCCTGTAAGAAGAATGAACATAGAGTTAGAAGCTATCACTGAGGTAGAGTAAATATAATTATACACTTGATCACTTCACTGTCTTTTGCATAGGGTCTTTAAAATATATCTTGTTATATCTTAAGTACAAAAAGATAATAATGTTATATCTTTTGCAAAAAATTGTCTAGTTTTTTCAATCCTTGTAAAATATTAAATATATAAATAGAATAACATTGGCATCATTTATTTTTTTGTTAAAATACTTGAAAGAGGAATGAAAAATCCTTAGACTAATCCATGCAACAAAATTGACATTTTGGCTACAATTTTTTTTTAACAAAAAGGAATGATAATTTCATTAATTTGAAACCATATTAAGTTACAAGCAATGCATTACATGTAATGTAATACATCCCTCTCCAGCAAGTATTGTATTTCAATAGGAGGAGAAACCACCCAATTTGGCTCCAATTCCTTAATGAACCGATGCTATCTCTAAGGAAATTTCGTGAAAGACTTGAGAATAATCTAATTAAAGTTGAAAGTGTTTAATCTCCAAATTAATAGCAAGTTGAATTGCCAATATATATATATATAATATGCATAGTAATTTGTTGCTAAAGCTGAAGTTGCTTATAACAACAACAAAAACATTCTACCAACACTCCATTATGGTCTCTCACAACCATGCCTATATCGACATATAGCTCATTTGTTTTGCATGAATCATCACAAGTAAAGGTCATATACCTAAAAGAGTTAGGTATCAACAATATTGAATCATGTTGGGTTCATCTTACTATACTCCTTAAATTTCATGATTTCATCTCCTCTATGATAGTGCCTAATATTTAAAGTTGTGCCCATGAACTAATAAAATAACTTGATATATATCATATTCATATATACCACATTAAGAACACAATAAGACTTTTACTAACTTCTTCCCTCAATGATCCCAATTTTCTAATCACCCACAACTATCATTCTTGAAAACTAACATTACTAAAACCAACAATTGGAGATATTTCATTAGAGCACCATACAATTTCTACCCAGTTACAATAATAAAAATGTGATCTACTAATTCAATTTATACTTCACAACAATTACAATACATGTAATTCCTAACCATTTGCTTTAATTGTTCTTTGTTGGTTAAAAGTTAGAACCAACAAAATTATAGAGATCTATGAAATTTTTTACATCTACAAATCAATATTTGTTAGACATGAGTCTGTAAGCTTGATCTTGTCAGATGCGTATGCACACATAGAACTAAGATTAAGATTAATATGTTAGTATGAAACAATCATCACTACTAACATTTTATTTAACTAATTAAACTAATTAAATCATGAATCAATATTAGAACTATCTTTGAACTTTTAATTCTAGCTTGAAAAATCTATGCATAAAGACAAGACTTCAAACCCACATTTTCTTCCTTTTTAATTGAAGTATAATACCATTGTAAATCAATCCTAAATTAAAAGAACTTAGTCAAAATTTCTAAATAATTCATTCATTGCATTACGTTTTAAAAAGAATATGATTAAATTTCGCAAGATTATAATTTTTAGTAACCTTTAATGAAGACATAATTATAATTCTTTTTAACCTTTAATGAAGACATCAATTTTACTTGTCACACTGTCGCAAAACAATAAGTTACTACTTTGAACAAGAATATTTGTGATTACATGGCAATAAGTATATAGCAGTAAGAATAATTAGAAATCTATCTATTATTATGGAGAATCCAGTAATATCTTAAACTAGAATTAAACCTACATATGCAGTAAACTAGTTGCTCACTATAATTCATACATATATAGTCATCGTATTTAAATATAAAGTAAAACACATCAAAAATCAAGGATTAAATCTAAAAATTATCATAATATTTTATTAATTAAAATCATAATCAAGAACTTAAAAATTGCTCAAAATCACACAAATAAATTAGCTACAAAAAATCATAATTAAAATAATAGAATATTAAGAAGAAAAATAATAAATACTCCTTAATTATTGCTTCAATTCTATATTGCTTCTAGTCTTGTCTTTCTTCGAAGACCTATGCATATTTTCTATAAAATCTGTATTTAAAATATGTGAAAACTTTGTTATTAACCCTAATTACATATTTAAAGTAAAAGAGTTGCATGTAATTACAAGGTAGTTAGGATTAAGGTTGTATAAGTTCAAACTAATTAAAATGCTAATTTAATGAATCTAAAACTGTTTGGATAAAGCTAAGCTTGAAATTTGGCATTGGAGTGAAAATACGAGTTTTCTAACCACATGAAACGTTGACTCATGCTACAATACTAACTTAATTTCAATTCTATTGAAAGCCATACAGTGGGTGCTGTGTCGCAATGCTCATGTACTCATGCCACAACATGACCTTAATTTTAACACATTAATGTTTTAACCCCTCCTTGATATATCTTTTATAAATGTTTCTATTGAGTTTTTCCATTATATGACAATTATACCTCAAGTTGTGAAATTTGAATGATCTTTTTCATTTAAATCTTTTAATTCTAAAAATATCTAAAATACATCAAAATATATCATGTGATTCCATAAACACAATTTATAAAACACTTAGATTCAAATGCAATATGAAAACCTAATTCATTCTTTTAATTTTTATAAATCACAATATATGCATGCTTTTTAGACACTATCACAACCTCCAATCAGCTTTTGGCTAGTTTATAGTAAAATAAGCGCTCAAAAAATGTTCTTAAAAGAAAATAAATAATTAAATACTAAATTAAATCATTTTTATAGATAGACATGATTGTATTTATCATATGCAATAAGCCTTTAAACCTCTAGATGTCATAGTAGATGAATTATAGTTTTGTGAGGGTTTTCAATGATGGTATCAAAAAAATTCACAACTAAACTAAATTAAACTAACTGAAAGAAATAAAAATAGAAAACTAAATAAAGACACTAACAATCAAATCAAATATACATTTGTCTCAAACATTGCCCATAATATTTAATATATATTATCTAAATCTCACTCTTTATTGTACATTAATTCAAACATTAATTTCATTTTTTTGGTTAACTTTTCGATATCTATCTAACTACAAATATATAATTTTCATACCGAATAATCTTATGCAAGAAATTTATAGAACAAAATTCTTGGTCTCTAAATTATGCAAATATGATGTGTGTAAGTATTTTAATAAAAAACCCGAAGGGCTTACATTTTAATTCACTCTTCACTAATATAGAATGGTTACACTACTTTAGACTAATAGGTCTTTATTAAGGTTATAGTGTTATTTTAAGATATAGTGTTATGAAAGAACTTGAAGATGAATCACAAAAATAAGCAAAAATAAATAACAAAACTAATTTGATGGTAATGCATCATCGTCTCATATTAATGTTCACATTACGACTAAAAAACACAAACAAAAAGTAATAATAAATAAACTATGAAATAAAAATAAATAAAAATAAAAAGGAAAAAAAGAAGTTAGTAAACTAATATATAAAAATAAAAAATAATTTTAATTTTAATTTTTTGAAAAAAACTAAAAATAATAAACTAAATAAAATAAATGAATTAAAAGAAAAGCAATTTTTGAATTTGTTTTTTAATAAACTAATATTTAATAGTAATTTTAAAAATAATCCCAAAAACGACGCCAAAAACTTGATATACTTGGATATATATATATACTTGATCAAGTTATATAAGTAGAACTGATAAGTAATTTAAAAATATCACTAATTATTAGCTTGTTAATAAATTAATAAAAGAGGCTTTAAAAATTATTTTTAAATAAAAATAAAACATAAAATAATAAATAAAATATATTAGAACATAGATTAAGATAAATATGTTATTATAGAACAATCTTCACAAATTATAACTAATATTAAAACTATCCTTAAATTCTTAACTTTAAATCAAAAAATCTATACACTAAGACACAACATCAAACCCACATTTTTTTTACTTTTTAATTGAATTATAATACTATTGTAAATTAATCCTAAATTAGAACAACCTAGTTATAGTTATTAAATAATTGATTTATCGCATTATGTTCTAAAGAAGAGATGACTAGATTTAGTAAGATTACATTTCTTATTAACCTTTAATGAACACATTACTTTAATGTCACAAAGTAACAAGTTATGGCTTCGAATAATAATAAAGAATGAATAGAAAATCAAGTAATATCTCAAAATATCATTAAATATATATATATATATAATAAACTTGTTAGCTACTCTAATTCATACATGCATAGTTTTGAAATTTAAACATAGAACTAAACATATCAAAAATCAAGGATTGAATATAAAAATCATCAAAATTTTATTAATTAAAATCATAGTTTAGGACTTAGAAGTTACCCACAATCACATAAATAAATTAACTAGGTAGAATTATAATTAAAATAATAGTTAACAAATAAGGAAAAAAAAGGAACAAGAACAAACTCTTGATTAATATCAATGGTTGATTTACAACTCTTTAATTGACTATTTGAATTCTATCTTGTCTCTAGCCTTTAATTTCTCTATAGACCTGTATATTTTCTATAAATTTCTGTGTCTATAATATATTTAATATATGGCTTCTTTTGTTGTTAATCCTAACTATATATTTATAGTGAAAGAATTACATATAATTAAAATGTAATTAGAATTAGGGATGAAGGGGTATAAAACAATTAAAATGTTAATATAATTACATACAAAATTTTGGATAAACATGTTCTTGAACATATATATGAAATAAACTAGTTAGCTACTCTAATTCATACACACATAGTTTTAAAATTTAAACATAAAATCTAACACATCAGAAATTAAGGATTGAATCTAAAAATTATTAACATTTTATTAATTAAAATAATATTCTAGGGCTTAAAAGTTATCCATAATCACATAAATAAATTAACTCAGCAAAATCATAATTAAAATAATAGATAACAAAAAGTATAAAACAATAAGGAGACTTATATATTTTCTGTGAATTTCTATGTTTACAATCTATTTACTTTGCGTTTTTGTTATTGTTAACCCTAGCTACATATTTATATTAAAGGAATTATATGTAGTTAAAACGTAGTTAGGATTAGGGGCTAAGATGTATAAAACAATTAAAATGTTAATCCTATATATCTGGAACCTTTTGGATAAACATGCTCTTGAAATCAAGTATTGAAATGCAAATCCTTCTTTCCGAGTCGTGACGCATATTGACTCATGCGGTGGTACGACTTTGTTTTCAGTTTTGTGAGATTCCAATCGAGAGCAACGTGTCACAGTGCATATTTAACCATGCCTCAAAGCACCTTTAATTTTGACAATTTAATATTTTAACCATTCTTTGATGTATCTTATATAAATGTTTGCATTTAGGTCCTCAATTGTATGATAATTATGCCCTTAATTGTGAGATTTGATTGGTCTTTTATCATTTGAATCTTTTAAGTCTAAAATACCTTAAATATATAAAAGTATCTCGTAATTCTAAAAATACAATTTATAAAATATTTAGGTTAAAACTCAATATTAAAACCTAATTTATTCTTTTAATTTCGATAAATCACAATATATGTGTATTTTTTAAGTATGTATCACTACCCTCAACCAACTTCTAGCTAGTCCTTAGGAAGATTAGTGCTCAATTTTTTTAAAAAGGAAATAAATAATTGAATACTAAACTAACCTAAATCATTTTCATAGATTCACATGATTATACCCACAAACATCACAACTAAATTAAATTAAGCTGACTCAAAGAAATAAAATAGAAAAATAAATAAAAACATTAACTATCGAATCAATTATACATTTGTATCAAAGATTGTCCATAACATTCAATGTATTGATTATCTAAGTCTCATTCTTTATCATAGATTAATTCAAATATTAATTTCACTTTTGTGGTCAACTTGTAGAAATCCATCTAACCACAATCATATAATGCTCATACCAAATAATCTTATGTATGATATTCATATAACCAAATTCTTGGTCCCTAGATTTTGTAAATATGATATATGTAAGCATTGTAATAACAAACGTCATAGTCTTATCTTTCAATTCATTCTCCACTAATATAGAATAATCATATTACTTTAGATCAATAGGTCTTTATTAAAGTTATAAAGTTAGGTGAAAATGTGGGATTATCAAAGTTATCAAACACTACCATTTTAAGTTCTAAAATAACTCCATATATTATCTATATCATTCAACCAACATTTACTTTCACATCCATAGCTAAGTACACTATGATGACGTTTGGTTCGCAGAATGGAATCAAAATCGGAATGGAAATAAGAATGGAAAGAAAACAATGTTGTTTGGTTTGGCCACTGAAATCAAGCTCAGAATTAGAATTACAGTGTTTGGTTTGTCACTAGAATGGAATGAAAAAAGCTGTAAATTACCTTAATACCACTACATTCAGTAAAATTCAAATAATGTCATTTAATTACTATTTTTTTGTCAGACAAAATACATTATTGAAAGCATTATTTTTTAAATAATTATTATTTAATTAAAAATAAATATATTATTAAAATTATTATTTTTCTAAACAGGGTTTAAGGTTTTGATGTTTGGGATTTAGGATTTAGGGTTTAGGGATTTAGGATTTGGGGTTTAGGGATTTAGGATTTGGGGTTATATTTGTGGGTTAAGGTTTAGGGTTAAAATTATTATTTTTCTAAAAAGGTTTAGGGGTTTAGAATTTGGGATTTTGGATTTAGGGTTTAGGGTTTTAAGATTTGGAATTTGGGGTTTAGGGTTTTGGGATTTATGTTTTAGGGTTTAGTGTTTAGGGTTTTGGGATTTGGTGTTTATGGATTTGGGGTTTAGGATTTAGGGATTTGGGGTTTAGGGTTTAGGGTTTTGTGATTTTTGGTTTAGGGTTTAGGGTTTTGTGATTTTTGGTTTAGGGTTTAGGATTTTAAGATTTGGAATTTGGGGTTTAGGGTTTAAGGTTTAAGGATTTGAGGTTTAGGGTTTAGAGTTTTGGGATTTAGAATTTTAGGGTTTTGGGTTTTGGGATTTAGGTTTTAGGGTTTAGGATTTTAAGATTTGAAATTTAGAATTTGGGGTTTAAGGTTTAGATGTTTATGGTTTTTGGATTTGTGGTTTAGGGTTTAGGGTTTAGGGTTTTGGGTTTTAGGATTTAGGATTTTGGTTTTAGGGTTTAGGGTTTAGGATTTTAAGCTTTGGAATTTGAAATTTGGAATTTGGGGTTTAAGGTTTTGGGATTTAAGGTTTAGGGGTTTAGGGTTTAGGGATTTAGGTTTTAGGGTTTATGGTTTATGGTTTAGGGTTTTGGGATTTGAGATTTGAGATTTGGGATTTGGGGTTTTGGGATTTGGGGTTTTGGGATTTGGGATTTAGGGTTTAGGGTTTTAGGATTTAGATTTAGGGTTTAGGGTTCATAGTTTTGGGTTTTGGGTTTAGGGATTTGGATTTAAGTTTAGGGTTATATTTGGGGTGAGGGTAAAATTGAAAAAACAAATTTAGATGGAAATGGAATCATGATTCCTGAAGGAGGGAGAAGTAATCGATTCCATTCTGTTCTCCCATTCTGCCCAACCAAACACACTAAATGGAAGGAATCAATTCTGATTCATTTCCATTCCCTCCAACCAAACATCACCTATGGTATAATTTCAAATTGCATCAAATATCAATAAACTCTTTTTTTTCTTTTGTTCTTTTTTTTCCTCATTTGATATTTATTTTTGTTTTTCTCTTCTCAATTTTTTTATAACTAAAGAGATACAAAATTGTATTATCAACCTTTCACCATTTTGAATAATTTCATACAACTCCAACCTCTTATTTTCAATATTCTTTTGGGTTGAGTCAATTGTTTTTTAAAATTTTCATACATTCTTCATACAAATTTCATATTAAACATGTGTTTATTTTAAATCATCTTAGAAAGTTGAAGTGTAAGATATATATATATATATATATATATATATTGCTCATAAAGGGGTAAGTTATAACATGTTAAAGAAAAAAAAGTTTTATAATTGATATAAGTTTAAAAAGAATATTAGTGATAAATATACAAGTGGTTGGCATGAAAAGACAAACATGGTCTAAAAATGACCTAAATCTTTTCCTAAGCATTATATATTCTATAATTTCACTTTGAGTTTATTTCAAAATAAGTTCTAAAGTTTGTTGAGACCTAAAGTATGTCTATGAAACATTCACATACAAAACAATCATAAATACTTAGATTAATCGATCATTTTTACTGCTAACCAATAGAGTTTCAAACTAAGTTCAATTCACTTTCAAATTCTTCCTTAATTGGATTAAAACTTATATGTGAAAGAGTTAATGAAATTGAAAATTATAAAGAAAATCAAAAGATTCATGAACATTATAATAATTGATTATTATTGTGAAAATAAAAGAGAAAATCAAAAATATTCTAAATATGTGCTACATTAATATAATTAAAAAAATTACAATTCATAAAATGTGATAAAAAATATTTAAAAAGTCACTTTCTTTTTTACATACTTTTATAATTTATAATACGTTTAATATTTTAATTTTTTTAATACTTTTCACATTTTTTGTCTCGATTTTAAATGTAATAAATTGAATATTAATAGGTATATTTCACAGGAACAAAATGATATCAAAATAAGTCTTTATTTTTATGTTTTAGTTTAAAATGTGTCGTAGATCATGCATTAAAATATATAGTCGTTTTGATAAATTTTAAATTGAAGTAGTCTAAATAATAAATGAAATTTAAAGTTGTAAAAAGCATAGAATGTTATTGTTATTATTTGTAATTCATATGTCTTAGTATGATATTAATCATTTTATATACTTTTTTCTTTACCATATTTTTAACTCATCATTTTGATTTTGAATTTTTTTTATGTATTTTTGGTTTTTTGAGTTGATAAATTCATAAAATTAAGAGAAATAAAATCTCATAAATCTAAAAAAACAAATTGAGAGAATAAAATCTCATAATTTTTTTATTTTCTATATTTTTTTTTTGAGTTAATAAATTCATAAAATTTTAAAAAATAAAATCTCGTAACTATTCTGATTTTGAATTAGGACTGTTGGAATTAAATATATGATTATTTTGACATTTTCTTTCAATCCAAACTTCATTTTGGTGTTTGGCTCCACCTAATTTGATGTTCACAACCCATTGCAAATAATATCAATCCGTAGTATCAAGTACCAACATCCAAAGTATTTTTTAAAACTTTAATCATGTAGGTGAAATTCTCCTTCAAACCTTCTTTGTTTGGCGATCCTAAATGAATTTGTAGTAAGTCTGCAAGCTTAATGAAAAAACAAAGAAAAACTTTTAGATTCAATTGAATATCATAAACCTTTTTATAAATAAAATTTCATGTTCAACTTCTCTACATATATGTTATTTTTAGTATAAAATAAAAAACATGTTTTTTTTATATTCAAAAATGTACATATATGTTTTATTATTTACTTTATATATGATGCTCCTCCTAAATATAAATACTAAATACGTCATTGATAAACACATTATAATTTTTGTTTATACAAAATTTATACACATTTGTACAGTGATAGAGCTTAGTTAGAGGGTGCACCATTCAACCTCGATTGATTGTTTGAGAAAAAAAATTAAATGGATACACTTTTTATTTTATATGCTTTATTGTATGCGTCATCAATAAAATTTTAATATGTAAAAAATTTAATTTATTTTTGTCATTTTTCAGGTACCTATTCCCACATTTTATTTTGATTATGAGTGATAAATCAAAATGAAACAAAAAAAATTGACTCAAAATAACTTCCATATATATCTTTTAGGAGATAATTGTACATAAAATATAATATTTTTACTTAGTAATCGTCCATTCTAACCATTCATTGTTATAATATAAAAGAGTATAATAATTGAGAATTAAATCATTGATGCTACCAATAAGAGCATAAAACATACAAATGCAACATAAAATATTTTTATCATCTTTTAGTTTAAATACAAGTATTTTATTTATAAATAAATATTATGTTATAATATTTGTTATGTCTTGGTTCATAAGACAGCGAAACCAATTCAAATATATAACTTTGATCAATCTATGATAATAAACTTCACATATTGTTTCCCCTACATCAAATATTTTTATGATATATTTCTTTCAATTTCAACATTATTCCATATTATATTATTTGACATGTTATTTTAATAATCTTTTTAATTTATTTAAAATATTTTAAAAAATTTAATACTTTCTTTTGCTCTTATGTGAAAAAATATATGTATCACAACAAATTACATATATTTTTTACGTTATAAAAAATTATTAATAAGTTTAAAGTATATCAAATATTTCATTTATATATAAAGATATAATTGTATAATATCCCAACATTTTATCCTCTTGAATTATAAAAGGTTAAAGTGTATAGAATATTATAACAACCTTTAATTTGGATTTGGTATATTAATAGTATTTTAATTTTATTTTTGTATTATTTTTTACATTTACTTTTAAGTGGTATTTTAATGATACATATATTCAAGTAAATGTATTAATTTAATGTAATTTTTTATTTTATTTATAATTTTTTATACTTATGTAATATATACGCTTTTAATGAAGGATATTTGTAATATTTTGGTTTCTTTCTTTCTTTAAAACATTAATAAGTTTCTTCATCATTTTTAAGTTATTATATAAATATTTTAATATTTTTTAACTTATTTTACTTCCTTATTTTGTACTTTTATTGAATCAATAATAGTTGGAATTTAAGAGATTGGTTCTCAAATCTAAAGGTAGAGCCTAAGAGACCCCAAGAACATAATACAGAATAATCATAAGTAGCATGAGTGGTAACGTAACTAGTTTTACTCACTGGTTGGGTATCAAACGGGTTTAAAAATGTCAATTTATTCTATGTTGAGAGAATTTTAATTTTAGTACGATGTAAAATAATCACGTAAAGAGTAGGGTAAAAGATAAGGATCACTTTTTTTTTGTTTCGATCATTACTCGATCTTTATTTTTTATATTTTCTTTAAAAATATATTATATATTTACGTAAATTTATAATTAAATTTAATAATTTTATTAAAAATATTATTTTTTATCATTAAATTAATATTTTAATTGTAAAAATATAATATAATATATATAAAATAATAATTAATTTAATGATTATTAGAATAACAAAGTTAATAAATTTAAGAATAACTGTGACTTTGTATTCAAAATTTTAAGTTTATTATATTTGATTGCATAATAAACATATATAATTGAAATTTTATGTTAATTTTAGCTATTTAATATACAATTGATATTAAATTTTTTTATTAATTGGAATCTGATCTCGTAAAAAAATCCAAAACTTCGATAAAGAATTCTCACTCCGTTCTACAATTATTCAAACGAGCGATGAGGATAGCTTCTTTGTTCTGTTGACATCCCAAAATGAGTTGGTAAGACATTAACTTGTTAAGCACTAAGCTCGTTGGATCTATACGACATGACATGCGAAACAGAAAAAGCAATATGATGCAGCTCGTGATTTGTTACCCATAAGTGGTCAAACAAAATTGACACGTTAGTTCAAAGTTAAATTCTACATGAATTAGTAGGAAATATATATATTATCAAATATAGGTATAACTTAGTATATAAAGTTAATATTGATACGTGTGAGGTCGGAGTTTGACTCCAAATAATATCAAAAATTTTAAATAGTAAACTAAATGCGTTACGCATCAAGGGTATATGCATGACACGACCCGCTAGCTAATATACCATAAGTTAATACAATATTTTAATTAATGGAATAGATTGTATCTTGTTGACCCAACCAGACCTCTTTGATACATTTATTCAAAAGAAAAACTTTACATATTTTTATTAAAATTGCATTACTTTTGTATACTTAAAAATAAATTACATAATTCACTAATATTCATGAATTTTACATTTAATATCAAATTTTATATTTAAAAATAAATACAAAATTAGCATACAAATATGTGTGCTTCCATTATATACAAATAAAAATACTTCTACTTAATATGGCAAAAAAAATTGATAGTTTGGTCCTACTATATTAGAAGATTTCAAGAAATCATACTGCAACGAGGTTTAAGTGTGAAAGAATGAAAGATTGACTTTAGAATAAGTAATATGATACTTTTATTATTTATATTATTGATTATTATTTAAAAAAAAATAGTAGGTAATTATGTTTTTAATAACAAATAGTGTATTTATTTTTTATTTTATTGATCTAAATTACTACATTAATAATTGTTCAAAATTGATGTATAGTATCTCATTTAAGTGATATATCTTTCATCTCACTCGTATGCGCTATGACTCATTAAATTTTTTGAAAAGAAGATACACAGTATAATTTAAAATTAAATCGAATATATATTATTTTATATAGGTTATTTGATTCATTGTAAGTATTAAAATTTAAAAAAATTGATATATAATCTGTTAGGAATTATTATTTTTCAAAATCGAAAAAAACCAATATATTTTTATTAAAAATACATTTTAATAGAAACAAAAAATTATAATTTAGATTTATTTCATTTTTTTAAAGTTATGAGATCAATTAGAACCAACTTAAAAATAGTTGTACTAAACTACTTATGGACATTTGTTAAAAATTATTAAGTGTTTCATTTTTTTCTTCTAAAATGTTAGTTTTATGTCTTCATCATTTTCAATATGATTAGTTTGTCTCAGTAGGCATAATTTTCTTGTGGTTCTCATTCTATTAACCAATATTGATGTGAAACAAATATCTTAAAGACTTGGTTCTCATTTTTCTTTCTAAATTACAAGTTTTCACAAAATTTTCCTTCTACCTTGCAACATCAACATAAGTGGATACATATGGGCCTTCTAATTAATAATAATAGCACATAATATAGAGATATGGTGGTATAAAATAATTGTTTGTTATTCTTTTAATAACTTAAGTTTTTTATAAGATTAAGTTTACAACAAACTCTAACAATTATATCATTTATTTTAATTTTACTATTCAAATAAATTAACATTGTAATAATACTATTATTTTTATTAAATTTAATTTATATTATTATTTTTATTCTCATTATATTTTCATTCTTAAAACTAAATATGACTTAAATGTAATGAAGTTTACATTAAAACTCTCGGTCATTCAGCATTATAATTAAAAACTTTTACAAAACATCTCTTATGATATTTATACAAAAAAGAGATCAAACCTTGCTTTCTCTTGTAACATATCAATAATGATTGAGATAGACATCTACAAGTGGTTGCAACTTTAAGCAATGGTGTTGAAAATTAAAGATATTTTTTTTTCATGAATGTTAGTTTTCTAAGTCTTCATCGTTCTTTATGATTAGTTTGTCTTGGTATAGTTGGCATACTTTTCTTATGGTTTCCATTATATTTATCATTGATGTACATCAAATATCTTAAAATATTTGGTTCTCTTTTTTCTTTATAAATTAAGAGCTTTCACCAAATTATTCTTTCTCTTTTGTAACATCAACATAATTTGATAGATATGTTTGACCTTCTAATTAATAGTTATGCATATAACATAGAAATAAATATGTTATTCATTATTTTATAGTATAGTTTATACCAATTACTACCATATCACCATTTATTCTAATTTCAATAAATAATTTCTCTATAGAGATAAATTGAAATGTATTTTGCTCTTGCTTATAAAGTCAAGAGTAAACTAAAAAAAATTGAGCAAAATAGATTCAAACAAGCTTGCGTGATATTAATGGCGTCAAATGAGCAAGTTTGCACAACTCATTTAATGTCGATACAATGAGTTGAGTTTAAAAGACCCAATTCACCTAGCTCTTGAGCTCAAATAAGCTAGCTCACCTAACTCAAGGGGAGTTCATTTAGTAAAATGTCTTTGTCAATGGTGTAATTTTTACTATTATAATAATATTAGTATGAAAAATTGTAATTAAAAGTTACTATTTTTTACAAAAATGTAATTAAAAAATAATATTTATTCTAACGTTTTTGTTTTGAAACAAAATTATAAATATATTTTTATTTTTTGTTTTATTACTTAAAAGGGTAAATATATTTGTTACTAAGTTAGTTTAACTCATTTAAAAGTGAGCTGAGTAAAGTTAAGTTGAAATCTACTTATGTAAAATTTAGATGAGAAGAGTTGAGTTATAGTTTACCTAAAGTGAGTTGAATCTAAGCATGTTGGTCTAACTCAACTCATTTGACACATTTAAATGATACCTTACACTACTTATCTACCTTACTGATACTAAATAAAGCTAAAATGCATAGATGAGAATGAGAAGAATTTTCCCATTTTTTCCACAACTTATTAGGACTTTTAGGTTCATTTTGAAATTATTTCTTGTTTATATTCATTTGAATTGCTACTATCAATCAAAACCTCTATCTTAACTATCTATTGTTGACTTTGCTTGTTGCCTTCACAATGACTTAATTCAACACACAAACTCATCTTTCATGTAAAACTAGCACCAATCAATGTAGTGCGATCAGTAACTAAAGATCAATAATGTGAACAATAAAGAATAATCACTCTTGGAAAATTCACTAAAAAATGAACATTTGCAATCATTGTTTTGGGAACACTTGACAATCCCAAAAGCATAATATTGTCAAAACCACCAAGTAGAATAGTCTTATCTACTCTGTGTCTAAGAATGTTATTTCACTCTTATTGAAAATGTATCACAATCCCTAAAATACGTTCAAGATCATTAGTGAATATAGAATTAGAGTTTCTGGAAAATATTTGGTAGAGCTTCTCTATGTTTTTTCTATTTATCAAAAACATTAAAGAGGAGGTGTTTATAGCCAACAACCAAAATACGTGCCACCTTGCTGGGTTTTAGTGACAGGTCCAACAATGGGTTATGCGAAGACCTTGTCGAGGTGCACAAAAATCACCAAGTAATTTTCATAAATACTTGCACCTAAAGCGAAGCAAAAATGACCGCTCAACCTAACATGCATACTAAGAAACCAAACATGTGATGTGTGGATAACATGCTTTCAATCATATTGTACCTAACTAAGTGCATTTGTGCATTACTAATCAACAACAACCAACCTTATACAGAAAAAAATATAAATACAAATAAATAAACTTCATGTTTTGCACAAAGGAAGTCAACAAAGACACAAAAGAGTTAATGAAATTGAAAATTATAAAGAAAATCAAAAGATTCACGAATATTATAATAATCGACTATTATTGTGAAAATAAAAGAAAAAATCAAAAATATTCTAAATATGTGCTACATTAGTATACTTTAAAAAATTACAATTCATAAAATGTGATAAAGTCACTCTCTTTGTACTTGCTTTTATAATTTATAATACGTTCAATATTTTGAGAATTTTAATACTTTTCACATTTTTTATCCTAATTTTAAATGTAATAAATAAAATATTAATAGGTATATTGAAGATGAGCAAAATGATATCAAAGTAAGTCTTTACTTTATGTTTTAGTTTAAAATGTGTCGTAGAATCATGCATTAAAATATATAATCGTTTTGATAAATTTGAAATTTAAGTAGTCTAAGCGATAAATGAAATTTTATTTAATTAATAAACTTTAAAGTTGCAAAAATCATTAAATGTTATTGTTATTATTTGTAGTTCATATTTCTTAGTATGATATTAATCATTTTACATTTTTTTTTCTTTACCTTATTTTTCACACCTATTTTGATTTTGATTTAAAATTTTTTGTTTTATGTATTTTTGACCTTTTGTTTTAATAAATTCATAAAATTGAGAAAAATAAAATCTCATAAATCTAAAACAAAAGCCAAATAACTATATATTAAACTCTATATTTTTTTAAATTAAACTTTTATATATCACTTAAATTAATTATATTATATTATGATTAAATATTACAATCTTTTATGTGTCGTATATGCTACTGTGGTAGCATTTCGCATAGTCTTTTTAGTTTGCAACAAGCTACCATAGGTATTGGTGTATCTGAAATTTGTATGCTACCTCTTGAAATATTTGGACTGCTCCATTGAGCTGTTAATGCAATATTTCTCTACTATGACTATGTGATTATTTTAAGAAAACAAAATAAGATCTCACACCTTTAAATGTGGACCACCAAATAATGACATATATGATAGAGATAGAGATAATAAATGTCCTTTATAACATGTAAGAGTCAACTAATAAAAAAATGAGATAAAAAATGAGCAAAATACATTTAGTCAAGATTGGGTGCTATCTTTTTTTTTAATCATATAATTATTATAAAAATATAAATTTATAATTTTATAATTTTATATAGAAGTGATTATTTTAATTTTATAAATAATATTATATTTTAATCGATGAAGTTTTATTATAACTATTAATATATTTTTCATATAATAACTATAAATTTATTTTTGTTAATTTATTTTTTAAATTATATGTAGTGTAAAAAATAATTGATTATATATATTTATTACCTATTAATACTAAAAATTAAAACAAAAAAACTAAAAGACTCTTAAAATAATTAATTTTATGTGAATAAATTTAAAATTTATGAATTATCTTTTAATAAAAATTAAAAAATATATGTTCGGTTGTTTTAGTTAACCTCAATTTTGATCTTTCAATAATTATTCTCACTCTACACTTTATCGATTGTGGTTATTTTTGAAAAAGAAATCAAATTTTTATTGATAATTATTATTATTTAAAATATTTTATTTTATAAAATAAAATAAAAAATAAGTATTTAAATATAAATTTTTAATTTATTTTTATTATAATTGAAAAATTGGTGTTACAATGTTTTATAAGGTGATTTGTATAAATATTGTTAAAACAAATAGTTAATTAATTTGATACTTTAGTAATGAATAAATATATAATACAATTATTTTATGAATAATAGAATTCAAATACAATATAACCATGAGTGATTTATCACAATATTTATAATAATTGTATAACTTTAGTTAATAAATAAATATTGAGAAATTAATGTTAAAATATTTTATAAGGTGATTTACAGAAATATTCTCAAAATAAATATTTAATTAATTTCTTACTTTAATGATAAATAAATATATAATAGTAACTATTTTATGAAAAATAAAATCCAAATATAATATAAACATGATTAAATATATTATATTATGATTAAATATTACAATTTTTTATGTGTCCTATATGCTACTGTGGTAGCCTTTGGCATAGTCTTTTTAGTTTGCAACAAGCTACCTTAGATATTGGTGTATCTGAGATTTGTATGCAACCTCTCTCTTGAAATATTTGGGCTGATATCTTGAGTTTATATTAAAAGTCTTTAAATGTGGTCGAGTTTACATTAAAAAGTCTTGATCATTTAGCTTTATAAATTACAAACTTTGATGAAGCTGTTTCAATGATATTGATGCAAAGAAGCGACCAAAACCTTGCTTGCTCTTGTAGCATCTACATAGTGATTAAGATATCTACAAATGGTTGAAACTTCAACCCATGGTGCTCAAAATTAAAGAATTCATTTTTTTCTTAGTTCCAAGTCTCCGTCACTTACTATATGACTGGCCATACCTTTCTTATAATTTCTATTCTATTACATATTAATTATTGATGTTAAATAAATATCCCAAAGACTTGGCTCTCTCTTTTTCTTTTTTTAATTACGAGCTTCCACTTTTTTTCCCCTTAATAGTCAACAGAATTTTCTAAATATGTCATATGTGGCCTCCTCATAATGACATATATGATAGAGATGACATAATAAATGGCCTTTGTAAAGTCTAAGAATCAACTAATAAAATAATGAGCAAAATAGATTTAGTCAAAGTTGGGTGCTATCTATCTTTTATAATCTTATAATTATTATAAAAACGTGATTTTATAATTTTATATATAAATAATTATTTTAATTTTATAAATAATATTATATTTTAATTGATAAAATTTATTATAATTATCAATAAATTTTTATATAAATTATAAATTCATTTTAGTTAATTTATTTTCTAAATTATATTTAATATAAAAATAATTAATTATATATTAATTATCTATTAGTAGGAAAAAATTAAAAAATTCATAAAATAATTGATTATAAGTAAATAAATTAAAAAATTTAAATTATCTTTAGTAAAAATTTAAAAAAAAAATATTCGGTTTTTATTAATTATAATTTTAATTAACCACAATTTCGATCTTACAATAATTATTCTCACTCTACTCTTTATCAATTGTTGTTATTTTTGAAAAAAAAATAAAATTTTAACGATAATTATATTTTTAATTATTTATAGTTAAAATATGAATCCCTACAAATAACAATTAATAAAATAAAATACATATTGTTACAAGATGTGACACTTTCAATGAAGTAAGATTATCTTAAATTGATTGTGTGTCACAATCTATGACATATAACATAACAATTTTAAAATCTATAAAAATAATGAGATTTTTAATTATAAAATATTAATAGATATCCACAATCTTTATAATTTTTATTATAATATGATAATTAATCAATATGAAATATTATTCTTAATATCTCCTTAAAATATGGGTATTTGTCTCTTCAAAATCAATCACTTTATATTTTAACTTGTTTATTATATTTTATTCTATTTAGATCATTTGCCTTTTTTATTTATTTTGCCAAGTCCATTTCATTTTTTTGTGAGATGATGTCCAAAGTTTTTAGCTTAATCTACTCAAATTCTTGTACTATGTTAAAATTTATAAAAATTATAGGCCTTTCAATCCTAAAAGATTAACCCAATGAATAAAAATATCCACAATTTTTATAAATTTTATTATTACATTATATTTAATTAATATGAAATATTATTCTTAGTATAAGAATGAAAAACCTAAAATATTTCTTGAATTTCTACCAAAAGTGTTGCAAGTTTTATTTTTCTATATATTAATTAGGGATGAGCAGTTGATCAAAACTATCTATTTTTTGTCGATCATAATTTGATCCAATTTGAAAGGATTTGAAGATTTTTAACCAGAATTTGATTCGATGATATAATCAATTTGAATCAATCGAATCCAAACAGTTAAATTTTTCAGATTGGATAAGGTCGATTAATATTAAAATTTATTTATGAATTATTATCATATATAAAACACAATATACAAAAATTAAAATTTTAAATTAATATTTTTATAACAAATATTAGTATTTATAATCACAACTAAAAAAATTAAAAGAATAAAAAGTATATATATACAATATGTATACTTATGTTTTGGCATAAGTATGTATGTCATTTATAAAATCTAAGAATCAACTAATAAAAAAATGAGCAAAATAGATTTAGTCAAGATTGGATCCTATCTTTCATTATTTTTTATAATCTTATAATTATTATAAAAAAATAAATTTATAATTTTATATAGAAGTGAATTTTTAATTTTATAAATAATATTATATTTCAATTGATGAAGTTTATTATAACTATCAATATATTTTTCATATAATAACTATAAATTACTTTTAGTTATTTTATTTTCTAAATTATATTTAGTGTAAAAATAATTGATTATATATATTAATTATCTATTAATAGGAAAAATTAAAAGAAAAAGTAAAATAATTGATTATATGTGAATAAATTTAAAATTTATAAATTCTCTTTTAGTAAAAATTAAAAAAAGATGTTGGGTTATTTTACTTAACCACAATTTCGATCTTACAATAATTATTCTCACTCTACTCTTTATGGATTGTGGATATTTTTGAAAAAATCAAATTTTTATCGATAATTATTATTATTTAAATTTTTTATTTTATTTTATAAAATAAAAAATTATGTATTTAAATATAAATTTTTAAGTTATTTTTATTATAATTAAAAAATTTATGTTACAATTTTTTATAAGGTGATTTGTATAAATACTATTAAAACAAATAGTTAATTAATTTGTTACTTTAACAATGAATAAATAGATAATAATAACTATTTTATGAGCAATAAAATTCAAATACAATATAAACATAAGTGATTTATGACAATATTTATAATAATTGTATAAGTTTATTTAATAACTAAGTATTGAGAAATTAATGTTAAAATATTTTATAAAGTGGTTTACATAAATATTCTCAAAATAAATATTTAATTAATTTCTTACTTTAGTGATAAATAAATATATAAAGTAATTATTTTATGAAAAATAGAATGCAAATATAATATAAGCATGAGTGATTTACCACAATATTAACAATAATTGTATAACTTTATTTAATAAATAAGTTAAATATAACATAATAATATATGAATTTATTCGATTAATAGTTTTACTATATAAGAAATTAATCATATATAATAAATAAGTCATCATTGCTAATACTAGTCCCACACATCTCATTCTTATCCACACACTACTTCAATCTAAGTAACACCATTTCAATATTTTCATTTTGTTTTTTAATTTTTATTTCATTTATTATAGATATTAATTTTTATATGCTTTAATTTTATATTTAAGAAAATATTATTACTTTGTTTTCTAAATATTTTTTTTTTTATTCATTTATTTTGTATAGAATTTTATTTTTTTTTTGTTTTTTTTTTGTTTTATATATGTACACACACTATAAATAAAGTATATGTTACAATTAGTTTTAAATAGTTAATTTAAATGTGAACAATATAATTTATAAAAAAGAGTATGTGAAAATATATATATACATTTTTTATTATTATTTCTAAGTTATAATTTATAGGTATTGGTGTATCTAAAATTTGTATGCTACCTCTTGAAATATTTGGACTGCTCAATTGAGCTGTTAATGCAATATTTCTCTGCTATGATTAATGTGATTATCTTACGAAAACAAAATAATATCTCACAACTTTAAATGTGGACCTCCAAATAATGACATATATGATAGAGATAGAGATAATAAATGTCCTTTATAACATGTAAGAGTCAACTAATAAAAAAATGAGATAAAAAAATGAGCAAAATAGATTTAGTCAAGATTGGTTGCTATCTTTCATTATTATTTTATAATCTTATAATTATTATAAAAAAAATAAATTTATAATTTTATATAGAAGTGATTTTTTAATTTTATAAATAATATTATATTTTAATTGATGAAGTTTTATTATAACTATCAATATATTTTTCATATAATAACTATAAATTACTTTTAGTTAATTTATTTTCTAAATTATATTTAGTGTAAAAAATAATTGATTATATATATTAATTATCTATTAATAAGAAAATTTTAAAGAAAAAAATAAAAGACTCTTAAAATAATTAATTATATGTTAATAAATTTAAAATTTATAAATTTTCTTTTAGTAAAAATTAAAAAAGAGATGTTGGGTTATTTTAGTTAACCACAATTTCGATCTTACAGTAATTATTCTCACTCTACACTTTATCGATTGTGATTATTTTAAAAAAAATCAAATTTTTATCGATAATTATTATTATTTAAAAAAAATTATTTTATAAAATAAAATAAAAAATAAGTACTTAAATATAAATTTTTAAGTTATTTTTATTATAATTGAAAAATTGGTATTACAATGTTTTATAAGGTGATTTGTATAAATATTGTTAAAACAAATAGTTAATTAATTTGTTATTTTAATAATGAATAAATATATAATACAATTATTTTATGAAAAATAGAATTAAAATACAATATAAACATCAGTGATTTATCACAATATTTATAATAATTGTATAAGTTTATTTAATAAATTAATAAATAAGTATTGAGAAATTAATGTTAAAATATTATATAAGGTGATTTACAAAAATATTCTTAAAATAAATATTTACTTAATTTTTTACTTTAATAATAAATAAATATATAATAGTAACTATTTTATGAAAAATAGAATCTAAATATAATATAAACATGGTAAATATTACAATCTTTTATGTGTCCTATATGCTACTGTGGTAGCTTTTTTCATAGTCTTTTTAGTTTGCAACAAGCTACCTTAGATATTGGTATATCTGAGATTTGTATGCAACTTTTCTCTTGAAATATTTGGGTTGATATCTTGAGTTTACATTAAAAGTCTTTAAATGTGGTCGAATTTACATTAAAAGTCTTGATCATTTAGCTTTATAAATTACAAACTTTGATGAAGCTGTTTCAATGATATTGATGCAAAGAAGAGACCAAAACCTTGCTTGCTCTTGTAACATCTACATAGTGATTGAGAGATCTACAAATGGTTGAAACTTCAAACCCATGGTGATAAGTCTCCGTCACTTACTATATGACTGGCCATACCTTTCTTATAATTTCTATTATATTACATATTAATTATTGATGTTAAATAAATATCCCAAAGACTTGGCTCTTTTTTCTTTTCTTTTTTAATTACGAGCTTCCACTTTTTTTTCCCTTGAATAATCAACAGAATTTTCTAAATATGTCATATGTGGACCTCCTCATAATGACATATATGATAGAGATGATATAATAAATGGTCTTTATAAAGTCTAAGAATCAACTAATAAAATAATGAGCAAAATAGATTTAGTCAAAGTTGGGTGCTATCTATCTTTTTATAATCTTATAATTATTATAAAAACGTGATTTTATAATTTTATATATAAATAATTATTTTAATTTTATAAATAATATTATATTTTAATTGATAAAATTTATTATAATTATCAATAAATTTTTATATAAATTATAAATTCATTTTAGTTAATTTATTTTCTAAATTATATTTAATATAAAAATAATTAATTATATATTAATTATCTATTAGTAGGAAAAAATTAAAAAATTCATAAAATAATTGATTATAAGTAAATAAATTAAAAAAATTTAAGTTATCTTTAGTAAAAATAAAAAAATATTTGATTTCAATTAATTATAGTTTCAATTAACTCCAGTTTCGATCTTATAATAATTATTCTCACTCTACTCTTTATCAATTGTTATTTTTGAAAAAAAATTAAAATTTTAGTGATAATTATATTTTTAATTATTTATAGTTAAAATATGAATCCCTACAAATAAAAATTAATAAAAGAAAATACATATTGTTACAAGATGTGACGCTGAATGAAGTAAGATTATCTTAAATTAATTGTGTGTCACAATCTATGACATATAACATAACAATTTTAAAATCTATAAAAATTATGAACTTTTTAATTACAAAAGATTAATAGATATCCACAACCTTTATAAATTTTATTATAATATGGTAATTAATCAATATGAAATATTATTCTTAATATCTCCTTAAAATGTGTGTCTTTGTTTTTTCAAAATCCATCACTTTATATTTTAACTTATTTATTATACTTTATTCTATTTAGATCATTTTCCTTTTTTATTTATTTTGCCAAGTCCATTTCATTTTTTTGTAAGGTGATGTCCAAAGTTTTTAGCTTAATCTACTGAAACTCTGTAGTATGTTAAAGTTTATAAGAATTATAAGTCTTTTAATCTTAAAATATTAACCCAATGAATAAAAATATCTACAATCTTTATAAATTTTATTATTACATTATTTTTAATTAATATGAAATATTATCCTTAGTATAAGAATGAAAAACCTAAATTATTTCTTGAATTTCTATCAAAGTTGTTACCAGTTTTATTTTTCTATATATTAATTAGGGATGAGCAACTAATTAAAACTATCTATTTTTGTCAATCGTAATCTGATCCAATTGGAAAGGATTTGAAGATTTTCAAGCAAAATTTGATTTGATGATATAATCAATCTGAATCAACCCGAATCCAAACAGATTAAATGTTTTCAGATTATATAAGGTCAGATTAATATTAAAATTTATTTATGAATTATTATCATATATAAAACACAATATACAAAAATTAAAATTTTAAATTAATATTATTATAACAAATATTACTATTTATAATTACAACTAAAAAATTATAAGAATAAAAAGTATGTATATACAATATGTATACTTATGTTTTGGCATAATTATGTATGTCCTTTATAAATTCTAAGAGTCAACTAATAAAAAAATGAGCAAAATAGATTTAGTCAAGATTGGGTCCTATCTTTCATTATTTTTTTATAATTTTATAATTATTATAAAAAATAAATTTATAATTTTATATATAAGTGAATTTTTAATTTTATAAATAATATTATATTTTAATTGATGAAGTTTATTATAACTATCAATATATTTTTCATATAATAACTATAAATTACTTTTAGTTATTTTATTTTCTAAATTATATTTAGTGTAAAAAATAATTGATTATATATATTAATTATCTATTAATAGAAAAAATTAAAAGAAAAAAATAAAATAATTGATTATATGTGAATAAATTTAAAATTTGTAAATTTTCTCTTAGTAAAAATTAAAAAAGAGATGTTGGGTTATTTTACTTAACCACAATTTCGATCTTACAATAATTATTCTCACTCTACTCTTTATGGATTGTGGATAATTTTGAAAAAATCAAATTTTATCAATAATTATTATTATTTAATTTTTTTCATTTTATTTTATAAAATAAAAAATTACGTATTTAAATATAAATTTTTAAGTTATTTTAATTATAATTAAAATATTTATGTTATAGCTTTTATAAGGTGATTTGTATAAATACTATTAAAACAAATAGTTAATTAATTTGTTACATTAACAATGAATAAATATATAATAGTAACTATTTTATGAGCAATAAAATTTAAATACAATATAAACATGAGTGATTTATGACAATATTTATAATAATTGTATAAGTTTATTTAATAACTAAGTATCGAGAAATTAATGTTAAAATATTTTATAAAGTAATTTACATAAATATTCTCAAAATAAATATTTAATTAATTTCTTACTTTAGTGATAAATAAATATATAAAGTAATTATTTTATGAAAAATATAATCCAAATATAATATAAGCATGAGTGATTTAACACAATATTAATAATAATTGTATAAATTTATTTAATAAATAAGTTAAATATAACATAATAATATAAGAATTTATTCAATTAATATTTTTACTATATAAAAAATTAATCATACATAACAAATAAGTCATCAGTTGCTAATACTAGTCCAACACATCTCATTCTTATTTACAGACCATTTCAATATTTTCATTTTGTTTTTTAATTTTTATTTCATTTATGATAGTTATTAATTTTTATATGCTTTAATTTTATATTTAAGAACATATTATTAATTTGTTTCCTAAATATTTATTTATTTATTCATTTATTTTGTATAGAATTTTATTTTATTTTGTATTTTTTTGTTTTATATATATACACACACTATAAATGAAGTATATGTTACAATTAGTTTTAAATAGTTAATTTAAACGTGAACAATATAATTTATAAAAAAGAGTATGTGAAAATATATATATACATTTTTTATTATTATTTCTAAGTTATAATTTATATCATGTTAACATATTTTAGATGTCAAAAAGTTTCAAATATGTGTGTTATATATTAGATTTAGTTGAAATTTTTCAAATGTTGGTTTATGTTTCAAGTGTACTTAAAATTTTCTATAATTTGATCATATGTTTATAAGGTAGAAATTGATAAGTTTTAAATGCGTAAATGTAGAGATTCAAATAAATTTTGAAGTATGTTAAAGAGTTTCTTAGAATTAGCTCAAAAAATACAATCAATCCAAATGGTGTTTCATATATATACATAAAATGTGTTAACATTGGGAAACAAAAAATAGATGTCATAAAAGAACATGTTTTTGTAAATGTGATTGACTAAGGTTATAAAAATTAAATATTTCATGTGAAGACTATTTATAAGGTAAATGTTAGTCCCTAAGAGACAATGTTTTACGAAATATTTATAAACACCGATCATATGGATGAGGTTATGGAGATGGCTCATATTATAGAAGAAAAATTCAACGAAGATTCCAATAAATTCAAAAAAAATTGAAATATGCGAAGAACTTGCTTTACAATGATTGTTAAGACATTACTAGAATGTATGCGATAGTAAGTTTTTGAAACATAAATGTGACGAGTGCATTGTTCGAAAAATACTTCAACCAAATATCGAGGTTGTTTTGGAAAATACTTACTTTTCTTCATATAAGAGAATTGAATTGTTTTATTATATCTTTCTAGTTTAGGTACGAATTTTTCACTTATTATTTTATGATTCACAAATATGTTATAATTATTGATCAAAATTATTGTATTAGGTTTTGCTATCAAAGATATATTATACTCAACATATTATCTCTTACCTATAGATAGTTGTATAGAAAGAGCCTTAACAATGTGTAATGATATGTTTGATAAACAAGACATCATGTTAAATAGTTAATATCATATCCATTGGAGTACATTTCTAAACATTTCAAGATATATATTTTTTATGTAGACGAATATAACTTAATATTAAAGTATATCATATTTTAAGTCTAATATTATTTAATTTCAAAATTAATTGAAGATCACATTAGATGCCGTGGCTTTTAAACCATTTTGGCATTGGTATTACTTTTTAAATCAATTGAAGTTCATGAGAGCATGTTCATGTAAGTATTATTTCATTTCATAATTCAATTATTTCTTAATAAATTTATTTTCATAATTGATTCATCATTATTACTTTAATTCACAATAGATTATATCAACAATATTGCAGATGTCACCATTATACCATACAATAACTGCTTTTTGGATTCAATGAACCATCTGGCAGAGGCTCTATACGAGAGGGTTGCTCACCGCCCTCATCTACAATTAAAGTTACCCAGAAAAAGGTTAAGCAGGAATTATAATAGAATCAACAGGCAAAACCAATTCCATTTTAATTAGATATAACAGGCAATGTTTTTAAAAATCTAAGCATAAACGTGAAATTCAAAGCTAGATAATGCATCTAAATATAGTATAACGTTTACGCATCCATTGACAAACCTGTATTTGATTTGCCTCCAAGTTTGTTCATAGCAACAGCCAATGTTGTGTGAGCCTCCAGTGAAATTGATTCATAGTTGATAAGTGTTTAAAAAATACTAAAATTATCATGATGTAATGTATTTTAATTAATTAAATATATTTATATTTGTATGATTTTATCATATTTTTATATAAATTTATCTTTTCAGAATTATGGGTATTTTTTATTATTTTTTAGGTATTTTAGATAAAAAATAACTTTGACTCGAAGAAAAAAATATTGGAGACAATACATCACAAATATATTAAGAAAATAAATGAAGAAAAGTAAAAAAGATAAAAAAAATTGGACAAAATGAGTCAAAATGTTAAAAAGGAAAAATTTGTATGCCCAGTCGCGTCAAGAAACCCGCATAGCGCACCCAGTTCCGCACGCACCATTTGATCTGTGTCGAGTCCCGTGCCGTGTCGCGAGTGCGCCTGCTCATTGCTCGCCCAGTCCCGCGCTCACCACCCACCCATCTACCACGCCAACTGCCCGTCTGTTAAGATTTTTGCACCCCATACGCGCGCAAACCTATCCAAACGTGTCCAAATTCAAATTTTGAAATATTTTCCTCCCTTTTTGGCCTTTTTCTATCTATAAAAGGAACCTTTTCCCCGTTCCAAAACAAAATAATTTTTTTAACTCTTTCTCTCTCTAAATTTCTCTCTCTAAAAAGTTTTCTGTTTTTAGTTTTAATTTTTAAAGTTTTTTCTCTTTTCTTTTTGAGAGGAACTAGTTATGTTTTTATAAATTTTTAGTTTTTGATTCAATAAGCATATCCGTTTAGAGGTTTTGCAGTAACAGAATTAACATCAAACTGTTGTAAGGATTCTTTTAAGGTATTATTTTAATAGATTCTTTACAGTTATCATTTTATGTTTTATTCTTATATGCTATATTTAATTTGTCTATGATTAAATTTAACATAATTAACTGTTTGTAAATATGATATAATTATAATGTTGTTATGCTTGCAAAATATTAAATAGGTAAAATATTTTTATAAAATAAATTAATTTTGTTTTTATTCAAGATTTTATATTAAGGATGTTAGACAGAAATACATTATTTTTCATTACAAACTTAAATCTGAAAATTAGATTTTAAGGTTTAATTATTCCGTCTAATTTAGAGTAGTGCTCTTTTATTTGTTGGTACAATCGTCCGATAGTTAGAGTGAAACTCTATTTCAAAAGTTTTTTTATAAGAACTATTATTCGAAAATGTATTAACGATATATTTTCAGTATTGATTTTAAAACTTGAAAATTAGTACTTGAAAAATTAAATTTTTAGGTTTAATTTAAACACCTTGAATAAAATATAATTATTTAACTCTACTTAAAGTTGTGATTAGATGGTTTGCTATATTCTTAGAAATAAAAATAAAATTTAATATTTAATTAATTAATAGACCCTGACTAAGGATATTTTTATACAAAAAAGAGAAAATCAATAAATATTAATTTATATATTTAATAACCTAAATAATACGAACAAGCATAATTAACTTAATTATTATATCATCAAATACTCCACTATTATGAATGATAAAATTTGTATTATTGTTTATTGAATTTATATCTATGTTTATATTTATTTTTATGTTATTAGATTAGAAAACAAACAAACCAAAATATCGTGACAGGATGTTTAGGATTTAATTTTATTTTTAAAATTTTGAATAATGAATTAAAACCATATAAATTTCTTCCTTAGATTGACCTTGGGAGTATACTTATCATTTTCTATAAAATGATTCGTACACTTGCGAGAGTTTTACAAATAATAAAACCACAAAAGGGTAATTTTCATAAGATTGATATTTTCAATGTCGGTCTTGCGATTTCATTCATCAATCCATCAATAACTCATAGCCGCAGTACAAAACTGTTTTACAATCTCACTAACATGTTCAACTTCATCCAATGAACTTTCATATCTGAGTCTTTGAACTTCAACAGTCCTCTCAAATTGCAAGCTTTATTCAAATTCTAAACCAGCTTGGAATATTCCTTTTAAGCAACCACATTGTTACTTCTAGCTACCTCTTGAAGCTCAGCCATAACAAGAGGATCGTTAAGGTGAACCTCATCATCTTTCCTCCAATGATAATCCCCAGGATTTGGAAGTGCAAAAGCTTCTGCACTCCTTGGAGGGAATGCTTGAGCAGGAAAAGCTATCCCATGTAGATGAAGTGTATCATGAGCAAGCATCTCAAATATTGCACCTTCTATTCTACTTGGAGTTCCAGCAAAACACTTTTGAATCACTTTAGTTGAAAGGCCCATAGTTTCAAAGATCTGAGCTCCTTTGTATGAAGCCATAGTAGATATACCCATCTTTGCAAGGACCTTCATCATGCCATAGTTACTAGCTTTGAAGTACTTCTTCACAAGCTCTTCCTTGTAATGGTCTTACCATTGACTTTTGTTGGGATCTTTCCATCAACCTACAACCGCCAAATTGCCTCTATGGCCAAGTATGGACAAATAGCATCTACACCAAATCCAACCAGTGTGCATAAATGATGCAATTCTCGTGGCTCAAAAGATTCAATTATCAATTATCCAATGTCTACTCAAGTCCATTTCTACAATGGTTCTTAGGGTATGTAATGTCCATAACTTTGTTCTGCCAACCTCTATAATTCATCTTTTTAATAGCAATTGATAAAAAAGGATCTTTAAGAGAAACGGTGACACTGTTCTTCAGTTGTTTCAGTTAGGTCACCTTCTGGACCAATCATACATTCCATAGAAGTTACTATCTTCTCTCGGATAGGATCAATTGGAGGATTAGTTACTTGAGCAAACATTTGCTTGAAATATTCAAAGATGAGCTTTTCTCTGTTAGGCATGACACCCAATGATGTATCATTCCCACCCAAGAACCTCTACCCCATCCTTGGCCATGGGAAGTGTAAGGACTATGAATGTTGGTTATTTTTGTGGACAAAATATTTACTTGTAAATTTGTTTTTAGGTTTGTTATCAAGTCTATCAAGAAAAGCCAAACAAATGCTCGAGTTTCAGATAATTATATTTCAAGTATATCCTTGATAACTACGACACATAGGATTGCATTTATGCATTTAATAACACATGTTCATAAATCTAATATTAGTTTTAGTGCTTAAATATTTTTTTATGTATCTTAATATTTTTAAGATGCGATTTAAAAATATTTTTTAATTAAATATTTAAATGGACCTTGAATAATGAAGTCCAAAATATTTTAACCCTAATACTAGTAGGTTATCATTATCTATATATATAGGGTTAGGGTTAGTTTGTGTGTTTCGAAAAAGAAAAAAAAAGTTGTCGAACTGTTGAAGAAAAATAATTGTTGCAAATTGTGCCGAAAAGAAAATAAAAATTTCATCATCCTCCCCAACCGAAGAATGCAAGGCAAGTTCACTCATTCAAAATCATATATATAATATATATTCAATCAAGGAATCATAAAGTTAATATATATATATATATATATATATATATATTGATTTAGAAAAGGAGATATTAATTAATACAATCATAAATTGGTGATCTTTCTTTTTATAATATTTTAGTAGCTAAATTTTTATATATTTTAATCTATTTATTTTTTATATTCATATAGTTTATTTTATGATTAGAATCTTGAATATTTAAATCTAATAATTATATGAATGATCATGATTATTTGATTTAATTATTAAATATTAAAGAAGCTATTTTTAGTGAATTTAGGCTTAATCTTTTTGCTCTAGAATTTTCTAGTTGATTTGATTTAAATGACATATATTCGAATCATCTAATTAAGATTATTCATTGTTAAATTCGTTTTAGAACACACACGAACACTTGTGTTTTTATGCTAATTATTTTGCAATTAATTTATGAACGATCTGATTTACGGGGAGCTTATTGGAACGTTGGTCTGGAAACCGTTCACGATAATATTGAAAACTGTGAAAACAAAGCAAGGGCTCGTAAGTAAAGTATATTTGGACAGTATCCTAGGGAGGGTAGCATAAAACCGAGTTTGTACTTAAACATTTGGTTTTCATAGTGGAAAATTAGGTGGTCCGATGGACCGGTGGTTTTCCTCTTACGTCATGGTTGTGGCCTAGGTTGTTTCCACCTAAGAATATCGTGTGTTATTCTTTTATTTCCGTACTTATTTTTACATACGATTAAATACCTGACCGCTTTGTGTAGGTTATTAAATTATAAATTGATAAAAATTAAAAATAACCTATTCACCCCCTCTAGGTTAATTAGGTCCATAATTTATAAACTTTCAGGAAGCAACAACATCTCAAGGGCTTCAACAGTGTAACTGCATTAGAAGCCAAAGCTTAAGATGGTTCTATAAAGCAAAAAAATTAGAAAAAAATAGAATATATGTTGAACCAAGACTCCCATACCCAAAAGCTTTCAATGGTGCCCACAGACCATGAATACCCATGGTTTCCATATTATCATTATCAGTAGATGCTTGGAAGATACAAATGACACGTCAAAATGAAAACCACCAACAAGGAGAAAGAATTTCAAAATTTTTATGGATAGTCGATCAACTTACTCGCACTACTCCAGCATTGATTGGAAGGACTCTCTCTTATTCTGAAACAGAATCGACTATGTTTGTGAGATCAATCTTTTGCCTTTCAAGCCACTTCCCATAAGGTCGTGCAAGTGAATATTGTTGCTTCAAGGCCTCATCATCAACAATTACATGTTTCTCAAAATTCACTTAAAGCAACATTCTTGGGTTCTGTCTTCCTTTTCTAGACACATCTTCACGTGAAATGTCTACTACACCAACTTCACTAGCCATTATAACTCTTCCTTTGCGAGTAATGTAGAATCGTCCTGGCCATAATCCATTTCGATCTAGTATTGCTCCTAGTTATCACCCATCAACAATTAAGTACACAATAAAGAAGCAACAAAGAAATGTTTTCAATAGCAAAATTTGGGATTTTAGCCACCAAAAAAAGAAGTGAAATTCGGGATATAGATTACATGATATAAGAGCATGTCCATCCCATGGCTCCATAAGAGCTGACAAGTATTCATACAATGCTTTCCTTCGAGGATCCATATTCCTGTCATTTTGCCATGCTTCAGGAATCATCATCATCACAACTTCGAACAAACTTCTTCCCACTCGAAATCAAAAGCTCGAGAACTCCATCAAAGGCTCCTATAAAACAAAATTCATGCAAATCATAAATATTTTGAATTTCATATCCAGAAAAATATTTTCCATCTAAAACCATTAGCTCTGAATTACTCCATGGTAATATGATAGTTGATAGTCATATACTAGATCAATACTGTAATACATATTCAATATGCCAATAAATTGTTACCAAAATCAGATGAACTGGCATCAACAACGGATAGAAGCTTCTTTAACTCATTCTTTGAGAGACCAAGTTCCTTGCAGGCTTGCACTTTAATAGTCCATCATGTGCTTTCATCCTAAACATATCATATAATATGTCAGGGAGTGTGACATTAGTTTAAAATTATGAATGAAAAATGAAAAGACATAACTAGCATACGTTCCTCTTGCCTAACAAAAAATCTACAAATAACAACAATTTCGAGCACTGATGAGCACGTAAAGCATAAAATACTAATGATTTAATATGATAATACTAATCGTCTATAGTGTGTCGTTTAAGGAAAATTAGTGGCATAATTTAGGAAAATTAGTGGCCTAACTTGTGGCATGATTTAAGAAAATTAGTGGCATAGTTTAAGGAAATTAATGGTCTAATTTAAGGCTTAAATTATGGCACAATTTAGGGAAAGAGAGCCTTGCTTCATCTATAAATAAGGAAAAGTTCATGCATTGAAGAACAAGGCAAAAATCAGAAAAATCAAAAAGAGCATAAGCAAACTCAAAGGGAGAAAATACTTGTGAGTTTAATAGTTTTCTATAAGTTTGGGGAAACACTTGAGAGATATTATTAGTGAGAAAATATGTATCTATATTCTGTATATTTCCCACTCAGTTCAAATAATATCTACTACCTCCCATGGACCTAGGCGAATTTTCGAATCACGTAAATTCTATGTGTTTATTTTATCGCTTTGATATTTTCATATACCGTTATTTATGGCTTCCACCCACAACAAATTGGTATCAGAGCAAAATATAGCAGTATTATATATCAAATCAAAGCTCTTAACGAGACGAACGTAATGGTGAAAGAATCAGTCAAATCGGAAGTCAGAATCACCGCCAAAAGCTGTCGGAGTGCTGCTGCCAACAATTGAGTCAACTCAGCCACTAGTGATATTTGGACCGAGTTGGTCCATTTTTCATCCGTTTTTAGTTGAGTTGGATCTATTCCTAGCTAATTGGACCATTTCGGATTCAACTATAGACTCCATTTTTTCAAATAAGGTATAAAATTTGGAAAAACACTGTTTTAAGTTGTAAGTACAAAATTTCTATTATCTGCTTGTACTTATGGCTGATAAAAGAGAGATCGAAGAAGGTGAACAAGTTGACCATAGAATTTATAGCAAGCCAAGTTGTTCTACTCGAAGAACTATGTTGTCCAACACAAAGTTTAAGGTGGAGAAATTCGACGGTACCAATAACTTTGGCATGTGGCAATGTGAGGTATTAGATCTATTGTTTCGAGAAGGATCTAATATAGCCTTGGAGACCAGGCCAGAAGATTATTCAAATGAAGATTGGAATTATGTAAACCAATAAGCTTGTGGCACAATTCGACTGTGCTTAGGAAAAGATCATAAGTACTTTGTAATGAAAGAGAATGTAGCCGCAGTTCTCTGGAAGAAACTAGAGGACAAGTACATGATGAAAAGTATTGAGAATAGACTCTACTTGAAAAAGAAACTTTTTTGTTTTCAATACAAAAAAGGTACCCTTATGATTGAGCACTTAAGATAATTTCAATAAAATTTTGGCCGATCTACAAAATTTAGATATTGAAATTATCGATGAAGATAAAGCTTTGTTGTTGCTGAATTCATTACCTGAAAGCTATGACCATTTAACCACAACCTTGTTATATGGAAAGGATGAGGTTAAGTTCGTAGATGTTTCAAATGCTTTGGTAAATAACGAGTACCGGAAGAAGGATCAACATGATCACAAAGATTCAATATCAGAAGCATTGACGGTATCCAAAGGTAGGACTAACAACAAAAAATCTAGGGGATCAAATATTAGGGGCAATCCAGATCAAAGTCTAAAGGAGATTCATCTAGAAGACGTCCTGCAAAGGACGAGCGTGCCTATTGTCACCAGAAAGGGCACTGGAAGAAATATTGTCCAAACAAGGACAAGTCAAATGCAAATGTTGCACAGAAGGCCGATGAAGATGAAGAATCAGCCTTTTCAGTTTCATCATCAAAAACCTACTCAGATAAGTGGATCCTTGATTCTGGATGTTCTTATCATATGTGTCCAAACAGACATTGGTTTTCGAGTTTTGAAGAGCTCGATGGAAGAGTTGTGCTTATAGGCAACGACAATGCTTGTCAGACAAAAGGGATCGGAACAGTACGACTAAAGATGCACGATGGTACAATCAGACGACTTTCAAATGTAAGGTATAATCCTGACCTAAAGAAAAACCTTATTTCTTTAGGTGTTCTAGATTCTGATGGTTACAAGGTAACATTGGAAAATGGAGTCTTGAAAGTTATACGAGGTGCATTTGTAGCGATGAAGGGTACTCGGAAGGCGAACTTGTATTTCCTAGATGGGAGTACAGTTACAGGAAGAGCAGCTATCTTAAGTAGTTCTGAAGAAAAGACAAATGATTCTTCCCGCCTGTGGCACATGCGCTTAGGGCATGTCGGTGAAAAGGCTTTGCAAGGCTTAATGAAGCAAGGTCTTTTGAAAGGTGCCAAGACTGGAAAATTTGATTTCTGCGAGCATTGTGTAATGGGAAAACAAACAAGAGTCAAGTTTGGCACTGCCATTCATCGTACTAAAGGATCTCTTGATTATATTCACACGGATGTTTGGGGACCTTCAAAGAATGCTTCACTTGGAGGTAAATGCTGGTTTGTGACTTTTATTGATGATTTCTCTAGATATGTCTGGATATATACACTATGAGTCACAAAGATGAAGTTCTGGATATCTTTCTTAAATTGAAGAAAATGATCGAGACTCAGACAGACAGGAAAATTAAAAGGCTCAGATTTGATAATAGTGGCGAGTATAAATCAGATCCCTTCTTTAAAGTTTGTCAAGATGAAGGGATAATCAGACATTTTTCAGTTCCTCGTACACCACAGCAGAATGGAGTTGCAGAATGAATGAATCGTACTTTGGTTGAGAAAGTTCGATGTATGTTATCTCAATCTAAATTGAGCAAGGCATTTTGGGCTGAGACTTTGTCATATGCAACTCATATAATCAAATGTAGCTTTGTCTACTACAGAGGCAGAGTATATGGCTGTAACAGAAGCATTCAAAGAAGCTATATGGCTTCTTGGGTTGACTAAGGATTTGGGTATTGTTCAGAAGAACGTGGAGGTTTTCTGCGACAGTCAGAGTGCCATTTGTTTGGAAAAGAACCAAGTTCATCATAGTCGCACTAAGCACATCGATGTTTGATTTCATTTTGTTCGAGAAATCGTCGATGAAGGGAATGTTATACTCCAAAAAGTCAGAACTGTAAATAACCCTACAGATATGCTTACAAAGATGGTTACAGGGATCAAGTTTCAACACTGCTTGAACTTGATCAACATCTCTCGAGCTTAGAACGCCTAGGGCACATTTGGAGGCAACGTTATGAAATTTTTCGCCATGGTGGAGATTGTTGAATACTGGCTCTAAAAGTAACAAATTAGTGGCATAATTTAGGGAAATTTATGGCCTAATTTGTGACATGATTTAAGGAAATTAATGACCTAATTTAAGGCTTAAATTATGGCACAATTTAGGAAAAAAGAACCTTGCTTTATCTATAAATAGGGAAGAGTTCATGCATTGAAGAACAAGGCAAAAATCAGAAAAATCAAAGAAAACATAAGCAAACTCAAAGAGAGAAAATACTTGTGAGTTTGAAAATTTTCTATAAGTTTGGGAAAACACTTGAGAGATATTATTAATGAGAAAATCTGTATCTGTATTCTGTATATTTCCTACTCAGTTTAAATAATATCTGCTGACTCCCGTGAACTTAGGCGAATTGTCGAATCATGTAAATTTTGTGTATTTATTTTATCGCTTTGATATATTTATATACCGTTATTTATTACTTCCGCACACAACAGAATACACCTACATATTTAAAAAAACAAACTGTTAGTTATGACTTGTTTATCATTTAGATGGAGTAACTAATCTAAAAACTACACTAAAGAAACACTGTTCAATCAATTTTAGCAAACAGTTACTACAGAGCCAGTACAAAATTCTCACAACTTAAACTATACTTTGACCAAGCTCAATTTCATTTACACAAACTAAATCTACGTTTTCATCCTCAATGTCATATCATAGATTGCACTGCAAAAGTTTCTGCAAACATGATTTACTCGTTAATGAGGTTTCTTGCCACTCACCCCATGCATCCAATCCAGCATCCATATACATTTAGTAACCAAGGGAGTGGAAGAACTTAAGAGATCATTCAAACCACAATGCCTTAGAAGTCATTCATCAACCTTGCCTAACTTCAGTTACCGGGTGTTCCCATGCTGTTTGTTGCAGTAAGAAGTTAGTGGAGAAAGATAAGAAGTACATGGTTCATATATTTGAAGAATTGGAACACGCAAATTATTATGTTGTATAGTGATAAACATAATCATTTTCGTGACATAAAGATATTTTAGCATAATGATGGCAAAATTTAAGCATATTACCAAGCATTAATTGAAATTATATAAATTCCTTTGTACCATTTTATGAGATGAATTATATATACATCATAGAAAAAATTTCTCTTCTTACATTATTTTGTTCATGGTATCAGAGCAGGTTCAGATATATGGGATAGCGGGATATCGACCAGCTTTGCAACGGATGATTCCTTGAAGATCTTCAACCACGGAAATTGAGCCACACTAACAACTGAGAATGCTCGGCCAAACTAATCCACGAAGTGCATGAGCTATATGTCTTGTTGCGATTCGTAATTAGAAGTAATATCGGCCAGAAAAGCTTCGAGATCGGCCGTTTCAATCTTCGAAGCAGCCTCAACTCCCGTCAACATCACAAAGATCTGATCTTTGATAGTTTCTTCCTCAGATCTTTGAGAGCATCTATAGCATCTGAATCAAGATTGTGTGCTTCAACACTTTACCTTGAAAAGAGTGCGATCTACAAAAAAGGATAAACAACCGTCTTCCAAAAACAATTGCTCTATATCTGGCGCTATTGCGGATGTTCGTCTATATTTCGACAAGAATTCCTAGCTTGCTCTTTCTCACTTTTGATTGGTCTGGCTTGAGGATCGTTGCTACATCCAAATCTAGAGAAAGCATCTTCACTGAATCTCGCGATGGTAGCGACGTTCTTCATGGGTTCTCAATCACGAATGGAAGATCAGGTAACATTCTAGTTCTTAATGAATCCCCTGTTTTTCTACCAAAACATGCATTTTAGTGATATCTTGGTGGTTCATGGCCTAAATGGTGTTCTTGTTCCACAAGAGAAGATTTCTATTCCCGAACAATTTCCAAATGGTTCATGGCCTAAATAGTGATATCTTCGTGGATAGTAACTATGCGAAATTTGTTAGGTTTAACAACAATTTCTCTCCTCGATGTACTTTAAATTCTAATACTAATACTATTGAGTCGTTGAAAATTTTTACTTAGAATGGACTCGAGAGCCACCAATAAGATACATTAGAAAAAATTTTAACAATCTTAAAAAGCGAAAAAGACTTTACTCAGTTTATTTATCATATGGATTTGTGAAATATGTTCGTAGCATAGAAAATATTAATTTTTTTAATAAAATTTGTCTAAAAATTATCTTATACATACAAAATTTTAAATTTAATCTTATATCTGTTCAAAAAATTACTCATCTTATCCAAATAGAATTTAATTTTATACCAACTATTTGTATTCTCGCAATAAGAAAAGCTCTAAAAAGTCTTTATGTTTTAGATACGGTTAGTTTTCAAGATTTTAATTATAATAACCTTTTATGCCTTTGGAGAGGAATAGTTTTTTGTGAAATATTCATGTACTAATAGAAGTATATTTATGAATATATTACCAAAATTATTTTATTTAGTTATACTTAACTTTATTTGAGGACAAGTAAAGATTTAAGTTTGGAGGTGTGATGATTCTATAAAAATAGAATCATTAGAGTACTTTTTTACTTAATATTTACTTGTTATATTTAATAAATAGTATTTTTATGGCCAAAAAAATTAAAATATAAACTTTTTAGTGAAAAGGGTAAAAATCTAATTTTTGGAATTTTTTGGGATTTTTTTGAATTTTTTCTGAATTTTTAATGCATAACCAATCATAAGCTGCCACATGGTATGCCACACAAGCAGAGGAGCTGACTGGGCAAGCCACGTGGATGCCACGAAGAGCGAATTACATCGCGTCGCGTGGGAGGAGAATAAAACACGTGCCATGTGTCAGCATGGCGTTCAATCCGAGTTTAGAAATTGGTCAACGCGACATGCCACGTGTCACCACGCCAATCTGACCGGTCTCCCTTCCCACGCATCGCTCCCTTATTCGCCCAATAATTTTTTGATGCCACATGTCGTGTTGTGATTGGCTGAAATTGTCAATTTTGCTTGTTTTGATCATAACCCTTGATCGGACAGTTCATATCGTACCTGAGCTTTATTTAAGCCCATAATTACTCCATAAACCCTAATTAGCCTCTATTAGCATAATTTTAATCAGTTTTTAGAGCTAAAAAGAGAAGAAAAAACATAAAAATTCAAGAAAATATACAATTTTGGTAGAAATTCAAGAGAAAATTAATTCTACAATTCAAGATATTTATTGCATTTCTTTTTCTACTTTTTTTTATCAATTTTATGTCTTTCTTTATGAAAAAATATGAGTTTTATGAACACAATTGTGTAATTAATTTATTAATCTATAGATCTTATGAACCCAATTTTCATCATATGATGATCTAATATTTTTCTCAATTATAATATTAATTTAATTATATTACTTAATCTAATTTTTATACTATTAATTGTTTGGCCAACGATTTATCTATAGAGACAATTAAATATATTTGAGAGAATTATTTAATTATTTGTCTTGATTAAATAACATGCATAGTTTCTAAGCAGAGATGTATGATTCTTATGTATATGATTCATAATTCATGAACTTAATGAGTAGTATGTAATTTAATTGGCATGAGAGTGTGATCAAATTAATTACTATATGGTGTGTAGTTTACTTAAGAGAAGAATAGATGATAGGTTAGATTCAATTGATCGTGTATTTAATTGATATTATATTGAGAAAATTTTAGCGATTCGTATGTTTAGAAAATTGGACGATTAAGTATTCCTATATATTTTCTCATTTATCTTTTTAGTCATAAAATTTGATTTAATTAATTATTTCCATTTATTTTTAGTTATTTTAATTTTGCTTTCTTAAAATATAAAAACACAAAAAAATTAATTTTTATTATTTTTTAGTTTTAAAAATTAGTTTTTAATAAAATAATCTCCGTGTGAACGATCTTTACTTATCATTATATTACTTGTTGTGATACATATATTTGTGTATTCATTACACACACAATTTATGTGGCGATCAATAAGTCATCATAAATCATGTCCTTATACTCCTCAACAAAATTGGATAGTAGAAAGGAAATACAAACATCTCTTGCAAATAGCCAGAGCTCTCATATTTTAGGCTGGTTTACCAAAGAAATTTTGGGGTTTTTCAATCCTTATGGCTACTTACATCATAAATAAACTTTCATCTTCAATTTTAAATTGGAAAACCCTCGTAGAAATACTTTTCTCAAAACCACAAGATTATTCGAACCTTAGAGTCTTTGGATGCTTTTACTATGTGACAAATGTTTTACTAAATAAAGACAAATTTACTGAAAGAGCTTTCAAATGTATATTTCTTGAATACGTTTTAGCTCAAAAGGCTTTTAGAGTTTATGATTTGAAAAAACATAAATTATATGTTTTAAGAGATATAAAATTTTATGAACAAATTCTTCCTTATAAAATTGAAAATGGAAATATCGAAAACATAGAACAAGATGTCTTACCTTTTCCTATAAGTGAAAATGACACTGAACCAATCATCTTAAACACATACCAATCTTCTTCTATACCCATAACTGATCAAAATATTTCAGATGATTCATCTTCTCCTAATGATGATAATGATTTGCCTAATTCGATAGAAGAATATCCAAATAAAAACCAAATAACCAATGAAGCTCAAAAACACAATACCAGAATTAGAAGTAAGCCAATATAGATGGCAGATTATCTTCTTAATTTAGTTATCAAGTATTTAGATAGAATCTCTTGTCAATCACAGGATCTTAGAACATATACTCCACAAACCTTCCCTTTTACAAATTCTCCTATATTTTTTTATGCTTACATGTTCTTTTTGGAAAATATGTCCAATGTTCAAGAACCAAGTTCTTAAAAACAAGCTAGTACTAGTGTATAATGGATAGAAGCCATGAATCAAGAGTTGAATGCTCTTGAAAAGACCAATACATGGGAGTTAGCATACTTGCCAGAAGGTAAGAAAACAATATGATCAAAGTGGGTTTATAAAATGAAGCTAAAACCTTATGGAAGTGTGGATAGGCACAAGGCAAGATTGGTTGCAAAAAGGTTTAATCAAATTGAAGGAATCGATTATTTTAAAAGTTTTTCTCTTGTAGCCAAAATTGTTACAGTTCGAAGTTTACTTGTTGCTGCAACTTCTAAAGGGTGGTCAATTCATCAATTAGATATAAACAATGCTTTCCTACATGGCTTCTTAAATGAAGATGTCTATATGTTACCACCTGAAGGATACAACAAGGCTAAAATTAATCAAGTTTGCAAATTGAAAAGATCACTGTATGGACTCAAGTAAGCCTCAAGATAGTAAAATGTCAAATTTTGTGAGAAATATAACTTGTTTTGGATTTACACAATTAGCTCATGATAACTGTTTATTTATCAAAGAAACTGAATCTTCGTTTACAACTTTACTCATTTATGTAGATGATGTTCTTCTAACAAAAACTTCTGAGAAAGAGATCGAATTGGTTAAGAAATATTTGGATCATCAATTCACTATTAAAGATCTTGGCTATGCAAAATAATTTCTTGGATTAGAAATTGTAAGATGGCCCTCTGGAACTGTTATAAACCAACAAAAATATCTGCTAGATATTCTTTCTGATTCAAGTCTTCTTGGAGCTAAACCATCAAAGTTACCTTTTTCTAAAGGTCATAAATTGGTTACTGAAAAAGGCTATCCTCTTCTTGAGCTAGAGAAACACAGGTGTTTAATTGAAAGGTTGTTGTATTTGAATATTAGTCGACTAAATATAAGCTATCATGTATAAGAATTGAGTCAGTTGGTCAATACCCCTTGCAAGACTCATTGGGATACAACCATGCATTTACTGAGAGATACCTAAAAGGGTGCCCATCCAAAAAGTTATTTTATCCTAGTTATAATGATTTTCATTTGCAAGCATACAGTGATGCTGATTGGGCATCATGTCTTGACACTAGAAAGTCTTTAAGAGGTTTTTGCATCTTCTTAGGTCTAGCTCTCGTCTCTTGGAAAACTAAGAAGCAGACTATTATTTCTCGATCTTTTACTGAAGCAAAATATTATAGCTTAGCTGCAACAACCTATAAGGTATAATGGATTTCATATATTTTGAAAGACTTCAAGATTGATTTCAATACTCCTATCCCACTCTGGTGTCACAACAAAGTTGTCATTCTTATCACAGAAAATCCAATGTTTCATGAAAGAACGAAGCACCTAGATATTGATTGTCACTTGGTTAGAAATCATTTCAAAGAATGTTTCATTAAACCGCAGCATGTGTCCTCACAAGAACAAGTGGCAGACATATTCACTAATTTTTTATCAACTCCTCAATTTAGCACGTTAATGTTCAAGTTGAGTTTGTATGATATTCATCAAACTCCTACTTGAGTAGGGGATGAATAATTATTATATGTAGACCACACAAATTATTATATTATATAGTGGTAGACATAATCATTTGTGTGGCATAATGATATTGACATAATAATAGTAAAATTTAAGCATATTATTGTTGCGTATTAATTGGAATTATATAAATTCCTTTGTACCATTACGTGAGATGAATTATATATACATCATAGAAAAAATTTCTCTTCTTACACTATTTTGTTCAATATTTACCAGGGATATGTAGCTTGCAAACCTTTCATTGCCAAGATCTGCATAGTAGTAAACCCTTAGGGAACATTTGGTTCACAGAATAGAAAATTAATGAAATGTGAATAAGAATGGAATTGAAAGAAAACATATTACTACTAAATTGTTTTGTTTGATACATAGAATCAAAGAAGAAATTAGTATTACAGTATTTGGTTTACAACTACAATGGAATGAAAAACACTATATGATCCTATAGATTGTGAATAATTAATTATTCGATATGGATATAATTATATAGTATATCTTTTTTACCAAATATCCAAGATATTATTAAATATGATGGATATAATTATATCGATTTTTGAAAAAATATTAGATATTGACAATAATTTTATCAAATTTTTTTAAAAAAATTATAGTATAATTTTTGGAGTTTTTTCCTAAATGATATGTACATTCCAGAACAATATAATTTTTCTTTCAATTTCTATGGCTCTTATTCTTGTATTGTCATATAATATGGCTCATTTAAGAATCTCTCAACTTTATATGAGTCATGCTAGAAAAAATTATCTTTAGTGACTCTAACAGTTATAACACACATGATGTTAATAAGATGAAGTTTTCTTACTATGTCATTAGATGATGAATGAGAAGAAAAAGATACGATGAGTATGATATTGAAAAAGTGACAATAATTATGATGAAAATGGCAGGAACATAACATCTATCTCTAGACACAATCAACCAAGTCCATTCACTTATAAAACTAACTATATAAATGCTAAAACAAGATGAATATCATCAATGTAGAGTTGTTAGTCCAAGCATAAGTGTTATTGAAAAGAAATACACAAGGAAATAAGGGTTGTAAATGGACCAGCATGACATGTTAGGCATTCAAACCATTGGCCCATCAAGCCAGCAAGGTATAACCCATTAAATATTCGTCACGTTATGCCATACCACGACATGCGAGTAAAAAAATGGCACAGTATTACTCGTGGCCTACAACCCATAATAGGTTGGGTCGTGTCGACATGTTAGTCTGAAATTAAATTCCATAAAAAATGTATATTAAATAAATAAATATATCTATAAGTTGCCAAATGTAGTGTTGCATGGGAATTGAGGAGTTCAACTCCCAGATCTAGCATTTTTTCAAATAATGGGTTAAACGACTCATGGATCGTACCAATTCGTTAACCATGACCTAACAAACTAGGCACAATATGCTATGGTAAAGCCCATAAGCTAAAAATAGAGGCATGACATGGCTCGTGTACGAATTATGGGTCGATACTACATGTTAATTAACAGGTTGGATTGTGCTATGTTGAGCTATATCGTGTTGATCCGACCCGACCTCTTTGACATCTCTATAAGAAGATATCATGGATGATACAATGATATATATGCTAAAATTATATAAGAAAACCATGGCTACAACTTTATCTTCAATGAGCATTAATACGAATAAAAGTGATCTCTCAAGTAGTTTGGGTGTACATAATGTTTATGAAATTTTTAAAAACCATCTACAACAATTTGTAAGATATTAAGTTAACCCACAGTTTTCTACTCAAGGAGAAATAGTAAAGATCAAGCAACATATATGGTGACTCTAGGAAAGTACAATCATTAATGTTTTTTTTCTACTTAATATTTGCTCGTTTTATTCAATAAATAGTATTTTTAGAGTTAAAAATATTAAAATATAAACTTTCTAGTAAAAATGGGTGAAAATATATTTTTTGAAATTTTTATGGATTTTTTTATAAATTTTTAATGTAAGACCAATCATAAGATGCCATGTGGACACCACACAAGTAAGGGAGTTGAACATACAAGCCACATGGACATCATGTAAGCGGAGAGAGCCAATTGCACAACGCCGTGTGTAATATTGGATGTATCACCATACCACGTGTCAGTACTGCGTTCATTTCGAGTTTCAATGCACAATCAACGTGGATGTCATGCATCATCTCCTGATTCATCCACTCTTCCTACCGGGGTACCACATAAGTCATAACCGCGAATCACATCATGCCACATGACACTAACTCAATATGCGTTGATCGAGACTAGTCCTTCCCACCCCGCATTGCACGTTAATTTGCCCCAATAAAATTTGCGTTCCATGTATCGCGTTCCTATTGGTTAACACTATTATTTTTTCCTTTTTTCATCTCAATCTTTGATCTTAAGTTGATTTGATGATCTAGATTACTCATGAGTTTAATTTAACCAACTCATTATCCCATAAACCCTGAGGAGCCAAAATTAAAATAATTTCTATTAGATTTTGGAGCAAAGAAAAGAGAAAAATACATAAAAATTCAAAAAGAGATACAATTTTGGTGGAGATTCAAAATGAGATTAGTGCTAAAATTCAAGATATTGATTATATTTATTTTTCTTCTTCTTCTTTCTTTTACCAATTTTTTATATATTTTTTTATGAAAAATATGACCTTTATGAACAAAATTATGTTTAATTAATTTATTAATCTAGGGATATTATGAACTAATTTTTGAACATGCCATGATCTAATATCTTAGCCCAATTATGATTTCAATTTAATTATATTATTTAATCTAATTTTAAGTTATTAATTATTTGGTCAATTATTGATCTATAGAGACAATTAAATATATTTGAGAAAATTATTTAATTATTTGTCTTGATTAAATAAGATGCATAGTTTTTAGACAAAGATATATGGTTTTTTTTTTGCATGTAATACATAATTAATGAACTTAATGAGTAGTATGTAATTTAATTTATATAAGAGTGTGATTAGGTTAGTTATTATATGGTTTGTAGTTTACTTGAGAGATGAATACAGGCCAAGTTATATTTAATTGATCATGTAATTAACCGATAATTATATTATACGATTTTAGTGGTTCATAAATTTAGAAAATTGAGGATTAAGTATTCTTAGATATTTTTTCATATATCTTCTTAGCTTCTAAATTTGATTTAATTAATTATTATTATTTATTTTTAATTCTTTTAATTTTGTTTTCTTAAAATTTAAAAGCACAAAAAAAATTTAATTTTTGTTTTTTGTATTAAAAATTAGTTTCTAATAACATAATCTCACTAGGAACGATATTTTCTTATTATTATATTACTTATTACGATACGTATACTTACATATTTATTGTACATAATTAGTGTTTGATGAATATACATGACATCTTGATCATTATATTCAAACAACATTCAATTACATATCATTACATCAATATTTCTTGAATCAAGATAATATGTGCTTTGAACTCCCTATAAAATCTTTTTGAATGTAATTATAACATAATTTTTAAATTTCTTACTATTATTTTCACTAAAGTTATTCTTTTATTTGGCATGCAGCTATTAAATTATTGAGAAAACTATTCAATTAGATTCAATATTATTAATTTTTTTCAATATTGAGTTATTATCTAATTTTTCTAATTTTTTTGATATTTTTTGATATTTTCTTTACTTTTACATGATTTTTTGTCGATATCGATAATATTATTTTTATAAAATTAAAATTTTAATATATTTGTAAACATTGATCTTTTAATCTTTGTTTATTGTAAAAATAACATTTAGATCTTGTACTTGTTTTTTTGTTTATTTAGTCTATTTATTATTAAAATGAATACACTGTCACAAAGTTAATTTTTTTACTTTTATTTTTTTAACTACATTACATAGAGAGTATTTTAACTTAAATAAGTTATTATTGAAAGAACTAAAAAAATAAAAATAATAAAAATTATTATTTATTATTATGCAAACATTTTTTAATAATAGTAGGATTAAATTATTACAAAAAATAAGTATAGGATATGAATATCTTTTTATAATAAGTATGAAATAGAGTCACCTTCCTTATTTTTAGTTGATTGTAATGACTATTCTTTTATCTACATATTAAAAAAATGGGTACAAAACACAACATTAGATATGAGCATCAAGTTGAGGACGGTTACATTAATAACTATAACAATCTTTTATCAATTTTTGATACATTCAAGTAATATTATTGGTTATGAGTGAGTAGCAGTTTCTATACAATTTAATAGAACTTCTTATTTTTTTAATATTTATTCAAAAATATATTATTTTAAAAATTAAAATATTAATATAATATTAACTATGTTATATATTATAGAAAATATTTACATTAATTTTAATCCTTTTACATATTGTTAAGTTAAAATAAAAATATACAAATATGTGAATAAATAAAATTCATGTAATTATTCAAATTTGTGTTTTTTAATATTAAAAGTATATTTTTCATATAATTATATGTATATAAAATAATATTAATATATGTTTGATTTGAGTTAACCACATTTTCGATATTACAATAATTAATTCACCCCTTATCTAATCGGTTATAGTTATTTTTTAAAACAAAAAAAAATTGTCTATTTTTTATGTGTAATTATAATTTCAATTATCTAAAATTAATATATTATCCTTATGTCATATATTATTTGAATTTAATATCATAACATAATATATTTATTGATAAAATTTCATTTTAAAGTTATACCCACTTGCACGTGATTCAAAATACTATTATATATATATATATATATTATAACTTAATAAATATATATTTTTAAAAAAATTAAAAATTAAAATATATAAACAATTTATTACATAGATGGAGTATTAGTGAGGGCAACACACTCTCTTCATTGAATGTACACCGAACAAAAGCATGCTGGCATAATAAAAACCAAACAGGTAACTCTTACATGTTTGTTTGTTTTTCATTTTTTCCCATAAAAAGGTAATGAGTTATAAGACATTTGTCTTGTTTTGAGGAAAGGTTATCGAAGCCCAAGCCCAGAAATGACCCGTTTTTGTTTTCACTAACTAATCTCTCATTTTTGAATGAGAATATCATGTAATATAATGTATTTTTTGTTTTTATAAATTTTTTTATATTAATAAAAATTTAATTCATAATTCATAATTTTATACTCATAAATATTAAAATATAATTACAATATAATTTAATAAAATAAAAATAAGATTAGATCCCACGATATCTTCGATATTTACCATTCATAGAATTCTATGAAGTTCCGTTAACGCACCTAATATAACATATTATATTTATATATATCTTTGTATTTAAGCTCTTACATCCATTATAATTCTAAAGATCTAATAGATATAACATGTAATATCCATATGTAACATGTTACATACATCATATTTTTAATGGTTCATTAAATATTACTCGTTATATTTATATGTATCTTTATATATAATATGTTACATTCATCAAAATTTCGATGGGATAATATGAGATCACTAGAGTTTCGATGGTGTCAACAACAGTGGCTATAAAGTTATGAAATGATGGTTTTTTCGTTTTTTATTATATAATTTGGTATAAATTATGAGTTTTAAGATCAATTATTATTGGTTAAAGGAAATTTATTAATTCATTAAAAATTAAGTTATTTTGGCCAAAAATCTTTTATAGAGTTCCCAAATTACTTTCCATATTTTTGATTGCTAGACTCTGTGTCTTCCTTCTCTGGCATCCTATAATGGTCTCTCTTCTTCATTTTTATGTTTATTCATTATCTTTCATCACGATCATTGTTACACTTTGAAAAATGTTAATTAACATCTCACAAATTTACACTCAATTATAAATAAAATATACCAAAATCACATATATTATGACACATGTTAAAATTATTTTAAAAAATTATATCTTTTCTATAATTCTACTAGGTGATATAACATAAATGGTGTGTAAAAGCATAGATAAATTTATATTTATATATCATTACTTATTACACTGTGATTGGGGTAAGTCTTTATTATTTGTGAATAACATGCAGATTTTGGTTGGGGTTTCTAACTATTGACAAACTCAAAAATGGTATGCTTTCCTTTTAATATTAGCTCAATTATTTTGTGATCACTTTGAAGATAGAGGTGTCAAAATATTATATTTCTCTGATAATTATCAGTATATTTCATTATTATTTCTGTTCTGTTTTTACAAGAATTTAAGATATATGTATATAAGGAAAACGAAAATTAAACAATAACCATAAAACCTGCACATCCAGGTTTTATGGCTCCACTAATATTATTGTCTGCTCCATGTTTTACTCCATTTGCTACTCAGGTTCCGCTACGCTTATAGCACACACCAACACTTCCTCCTCAAGTTGGTGCGATATATGTCTCTTATGCCCAACTTGTCAAGTGAGTTGTAGTTCCTTGCGTATACGCATTTTGTAAGTATATCACCGCATTGATCTTCCGATTTAACAAATGGAAGCTTAATAATCTTTTCTTCAAGATTCCGTTTGATGAAGTTCCGATCCACTTCAACGTGCTTCGTGCGATCATGTTGAACCGGATTGTGAGATATGGCAATGATCCGCTTTGTTATCACAAAATAAGTTCATTTCAGAGTTAGTGAGCAACACCAATCTCGCTAGAAGTTTTTCAACCAAAAGGAGCTCCACATATTCCTCGACTATTCCTCGAAAATTCAACAAGATCGATAAGGCAACTACATTTTGCTTCTTGCTTCTCCACGTGACAAGATTGCCCCCACGAAAGTAAAGTACCCGGCAAGAGATTTCCTATCCTTTATATTCCCCGCCTCTGGGCTTTGAATATGTATATTCAAGGACTTCCAATCGACCATTCTTTGAAAAACATAAGTCCTTTCCCAGGAGGATTTTAAGTAATGGCAAGCATTCGCATGACCGCATCCATATGGTCTTCACTTGGGTAAAGGTGCATGAATCGACTCACGACACTCACAAAGATAAGCAATATCAGTCGAGTATGCAGATAAATATACGAGTTTACCTACTAACCGTTGATATCTCTCGTTTATCCGCCGGTACTTGGTCCACATATTCTCCGAGTTTATGATTTTGAATCATTGGAATATCGACAGTTTACAATCTAGTAGTCCCGCTCTGCTAGTAGGTCCGCAGTATATTTCCTTCTGGGAAAGACATATGCCTTGTTTTGATCTTGTTACCTCAATACCTAAGAAGTATTTGAGCCCTCCTAAGTTCTTCATTTCAAACTCATTTGATTGTTCTCGAAGCTTGTAGATTTCTTCTTTATCATCCCCCGTAATGATCAAGTGTCGTCTCACATAGACTATAAGGACCGTTATCTTCCCTAATCGATGTTTTAGAAAAGAGTATGATCAGAGTTGCTTTGTTGGAACCCATATTTCTCCATTGCTGAACTCAACCTACCAAACCACGCTCGAGGTGATTGTTTTAGTCCATACAATACTCGTTGTAATCTACATGCAGTCTCTTTTCCTGATGTAACAAAGATATCCCGGTGGGGATATCCATGTAAATCTCTTCTCCAACGTCACCATGAAGGAAGGCATTCTTCACGTCAAGTTGGTGCAATGGCCAATCTAAATTTGCTGCAAGAGATAACAAAACTCTCACAGTTTTTAGTTTAGCCACAGGTGAGAAGGTTTCTTGATAATCTATCCCATGTTTCTGTGTATATCCTTTTGCTACAAGCCTCGCCTTGTAACGATCAACTAACCCATCTGCTTTATACTTAATGGAGAAAATCCACTTGCATCCTACCATCTTCCTCCCTTGAGGCAACTCGCTTAACACTCATGTGTTATTCTTCTGTAGTGCCTCAAATTCCTCTTTTATAGCTTGAGCCCATTTTGGATCAGATAAGGCTTCTTCAATGCTACTCGGAATTTGACACGAGGAGAGTGTTTGTGCAAATGCCCTGATAGGTTCTGATAACCTGGAAAGAGATACATAATTTGCTATTGGATACTTGGGTTGTCGTTCTTCTCTTTCTGGGGAGTATCGATTTGGAGGTTTACCTCAATTGTGTCTGAAAGGTAAAACATAACCAACAGATGTATCTATAGCATTAGTTTGTAAAGGTGTGATAGGATAGCTTACCTTAGGAGTGTTCTCATCAGGAGGATCATTGGGTACTAGAGAATGGAGGGGTACATCAACCACTTCATCTTCTGGAGATTCAATTACTACTTCAGCTTCAGTTCTTGGAAGTTCAAGCTCGGGTGCCCGACATCGGGCTCCTCCATATTATTGGCACGATCCGAGTATGTTGGACTCGTGTCTAATATTTCAACATCAAGCCAATTTCGTTCTTCACCATAACTCTCCTCCTGAAGAGTGTAATTGGATACCGGTGATGGGAAAAAACATTCTGATTCGAGGAAAGTGACATCCATGGTAGTATAGTTTCTTTTAGTAATTGGATCATAACATCAGTACTTTTTTTGTACACCATACCCCAAGAATACATCTGGACAAGATATAGATCCAACTTAGTTCGTTGATTTTTACGGAGGTGGACAAAAAGCAACACATCCAAAAATTCATGTAAGCATCAAAATAGTAGGCAAAGGAAGATGATCGATAACACCTTTAATGGAGTCTCGAAATTGTAAGGTCTTTGTGGGCATTCGATTCAATAGATACACTGTAGTAACAACATCACCCAAAGATTTATTAGGCATATGCACCGATTAGTAAGGCTCCGAGCCGTTTCTAAAATATGTCGATTTTTCTCTCCGCCCCATTCGTTATGGGGTTTGTGAACATGAGGTTTCATGGAGAATACCATGGTTGTCAAAGTATGTCCTAATTGTTGATTAACATACTCCCTCCAATTATCGTACCTAAGTATCTTAATTTTTTTCGTAAAATCGTGTCTCGAACCATGCGTGAAACATGTGAAATGTAGCAAATACTTCATCTTTATGTTTGAGAAGGTAAAACCATGTCATTCGTGTACAATCATAAACAAAAATAACAAACCAACGATGACCCGATGACGTAATGACCGGGAAAGGTCCCCAAACATTAGAATGTACCAAAGCAAAAGGAGCCACACTTTTATTCATGCTCATAGGATAAGACGCCCTATGACTTTTTGCTAGGATACAAGTATCACATTTGAAATCTGAATGTGTGATATTTGAAAATAAACTGGGGAGTAGGTGCTTTAAATACCCGAATGATGGATGCCCAAATCTACGATGACATAGCCAAATCTGCGTGCTCCTTGTTAACAATATGTTGCATGTGATTGGCTCGTCCTGAACTGAGGTCATCCACATAATATAGCCCTCCTCTCCTAGTACCATGCCCAATGATCTTCTTGGTGAGAATATCCTGTAGAAGGCAAAAAATAGAATACATCAATACAACACAGTTAAGGTCTGAAGTGACCTGACTTACAGACATTAGTCGGTTCGATGCAGGTACAAGCAAAGTATTAGATAATGATAATGAAGGAGATAAGGTCACCGTTCCAGCCTCCTGTAATGGATAAGTGACCCCATTTGCATTGGCAACACGGCTCGCGTCTTGGTCAGTTGTATTGGAGAGATCGTCAGTCAAATGTCATGTGATCTGTAGCTCCAGAGTCCAGAATCCACTCATCTTTCTCATTATGAGTAGAGATGTGAAATACTTTACTTGAAATACCTGGATCCTGGGAAGATTCGGCCTGAGAAGTAAGGGATAGTGAGGCATTATTGGTAGCCATCGCTGCTCGCCTAATGGTGTCCCGTTTCTTCCGTGCTTGAAGATCATTCCACCATTCTGGATACCCATGTAGTTTGAAGCAGTTTTCACGGGTGTGTTTGGAGTTTCCGCAATGGCCACATTTCATGTCAAGAGATGGTGGATTTCTCGTGGATTTCTTGCTACCTAAGAAAGGTCCTGGTTTTGGTGGCATTAGATTATGTGTCCTCGACCCTTTAAAAGCCATAATCGGCTCCGGTGTCGTATCTACACCCGTGATCATCACGGTCGATTTCTTCTTCCCTACGACGAATCCATAGGCTTGTTCCACCGTAGGAATGGTTTGATCCCGAAAAACGTCACATCACCTCGAGTTTTATCTAATCTATCATCAAGTCCATCGAGGAAGGTATACACTGATCTTCCCGTACGATGGAGTTGTATTTTTGTATATCAATCGCACACCTCCATTGGATTAGGGACGACGGAAATCAATTTCCCGCCACAACCCTTGAAGGTCATTGTAGTATTTTTCAATGGATCCTCTCGCTTGCTTCGTACGAGTAACTTGACTCGGCAAAAAGATCATACACTTCGAGACGTGTCTCCGTCCCATCATAGTAAGTGGTAAGAACCGAATGCCAAACTCCGCTGCATTGGGAATGATAAAGTTTGCAATCAAGGAGGGTCCATCGAATTGATCAACCATCCTTTGACAATGGCATTTTCAAGACGCTCATCTCCTAAATGAGTCGGTTTCAACAGTGCCGAGGAAAATCCCCATTAATATATCCCAATTTATCTTTGCTGAGATATACATCTCCACCACCCGGGACCACAAGGCATAGTTGGATCCTCCCAACTTGATACTAATGGGAGATTGACGCTGATTGGCGGAGGTTGTGAGCTGATCTGAGCTCTAGTTAGAACTTCCGTCATTTTCGCCGTCAAATCTTCCAACATGAAATTGGTAGTTAAATCTCTAGATTTCGCCATGAAATCTGAAATTTTTTTTCTTCCGTTATAAATAGAAAACTCAAAACGTAACCCTAAGGAAAAAAAATTTCCATTCGCGTAGCCTTGGAGCGGAAACCTTCTTCTGCAACCGAGCGCGACTTTCTTCTACAGTGAGCGGCGTCCGTCTTCTACAAGCGAAATGCGCCGTTTTCCTGGCAGCAGTGAAGACTCCTTTCTCGCAAGCTAACGGAAACCTTCTTCTGCAACCGAGCGTGACTTTCTTCTACCAGTGAGTGGCGCCCGTCTTCTACAAGTGAGCGGCGCCCTTCCTCTGCAAGCGAGCAACGCCAAGATGGGTGAACCTTAGCCGGCTACAAATCCAGACCAAGGTAACCTTCCACTCGGTCCTCCGTCTCTAAAAAACCCTCACTGAGTGAAGTTGATTCGTTTTTTTTTTGTTTCAAAAATTGCAGAGAAACAGACACCTAATCATAGGTCAGTAGTTGTTTCCATCTTTTCTTGGTTTCTTCTTCTTCCTTTTTTTCCAGGGGGAAAGGCAGATTGAAGATGGTCACAATCGACCTCGGAACTTTGAAATCAGAACTCAAAAACGAAAAACTGCAGCTACAATCACCGCAGCCACACTGTAGACGTAATCGAAATCGTAATCGGAATTAAATCGAATCTTAATCGGGAATTAAATCAAAGAAATCAATAAATCTGCAAATTTGCAAATCAGCAATCAAAAAATGGTAGTTCCATCATAAATCAGCAGGTAGTTCATTAGTTAGCAATATCCTGCTCTGATATCATGTCAAAATATTGTATTTCTCTGATAATTATCAATATATTTCATTATTATTTATGTTCTGTTTTTACAAGAATTTAAGATATAAGTATATAAGGAAAATGAAAATTAAACAATAACCATAAAACCTGCACATCCAGGTTTTATGGCTCCACTAATATTATTATCTGCTCCATGTTTTACTCCATTGAGCATTTGTGTCTGTCACAGTTATAGCACACACCAACAAGAGGTAGTTAATATATATATAGCCTTATAAAAAAATTCTTATTTTTTTCAATTAGTTCATTAATTGAGGTACAACTCTTTTTATATGATATTCAAATTTCATGTTCAAATTATAACAAGTAATATTAGTTAAAATAACGCCAAACACATCAAGTAAGGCATATTATTGCCGACCCACTTATGTGCGCCAACTAGCTCTTTATGAACTAATACCATTATAATTGGCAAAACTATATGCATGACTCATTTTTCGCTAGCTTTTCCACCCATTATTTTAATTCATTGTATTTGCTAGACTCCACTTACCAAATTTCGGCTGCTAATTAAGTGTTGTAAGCACATTTTGGCACATGGAAACAATTAAGTGATGGTGATGATACCATACTCTATAGCCAAACCAAAAAACTTGAACTGGCGTAAAGCTAGGCTAAAGCCTTTTTATTTACGAAGGCTCCTAGAGAGGCTAAATGGCTTCCTTTTTTTAAAACAATTTCTGTGTTATTTTCCTAATTTGGGAGTTTAAGGTTTATCCTTTATATGTACTATGGTGTGTGCATCACAAAGTGTACATCTTCACTACTTATTACCCAAAAGGGAAAAGGAATATACTCCCACTCTTTTACTTTTAAATCTTGATTGGTTTAAATTCTTTGATCCTTTTTGCTCACGAGTCATGACTTTATTGCCTAACTCCATAATCTTCATAAAAAATTTCTTTCATACTTGATAGCCATTTGACCTTATTGTTATTAATAATATAAACTATACTCTTAAAACAAATTAAATATGTTGGTGGGCTTTTAGTGGGTTTCTCCTATTCAAAAAGATTTGATTTCACACATACTTTTGTTTAAAAAAAAAACGAAGTCTTTTGTAACTTCTTTTTTTCCAAATGTCTTATGTAACTTAAATAGCAATAAAATCAAAATTACAATAAGTAATTAATTGGAGAAGAGATATTCATTAATATACTGTCAATCAATCACATTGTTTGTTATCTTTATTATATTTTTTCAAAAGAATATTTAAACTAATCTTACATTTTATTAATGTAAAATATTATAAATAATGAATAATTTATAGTATAAGAGATATATGTACAAAGTACGATGTTATGCTTTAATTTTTTTCTTTTTTTTGTTGTTGTAAGATTGTGTATATATTTATTTCAATGTCTCTACTACATTACTTTTTTTTCCAATTAGTTTCTTTGCACTTGCCAATTACCTTATGTAAAAAGGGTATAAAACTAGGACCTTTGGTAATTGCTAAATCAGTAAAGTAACTTATATAACTTTTAAACACTTATGGCAAGTTGTTACGTAGTGCACTGTTTGTGGTTCTGAAATGATGTAAATTTAAGCTTGTTTAATATAAATGATAATTTAATTTATTAGGTTAAGTTATTTGTTTGGTTTATTCTTATAGTTTAAAAAATAGTATTTTTTTATTAAGTTATTTTTAAAAAAATAATCCATTAATGATAAAATTAATATTTGAATATTTTTTTACTTAAACGTATCATATAATTAGAGTTATCATTTTAATAATTATTTCATTCATTAAATAATAACCTTAATATTTTAGTGTATTATTCTATCTTTATTTTATTTCAAAATAATAATATTTTAATCATATGTATTAAATAATAATATTTTAATCATATGTATTAAATAATAATATTTTGTTATGAATTTATCGTTTTATTCTTTAATAGTTCCATTTACATTAACAATAACACACTGCATAGAGAAGAAAAAACGAATAAGACTTATGAGAATTGGATTTTAATGTCGCTATTACCAAGATACGTACGGTTTAAAATGGAATCTGTAGCTTAAATTTTTGACATTCTCGGCCTAACACATAGCAAGTAAAATTTTAGACATTTGACATAGAAAAGTAATTGCGTACCTAATTTTCTTAATTTACATTAAGCTTATTCTTTATTTAAGCTTTGAGTTTGAGAAGGGAAAAAAAGTTAGAATAACACCTTAACGTATTGTTTCTTAATACCAATTTGCTATGTGGACGAATAGGTTCACCATATTGAAATAGAATTTGAATATATATTTATTTATTTATCAAATTGGAAGACAGAATCCTATCTTTCTTTCTTTCTTTTATTTTCTTCTTTATAATAAACACAACAGTTGGTTTGTCATATATTCTGGCTTAAACATCAGATGACATATTTTCTCATTTAATATTAGAATTCTCATAGTTTATTTAATTAACAACAACTCAATAACTCCAAAGACTAGATCTTAATTGGATTTAATAAAAATAAAAAGAAGCTTTCTCGTTCACTTATATCAATGATATGATCAAGTTAGCAAGTTTTATAGATCTTCAATAGATTTTTTTTACCTTTACTGGCTAAGTCTAAGAATTACTGTAGGTAAAAAAAATAAAATCTTACTAGTGCTATGTTGAAATTTTTTTAACTTATTCAGCAGAACACGATGGTTAGGTAGGTAACTACATAGTACATTTTATTCTTTAACCATCACATCATTTTGGATAGTAATATTTGAGGAGAGTAATGAATTTATAGGTTGGATTGTGTAATTTTATTGTTATAACATAATTATTTTTTAAGAAAATGGTTGATTAAATAAAAATAAATTTAAATTTAAATATTTTTTAATTAAATTTATTACGTGATTTTATTAATAGATGTTATATTTATTATTTTAATGATTGTTTCGACCATCAACACCTTAACATCCTATTTTATATTTATCTTATTAGTTTTTTTAATTTAAATCTTGATTTTAATATTTTTAAATAATAATACTTTAATTATATGTTTAAATAATAATTTTTTGTCATAAATTTCTTTAAAATTTTGTTTTTTTAATTTTTATACGATCTCTTTTGTAACAACAACGTAACAATTTTTTTTAATTAACAAAAAAACGTAACATTTTTTTTTTCTCAGAAATTAATTATCGCTTTTAAGTTTAATTAATCTAGAGAATTTAATTTTACAACTCTTTTCTCTTCTCTCTCTTAATTGATCAAACAGTAATAATTATGATTAAACTTTAAAAAGGCGAGTGAGTCTTACATTTAAATGGATATATAAATCACGAATAACAATTCAAACATATATGTTAATATTGTGCTCTTTTAATTTTTCTATTTGATATTTTATATATAATATTGTGCTTGAAATAAATTGGGATGTATGACTCTAATGGTGCTAGATTACTAGTGTTGGATCATTTCTATAATCAATAATGAAAAATCGATGATTTTGAGCAGAGAGAGAAAGAGAGAGAGTAAATTAAAATCATGATTAGGCATTTTTAAATTGAGAGGAAGAACATGAAATTGGTCATTTGAGGGTGAAAATTATAATGGGTAGTATAATATAAACGAAGAAACCTAAACCTAACCCCTTTCGTACTATGGTAGATAATAAATATTTTTTCTACGAAAACATTTTAACTTATTAGACGCCTAAAATTTATTAATTGACTATATCTGTTTTTTTAATACTTTTATCAACTTTTTACTTTTTAAAAGCATATATAATTTTTTCCCCTATATTATATAAAAGGAATTAAACTGGACAGATCATCCCTATTTTTTTCCTTCATATTTACACTTTATTATCTTTAGCTTCTTTTTTTATGATTTAATCAATTTATTTTTTAATTTTTATACAAAAGATGCTCTTTTACTCTTTCTGTTACAATATAGTTCCTTTATTTTTAAAAATTTTCATTTATTTTTTTATATTTTTAAAATTTAATTTTATATTATCATATTTTAAATTAAACGTATAAAAATTAAAAATAAATAGAACAAATCATAAAGAAAAAAAATGTAAGATCACCATATTATGAAAAATAAAAATATAAAGGGATCAATTATAAGAAAAAAATAATATAGTTACGAATGTAATTTGTTATTATATTAAGGTGTTTTCAAATTCGCATTCAAATATCAATGATTAAATTAAAAACGAGTTAATTATCTTCAATATATAGGAAGAAGTTAAAATCGTTGAGCTAATAGCTAAGGTTATATTTATCACTAATGTAGTTTTAAAGTTATAGGATCTAGCCTTGTAAAAAGCGTGTGTATATATTTCTCAATTAAAATAATAAAAAGCATTGAAAGCTAATAGAGATCGATGCAGTGAAATGAAAGTTTCTTGTAAACACTAGTTATTTTTAGCTTTGAATTTTGCTGTTATTGTCATGCATTTCTTTTATATCATTTCCTCACATTACAGCTTGATCAACAACGTTTCAGTATCAGAGATGTCTTCTGATAGTGGGTTTTTTTTTAATTAAATACTTCCAAAGTGTTTAGAAATAGGTATTCTTAAATAGAGATAGATTTATATCCACAGTTCTACTTGTCTACTAATTGACGACCATACTATCTTTTCACTCGTATTTGTAATTTTGCTTTGGTATTATCTCTCTCTTAAGAAGTAAGAAGAATATTGAAAGAAATTCTCAATTTCCACTAAGCTAGTTTCACAACATTCCATCCTATAAGAAGGATACATTTCCTTCTATTAATTATAGATAGAAAATCTTTTTTATTTCAATTAGAAATGATTTTAAGCATAGTTAATAAAATACGAGATGAATATTATTTATATAAACATACGTACCGATGTAAAAAATTGACTTCGAGTAATGTTACATAACGCTATTGCCACTTAAATTAATAATGATATATAAAATCAGTGACCTAAGTTAATTGATTGAGTTATATAGGTTAAATTTATAAATATATTATTAAATTATTTTTATCTCATTTATAATATTATATTATTATATTTATTTTATTTATAATATTTTATTAATTTTATCTAAATATATTAAATAGTTAAGTGCTAAATTTAAAAATTTAAATAATTAATTGTATATTTTTAATAATAATTTATTTTAAACATAATATTTAATTATTCTAAATATTTTAAATCTATTAATTAAATATATTACATTTGATATTATTAAATAAAAATATAATAATTAAATAAAAGTAATTTAATTATATTAATAAAATATATATAATAATTTAATTATATTTTTATATATTTTGTTTTCCATTAAGAGTGAAAACTTAACATTTCATCCTTTTAATTTAATATAAAATTAATTATTAATACATTACTTAATAAGTTAAAGCATATCAGTTATATTCTATAATAATTTTACATTAATTAAAATTTAGATATAATTTTTTCTTATTTGATTTTTTATAAATAATAGTAAAAATAATTTTAATTTTTATTCATTAATTATGATCTAATTTTTAACAAATATTTATCAAATTTGACATATTAAAATTAAATATTATGCATAGATTATCTATTTCGTTGAAATTAAATTTAATATATATTTAATTGAATAGTTAGAAAGTGATGATATATTTATAGAATTGAGTTAAATATATGTACAATTAAATATAATAATTATTTAAATACATATATAATTAGGTGTTTGAAATTTTGTAGGCTAATAAACTTATTTGTAGAATCGAATTAAACACAATACATCTTCGATTAAATTAGATAGTTATTCTCTTTTACAACTCATACCGGTATACCCTTACTCCTTCCGACGAGAAACCGGTGACACAGGCAAAGGCTACGACACCACATATGTTGACGTCGACGAAGATCTTGCAGGCAATTACTCGTTGCTTTTGTTGTAACATTTATTTTCATCGAACGCAAGAGCTGCATCTAAAACGCGAGCTTACTTCTAGAACCAAAATTATTACCATCTCGGAAATTATTACTGGCGCCAATTTTATTTTTTTAAATTAAGAAATCGAAGCCGAAGTTAATGACGTCCTTAAAAAGGAAGAAGAAGCGGACGCGTTACCAAACTTCGAGGACGAGAATGAAATTTGAGGCGACCAACGAATTTTGACGATGAATCATTTATTCATTATTATTAAGTGATGAACGGGTGAGAGAATGATGAGCGAGAATTGAAGGGTATAATGAAAATATTATTAAAATTATAAGTCGGGATCTATTGTAAAATAGAAAATAATGATTGGGGTTATTTTAGCCTACTTTTTTTATAATATATAATAGCATTACTGTTTTGGATTTTCAAAATATTTTTATCATAATTAAATACATGTGTTAATTTTTATATTATAATTGAATTATTTTTTATTAAATAATATCATAATTACTTTATAATTTTATATATAATTAATAATTAATATTTCATTATCATCGATAGGGATGTGCAAAAAATATGATCATCCGATTAATTCGATCAATTCAATCCAATCTGATGATCGGATCGGATGAAAAAAAATTTCATCCGTTAAGTGCGGATCGGATGACGAATTTCACTACGATTCATCCGATCCGATCGAAATTAATTATATATATATTTAATAAATGATATATATATAATTAATATATATTTATTTGATTTTTTAATGTTTTTTAAGTCAAATAATTTTATGTTATGATTTATGTAAAATTTTAAAATTTTTATTTAAAAATACAAAAAAATAAAGTTAAAATTTATTGGTCGGATTGATCGGATGTCATCCGAATAGTTTACTGATCGGATTGAGCGGATGTGAAAGGTAATCGGATCGGTTGCGAACTAAGATGTTTCAATCCGAACGGATGATCGAATCGAATCAAATGAATATAAAATCAACGAGTCCTATACTCTTCCAATTTGTTTTCCCGTTAGGCACAAATTATCAACTCTAGTACCAAGTTGCAAATCAAATGACACTAGAGGTCGAGTTGAGTTCCAAGACGCGTGGGACCTTGAGGTCTAAGCCTATATACTGATTATTAATTTAGTACTGATGACTGATCAGTTATCACTAATGGCCAGTCACAATGGCACAGTCCAGCCCACAAACTTGTCCACAATTTTGGTTTGGTTCATCCCGCTCTGTACAATTTGCAGTATAATAATTCAAAAACACTTAAGTCCAGTGCAATGAAAATAGTACAAAGAAGACGAAGGGGAATATTTTAGTTTAAAACTTTCTGACAGATAATTATAACCAAACAAAGAATGTTTAATTTTTTTTAAATATAATCATCGGTTAATTTTATCTTTTTATCTATAATTTTAATTTTAATGTATTTAAAAAAATTAAATTTTATATTCTATCATATTTTTAATTTATATTTAAATAAAATATTTCATCTTTATTATAAAAAATAAAATAATATAAAACTTTACAATAATATTACTATTATAAAAACAAATCTAAATATCAAATTCTATATTAAAAAAAGGAGTATTATAAAATATATGAAATTAGGAAAATATATTTTAATAATATATAACTGAAATTATATTTATCTGTAAAATTTTGATAATTGTTTTTCAAAAATAATATGTAACCATGTAAAATTATATAGTTATTATAATATCGAAATTATAATTAATTAAAATCAAATATATATTAATATTATTATTTTATATATAAGTAATTATATAAAAAAAATTTAATAATAAAATTTATAATATTTTAAGCGTTGTTTGTCCTTATTATATTACATCATCATTACCAAATATTTATTTACTGAAACTACCATCTGATTCCTACACGTTTTTATTTATACTCTCTCTCCTACTCTGTCTCAAACTTAAGTTATGATTTATGAAAGTCCTCTTCCAATGCAAACTAACCTATCACCTTTCTTTGCATTTTGGCTGCGGTCTTTCAGGGTTCTTCTATTACTCTACTGCTTCTCCGTATTCTGTATCTGGAGGAGCTGAGGTTTATTTCTATAGAATAAAGCTCTGTTTTTTCTTGAAACTTTGAGTGTTCAGACAGAAATGTATGCAGATATTGGACTTTTGTTCCCTTATTTTCAAAATCTCTCTACAGAAGTTCAACAATATGAGGATTTCTGTAAAACCCACAAGTCCAATGCTTTAATGGTACCTTTTTTTCACTAACAATATGTGTGTCTTCATTTGGATACTATTTAGAGCTCTCTTTACTTAGTGGGTTAGCTCAAACTGCATTCTTTTAGTTTTGTTTAAAGAGGTTTTAAATTGATTTCTATGAAACTTGGGGGTTTTCCATGTTTTTTGATATACCCAATTTTTGCTTTGTTGAGAAAATGGTAAACTTGTCCCTTCATTCGTATTTCAAAGTAGAAGCTGAAATTTGTATGGAGAAAATTCAATTGTTTATTGTTTCAAAGTTTAAATTTTCTCATAATGTTTGTTTTATTTGTTGATTTTATTCTCAATGCGATCGATGTTTGGTTTGTGAATTAATAAAGGTAAAGAAGTAGAAAAGCTGTATGTGTGGTGGTGCTTGTGTTTCCATAAATGAAAAAAGAAAAGGATTTTGGAGGAAAAAGTCAGAGAGTTCTTTCTTTTTCCCTTTTAATTTCTTATCTATTTTGCAAGGGAATCCAATTCCATTTACCAAAGAGAGCAAAAGGCCAGAAGGCTTTAGCTCGCCTCTAATTCTCTTGATGAATTTTCTTTTCTGCTTCCATTAAACAAAATTAGCAAAAAAATAAATAAATGAAGAAGGACATCAAACGAAAAGCTCTCTGATTCATGGAAGTTCATGGTTTTTGGGTTCCCTTAAGAATGCTAGACTGTAAACACTAGAAGACCAAATGACCATATTGTGTTAGAGGTAATGAGAGTCACACATTGATTATAGACAATATTATGGTAGAGTTTAGCTTTTTGGGATTGTTAAACACATGGTTCTTGTGGACTTTAACATATTGGAATATGGAACATGAACTCCCCACTATTAAAGCCACCATCCGTTTTCAATTTCCATTACATTGGTTTACTTAGAAACTCAGGCCTAACTCTGAACCCAAAAACAAGCTTGTGAATTAGAGGATTGTCTAGGTTTATAAGGAGTATTATTGCTTTACTCTTAGCCAATGTGGGACTTAACATCCCCCCTCCACATCGGCTAGAGTCCGGATTTACGGCACGAAGGCCGATGAGAGTACGAGGAAGCCAAGAACCTAGCTCTGATACCAACTTAGAAACTCAGGCCTAACTCTGAATCCAAAAGCCAGCTTGTGAGTTAGAGGATTGTCTAGGCTTATAAGGAGTATTGTTGCTTTACTCTTAACCAATGTGGGACTTAACAGGTCTAAACTCTAAACTTATATTTATCAGTTAGAGCTCAGAGTAAATCCAAAGTTTGCCTATAAGGTTGACTCATTCTCTTAATATCAAATCTCTGCTATAGTACAAGATTTCTAGTATTCAATTTTCATATATACTTTTTATTTTAATGATTTTAGCACCGGTCTGAAACAAGCACTTGATAAATGCTGCATAAACCATTCCACCACAACATATGGCTTCTATGTTTCTCTGTTTTCATGTTAATCTGCTCCAATCACGGTTGTTCTAATTTATAACCTAACCACTCTTATCTGAATTCTAATATTAACCTTCCAGAATCAGCGTTTGTGTCTTGGTATTTGACTATGAGAAATTTTTACAAGTAATGGTTACATGTAATGGCTACTTAGCCAATAGAATTGATTACCCATAATCAACAATGGATTATGTGTAATCAGCCAATTAAGTCTTCTTGAAGTTTTCAAGTATATTTTCTTGGTCTATTTTCTAATTTTGCATTTTCTTGTATTATGTAGAGGAACCTGATTCCAAATTCCGTGGTATCAGATTATGACCTTGGAGGAGATGGGGATCTATTCAAAGCTCCTGAGCCAATCATGGAAGAGCCGATGATAGGCCTTGATGTTGAGGAGTCCCACATCGACCAAGGACCAGCATAAGAGCTGGTTTATAAGTCTGGGTAGTCCTCACCCCTGCAAGCGCGTTTTCAGGGGTAGAGTTAGGCCCAGATGAATCAACATGATATCAGAGCAGATTTGATCTTGCTCCAAATCAATCCCACAAACAAGAACTGTATCAGTTCAAGAAATCTAGAAAATGTCACAACATATAGAGACTATGTGTGTGAAATGGTAAAATTACCATCTTTGGGCACGTCAGTGACTTTGGTCTAATCGGCAGACAAATTTGAGCATGTCACCGGTGAGAAATCAAAACCAAAAGCCGAAGATCCAACACACGCTGAAATTGAAGAAAAAAGAAATTTCAGAATTTTGGAGAAATAGTGACAATTTTCTAGTCAACTTTTTCTTAAGTTAGAACCATGGAACCCACATCTCGATCTTATGACATATCTAGATACATGTACTCGAGATTATGTGGGTTAAAATCAGACAATGTTGCTGGAAAAAAGAAAAATTACTCTCTTATTTATCAGATATGTCAAGAACTTAAGAGATTAACAAGGCCTCAATCAAAGCCCGAAGTGTCATTTAGCCAAATCCATTGACCTCGAGTTGAGAAGCAGACAGTGTTTCTTACTTCTCACATGTGATCTTGATGAAATCAAAGTACAGATGTAGATCGTATCATTTATCTTCGCCAAGCTCGATTCAAGACGTGATATACGCATTCTAGAAATTCTTCTACGTGGGTGAACATGTACTCCTTTTTCCAGGAGCGACTTGTATGGATCTCAAAAGAGACAGAGACAAGATTCAGAATAGTGATGGGTACTCAACTACGACAATACCCATAGGCAAGCCAAGGCTTTCATCGCATCTAACTGAGCCGAACGTCGGGAGACAAACACTCATCTTTCGCGATTATTGTAAGAAGGATCACCGTGAGGAATAACTTTAATCCTTCCTCTGCGATTATTGTAAGAAGGAAGGACATGCGCGAGGAATGCCGGGTGTCTTTAACCTAAATCTAAGGCATACTTTCTTTGAGGTAAGAGGCTTCGTCCCGTAGGGGGAGATCGGCGACAAAATCGGGTAGAGTAGAGAAAAAATTTTTACACAAAAGGAAAAAGTGGGATCTTCATTTCGAGGCTGAAAAAGAAATAATAAGTTTGAGGTGGATATGGATCAAATGAGGCATTTTACGTATACTATCAATTATCCGCGATGTTTCAAGGAAAATCTCAAAACCTCTAGTATGATTACAAACCTTACTCAAAAATTCTTTAAATTCCAAATGCCTTTCGATTGACCAGTTCAACCTGATCACATAAATGGAAATAAAAACTGTACTTAATAATTACAAAAAAATTGAGACTAAACAATTTGTCATCATGTTGCAAATGGTGAAAAAAATGGAAATTTTAGGAAATGGTAAATCAATTAGTCTTCTTTCAAGAAAAATTTCAAATGTTTTGCATGTGAATAATTGTACATCTAACTTGTTAATGGCCATTAGTAAAATCACCTGAAGACTTAAATTGTGAAATTACATTTACATCAAAAATGTGATTTTTCGGTCAAATGATCCCATAAGAATATCATTAGTGAAGGTTTTCTAGAAAATGGGTTTTATATTATCGAGTGAAGAAAATATGCAACTTCAATATTAAAAAAGAAGAAGAATTTTCTTTGTTGGCATAAGAGAATTGGACATCCTTCCGATAAGATTTTGAAATGTATTTTTGATTTCAAACTAGATCTTTCCATAGTTGACTAAAGCTTTGCAAATTAGGAAAGCACACAAGGTTACCATTTAGTTTATCCAATTGTAAAGCAAAACCTTTTGAAGTTAATACATTTTGATGTTTCATGGGACTGACTTTACTAGAAATTGAGTCATTTAATGGTTATAAATACTTTGTTATATTTATAGATGATTTTTCTAGAACCACATGGTTACACTTGTTAAAAAATAAAAGTGAAGTATTTTCTCAATTTCAAGAATTTTATAATTTTGTGAAAATCAATATGATGCAAAGATTAAAACTTGCTTAGAAGTGATCTTGAAGTTGATGAGGAATTTGTAAATCAAAATTTTACAAATTTTTTCAAGCAAAAAGGAATTTTACCATCAATTCAAGTTATTTGTATTTACACACCCTGACAAAATTTGTCTTTCTGTAAAAGGAAATCGACATTTACTTGTAAGTAACAAGAGTACTTTTGTTTCAAAATAATGTTCCAATAATTTTTTGGTTGGATCTTCATGAAAAATTTCATCCATATTTAATTAATAGATTGCCAGGATGCCAATTTGAATTTCAAAGTTGTAGAAATCCTCTACCAAGAAAAACTCAATATCTATCATTTAAGAGTATTTGGATACATGTTATGTAATGCACAAAAAATAAACAACACAAGTTAGATTATACATCAATCAAAGCTATTTTCTTGGGATATTCATCTCAAAAAAAGGGTTATAAATGCTATGATCCGATTAACAAAAAATATTACATTTCAAGCATGTGACATTCCCCCAAGAAAAATGAGCCATATTACAAAACACTATAAAAGGAGACTAATAACCAAGAGAAACCAAATGAATTTACATTTTCATTTTTTATTACGAAAAAGGAAATATAGTAGTAGAAAATGAAAATGAAATAATCAATGAGAATGAAAAGACACTTCTTGAAAGTGAGGGAAGATGGTACTATCGAAATAATACCATTGAGAAGGTCTAATCGAACTCCACAACCTACAACTAGATTACGGGATTTTGTAACATATGAGGTAAAATATCCTATCCAAAATTATTTATCTTATGAAAATTTTACACCCAATATATAGGACTTATTGACCTCAATTTCCAAAGAAAATGAGCCTCCCAAATAACTATGGAAGGACCCATAGGTCAAATGGTATGGGTGCAAAGCAATGGAAGAAGAACTTAGAGCACTTGAAAAAATGAAACATGGGTAGTCTGACAACTACACTTTAAAGGAAAAAGATCTAACTCAGGATGTAAATGGGTCTATAAAATTTCTTTAAGTTTAATAGAAGATGGTACTATTGAAAGGTACAAAGCACGATTAGTGGCAAAGGTTACACTCAAACCTAATGGTGATTTGATTATCAAGAAACATAATACCCGTGGCCAAAATGAATACGTTAGGATTTTACTTTCCATGTAGGTAAACCAAAAATTGGACCTTAAAAAAACATCAAATGGATGTCAAGAATGCTTTCTCGAGGAACACTAGAAGTTATAGAGGTATATACCTAACCTGGTCATAAAAAGAAAACAATTCTAGTCTAGTATGTAGGTTAAAAAAGATCTATTTCTGACTAAAGCAATCTCCACCAGCATGGTATGGAAAACTAGCTCTTATTTAATTTCTTGTGATTTTAAAATTAGTAATGTCGATCAATTATTGTATTTTCCAAAAATTATGGTACATTCACAACCATAATTCTAGTATATGTAGATGATATAATAATTACCTGGAAATAATTTGGAAGAAATTAAAAAAGTGAAAATGAAATTAAAGGAGAAGTTTGATATCAAAGACTTAGGTTTATTAAAATATTTTCTAGGAATGAAATAGCACAATGGGTACTTTTTATTTCACAAAGAAAATATACACCTTGATCTATTGAAAAAGAACCGGTAAATTAGAGTAAACCAACATCTACACCAATATATAGTAAATGCAAATTAAATATTGAGGATGGCGAACCCTTAGAAGACATAAACCAATTTCAAAGACTTGTAGGAAAATTAATTTAATCTCACGAATCCGACGAAATTTCTTTTTTCGGTAAGCTAAATTAGTAAATTTATGCATACATAGAACACCACATTTAGAGGCTATACATAGAATTTTAAAATATTTAAAAGTGGACACCCGATCACGATGGAATTCTCATGAAACGTTTAATAATCTCCATAATGAAGTGTGAAAGGCTATTTTCCATTTTGTCTGGTGGTAAAACTTTTGGTTTGATAGAAAAATCAACCATTGGTTTTTCATAGAATGCTTGTAGGCAAATTTAAAATTTCACATGGAAAAGCGAGAAACAAAATGTTTGCGATCAAGTGCCGAGGACAGTAATATCGAGCCACGGCATCAACTCACTTTTGAGCTAACTTGGATCAAACAACTTCTTTTGGATATCGGAATTAAAATTTTGTCAAGAACCCGATGAAGATGTTTTGTGATACAAGTGGCATTTCTATATTTGAGCATCAAATCCGGTGTTTCACGAGAACAATTCACAACAGTGGAAAAACACCTTCATTGAGAAAAATTGTACAAGCAATTGGAAATTGAAACTCCATTTAGGTAATGAAAAACAATTGGCGGACATCTTCAGAAAGGTTTAGATTTGAAATTTTTTCATTTTACATATATTATACTGACCGGATATCTACACACCTAACTTGATTGGTGTTGAAAATAATTAGAATAATAATGGCTAGTTTAATAACGGCTAGTTTAGTAACGACTAGTTAATAACGGCTAGTTTAATAACGGCTAGTTAATAACGGCTAGTTTAGTAACGGCTAGTTTCTTCCTTTCAATGTATAAATATAACATTAGACATTAAGCCAAAATCAATTCAATAACTCTCTCAACCTTTAGGAAAATCAACATGTTGAAAATAATTAGAATAATAGATACTTTACGGCTAGTTTAGTGGGGCGCGTGTAGTAGCGGCTAGTTAATAGCGGATAGTTTAATAAATTGTGTTTAGAAGTTTAATAACGGGCTAGTTCAATATGATGCTGTAATTTAATAACTTGCTAGTTAATAGCGACTAGTTTACGAGAAGCTAGTTTAGTAATGGCTAGTTTCTTCCTTTCAATGTATAAATATAACATTAGACATTAAGCCAAAATCAATTCAATAACTTTCTCAACAAAAATCATAGAAAATCAACATGGTATCAGAGTATGACCCTTGGCGGTGGAGGAGAGCTACCCTGCACTTATACCCGTGAGGGGGAGTGTTGAGGAGTCCCACATCGACCAAGGACCAGCATAAGAGCTGGTTTATAAGTCTGGGCAGTCCTTACTCCTGCAAGCGCGTTTTCAGGGATAGAGTTAGGCCCAGGTGAATCAACACTTGATCCCATGAAAGCAACTATTTCAATGATATCTTGCGGGGAAGATGTCATTTCCTCCCACCAAGCATTCAAGGCTGCTGACATTGAATCACTTCAGAAGGAGCAACTTTTGAGTGAGGTCTTTTATGAGTGTGAGCAGGATCTTTTAGAAAAAGCAGCCAAGGAATCGCCGCTTTCTGAAGTTCTGGATATCAAGATTCCCATTTTTACAACAAATGAAAATCAACTTCAAGAAAACAAACCCCTTTCTGATGCTCCTTTCCAGACGGGTGTCAGCTCGGGTTGTTTACGCTCAAGGCAATGGGTTCATGAAGCTGCAACTAAGACAAATTTTCTGGAATTTCCTGGAATGGACCTAGGTGTTACTTTTGGCACGCGGCGTGCATTTAGTGAAGGAGATATCAAGGTTAGATTTTACTTATTTGCACTATTTTAACAAGTTTGTTATGATGCTAACCAAAAACTAATGCATGAACCATTTTAAGGAAGAAAAATAAAATATATGATAATGACTTGACAAAAAAATATATCACATAAGTAAATTACCAAACTTTTGAGTTATTCAATATTATGTTATATTGATTTCTGTAAGTTATGTATTACTGTTTTTATTGGACTAGTGTCTAGGTTTTTATTTTTTAAAGACATTTGTTTCAATGGCTAGGTCTACCATTCATCTTTTTGCTGAACTTTTGGACTTTTGGTTCATGCTGAATTAAAGATTTACCTACAGGCCTGCTCAAAAAACATAGTATGTTAAAACAAGCTCTATGTTCGTTGTGTGTTCTAATAGTAAAACAGCTGATCCGTGAGTTGAGTGTTACTAATTTGTGATCATTTAAATGCTTCTCTTGGTAACGAAGTTGGAGTTGAGCTGTAAATTGCTTCCAAGAGGTACCCTGCTATTTGAATAAACACCTTAAACTCATTAAGTCTCTGTTGGGCTTAAACCACCAACTCCCTCTGCAAACAATAAGAAACTGGTATTCCGATGTGTGTGTTAGAATTCAATACCCTGCCTTACTCTGAGATAGGCATATAGCTATCCCTAAGGCTTGTGGTTGAAGTTGCTAACTTTCTCTGCTGACCATTTGTTGACGTGGTAAAAAAAGAGCGGACCATTTATTGACTTGGTAAAATATAACATGATAGGACTTGGTGATTGATATTGAGTTTTGTTGACAGGCTCTTGGAAATGGTAGCATCAACTTCATGCATTCTCCACGGCCTTTAAATATCAGCTACTGCACTTCTGAGGAGCGCAGGGAAAAGCTTTCTAGATACAGGAATAAGAAGACAAAAAGGAATTTCAGCAGGAAAATCAAGGTAAAATTAGCCATCTATATGTTTATGTGTCTCTATAGTTGTGTGATTCTTTTTCAAGCTTGCAAGAATTCGATGCACAGTTATATTTTCAGATACAGATCCATTTAAGAATGCTATATTTGTTTCCATGGTGTTACAATTTGCACGTCCAAGAAAAATAGGGTGCAATGTCAAATTAGATGGTTTTCATCGGTCAGTAAATAGTATCCTTACATAGTGCTATCACGTCTCACAAAAACTCGATCTCCGGAAACAAAACAAAACAAAACAAAAAAACAATGTTAATTACTCATAGAATTCCACACTACTCAATGCATGTTACTGGCATTATCACCTAGTAAAATTGATTAATTTTAACTTCTAGGTAAATGTAGCATGCAACAATTATTTGTTTGCAATTTTTGTGCCATTAGCATCAAGGTTAAAAAATGCCTTTTCCTACATGTCCACTGACATTTAAGAACACTAGATCCTGTTTTTTCTTAAAGGCA